>JAZHEH010002109.1:0-1283984 GCA_036589455.1 Ateles fusciceps | reverse complement strand
GGGAGAAGAGCTGCATTTAGACCATTAGCCACAGCCACCTGAGCTGATGTGATGTTTGTGAGGTCAATTCAGCCACCACACCACCACAGCTCAGCCACCACGCCATGATGAGCTGCTGCATGATCAGGACCACCACCACCACCAGGATGATGGACCACCACCCCACACCACCTGAGTAGTGCCAAGGTGCGCCAGCACAACATGCACCGCTTTATTCCCTTGCCAGCATGAGCTATTATCATTTTAAGCCATTTTTTTCTAATTGAAGAGATTTAAAAGGGAAATGTGCTTTATTTTTTGTGTGTTTGTGTTTCATTCCTATTTTGAACCTTTTGTCCTGTCATTTGACCCCTTGTGTATCCCCCTGTCATAACGTACGCCATTATGGCTGAGTTACGTAATTACTATTACACCAGTGTAATCTGTTTCTGCATACTCTGCATTTTGTTCTCTTCAGATACAATTCAAATGTGTTCATTGATCAGTACAGTGAGAACGATACTTAGTGCTTGCTGTTCAATAGAGACCTTAGAAGACATATTCAATATAACTCACATTCTGATGAAATACATTCAGACACTGCATTATACTGACAGCACATGTAATAATTATAAAGGTATAATCTCAGAGGTAGCCAGAAAAACATAAAGATTACTCATGTAGCCAGGAAAACAATACCGCCCACTGTCACCTCTCTAGTGGTAACATTTATGAATTAACAGTGGTTTTTGTGTGATTACCAGTTGCTTTGCAGGATGATTACATGCAAACCACACCTATCTGAATCTTGGGGAAAACTAATATATATATATATATATTTATTATATATATATATTTATTATATATATTTATAATATATAATAAATATATATATTTATTTAGTTTTAATAAATAAATATATATTATATATATATATATATTTTTTTTTTTTTTTTTTTTGAGATGGACTTCTGTCTTGTTGCCCAGGCTGGAATGCAATGGTGCGATCTCGGCTCACTGCAACCTCGACTTCCTGGGTTCAAGCGACTCTCCTGCCTCAGCCTCCCAAGTAGCTGGGATTACAGGCATCCGCCAGCATGCTTGGCTAATTTTGTATTTTTAGTAGAGATGTTGGTCAGGCTGGTTTCAAACTCCCGACCTCAGGTGATCTGCCCACCTTGGCCTGCCAAAGTGATGGGGTTACAGGCGTGAGCCACCATGCCCAGCCCTAAATATAAACTAACAGGTGGAAAAGAACGATGGCTCAGTGTTGGCTCCAAGCAGTCTCCGCCTGGACCTCTTCCTCCTGCGTATAGAGGCTCCCGTAGCCCCGCGCGGTGGCTCACAGCGATAATCGGATCACCGAGTCAGAAGATCGAGACCATCTTGTCCCACATGGTGAAACCCCGTCTCTACTAAAAATATAAAAATTAGCTGGGCTTGGTGGCACGTGCCTGTAATCCCAGCTACTTGGGAGGCTGAGGCAGGAGAATCGCTTGAATCCGGGAGACAGAGGTTGCAGTGAGCTGAGATCGCGCCACTACACTCCAGCCTGGGTGACAGAGCGAAACTCTTGTCTCAAAAAAAAAAAAAAAATGCCCTCAGCGGGCGCGGTGGCTCACACCTGTCATCCCAACACTTTGGGAGACCGAGGCGGGAGGTTCATGAGGTCAGGAGATCGAGACCATCCTGGCCAACATGGTGAAACCCCGTCTCTACTAAAAACACACACAAAAAATTAGCTGGGTTTGGTGGCGCGCGCCTGTAGTCCCAGCTACTCGGGAGCCTGAGTCGTCTTCTTCTTCCTCTTCTCCTTCTTTCTCCTTCTCCTTCTTCTCCTTCTGAGTCTCACTGTATCATCCAGGCGGGCGTGCAGTGGTGTGATCTTGGCTCACTGCAACCTCTGCCTCTGGGTTCAAGTGATTCTCCTGCGTCAGCCTCCCCAGTAGCTGGGATTACAGGCACATGCCACCGCGCCCGGCTAATTTTTGTAGTAGAGATGGGGTTTTACCCTTTTGGCCAGGCTGCTCTTGAACTTCTGACCTCGTGATCCACCCGCCTCGGCCTCCCAGAGTGCTGGGATTACAGGCGTGAGCCACCATGCCCGGCCTTTTTTTTTTTTTTTGAGACAGAGTTTCACTCTTGTTGCCCAGGCTGTAGTGCCTTGGCACCATCTCGGCTCACTGCAGCCTCCGCCTCCGGGGTTCAAGCGATTCTCCTGCCTCAGTGGAGGCCTTACCTTCCTTCAGAACTTGGTCCCCTGCTGCCCTAGTAGTTCCCTTCTCCTATCTACCCGTACCCCCAGCACCCTCCTCTGTGGCTGCTGACTGCTTACAGAAAAGCAGCACCAAAATCAGGAGTGCTTTTGGGGAGCAGAGTCAGCCTCCAGGTCCTCTTCCACGTTCAGCTTACCCTGTGGATTGCTGAGGGGCCTGAAGCCAGGGAGCCCGGTTAACATCTGGACCCGGGCCCAGCCTGTAAGAGATCTCTTGGACCTGTGAGAATGAATTTAGGTTCGGAAAGCGCTTAGAACAGTGCCTGGCACAACATCAGGTCTTAATAAACGGAAGCTATTATCTGCTACATGCAGCTTCGTTCTGTTTCTCATGTTCTCCCTGGATAAAGTTTTCACGTGATCAACAATGGCTGCTTGTTAGAAATTGTTGGAAGAAAATAAAAAGCCTGCCCAGTTGGACTGTGTGTTTAATGTGTACAGTATTTTTTTTTAAATAACTTTTCCTATTAATTCCTTTGAATCTTTTGATTTTTTTTCACTGAGAGCAGAAGAAAAACCTACATTCTTTATCAGTTCTAAATACTGTAATCACGAGTTAGACTCTTTCAAGAATGGAAGGCTATGCATACTTTAGATCCTGTAGACTGTCTGATGTATAATAGGTGCTTAATGAACAATAATACATACAACTTACATAACCCTTGTACCAAGTAGAGTTCCGAGTGCTGGCTTTGCCTGTATTAACTCATCCATCTTTGAACCCACTCCTGTAACATTGGCAGTAACATATTTTAAAAGAAATTTGAAATGAGGAAAGCTGAGAAAGATGGCCAAGGTCATTAAGCTGGGAGAACACATCCGGAATTCAAACCAAGATACACACTTTCAAGAATCTCTCTGAAGAAAAACCCCATTTTTGAAATTTAAAAATGCTGATAGGAATCAGATAAATGCAAATTAAAATAGTAACCAGATACCACTTTAATACTATAACAATAAAGAAAGTGTGACAACACTCAATAACCGTAAGAATTTGGATCTCAGGAAACTCACAAACATTCTGGTAAAGCGAAGTGAGTGAAGCCACTTTGCAGAGCAGCTTGGCAGCATCTGGTAAAGCTGCAAATACGTATACTCCCAACACCTGGCGATTTCACTCTCAAGTAAATACCCTAGAGAAAGATTCTTGCACAAATGTTTAAGAATGTGCAAACGTTGCATGTAAAAGCGAAATATTTGAAACAGAGTAAATGTCCTTTGTCAGAATAAATACTTTAATTGTGTCACTGGCATATAATGCAATCATATATAGAAGATAAAAGGAATGAAATAGAACTACATGTCTCATTCTTTTAGATAAATCTCATACAGGTCGCAGAGCAATGGTAAAAGCAAATAACAGAATAATACATATGGTAACTATGGCACCATCATACAAAAATTATAATATTAATCACTTTATTGTTTTCAAAAAACATCTGGTGAAAACGAGTACACTTCAAAAATGACTTTTATGATTAATTCATGCTGATGGACGGCAATACCATAGTGAGGGAATATCATAGTGATTAATACATGAGTGAAAAGAAAAAGTTACAGTGATACATTTCAATGTCTCTCTTTTCTTTCTTTCTTTCTTCTCCTTCTCTCCTTCCTTCCTCTCTCTCTTTCTTTCCTTTTTTTTTTTTTTTTGACAGAGTTTCACTCTTGTTGTATAGTGGCGTGGTCTCAGCTCACTGCAGGCTCCCCCCTTCTGGTTTCAAGCTAGTCTCCTGCCTCAGCCTCATGAGTAGCTGGGACTACAGGTGCCCGCCACCATACTTGGCTAATTTTTGCATTTTTAGTAGAGATGGGGCTTCACCATGTTGGCCAGGCTGTTCTTGAACTCCTGACTTTGTGATCCACATGCCTGGGCCTCAGATGTGGGTTACATATCTCAACACTACGCCTAGGAATCGCAGACACAGCTGCTGATGAGAGAGCATTTTATTTAATCAGAGAACCAACAAACTGTTCTTAAAAAAAAAAAAAAAGATTTCTGAACATCTCTTTCTTGAATTCCAATGAACTGTTCCTGAAAGGAAGGAGTTACTTATGGGTGCATCTGGAAAGACTGGGGAAAGAGAGGTGGGTTACAGACCTTCAGATGTAAGCACCTGTACTGGGGGGGGACTCTGTTCACTGCACGCTGGTCTCTCACAGTTCAGATGGTAGCCGGGTGCCAAGGCTCACGCCTGTAATCCCAACACTTTGGGAGGCCGAGTCGGGTGGCTCACGAGGTCAGGAAATCAAGATCATCCTGGCCTACATGGTGAAACCCCGTCTCTACTAAAAATAAAAAAATTAGCCGGGCATGGTGGCGCGTGCCTGTAATCCCAGCTACTTGGGAGGCTGAGGCAGGAGAATCGCTTGAACCGAGGAGTTGGAGGTTGCAGTGAGCCAAGATCGCACCGTTGCACTCCAGCCTGGCAACAGAGGAAGACTCCGTCTCAAAAAAATAATAAATAAATAAATAGCATTTTCCAGGACAAATGTAAAGTCAGCTGGGTCACTGTACAATGTGACAAACCACGACTCTCTAGGCAAAGAGCATCTATAGTCCCCTACTAATGGCCATCTGTGGGTTGTCCAGCATTTTCTACAGGTGGACGTTTCTGCGCTAATTGCATTTCCTGGTCATTCCTCTTTCTGAATTGATTTCTGACTTTATCGCACATCGTTAATTTTCACCTTCTAAGAACTCTTTCTTTTCTTTTTTCTGAGACAGAGGCTCCCTCTGTCACCCAGGCTGGAGTGCAAGGGTGCAGGCTTGGCTCATGGCAACCTTCACTTCCTGGGTTAAAGAGATTCTCCTGCCTCAGCCTCCCAAATAGCTGGGATTACAGGCACCCACCACCACGCCTGGCTAATTTTTGTATTTTTAATAGAGAAGGGGTTTCACAATGTCGGCCAGGCTGGTCTCAAACTCCTGACCTCAGGTGATCTGCCCGCCTCGGCCTCCCAAAGTGCTGGGATTACAGGCGTGAGCCACTGCACCCACCTAGAACTCTTGATTTTCATTATTTCCTTGAATAGGCCTGTAAGAGCTTTGTCATCATCAAGGCTGCCCTGTTAATAAAACCTCATAGTCATAAACAGACAGCCTGGTTTCCCAGCCAACAAAGATGCAGGCATGAGGGCTTCTGAATATTAATATTGTTGAACACCTCCTGGGGCTAATAGACACAGGAGCAGAAGGCTTCTCCAGGCTCTTAAGAACAATTCTGAAGGTCTACAATTCCTTTATTCAGCATACTGCAAGACTTTCAGAATGGTGTATGAAGATGAATCTTTATTTACAACATAAACTTTGCAGTGATTTGAAGAATATATGGAGAGCTTCTTCTGAGCCAAGTATTTGAGGTATCTGCTTCTGGTATGCAAGAATGCCATTCATAGGGGATGCTGGAGTCTCAGGTTTCCTGCCAGCTCAGAAGTGAGTGGAATACTTTTCTAAACTCATTGCTTCATGGGTGTTGTGCCAGAGAGTCACAACTGGGTCTGCACATTTGTATGACTCATTTCCTGATACTCAAAGAAAGATTCTAGCATTTGGAGGAAACAGCTCTATCGGAAGCTTTCATCAGTTCTTCCAGCTGGTCGTGGTAGCTCACTCCTGTAATCCCAGCACCTGAGGGGGCCAGGGTGGGAGGATCACCTGAAGCCAGGAGTTGGACAGCAGCCTGGGTAACAAAACAAGACCCTTCTCTATAGGACAGAAGCAAACAGGCCAGGCGAGGTGGCTCACGCCTGTAATCCCAGCACGTTGGGGAGGCCGAGGTGGGCAGATCACCAGAGGTCAGGAGTTCCAGACCCTGACCAACACAGAGGAACCCATATCCACTAAAAATACAAAATTAGCCGGGCGTGGTGGCACATGCCTGTTATCCCAGTTACTTGGGAGGCTGAGGCAGGAGAATCACTTGAACCCGGGAGGCAGAGGTTACGGTGAGCTGAGATCACACCATTCACACCATTGCCCTCCAGCCTGGGCAATAAGAGTGAAACTCCGTCTCAAAAATAAAAAAGAAAAGAAACAAACAAAATTCAAAATTCTTCCCCCTTCTATTCTAAATACCTAATATTGTGTAGGTCCGCTGCTATTTACATATGCAGGAGATAAAAGGCAGCAGAAATGAACTTGTATTGATGAGATTTAATTAATCTTAAAATACTGGTTTACCTTCTTTGATATTGTAACTGGCAGGATAAAGTCCCTCCTTCTTCACAAGGCAAGGACGGCAGAGAAAGCTGGGGCTTATTCAGAAACGTAAGATGGTCCCAAGAGGTGATAAAACTGTCGACGACCGTCATTTGAGGGTTATTTTTGCTTGGTAAATATCTGGTTAACGTTATCATTTCCAAAACTAACATAAAACGTGACAGCTTTGCTGCTTCCAGAATAGGATTATGAAGAGTGACTGTATGACCTATATAATCTTTATTTTTGCTTCTCAATATCATGAGAATTCTGTAAGACTCTTGTTAGAGAATGAAATTAATTAACAACATGGAGTCTTGAGTCCTTCGGGAATTTTCAGGCAACAAAATGAACTCTGTTTTTTATAGCAGTGGTTTCACCCTTGCTCTTTAAGTGGCATCTATAATTTGCATTAGAACTCGCAGCCACCACTGTCTATTCTGCATATCTCTTGTTAATGGAAGTAGCATATCTCTGGCCCAAGTGATAATTGCATGAAGAAAAGCACACACTTGATTCTATGAAATTCTATGAAAAACTTTTCAATAAATAAAGCATATTGTTCAACTTAAGGAAACTCTGTGGGGACTGAATTTTTGAGTATATTAAATGCTGCCTGGGGAAATTAATGAAGAATGCATCATAAGAGGAAATCCTGCTCTGGCAAGTCGGCCCTAATTTACGTCGTCTGCCCTTCACGGAACTGGCCTGGGGAAGGTGGTAACCGACCCTGCCGCCAGGTGGTCATTCTCTTGTTCACAGATCCTTAGAGGAATATCCAGGGCACCCATGGGTCCAGTGGCCCGTCCTGCATAACCATGAGTGTGATAATATATCACCCTTGAGTTATTTTCAGTGTTTTCACTTATACATGAGCCTCTTTATTGACTGCAAATCTTTCAAAGCTAGGGACGGCAACTTTGGTCTATTTTATACCTCACTTAATAAATTGCAAAACGCAGATTGCAAACAAGGGTAGGGCCAGGCGCAGTGGCTCAAGCCTGTAATCCCAGCACTTTGGGAGGCTGAGGTGGATGGATCACGAGGTCAGGAGTTCTAGACCAACCTGACCAACATAGTGAAACCCCATCTCTACTAAAAATACAAAAATACCCAGCTGGGTGTGGTGGCGCCTGCCTGTAGTCCCAGCTGCCTTGGAGGCTGAGGCAGGAGAATCACTTGAATCCGGGGGGGGCAGAGGTTGCAGTGAGCTGAGATCATGCCACTGCACTCGAGCCTGGGTGACAGAGCAAGACTCTGTCTCAAAAAAAAAAGAAAAGAAAATAAGGTCAGATGTTCAATATTCAGAAAAATGCTTTTACATTTGACTTATGCTTTCTTTTCTTATTTCCAGCCTTTTTCTTTCTCCCCAAATCTCAGGAATTCATTAAAGTATTCCTGAGATTATTATTTATGAGCTTAAGTCAAAGTTTTACCAGTTCAGCTATAAAAAATACTGAATAATAACTTAATTAAAAGCTTGAAAACATTTCAAAAATCATGAAAGATGGCAAGTATTCCACAGTTAAGGGGCGTTTTAAAATCACAAGATCTAGGGCTGGAAATAGTTTGCAACTTCCATCAATTCTCTTCTTATTTGCTTAAAAGTGGGTGTCAGACTCATTATAATGCTTTCAGAAGGTTGGTAATAATTGATATTTTATTGTAAAAAAAAAACCTTGTAAGCAATCTCATTTTATTCAGAAAACAATAATGGTCTGGAAATTCAATTTAATGCTATGATTATAGTCAGAATGCTTTATTTGAGATTGTAGACTCAATAGAAATTAAGATTTCACTTTCGTACACTCATTATTTTTTTCTTTAAAAATAAAAGCTCTCCCCCAAATATAATGAAGCTATTACAGAAGAGATGGGGGTAATCAATTTCTAATATATAACACCATGGCAATGAAATGAGCTATAATTTAAATAAAAGCATCTTCCGTTAGGTCAGCAAAAATGCAATGAAAGCATTTTACTAGCACCCCATTTCTTTCAGAGTCAGAAAGACGAGACAAATGAACAGACTCTAAAGGTTAATAACAACCTCATTCTGTTCTACGATTTATTCCCTCAAAGCATACTGCCATATTTTGACAAAGTCCTCTTGCCCCACGAAAAAATAACTTCAAAGTAACTTTAGGAAATGAATCAATTTCTCCAGACAAGAAAATTGTGTTTGGTTAAAAAAAAAAGCACTTCATAAGTTGGATTAATTTGGTTCCATTTGTAACACTGAAGAGCACATGCCGCTTAACTTTTATAATCCCCGAACCTCAGTGCGTCATCTGAAGAAGTTTGGCGTGTCAGACCAATAGCCTGTGTGACTGTAATGGCATGATTACCGAAGTGAGCCTGATTGCCCAGGAGCTCATGTGCGATGCATTTTGAGGCTTGTTTATTTTTGGCAGAGATAAGAGGTCACAGTCTTTTAGATGCACAGTTTTGTGGTTCTCTAACTTATTTTCCACAGTGGCTATTCCAAACCTCCTCCTCGTCAGTTTTCAATTGCATGTTTCTCCCGTGTTCTCTGTAAATTACCTTAGCTTTTTTATTTGGAAGAATATAAATTATTTATTTAGGAGATTACTAAATGTCCCCCATGTTATTCTTGGCATATTGCTTATTTATCATCTGTTTGTCTGGTCTTCTTTCCATTAAAAAAAAATATTAGAGTGGGGTAGAGGGGAAGAGCAGAAATTTAAGGCCCGCCGAACTTGGCTAACTAAGTCGGTAATTCAACTTTGGAAGCTTCAGTTTTCTCTTTCTTGCTCTACTTTTTTTTTTTTTGAGACGAAGTCTCATTCTGTTATCCAGGCTGGAGTGCAGTGGCATGACCTTGGTTCACTGCAATGTTCGCCTCCTGGGTTCAAGTGATTCTCCTGCCTCAGTCTCCTGAGTAGCTGGGATTATAGGCATGCACCACCACACCCAGCTAATTTTTTATATTTTTGGTAGAGATGGGGTTTCACGATATTGGCCAGGCTAGTCACGAACACCTGACCTCAAGTGATTCACCCGCCTTGGCCTCCCAAAGTGCTGGGATTACAGGCGTGAGCCACCGTGCCAGGCTCAGTTTTCTCATTTTTAAAACGGGCATAATGGGCCAGGTGTGGTGGCCCACAACTGTAATTCCAGCACTTTAGGAGGCCAAGGCAGGAGGATGGCCAGGAGTTGGAGGCCACCGTGGGCAACATGGCGAGACCCCCTTCTCTTTGGAAAAGTAAAGAATAAGCCAGGCTCAATAGTGCATGCCTGTATTTCCAGCTACATGGGAGGCAGAGGCTGGAGGATCTCTTGAGTTGAGGAGTTCAAGGCTGCAGTGAGCTGTGGTCACATCACGGCACTCAGCCTGGGTGACAGAGTGAAACCCTGGCTGAAAAATAAAAGAATAATTTAAAAAAGGGCATAATGACACCTGCTTTGCTGGATTGCTGAGAGACGCCTTATATAAATGCTTAGTAAGGTGTCTCCATAGAGCTCGTGCAGAATAAACGGTAACTCTTATGCAAGTGAACTACTCCCTCTTTTTTTTAATGAAAAAGTACAAATCCCTCCATTCCTTTTCACTCCTTTGTTTTGCATCTTAAATCTTCCTCCTGCCCCTGGTTTCTTTCTCTGGACCTTCAGACACACAGCAGCCTTCCTCCATCCTCCCCAACCACCTGCATCTCATCTGATCCTCTGACCTGATCGAAAGCTGCCATCCTAGCTTGCTGCCTTCCTTCTCTGGCATGTCACAGCCACTGCCTCTGTTTCTTCCTCCTCGTTCTCTATTAATTCCACGAAACTCCTCAGAAACTGCACTTTCAAAGGTTTCTAACAATCTATTCAATGCCAAATTAAATGACCTTTTTCTGTCTTCTGACTCTTCAATATCTGCTGAAGGGGAACACTCATACCTTCTGGGAGCAACCTTCTTTCTTGATGAATGTGGTTCTCCTTGGAATTTTTGGTTATTCCAGACGATGCAAAATGCATATATATATATATATATATATATATATATATATATAAAATAGCAATTTCTGTCAAAAAGATTTCAGGGAGGCAGTGAAGATGCATTTTAGTACTGAGTATGTACTGGCCTAGTATTTCCATTTCTTAGATGATTTAACTCCTCAAATTAAACTCTATTTAATTTTAATTATCAAAGTAGCAAGTACATTTTCCTTAGGAAATTATAAATACAGCAGTGGACAGAGGTTTTTTTTTTTTTTTTTTTTTTTTTTTTTTTTTGAGACAAAGTCTCACTCTGTCACCCAGGCTGGAGTACAGTGGCCCAATCTCGGCTCACTGCAACCTCCGCCTCCCAGGTTCAAGCGATTCTCCTGCCTCAGCCTCCCAGGTAGCTGGGACTACAGGCACACACCATCACACCCAGCTAATCTTTGTATTTCTAGTAGAGACGGGGTTTCACCATCTTGGACAGGCTGGTCTGGAACTCCTGACCTCGTGATCAGCCCACCTTGGCCTCCCAAAGTGCTGACATTACAGGTGTGAGCCACCGCGCTGGGCCTTTGTTTTGTTTTTAAGCGTCACCTCTTCTTCTAGTCCTGCCATGTAGTCTCCATTTATTACATTAAATACTCAGGTCAAGAAATGTGGAACTCTGACCTTGGCTTGGCCATAGTTTTTTCTTCTCCCAGATCAGGGCTGCTGCAGGCTGGAAGCGTGCTCTGTGAAAAGACGGGTCTGCAGCCAGGCGCGGTGGCTCACGCCTGTAATCCCAGCACTTTGGGAGGCCGAGGTGGGCCGATCACGACGTCAGGAGTTCAAGACCAGACTGGCCAACATGGTGAAACCCCGTCTCTACTAAAAATACAAAAATTAGCTGGGCGTGGTGGCTCGTGCCTGTAATCCCAGCTACTTGGGAGGCTGAGAGAATTGCTTGAACCGGGACCCGGGAGGCAGAGGTTACAGTGAGCTGAGATCGCACCACTGCCCTCCAGCCTGGGCTACAGAGCGAGATTCCTTCTCAAAAAAAAAAAAAAAAAAAAAAGAAGAAGAAAAAGAAAGAAACAGGGGTCTGCTTGTCCCCTCCACGTCTTTGCCTTGTGCATTTCTTCCTTAGCGAACTTGGAGCTTCTGCTGGTGAAGCACCGATGGAAACGTGGGCAAAGCCCGAGAGGTCAGACCTGACAAACACCGAGTCAGCAGCACAGAAACGCTCCCAGCCCCATCACCACGTGTCAGCCATTCTCTCTCCATCTGGATCTTCTGGGCTAGCCCCAGGCCCTAAGCCACCAGCTCCTCAGCTAAAAAGCATGCAGCCAGAGCAAGCCCTCTCTTTGCCCCCTTGCAGCCAGCCCTCTCTCTCCAAGCCAGAGAACAGGAGGAGGGGGCACTGCTCTCCCCCGGGGCATGACTCAGGGTTGGTAACTCAGTGACACTCTAAAGAAATAACGGCGCTGACAGTGTCCTCCTTCCTGCTCAGGTCTCTCTACGTCTCTGACCCGACCGAAGAGTCCAGTAGCTGTGGAGATGGTGCTGAAAAACTCCCTTTGAAAACCTGCGCAAGTTGACATAGGATCTCATTCGGGAGCATGAACATAATTGCCTTTTGGTACCTAGCAAAGCATTACTTTAGAAACCTGTTGCACGTACATATATTGTGGACATTTTTTCAAGCAGGAGAATCGCTTGAACCCGGGAGGCGGAGGTTGCAGTGAGCCGAGATCCTGCCATTGCACCCCAGCCTGGGCGACAGGACAAGACTCCGTTTAAAAAAAAAATAAAAAAGAAAAGTTAAGGGAGAAGCTTGCGGTCAGGGGCGCACAGGGAGCTGCACTGAGACTGGATGCACGTGGCCCCAGTTAGCAATTGCTGGAAGGCGGGTTCAGCTGCTGCCTCGCGGTCAGGTTGACCTGGCCCCCTTTGCTCACCTCTCCACCTGTGCTGCACCAGCGGAAGCTCCAGTTCGCTGAGGGAGAGTTGCTCATGCAGGCAGCCCATGGCGGACCCGGGCTGGAGCCTCACAGGTCAGTGCTGCATTGGCTTTCATCCTTTTTTATTTTTATTTTTTGAGGCAGAGTCTCTCACTATAGCCCAGGCTGGAGTGCAGTGGCACGATCTCAGCTCACTGCAACCTCTGCCTCCCAGGTTCAAGTGATTCTCTTGCCTCAGCCTCCTGAGTACCTGGGATTACAGGTTCCCACCACAATGCCCAGCTAATTTTTTGTATTTTTAGTAGAGATGGGGTTTCACCATGTTGGCCAAGCTGGTCTTGAACTCCTGACTTTGCGATTCACCTGCCCTGGCCTCCCAAACTGCTGGGATTACAGGTGTGAGCCACCTCGCCCAGCTGGCTTCCATCATTTAAAGCTCCTGAGAATGATGGGGTGGGGGTGTCCACAGAGATCCTCTTTCCTGCGCATCCCGCCACTGCAGGGGAGGGGGGTTTGCTCGTTCACCCAACCCCTCACCATCACACCTGAGTCGAATGCCCGTCCTTCTCCTTTGCCTCATGCCACACCGCACAACAGTTTTCAAGGCATGATGACCCCCATGTTTCAGATGAAAATCCCGTGCTTGAAGGGGTAGAGGGACAGGCTCTCCTTGACTGGATTTCTGATTCTACTTGCTTGTGGTTTCAGGTGTAGTGCTTATAAAGAGAGTCTTACACATTGTGCCTGGCAGAATTCTAAGAGGGATCCCCCAAGATTCCTGGCCCTGGAAACTCTTTCCAGTTATTCAAATACTAATGTAGTTCCTGCTGGGAAGGGAGTGTGAAGATATAATTAAGGGTCTACATAAGTTGATTTTAAGACCAGGAGATTATCTGGGTGGGGATGACCTAATCACATGAGCCCCCTCTAAAAGAAGAGAGTTTTCGGCCAGGCAAGTTGGCTCATGCGTCTAATCCCAGCACTTTGGGAGGCTGAGGCGGGCGGATCACGGGGTCAGGAGATTGAGAGCATCCTGGCCAAGTGGTGAAACCCCATCTCTACTAAAAATACAAAAATTAGCTGGGCATGGTGGCCCGTGCCTGTAATCCCAGCTACTCCGGAGGCTGAGGCAGGAGAATTGCTTGAACCCAAGAGTCGGAGGTTGCAGTGAGCTGAGATCGACCCATTGCACTCCAGCCTGGGCAACAAGAGTAAAACTCTATCTCAAAAAAAGAAAAGAAAAGAAAAGAAAGAAAAGAATACGAAGGCTGGGTGCAGTGGCTCATGCCTGTAATCCCAGCACTTTGAGAGGTTAAGGCAGGCAGATCATTTGAGGTCAGGAGTTCAAGACCAGCTGGGGCAACATGGTGAAACCCTGTCTCTACTAAAAACACAAAAAAATTTAGCCAGGATGGTGGCACGTGCCTGTAGTCCCAGCTACTTGGGAGGCTGAGGCAGGAGAATCACTTGAACCAGGGAGTCGGAGGTTGCAGTGTGCTGAAATCACACCATTGCACTACAGCCTGGCAACAGAGTGAGACTCCATCTCAAAAAAAAAAAAAAAAAAAAAAAGATGAAGAGAATCTTCTTCGACTGGTCACAGAGTGAAAGTGAAAAATGTGCTCCGGTTGGCCTGAAAGAAAGCCATCATTCAGATACACACTGCCCATGGAGTGGGTCATGTGGTTTTTAAGCCACTATTTGTGGAAATTTGTTATACAGTATTAGAAAATGAAAACACCTAGACTGTTCACAGATTTTAGGAGCCCAGATGAGATAAAAGAACTATTATAGCTTTAAAGAGGGGGGTCTGAAGGAAGTCTCGAGCTCAGGAATCAGATGGCCAAATCATTGTGTGAAATCACAGTTAAAATCAATATGCGACGATTTATGGACAGCGCGTGAAACCCATTCTGTATCTTCTCATATCTCCTTTATTACTGCAAATATTTGAATGCAAATAAGATTTGCATTCTGTATCATAAACAGCACCCTGGGGCCAGGCAGGTGGCTCGCTCCTGTAATTCCAGCACTTTGGGAGGCTGAGGCAGGTGGCTCACCTGAGGTCAGGAGTTCAAGACCAGCCTGGCCAACATGGTGAAGCCCCATCTCTACCAAAAATACAAAAATTAGCTGGGCGTGGTGGCAGGCACCTGTAATCCCAGCTACTCAGGAGGCTGAGGCAAAAGAATTGCTTGAACCTGGGAGGCAGAGTTTGCAGCAAGCTGAGATCATGCCACTGCACTCCAGCCTGGGTGACAGAGTGAGACTCCATCTCAAAATAAATAAATAAATAAAAATAAAGATAAGTAACACCTTGTTCTGAATGCTTGTGCCCACAACAAACCCCTTTACTGTTAGGAATGCACATTTTATCAGACCACACATGTTCTCAAATTCAAGTCTCCACCTAAACACTGACATATTAACATTCATGGGATCCTCCAGAAAATGTTAACATTCAGCATATAAAAGATAATAAGGCAGCACAGGCAGAGATTTCTTGTTAGCCTGCAGAATTATAAGCACTTAGCTTGATAACCAGCAGAATTATAAAATGGTAAAATATATATATCTATATTTAATATATTTCATTGCACTTTAGGTTCTGGGGTATGTGTGCAGAACATGCAGGACTGTTGCATAGGTACGTACCTGGCAATGTGGTTTGCTGCCTCCATCCCTGTCACCTATATCTGGCATTTCTCCCCCACGTTATCCTCCCCCAACCTCACTACCCCCTCCTGCTGTCCCTCCCCTAGTCCCCCCTCAACAGACCCCAGTGTGTAATGCTCCCCTCCCTGTGTCCATGTGTTCTCATTGTTCAACACCCGCCTATGAGTGAGAACATGCAGTGTTTGATTTTCTGTTCTTGTGTCAGTTTGCTGAGAATAATGGTTTCCAGATTCATCCATGTCCCTACAAAGGACACGAACTCATCGTTTTTTATGGCTGCATAGTATTCCATGGTGTATATGTGCCACATTTTCCCTGTCCAGTCTATCATTGATGGGCATTTGGGTTGGTTCCAGGTCTTTGCTATTGTAAACAGTGCTGTAATAAACATTCATGTGCATGTGTCCTTATAATAGAATGATTTATAATCCTCTGGATATACGCCCAGTAATGGGATTGGGTCAAATGGAATTTCTATTTCTAGGTCCTTGAGGAATCGCCACACTGTCTTCCACAATGGTTGAACTAATTTACACTCCCACCAACAGTGTAAAAGTGTTCCTATTTCTCCACATCCTCTCCAGCATCTGTTGTCTCCAGATTTCTTAATGATTGCCATTCTAACTGGCATGAGATGGTATCTCAATGTGGTTTTGATTTGCATTTCTCTAATGACCAGTGATGATGAGCATTTTTTTATGTGTTTGTTGGCCTCATATATGTCTTCTTTTGAAAAGTGTCTTTTCATATCCTTTGTCCACTTTTGAATGGGTTTGTTTTTTTCTTGCAAATCTGTTTTAGTTCTTTGTAGATTCTGGATATTAGCCCTTTGTCAGATGGGTAGATTGCAAAATTTTTTTCCCATTCTGTTGGTTGCCATTCACTCTAATTACTGTTTCTTCTGCTGTGCAGAAGCTCTGGAGTTTAATTAGGTCCCATTTGTCTATTTTGGCATTTGTTGCCAGTGCTTTTGGTGTTTTAGTCATGAAGTCCTTGCCTATGCCTATGTCCTGAATGATTTTGCCTAGGTTTTCTTCTAGGGTTTTTATGGTGTTAGGTCTTATGTTTAAGTCTTTAATCCATCTGGAGTTAATTTCCATGTAAGGTGTCAGGAAGGGGTGCAGTTACTGCATTCTGCACATGGCTAGCCAGTTTTCCCAAGACCATTTATTAAACAGGGAATCCTTTCCCCATTGCTTGTTTTTGTCAGGTTTATCAAAGATCAGATGGTTGTAGATGTGTGACGTTGACTCCAAGGCCTCTGTTCTGTTCCATTGGTCTATATCTCTGTTTTGGTGCCAGTACCATGCTGTTTTGATTACTGTAGCCTTGTAGTATAGTTTGAAGCCAGGTAGCGTGATGCCTCTAGCTTTGTTCTTTTGGCTATGTGGGCTCTCTTTTTGTCCCATATAAAGTTTAAAGTGGTTTTTCCCAGTTCTGTGAGGAGAGTCATAGGTAGCTTGATGGGGGATAGCATTGAATCTGTAAATTACTTTGGGCAGTATGGCCATTTTCACGATATTGATTCTTCCTAACCATGAACGTGGAATGTTTTTCCATCTGTTTGTTTCCTCTCTTATTTCATTGAGCAGTGGTTTGTAGTTCTCCTTGAAGAGGTCCTTTACATTCTTTGTTAGTTGTATTCCTAGGTATTTTATTCTCTTTGTAGCAGTTGTGAATGGGAGTTCTTTCTTGATTCGGCTCTCTTTAAGTCTGTTATTGGTGTATAGGAATGCTTGTGATTTGTGTGCATTGATTTTGTATCCTGAGACTTTGCTGAAGTTGCTTATCAGTTTCAGGAGATTTGGGCTGAGGTCTTCTAAATATACAATCATGTCGTCTGCAAGTAGAGACAATTTGACTTCCTCCTTTCCTAATTGAATACCCTTTATTTCTTTTTCTTGCCTGATTGCTCTGGCTAGAACTTCCAATACTATATTGAATAGGAGTGGTGAGAGAGGGCATCCTTGTCTAGTGCCAGATTTCAAAGGGAATGCTTCCAGTTTTTGCCCATTCAGTAAGACATTGGCTGTGGGTTTGTCATAAATAGCTTTTATTATTTTGAGATACATTCTGTTGATACCTAGTTTATTGAGAGTTTTTAGCATAAAGGTCTGTTGAATTTTGTCAAAGGCCTTCTCTGCATCTGTTGAGATAATCATGTGGTTTTTGTCTTTGGTTCTGTTTATGTGGTGGATTACATTTATAGACTTGCGTATATTGAACCAGGCTTGCATCCCCAGGATGAATCCTACTTGATCTTGATGGATAAGCTTTTTGGTGTGCTGTTGCAATCGGTTTGCCAGTATTTTATTGAAGATTTTTGCATCTATGTTCATCATGGATATTGGCCTGAAGTTTTCTTTTCTTGTTGAGTCTCTGTCAGGTTTTGGTGTTAGGATGATTTTGGTCTCATAAAATGATTTGGGAAGGATTCCCTCTTTTGGATTGTTTGGAATAGTTTCACAAGGAGTGGTACCAGCTCCTCTTTGTATGTCTGGTAGAATTCAGCTGTGAACCTATCTGGACCTGGGCTGTTTTTGGTTGGTAGGCTATTAATTGCTGCCTCAACTTCAGCCCTTGTTATTGGTTTATTCAGGGTTTTGACTTCTTCCTGGTTTAGTTGTGGGAGGGTGTAAGTGTCCAGGAATTTATCCATTTCTTCTAGGTTTACTGATTTATGTGCATATAGTTATTTGTAGTAATCTCTGATGGTAGTTTGTATTTCTGTGGAATCGGTGGTGATATCCCCTTTATAATTTTTTATTGCATCTATTTGATTCTTCTCTCTTTTCTTTTTATTAATCTGGCTACTGGTCTGTCTATTTTGTTGCTCTTTTCAAAAACCACCTCCTGGATTTATTGATTTTTTGAAGGTTTTTTTGCGTCTCTATCTCCAGTTCTGCTCTGATCTTAGTTATTTCTTGTCTTCTGCTAGCTTTTGAGTTATTTTGATCTTGCTCCTCTAGCTCTTTCAATTTTGATGATAGGGTGTCGATTTAAAATCTTTCCTTGATTCTCATGTGGGTATTTATTGCTATAAATTTTCCTCTAGAGACTGCTTTAATGTGTCCCAGAGATTCTGGTACATTGTGTCTTTGTTCTTGCTGGTTTTGAAGAACATCTTTATTTCTGCCTTCACTTCATTGTTTATCCAGTCAATATTCAAGAGCCAGTTGTTCAGTTTCCATGAAGTTATGTGGTTCTGAGTTAGTTTCTTAATCCTGAGTTCTAATTTGATTGCACTGTGGTCTGAGAGACTGTTTGTTATGATTTCTGTTCTTTTGCATTTGCTGAGGAGTGATTTACTTCCAATTTTGTGGTCAATTTTAGAGTAGGTGTGCTGTGGTGCTGAGAAGAATGTATATTCTGTGGATTTGGGGTGGAGAGTTCTGTAAATGTCTATTAGGTTTGCTTGGTCCAGATCTGAGTTCAAGTCCTGGATATCCTTGTTAATTTTCTGTCTCGTTATCTGTCTAATATTGACAGTGGAGTGTTAAAGTCTCCCACTATTATTGTGTGGAGTCTAAGTCTCTTTGTAAGTCATTGAGAACTTGCCTTATGTATCTGGGTGCTCCTGTATTGGGCGTGTATATATTTAGGATCATTAGCTCTTCTTGTTGCATTGATCCTTTTGCCATTATGTAATGTCCTTCTTTGTCTCTTTTGATCTTTGTTGGTTTAAAGTCTATTTTATCTGAGATGAGAATTGCAACTCCTGCTTTTTTTTGCTCTCCATTTGCTTGGTAAATCTTCCTCCATCCCTTTATTTTGAGCCTTTGTGTATCCTTGCATGTGAGATGGGTTTCCTGGATACAGCACACTGATGGGTTTTGGCTTTTTATCCAATTTGCCAGTCTGTGTCTTTTGACTGGGGCATTTAGCCCATTTACATTTAGGGTTAATATTGTTATGTGTGAATTCGATCCTGCCATTTTAATGCTAGCTGGCTGTTTAGACTGTTAGTTGATGAAGTTTCTTCAATGTGTCAATGCTCTTTACCATTTGGTATGTTTTTGGAGTGGCTGGTACTGGTTGTTCCTTTCTATGTTTAGTGCTTCTTTCAGGAGCTCTTGTAAGGCAGGCCTGGCGGTGATGAAATCTGAGCAATTGCTTGTTCATAAAGGATTTTATTTCTCCTTCGTTATGAAGCTTAGGTTGGCTGGATATGAAATTCTAGGTTGAAAGTTCTTTTATTTAAGGATGTTGAATATTGGCCCCCACTCTCTTCTGGCTTGTAGGATTTCTGCCGAGAGATCTGCTGTGAGTCTGCTGGGCCTCCCTTTGTGGGTAACCCAACCTTTCCCTCTGGCTGCCCTTAGCATTTTTCCCCTTCATTTCAACCCTGGTGAATCTGACGATTATGTGCCTTGGGGTTGCTCTTCTTGAGGAATATCCTTGTGGTGTTCTTTGTATTTCCTGGACTTGAATATTGGCCTGCCTTGCTAGGTTGGGGAAGTTCTCCTGGATAATATCCTGAAGAGTGTTTTCCAGCTTGGATTCATTCTTTCCATCACATTCAGGTATACCTATCAAATGTAGATTAGGTATTTTCATATAATCCCATATTTTTTGGAGACTTTGCTCATTTCTTTTTACTCTTTTTCTCTAATCTTGCCTTCTCATTTTATTTCATTGAGTTGATCTTCAACCTCTGATATCCTTTCTTCTGCTTGGTCGATTCAGCTATTGAAACTTGTGAATGCTTCTTGAGGTTCTTGTGTTGTGTTTTTCAGCTCCATCAATTCATGTATATTCTTCTCTAAGCTGTTTATTCTCATTAGCATTTCGTCAAACCTTTTTTCAAGGTTCTTGGTTTCTTTGCATTGGGTTAGCACATGTTCTTTTAGCTCAGAGAAGTTTGTTATTATCCACTTTCTGAAGGCTGTTTCTGTCAATTCATCAGACTCATTCTCCATCCAGCCTTGTTCCCTTGCTGGTGAGGAGTTGTGATCCCTTGGAGGAGGAGAGACGTTCTGGTTTTGGGTATTTTCATCCCTTTTGTGCTGATTTCTTGCCATCTTTGTGGATTTATCTATCTGTGGTCTTTGTAGTTGGTGACTTTGGGATGGGATCTCTGAGTGGATGTCCTGTTTATTGATGATGAAGTTATTTCTTTTTGTTTTTCAGTTTTCCTTCTAACCATCAGGCCCATCGACTATAGGACTGCTGGAGGTCCACTCCAGACCCTGCTTGCCTGGGGGATCACCTGCAGCGGCTGCAGAACAGTAAGGGTTGCTGCCAGTTTCTTCTTCTGTTATCTTCGTCTCAGAAGGGTACCTGCCAGTGTCAGCCTGTGCTCTCCTTTATGAGGTGTCTCTTTGGATATACGGGGGTCAGGGGAGCTGCTTGAGGAGACAGTCTGTTCCTTATAGGAGCTCAAGTGCTGAACTGTGTCCTCCGTTGTTCCATTTAGAGCTGCTGGGCAGGTACATTTAAGTCTACTGCAGTGGAACTCATAACCACCTCTTTTCCCAGGTGCTCTGTCCTGGGAAGGTGGGGCTTTATTTATAAGTTCCTGATGTGCTGCTGCCTTTTTTCAGAGATGTCCTGCCTAGCGAAGAGGTAGCCTAGTTTTAGTCTGCCAGCAGAGGCATTGCTGAGCTGCCATCAGCTCTGCCCAGCTGCCATGTGAACTTCCTTGTGGTTTTGTTTATAGAGGTATAGTTAGAACTGCCTTGGTAATGGCAGTTTGCCTCAGTAATGGCGGACTGCCTCGGTAACGGCAGATTGCCTCAGTAACGGCGGAGTGCCTCAATAACGGCGGAGTGCCTCGGTAATGGCAGAGTGCCTCGGTAGTGGTGGACTGACTTGGTAATGGCGGACACACTTCCCCACAGAGCTGGACCATCCCAGGTCCAGCTATGCTTGCTGTGAAACACTGAATCCAGAGCATTTCAGATTGCTGATCTTTGTGGGGGTGGGACCCGGCTGAGCCAGATCACTTGGCTTCCTGTTTCAGCCCCCTTTTTTCAGTCGAATGGGCAACTGTCTCCCCAGGCGTTCCCAGCACCAGTTGAAATGGCCACCCAGATTTGTGTGAGTTTTTGTGCGGAGACCCACTGAGCTGCCTGAAACACCCATGCTAGAGACTTGTGTTGCTTTTCTGCCTGGGAATCTCCTGGTCTGTGGGCAGTAAAAACTCGTTGGAAATGCGGTGATCACTCACCCTCTGCGTTCTCACTGGGAACTGCACTCCAGAGCTGTTCCTATTCGGTCATATTGGATCTGTTTGTAATATGGTAAAATATTAAATATTTCTGAGTAAAGAAGAAACATCAAGAATGTGTGCCAATTCCCCCGTATCTTTATTAGCTGTATACATACAACACACTGTGAATCACTCTTTGGCAAAGGTGCAGTTCATTTGATCGGTGGAGGATACCAGCTTCAGATGGAGAAAGTACAGATTTCACCTAAAGATCAAATACATCTGGTGCATCATCAGAGTGTTGAAATGTAAAAGGCGTGCCTTATAGCCGTGTTCATTTAGGGGGAGCTAAAATGAAGGAGCTTGCCAGTGTATCCATAGAATGTTGAAAATGTATGGCGTATCACTGTTAGGAGACAGTGCCTTTCTGAAGGTTTTCCAGAGTTGTTTTCAGTAGCATGTGAGTGTGAGAAAACTCTGGCTCCTGTTTCTGCCGTTAGAAATTGGAAAGAAGCTAGGAAGATGTGCAAAACATTTTCTGGGTCGCACTGGGCTGGGCTATGTCCACATAGCAAAAAGGAAGCCGACCTTTGAAAATTATCTAGCTAAGGTGACCAAGGAAGAAAGCCAAACCAGATGGCTCAGACTCAGAACGAATGGCTTCCAGAGTAATTTGTACTGCCAATTCATCAGTGCTTGCACAAAACAGATATTATGAAATGCAGATTTCATAGCTTGGTGATCAAATATCTGCAGGGGTGTTTCTGTGATCATGCGTACAACCTTTGTGCTGATGAATGTGGAGACTTCCAGGACCTAATCACGCACTAGTAATTTCAGGCTGTTCTTGAATGTGATTTAACCTAGAAAACAAAATGCTAAATGTAGAGCCTTATTCAAACCGAAATTTTATGATTGAACGGGTCCATTTTCTCTGACGGTGCACCTGCACATTTTAGTATTGTGCTTTGCCGAAAAGTGCCTCAGATGTGTTTGAGTCAAAGGTGCTATGGAAGTTTATTTGTATTGTACTCAGAGTAAATGCATTCTCTCCAGACTGCAAGCACGGTCAATAAGATGAATGAGTTTCTCGAACTCATTTAGTGCCTTGTCTACAGTAGCTCCATTACCAAGTCCCTATGTGACTTGGCAACTTCTCATCAGGGGGTGGCCTTGGGGCTGAAAAAGCTAGGAGAAAGTACAGCTGCTTGCCTCGGCACTTCATGTCGGCCCTGATGCTCCTGGCAGGCGGTGATTGAAAGTAGGTCTTACTGCGTGGTTCTCTTAAGACACCTTTTCTAAAAATGTTGTCCTTTACAAAAGCACTTCCACATTACCACTGAAAAGTCAAAGCTGGACTGAAACGTCTAGTTCTGCGTTCACCTTTAGGATTGCCTCTGTATTCCCGAACCAGTTAACTCTATTCCCTTTGTACCTGGACATTTTAATGGAAAATGGTTTGGGCTGGCTTCCTGTAGTTTGTGTACTACATAAGGGATAACAGGCAAAGAAAAGCGAAAAAGTTAACCCTAAGCTGAAGTCCTGTGTTTAAGTTGCCAAAAAGAATGGATTAATTCGATGTGGTTCACTAGAATAATTTCTCTAGAAATCTAAAACCTTTCTTGCATAAAATTCAAGCCCAAAGACTCTTCTGCCTTACAGAAAAGCAATATGGACTTTCATACGGCTTGGGAGGGAGACATATACATCTGATCAAATGCATCGGCCGGACCAGCTACTCCCTAAGTATGCATAGGCTGCATTTAAATGGGAGAATTATCTTGAGTCTGGCAGTCAAATTTGGCCAAAGCACCACGTGATCTGTTCAGATGTCAAGTTGGTGGAGTAACTTGGTTGGACTACGGTCCCTGGTCCACACTTCCACAGTGATGGAAACAGCCTGAATCGGGTATCCGCAGGTGAATTCTAAAGCGTCTGTAAATCTCCTTAAAACTATAAGCAAAGTTTTGTGTCTGTGTGCAGATGTGGGCTTTTCTGGGAATTAGATGCTTAGCTTTCATCTAATTCTCAGAGAGGACAATTGACCTTAAGTGTTTAAATAGTTTAAATAGTTTCTAATTTTTTACGACTATAAACACAGACATAAACACACTATTTTCACAAATGAGAAACCAGTGCTAGTTTTTTCCCTTGTTCCCTCGCCCCTGCAATCCTTCCACATTCACCTGTGTTATCCTCCCTTATCCCCAGCTGTCATTCCAGTTCACTCATAATAACAGCTTGACGTGGATTATTCTGTACTTTTCTCATCACTCATAGTATCACATGTAAAATTTGCATATTTATTCATATTAATGTATATGCATATATTTGAATTCATAGAGTATTTCTGTATTTCTGGCCATCGTTTAAAATGTGTCTTCTATCATACACACTCTCTGTATTTTCTTTTTCTTATTCAATAATCTGTAATGAAAATCTATTTAAATAAGTTAGTATAGAAACCAACATATTCGTTGTTTTGGCTGCGTGGTATTTAGGGCACAGATGTGGCATGACAGTTGTGTGTTGCTTAATGACGGGTGTATATTTGGAGAATGTGTCTTTTAGTAGCAATTTTGTTATATGACCATCATAGCATGCACTCACACAAACATAGGTGGTAGAGCCTCTACGCACCTGGGCTATATGGCGTTCCTATTGCTCCTGGATTACACAATTGTCCAGCAGATGACTGCACTGAGTACGCAGGAGATTGTAACACAATGGTAAGTACTTGTGTATTTAAATGTAGCTAAACATACAAGATGTGCAGTAAAACTTTGGTATTATAACCTTATGGGATCACTGCTGTATGTGTAGGTGAGCCCTCATTGACCAAAATGCCTGTAGTTGATCAGGTCCCTGTCTTGGTGGGCGTTCACTTCTCTTCCTGCTCTTATTTCTTCAGTATTAACAATGTTCGTGCAATGATTGTAAACACCATGGCACATATATCATTATCAACTGTTGTTCTCATTGTTACGGCAAAGATTCCTAAAGATGGCTTTTCCAGGAGAAAAAGCATGTTCTAAAATTTAATATAGGCAGTCAGATGTAAAGCCCATATGATACCAGCATTAGATAAGAATATGCTTTCACCTTTTCACAATACGTCTAATGCTTCTTTTAAATTTTTGCATGCATAGGTGCTATAAAGTAATATTTGATTTTTTTTTTTTTTCGATGAAGTCTCGCTCTGTCACCCTGGGGGGGAGTGCAGTGGTGCAATCTCAGATCACTGCAGCCTCTGCCTCCCGGGTTCAAGCGATTCTCCTGCCTCAGCCTCCTAAGTAGCTGGGATTACAGGCGTGCGCCACCACGCCTGGCTAATTTTGTATTTTTAGTAGAGATGGGGTTTCTCCATGCTGGTCAGGCTGGTCTTGAACTCCCAATCTCAGGTGATCCACCTGCCTCAGCCTCCCAAAGTACTGGGATTACAGGCGTGAGCCACCACACTCAGCTGTAATATTTGATTTTTAATTTAATTTGCATTTTGTGACTACTACTGGGTCTAAGTATCTGGTAAAAGATCTACTGGCCATTTGCAGTTGTGTTTTTAGGGCTTTCCTATATACACCCTTTGCCCATTTTTTAAATTTGTTTCTGTTATTTCTTCATAATAATTTTAGAGGTATTTATGTGTTTATTATAGGTTATTAACCATTTAGTATCATCTGCAGAAAAAGTACTAGAATTATTTTCCAATATTTTAAATCTTACGACATATTTTGGTGCAATTTTATTTTTTGGAAATACAATTAAAAATGTCTTTTATGGTTTTTTTTTCTTTTTTCTTTTTTTTTGGAGACAAAGTCTCAATCTGTTTCCCAGGCTGGAGTGCAGTGGCATGATCTTGGCTCATTGCAACCTCTACCTCCTGAGTTCAAGTGATTCTCCTGCCTCAGCTTCCTGAGTAGCTGAGAATACAGGCGCCCACCACCACGCCAGGCTAATTTTTGTATTTTAGTACAGACGGTGGTTTCACCATGTTGGACCAGGCTGGTCTTGAACTCCTGACCTCAGGTGATCTGCTTGCCTTGGCCCCCCACAGTGCTGGGATTACAGGTGTGAGCCACCGCTCCCAGCCGGGTTTTTTAGTTTAGAAGTTTTCTCCAACCCCTGGAGTATTTTTATGGCAAATTTTTAGGATAAAAGTCTTTGTAGAAAATATGTGGAGAGTGAACGTGTAGATGAGGAGAATTTCTACCTATTTAGCATAAAGGCTTAATCTGTGAAATGTGTCATTTAATTAAATATTATAATGACTTGTAAAAAATTGTATCCCAAATTTACTACCACTGTCAAAAATTACCATAAAAATCTTACATATTCCCTAATGAAAACGTAAGCTTCACCTCCATCCTGGTGAGGGGTTCCCAAGGGTGCTGTGGTGTCTCGTGATGACATTTTAAAACCTATTGAGGCCGGAAAACGTGGCTCATGCCTGAAATCCCAGCACTTTGGGAGGCTGAGGCAGGAGGACCCTTGAGCCCAGGAGTCTGAGACCTGCCTGGGCAACACAGTGAAACCCAGTCTCTACAAAAAACAAAACACAACACAACACAGCAACCCCCAAATAGCCAGGAGTCATGGCAGGTGCCTGTTGCCCCAGATTCTCAGGAGGCTGAGGTGGGAGCATTGCTTGAACCCAGGAAGCGGAGGCTGCAGTAAGTCTAGATCATGCCACTGCATTTCAGCCTGGGTGACAGTGTGAGATCCCATCTTAAAAATAAATAGATAGTAAATAAACCTACTGCACGTTCGTTTTATCATCACCCCCTGCTTTCCCCAGCAGCTTAGTCCTCCTCCATATGTCTTAGCGTCTGCTTCTGCCGACAGGGCTTTGGGGATACAATTTAGAAAGTATGTTTAGTATTTTTACTCTGGAATTTACATAGCAATGTGTGTTTACTGTGGTGGAGAAAGAAGCAATTCTCTCTCTCTCTCTCTCTTTTTTTTTTTTTTTGAGATGGAGTTTCGCTTTGTCGCCCGGGCTGGAGTGCAATGGCACGATCTCGGCTCACTGCAACTTTCGCCTCCCGGGTTCAAGCGATTTTCCTGCCTCAGCCTCCCAAGTGTGGGATTACAGGCGCACGCCACCATGCCCAGCTAATTTTTGTAATTTTAGTAGAGATGGGGTTTCACCATGTTGATCTGGCTGGTCTCAAACTTCTGATCTTGTTTTCCGCTGCCTCAGCCTCCCCAAGTGCTGGGATCACAGGCGCGAGCCATCACGCCCAACCAACAGTCCTCTTAAATACAGACTTCCACAGGCGATCTCCCATTTGGCAGGGTGTTCAACATCCCCTTCATTCACTTTAACATTTTATCAATTACATAACTTATCATCAAACTTTGTGGTTCTTGTAGCTCTTTGGATTCATCTAGGAATTTGTGTGTGTCTGTGTCTTCTGAGAATAACTGAGATATTTGGCTTGTAATGAATGGAAATGTGTGAAGTCCATTGTGCAAAACTTGCTCAAAACAATTGTTTGTAAAATTTTTCTTTCAATGTTGAACAGAAATAAAACACAGAAAATCATATTACTCTCTTTCTTTATATATGCGTAGATATGGACAATCTCATTTTTCCCTCATTTTCTGGGGCTTAAAAAAAATGACATGGGAAAGATAAAATTGCTAAGAAAATAAAGACACTTCCAAAACATAGCCACAGAGGAAGGAAATAAAATTGCTCTCCAACTGAGGAACGCTAAGGCTAAGGGCAAGGGTTATTAAAACTTTGTTTGGGGTGGTTTAAGAAGAGTTTTAAGGCCTTTGATTCCCCTCCCTTTGAAGACATCAGAGTGAACGAAGACTGCTTTGCTTCAGACCCCAATAAAAGTGACATTTACAAAGCTGAACTGCAGAGCTTCAGTTTATTCCTGGGAATGCAGATGGGATACACCAGTATTTAATGCCTGCATTGCAATAATGCCAAGGTCAAGGACAGCTTGATTTCTGGATATTCCCAATCCTTGTAAAATCCTACTTTCTGAAATTTCCCAAAGCTATATGATGTGTACTACAGGCATTCCCAGGCCTGCCCTTCCAGCATCATTCCCATGGTTGGAGCCACGGTCTCTTCCCAAGCCCCAGAAGCCTGGAGGTACTGCCACCGTCCTCAAAGCTGCCGGAAGGGGCACATCACCGCCGCTGTTCCATGCATGAGGGTGCCAAGGCTATGCCACTGTTTCTCCAGTGCCTCCATTCCATATGTGCCCCTTACCACAGGGCTGTGAGCACAACCTTCTCGCAGGGACAAAGCAGAGAGACCCTCTGCCCTGCCCGCTGTGCTGTCACCTGGGTGCAGACCCAGAACGCTGGGATCAGAGTCCCGCAAGGGCTATTCATGTGCCTGTATCTTCACATGACTCTCAGCTTCAGATTTTCTACTGACATCAGCTTGAAAAAATAAACTCTTCACTTGAACGATTAATATGTTTTAGGAGCGTGGTGGTCTCAACTTATACCTAACACAAATTTCTTGTTGTTAATAACAGCAGCAGCAGCGTGCATGGATACAATTCAGCCTATTTTTTTTTTTTTTTGAGACGGAGTCTTGCTCTGTCGTCCAGGCTGGAGTGCAGTGGCGGGATCTCAGCTCCCTGCAACCTCCGCCTCCAGGGCTCCAGTGATTCTCCTGCCTCAGCCTCCAGAGTAGCTGGGACTACAGGTGTGTGCCACCACGCCCGGCTAATTTTTGTATTTTTTAGTAAAGATGGGGTTTCACCACACTGGCCATGCTGATCTCAAACTCCTGACCTCGTGATCTGCCCACCTCGGCCTCCGAAAGTGCTGGGATTACAGGCGTGAGCCACTGCCAGCCTATTCTTTAGGTGACTTTTGCCACAGACATTGCTCCTTTTCATTTACGTAGCTAAATTCCTCATTCAAGTGATTTCCCAGAACAAAGGTATAGTGTGTGTGTGTGTGTGTGTGTGTGTGTGTATACCAAATGTTAAATATATACATATATAGATACCTATTATAGCGATGTCTATATCTAATAACCTTTAGTCAATAGAACATTGCTCTCAGTTTTGAAAGTATTTTCTTCTTCTATCTCCATTGAAATTTCAAAGAAGACTGGACTTCTCCATTGTCCACCTCAGAATATTCCTTAATTTGCTTGAACCATGACCTGAGGTTACCCTGTAAAGATGGTATGGCAGGTCAAAGTCCCTCTTTATTTAAAATATTTGTGGCCTGGCGCCGTGGCTCACATCTGTAATCTCAGCACTTTGGGAGGCCAAGGCGGGTGGACCACGAGGTCAGGAGATTGAGAAATCCTGGCCAGCGTGATGAAACCCCGTCTCTACTAAAAATACAAAAAAATTAGCTTATGTGGTGGCACATGCCTGTAATCTCAGCTACTCTCGAGGCTGAGGCAGGAGAATCGCTTGAACCCGGGAGGTGGAGGTTGCAGTGAGCTGAGATTGTGCCACTGCACTCCGGCCGGGCGACAGAGGGAGATTCTCTCAAAAAAAAAAGAAAAAAATTGTTTCCGGCTTTCTTGAAACATGATTGAACAAAAATCCTATCTATTGAAGACATACGGTGTGATGTTTTGATATTCATACACATTATAAAATGACCGCAATCAAGCTAATTAATATATTCATCAGCTCACACAGTTACCATCTCTTCATGTGTGGATTTATCCTCGCAGCAATTTTCCAGTCGATCATGGATTGTTATTAACTCCATGCCGTATGTTTCAGTGCTCAGAACTTAATTATCTGATGCCTGCAGATTCGTTCTGTTGAACTAACACCTCCTCACTCCCACTTCACTCGTGGCCCTCTGCTGTCTGTTTCTCTGAGTTAGACCTTCCAAGTCTCATGTACGAGTGGGATCACGCGGTGTCTGCCTTATCTCAGCACCCTGTCCTCTAGGTTCATCCCTCTTTAAGTGAGTTGCTACATGAACAGCACTTAGTGCCTGGTAGCAACTGGCATTCAGATAACTTCAGGTCTTCTGTTCCCCTTTCTCATCTAGCTCTTTGTAGGATCCCTGCCACATCCCAGCACACCCTTGCTATTCTCTCATACAAGCATTATGTAGAGAAATAAGATCCAGCTTGAAGGCCTGGCTCTGAGATGCATCAAGGCAGGCCAGTTCCACTATCCAAAGGTCTCTCTAGTCTTTCCCATGTTCCTGGAACTATAGGAAAGAGATGTCCTGTCACTAGGTATCACACACAGCCAGGATGTCACCGTGCAGGGGTGAGATGACAGCATGGGACTCTCTGTCCAGACCATACGTTCATGGGGTCAAACTACCGGGCTGTGGTGTGGCTCACCGGACCCTCCAGTCAGCACTGCCCCACAATTCAGCAATAAGGACTGCAGGGGCACATGTGATCCCTTCCCTCACCTATCATAAGGGGCATAGCAGGCTATTAGTGGCAAAAGCCTGGATTAGAAATCAGAAAGGTAACTTTGGCTTTAGTCAAACAAATTATGAGAAGTTGACTAAATTCCTTAATCATTTCAACGTTTTTATAAGTACGTATGTTGTCTAAATGAACCATAAAATTATAGTTTGTAATTTAAGATGGAAAACACCACCTATTTTTGTTCCTTAAATGAGTCAGAAGGTAAGCGACATAAAGCCTTGAAAATGATTACTGTTGCTGCATAAATGATATTTTAAAGAACCATTAAATAGTTCATTTATCTGTAAAGTAGTGATAATTCTGTTTTACCTCCAGACTATTAATGTGAATTTTGTAAACTGGGAAATACTAATAAAAAGCAACCTATTATGTTACATTGTAACTTTATTTCTCCAATGATTAGCGCGATTGCAGAAGGTTTGGTTTATTACTCTTTCCACCTTTTTTTTTGAGATGGAGTCTTGCTCTGTCACCAGGATGGAGTGCAGTGGTGCCATCTCTGCTCACTGCAACCTCCTGCCTCAGCCTCCTGGCTAATTTTTGTATTTTTAGTAGAGACAAGGTTTCACCATGTTGGCCAGGATGGTCTCAATCTCCTGACCTCGTGATCCGCCCACCTCGGCTCCCAAGGTGCTGCAGGGTGAGCCACCGCGCTGGGCTCTGTCTTTTCATTTATCTTGTTTTGCGATTATTACTTTGATTTTGTTGCTTTCAGGTTTCCACAGAGTTAAGTTTTTCTTTTGTATTGTCCATATTAAATTTTGATGAACTCTCTGTGTAACCCAGGTTTTATTGCCTCTTGGGTTTTATAGTTAAATACTTTAGGTCAAACACTTTATAGGATACACTTATTCCAAGTAAATAACTCAGTAGGAAGCTCATTTCTGCATATTTCTTTACCGCGTGCTTATCTAGTGTGACAAATGCCCTTTCAAAAGATTAACAACACGGAATGTTTAAAATCTTAGGCGAGGTGATACAAAATTAGCTTGAACTGAGGATTGTGAATATTTAATGAAGCATTAATGAGCAATCAGCCAAATAAAAAACATACAGTTTGTTGTTTTGACAGACCTCAAACCAAAAAACTTATTTTAAATTGCTGCAGTCTTTTAATTTCCACCATTACGGTTAAAAGTCTGCCAGTAATGTCATTATAAACCCGATTTTCAGAGAGATTCTATTTGGCAATGCAAATTAATTCTGATTTAAGAAGTTTTTTTATGTTGCTGTAATATACCACAAAATTATAGTTTCTAAATTCATATGGCTCTAGGGAATATGAATCTGCTAGCATTCCCCACCCCCTCCTTTTTTTTTTCTCCATCAGTATGGAAGACAAATGACCAGAGAGATTTTTAAAATTTTCCTTTCCGGGGCTACACAAAATATTTAATCAGTGATACCATTTGTTACCCCTGGGTATATAGAAAAACCTGATATGCTTTCTTAAAGGAAGTAACAACCTGATAATAATTAATTTTCTGTGTAAATCTTATTTATATAAACAGATTCAAATTATTAATATAATCCACAAGAATGAACACATTTTGCACAACTGGAACATATTCCTCTAAGTTTGGATATTTCTGATCCAAATCCCTACATAATTGTGTGTATATATCAGTAATGTAATGGCAGCTCCTGTAACAAAAACATCCTTACCCAGTAACAGTTCATTGGACGCCCATGAAGCAGTCCTGGGGCCTGTCTACCCAGGGGCTCTCTCCTGTATGTTTGTGTAGGCAGCTGGTTCGGAAGAGACTGTCATAATGGCTTTAAATATCGTCGTAATTGCCTTCATCCCCCGGTATGTGGAAGAGCAAACGAACATGGGCGAGTGTGCTTGCTTGTTTCATAGGCAAGGCCTGTGTCCCTTGCACTCGGATGTCATTGATGAGCTCATAGCAGCAAGGGAGGTTGGGAGACGCAGGCTCGTGTCTCACAGGAAGAGGAAATGACAGCACAGGTTTTGGAGAACAATGATTACCCTTTGCCACTTATGCGTGGTTGATTCACTATGTTGAGACCAAAGTAGTATTGCTACATTTAAATTTTCAATATAAAATAAAGGCATTGGTGTTTCCTATCTATTTTCTGTAAATTATCTACCGTGGGCAAATGGGTATTTAGTCCAAACTTAAGCAAAGTTGGATTAGAGAAGGAGTCTAGTGAAATACTCTGTTTATTTGAAAATATATTCAAAGTTAATCTTTTTCCTAGAATACTGATTTAAAAAATTAAAGCTACCATGATGGAATGCATGTCTTTGAGGAAATAGATAACTTAGGATGTATTTCATCAGCCTTCCAATACTCCTCCATAATTGATCTGGCCTCATGACAGTGACCAGTCTCTAGCACACTTCACTGGTCATAATCAATGCCTTGGAAATCAAAGTCTTTGTTTATGCCGTAGCTTCCTAAATTAAGTATTATAATGGAAGTCACCTGGGATGACACAATGATCCCTAATTAATAAAATATGAAACCAATCACTATCTCTTTAAAAAGTAGATTAGTATAATATGATTTTGTTAAGCAGATCATTTCAGAAATCATGTCTCCAATGACCCTGATAAATCAAATCCTTATTTTTAGCAAATTCATTAAGACTAGAAACAGACGTTGGAAGTCCTGGAAGGTGCTCCGTTTGCTTCCAGGACCTGCATGTCACCATGATCCATTAACCTCCTCTGTAGCATTAATGAGTGGCTTGTATGCATCAGAAATAGGGGCACGATGATGAATAGGAGCATATGGTCTAGTGAAGGGACACATGTGTGAGACCTTTGTCCTCTCCCACTGCATGGCATGTACCGCATACATTCACAACAAAGAGAAAAGCAAAGGATGCAGGGTGGGTCGCCTAACTTTGCAGAACTGAAAATCAATATGGGAATAGATGTATTGGTGGGAATGATACCTAACTTTGACTGGCAAAATCCTCTAAGTCCTGGGCCCATGCATGCTGAAAAATGCACTGCTGTCATTCTAAGTTCTCTAACCCCACCCAGCGTGCACTGGCTCTTTGGTAAAAATTAATTAAGTATTCATCATAGACAGAACTATTTTTAAAGCTTTAAATTATAATTCCTCAGGAAAACTGTAATGGGCATTTCTATTCTGAAGCTCTGACACTGCTCATGTCTCTAAGCATACAGAGTGGGGCATGATGAAGAACCTTTTCGGTCAGGCACGGTGGCTCACGCCTGTAATCCCAGCACTTTGGGTGGCTGAGGTGGGCGGATCACCTGACGTCAGAAGTTTGAGACCAGCCAGACCAACATGGCGAAACCACATCTCTACCAAAAATACAAAAATTAGCCCGGCGTGCAGGCACATGCCTGTAATCCTAGCTACTCAGGAGGCTGAGGTGGGAGAATCACTTGAACCCGGGAGGTGGAGGTTGCAGTGAGCCTGGGCAACAGAGCAAGACTCTGTCTCACAAAAGAAAAAAAGAAAAAGCAGGACCTCTCCCCATGGTTCTGAACTCTGCCCATCTGGTCATGAGTGACAAGCACAGAGGTAACAGTGGCCCGACTAAAGCAATACTGAGGACCACGGCCGAGCTGGTTTTAGGAGCAGCCAGCCTTATTATCGTCCATATCAGCCTTCCTTCATGTCTTGGCGATATCAGACAGAATAAAGACGTCAGGCTACCTGTCCTCCCCCTCTCCCCGGCCTCTCCATAGGCCCTGCGCCTGGACCATTCTCTCAGCCACCATCTTGTATTCCATGACATTTTTATTTATTTTTTTGCCCCAGCGTCTCATCAAAGGTTTTCTTTCCTGTGTCCCATAGCTTGGCACTTACTAGAGAATCACGAGTGTAACCTAGCAACAGCAGTATATTTGCATAATAAAGGACGCCGTAGAAAACACAGGTCTACAGTGCTCCTAAGTGACTCCACTGCTGGAGATCTTAGAAAGCCTGGATCACTGGTGGTAAAAGTAACTGTGGATGGAGATATTTTAGTGCCTTTGGTAGACAGACTCCTAAAACAGCGTCCAGGAATGTCTACCTCCTGGCATTTACACCTATGTCATCTGCCCTTGTGGGTGGACTGTAAGGAATGATTCGATTTTAAACCAATAAATATAGCAAAATAAATGAAATGCTACTTATGTGGCTAGTTTATGAAAATCCATGATTTCCAGCTTGTTAGGCTTTCTCTACCGCCTCCTTGGCTTGCATGTTAGAATGAAGAAAGCTGCTGTGTAGGAGGGGACCACATGGCCAGGAAGTGAGGGTGGCCTCTGCTAGCAGTCAGCAGACACTGCAGCCCTTGCGCTGCAGCCCACAGAGGCTGAATGCTGCCAAAAATCACTTAGTAAGCTCAGAAGAGAATCTTTCACTGGCTCAGTCTTCAGATGAAACTGCAGACCCTGGGCCGACATTTTGATTGTAGCCTTGTGGGAGACCGAGAAACGGGACACTCCTAAGCCATGCCCTTATTTTTGACACACAGAAACTGTGAGTCACTAATGTGTGTGTGTGTGTGTGTGTGTGTGTGATGTTTTTAAGATGGAGTCTCGCTCTGTTGCCAGGTTGGAGTGCAGTGGCACAATCTCTGCTCATTGCAACCTTTACTTCCTGGGTTCAGGTGATTCTCCTGCCTCAGCCTCCCAAATAACTGGAATTACAGGCATGTGCCACCACGCCCAGCTAATTTTTGTATTTTTCAGTAGAGTCGGGGTTTCACCAAGTTGGCCAGGATGGTCTTGATCTCCCGACCTCATGGTCTGCTGGCCTCAGCCTCCCAAAGTGCTGGGATTACAGGCGTGAGCCACCATGCCTGGCCAAATATGTGTTGTTTTAAGTGGCTATGTTTTGGTGTGATTTGTTATTCAGCAATTGATAGCTAACCCATGCCTTACACTGCTGCATTGAGATGGCTACACACTGCTTACCGGGGGGGGTGATCTCCTAGAGGCAGAAACAGTATTTTTTGTATTTTAATATAATTATGACCTCAGAGTAAATAGTTGTTAATTAAATGTATGAACACATATATTCGTGTATGTAAAGCCACGGGTCTCCAGTCCTCCGTACTGTTCAGCCTGGAGCAAAAGCGTGTTCTTGTAGTCTGCTTTGGCTTGCTGGGAGCGGGTGGAGGGAGAAGGCTGGTAATTCCATTATGTTGGCAAGGCGCGTGGTCGTCTGTGCCTTCTCGTGGTTCCCGCAGAAGCTGTGGCCTGCTCCTGTTGAAGATGTTCTGCAGATGCCTGCGTCCTTGGAGAACTTCTCCACCCAGGGACGTTCTTCACTGTGTAGTTTTATACATCTAACTGTCTTTTACAGTTCACTATGTTTTAAATTCCAGAAGCACTTTATTGGCTGCATATATCAGTGTTTTATCTGCTTAATTATATATTAATTACAAAGCTTTATCACTCTATAAATGTATTATATGTTACAGCCCAGGAAAAATTGTAAATTCACAAGCACGATAAATGTGCAAGGGTAAGAACTGGTGGCTGTGCCTCCGTTACTTCATGTTTATTGGGAAGCAGTGAAATTCTAAAGCCCATTGTGCTGATGCGGATACAGTATGTAAATTGATAATAATGAATAATAATGACAAAAATCAATTACTAGGCTTTAGGGCTTGCCAAACAATGAAGCTCTTGATATGTTGAAATGAGGGTATGCAAGAATGAAGCGAATTCAAACCGATGTGTTTGCTGTCAGCATGAAGAAATGAATGAGAAAGATCTGGAGAAGAAGGAATGGCATTGCTGCCTCTCTCTGAGGTTAACATTCACTCAGCAACAGACCCCTCCCCTGTGAGCCCCTCCCCTGTGAACCCCTCCCCTGTGAGCCCCTCCCCTGTGAACCCTCCCCTGTGAGCCCCTCCCCTGTGACCCCTCCCCTGTGAGCCCCTCCCCTGTGACCCCTCCCCTGTGAGCCCCTCCCCTTTGAGCCCCTCCCCTGTGACCTCTGGACGGACTGAGAGGCTGTCTGATTTTCCAGGCGCGGGTGGACACAGGGGGCAGTGTAAGATTCTCAGCCCTTCTACTGCTCTTGTGCTTTGTAGCTGTTTTGCAATACTTTATGAACAAAGAAAGTAAAAATAGAAATAGGTAGAATATAAGTGTAAAACATCCCATAATTATGCGCATCAAGGAATTGAAATATTTCTTAATGTAGAAGATCTAGAATGCTCTCTGGAGGTTTAATTTAAATTATAGCTTTTTTTTTGAGACAAGAGTCTTGCTCCAACACCAGGCTGGAGTGCAGTGGCACAATCTCGGCTCACTGCACCCTCTGCCTCCCAGTTCAAGTGATTCTTCCGCCTCAGCCTCCTGAGTAGCGGGGACTACAAGCGCGCACCAGCACTCTTGGCTAATTTTTGTAATATTTTTTTAAGTAGAGACGGGGTTCCACCATGTTGGTCAGGATGGTCCGGATCTTTGACCTTGTGATACGCCCGCCTCAGCCTCCCAAAGTGCTGGGATTACAGGCATGAGCCACCGCGTCTGGCCAGTTTTAGTTTTTTTAAACCTGTAATCAATCTACTTAAAGCAGGTGTTTGAAGATAACAGTTTAAAAGGCTGTTCTCTGTACGTCATAATCAGGCTAATATTTGAGCCATTTTAATTTGTTTTATATAGTGATTATTAGCACATTACATGAACATAACAGAGACCAGGCCTGTATTGTTCTTTTTATTATAGATTTAACTTTGATATAACAAGTTTTGAAGAAAGAAGAGGTTGCCAATTATTTTTCTCATTGAAATTGAACATTTAAAATTTTTAGTACTTAGTCCCATGAAAGCTGCGTAATGGCAAAAGAGCCTCATTATTCACCAGAAAGAATCTGGAGAGCAGAATAATACATTCCTTGAAAGGATAATTATTTAAACAGAATTAGTACAGATTTTGTCTCTAAATTGGGGGATAGCATTAGCACTCATATGGCTGGAGTGCTAGATGATACTTGGTATTAAATCAAAGGGTGGTTATAAATCGCTCACAGCAGTGCTAGGCACACAGTAAGGGCTTGTTCACTTCGGAGTCCATTCTTCTGCACAAGCGTCCTCATCTTGCCCATGTGTTACGCACATACACACAATTATACCTGTGTAGCTCACCGGATCTCTCTACAAACCCTGGAGTTCATTTTCCAGGACTTCTGTAACAAAATACCACACATGTGTGGCTTAAAACCTCTGAAGCATATTTTCTCACAGCTCTGGAGTCCAGAAGTCCAAAATTAAATCATCAGCAGGGCCTCACTCACCCCTAAGACTCTGGGTAGAGTCCCGCCTTCTTCCCCCTAGCTCCTGGTAGTGAACGTTAATTGGGGGGTGTTCCTAGACTCTCAGCTGCATCACCCTAATCTGTTTCTGTCACCCCATGACCTTCTCCCTGTGTGTCTCCGTCTTCTTACAAAGATACCAGGTAAATGGATGAAGGGTCCATCCTACTCCAGAATGACCTCATTTTAACTAATTACATCTGATAAAGTATTTTGGGGCTGGGCACAGTGGCTCATGACTGTAATCCCAGCACTTTGCAAGGTCATGGTGGGTGGATCACAAGGTCAGGAGTTCAAGACCAGCCTGGCCAACATAGTGAAACCCCATCTCTACTAAAAATACAAAAAATGAGCCAGGCATGGTGATACGCGCCTGTAATCCCAGCTGCTTGGAAGGCTGATGGAGTAGAATCGCTTGAATCCAGGAGGCAGAGGTTGCAGTGAACCGAGATTGTGCCACTACACGCCAGCCTTGGTGACAGACGGAGACTTTGTCTCAAAAAAAAAAAAAGAAAAAAAGAAAAAAAGAATGTTAGGGAGCATTGTCAGAAGAAACAGACAGAAAGTGAGTAGCTTCTGCGAATGACTGTGACCTTGCTTTGGTGACTCTTCTGAACAGAGATCTCCTTTATCTTCTTTGATATTACTCGGTGTTTTGTGCAATTACTTAGCACCTGTCCGCGAGGACTAAAACTGTTGGCTTAACGCTGAAGACCAGATTTATCCATGACCCATATCTCTACACGGGGAAAGCTGGAAAGTGTCCTAAGATTGCTATGAGGAGGCTCTGTTCGATAGATAAAAATGCAAGCTGCATGCTGAAGAGCTGGGGAGAGGAAAATAGAAACAAAACAAAACAGAAAACCTGAAAGATACGAAATATTAAGAAAGGAATAGAAAAGAAAAGAAAAATGCAGGCTGCAACCAGGCTGGGACATCCTTGTCGAGGAGAGTAATGGTCATTATCAGCATCAACCACAGTAGCCATGGCTCTCAATACCTCACTTAATTGGGAAGTTTAGTCCAAGTGCTTATAACCCCTTTATTAAACCAACATAGAAGCATCCTCCTGAACTGGAAGGGTTGCCAAAGAACGTTGTAATTTTTAGACTGAAGGAACGTTTGTATATAATTGTTTCCTTATATTGATCTCCAGGCACATACTAGATGGTCAGTGCAGGTTTATTCAATGAGTGACCAAAGAATACATAAACTGATATATATGCATTAGTGAAAAGGAATAACTATATGAATATGTAAATAAAGCATTCCAGGCTGGGCGCGGTGGCTCACACCTGTAATCCCAGCACTTTGGGAGGCCAAGGCAGGTGGATCACCTGAGGTCAGGAGTTTGAGATCACCCTGACGAACATGGTGAAACCTCATTTCTACTAAACATACAAGAATTAGCCGGGCATGGTGGTGGGCGCCTGTAATTCCAGCAACTCAGGAGGCTGAGGCAGGATAATTGCTTGAACCCAGGAGGCAAAGGTTGCGGTGAGCCAAAATCATTGAACTCCAGCCTGGGCTACAGAGTGAGACTCCATCTCAAAAAATAAAATAAAGCATTCCATGTATACCTCAAGTAGAAGGCAAAATATATTTAGTGTCAGACAAAACGAGCTACATTACTTCTTCCCTTGATTATTCTGCATGTAAAGACATAGGAAGAAGTTCTTTTATCTAGTTCAGTCTCAAGTCGCAATTTCTTTGTTTAACGCACTTTGTCTCACAGCTATGAGCTATTTATTCTGCGTATTAAATTCTTGTAAACCATGATGTGAGTCCTACACTAAGCGAAACACAGAGTGAAATCTCTAGTGCCTTTCTCATTTCTGTGACTAGAAGCTTCCAACTCTTCACATTTTTCTCTTGGAAAATATTCATGGTATTCATATTTAGCTGTTTATAGAAAAAAATCAATAAATAGCACAGCCTCTCTTGAGATTTTTCAATCAATATTTTTAAGCTACAAGTTTCCAAGAATGAAATCCTTTACTTAACAGAAAATGTTTTCAGGATGTTGTACCAAGTTACATGAACATAAATTTCACAGTTAAGCCCTGGTGGTTCAAGGGACCTCAGACAGTATCCAACTCAATTCCCTTACGGTTTAGGGAAAGAAACGAGACCATAATGAAATACCTCCATTTCCTTGGGTCACACTGCCAGCTGAAAAGCCAATCCATGAAAAATGAAAATCTAGAATGGTGCTTTTTGGGATTATTATTTTTATGTTTAATAATTTCCTTCCTCATTTGCCTTTGTCTACCCAAGCATTTCATAAACAAGAACATGTGCAATCACATATTAAATTATAAATGAGTAAAAACAAAAATATAAATACAAAGGCATAATCAAGGAAAAGAAGAATACAAGACGCATGCTGTAGAAGCTTTCAGGTTAACGATCGTTTGGGTCTAATGTTTAAATACACTGTGATCTTTAAGTCTCAGAACTTACAAGCTTGTGAAAAAAAAAGGAAAGCCACATTTACTTTTCATATACAACTTATGACAATATGAGGCCCCACCGGCTCTAATTTTTAGAAATGACCTCGTCTCAGAGAGACCCTCAGCTATTTCCAAGAGGTCCCCAGGGTTCTTCTTCGTGTTTGCCTGGAAGCAGTTTCTCCAAGCTCCCAGTTTTTTTTTTTTTTCTTTTTTTGAGACGGAGTCTTGTTCTGTCACCAGGCTGGAGTGCAACGGCGCAATCTCGGCTCACTGCAACCTCCACCTCCCACGGTTCAAGCGATTCTCCTGCCTCAGCCTCCCGAGTAGCTGGGACTATAGGTGCACGCCACCGTGCTGGGATTACAGGTACATGCCACCATGCCCAGCTAATTTTCATATTTTTAGTGGACACGGGGTTTCACCATGTTGGTCAGGCTGGTCTCGAACTCCTGACCTCGTGATCTGCCACCTCGTCCTCTCAAAGTGCTGGGATTACAGGCATGAGCCATCACGCCCGGCCCAGTTTGTGATATTTTTAAAACAAATTTCCATTTCCAGGTTGGATAAGCCCAGCTGACAGAGAGGGACACACCTTGTTTCGGTTTGGACACTCTTAGGGGGCTTGTTTGTAATTGTGTGTTGTGTCTGGGCAATGAATGTGTTTTGTGAGTACCAGACAGTGGGATCAGCTCCTCTCAGTTCAGGAAATCCTGAAGAAGTTTTGTCTGCCGTTGATCAAACCCAGTGATGGAGAGAGGAAGCGCCCCGCTGTTTCAGTTCAGAGGTTCAGGCTTGTTTGTTGCTGCAGTTGGATTGTGTTTTGGTGATTTCTTGTGTGTGATTGACATAGCCATGGGAAAACTGGAGTTTGGTCAACAGATGCTCTTTTGCAATACTGTGTGGCTCCAATATTGTTTGGAATCTGGAGTTTGCTGTAGAAGGGGAAGTGGGACGGAGGCGCACGCACCCAGGCTTTTGTGCTGCTGTTCTGAGCAGGGTCTGGCCCAGGTTAGTGTGTGATATTCTCTTTTGGTACTGCCTGGCCCCAGCATTCTGTAGAGTCTGGGCGGTTTGGCCTTTAAAAGTCAAACTGCCATGGAAACCGCGTTACCCAAAATTTTGGTTCGCAGCTTTCACTGGATCCCTTACTGGTGCTAACGAGGTTCAGCTACGTGAACGTGTTTGTAGACAGGTGAGGCTGTATTGCTCTCTCATTACTAGAGATCCAAGGTGAAGGCTACTGGATCTTTACCTGTGTGTGTGTATACACACGTCTAGATGTGTTTACTTGCATGTACATTTATTATGTGCTGTGTATAACAAATTGGCTTATAAATAAAAGTGCTCATAAGTGAATAAGTCCAAGCAATGTTCAAGTTCACATGACTTAAGTAAACCTTTAATCAAGAAGCTGAATTTAAAATTATTGATAAAATAAAAATATAAATGTCTTCAGAATTGTCACCATACATTTTTTTCTGGGTCTTGTATTTGTCTCTGCTAGATATTTTGAAACATTAAAGGTTGATATTAAGGGTTATAAAACTATAAACTCAGCCAGAACAAAATGTTAGTTTGCGTGTCTTTGACAAATGAGACTATTTCGTATTGTTAGCTGAATCTTTTGAGTTATCGGCAAAAATATGTACGTAGTGAACTTTGTGGCTTTTGGGTGAGCATCTGATATTCACTGGCTTTTAAAAAATGGTTAACAAGGGCCAGGCGCAGTGGCTTACGCCTGTGATCCCAGCACCTTGGGAGGCCGAGGCTGGCGGATCACGAGGGCAGGAGTTTGAGACCGGCCTGGCCAATATGGTGAAACCCCATCTCTACTAAAAATACAAAAAAACCTAACTGGGCATGGTGGTATGCGCCTGTAGTCCCAGCTACGCAGGAGGCTGAGGCAGGAGAATTGCTTGAACCCAGGAGGTGAAGGTTGCAGTGAGTCGAGATCGCACCACTACATTCCAGCCTGGGCAACAGAGGGAGACTCAGTCTCAAAAAAAAAAAAAATGGTTAACAAGGAAATAACTAACTTTACTTTAAATGATGGTGTCTGATATCTGTTTTCAGAAGTAATCTAAATATTAAAAATAATAGAATTGTGTATATGTAAATGGGATAAATGTTTTAGGTAAACTTTTTGTATAATTTAAAATAATAAATTTACTTTTGATGCTCATTGGCTATCTGGCTCATTTCCAATTAAGAAAATGTTATGATATGAGGAATTGTTTCTAAAAATTGTGGAGTTGTTCTCATCTATAAAATGCTAATATTGGATAGTTAGGATTTCTTGCTTCCTAGGTTTTCACTAAAAGTTAAGGTTACTATGGATAATAATTATAGTTAATATATATTTTTGTATATAAATTGTGCCAAAAAGATGTATTGCTAGTGAGAAAAATAATAATTTGGTCTCATTCAAGAAGTTATCTAAAAGTTATTTCAAATTATGGACTTGAAAAAGTTCACTGATGAAACAAGGTAGTAAGGAACCACTAAGTAGGGAAGAGAGATGTGAAAAAAGTTACAGATATGAATATGTATTTTTGGACAGAAGGTTATAAAAAAAAGATGACAATTTTGCATGAGAAAGGAGCTTGTATGGTAAATTTTCTGACCTAGAGTAAAATGACTGGTTCTTTAAAGAAGAAGAAGAAAATCTGGGACTGAATGGAGAGTCCAGGCATGTTGTGGATGGTTTGTGTAAGTCACATGTAACATTTCCGGTTTCTCTGGGTGTCTGTCTCCATGCACATTGTAAAGAAATATAAAGCAATGCATTGGCAGTTTGGAAATTTTTTTTAAAATGTAGTTAAACATAAAGCCAGGTTTAACATGGAGCCAAATTCCACATAAATGTTCACATTGCTTTGTTTCACACTGTGTTTGTTCTTCTGCTCGATAGTACTAGCACTAAAGTACTTATCATTTGCCTACAGAAAGTTACTTAATTGCACAAAATATACACTGGTATTTGTGGACTTAAAGACATTAATTTGTATACCAGGAACAAAATATCTATCATATTTTTTGTTTGTTTTGCTTCCAAGGTTAACAGAGTAGGAGAAAAGTTGGGAGTTGCTTTCCTGCTCATTTGGTTTTGCCTTTCATTTTTATTTATTTGTTGTTTGTTCTCCAAAACATACGTACATACATATACATATGTATGTAGTCATCGATGTTTTTAAGTTTCTGTTTTTTATTTTTTGTGAGATGGAGTCCCGCTCTGTCATTAGGCTAGAGTGCAGTGACGTGATCTCAGCTCACTGCAACTTCCACCTTCTGGGTTCAAGGGATTCTCCTGCCTCAGCTTCCCAAGTAGCTGAGACTACAGGCATTGCCACCACAGCTGGCTAATTTTTGTATTTTTAGTAGAGACAAGGTTTCACCATGTTGGCCAGGTTGGTCTCGATCTCTTGACCTCATGATCCACTTGCCTCAGCCTCCCAAAGTGCTAGGATTACAGGTTTGAGCCACTGCGCTCAGCCTGTTTTTAAGTTTCTAATGGAAGGTGTTAATTTGGTTCAATAGTCATTCTGTTTCCCATGTGTTTCTATCAATTTGTTATTTGTTCTTACCCAGAATTCCTAAGCCACCTTTGTCAAGCCTGCAATAATTGATAGAGCACACCAGCCATTTAAAATTTGGTTGGCTTTGCTTACCTCTGATGATCTGGAGAGTTATCTTTAAGCTTCCTGGCAAGAACAATAAAAATAAAAATAAAAAGACTTATTTTTATAAGTTCTGAACAGAAATAATACATTATATATTTTGCTATTTGGAAAAATAGGTGACAGTAGAAATGTTTAAATTATATTTATTTATAAGGTAATTCAATTCAATCAACAATTTGAGTTGGTTTCAGATCTTCTCCTTTAATGTGATATAGGCCTTGTCATTAGGGAAGTTATACTGATTGAGATTTCTCTCAAATGAATGTAGTTGTGTTGGTCATTATTAAAATTAACTGACATTCACTTGTATCAAGCAGTAATCAAAAAAGTTGGCCTTTCTAATGCTCTTTGATCCCAAGCTGTTTATCACTGATAGGCCTTCATGTGTGTCCCTGAAAGCAAAATACAAGAGTTGTACCTGTCTGAAGATTCAGTGTTGAAAATTACCTCATCAGCTGTCAGCACTGTCTCTAGAAAGCAGTCTTGGAAATGTGTGGTGATGCTCTTTTAAACAGCTGAAAAGAAATTGTTGTGTGCCTGTTCTTACTTTGTCCTTGTTTTGTTGTGTATTACTTTTTTTTTTGTTTTGACAGAGTCTTGCTCTGTCGCTAAGGCTGGAGTGCAGTGGTGTGATCTTGGCTCATGGCAACTTCCACCTCCCAGGTTCAAAGGATTCTCCTGCCTCAGCCTCCCCAGTAGCTGGGACTACAGGTGTGCACCACCACCCCCAGCTAATTTTTTTTTTTTTTGTATTTTTAGTAGAGATGGGGTTTCATTGTGTTAGTACAGTCTCAATCTCCTGACCTCGTGATTTGCCTACCTTGGCCTTCCAAAGTGCTGGGATTACAGGCGTGAGCCACCGCACCCGGCCTGTTGTATGGTATTTAAGTGAAAAAAATATAGTATTTATTTTCATATTGAATTTCCCAAACTGACATTTGCATTTATTATTTTTTCATGATGGAGAGAAATTTAGTTGTCTGACTTTGATAAGTTTGAGATAGGACTTAACACATTTTTGATGCTTTTTGGTCACACCTCTGTCACTAGAATTCTAGCAATTAGATGTATGCAATGAGTAACCTAACTACATTAATACAGTCATTTGAAGTGCAGCAGGCAGTAATTTCTAAACGCCAAATCAGAGTTTTAATTTGTAACATGTTAGAGAGAATGACAGGGCTTTCTGTAATATAAATATCCTGTTAAGTAATCCCTGTGCTGTTGAGTTACAGGGCTTTGACTCCTGGGTCTAAAAAGTACACTGATGCCTACTAAATTGAGTATTGACAGCTGTTGAAGCTTCCTCTTCAGACCCAGGAGAAGGTGATAATCAAAATGAACTGGTTTTGTGAGACACGAGGCCAGAAATTAAAACTATTCCATACCTCTAGACCCAGGGACTATCATAGAAGAGGTGGATGCATGAGATTGAAAGGGCCAATTTTGAGGGATAAGATGAGTTCACTTCTTCTAAAAATTAAATGTTAATGGCCAGGTGTGCTGGCTCACGCCTATAATCCCAGCACTTTGGGAGGCTGAGGCAGGTGGATCATGAGGTCAAGAGATTGAGACCATCCTGGTCAACATGGTGAAGCCCCATCTCTACTAAAAATATGAAAATTAGCTGGGCATGGTGGCGTGCACCTGTAGTCCCAGCTACTCGGGAGGCTGAGGCAGGAGAATTGCTTGAACCCAGGAGGCGGAAGTTGCAGTGAGCCAAGATCGAGCCATTGCACTCCAACCTGGGCAACAAGAGCAAAACTCTGTCTCAAAAAAGAAAAAATTAAATGTTAATATCAAAAGCACACTGATGCAAGGTCAGCCAGCATCTGGACCCATGTGTTGGAATAACAACGTTTGCTTGGAGCATTGAGCTGCTCTTTAGCAGAAACTTTGAAAAGATTACTAAAAGTTTATGGAAATCTTCCCTTATGGTCAAATGGATTACAATTAGATTTGTTTATAAGGTTTTATTAAAATTAACTTTAACATTAATAACACACCATACAAAGGTAAAATACGGTTTTCTCTTCTGAACAAAATGTTTGTGTGATATTAAAAGATAAAAGAATTTGTTTACTTTTCGAGGAAACTGCAGGGAGAAAATGAAGTGGGGAGAGACAGATTTAGTTGGCCTCATGCTGTCTTTATTAGGTCTTATTGTTTGGGAAACTGAGTCTCCTCTCTAGTAGATGTTTTTGATTTATCTCTTTTGCTAAATCATTCATCATGATTGTTTTTTTTTGCCCCTCCTGAGTTCCTATCTTTTTACACATTGTTACATTTCTTGCCTGCTATGTAAACCCCTGGTTTTAGTCAGTCAGGGAGATGGATTTGAGACTCTGCTGCCATCGCCTTGGCTGCAGCACCCGACTAAAGCCTTCTTCCTTGGCAACACTGATTACCTCAGTGATTGGCTTTCTGTGCAGCGAGCAGCAGGACCTAGACCGAGCACCTCATGTTTTAGTGACAATTTCATGTCTACTCTTCTGGGCTTTTTCTATGAAACCAAGACTCTGCCTAGAAGTTACCTAAACTTCTAGCTAGATTTTAGGTAATGTGAACTGAACCCAAACCCCTGAGCAATATTTGACTTGAATTATTGTTTACATTTTGAGAATTAGTTGAACATTTAATCATCTTTCTTTTGTTTATGTATATACCATCCATTATTGTTTTTCATGGTATCCTGAGAGGAATTTGATGCAATTATTAAACATATTTTAATGACTCTTTTACTGAAGTGTAAAATATGCAACAAAAAGGAGCAAACTTTAAGATATGCAGTTTGTTAAATGATCACAAATGATCACTTAGGTAACCAACAACCAAATCAGGAGCTGGACCATGAGGAGCTATTTATCATCTCCTCAATCAAGGGGAATCTGGTTGTCAATTTTTCGAGCTGTGTCTTGCTGAGGGTGGCTGCTGTCGGCAGCTCCATATCATAGATGACCATGCGGCCAACCAGGAATCAAAGGTTAATCCAATAATACAGTTTTCTTCTGAAACGCAGTGTTTCTGTCTCCAGCCACCCCCTACTACCAACTTCCACCAAAGGCAAATTATAGCAGGACCAATCTACTTGCAAAATAAGCTTCAGTCCTGAATACATGGCCTGATTACCACACAAAGTGCAACAAGCATGATCGTTCACATAGGTGCTCCCAAACTGGCTTTGCTGGAACCTCTGGCAAGGCCATTCCAGTTCCTCCTGCCATCGCTAGCCCTCACTTCTCTCCCTGCAGCTGTTCTCCTGACTGCTGACTCCAGGAGTGAGTTTGGGCTGTTTCAGAACTTTATGTGTATGGAATATAAAAGTATACTTCCTCTTTAGTTGGGCTGCTTTTGCTTGATAGTGTGTTTTTGGGGATCATCTGTAGCAGTTGTTCCTTTTCAGTTCTGAATAATATTTCTATTGTGTGGCGTATCTAGCAATCTCTTGATAGTATTGTTGATGAATGTAGAGCTTTCCTCCAGCTTCTTTATTGTTATGAATAATACTATTACGGATAAGTTTCGTGCATATCTTTGGGTTCCCATTAACACACAACTCAGTTGGACATATCCCTAGGACTAGAACTGGTGAACCGCAGGAAATGTATATTTTTCTTTGGTAAACAATGCCAACATTTTCCAACATATAATTAGCTCCCCTGCAGCAGTGTAGGAGACTTAGTTCTACCACATGCTAAGCAACATGTGGTATGACTTTTTTTAAATTAGATACTCTGGCAATGGCATTACACTGTGGCATTGGTTGACATTTTACTGATCCCTAATTAAGTGGAGACTCTCTTCATGTGTTTGCTGGAAATCTGCCCAGGAGAGTTCCAGTAGACATCAGTTGTCACAGCAGAATGATCAGCCGTCTCTCTTTCCACTTCCTGAAGTCTTCCTGATTGGCCATTTTGGTCCTCCCTTTTGTGACCAACCAGGTTCATGTCTTTTGTTTATGTTTATATAAGAATGTCTGTATTTTTCTTAGTGATTTGTGGGAATTCCTTGTATATTCTGATTATGAATTTTCAGTTATATGGATGACATATGTCTTCTCCTACTTTTCAGCAGGATCTTGACAAACAGTTTCTAATTCTAATGCAATTCTAATTCTCAGTAGTGAGTTTCTGTCCTGTGTGTGTCCACTCCATGGACACATGCTATTTTTCTATTTTTTTTTCTCCTTTCACATTGAAGTCTTGCATTCTTTTAGTTATGGCTAATGTAGAAGTCAATATTAACTTTTTTCACATAGACTTACAATTTATGTCCACGTATTAAAACACTGTTTTTTTCCCCCACAATGCCACCTTTGCCACACATCGAGTATCTACACCTATGTTTTGTGTGTGTGTGTGTTTTGTTTTTCGAACTCTCTCTTCTCTTCCTGTGGTCTATTTATTACTCTTCCACCAATAATCCACTGATTTTAATACTGCAACTTTAAAATAAGTTTTGATTGTCAGTTTTGTAAGCCTTCCAATTTTGTGATACAGGATTTTCTTAGCTATTCTTGGCCTATTGCATTGGCAGCTTATATTTTAGAATCAGTTTATCAAGGTCCACAAAAAAGGCTGAGATTTTTATTGGAGTTGCCGTCAAATTTGTAAGTCACTTTGGGAGCACTGATACTTTGCAGTACTGGGTCTCCCCGCCTAGAAACAGTGTATATCATCGCACTGATTTTGGTCTTCTTTAATATTTCTCAATAATATTTTGCAGTTTTCAAAGAAAAGGCGTTTTATGCCTTTTGTTTAGTCCCACCATAGACCTCATGTGTGACAGCAGTCCCATAAGACACTGTATTTCTACTGTATCTTTTCATGTTTAGAGGCTTTTAGATACACAGATACTTACTGCTGTGTTACAGTTGCTTACAGTGTTCAGTGCAGTGGTAACCTGCTGTACAGGTGTGTAACCTGCTGTACAAGTGTGTAAGCTCGGAGCAACACGCTGCACCACGTAGCCGAGGTGTGTAGTAGGCTACGCCACCCAGGTGTGTGTAAGTGCACTCTATGTTTGGACAATGACGAAATTGTCTGACAGTGCATTTCTAAGACCATATCTTCATTATGAAGGGGTACAAAAGTAGCATTTATATTTTCAATGCCATTTTTAATGAAATTTAAGAAGATAACTTTCTAATTGTTAATTGCTGTGTACAGCACTTGGTTTTGTGTATTGACATATCTAGCAACCTCTCCAGAATCACTTATTAATTACATGTTCATCTGCAGAGCCTTTTGATTTTCTATGTGAATAATCAGTCCGAGTTAAGCATGCCAATACTGGGAGCTTAAAGCGTGGGTGTTGGATTGGAAGGGTCTAAAGACGAGCTGCCTTGTGCTGTACTGTGCGTGTTTCAGGAAGGGTGCCTGCTCTCACTGTCAGGAAGTCCACAGCCCCTGGCGTGTAGAATTGTCCTGTGCAGCTAGTATGATGATGGGATTAACGACCATGCAGGGAGCAAACAAGCTCTGAGCACTGAATTCCTTCATGACACACGGACCTGGATTTTCTGTCTGAATCATTACAGAAAAAATATTCTTTCAGTAGAAGGCTTGAGATTAAGCAACTTCTTCTACTGTTTGTGTTTATTTTAAGTAAATAGAACTTGACAGAATGTTTTATTATGGAAACTCAGTAACTACCAGACCAGTAAATAAGTTTCATGATCATCACTACAGGAAAGTCTAGAGTCTTTGAATGAAAAATTGTCATTTTTACAATGCAAAGCAAGAATTTTGAAACATTAAGTCACAATTTTCTAGTCTATAATCATCAATCAACTGCCTAATTAATAAATAACCTTTTAAATGATTTGGACTTCATTGGTTAGAATCACTTATGCAAATGGCAAATATTAATGTGAAATGAAAGCTGGCAAGTAAGTAGTTATGAATAATTTGTTAGATTATAACAGCCCTTTTGTAATATTTTAAATCACTCTTATTGCAGTTAGCAGACTTTAATTGTCACGGTATTTGCACATTACTTTAGTTAACACATGGGGGGTTTTAAAATGGAGTATCTTTGCTCTTCTTACCCTTCCACTGAAATTAATAGGTGACGCCATGTATTTGCCTTGCTTCCTATCATTGTATTGATTTTATCACCTGATTGTATACTGTGCAACATAAACAAAATTATTTTTTTAAACTAGCATAGGGGAAGAAAATATACCTGCTAACTTGGAACCTGCTTTTTGGAAAGCAGCACATAAGGTTGAGATAAACTGCTGTGACCAGAATTTGTAATCTTACTCAGCTGGTATTCAAAGGTAGTAAATGTGAGGGGGCTACGGAAAGCAGTGAACTTAATAACCACACACCAGAAAGGACATCAGCTGTGGTAACATTACAGACGAATGCAGGCTGCTATGTAACGTTTTGTCTGTGCTTTTTAAAGTTGTAAATGGAAGCCCTGCTAAAATCTATAAGGTGAGTATATGATAGCCACTGACTCTAGAATGAACAGATCCTGTGTTAACCCCACTGGTTTTTCGCCTGATGAAATGAAGGTGATAGATCCATTCTGTTTTCACGATGTTTCATTACGCTTCACTGCTTAGCTTATGTTTATCCTACTATTTACACGAACCATTTCTTCTTCATTTCAACTGTGACATTTTTCGTACTTATATTTTTCCTTAGTTCAGGTTTAGTGGCGCTTTGTTCCTGTTTGATATTGCTATTTCCTCTCTTTCTCATAAGTATATTTACCATGCTTAGCTGAGGTTCTTGATCCATGTGTTCTTGTAATTATGTTTCTGATGCACAGATTGCCTCAAGGCTCAGTTCTTGAACTTCTCTTTCTTTCTATACTCTTTCTCTGGTGATCTCATCTTGCTTCGTGGCATTCAATATTATGGTTATGGCAACGGTTCCCACATGTTTATCTCCAGTTGGAACCTCCCACTGAGTTCCAGACTCAGATATCTCTTTTTCTTTTCTTTCTTCTTTCCTTCCTTCCTTTTTTTCTTTCCTTCCTTCCTTCCTTCCTTTCTCTCTTTCTTTTTTTCTCTCTCTTTTTTGTCTCACTATGTCACCAGGCTGGAGCGCAGTGGCACAATCTTGGCTCACTGCAACCTCCGCCTCCCAGGTTCAAGCAATTCTTCTGCCTCGGCCTCCCGAGTAGTTGGGATTACAGGCACACACCACCATGCCCAGCTAATTTTTGTATTTTTAGTAAAGATGGTGTTTCACCATGTTGGCCAGGATGGCCTCGATCTCCTGACCTCGTGATCTGCCCACATTGGCCTCCTGAAGTGCCCCACTGTCTATTTCCTATCTCTGCTTCTCTGTGTAACAGGCATCTTCAAATTCAATGTCCCAGACTGACATCCATGCATCCTGCTTACCTGTCATCCCCCATTTCAATAAATCTATTTCATTCTTCCAATTGTTTAACCAGATACCTTTCTACCTTCCGCATTTTTGATTCCTTTCTTTCTCACACATTCTACATCCAGTTTACCAGAAACCTGTTGGCTTTGCATTCACAATATATCCAGGATGTGACCATATTATACTTTCCCACTGCCTTATCTCTGACCCAACCACCATCTTTTGCCTGGGTTGGTACAGTAGCCAGTCTTCTTGGTGTCCTGTTGTCTCTTCTATTCCACCCAACAGACAGAGCAGATCCTGTTAGCAGGTAAACAAGATCACGTCAGTCTTTTGCTCCAAATGGTCTAATAGCTTCCTGTCTCACTCATGGTGATTGCCAAAGCCTCACTGTGACCCACTGGGCTCTAAATGATGTCCATCCCCCTTCACCTCCGACTCAACTCTTTTGTTTTTTGAGATGGAGTCTTGCTCTGTTGCCAGGCTGGAGTGCAGTGGGGCGACCTCAGCTCGCTACAACCTCTGCCTCCCGGGTTCAAGCAGTTCTCCTGCCTCAGCCTCCCGAGTAGCTGGGACTACAGGCGCACGCCACCACACCTGGCTAATTTTTGTATTTTTAGTAGAGACGGGGTTTCACCATGTTGACCAGGATGGTCTCGATCTCTTGACCTCATGATCCACTGGCCTCGGTCTCTCAAGGTGCTGGGATTAAGCGTGAACCACTGTGCCTGCCCTCACTCAACTCCCTGATGTCACCTTCTACCTCTCTCTCTTACTCACTCTGTTTTGCCCATATTGATCGTATTCTTCCTTAATATGCCAGACTTCTTTCAGGATGTTTCTCAAAAATCATCTTTCTTCCCTTATCCCCTTGTAAAATTTAACCAACACTGTTGACCATTTTTATCTCCCCTCCCTAATTCACCTTTCTTTCTTCTTCCCTCCCTCCCTCCCTCCTTTCCTTCCTTCCTTCCTTTCTTTTCGACACAGAGTCTCGCTCTGTTGCCAGGCTGGAGTGCAATGGTGCAATCTCGACTGACTGCAATCTTTGCCTCCCGGGTTCAAGCAATTCTCCTGCTTCAGCCTCCCGAGTAGCTGGGATTACAGGCACACGCCAAACACCCAGCTAATTTTTTTATATTTTTAGTACAGACAGGGTTTTACCATGTTGGTCAGGCTGGTGTCGAACTCCTGACCTTGTGATCCAGCCGCCTTGGCCTCCCAAGGTGCTGGGACTGCAGGCGTGAGCCACCTCTCCTGGCCACTTTTCTTCCTCAGCATCCATCACAACCTAATACTATCTATACCTATTTATCCTATTTATCAATCAAGACACATTCACAGACAATAAATTCTCCCGTTTGAGTATAGTTTTGTGAGTTTTGACAGACGTACATGGAATTTCAACCACCATCACAATAATGATATAAAGCAGTCTCTGGCTGGGCACGGTGGCTCACGCCTATAATCACAGTGCTTCGGGAGGACGAGGCCGGTGGGTCACAAGGTCAAGAGATCAAGATCAGCCTAACCAACATGGTGAAACCCCATCTTTACTAAAAATACAAAAATTAGCTGGTTGTGGTGGCAGGTGCCTGTAATCCCAGCAACTCAGAAGGCTGAGGCAGGAGAATTGCTTGAACCCAGGAGGCGGAGGTTGCGGTGAGCCAAGATTGCGCCACTGCTCTCCAGCCTGGTGACAGAGCGAGACTCTGTCTCAGCACAGCAACAGCAGCAGTCTCATTGTCATAAGACACTGCCAGACTGTTTTTCAAACTGGCTGAACCATTTTGCATTTCTATACAAAACATGTAAGCTCCAGGTGCTCACCATCAATAACTGCAATTGATTGGCATTATGAGGGCTTTTTTGCCATTCTAATTGGTATTTATTAGTATCCCGTTGTTTTAATTTGCATTTCTGTAATCATTAATGGTACTGAGAATCACTTCACGAGCTTGTTTGCCATTCTGATGTTTTTCTTGATAAAGTATCTGTTTGAATAGTGTTCCCATTTCTTATGGTTTTTATTATTAAATTTGAGAGTTCTTTATATGTTCTTCATGTAAATTCTGTATCAGAGAAATGATTTGCAAATGTTATTTTCCAGTCTATAGCTTGCGTTTGTACTCTCTTAATAGTAATTTTCAAAGAACAGATTCTTAACCTTTGATAAGTTTATTTATCACTTTTTTCTTTTATGAATTTAGTCAAAGTTCAACCACAACTGTAAACACAGTAGAAAATCTGTCTGCCTATTATCTATCTATCCATCTATCTAATCTATTTATCCATCTGATCAATAAATCTATCATCTATCTAATCAATCAATCTAATCAATCAATCTATCTAATCAATCTATCTTCTATCTATCTAAATCATCTACCAGTGACAGCAAGAGAGAAAGAGATTTATTACAAGAAATCGGCTAAGCTCGTTCAAGATACACAGGGCAGATAGTCACGAAGATGAAGGTCCTCCCCCGGCTGAGCCGTGGGCGTGCGGGTAGCATTTCTACAGAATTTCCTCTCTGCGGTTGTTCATTCCTGGTGTGGAGAAATCTGATTGACGTTTGTCCACTGACCTTGTGTTGTGAGGTCTTACAGAAGTCACCGATTGTGTTCGAGCAGCTCTTTTGCAATTTCTCTGGGGTTTTATACAGAGACAATCGTGCTGCCTACACGTTGCCACGGGTCTGCTTCCTCCCACTCTGAACGCCTTCCGTTTCTTTTCATTCCCTTACTGCGCAAGCCGGGACCTCCAACGTCATGTTAATTTGGAGTGGTTTGAGTGGCACCCTCGTGTTGTCATTTATCTTACGTATGGACAGTGTTAGCACCGCAGGGCGGCTGTGGAAACAGGGGCTGTTTCTTTTCAGGGTTCTCGGCTCTCTCTGCAGTGCAGTTACAAAGCTGTAGGAAGCAGTCAGTGAATATCTGGTCTTTACTGTGCTGCTGAGTCGTTTTCTTTCTCTTGAGGGAGTTTAGTCCTCCTTGTCTTGGCACTGGGGCCGGTGAACACACATCTGCATGTGATACCAACTCTTGAAGACCAGCCCCGCTTGGTGGGTTTAGGAAGGAGAGGGAGGGTGAGGCCTAGTGTGGAGGGCCCAGGCAGCGGGGGACCGTGGGGAGCCCGCGGGGGACCGTGGGGGACCGTGGGGACCGCGGCCATCCGCTACCGCTGCATCCAGCACGCCGCGGCCCCTGGGAAGAAGTGGGGCTGGAGGCCGCCTCGGGTGGAAATGCACCAGTCCCGGGGGTTGGGGGAAGAGGACGGGAGGCAAAGGTCTAAGCGCAGGTGGCCATTCTCGCCGACTTTAGCCCCAGCAGGGGATTTCCTAAACCTCACGTTGCCCCAGGGACACCTGCGTAGGCAGCGTGGGCCGTCCTGAGCGTTTCTGCAGAGCAGGGTCATGCAGGAATCACTGAAAAACATTTTTTCCCACCTTTTGGCTGCTCCATCCAGCGACGGTGCCCGGGCCCCACGTTGACCCTTCCACCCCGCCCGCCCTCCTCCCTGCCACAGCTTTACTTTCCACAGGTGTTCTCTCTCTTTCCTTTTTTTTCTTTTTTTTCATAGTATCGCCGGCTGCAGTGCAGTGGCGCGATCTCTGCTCACTGCAGCCTCCACCTCCCGGGTTCAAGCGATTCTCCTGTCTCAGCCTCCCGAGCAGCTGGGACTACAGCGCGCACCCATGCCCAACTAATTTTTGAATATTTAGCAGAGAGGGGGGTTTCACCATTTTGGTCAGGCTGGTCTCGATCCCTTGACCTCGTGATCCCCCGCCTCCCCCTGCCCGCCTCCCAAAGTGCTGGGATTACAGGCAAGAGCCACCGCGCCCGGCCTCCTTTTGTTTCTTAAATAGTATTTTTAATCGCGAGAAGTTCCAGATGGATGTGCAGAGAATATTGTCATGCCGGCATACACCTTTAGTGCAGAGAATATTGTCTTGCCGGCATATACCCTTTAGTGCAGAGAATATGGTCATGCCGGCATATACCCTTTAGTGCAGAGAATATGGTCATGCCGGCATATACCTTTAGTGGAGAGAGTATTGTCACGCCGGCATATACCTTTAGTGCAGAGAATATGGTCATGCCAGCATATATCCTTTAGTGCAGAGAATATGGTCATGCCACCATATACCTTTAGTGGAGAGAGTATTGTCACGCCGGCATATACCCTTTAGTGCACAGAATATGGTCATGCCGGCATATACCCTTTAGTGCAGAGAATATGGTCATGCCGGCATATACCTTTAGTGCAGAGAGTATTGTCACGCCGGCATATACCTTTAGTGCAGAGAATATTGTCATGCCCCCATAAACCCTCGTCCCAGTTAAACACTATTTGCTCATGGCCACCACTGCTAAGCCCTGGTTGATGCTGGAAGTGACCCTGAGCATCATATCTGTGGTGGGTTTTTGTCATGTCAGTTTAGCAAAGTCGCGACTGCACTTCCCAGAATTTCCTCCGTGGCACAGTTCCTGGTAGCCTGGCCCTCGAGAGAGCTGCGTGTGATCCGGGAGACCGCAGCTCGCGGTGCCAGCTTCATTTCACGCGTGCAGGGTGGGTGCGAGGCATGAGACTGTCACTCCCAGACATGCTACTGCTTATCTTCTGTCACGGCAGAGCTGGTCTTGCAGCTCCCTGCGCTCTGTGAGACCCTCCTTCAGGTTCTCTGATTTCTGGCCCAGATGAGGGTCTAGCTCTATGTGAAATGTCACCTTCTCCTGCAGGCACCTCCACATGGAGGGTGAAGGCTTGAGTGTGTGAGACATGAACGGGCTCACAGCTTGTCCTTGTGTGACCTCTGCCCATTCTCCCAAGTTCCAGTGTTGCCCCTCTTCACCCACTGGACATCATGTTCCCTGCCAGCTACCCGCCCTGAACACATCAGTGGCCAGCAGCAGCAGCCTCACAGAAATGGTGTGACCAGCTCCCCCAAGGGCAGAAGGTCAGATCTCCAGAATACCCCTCACTGTTTCTTAGGGGTTCTACTTCTCTCATTGAACCCTTACTGGAAAAATATCATTTCATCTGTAAATATCAGCATTATCTCTAAAAATACAAACTCATTTAAGTCACAAAAACTGCATGCCATTTTCTAAAACACATTCAAAATTAAAAATGACGTCTCTTGAGTCCCTTCCACCCTGCGCACACTGAGAATCAATTTTCCCAGGACTGATCGTTGAGAGAGAAACTCATGTAATTCCCATCTGTCTAGCCCATAAAATATACCATCTGATGAAATTCTGTTAGCATATCATTGTTTTAAATACTGGTATTTTCGATAGAGGCCAGATATCTTTTAAAAGGTAACCTATTATAAATTATTTGTGAAAACATTAGTGTTTAGAATGTCTTTTGATTGTCTGATTTTTTTTTCTTTTGAGACAGAGTCTCCCTCTGTCATTAGGCTGGAGGGCAGTGACTCGATCTTGGCTCACTGCAACCTCCGTCTCACAATTCTCATGCCTGAGACTCCCAAGTAGCTGGGATTACAGGTGCCCACCACCACGCCTGGCTAATTCTTGTATTTTTAGTAGAGATGAGTTTACCATGGTGGCCAGGCTGACCTCAAGTGATCTCCCTGCCTTGACCTCACAAAGTGCTGGGATTACAGGCATCAGTCACCTTGCCTGGCCTAAATGTACTTATTTTTTAATGATATTAGAAATATTCATATATTAGCATGTTGCCACAGAGTATGTACCTGTGCTAGTATAGGGACAATATAATTTTTAAAAGCCCATTATTATTAGGGAATCTAATATATTGATATTGGTGAAATGTCTTGATAAAATTTATTGGCTATTACTTCATTGCCCATTATTATTTGACTGAACATATGAGCCACTAGAAAAGTAGGTAGATTATATCTGAACCTGTTGACATAATGATTGTGAATCTGTTTAGCGTTGGAAGTGACTTGAGAAAATCGGATTATAATTACTAACTTGGCAATCAATTGATCATTGTTCATGGAGATTAGGGTAAGAAGTTCTCCCATAGTCAGAAACTGAAGTGGTAATTTTCCCCCCATTTGTTTATTTTTATCAATGCTAGTAACACCAAATGATACTTTATAGCAAAATTAAGTAAAGAAAAGAGAAATCAATCCTTTTTGGAATTCGAAGAGTTTTAAAGTCAGTGCTCCTGGTTGAAGTATCAATCACAAAGGAACCGAGGATGAAATGAGGGAGTAGATTCAGGACGACATTAAGATTTTGGCAATAACTCGAAAATTAGCACCCCTGCTCTACAAGAAACATTCCCATACACAAGCAGAAAGACTACTATAGAAAACCCGTCTGTTGTTTTACAAGACACGCACACCTGCTAAGGTATTGTATTTGGTTGCCAGTTACCTGGAATAGTTCTTTATTTGTTTTATAACCAAAATTTGATGATTACTCTAAACTAAGACAGGAGGGAAGCTTGTTGGTTTAGGTTTTGTGACAAAGAAGTTGATTCTGGTAGTTAAGGCTCAGACTCCTAAATCATACTGGTCAAATTCTTGCCTGTGTGTGATGAGGAGATTCTTCCACAGTCTTAGAATTTGGGGGATAGGATTACAAGGCCAATGTGCTGACTGTAATGAACAAGTATTTATTTTCACCAGAAAGGAAAAACAACCTTTCTGAGAAGTATTGGCTAGAAGCCTAAAAATTAATATCTTATTGGACAAAGTAAGATAATTATTTTCTTCCAATATGCAGACTTGATTATATTTTTAGCCCTATTTAAATGTATGAAAACTCAGTCATATTATTAATGATTATTTCAAGTTGTTTCATTTTTCAAATAAACTGATTATGTGTAATAATTGTTTCTAGCTTTAAATTAGAAAAGTGGTATCATTATCACAGTTAAAAATTCATAGACTTTTTCTGTTTGCCTAAACAATTCTAAGCATATAATTTTAAAAATAAAACTATTCAAATTTTTGCTACAAAGATTTTTCTAATTGTTTTGTTCCTGTATTATAAAATCATTTTGAAAACATTTTTTAGAGTTTAGATAAGTTTAGCTGTGTATTATTATTTACTTACTGCATGAAGTTAAAAAAGTTGATATTTCAGTATTATTGAAACATACCATGTGTTCTTTAATAAGTGAATGAAGCAAACGTAATATGGTTTTTAGAAATACATATTTGTTTAGTTTATAAATTAACTTACATGAAAGCATTGCTTAAAATGTCCTAATGTCAATGTAAAATTTCCAGATCTACTAAATTCTTCCATAAATATTTAAATTATATTAATGTATAATATCCAACACCCAATCTGAGAACATTTATATGTAATTGAATACAAGCATTGAAAATGCTTTTGCAATAAAGTAGAAAAAAAGTTTTGCATATTTTCCAAAGCTAAAGAAAACTTATAGAGAACTGGGGAAGACAGTGTTTAGAAGGGCAGGTGAATAAAGATGAAACAGAATTGTACTTCTCTTACGCTTTCCATCGTTCCCCACTCAAGGCTAGGGGACTCGCAGCCACCTGACTGAGATTTAGTTGCAACACACCATCGCAAGGGAAAGAACAAGTTTAGTTGAAATGACTTTTTAGTTTCATGGTTTAATCTATTGTTGTTCACAGTGGTATGTCTTCTCCAGCTCATGACGTGTCGTTGCTTCCAGGTCCTAAAGTAGGATCCCCAGAGAAAAGCAAAGTCAAAGAACATAGATACCTATGCCCATGTTTGCAAGTGGGTTAAATTCCTCCTGAGACAAAGAGAGTTGGAGCAATCTCAACAGTCTGGAGGAGTTTGTTAACATCACAGGGTTCAACAGCTAATAGCCACTGCGGATTCTATCCACTTCAAGGGGAAAACTTAGTCCCGTAGTACTATATGATGTAACCTAGCTCAGCATAGCATAGTATAGCATAACACGATGCCTCAATCTATGAGCCAAGTAATAGCCCACAAAGCTAAAAGAGTTTACAGTCCTCTAAAGGATTTAGGGAATATATACATAACACATATATACATAGGTTACATTTGTCCTACAAATATAAAAATTCAACACATATATACATAGGTTACATTTGTCCTACAAACATAATTCAACATTTCTAACATTTTCAAATAGCCAAAAGCCCCTTCTAGTTAATAACAGCTATTTCAAAAATTACACTCTTATCGAAAAGTATAATTTTGTATTACCTAATGTCATAAAATACTGAAACATTTGACTAGGTCTGTCAGCCAATTAAAAAAATACAAATCTAGTATTTTCATTATGTACAAGGGGAGTTTAAAAATAAATATATAATGATAAAATGTAACTTCACAATTTGCTGAATTTTTGACCAACTGTTTTTGGGTAATTTGGATATAGATGATCTCCTCATTATTAAATTCATTCAAAACAAAAATTAATTAAAGGTTATCAGATTTATTTCTTCATTTAACTGGTGTATGTGTATGCCCATAATTGCCAAGCAGTCTACTAGTTACTGGGTATTTATTACATAATGGAAACTAACAGACAAGGTTGTAATTTCCTCTGTGGAAATCAGTCTAATGTAGTGTATTTACCAACCATAATTAACTAGTGGGGTGTATATGTGTGCTCTGTTTTCCTTGTTTTTATATAGAACAAAGGAAAAATACATCACAGTAATAAAGAGCAGGTCTTTCTTCTCTCTTCCCCATCTCTAGAGGATTCCAGAAAAGTGATGAGGAAGTAATTTAGGGAAACATGGCTTCATTGCAGGAAACAGGTGAATACATCCCATCCCGTGCTGGAAGGGCACACTATGGCCATTGTATGGGTGGCAGAACCTTCAAGGGACATTTCTCTGTTGATTTACTTACTACAGTCATGAAGCCAAAATGCAAGTGGAAAGTTTTATTGAGCATTAATGACTAGAAGAGTTCATCGTAGTTAACAGAAGTCAGAAATCATTGGAGATCATCCGTTGTATACATGGGAAAAGTTAAAATAAAAATTTTAACTCTAGAAACCCTTTAGTTAACCTCTACTTTTCTAATTTGTTGAATCAAACAAAATTTTCATTTGCTTGAGATATAAAACATACTGATCTCAAAAAACACTGACCAGAATGCGTCCTCTCTAAGACTCCCATATCCTTCTGTTCCCATCTGGTGACTGACGATGCTTAATAGGAATGGTTGTTCCCAAACTGATTTATGTTGGTTATATTTCATAATTACAAAATGTACTTAAATATTATTTAAGTAGGCCCGGCACGGTGCCTCACGCCTGTAATCCCAGCACTTTGGGAGGTCAAGGCAGGTGGATCATTTGAGGTCAGGAGTTCAAGACCAGCCTGGCCAACATGGTGAAACCCTGCCTCTACTAAAAATATAAAAATTAGCCAGGTGTCCTGGCAGGCACCTGTAATCCTAGCTGCTGGGGAGGCTGAGGCAGGAGCATCACTTGAACCTGAGAGGCGGAGTTTGCAGTGAGCTGAGATTCTGCTAGGGCACTACGGCCTGGGGGGGACAGAGCAAGACCCTGTCTCAAAAATAAATAAATAAAAAAAATAAAGTAAATATTATGTAAGTAATAAAATGAGTATGAAAAGGAAAGCTGTTTCTATACAAGCTAAGTCAAATGCATTGGAAAGATTTGATAAAGTGAGCAGGTAAGACAATTATGAGTGATATTGAAGGCGTGTCAGGGGAGGAGGGTCAACTCCAGGTGGGTTCTGCGTTCAGATTGCTTCTCAAGTGACTCCTTTTCAAAGGAAGCTAAACTTCAATTCATACGTCAAGAATTACGGTTTTAGCTTAGGTCAGAAAAATAATACCGATTGCCAGTCAGAATCACATATGCAAAAGGCCTCAGCCCTATGGCAAATGTTTGGCAAATGAATACAGATTTATTTGTTTTGAGTTAAAATAACATGTTAGGAAATATCCGTACATATTTTTAAAATAATCAATTTGTTTAACCACAGATCTTGATAGTTTCAAATAAAACTATTTCTCATATATATATATAAATCATTGAGACAGTCTGAATTATTACAATTTAAGTAGTAAAAGAAGTAAATAGATTAGAAATGTGTGAACAAATGAATGGGTATAAAGAATAAATGTTTCTGTTTTAAAATTCAAACTTTGGCAAGGTATGCTAGCTCACGCCTGTAATCCCAGCACTTTGGGTAGCAGAGGTGGGCAGATCACCCGAGGGTCGGCAGTTCGAGACCAACCTAGCCAACATGGTGAAACCCTGTCTCTACTAAAAATACAAAAATCATCTGGGTGTGGTGGCACGTGCCTGTAATCCCAGCTACTTGGGAGACTGAGGCAGGAGAATGGCTTAAACCTGGGAGGTGGAGGTTGCAGTGAGCCAAGATCGTGCCACTGCATTCCAGCCTGGGCAACAGAGCAAGACTCTGTCTCAAAAAAAAAAAAAAAAAAAAAATTACTTTTAAGTAAGAATTTTAAGGACTGGGCGCAGTGGCTCATGCCTGTAATCCCAGCACTTTGGGAGGCCGAGGCAGGTGGATCATGAGGTCAAGAGATTAAGACCATCCTGGTCAACATGGTGAAACCCCGTTTCTACTAAAAAACACAAAAATTAGCTGAGCATGGTGGTGCGTGCCTGTAGTCCCAGCTACTCTGGAGGCTGAGGCAGGAGAATCACTTGAACCTGGGAGGTAGAGGTTGCAGTGAGCCGAGATCGCGCCACTGCACTCCAGCCTGGGCTACAGAGCAAGACTCCATCTCAAAAAAAAAAAAAAAAAAAAAAAAAAAAAAAGCATTTTAAATTATTCTTTTCTGTAGAGACAATTGAAAAAATGCCTTGCTTCTTGCATGGTTGATTGAAATTTGAATTTCAAAAAGAATCTTTTCGAGACAGTTTCAAAACAAATAATTTTGCATTAATTTTTTTAAAGAGGATCTCCAAAATTTTATGGGCTGAGCTGAAGTTCACTGTGGCAGTCATGGCTCATTACAGCTTGACTTCCTGGACTCAAGCGACCCTCCCACCTCAGCCTCCCGCATAGCTGGGACTACAGGCACGTCCCACCACAGCTGTTTAGATTTTCATCTTCTTGTAGAGGCTGGTGTTGAACTCTGGGACTCAACCCTCCACCGCCTGCACCTCCGAGCCTAGAAAGAATTCTTTCAGCTTCTTAACTCCTTACTGGTAATGTGATCTTTTTAGGATTGTTGTTAAAGTTTGGAAAACTTGTATCAAGTTGCTTTTGCGTAGAACTATGAGATTGGGAACATTTGTGCTGTATTAGTGACAGTTCTACACGTCTCATAGCATGAGCTAGGCTAAGATACGTGACCTGAAACGCTGGGCTCGGAGAAGCCTGTGAATGCTCACACAGTCAGGCAGCTATGCCTGTTGATTGTCGTGTTGCCAAGGAATGCTTCACAGTTGCAAGGATTCAGGTAAGTTATGGTTCATCTGACTCCTTTACAAAAAAAAATCATAATGTGTTTATATTGTTTATAGCTGGCTTTTTTTTCGAGATGGTGTTTTGCTCTGTTGCCCAGGCTGGAGTGCAGTGGTGCGATCTCGGCTCACTGCAGCCTCTGCCTCCCAGGTTCAAGCAATTCTCCTGCCTCAGCCTCCCGTGTAGCTGGGACTACAGCCGTGTGCCACCACGCCCGGCTTATTTTTGTATTTTTAATAGAGACGGGGTTTTACTATTGTATTTAGGGCCACTCTCGGCCTCCCAAAGTGCTAGGATCACAGGCATGAGTGACCGTGCCCGGCCGATAGTTGGATTTTGGAAGTGGCTTATGCAGTAGATGGTCCTGAAGTATAAGCTGGATTAGATTCACAGGTGACCTAGCTGGGAGAACCAATCATTCAGATAGGTGAGGGTAGGAACTGGGTCCAGAGGCGTCACATGCAAAGCAGCTTCATGTTTCACAGTGAATACTCGCTCTTGCCGTGTGCCCGAGTGTCTGTGATTCCGCAGCGCTGTTGATGGCAACCACTGGCAGCTACTGCGCTCGCCGCTACTGCGTGTGCTCAGGCACCGTTGTTTATTGACCTTTTCATTTTTATAAAAACCATGACTACTTAAAGTTACACAGTGCTTTTGTTTTTTGAGGAATGTACACACACACACACACACACACACACACACACACCACACCTCATTAGTTTTTGCTTTTTTGCTAACATCCCCATCAGGGGACGTGGAGAAGGTAGGCTTGACTCACCCAAGGTCTCCTGTTTCAACCAGAACATTGCGGTAACACATTCAAAGTTAGCTCCAGGCTTTACCAAGTTCTTTTCTGTATCGTATTTGTGGCATTATGATATTTGAACACATAAGTCTGCTGGCACTTGAGGCTGGTTAATGTGAATTGTTGTCACGACAACCTCTAGTCGTAGTGATCACAGTGAATGCTTATTTCTCAGTCCAATGTCTTAAAGGCCAGTGAAGGCATTTCTGACGGGATGGCGCTCACCCTTCCTGAGGGACCCGAGCTGCTTTCGCCTTGTGGTGCTGCCCACCTGAAATGCAGTCTCCAGTAGAACGAGAAGGCATCTAGGAGAAGGCATGCAGGCATCAACCCCGTGACACAGGTGGCTGCTGTCACACCTACATGCAGTGAGGCAGGGAAACACATTCCCTGGCTTGATAATAACTTCCTGTGCAGGGACTAAGTATGGAAAAAAGGCAGTTTATTTAAAAAATCAGTGATTTCTGTCAAGTTTTTTTTGTGTGTGTGAGATGGAGCATCTCTCTGTCACCCAAGCTGGAGTGCAGTGGCTCAATCTGGGCTCACTGCAACCTCTGCCTCCCAGCTTCAAGCAGGTCTCTGCCTCAGCCTCCCAAGTAGCTGAGATTACAGATGCCCATCACTACGCCCAGCTGATTTTTGTATTTTTAGTAGAGACGGGTTTCATCATCTTGGTCAGGCTGGTCTTGAACTCCTGAGCTCATGATCCACCCGCTTCAGCCTCCCAAAAGGCTAGGATTACAGGCATGAGCCACCGCACCCGGCTTCAGTCAAGTTTTTTAAAACACCAGGGAAAAAGAAGAGACAAAGTTATACCTAATTTCTTCTTGGCCACCACACTGAAACCTTACTTTTAAGCTTAAACCATGAAGAAAGATGCTCAGGATATGAGACTAAAAAGACATGCAGAGGGCAGATTGTGTATATATTTGTGTGTGTGTGTGTGTGTGTGTGTGTGTGTGTGTGTATATATAATTCTTTTCTATTTTCCACATCTGTATCTTGTGTGAATGCATTTGTGTTTGGAAACCTGAAATATAATTTGCTATAGATATCTATTCTAATGTATATTCTAATTTAACTCCCATATATTTGTAGAAGTTATTATTAAGCATTTTAAATTCATTCAAGAGCATTTTTTTTGGTGTGTGTTTGTTTTGTTTTGTTGCATATAGTATTTCAGAATACTTCATGGGACATGAGTCCCTTTCCAGGAAGCTGCAGTTTAGTGGGCAGATAAATCACATTCCTAAACTCAGATGCAGTGGGAAAATGAAACATGGCTGAGAGAAGCATGCAGAGTACTTGGGAAGTCTGGGCAGGAGGACGGGGGAGGCAGGTGGAAAGCCGGAAAACTTCGGGGATAACAAGATAGGCTTGTTCAGTTCAATTTTCATGTGTTCCCTCATTCAAAGAAAATGTTAATAAATCAGAGTGCATTTTCAACTACCAGCAAATAGAAAACTATATGAATATTTGTGACAGCGTAAAAAGCTATTTCTTGGTCAAAATCATTCTCATTTGCTTGCCAAAAAGATTTAGTGGAGATATAGATATATATATATCTATATCTCCACTGTGTATATATATATAGTGGATTATGTATTATATATACACATCGTGGATATATATAGAAATTATATCCACTCTACATATTACATATGTATCCACTATATACATATAATATATGTTATATATTCAGGTGAAGCAGAGCCGCCACCATGCCCAGCTAATTTTTGTATTTTTAGTAGAGTTGGGGTTTCACCATCTCGGTCAGGCTGGTCTTGAACTGCTGACCTCATGATCCACCTCAGCCTCCCAAAATGCTGGGATTACAGGCGTGAGTCACTGCGCCCAGCTTTATATTATTATAATATACTATATATTATATATATAGTGGATTATATATATCCACAATATATATTATAAATAGTGGATATATATGTAATATAGAGAGTGGATATATTTCTATTTCCTATATACATATAATAGAAAAAAATATGTTGATAAGCCCAGAAATCATGTCTTATGAAGAGTTTCAAAATAGTTTTTACTAGTTTTGTAAATTACTATTGCCTTCTCTCACTGTCTACGAATTTCTACTCCACAGAAATATTTGAAACATTTAAAAATTCAAAATGACGGCAATTAGCCCGCAGGGACAAATCTGGCTGTGCTTTCCCTGTCCTTTGAAAGTGTCTTTAGAGCGCCTAATGAAGATCGCGGCGTCAGTATTCAGGCTTGCCACCCGCTCCTGGTAAGAACAAATAGGAGCACCTGGAGGGGGAACCGTTCGCTACAGGGTGAGTCCCATCAGAGCGACGGCCTGCGGGGGGGCCGCGTTGTGTGGTCAGCTTCGCCGAAACTCCACGGAGCGCTCTCAACAAGGCTATTTTTGTCTTTGCTTTTCCGCAGCGGGGTTAGCAAATCAACTGCTGGAGAAAAACACACATTTAGAAACCAGCTCCTGTGCCCGCGTGCAGGCCGCGCCTTCTGCACCTGCCTGAGTCCCCTCCCCCCTCCCCCCGACCCCGCGATCCCAGGTCCTTCCTCCTCCTCCTCCTCCTCCCCGCCCACACCCCCTGCCCGCTCCCCCCCCCCCCCGGCCCGCTATCCTAGGTCCTTCCTCCTCCTTCTCCTCCTCCTCCCCGCCCGCTCCCCCGCCGCCCGCTATCCTAGGTCCTTCCTCCTCCTCCTCCTCCTCCCCGCCCCCCCCCCCCCCCCGCGATCCCAGGTCCTTCCTCGTCCTCCTCCTCCTCCCCGCCCGGCCCCCCGCGATCCCAGGTCCTTCTTCCTCCTTCTCCTCCTCCTCCCCGCCCGCTCCCCCCCCCCCACGCCCGCGATCCCAGGTCCTTCCTCCTCCTCCTCCTCCTCCCCGCCCGCTCCCCCCTCAACGCCCGCGATCCCAGGTCCTTCCTCCTCCTCCTCCCAGCCGGGCCGCCTGCGTCCCCTCCGCCTCCCGACCCGGGCGCACACCCGCGCCGCTCGCGCTCTGAGGTCCCCGGCGTCCCGCGCTCCCGCTGGTGGATTGAACCGGCGGCTGCGGGAGGGGAGGCGGGACTGGTTCGCGGCGGGCGGCCTCCGCGGGTTGGGGCCGGGGCCCCGTGTCATTAACGCTCGGACCCGCGCCCCGCTGTCCCCGCAGCACGGGACACACACGCGCGTGGCCTCCACGTGGCCCGGCCCCTCCGTGTCCCGGGACCTGGATTCCCGCGTCCCGGCGCTGCCCGGCCGGGCTTCGGCTCTGCTCGCGGTGGGGCTCACGGCTCATGGCTCCGCGTGGCGGCCGCCTGGACCTCGCGGGACACAGGGCGCTCTCCCGGGCCGGGACACCGTCTTCCAGCTCCTCGCCTGGAACTAGGCCGCGATTTTAACGAGCTCTTCCATAAGCTTAGGCGGTCCCTGCTACGGCCTCACAATCGCTCCAGGCGTCAGAGGTGCAGGGAGAAAAGTCTTATCCTCCGGCCTGTGTATGCATAGAAAAGATTTAAAGCCAGATCTTTTTTTTTTTTGGAGGCAGACTTGCTTTGTCGCCAGGCGCCAGGCTGGAGTGCCGTGGTGCGATCTCGGCTCACTGCAACCTCCGCCTCCCGGGTTCAAGCGATTCTCCTGCCTCAGCCTCCCGAGTAGCTGGGACTACAGGGGCGCGCCACCACGCCCAGCTAATTTTTGTATTTTAGTAGACACGAGGGTTCCCTATGTTGGCCGGGATGGTCTCGAGCTCTTGACCTTCTGATCTGCCTGCCTCGGCCTCCCAAAGTGCTGGGATTACAGGCGTGAGCCGCCGCAACCGGCCCAGTCCTCATGATCTTCAACCACGCAGTTGTCAATGGTGAACAATGGCCCTTTCCCGTTTATTTAGGTGGTCACAACTGGGTTCCAGTATGATCCTTGGAGGAGAGGGCCCTACAGTGTTTGTACTTAAATGTCCTGACATTCCCTTGGAATGGAGGCTCGGAATGAGGATTGCTTTCTTTAAAGGGATAAACAAATGGTCCTGTCTGCACATCTGAGTTGATGATTTGATTCATAGCTACAACACAACATATGTCAGTGAAAACAGAACTCGTGTCCAGAGCTGTGCTGTTTGCTGGATGCACAGTGGTGAACAAAAGAGCCTGACTTGGCTGGGCGAGGTGGCTCACGCCTGTCATCCCAGCACTTTGGGAGGCCGAGGTGGGTGGATCATTAGGTCAAGAGTTCAAGATCAGCCTGGCCAAGATGGTGAAATTCTGTCTCTACTAAAAATACAAAAAATTAGCCGGGCATGGTGGCACATGCCTGTAATCCCAGCGACTGGAGAGGCTGAGGCAGGAGGATCGCTTGAACTTGAACCCAGGAGGCGGAGGTTGTGGTGAGCCGATATTGTGCCACTGCACTCCAGCCTGGGCAACAACAGTGAAAGTCCGTCTTAAAAAAAAAAAAAAAAGCCTAAGTTTATTAAGTTGAATGGGCAAAGCCAATATTAAGTAAATACAACATTTAAAAACTACAAACTGAGCAATGTAAGAAACAGGATTCTCTGAGAGGGGAAAACAGGGAGGATCCTCCGAGATTGAGGTCAGGGAAAGTCCCTCCTGAAAACTTCAGACAGTGGAGATGAGGTACTCAGGAACATTGGGTGGGGGAGGAGAGATTCTCAGCACAGAGAACAAACCGCAGAAGCAAAGAGTAGAAAACAGTCACAGAATTGTAAAGGCAGCTGGATGCCCGAGCATACTAAGGAGGAGCACGTGGGATTCAGCCAAAGATGTAAGTCAGTTGTGTCTGGCCCGTGTCAGTCCTGTCACCCTGTGGCCTGTGGACCACATGCCACCCAGGATGGCTTTGAATGCTGCCCAACACAGATTCGGGAACTTTCTGAAAACATTATGAAATTTTTCGAAATTTTTCTTCTTCTTCTTTTTTTTTTGTTAAGCTCGTCAGCTATTGTTAGTGTTTTTTATGTGTGGCCCAAGGCACTTGCTCTTTTCCAGCGTGTCAGCGGGAAGCCAAAAGACTGGACACCTCCTATGAAAGTAGTAGCCAGAAACTGAAGAACTTCATGTGTCTCATCAAGGGCTTGTGGTTTAATCTCAACTGAAACTGGAAAACATTGAGGGTTAGAAAACAATTAGATTTGCTTTATACTAGATCGTTTGAATGGAGAGAAGAAAGAGCGAGATCATGAGAAGCTACTGTTAGAGGCGAGGGAAAAGAGGAAGGTGGCTTACAGGGGGAGCCGGGCAACGCAAAGAGAGTGAGATGCACCGGCGATGGATTTTGGGAAGTGTGGTGTGTAGGGGGTAATGGAGAAGATGATGTCAGAGAGATCCCCAGCGTGCTGGAGGTGACTTTTGCTGAGATAGAGTAGAAACAGATTTAGGATCAAGATTAAGAATTCAGGCCAGGTGCAGTGGCTCACGCCTGTAATCCCAGCATTTTGGGAGGCCGAGGTGGGCGAATCACGAGGTCAAGAGATCGAGACCATCCTGGCCAACATGGTGAAACCCCGTCTCTACTAAAAAAAAATACAAAAATTAGTCCCAGCTACTCGAGAGGCTGAGGCAGGAGAATCGCTTGAACCAGGGAACCGGAGGTTGCAGTGAGCAGAGATGGCCACTGCACTCCAGCCTGGTGACAGAATAAGACTCTGTCTAAAAAAAAAAAAGAATTCAAATACGTGGCCAGGCATGGTGGCTGTAATCCCAGCACTTTGGGAGGCCAAGATGGGCGGATCACCTGAGGTCAGGAGCTCAAGACTGGCCTGGCCAACATGGTGAAACCCCAACTCTACCAAAAATGCAGAAATTAGCCGGGTGTGGCTGGCATGCGCCTGTAATCCCAGCTACTTGGGAGGCTGAGGCAGGACAATCGCTCAAACCCAGGAGGCGGAGGTTACAGTGAGCTAACATTGTGTCACTGCACTCCAGCCTGGGTGACACAGCAAGACTCTGTCAAAAAAAAAAAAAAAGAGAACTCAGATGTGTGAGATCCAAGAAGACATTTAATCATATCTGGTACTTACTGTCAATTTAAAACCAGCACTTAATTTACACAGCTAGCTAGCTAGATCTTATGTGTATATAGATCTTTTATAATAGATCCTATGTATATTTTACAATGGATCTTTTACATGTGTAGATACTGATCATGTAAAATACTGGGAGACTACAGTCAGGAGCTGGGGGGAGGCAGTACTCCTGTTGGTGATCAGTGACTTTTTTTAAATGCTACAGACTTGGACAACATTTTCATTGTGGTTGTCAGGGTTTTCATTTTTCCTCTGTGTTTTATATATTTTCTCATTTGTTTCTATACCCTAGAGACTAGACTGAAAGCTGTGAGCAAATGAGAACTCGAAAGCTCTGCCTTTCACCGTCACACACCGATTCTGTAGCCTCATCAAAATGTGGTGTCTTTTCCTAAGGCAATGCCATATTTTTCTCTCATCATGACACTTAATTTAAAGGTGGCAGACTAGAAGATGCAGTGTCCTGTGACAAATTTGTAAGCTGTGAATTGATCCCCGCTCCGCATACGGCAATATCCACGCATGGTATCTGGCAACTCACCATAAATCATCTTTTACTTCTTTGCTCTTAGACTTTCTGAGAGCTGAATGGCAAAGCAGAGATGGACGGGGGTTGGTTCCTCACTGTCATCCACAGCTGCTGGTAATTTATGGGCAATATATAACACCTGCGAGTTATGGTGTCTTTTGTTCGCTTGAGTTGTCCTTTGCTGAGGACTGCAATGCCTACCTCATAATGTTTGGCTGTTTACTATCATGTACTACCAAAAAATACCTGAGTCACAGAAGCATGACATTATACCCATGAGCCTTAAGATTTATCCAATCCAAAAGCCATTTCTCTTTTGGCTTGATGCCCTGCGTCTGATGTACAAGGATGCTCCAGGAATATGAATACCAGTGGGCCAGACTGAGCTACAGTGAGCTCTTCCTTTCATGGGCATTAAGAGAGCTGAGAGGGGCTTCATTGTAGGAGGTCTTCGATGGATGAAATAGTTCTGCCCATTTCCCAGCTCTCTACAAACAATAGCAGGATGTGTTGTGCTCGTGTTGTTATGAAAATGCACTTTATAATTATAAAGTAAATATAAGCACCACATTAAGAGGAATGAAAGAATTAAGTACCTTGCTGTTTGGAAAATCTCAAGTGTGAGTTTATTCCTATTAGATCATTTTAATTTGTGGAAGAAAGTACGTTCTTTAATTGCATGAACATTATTATCATCAATTAATGTTAATCAACCAGATACGTTCTCCCAAGTATTTTCCGCACTCTTTGTAATCGTTGATGCTTGTCACTGGCCTAAAACGTGAAACACAAATCTGCGACATCAATTAAGAGATGACGGATTACATAGTAGTAGAAGGATCCGTTATTATGAGTGACAAACATGGAGGAGCTGTGATGCGCCGTAAGAAAATGTTAGCATTTACTTAACGCCCGTCTAATTATCCCCTCCTGGCAACCACAGGCATTTTCTCTCTCCCTTTTTTTTTTTTTTGAGACTCAGTCTCGCTCTGTCACCCAGGCTGGAGTGCAGTGGTATGTTCTTGGCTCACTGCAACCTCTGCCTTCTGGGTTCAAGCGATTCCTCTGTCCCAGCCTCCCGAGTAGCTGGGATTACAGGTGTGTGCCACCATGCCCAGATACTTTTTTGTGTTTTAGTAGAGATGGAGTTTCACCATGTTAGCCAGGATGGTCTCGATCTCCTGATCTCGTGATCCGCCCACCTCGGCCTTCCCAAAGTGCTGGGATTACAGGTGCCCGCCACCATGCCCAGCTAATTTTTTTTGTATATTTAGTACAGATGGGGTTTCACCATGTTGGCCAGGATGGTCTCAGTCTCTTGACATCGTGATCCACCCACCTCCGCCTCCCAAACTGCTGGATTACAGGCGTGAGCCACTGCACCTGGCCAAGTTATTTTCAATTTAAGATGGGTTTAACCGGGAGCGGGGGAGGTGTTCGCAACTCCATTGTAAGTTGAGGACAGTCTGTGTTCTTTTTTCAAAATCCATATGTTAAAAACGATGGGTGTCGAATAGGCTTCCAAAGCATATTCTAAAATAGGCAAATCTGCTGAAATATGGAAAGAGCATTACATGGTTTTATTGCACATTCCCTTGGAAGCCTTTGTCTGAAATTTCCCAAGTATCCAAATATCCAAAATAAGGTATGATAAGTTCTCTAGAGAGGGATTTATTTTTAGGAAAAGGCTGTCATTACCTGTGGAGTCCATATTCATAAGCGGTTTTGTATTTGGCATTAATTCCTCTATACTGTAAGATCCGGAAAGACATGTTCTGTAGGGTGAGTGTACTGACTGATATGGTTTCTTTCAAGTTCGTTCTCAATAGTGACAACGGCAACAATAACAACAGAAAAATAAGATGTGATTGACTATTTCTTCTAGTCTTTATCACAATAGCCTGATATTTTAATCCTGTTAAATACTTTATGATTCCAGAGTATACAAAGAGAAACAGTGGAGGTGTGTAGGAGGGATAGATGAGGCTGGTCTTTGCATGTAAATGTATGCATTGTGATGCCTTCTAAATCAATTCAATTCAAGTCATAAAAACGTTACAAAGCTGACCATACCTGTCATAAAAATGCCAACACTCATCAGACTTCTATTTCTTCTTCTTTTTCTAGTCTAATTCAGGCACTCCACATTTTAGGAGTTTCTAGAATCCCAAGACTTACACTTAATGATTTCACTGAACTTTGCCTATTATACTACATTCTCCTCTTTTTGTCAGAAAGGCGTATAATTATGAGAAATGTGATTTAGAATAAGGGAGGGCAGTGATTTTTAATAGAAAAATAACATGATAGAGTCTACAAAATAGAGCACCATTTCAGGGAGCTTGAAGTTATAATAAAATTCTAGAGTGAATTATTACATAATGGCTTATGAGCTTTCACAAAGCAAATGGTAATCAGATTAGGGTAAATTAACTGAGATTAAGAAATACCAAATTATTACTTTTTAAAATAGTCTTTTTAGATAGGAAGATTTGGAAAATGCTATAAACATGTCATATCTGAATTTCAATAAAAAATGTGACAAAGACATTTTGGGGAGTTTTTTGGGCAAGCTAGTGACATGTAGATTGTATAGTCACCCACGTGAATTTGTAATCGACTGAAGACTGTTTCACAGATGCTACTGCTGGCTCGTGGCTATCCTGGACAGACGCCTGCATGGCCTGCTGCAGGCCTATGTGCTCCACCCTGCCATGCTCGCTGTTTCATGGCCTGGTGATCAAAAGAAAAGATGGAGCCACTATAATGAGATGAAACAACAGAAACTACACAGAAACAGAGCTGGGCAGATGGAGTGTAAGAGTGGTACATGTGGCCGGGCATGCTGGCTCACACCTGTAATCCCAGCACTTTGGGAGGCCAAGGTAGGTGGATCACCTGAGGTCAGGAGTTCAAGACTGGCCTGGACAACATGGTGACACCCCGTCTCTACTAAAAATATAAACCTTAGCCAGGCATGGTGGCACTTGCCTGTAGTCCCAGCGACTTGGAAGGCTGAGGCAGGAGAATCGCTTGAACCCAGGAGGCAGAGGTTGCAGTGAGCCGAGATTGTGCCACTGCACTCCAGCCTGGGCAACAGGGTGAGACTCCATCTCAAAAAAAACAAAAGAGTGTTTGGTACTTGTGTAAAGGACTTATAGCCCTCTGCTTTTATTCTTTTGTAGTTTATATTTATAGATTATGCTTTTCTTTTAAAAGAATACTTGTATAAGGGTAGGCAACCTGTTTTCTTGGCCCGGCAGTGTTATGGAAGGGTAGAGTAAAGAGGGTTTTCCTCAGGTGGAGCTGACTTTGTGCTGTCTTTACACCATGAAAGTAAGGGTCATGTGGTTGTGGTATTTGGGGAAAGCGAAAAACGTCAAATTCAGACATAGCTCCATAACTTGAATATAACGTCCTGTTTTTAAAATTATTTTTAATATAACATAGTTTCCGTAAAATAAAGTAAAAACATTAGTAATAGGGGATTTAATGTCAAGTAGGATATGTAATTTATGCTAGCTAGTTATAATACTTACCCACTGATAAACTCCACACAATTACAGTTGATTCATGAAAATAAATAAATAAACTATTCAGCTCAGTTGAATTAGAAACATTTCCAAAATTAAATGGAAGGCAAGTGTTATCAAAAAAACAAAAAGTGGCCAGGTGCGGTGGCTCATGCCTGCAATCCCAGCACTTTGGGAGGCTAAGTTGGGTGGATCACAAGGTCCACAGATCGAGACCAGCCTGGCCAACATGACGAAACCCCATCTCTACTAAAAATACAAAAATTAGCCAGGCGTGGTGGCATGCACCTGTAGTCCCAGCTAGTTGGGAGGCTGAGGCAGGAAAATAACTTGAACTCGGGATGTGGAGGTTGCAGTGAGCCAAGATCGTGCCACTGCCCTCCAGTCTGGCGACAAAGCAAGACCCTGTCTCAAAAAAAAAAAAGTGTTACCTGAAAGTGAGGATAAATCTTTTGCAGTAAATTATTAATAGATACCCATTTTTTATTTTGAAGATTAAAATACGACCACATTTTAAATATAGTAAGTTCTAGCACCGTTTAATGAGGAATAGTCAGTAATATTCAATAAAACTATAAAACCAGTGATGTATAAAAACTATGGTACATAAAATTCTAATACAAATATTTAATATTTTTCGTAAAAATATAGTTAAACAACTATTATAATAAATCAGATTGGCATTACCTACAGTGCCAGTTCTTCCCTGACTTAGAGGTTAAATAAACATGTGATTGAGAATTTCGAATGGAATCTAAGGCCAAATGTTAGTCTCACCAAGTTGTGTTGACACAATCTGGCCAGGTGGGCAGGCTGGAACTGGATTTCACAAAAAGTAGTGGGGACTGCGCCAAACCTCCGTTTACGCAGCACAAGGTAAAACGTGGGTTTCAAATGGATAGAGTTAGAAACCAGCAGACTGTGCCTGGAAGTCTACAGTCCCACGAAGTTGAAGAGGCGCTGACTGCCTGTCAGTGTGCCTCTACGGCCATTGCCTTGAAAAGGAAAATTACACCTTTGAAGGGAGCTGGTGGACCTTTGGCTGATTCTAGAATACAGCCATGGTGACTCACAGAGCCACATAAATTAAAATAGGAACTGCCTGGATAGTTGTTTAAAACCTTCAGAAAAATACCTCAAAGGCAAGATATTAAGTGCTGGAATCAGACGTCTCTCCTTCTAAGTGAAATCTCTGTTCCTGCTACGTTTTAGTAACATTATTGCAGGAATTTTGTTAGTGTGGATGCAAAATGACAGTTGCATCTTTAAACAGGTAGCTACAGTAGCAATAGTCTAGGCAAAGCATCACGTAGCATCAGATTCCGGATCTTTACATGCTACGGCTGCATCTGTAGTTCATCTTATTTGTGTTTGCTTGTGTAGCTTTCATGAATGCAAATTACATTTCTAATAACAGCTCATAAATTTTATCATAAATGTATTTCCTATAAGAACTTCAATACATTCATTGGCAATTCATTATTTATTCCCAGATTTGATAAATTTTTCTCTGTGCTTATGGCCACACTTATTCAGATGTCATCCTTTAACCTGATTTGTGAATTTAAACTTGGCAATTAAAAAGCATAAAACAGGCCAGGCGTGGTGGCTCATGCCTGTAATCCCAGCACTTTGGGAGGCTGAGGCGGGTGGATCACCTGAGGTCAGGAGTTGGAGACCAGCCTGGCCAACAAGATGAAACCCCATCTCTATCAAATGCAAAAAATTAGCTGGGTGTGGTGATGTATGCCTGTAGTCCTAGCTACTTGGGAGGCTGAGGCAGGGGAATCGCTTGAACCCGGAAGTCAGAGGTTGCAGTGGGCGGAGATCACACCATTGCACTCCAGCCTAGGCAACAAGAGTAAAAACTCTGTCTCAAAGAAAAAGCAAAAACAAAACACAACTTTGCATTAGTTTGGATGTAGTGAAAAGTCTGTGGGTTCGCCCATGTTATGTTACCTTTCACACTGCATTTGTTTTTCTATTTCTGAATAATTCAATACATTTATATAAATTATGTAAATGACCAATACCTAAAACACAAGCTAAACATACATACATATGCTCACACTCACATATACATTTAAAATTTAATGAATAATTCAAAATTTGAAATGTAAAAAGGCATTACAGAACAGATTTCTATGACAAGAGATTTGATTGACACAGCACAGTAAGTCACTGCAATCAAAAGCTTGCCCCATGTCGTGCCGGTGCCTGAGCCGTCCTAACTGGTACATGAGAACTTTGACAGACGACCACGCTTCTTTTTATTCGCTTTGAGCGGAGCCGTATACACCTGCCTTGTACTTTTACAGTTTCAGTTAGAACCACTTTTATGCAAGAATACTACCAAACGTCCACATTTTTAGCTGTGGGGTTTTGTCTTCACCCAGCCTGTAGCTGTAGGCGTAACTGCCGTAGTGGTCCTCTCTCCAAGGTGGCTGGAGCTGGCACTTCGCGGGGAGAATCAAAGCTGCAAAGAGAAACCTAAAGAACTGGTCTCAGGCTCTTGCCCATGTGGGGTTAAAAGTAGAGAGAGGAGGCCGGGCGCGGTGGCTCACACCTGTCATCCCAGCACTGTAGGAGGCCGAGGCGGGCAGATCACATGAGGCCAGGAGTTCGAGACCAGCCTGGCCAACATGGTGAAACCCCTGTCTCTACTAAAATACAAAAAATTAGCCGGGCGTGATGCCGGGTGCTGGTAATCCCAGCTACTCGGGAGGCTGAAGAAGGAGAATTGCTCGAACCTGAGGGGCGGAGGTTGCCGTGACGGAGATTGTGCAAGTGTACTCCAGCCTGGTGACAGAGTGAGACTGGTGGAAAAAAACCCAAAAAGTAGAGAGAGGATGATGTCCTATGTGAAGAATAAGGTCTCCCAGTGGTCTTGGTAGAAAATAACATTAGAAATAAATGAATGTTATCTTTAGATTGAAGGTATTTTCAAAGACACAGTTTCCCTCTTGTTGCCCAGGCTGGAGTGCAATGGCGCCATCTCGGCTCACCGAAACCTCCGCCTCCCGGGTTCAAGTGATTCCCTTGCTTCAGCCTCCCCAGTAGCTGGGATTACAGGCATTCGCTGCCACACGCAGCTAATTTTGTATTTTTAGTAGAGACGGGGTTTCTCCATGTTGGTCAGGCTGGTCTTGAACTCCCGACCTCGGGTGATCCGCCTGCCTCGGCCTCCCAAAGTGCTGGGATGCAAGTGTGAGCCACCGTGCCCGGCCGGAAAATTTTCATATAGCCATAAACGGCTTTTCTTTTTGCCAGAGAGAGAGAAGGAGTCTTGTTATCTTTCCCACACCACAGCCTCCCGAGTAGTTGGGATTCCAGGCGCCAGCCACCATGCCTGGCTGAGTGGTGTCTGAAAAGCTTTCCATTTAGGTCACCGTATTATTTATACAGTGTTGGGATGTTCAAGTAAATTATCTCTTTGCCTTTTTTTTCTAATAAACTTAACAATGCGGAGCAGGGTTTCTTTTCGTCTTGGTGGCTTATCCTAAATCGTACTGCAAATGAGGTGGAATTAGCTTGTCTTCAGCGTATCGTGTTTACCACCTATGAATGATGGTACCGCAGCGGTATTCACCCACCGAGAGTGCAACACGCTGACTACGTCACGTGTCGGTTTTGCTTATTCTCCTGACCCATGGAGGTGTAGATCATTTGAGTAACTTAGACTGTAGGATTTGAGGTCTTTAACACCAGTCATTGCTCCAAACTCCTAAATTAATAACTGCAAGTTGCTCATTTATACAACAATTTACAGTTATTAATGTTCTCTTCACTTTCCACACAAATATTTATCAAGCATCTTTTCTACGGCAGGCACTGTTTCTCAGTGCACAAAAATTGCCCAAAGTATTTCCTTTTGTTTTCTGTGTGTAGAGATGGGGTTTCTCCACGTTGGTCAGGCTGGTCTTGAATTCGAGACCTTGGGTGATCCGCCTGCCTCGGCCTCCCAAAGTCCTGGGATGACAGGAGTGAGCCACCACGCCTGGCCCCATGTCCCCACTTCCACAAACCCGGTATTTATGCCAATGCTTTGCAGAAAAGTACTAAGTAAATTTTTACATATTGCAAAAGTTTTCCATTTTCAAGACACATCTTTTTAAAAACATAATACTTTTGGTGAAAATGACTTATGAACTACAGCAAGAAGAATCAAATTGTACTGGCAAACATAAAATGCTTTAGTTTAATTAGACATTTCCTAGTGTTTTCTTTTTTCTGGTATCCAGAAGAAAGCCTTAACATGCAAAAGAAAGTGAAAAAATCTAGGGGCTGAGACGATGAAAACAAATTTCTTTCTGTCCTCTTTATGGTGAATTCCACTTTACTCCTCTGATAGACAAGTACAGCTAATTCCATATTGGGCTGCTCTTTCCTGTGATAAAGCCTGAAAAATCTGTCCATGTATCTCTGTATAGTCATAAGTTAATTCAGGCACATGGTTGCCATAGAATGATGAAATAAATGCTTGTAAAAAGCAGTCTATTGGTCGAGGCTAGGAAAATGCTGGCCTGAGCCCAGACTGTCTACTTAAGAGGGAGCTGTGGAAATTGCCAGCTCTCAATGAGATGGAAAATTTGTTGATTGGTATGTTGGAATTTTGTTTTCTCCGTCATTTTCCAAAAGAAGAAGCAGGCAATTTTCTATTTTGTCCTTGCTTCTCAGATTTAGCTCACTGATTGCATAATTTTCTTTCTGCTCATTTTTCGGGAGAGTCCATGCCAGTTTACATCAGAAGGCAGTGGCCAATAGGGAGTGTGTTAGTTCCCCAGGGGCCAATCAGCTCACCTCAGTCACAGGGTAAGTCAGTTGAAAGGAGCCAGTGGGAATCACAGATAAGGGTTGATTTTGTTTTTTTCTTTTCATGGTACTCAGAAGGCACAAAGGAATTCTAAACAATCATCACATTAGTTACAAAAAATTTTCACTTCCGCAGAAATTCACACACACGTCAATGAAACCATTAACTTCTCCGAATTGAACATGGTATAAACCTTTGGCTTATTTTATATTAATAAACAGGTTTGAAACCTCTTTGTTTCAAACAAACCATTTAAAAATTAGTGCTAGGCTGGGCATGGTGGCTCACCCCTGTAACCCCAACACTTTCGGAGGCGGAGGTGGGTGGATCACGAGGTCAGGAGTTCCAGACCAGCCTGATCAACATGGTGAAATCCTGTCTCTACTAAAAATACAAAAATTAGCCGGGCATGGTGGTGGGTGCCTGTAATCCCAGCTACTTGGGAGGCTGAGGCAGGAGAATTGCTTGAACCTGGGAGGCAGAGGTTGCAGTGAGCCAAGATCGTGGCACTATACTCCAGCTTGGGCGACAGAGTGAGACTCTGTCTCAAAAAAAAAAAAATTAGTGCTAGTGTGTAGTTATGATGGTCTCTGCCGTAACACGTTCATATGTCAAGCAATTGGTCATTTCCTAGTGTGAATGCTACATTGTTTTACCCTCCAAAGAAGACCCATATTTGCTCCCAAATCTGGAAACATGGTCAGATGCACCATTTAACATTGACAATTCAATCTGGTAAGCAATAAAGAATGTATATATGCCACACCTATGGAACACATCAAGTAAGCTGACATGAAGGAGAACACGGCTAATATGTGAGCGTTTAACAGCAACACTCTCTAGTGACATTTCTAGGAAATCACACAAAGTAGGATCGTGGGCCAAAATGATTAGATGGCAGCCAGGAAAGTCTTCACACTGGCATCATAAATTTTACACATTTTGCACACTTATTTTTCTAGTTGCTAAAATTAGGAAGACTGGTAGAAGAAGAATGGTAAAATTTAAGGCAAATAAATGATAGAGTATTTATTTACAACTCTGCCTAAGTTCAAAAAAAAGAGAGAGAGAATTGGTTACCTATGAAACTGTTACCTACCCATCTGCAGACAGCCGCCCTCTGGCTTCTCTACAGAAAAGACTGACTTAGAGAAATACGCTTCTTTGGAAAAGGTTTTTCTCTCACCTGGCACTTCTGCATTAATCTTTTTCCATGCCTGTTTTTTTTTTGAGACGGAGTCTCACTCTGTCACCCAGACTGCACTGCAGTGCTGCAATCTCAGCTCACTGCAACCTCCGCCTCCCGGGTTCAAGTGATTCTCTGGCCTCAGCCTCTCAAGTAGCTGGGATTACAGGCCCCATGTTCAGCTAATTTTTGTATTTTTAGTAGAGATGGGGTTTTACCATGTTGGCCAGTCTGGTCTCAAACTCCTGACCTCAGGTTATCTGCCTGCCTCAGCCTCCCAAAGTGCTGGGATTACAGGCGTGAGCCACCGTGCCCGGCCTCGTGGTTTTTTGGACTCCAGATTCTCCTCCTTCAGTCCAGTCTCACGGATGCAGCCACCGCACACAGCTTTCTCAGGCAGAGTTACACTCACATTCCTATTTTGCTTGGAAAGCTTTACACTAATTTGAGACTAGTACATGCACGAGGTTTATAAAGATGTAAAAACAAATAGAGAATAATTAAAGGAAGAATTTAATAAATAGCAACTCAGATTAGGTAATGGGACTATATGAGTTTCTTTCATTTTTTTTTTTTTTTTTTATGGAGTCTCGCTCTGTCACCAGGCTGGAGTGCAGTGGCACGATCTTAGCTCACTAAACTTCCACCTCCCAGGTTCAAGTGATTCTCCTGCCCCAGCCTGCCGAGTAGCTGGGACTACAGGCATGCGCCACCACGCCCAGCTAATTTTTGTAGTTTTGGTAGAGAGGGGGTTTCACCGTGTTGTCCAAGATGGTCTCAATCTCCTGACCTCGTGATCCGCCCGCCTCGGCTTCCCAAAGTGCTGGCATTACAGGCGTGAGCCACCACATCCAGCCAGGATTGGAATCCTTAAGGTGAAATGGATGAAGGATGGGAAGAGTGATGGGGGATTGCAGCCCTGACTGAGAAGGAGTCTTGAAGTACAAGGCTAGTCCCAGTGCTGCCAGGTTCTACAGCCCCGGGGGGTGCTGCTGGTATCACAGCTGATGTGGCTGGTGCCCCCGGAAGTTGTGAAGCGTGTGGCCCCCAGAGCATCCCGTCCAGTACTGCGAAGGTTCACTGTAGGGAGGGAGTGCTGGGATTGAGGGCTACCACAGCACAGGCTTTGAGAGAGCCCAGAAGGGAGCGGGGATTAGCCGTTGTCGGTGACCGATGTGGCACGAAGGACTTTGCAGTGATGGCAGAGGCACTAATCCTCTGCCTGGAGGACTGGTTTAATTCAAAAGAGGGAAGGAAACTTAGATATAATACAGAAGAAAAGAATGCTGCTCCAGTCCTGATTTGCATGAGATGGTTTTCAGAGTCTGTGAGGTGCGGACCTCGTGTGAATTTACTGATTTGCATGAGATGGTTTTCAGAGTCTGTGAGGTGCGGACCTCGTGTGAATTTACTGATTTGCATGAGATGGTTTTCAGAGTCTGTGAGGTGCGCACCTCGTGTGAATTTACTGATTTGCATGAGATGGTTTTCAGAGTCTGTGAGGTGCGCACCTCGTGTGAATTTACTGATTTGCATGAGATGGTTTTCAGAGTCTGTGAGCTGCGCACCTCGTGTGAATTTACTGATTTGCATGAGATGGTTTTCAGAGTCTGTGAGGTGCGCACCTTGTGTGAATTTACTGATTTGCATGAGATGGTTTTCAGAGTCTGTGAGGTGCGGACCTCGTGTGAATTTACTGATTTGCATGAGATGGTTTTCAGAGTCTGTGAGGTGCGCACCTCGTGTGAATTTACTGATTTGCATGAGATGGTTTTCAGAGTCTGTGAGGTGCGGACCTCGTGTGTATTTACTGATTTGCATGAGATGGTTTTCAGAGTCTGTGAGGTGCGCACCTCGTGTGAATTTACTGATTTGCATGAGATGGTTTTCAGAGTCTGTGAGGTGCGGACCTCGTGTGAATTTACTGATTTGCATGAGATGGTTTTCAGAGTCTGTGAGGTGCGGACCTCGTGTGAATTTACTGATTTGCATGAGATGGTTTTCAGAGTCTGTGAGGTGCGGACCTCGTGTGAATTTACTGATTTGCATGAGATGGTTTTCAGAGTCTGTGAGCTGCGGACCTCGTGTGAATTTACTGATTTGCATGAGATGGTTTTCAGAGTCTGTGAGCTGCGCACCTCGTGTGAATTTACTGATTTGCATGAGATGGTTTTCAGAGTCTGTGAGCTGCGGACCTCGTGTGAATTTACTGATTTGCATGAGATGGTTTTCAGAGTCTGTGAGGTGCGCACCTCGTGTGAATTTACTGATTTGCATGAGATGGTTTTCAGAGTCTGTGAGGTGCGCACCTCGTGTGACTTTACTGATTTGCATGAGATGGTTTTCAGAGTCTGTGAGGTGCGGACCTCGTGTGAATTTACTGATTTGCATGAGATGGTTTTCAGAGTCTGTGAGGTGCGGACCTCGTGTGAATCTACTTCACGCCTCTGGCCTCAGCTTTCTCCTACGGTTGTTTTTAAATGAGCGAATGCAGCCCTTAGGACAGAGTCTGGCCCAGAGGATGCAGTCAGTACATGTTTGGCGTGCACTGGGTGCGGTGGCTCACGCCTGTAATCCCAGCACTTTGGGAGGCCAAGGCGGGTGGATCATGAGGTCAGGAGATCGAGACCATCCCGGCCAACATGGTGAAACCTTGTTTCTACTAAAATACAGAAAATTAGCTGGGTATGGTGGTGCGCACCTGTAGTCCCAGTTACTCTGGAGGCTGAGGCAGGAGAATCACTTGAACCCGGGGAGTGGAGGTTTCAGTGACCCAAGATCGTGCCACTGCACTCCAGCCTGGTGACAGAGTGAGACTCCACCTTAAAAAAAAAAACTGGGCCCCGCAGGAGGCAGGCAGTACATGTGGCTGCTGCCATTTTGCACCATTGATCTCTCTCAGCCGTCAGTTAAGAAGCACGGCTATGAGCCTGTGGCTGGACCTTCTGTGAGAATCCAGTGAGGAGGTGGTGGGGGAGGTGGTGGGGAGGCTGGACACCCCGCTCAAACACTTGCCTGGCTCCTGAAGCAGTTGTTGTGTCCATTCGGAAAGTTAGAGAGAGAGCTTTCCCAATAGCCCTTCTCTACCATCGAGTGCCTTTCCACAAAGACCTAGGAAGAAAAACTTGATCTCTTCTTCCTCTTCAGACCTTCTGAACTGACTTTCCCACTTTCTGTGTTTACTGAAAGCGAACAAACAAACAAACCCCAAAACAAAACCTATAACCATCGCTGTTTCCTCAAAGGTAGTTTGGGTAGTAGTTAGTCAAAAGGATGGAGTGTTCGACAGAAATCATCCTATGTACCAGGCATTTATGGGGTGACTGCTGGTCTTTCCCTAAGTGGTCACACATCACCGCTTTCTGGGCATTCTGGGCCTGGCTTCTGACTTCTGCAGTGCAGACATCGCAGAGAGGGTCCTGTGCTATGTGTTGTGATAATACATGTTGTGATCCCAGCATCCCCAAATGGGACTGCTCGACTGCTAGGCAAACAGCACTGGGTCCTTTAATGCTGGGCTGTTGACACACGTAGTATGAGTAATCCCTTGCTGCTATCCTTCCAAGAGGAGGTCACGCGGTCCTATGCTGGCTGGATTTCAAGTGCCAGAAAAGTCTGGGATTGACTGCTTTCATTGCAGCGCTAGATGGAATTCAGTTGGTGGAAGCTGGAAAGGTACCGCACCGTTGAAGTTATATTCATTCCCTTAAGAGCAGGCAGCCCAGGGGAGGCGTGTATTTCAGTTCCTGAGTTTGTCAAGGCACCGTGCTGCCAGTAGTTCTTTTGTTTGATAATCAGTTCATTTTCCTAAGTCAAACGGCCAATACCAGGGCAAAAGACATGTTGAAGATGGAAAGTAGCACTTCGATTCAGTGTGTACGTTTACAAACGCATGAAGAAAGCTGCAAGCCCCGTGTCCCTTGGAGTCCTCCTTCAGCCTCAACATTCACTCTATTTCCTGCTGCCTGTGAAGTTCAGTGCCATCTTGAATAATTCTGTGACTCTGGGATATGAGTGTGTGTGTGCGTGTGTGTGGAGGGGATGCATATGACTAGTTCCTGGGCACTAACTCAGCTCTGCGACATTCCTGGCTGTTCATCTCTACCCGAGCACTTACGCATGTGTTGGACTCACTCCATTCCTTGATTTTTCCACCAAAAACCAAACCAAACCAAAGAACCACCGTGTACTTCACGCATAAAAGGTCAAACCCTGCCTTTGTGTGGGGCTCAGTTTTCGATACAAATCCACCGAGTAGGTGCACCTAAACAAAATCCTCCTATTTCACCCATGGGTCTCTCCGGTCTCCTGAATCCCTGCAACACCACCATTGATGAAATAACTAGCAGATACACTAATGTAATTTCTATTCTTAGCTTTGGCTTTAGAGAAAACAAAATCATGTCTTAATAATAAAGAGAGAGCTGGGCGGAGTGTAAAAGTCATCAGCTTGCGTATTGCATCTCCCATTGAAGTGAAACCAACGAGGTAGAAGAATTTTAGTTGTGCTGCTTACATCAATAGATCAACCATTTAAACAAAAGTGTGACGAACTGCAAATGTTTAAAGATTTGGCATAATTCCAAAGTTGAATTAGTTTTTATTTTGAGATGGAGCTTCACTTTGTCGCCCAGGCTGGAGTGCAGTGGTGCAATCTCGGCTCACTGCAACCTCCACCTCCCAAGTTCAAGTGATTCTCCTGCATCAGCCTCCTGAGTAGCTGGGATTACAGGTGCCCGCCACTGCCGGGCTAATTTTTTTGTATTTTTGGTAAAGACGGGGTTTCGCATTTTTATCCATGTTTCCCAGGCTGGTCTCAAACTCCTAACCTCAAGTGATCCATCCACCTCGCCCTCCCAAACTGCTGGGATTACAGGCATGAGCCACCGCGCCTGGCCAGTTGAGTTCTTCAGATCATTCTATTTTGAACCATTCATATAAACTTGTTTTTAATGAGAGGTGACCTCCCTGATCTTCCTACAGTCTCACAGGATGGGACTACAGTCTACACTGAGAGACTCACGTCAGTAAGATCTAGGTACTGGTACAGGTCATCAGTCTTGTTAATGAGCTGACTATTGGCCTGTCTCTGGTGTGACATTCTGGCACTGTTGATCTCTACAGAAAGAAATCAGTGCTGGCATTCAGTGGAAATCTCCAAGTGGGCTTAATTGGACTTATTTGGGGTAAGATAGAATGTTCAATTTTTAGCTTAATGATGATTCTGGGACCATAAGCATGCCAGATTTGAGCTCAGTTAAGGTAATTATGTGGGCAAAAATAAAAGTGCAATTAGGTTGTCCTAGCCTCGACGAAGTGCAATTATTGAGAACACTAACCTGGAGAAAATAGGTTCATTCTTTAAATTTTACTGAGTCTCCCAGGTTTGCTCCGTCTATTTTCACTTGTCGGTGGGGGTAGAGACTAAAGCCACTTCCCAAAGCTAATTCCAGATAGTCTTTCTTTCACAAAGAAACAGTGTCAAAAAATTTTTAAAAGAAAGTAAAGGAAGATAGCTCTCTTAGGTATTCTCTCTTTGTAAACAAAATGAGAGAATTTTTGGATGTATTTTGAGTACCATTTGTTGAACTGATAATGTAGTCAGAATGTAGAAAAGAAAACGAATTATAATAAAAGTTTGCCAGTTTTGGTGACTGACTGTAGGTTAATTACTGATACATCAATTCTTTTCATGTACAACAAATTCTATCTAATCATTAAAACTTCCCCAGTGTGTGGCCCACAAGATGATCAGTCTGAGCACTTCGTTCTTATAGTGAACGAATGAAATTGAGTTTATGGCAAGCTCTGGATGGTGACAGTGACTGGCAAAATTAAAACAGGGGCCTGGCAGTTTCAGTGTACAAAACACAAAATAACATCCATTTCAGAATTGTCAATTTAGCAAGGTTGCTAGTTTGACAAAATGAAAGTACTTATTGGCAAAAATATCTGGATTTGTTAAAAATCTGAGAATTGCATAATCTTTCATGGCAGGCGGTCAATGCATGGAAGAGGATGTAGTCCGTCATTCCAGTTCTTCTCCTCCAGGTTCCAACCTGAGTCTTTGTTCATGTGTAAACATGCTATACACCATCTCAGCCCACTATAAATATGTTATATCGTGAACTGTTACATCAAGGAGTTCTTTTAATCCAACAACTTCAAGGACCCTTTAAAAGAACTTCTTGCTTAAGAGATGGGGGTCTCACTATGTTCCCCAGGCTGGCCTTCAGCTCCTGTCCTGAAGCCATCCTCCTGACTTGGCCTCCCAAAATGTTGGGATTACAGGTATGAGCCACCATGCCTGGCCCCAAGTAGGCTTTTTAAAAGAATAAATATATATGTGTATATTTTCTTCAAATATAAAATTTGTAAACAGAAATCTATCATACTTTTTTCAATGAATTGTATTTGCCTAAATATAGGAAGTAAGACTAAGGAGCTAAATTACTACTTCTTCTAGGCTGCATTCAGGAATATTTGTCTTTCCAAAAATTTTTATTCATTTTACTCTTTTTTGGATGTTATGAAAATTTTTTTCTACTGAGTCAGCTGAATTTACTAAGTTAAAAAAAAAAACCAGTAATTTTCAATTAGCTGTACACTGTATATCTAATTTCATGTTATTGTATTTAATTAATGCAACCTTCTTAGAAGGTAAATGTCATTACAATTTTCATTTTATAGAGAAAAAAATGAAAGTTAATGAACTTGCCCCAAACTGGGCAACTATTAAGTGGCTGAAGCCATGTGTCTTTATTTCTCAGTTAATAGCCCAATATGTATAGTTAGTTAATGGTTTGAGCACTAGTGTTAGACATATTTGGATTTGAATTCCAGTTCCATTGTTTGCTTTTATAGATACTTAATTTTACTTTTTTTTTTTTTTTTTTTGAGATGGAGTCTTGCTCTGTCACCCAGGCTGGAGTGTAATGGCACGATCTCGGCTCACTGCAATCTCCGCCTCCTGGGTTCAAGTGATTCTCCTGCCTCAGCCTCCCAAGTAGCTGAGATTACAGGCACATACCACCATGCCTGGCTAATTTTTGTATTTTTAGTAGAGATGGAGTTTCACCATGTTAGTCAGGCTGGTCTTGAACCCCTGACTTCGTGATCCGTCTGCCTTGGCCTCCCAAAGTGCTGGGATGCCAGGTGTGAGCCACAGCACCCGGCCCTGATTTTACTTTTCTAAATTAGAAAGCTACTGAAATTTACTTTTGTAACTCTTGGTGTATTCATCTCTAAAAGGTGTAGTAATAATATTGCCTCCTAGGATATATTCATGAGGTTTCAGTGGGAAAATGCAAACAACGCTTTTAGTGCTGTGCCTGTAAGTTTTAAAATTTTTAATTTTCAGAAAGTTTTTATATTATTACAGGCATAAAGTTAGCCAAAATTTAGCCCACAGGAAGTACTTGATGTTTTAAATTGGTTTGTGTATTCTTAGCATGGATAAATGTATGTAAACCCAAGTTGCTTTTTTTTTAATAAAACAGAGAAAGAAAGAAAGAAAAAGAAAGAAAGAAAGAGAAAGAAAGAAGGAAAGAAAGAAAGTTTCTTAAGATTCCTGGAATCTTGAGTTCCAAGGCTTGAAGGGTTTTCAAGAGCAAGGTTTATCAGTTACTTTCATGTCTTGGCTTCTTAAATATTACTAAAATGTCAACACCAGAATGAGAAAAAATAAGTGAGAGAAGGAAGGAGTGAGGGCAGAGTGTGCTGGTGATAGGACCCCCCGACAGATAACATTTGTAATGGGATATTATTGCCCGTCAGTGAGCGCTGTCTGGCTGTCCCAGGTGTGGGCAGTAAAACGGACCTTGAGCTAACAGACCAGATCCCTGGATGAGATACACTGTGTGTGTTTGAAATGGGCTGTTGCTATCTTTTGGACCCACTTAGGCTTTTGGGAACTGTCATACGCGGTTCGTGTGGGCAGATCCTGGGTTGTGGCTGAGTCTGTGGTTGACTTTCCAGCCTGCCTGATTCTTCCAAGCGCATTTCTCTTTGATTCAGTCAGTTCAGTGTCTGATCCACAGTACTTCCAAGACCAATCATTTCTGGCTGAACTTTAATCTTGACCCCTTCAGGCTAGAAGGGGGCATCTATTCAAGAAGGTTAGTAATTCAATCACCCCTGAGCTAAGAAAGGCTTTTTCATCTAGTCACTAAAATGTGGGCTTCCGAGTTAAAGAGACTTGGTTTTGAGTCCAAATTCTATGTCTTATTATTAGACAAGTCATTAAATATTGCAAGCCTTAGCTTATTATTTCCTCAAAATTGGAATGAAAATGGTGACTACACCAGCCTGTTCTGAGAATTAAATGAGATCCTGCATATGAAACACTGAGTCCAGGATACAGCAGATAGAAAACACTAGTAACTTACAGCTTTGTGGAAGAGGAAGGAGATTGAAGGGAGGCGGTGGAGAGGAGGTGGAAGAGAGGAGAAGGCTTACGGCAGGGAGGATGTCGTTCAGGAAGCCAGAGCTGTCATTTTCATCCCACACAGAGGGCTCTCTGGACGGGAGAAAGCAGGCTGAAATGGTTTTGGAATAGATCATATGGAGAGGCACTGAGATGTGTTCAGCCGAAAGCAGCCAAAGGCTTTCCAGCTGGGCGGTGTACAGAACCCAGGAGTGACACTGACAACCTGCAGGTGGGACTGTAGGCTTTTAGTCCACGTCAGGGAGATTTTTTTCACAGGAATAAGGATGGATAGAGAAGAGTGGAGAACAGGCAAGAGATGGAAATCCACGCAGACAGCTGCTTTGCAAGTGATCTGATCTCCGTTCAGGCACATTATTTTGAGTCTAGAAATTATAGAGGCCCCTAGTATCTGACAGGAATGATGGCAGCAAAGCAAGACCCAGGCTGGCCAGAATTCAGGTTCCATAAAGGTTATACAGATAAAGACCTAGACGGGGACCTCCTTATTATAAATAAGAGGGTTGGTAATGAAAAAAGCTAGATTCCATTAGGTGGAGTTTCATGAGGTTAGGAGATTGTGCCTGTTGAAGGAACTCAATAAATTCTTCCTAAATGGTGTCACGCGAACAGTTCTAATTTCTCACCCACTAAGAGCAGGATTGTCTTGGCGTCTGAGGTGAAGTTGAGTCCATTAAAGGGGTCAAAGTCATTATCTTTTATAGAGGAGACAACTCTAAGGACAGGGTACAAAAAGCCACAGAGTCCCAGTTCTCATGAGAGCACCCGAAAACTGGAAACATTATGAAAGATGGGGAGAAAGTCATTCAAATGCCTTTGAAGAGTCAGCTCCACACTGAAACCCATGACGGCTGTCACATTTCATGGTGACGTACAGAGAGTGTAACTGCCTAGACGGAGTGAGGCCAGTTGGTCTTCCAGGTGAGAGGCCTGACTGCCAAGGAAACCCTTGCCTCTGACGATATCCATGTTTCCTAGGTCTTCCTTGGTAGACATTTTCAGGCAGAAGTGCCTGTGGAAAGTTAATGCATCTAATGAGTTACTTGGTTTTCTTCTCTCCCTCCCCTCCCTCCCTACCTCCCTTCCTGCCTTCCTTCCTTCCTCCCTTCCTTCCTCCCTCCCTCCCTTCCTTCCTTCTCTCTTCTTCCTTTTTTTGACAGGGTCTTGCTCTGTCCCCCAGGCTGCAGCACAGTGGTGCGATCTCCGCTCACTGCAACCTCCACCTCCCAAGCTGAAGCGATTCTCCCAACTCAGCCTCCTGAGTAGCTGGGAGCACAAGTGCACTTCACCATGCCAGGCTCATTTTTGTAGTTTTGGTAGAGGCGGAGTATTGCCATGTTGCCCCGGCTAATCTGGAACTCCCGGCCTTAAGTGGTCCTATTGCCCTGGCCCCCCTAAGAGTGGGATTACAGGCATGAGCCGCAGTGCCTGGGCTAGTTACTCAGCTTTCCAGGAGCAGTGTCTTAGGGACTGGTGCGCCTTCGACCTGTTACTTGGAAAAGGATGAGCATGTCAGAAATACATATCTCTGTGGAAGAGCTTAGAAGATACTAGAAACAAATATGCTAACTTTGCTTCAATACGTCATCTGATTCGAAAAACGAAAGCGAAACTTGCCTTGGACAAGATCGAGGGGACTTTACACCCCTTGTCTTCCCTCTTTCACAGTTCCCCCTCTGCACTTGGTGGTGAGCTGTCGGCCTGGACGGACTCCTCAGAGCTTCAGATTTATGCCTCTAACATCTCCCTATCAACTGCGTGATTTTCTGTCTTTTTCTGACCTGGAAAAAAATAAAGATTTTCTTCTCCAGGCTACCTGGCAAAGTCTTTCTGGTTATCCGTTGGTCCTTAGTATAACACGAAGGCAATTGGCAATTTTTTTTTTATACTTTAAGTTCTGGGGTACATGTGCAGAACGTTCAGGTTTGGTACATAGGTATACATGTGCCATGGTGGTTTGCTGCACCCATCAACCCGTCATCTGCATTAGGTATTTCTCCTAATGCTCTCTCCCTTAGCCCCCATCCCCCTGATAGGCCCCGGTGTGTGATGTTCCCCTCCCTATGCCCATATGCTCCTACTTATGAGTGAGAACGTGCGGTGTTTGGTTTTCTGTTCCTGTGTTAGTTTGCTGAGAATGATGGTTTCCAGTTTCATCCATGTCCCTGCAAAGGACATGAACTCATTCTTTTTTGTGGCTGCATAATATTCCATGGTATATATGTGCCACATTTTCTTATCCAGCCTATCATTGATGGGAATTTGGGTTGGTTCAAGTCTTTGCTATCGTGAATAGTGCTACAATAAGCATACATGTGCATACGTGTGTCTTTATAGTAGAATTTATAACCCTTTGGGTATATACTCAGTAATGGGATTGCTGGGTCAGATGGCATTTCTGGTTCTAGGTCCTTGAGGAATGGCCACACTGTCTTCCACAATGGTTGAACTAATTTACACTCCCACCAACAGTGTAAAAGTGTTCCTATTTCTCCCCATCCTCTCCAGCATCTGTTGTTGCCAGTTTTTTTTTTTTTGAGATGGAATTTTTCTCTGTCACCCAGGCTGGGGTGCAATGGCGTGATCTCGGCTCACTGCAACCTCTTCTTCTTGGGTTCAAGTGACTCTTCTGCCTCCTGAGTAGCTGGGATTACAGGCATGTGCCACTGTGTCTGGCTAATTTTTATATTTTTAGTAGAGATGGGGTTTCATCATGTTGACCAGGCTGGTCTCAAACTCCTGAACTCATGATCTGCCCAGTTTGGCCTCCCAAAGTGCTGGGATTACAGGTGTGAGCCACTGTGCCTGGCCTGTTTCCTGACTTTTTAATGATCGTCATTCTAACTGGCATGAGATAGTATCTCACTGTGGTTTTGATTTGCATTTCTCTAACGACCAGAGAGGATGAGCTTTTTTTCATATGTTTGTTAGCCGCATAAATGTCTTCTTTTGAGAAGTGTCTGTTCATGTCCTTCATCCACTTTTTGATGGGGTTGTAAATTTGTTTAAGTTCCTCGTAGATTCTGGATATTAGCCCTTTGTCAGATGATAGATTGCCCAAATTTTCTCCCATTCTGTAGGTTGCCTGTTCAATCCAAAGATCGTTTCTTTTGCTGTGCAGAAGCCCGTTAGTTTAATTAGATCCCATTTGTCAATTTTGGCTTTTATTGCAATTGCTTTTGGTGTCATGAAGTCTTTGCCTATTTCTATATCCTCAATGGTATTGCCTAGGTTTTCTTTGAGGGTTTTCATGTTTTTAGGTCTTATGCTTAAGTCTTTAATCCATGGCAATGGTCAGTTTTATTTATGCATTGTTTACTCTGTATTTTCTAAAGTTGCAAGGAAAAAATAGTATTTATTTTTAAACTACTTTTGTTTATATTATTTATTTATGTAGGCTAATAGAGCTTATTAACGTATTGATCTCTGAGGAAAAAATGAATATATTTACTTGATTATATGGTTATTTGAAATCTTTACTGGAGAAAAGTCACAAATTCTTCTATTTGAAGTTAAATATGAAGCTTCTACAAGTGACCGTACAACCTAGTTTATTCGTACCTTTTTAGTACTTTCCACAGGTAATATTTTATTTACAATGCTACCAAGATTTTTTAACCAAAATAACAACTTTATTTTGAAGGAAACTAAATTTGACATGGAGAAGCAAGAACTTTTCTGTAATATTTTATGATACAGAATTTAATTTAAGGAAGGTAATCCATCTGGAATTCATAGTCAAGAACAGGACAGACCAGAAACATATAGTACAGCTCAAATCTAAGTTTTCAAATGTTCATTTGATGTTGTTTCTTCCTTTGATTTTTATTCTCTTTAAAACATTTGTCATTATAATTCATAATTCAATAGATGCCTGCTTATTATGCAGTACTCATATTTTCAACTTTCATTTACGCATTCTACAGATTTGCATGAAACGCCTACTCTACATAAATCACTGGGTGAAGAACCGGAAAGCAGTGAGCAGCCTGTCAGGTTTGTCTGCTCTCAGGCAGCCTGCCTTCTACCAAGTGAGCACTGGATAAGAACCTGTGATGCTCGAAGGTACAAAGAGGACTCAGGTGTCTCTAATGCAGTCTTCAGGACAGGCACCCTAAAGGAAATGGCATTCACACTTAGAAAGTGGAGGATGAGTAAGAGATCACAAAGCCAGTAGGGATGGGGTTAGAGAAGACATCTCAGGCAGATAGAACAGCATGGGCAGAGAACAATCTAGAGCCTTACAGGATATGTTAGTTTCAAGCCATTAACTTAGGGAAAAAAGATGCTATGGAAAGTTTTCCTCATGGGAGTGACACGCAGGGCTGCTGCATGTTCCCACACACATGACAACATGCGTGTTACAACACCTTATTGTACCCATCATGGCACCTGGGGTGCATGAAAAAGAGTACCTCATTTAAGTGAGTGCTACTTACATTGCGGATAGCTGATATTTATATATTTATTAGAGTTGTTTTCTGGTAGATGGTGATAAAATGGGTTGCTCTAACAAAATAAGTATTTCCGGACAATGTTTTGACAGATGGAAGTAGATTGTCTTGGGGAAAGGGCCCTTTAAAGATTTATACAAAGGCAGTGAATCCGGCTAGCAGCAGGCTCTGGCTGTGACCACTTGCATTTTAAACTACCCCTCTAGTGAACATTTGGAGAGTAAAGCAGAAGAAGGAGGTGGCTGTGGGATGCGGTTTAGGAGGCTCTTGCACTGTCTGTGTGAGGCACGACAGTGCTTTGGGTTCGGATGGTAAATAAGGCGAAGAGCGAGCAGATGCGGGAGACATTTAGTGAAGAGAATCAACAGACCTTGACAGTCGAACAGACGTAGGATGGAGACTCCTAGATTTCTGGTCCTTAATTTATCAATTTCACTTGTGATTTTAATAGGAATTAATCATCTAGCTCTCAGATTTCCAGCTACTCTCCCGAAAAGTCAAGGGAATAAGGGACTCCCTTAACAAGACCTGACTTCTTTATTCAGGGTTGAAATACATCTCTTGATATTCTGCTTCAGCCAGCTTTGGCTTTTTTTTTGTCTGCCAAAACAAAGAAACTGCTCTGCAGCTGGTGTTTGCAGTAATCCTCAGTTTGCACTGGACCGCCCCATGTTTTCATTTCTCCAGCTGCTGAATAGCCGGATTCCTTATGATTGCAGCCTCCCCCTCTCTAATGCTCTCCAGAAGCTTAAGCTCCTGATTTTCCGTGGAAATTCATTCAGTTATTTCCTCTTAATTATCACTCTTCAGTTCAACTCTTTTGAACTTTTCTTCTGTTCTCTCATGAGTTTATTGCGTTCTAACTTGGCCATGGCTGAAAATATCATTAACCTGCTGCTGTTTTCTGTATTTGTCTTTAATAACAATGTCGAAAATTTGGTTTGACTCCCACCCTGAGGAGCTAGGCAGTGGACACGCTCTCTCTCTTTCTCTCGCTCATAAGGTTTGCAATTGGAAACACCACTCCTCTTCAGGCCTTTGTAAGAATTATTATGAGTGTTGATAGCAATTCAATCCCAATTAAGTTTCATTAAAAAAATAACAAACATCTCATGTACGTTCAAAAATCTTCCTCCTTTCATTAATTATACAATTGAGCCCAAAGTTACTTTATCTAAAATGTTTAAAGCCCGGCCATTTTACCATGCTTCTTTTTTGATAACTTAAATATACCAATTTCTCTATATGATAATTTTTAATCATTTGACTTTGTGGATTCTACTCTAATGGAAAATAGGAAAAATGAATGTCATGATACATTCTCAGCAGGGACTTATCAGCAAGCAGACACGATTTACAAATTCCATGGAGGAGTTTGATGGTGGCCACATTTGCCACAAGATATGGTAGTTTCCTATGGCCAAATGATGACCTGTCCTTGACCACTGCAGATTTAGTGTGTTCCTTCTCCAAAAGAGAGTACATTAGCAGCAGGGACTATGAGAAAGACATTTCAATAAGAAGATTAGAAAACTAAAAAGCAACCAGGGCGACGTGGCTCACGCCTGTAATCCCAGCATTTCGGGAGGCCGAGGCTGGTGGGTCATGAGGTCAGGAGATCAAGACCATCCTGGCCAACATGGTGAAACCTTGTCTCTACAAAAAACACAAAGAACTTAGCTGGGTGTGGTGGTGTGTGCCTGTAGTCCCAGCTACTCAGGAGGCTGAGGCAAGAGAATCATTTGAACCCGGGAGGCAGAGGTTGCAGTAAGCCGAGACTGCACTGCTGAACTCCAGCCTGGGTGACAGAGCAAGACTCTGTGTCGAAAATAAATAAATAAAGAAAACAATATTTGGTTAACACATGATTAAAAGACTATGGAAGAGAAGATAACAGCATAACCAAAGTATTTCATGTAATTGAGATTTTTAACTACACACAACTCACTATGGTGAACTTCCCCTTAGAAAATGCTTTTCAGCTACAGGTGATTACAACTTTTCAATTTTCTGTCTTTTATTTTCTGTGATGTCTACCTTCTGTGCATATGGTAATTAAGGCATGCCTAAAGGTGAGCTAGGAAAACTAGAAGAAAATGACTTTATTGTATGGCATTCTCTAAAAGGAAATATGGGCAGTGGAGGAATAACTGTCTCATATAATTTTGGGATTATATGTAGATTTCTGTTATGAATTGCTGTCTAACTTTCATTTATATAAAGTTCTGAATCTACTGTATTTTAACTACACAAGGAGTCAGAAAATAACCAAACCAATAGCCAGGTCTTTGGTCGGTTCAAGGAGCAGTGATATACACATAATCAAAGACCAGGTATTAAGAGTCACAACCACTAAACGATATTTAAGAAAGAGATTTCAAAAGGTTCCCCAAGAAACTTTGTTGAGTGCCTGTGGTTGGGGGTCCACTAGATTTTCACAGGGGTGCTAACATCCCACAGAACGAAAACCACAATGTTGTAAAGGCTCTCCTAGAAGCTAAAGATATGTATCAATGGTCGTTAATTTATGATATCTGGAGCAAATATGTGTACCAGAGGAAGACTGACAATCCCACATTGATGAAGACCATCACCAGCCTCCATTGGAGGGAAAATTTAACTGCCAAACAAATGTGTAACACTGGTTTTTCTGTATGTGATGAAAATGTCTACTCTGCTCACAGCTAATCTCTACTTCTGGACACTCCTGCTTTCTACAGAAGGTGATTAAATTAGAAAAAAGTATCCAAATGTTGAAAGAGAAATTGAATACCATAAAATTACTGTGTGTTGCCAATACCACAAAAATACAAAAGATCATTCAAGGTTACTATGAAGCCCTTTATGTACGTAAACTACAAAACCTTGGAGAAGTGGATAAATTCCTGGAAATACACAACCCTCCTAATTTAAACCAGGAAGAAATAGAATCTCCGAGCAGACCAATAACAAGCAGTGAGATTGAAATAGTAATTTTAAAAAATTGCCCTAGGCCCTGTCAGGGGGTGGGGGACAAGGGGAAGGAGAGCTTTAGGACAAATACCTAATGCATTCGGGGGCTTAAAACCTAGATGATGGGTTGATAGGTGCAGCAAACCACCACGGCACATGTATACCTATTAACAAACCTGCACGTTCTGTACATGTATTCCAGAACTTAAAGTAAAAAAAAAAAAAAAAGTATTAGACATTGAAAAAATAATTGCCAACAAAAGAAAGTCCAGGACCGGATGGATTCACAGCTGAATTATATCAGACATGCAAGTAAGAACTGGTACTAATCCTATTGACACTATTGCACAAGACAGAGAAAGGAAATCCTCCCTAAATTATTCTATGAAGCCAATATCACCCTAATACAAAACCAGGAAGGGACCTAACAAGAAAAAAGCTATAGACCAATATCCCTGATGAACATAGATGCAAAAATTCTTCACAAAATGCTAGCTAACAGAATCCAACAGCATAGCAAAAAGATAATTCATTATTATGAAACGATGATCAAGTGGGTTTCATACCAGGGATGCAGGGATGGTTTAACATATGCAAGTCAATAAATGTGATACACCACATAGGCAGAATTAAAAACAAAAATCACATGATCATCTCAACAGATGCAGAGAAAGCATTTGACAAAATCCTACATCCCTTTACAATTAAAATACTCAGCAAAATAGTATAGAAGGGACACATCTTAATGTAATAAAAGTCACCTATGACAAACCCACTGCCAAGATTATTCTGAATTGGGAAAAGTTGAAAACATTCCCCCTAAGAGCTAGAACAAGACAAGGATGCCCACTCTCACCACTTCTATTCAACATAGTACTGAAAGTCCTAGCCAGAGCAATCAGACAAGAGAAAAAAATAAAGCGCATCCAAATCAGTAAAGAGGAAGTCAAACTTTCACTGTTTGCTGATAATATGATTGTATACCTAGAATACTCTAAAGACACCTCCAAAAAGCTCCTAGAATTGATAAATATATTCAGCAAAGTTTTAGGATAGAAATTTAATATGCACAAATTAGTAGCTCTGCTATACACCAACAGTGACCAAGCTGACAGTCAAATCAATAACTCAATCCCTTTTACAATAGTTGCAAAAAAAAAAAAAAAAACTTAGGAATATACCTAACCAAGGAGGTGAAAGATCTCTACAAAGAAAACTACAAAACACTGAAGAATGAAATCATATACAACACAAACAAGTGGAAACACATCCCATGTTCATAGATGGGTAGAATCCATATTGTAAAAATGAGCCTCTGCCAAAAGCAATATACAAATTTAATGCAATTCCCATCAAAATACCACCACCATTCTTCACAGAACTAGAAAAAAGAATCCTAAATTTTATATGGAATCCCACATACCCAAAGCAAGACTAAGCAAAGAGAACAAATCTGGAGACACTATATTACTCCACTTCAAACTATACTATAAAGGCATAGACACCAAAGCAGCATGGTAGTGGTGTGAAAATAGGCACACAGACCAATGGAACACAATAGAGAACTAAGATATAAAGCCAGAAACTTACAGCCAACTGATTTTCAACAAAGCAAACAAAAACATAAAGTGGGGAAAGGACACCCTATTCAGCAAATTGTGCTGGGATAACTGGCGAGCCACGTGCAGAGGAATCAAATTGTGCTGGGATAACTGGCAAGCCACGTGCAGAGGAATCAAATTGTGCTGGGATAACTGGCGAGCCACGTGCAGAGGAATCAAATTGTGCTGGGATAACTGGCGAGCCACGTGTAGAGGAATCAAATTGTGCTGGGATAACTGGCGAGCCACGTGTAAAAGAATGAAACTGGATCCTCATCTCTCACCTTATATAAAAATTCCTCAAGATGGATCAAAGATACTAAGACCTGAAACCATAAAAATTCTAGAAGATAACATGAGAAAAACCCTTCTAGACACTGGCTTAGGCAAAGACTTTATGACCAAGAACCCAAAAGCAAATGCAACAAAAACAAAGATAAATAGATGGGACTTAATTAAACTAAACGTCTCTGCACAACAAAAGAAACAATCAGCAGAGTAAACAGACAACCCACAAAGTGGGAGAAAATCTTCACAATCTATACATTTGACAGAATACTAACATCCAGAATTTACAAGGAACTCAAATCAACAAGGAAAAAACAATCTCATCAAAAAGTCCGCTAAGGACATGAATGAACAATTCTCAAAAGAAGATATACAAATTGCCAACGAACACGAAAAAGTGCTCAGCATCACTAATGAACAGGAAATGCAAATTAAAACTGCTATGTGATACCACCTTACTCCCCACTAGAATGGCCATCAGGAAAAAAATCAAAAAATAATACATGTTGGTGTGGATGTGAGGAAAAGGGAACACTTTTACATTGCTGGTGGGAAGGTAAACTCGTACAACTAGTGTGGAAAAGTGTGGCAATTCCTTAAAGAACTAAAAGTAGAACTACCGTTTGATCCAGCAATCCCACTACTGTGTATCTACCCAGAGGAAAAGAAGTCATTTTAGGAAAAAGATACTTGCACACACATGCTTATAGAAGCACAAGTCACAACTGCAAAAATATGGAACCAGCCCAAATGCCCATCAGTCAATGAGTGGATAAAACAGTTGTGAGATATATATATAAAACACATACCATGGAATACTACTCAGCCGTAAAAACAAACAAAATAATGGCATTTACGGTGAACTGTGGGGAACTGGAGACCATTAATGTAAGTGAAGTAACTCAGAAATGGAAAACCAAACATCGTTCTCACTTATAAGTGGGAGCTAAGCTCTGAGGATGTAAAGGCATAAGAATGATAGAGTGGGGCCAGGCGTGGTGGTTCACACCTGTAATCCCAGCACCTTGGGAGGCTGAAGTGGGTGGATCACTTGAGGTCAGGAATTCGAGACCAACCTGACCAACACAGTGAAACCCCATCTCTACTAAAAATACAAAAGTTAGCTGGGCGTGGTGGTGGGCGCCTGTAGTCCCAGCTACTCGGGAGGCTGAGGCAGAAGAATTGCTTGAACCTGGGAGGCAGAGGTTCAAGCAGTGAGCTGAGATTGTGCCATTGTACTCCAGCCTGGGTGACAGAGCCAGACTCTGTCTCAAAAACAAAACAAAACAAAACAAAACAAAAAACGAATGATACAGTGGACTTTGGGAACTCAGAGAAAGGCTGGGAGTGAGGTGAGGGATAAAAGACTACACATTGGGTGTAGTGTACACTGCACCAAAATCTAAGAAGTCACCACTAAAGAACTTAACCAAATACCAGCTCTTCCCCAAAACCTACTGAAATAAAAAATAAAAATAAATAAATAGAATTATTGTGTGTTAAGTAAACACTTCTATAAAAAAATAGAAGAAGCCATTTTGGTCAGCTCAGTAAGAAATAAATACACAGACATAACAGTGCTGCTGGCTGCCATCAGGTGACTACATGAAATGTCTTATGGTGGTGAATGCTATTAAATTCACAAACTCCCATTCTAGAGAGACATTTAATATCTGTATTTTATAGGCTTAGCTCACATAATAACACTACTAAATGTCCCTCTCTATTAACATTTCAGTTAAATTTTCCTCCAAAGTGATATGTTCAAGTGGAGGTTTCACCAGAATTGACACATTTGGCATATAAATTAATCATCAGGTCTAATTATACCACTATATGTTTTTTAAATTGGGAAACTGGCCCAATATATGTATAAGTTGTTGCCAAGACACGTATTATATATTTGTAGTCATTGAATATTGCCCTAAATTATTAGTAGTGACTAATATCGGAAATAAATTTAATAGATAACCTTAATTAAATATTATATATTTACAAAACAATGAGAAAGAAAAAAAATTGTAGAGACATTTAGTTGTACCTGTTCGGTCGTTAGTTTACCATGAAGACTCAGATTTGTATATGCCAAGCTGTACATGTAAATGGGGAGACATTATTATGACGCTATGCTGGTGGCTTAAGAGAGAGAATGTTCTTTTAAAAGGTTTATTTTGCATATATAATGTAACTAGACTGGATTGGAATTATATAGGGAATATGGCAAAAAATAAAATAATTTAGTCTAAATTATCATCATTCAAAAGTTTTATGAGGTTACATAAAATAGAATATAGCCATGATTTAGGTTTGTTTATTCCCTATTTTTTTCATTGTTTCTCACTAAAGTGTATTTGGAAACAAATGAAATTAATACTGAATCAATTTTTATTTAAAACCAACAAAATTCTTTTATGATTATTATTTTCTTAAGTTTTATCCCACCAAAGTTTAAATGAAGGGAAAACTGAAGAAGAAAGATAACTGATAGAAATAGCACAGAAGGGTAGAAAGCAAGAAGACTGCTTCAGGCTACTAATTAAAAAAGACAAGATAATTTGTAGCGAGTGTAGATTTGGGAATAAAGAGAAAAAGAATACAATAAATTATTCTTGATGGAAATTAAGACTTTTAGTAGTAATTCTTATATTAGAATATAAGTATGACTCTAATTAAAATAATACCCACAGTTGTCAAGTAGAAATATGCCTGTAAAATTAGCATATTGACAAGACTCGTATTTTTTCCAAAATGTACTTGCAGTATTATTCCCAAACAGTCTAACACATTTAATGGTATTTGGATCCTATTAGAAATGGTGTAAGTATTTCATTCCAAAGCCTATTTAAAAACTTTCCCAAGAGCATACAATTTCCTTAAGACTAGATAAACATTGCTTGTTGTTACTAATGCATTTTACCTCAGTATTAAGCAAATGCGATACACTGTCTCTGCCACATCAATAATTTTTCCAACTTAAATCAAAGAGGCTATAAGGTAGACAGCTCAGCTGAGGACTATGATGGTGGTTTGTGCTATCAGATGTCAGAAAGATATTCTTGCAGGGAGAAAAGAACTAACATTCTAGAGTAGCAGCTTTCAATCTTACCTGTGTTATCTCCTCAAGAACGTCGCAAACCCCTGTGAGGTAGTTACTGTTAACATTCCACATGAGGAAGCTGAGGTGCAGAAAGGTTACGTAACATTCCCAAACGTTCACCTCATTAGCACATATTTGGCAAAGTACAGAAACAACCGCTATTCAAATAATTGATCTTTAGCAAAATATTAAATTGCCAAATATCTAAACAATAATATTAAAGCTACTGCATAATTAATTGAAAGTAATTCAATAATATTTAAAAATTATATTTTCCCCATTATATGTGTAATAAAGATGATTAGAACAACTTTGAAAACAAGGACAGAAGGAAAGAAACCACCGTATTGATGTGATTTAAAGAAAGCCTCTCAGTATTTTTGTGAATTCCTCTTCAGTGTTAGTTTGTCCTGCTTTTCATTCTCCGTTGTTCTTTCTGTTTCTTAGAGCAAATATTTGTGGTTACAATGTATTATGTTTATATTTAACGTAAATTCAATTCTGCTTCCAAGCTACTTTAAACTTATCATAAGTATATGATTAACTGAGTCTAATAATTGTTCGAGTAAATGTACCATAATTTATTGAACTCTTGAAGCATACTTAACATTTAATGGTCTCCTATGCTTTTCTATTATAAGTAATAGCAAGCTGAACACTTGCACATAAAGTCTTTTAAACGTTCTTTAGATAGATTTTTGAGTAATTGAATCACTAAATATATTTTGATAAATTTAGCCAAATTGCTTTTTAAAAAGTTAAGCTAATTTGTACAAAAGAGATAAACATTCAAATGTTTATATTACTTTAGCCTGGGAGCAGTATTTTCATTGATAGTGGTATTTCAGCTGGGCATGGTGACTCATCCCTGTAATCCAAGCACTTTGGGAGGCCCAGGCAGGAGGATCACTTGAGCCCAGTAGTTCTTGACCAGCCTGGGCAACATGGCAAGATTCCATCTTTACCAGAAATTTAAAAATGTGGTGGGCAGGGACGTGTGTCCCTATAGTCCCGGCTATTCAGGAGGCTGAGGTGGGAGAACCACGTGAGTGCAGGAGTCAAAGGCTGCAGTGAACCATGACTGGACCGCTGCACTCCAGCCTGGGCCACAGACTGAGACCGTGACTCTAAAATAAAGATGTATTTCATGTACTTTTTTTGATCACTAGGGACACTAATTAAAATAATTCCGCAAGTTTGTTGGTCTGTTTTAATTCGTTGTTTGAATGATTTTATTCACCTTTTATTGATGTTCATAATTAGGCAAGTCAGTCAGTTTGCCAGATGTGTACAATTCAATCTATAAACACTGGAATTTACCAAGTTCTTAGGTATGATCACTTCTTCGGTAACATTCATTCCACTTTTTTTTCTGTCCTTCATAATATAATTAGATTTTCCACATCTTATTAATGTCTGGTCTTATGTTAGGTATGAGGGTTTAAAGATGAATAAGCCTGAGTCTCAGCTGACATACATCTTATAGCCACAGGACGAGGTGATGTTTAAATGAGCAGCTGAAAGAAACCCTGTCTCTGTTTTAAAAAAATAGTAAGAAGAAAATGAATAGATAAATAAATAAATAAATGCAAGCTCGCCTACCTGCCTCTAAGGAAATAAATAAATATACAAATATATAAATAAATGCAAGCCTGCATCTAAGTAAATAAATGCAAGCCTGCCTCTAAATATACAGATAGATAAGTAAATAAATAAATGCAAGCCTGCATCTAAGTAAATAAATGCAAGCCTGCCTCTAAATATACAGATAGATAAGTAAATAAATAAATGCAAGCCTGCACCCAAATACATAAGTATATAAATAAATGCTTTCGAGCCTGGGTCTAAATAAATAAATAAATAAATATGGAGCCTCCCGATTCTCCTTTGATGCCAGTTGGGCACAGAGGTATTCCGTAGGCCCTCAGAGAATTTTTCAGACTTAAGAGGCAAAAATGCATGACAGGAAGTGCTGCCTTCTGGGGAAGATGTGACTAAGCTTCCGGCAGCAATGGTGGGGCAGGGCACACGTGGAAAGGTGCAGGTCCCCTGGCAGCAGCGGATGCTCTGGTATCAAAGGGGGGAGCTCCCAAGCCCAGTAAGATTAGACATCTCCGGGAAGCCAGCCAAGGCTGAAGGCAGGGGCCTCTTTCCCAATATGCAGACTGAGCCTAGGAAAAGGGAGGAGGGGTGTATCTTTAAGGGTGAGAATCCGTCCAGATATAAGGTTTAAATTTTTCACTGAAAGAAACCAAAATATTACACTGAAGTATCTACGTAAGTGTCTAAATTTCAGAGTGGAGTGACTGAGTTACCCTGAAGTGGTAAGCTTCAGGTCAGTCCACAAGAGCAGAGGCTACCCCGTGCAGAATCAGAAGAAACTGAGCTCAATTATGGAAAAATTAAAAGGCTATGTCTGGATAACTGAATGGCGACTATACTGTTGACTCACCTGCAGTGATTGGCTAATATCTATAACAAAATGAAACAAAAAGATTGCTGCAGATATTTACCTAAACTGCTTCATGAAACAGTCCCAATAAGCTTGTAAACAGCCTCTGTTCATGATAGTAACTCAGATGAGCTGCAAGTTTCTGAAATTCTGAATCATAAAAAAGCCATATTACGTTCACGGAGTTTGCTATGGTAAGTGAACATTTCTGTGCTATAATCATTGTAAACTGGTAATACGCATATCCCGTTAGGCAGGGCACTTGGCTGGACGTAATGTTATATTTCCCAGCAACTCCACTAACAGAACTATTTTGATAGAACTCTGTTAACATTTAACGTGTCATGCTTCCCTTCTCATAGGGGTATTCAGTGTAACAGGCTCATTGATCACTTTTGATCATGCTGCTTTTCTGTTGTAATATTTTCAGTGGCTACCACTGCCTATTAATTTCAGGAATTCCTAGACCATGGGTGTTGGACTCTCTGAGACACAGCTCCAGGGATCATGCAGAATTCCACATTGGCTACTTATTGTTCCCGAATCATCCTGTGCATCCTGATTTGTTATTTTGCTCCTACTTTCTCCTCCCTTCTCCAACCTTTCTAGCATTCTCCCAACCCCCTTTGTCATTCACTTCATCTGTCTCAAATGTACCCTTTCTCTAAAGGATGCCCTGAGCTAGCTTTTTGAATACGCTCTCCTCAATATCCCGTAACCCTCTTCTGGGACTTGTCTTGAGACTTACCCTGTTCTGTTTATGTTATATTGATTATGACATTTTCTTATCTGTACCCCACATGGTATTCTCCCTGTAGTAATGACTATGTCTCTTTTTGTTGAGACAGAGTTTTGCTCTTGTTGCCCAGGCTGGATGGAATACCATGGTGGGATCTCAGCTTATGGCAACCTCCGTCTCCCAGGTTCAAGCAATTCTCCTGCCTCAGCCTCCAGAGTAGCTGAGATTACAGGCGCCCAGCACCACGCCCGGCTAATTTTTGTATTTTTAGTAGAGCTGGGGTTTCACTATGTTGGCCAGGCTGGTCTCAAACTCCTGACCTCAGGCAATCCACCTGCCTCGGCCTGCCAAAGTGCTGGGATTACAGGCAGGAGCCTCCGTGACGGGCCGACTATGTCTTCTTTTTTAAAAATCTCTCTCCTCATATTACAATATTGAGCATAGTCTAGTCTCAATGTATATATTTTTTAAAATAAAAGAATAATAGAGTTTAAGCTGCTACAGTGCCTTCAATTTAAAACTCTGTGGTTGCTCCATGAAAGAGCACTTTTAAGGAAAAGCCATGCATGAATTTGCATGTGATTAATCATAAGTCACTCTGCTTTCAAATCTCCTTCTAGGTAAGAAAAAACCAGTGAAGTGTGGAAGTCTGAGGGCTCAGCAGGGCTGCCCAAGGATACAGACAACAGGGAGGGTGATTACAGAGGAACCTTCTAGGGACAGAGGGGCCCAGGATGGAGGAGCTGCTGCTGATGGCTGAGACCGTGAGGACAGCCTGGAGAGCAGGAGAGAGGCATGGACAGGAACAGGGTTTACAATACAGAGCACGACTCAGGCCCGCAGCCCAGCCCTGGTGAAACAGAGAAAGAAAAGACGATGATGCGTATCTTGAAGAAACAGTGTGAAAATACAGTGTGTGAAGTCAGTGGGACAAATCGTATGACAAGCCAGGAGTGTGTGATTAGTGTTCCTGATAGAGGTGCGACAGGACGCTAGGGTGGCTGTATGGTGGGAACAGTTTTGATTTTTATTTATTCATTTATTTGTTTATTTGAGACAGAGTCTTGCTGGAGTGCTGGAGTCAGGCTGGAGTGCGGTGGCGTGATCCTGGCTCACTGCAACCTCCACCTCACGGGTTCAAGCGATTCTCCTGCCTCAGCCTCCCGAGTAGCTGGGACTACAGGCATGCACCACCACATCTAGCTAATTTTTGTGTTTTTAGTAGAGACGGGGTTTCACCATGTTGGCCAGGATGGTCTCAATCTGTTGACCTCATGATCCACCCACCTCGGCCTCCCAAGGTGCTGGGATTACAGGCGTGAGCCGCCGTGCCTGGCCTTAGTTTTGATTTTTAAATGCACCCTGCAGTCACCTGGGTGTAAAGGAGGTTGCCATACCGAGTTCCATCTACATGGCCAGTTGTCAGGTTTCATAACCTACTTAAGGTGCATAAGTGAGAACGCTAACACTAATAATAATAACTGCATCTATTGTTTACTGAGCAACTATGCTGTGGCAAGCATTACATTAGCGCCTTTACAAAAATAAGCCAATCTTACCCTAAGATGAACCCTAAAGTATTGGCCTTATCATTCCCATTTGCGTACTGGGACATCGAGGCTCATCACATTTCAATAACTTGGTTAAAGTCATGCAGGGAGTAAGAGACAGAGCTGGGATTTGAAATCAGTCGTGATGGTGATGAATCTATGCTCTTAACAATTTTTTGAACATGGTTCTTCTGGGATTATTTGGCATTAACATGGACCAGATGAATACAGTGTGCTTGATGGCAGGCAGACAGTAACCTTCAGGAACTTTAAACCATGCTGCATTTCAGTGCTGAAGTTTAAAAACTTGTTTCGTTTCTGGCTCCATACGTACTCCTGAGCCTTCAGTGCCCCTGAAGAGATGTTTTCTATCTTGTATTTTGTCAGGAGAATTCAGACAATATTTACCACTGATCAACTGGTGTGGAAAAACCCAACAGCTCCCTGTGGGCAGCATGGAACGTCGGTTAGTAAAAATATGACCGGCGAGGACCTCATAGGCCTCTCAATTCTTGTTCCTTCAACCAAAATTCATTCATCCGTGGACCAATCTGCTCCTAAATTTGTAAACAACTGTCCAGTAAAAAACTCACGAAAATGAATAATATTTTCGAGCAACTGCATGCAGTTTCACAAATGCTCTTACTGTCAGATGCCCATCTCAGTGATATTTATGAGCTGTTAAGGCAGTGACAGTGGAGAAGAAAGTTTTTCATACACGTAAACATGACTTACAATTCAAGGTTCTGATCACAGCTTGCGCTCTTAAAACATTGATTTGGCTTTCTAATTCAGATTGTGTGTCTCCCGAGCCCTGAGCACATGTTCCTTATGCCTGGTACGGTGCCAGATCCATCAGTGTTACACAAGTTACTAATCTTCATAATGATAGCTGGCAGAGCTAGACCCGCAATGACTGAAGGGCACCTTGACTTCCCAGGGAAATCTGCTTTGAAAATATATGTGTGTGTAGCAGATACAACTGTATGTTAAGGCAAATCATTTCACTTTTTAGGTCCTCAGTTCCTGGTCTTGAAAGGAAATAGATGCTCAAATGTTGGACTAGAAATCCAGGAACCTAATCATACGTAGCCTTTTATATTTTAAACATCCTTTTAAGTGTAGACAATAACTTCACGTTCCTAGGTTTCATTCACTTTCTTTTAAGGTTTGTGCTGTACACTGGACTCTGACAAGATTTCAGTATACCATATTGGATGTATCTTTATGTCTCATCATTCTGGTAGACTGGATATTACACAGCAAATATTCTTTCTTATAAAATGGTACCACTGGCCTGGTGTTCAGGGTAGCAAGAGTCCAGCACAGTTCTTTTTCCATTTACTTGCAGAACACACGGCACTCTTTCTACATCCGAAGGCTCCAGTGGGAGGCCGAGGGGCTTGGGATTCAAATCTGTCCTCCACTGCACACGAAGCACACAGAGTGCACCTGTGTAATGAGCTTGCTCGAGTGTACAGTATCCACATACCTGTACTGTGTAGTGAGCATGGGAGAAAATGCTTAACCTCCCAAACCAGTTCTGTCACCTACATAATAAGACTTCCAGCATTTAACAAGAATCAGTGCATATAAATTACTTGACACAGAGTAACTACTCAAGGTTAATTTCCTTTCTCCTCGTTCCCTTTGTCTTTGCAACTTTTTCATTCCAGTAGTGTCTTTTTGTTGGTGATAAATCCATATTATTTAAAACAAACATCCACAGACTAGAATTCATCAGGCGCTCATTTGTCAAATATCTGGAAGTGGTGAAATAAGTCGTTACATGCATGGAAAGCCCATCTTTGAAGTATTTCTGCCCAACCCGTGTGTCCTGCAATTAACTTACCGATTTGTCTGAAGCTACCTCTGGGTGAAGATATTAAATGTGCCTGTTGAAATACAAATACCAGGCGTCGGGATACCACTCTAACGAGGTAGAGATGGTCTTTCTCCTGGTGGTAATCATCAGCTAGGGAAAAAATGTTTGAAAACTTCATACTTGATTCTGGGTTTTCTGACATAATCACAGGGAAATACTTTCAGAGCGAGCCACCATTACTGAAAATGCCCCTTATCAGTTAGTAGTGCTAGAGAGTGGAAAAAGGAAAAGTAACATTACAGAAAGCCAAAATTAAAACCGCTTCTATTTATATATTTTTCAAAATTTTCTTACAGGATAGCAGTATGTTAAGTCAATGGGTTAATTTAATTCCATTCAACCCACACCTGCCTGTGCCGGCCGTGAGTACGGCTCTGAAGCCGCTGTTCTGTACACACAAGGCTAATTCAGTCTGAATAACACTGGAGGGGGACAGAATTAAGACGAGAATATCTGGGGCACAGGGTAGAAAAGCATAAGAACGGCCTTGCCGGCCCAGTGCGGTGGCTCACGCCTGTAATCCCAGCACTTTGGGAGGCCGAGGTGGGCGGATCACCTGAGGTCAGGAGTTCAAGACCAGCCTGGCCAAGATGGTGAAACCCTGTCTCTACTAAAAATACAAAAATTAGCCGCCTGTAATCCCAGCTACTTGGGAGACTGAGGCAGGAGAATTGCTTGAACCCAGGAGGCGGAGTTTGCGGGAAGCCAAGATCGCGCCACCTGCCTTCCAGCCTGGGCGAAAGAGCAAGACTCCACCTAAAAAAAAAAAGAGTGGCCTTGCAATGGGCAACCTGTTTAGCCAGGGTTAGTGTGAGGATACATACAATTCTAGAGGGCAGGTAGGATCTGAGAGTGAGGAGAGCAGAGGTCTGCCCCTGAAGAGGAAGGGTGAATGGAAGGTAAACTTCACTCATTGAGACTATTTTTCAGTCCAACCTCAATACAGATTTCTGGTCAGTGTCATCCTTTCCTAGAAACAGGCAGCGCACTGTGGAGGAAGGTCATAGACTCAGGAGAAAGCGTATCTTCAATCAGTCCTAACTCAGTCTCTCCTGAGATACGCAGTCTTGTGCAGAACCCTTAATCTCCCTGAGTATTAGTTTTCTTAGCTGCAAAATGGAATTAATAATTCTTGATCTGTTTCACAAACATGTAGTAAGAATAAAGAAATATGAACTAAAATGTTTTGAAAATGACGGATTACCTAAATACCAGCCATGACTGTATTCTTAAAGTTGATATCAAAGAGATTAGGAGAAATGATAAAGGGTTATTTTAGGTTTGCTTTTTATTCAGGTATTTGTTCACATGGCTGAACATCTTAAAACCAAAGAAAGAGTAAGATGCTGGTGAAAACTTAGATATTATTTGCTGTATCACTGGATGCTGGAAATGATGACTGGAAGAAACTTTTTCATAAAATATGCTACCTGAACACTCTGTGAGGGAGATTAGCAGAGGAAAATGTCTTCAGCTTTTTCAACAGTGAAGCCTGGACGCTTTATGACTTGGCTTTAATAGACATTTCGTGCACTCAACAGAGACCCTTGAATATGTGTATTGAGAATTCACTGTGAAAACTGCCCTCGCTTAGGCATGGTGTGGAAGGGAAAGGAAAGCAGGATGTGAGAGGGAGGAATGTTTCTGTGTTTCCAGAGTTTCTACTCAGCCCGCAGTCGTTCCAAGTGGGACATTCACTGTGTTACACAGACGCTGTCTCAGGTTCTGGAAGAAGTTTTCCTCCATCAGGACAACTTCCCTCCTAGTTGTGTTACCATGTCACCTAAATAGCTTCTATCAGGGTCGTTTCTGCCCATAACCCCCACGAGGAATCAAGGACTCTGTGATGTTAGTAAAGGCAAGATGTCAGAAAGCTGCACCGACCTTCTTACGAGGAAGGTGAGAGGAGAACATGTATCTCTGCTTATCCAAAGACAAATATTTGAACTTCTTTTTTCTGTCTTCCTGTCAACGATAGAATGCTGTGCCATTTCCCCTCCACTGCCTCTCCTGGCCACACCAGGCACGAAACGCGGAGCATAGTAGTTAGAGGGAAGATGGAAAAAGACACGTGTTGTTTGAGTGTGTTTGACACTGATGAGGTGTGTTACGCAGTATGACGAGGGAGAAGAGAGTGACAGCGAGAAGGAACGGTAGGGAACACCAACAGGGCGGAGGACAGGGAGAAAGGGAAGACATGCATGACATTAAACGACACGAAAACAGTAAGGACAAAACACTCACCGTTTTGTCTTGCAATTCAGAGCTCACTGGTGTCTGCAGTCAAATAACTTGTATTCTCTTCCTGCTAATGATCCAGACCTCTGATTGAAATGAGAGTCTCTAAGTCATAGAAAAGTCCTTATAGGCAAGGTAAGCATAAGGCAAAATTGTGAAGTCCTCAGTGTGCATCATAGAGAGCAGGTCTTTCCTTTCTGCAATCCTTTACTTACTATGGAAGTAGCGCAGTCTCTTTATCAGGATCCATTCTGATTTCTTATGATGTGTCACTTTGAGATAAACATGACTGGCAAGTGTTAAACTGTCACTCTCCCCTGTTTTTTGTTTGTTTTATTTTGTTTTGCCATTTTTTAGGGAGAGGCAGATGAATACATTTTGTGTGAAAATTCCATGCGTTGATACTATTGGTGAAGCGTACACTTCTAAGAGAATATCTGATTGAGATGGAAAATTATGTAACAGTTCAGAACACGATTTTTGAATTTGCCTTTGAGTAAGCTGATTGCCCTGAGGCTGGTTTTTTAATGTGGAAAATGAGAGTAATAATAATTGCTATCTCACAGATATATTTTTAAAATTTTATAAAATTTTTTACACTAGAAATTGTTCAATATATTGTATTATTCTCATTATTATTTTCCAACTTATTTTGGCTGTGAGCACTAAACTCTAACCTGAATATTGCTAGTTTCTTAGTTTCTGAGCCAATTTGGATTCCGTTTCAGAACTAACACTAGAGAATCTGGAATTGTCTTTGCAAGATGGATCTCCCTGGGTCTGAAGGGGGGGCCACGGAAGCCCAGCCATTCCCTGACATCACTCCAATGTCACTCCTAGAGAGTAAGCAGGAGTGCGAGGGCTTTGTCCCTAATCCTGCCACCCAGCTTTCCTTTCCTCTGAGGTTTCCTCCGGAAGGAGTTGCATATATACAGAGTAATACTCAGCAAGGCATCAAGCTCATGTCTCTCTGGCTGGACCGGTACTCAGGAGAGCCCCTGGGGGACTTCTGTTTCCAACTGCATTTGAAAATTGGCTTTTCCCAGGAGGCCTGGTGAGGACTCTTGCTTCCTCTTTACTCCCTTACATCTAAGATGCTGGAATGAGCAGGAGGCTTGTGGCCTGATTTGCCCTCCCAGCCTTAGCCGAGAACCTGGTAAGAGTGGAGGGAGATGAGGATTTCCAGGCTGTCTTTGAAGCACGGCCTCTACTTGGCAATTCACCTTTGAGGGGCCAGGCCAGGCTACAGCAGGGAGTGTGAGGACCAATGGGACTCAGGGCAGGGCCTGGGTTCACCTGTAAGACCAGGTGGTGCCATGTACTGGCAAATGTGGTCCAATGACTGACCTTATGGAAAAATAATTTCTGTGGGCAAAAGGTATGGCCAAGGTATAAGGAGGGACCAAAGGAAGTGGCAGGAATATGGGGAGGAAGTTCTGTCCTTATAAAAATGGGACAAGATTTGAAATGTTCTGTCTCAAAATGTTTTTGAATGTGTATCATTCACAAACAATGGAGTCAGGCATTGATGCTAAAATTATTTTAGAGAGTTCTTTCACTGTGGCACCCCATTTCCCAGAGAAAATGTTCCCTGAGTCCTGTTAATTCTAAAAAGCACTAAACAGTTTGTTTAAAAAATAGATTCGGCTGGGCGTGGTGGCTCACGCCTGTAATCCAAGCACTTTGGGAGGCCAAGGCGGGCGGATCACCTGAGGTCGGGAGTTCAAGACCGGCCTGACCAACACGGTGAAACCCCGTCTTTAAAAAATAAAAATAAAATAAAAAATAAAAAAAATAAATAAAAAATAGATTCAAAAAGAAAAATTAAGGAAAGCATGAATAGAAACTACACAAGTGAGAAGTTATTTGTCTGGGAGAATGGGTGACTTACCGTATTTCTTTGAGTTAGATTGTAAGGTACAGCTAAAAATCAGTAACAATACTATAGAAAATAAACGGAGAGGTAACAAGCTAAACCTATTGAGAGAACATCATTTGATTGCCATTTTATGTAGATAATGCAGTGCTGTTTACAAAACTGTAATAGATAAGAGTCCAGTATACAGTATGCATTTCAAAGCATTATCATAGCGATGAATAGTACTTGCAGTTACCTATAATTGTAGAGTTGTTAACATGTTATTTTATTTGGATGTCTTACCTTAACAAAATACGGTCAGTCTATCAATCCCGGATAAATGTCTCTGCAATTAGTATTTTGGTGTTGACTTTGAATCTTTATAAGGGCATATACTCATTTTTCTAAAGGAAAAATATTTCCACTGTAGAAAGATGTCTGTTGAGCAATAAATCTCCCTTCAGCACAATTTTAATTTCAAAATGCTAGAATACGAGACCACAATCCTAGCTAGCATTAAGCAAAATCACATGGCACAAGGAATTATCACTAACAAAGGAGTAAGTATTTCGAAGGTCATGCTCAAGGCAAGAGCCGCATTGCTGAGGAGGAGTAGTCTCAAGGGATGGCGGATATCAAAGGAGCAGTGAAGTCCTTCTGCTGTGAGTACAAGCCAGAGCACAGAGCAAGATTGATTCTCATTTCACCTGTAATCAGGGCAAGCGAAAAAAACGAAAGGGCTTTTCAAGAGTTGGAGGTAAAGGCTTTAAGGTAGAAAAGTGGAGTTGAGAGCTTTTGTTTCACACTGATATTTGCTTTCATTTACACACATTCCTGATTTATACAGACGATGACATGATAGTGGCTAATTTTCCTATTGTAGAAAATATTGCTAAGTGTGCAAATATGAATTATTCACATGCCACCACGCCCAGCTAATTTTTGTATTTTTAGTAGAGGTGAGGTTTCACCATGTTGGTCATGATGGTCTTGATCTCTTGACCTTGTGATCTGCCCGCCTCTGCTTCCCAGAGTGCTGTGATTACAGGCGTGAGTCACTGCACCTGACCCATGGTCTGATTTTCTCACTAAAGGGAGCACATTGAGCCCAGTGATGGAGACAACTGGCCTGAGTCCTTGCAAAGCCAGAAGTCTCACACTTCCTGCTGCCGCATTGGATAAAGCCATCAGCCGGGTGGGCTTCTGTGGGGCACTGCAGGGATAGGAGGAAGTCACATCTATGAAAACGCATTTTAACAAGAGTTACGAGGAAATGCAATCCAATCTGCGTCCTGTACTAATGAGTTAGTGACGTGCAGGGAAGAAGAAAATCTTGCGTACCCCACAGTTGTATATGACTCACCCCTCAGTGCATCTTCCTTTTAGATGCAGTTTTTATGATAAGTATTATTAAATTCATGTTGCAGATAAGCAGGTAAAGTTCCAAAACACGAAATAGTACCCGAAGTTTTAAAAACATTGAGTTAACCAAGGTAGGACTCAGAACCGGTTCTGACTCCGCATGCTGTCTGTTGTCCACTGTATCACTCTACCCTGTATCAAAACAACTGGGTATATCAGGAATGCACATTTTACACCTCCTGAGTCCTGTGGCGGTGCGACAGCCGATTTCCATGGATCTCCTAAAAAAGTTCTTTAAAAGTTAACTTGGTACCTGAACATTTGCTATGACTAGGAAAAGTGACCCTATATTTCTGGCATATAATTTACAGTACCAGCTTAAAAAATAATTTCACACCTTTCAACTTGACGTGTATTTTTCAGCTGAAATAGAGTCTAACTGTGCGATACGATAAAACCTTGAATAATTTTAGAAATTGCGTTAAATATTTGGAAAGAATTGTGCCTACAAATTACCTATATTTAAACTCTACTGATATAAAGAGACCTATTGCACATACGTAAATGTAAAATGGGGCTGAATAGCAGGCTACGTAGAATTTGGAATGACCGTCTAGATCCCATGGAATTAATGCTGCCCTGTGACTCTAGGCTTCATGGGCTCATATAGGAGAGGCTTTGGGTTTCTCTGCTTTCCTCAAAGATGAGTGCTAGGTATTTTATGGTTATCATTTCCATTAGACACGCAGAATCTTCTCCTCTTGTACAATGATTGAGTGTGAAGTTGCTGCCCATTTGCACGTGCCTCTGTGATAACTGGAAGCTTACTTAGGAGAATCATTTGAATGTGCTCTAGGCCATGTGGACAGTTCATCAGTTACAGAAATACAGCTCAGCTCTAACTGTTCAGAGCTTCAAAAGCCATAGGCTCATATTCAAAGTAACTGGTTTAAAACACACGGTAGACTGCTTTTTTATTATGGTCCTATAAGACACAAGTTCCTTCAAAATGTATCTAATAAAGTCATATTTACTAAAGAGTCATAACCAATATAATTCAGAGTATTTAAAAGTCTTATGTTTAGTCCAAGAAAAATATCTCTCCTAAGTATCTCACTGTTTCGAAAGAGATCATTAGAATACCAGGTCAACTCTTCCGTTAGGAAAGAGCATTTGTTCCCCTCTTGAAAATGTATGGACAGCATCATTTGCAAGTTATCGAATAATCTTACAAATGCCCGTGTATTGTGACTGTATATGAAAATCACCTTTCACAAAAAGAGTTGGAGGAATAAGAAATTAAAGTAAATCTGGATTTTGTATTTGATTTCACCTTGCATTCAAGCAGTTTTTGGAGAAATAGTGATGGAGAATTTCTCAGTTGCATCTGTTTAGTTTTATTTACCACCTGGATGCTACTAAAAATACAAAAACTTAGCCAGGCATAGTGGCATGCACCTGTAGTCCCTGCTACTTGAGAAGCGGAGGCAGAAGAATGGCTTGAACTCGGGAGGTGGAGGTGGCAGTGAGCTGAGATCGCGCCACTGCACTCCAGCCTGGATGACAGAGCGAGACTCTGTCCCAAAAACAAGAAAGAAAATCAGACCCATGGCATAGAGCCTGTGCACATTTGGATTGCCTTTTTTAGTTAAAAATCCTTTAGACCTAATGAGTTTGGGATGAAGGACTATAAACAGCCCATCTTATCTAAGTTTTCTGCAATGGAATCTGCCAGTGCCCAGCTAACAATGTGTCTTTGGAACCATTAGGCACTTTGTATTATTTTTTGCATATAAATATGCTTTGTGGACCTTGTAGAAAGAGGTGAGTAGAGGCTGGAGCAAGATTCAGGTCTTCCTGGATGCCCTGCTAAATGCCACATGATTACATTGGTCAAAGTCCTAATGCTTCATTCATACCAACATATATGATGTCGGGTTGCTTTCATGTATTTCTGATGGTAATCATTAGTGCTGTTTATTATTAATATGATCATTTTATCCTTGATTTCCTAGTATGCTGAAGAAAAGTATGTTATTAAATCAGCTTTGTGCTAAACTCTGTGTATTTGGCGCCTAAAAGTCCTTTGCTTGCTCTCTCAATGTTGAAGTTTCTTTCAGTTCCTTCCAGGTCTTCTCTTTTCACTTTCCAGCACAATCTCATCTGGTTTTATGGCATTAGTTACCTCTGCATTGATTACTTCTAAATTTGTGTCTCCATGCTTAATATTTTCTTTGAGATTCCGTTCTATATTGATGTGTGTACAATTCCCCCACAGGCATCTTAATATGGCTAAAAAAATCATTTTTATTACCACCTACACCTACATTTATTTTACTTCCCATTTTTTTTCTTTTTGAGACAGAGTCTCCCTCTGTTGCCCAGGCTGGAGTGCAGTGGTGGGATCTTGGCTCACTGCAACCTCCGTCTTCCAGGTTCAAGTGATTCTCCTGCCTCAGCCTCCCGAGTAGCAGGGACTACAGGTGCATGCCACTATGCCTGGCTAAGTTTTTGTATTTTTAGTAGAGACGAGGTTTCACTGTCCTAGCCAAGATGGTCTCCATCTCCTGACCTCGTGATGCGCCAGCCTCGGTCTCCCAAAGCACTGGGATTACAGGTGTGGGCCACCGCGCCCAGCCTTTACTTCCTGTTTTAATGAACTGAGTTAACGGCATTATCACTTGCGTTTTCATTCTGACCCACTCGGCTCCGTTCTGCCCATGTCCTCTTGCTCACCTGCACAACCACGGAGTGCTGAGCTTCCGGCCATTCTGTCTTGGGCAGAGCCACCGCCCTGACTTCCACTGCTTCACTTCGGAGCCGCATCAGATGCTGCCTTGGCTGTCACAATACCTAGACTAATCACATCACGTTACTCTATTGTTACTAATTTCTGTGAATGTGTCTTATCTTTTAAATTAAATCCAAAGCTCTTTGAGTCAGAACCTTTGTCTTGTATGAGGTATGCTATATACACGTGTTTGGAGGGGAAAATTGAGTGACTCGTTTTTTCACAAAACTGGTACGCTGAAATACCATGGCTTCATGAAAACACATTAACCAGAAGTTATTACACTGGAGCTCCATCTCCAAATAGTGTGGGTTGGTTAATTTCCATTAGCTCTGTGGTTTTAAGGAAGTTCCCTACTTTTCAAGACCTTATTTAATTCACTTTACAATAGGGTGACTGGATTAGGTGATGTCTGTAGTATTCTCCCTTTTAAAGTTATATCACTTTTCAAAAAGCAAGTCTATTCTGAGAAAGAAAATGACTCAAAATCTGAATCTGTCCAAATACAAAAGAGAGGTGAAAGTGAACGCAAATCTTATCCATGAAGAGTACTAAGAAATCTATTCCTTTTTGATACTTGAATGTTTTCTAGGCTTGAGTGTTCTGTGTGCATGTTAGATATACAATGATTCATCTTTAGGACATTTCAGCGCCTGAGAGTATTTTCTTGGTAATCTGACTGTTGAAATTGGGCCCTTGAAGGTATATGCCAAGCACATGGTTCCATCATATGGTTTTTTTAAATTGCAAATAGTATCAGATGAACACAAGAGAACACACTTAGAAGTAAAGCACACTTTGACCACTTTTAACAAATACTCTTAAGTCAGTGCCAGACAGGAGCCTTTAAAGTCTGGCCACAAACATAATAAACACTTTACCAAATCTCTGTCTTCACACTGTGAGCTCTTCTGAAGAATTATTGGTGTCTAACAATGCTCTCCAAGAGCTACCAGAAAGCTTATTAAAACGAAAACTACAGTCAATGTGGTCAGAACACAAAGCAAATACAAAGAGTCCCAGTTCATCTGCACCCATTTGCACAGTGCACTTGTTTTACTTTACAAATAACTGATAGATAGATTAGTGGAAATAATATTCAATCGCTTATGATTTGAAGAAAAGAGAAGTGCAATTTTAATCTCAGAAGAAAATATTTCCCAGAGCATGTGAGTACCTAGTAGGTTGTGTAACCCAAAGCCCTATGCCTTTATTTTATGTCCTTGCTTGATGTTTAGTTGGGGTTTATTCAAGGATGATTTGATTGGAAAAGTGCCTGCCTATTGGGATATTTAAATACATTTGATTTATGTCTCGAGTGATATTTCTGGAAAACGCTTTCTGTTTTAGAAACAGTGGGAGTCAGGGAGGTCTCCCTGAGGGGAGGCAGGGACTCAAGGGAAGGACTGGTCACATGGTCGTCTCGGAGAGAACACTGCTGACCGCTATAGGGAGATGTGCACAGGTGGGTCTGGGCTGTGCCACCCGGATCCTGGTAACAGCAAGGAGGCCAGTGCAGGAGGGAGAGAGAAAGCAAAGCAGACACTTGGATAGGTCACCATATTTTCAAAGTTTTGTGGCCATGTTTATTTAGATTTGGTTATAAGAGTGACAGGACACCAGTGGTCTTCTGTTTTGTTTTTTTTTTTCTTTTGAGTTGGAGTCTTGCTCTATTACCCAGGCTAGAGTGCAGTGGTGCAATCTCGGCTCAATGCAACCTCCACCTCCCTGATTCAAGCAATTCCCCCACCTCAGCCTCCCGAGTAGCTGGGATTACAGGCACACGCCAAACACCTAGCTAATTTTTTTGTATTTTTAGTAGACAGGAGGTTTCACCAGCATGGTCTCGAACTCCTGACCTCAGGCAATCTGCCCGCCTTGGCCTCTCAAAGTGCTGGGATTACAGGCCTAAGCCACTCTGCCCAGCCTGGTCTTCTGTTTTAGAGGCACCTTTTGGTTGGGCGCTGTGGCTCACACCTATAATCCCAGCACTTTGGGGGGCTAGTGCAGGCAGATCACAAGGTCAGAAGATCGAGACCATCCTGACCATGGTGATAGCCTGTCTCTACTAAAAATACAAAAATTAGCCAGGTGTGTGCTGGTGCGTGCCTGTAGTCCCAGCTACTCGGGAGGCTGAGGCAGGGAAATCGCCTGAACCAGGGAGACGGAGGTTACAGTGAGCTGACATCGCACCACTGTACCACAGCCTGGCGATAGAGCAAGACTCCATCTCAAAACGAAAAAGGCACCTGTTGCTGCTATAGTGGGAGGAGGGAGAAATATTTGCATCAAGTGCAGGTGAACCATGTTTGTGTCTGAGGGGCAGATGCCAAGAGAGATGAGCTGTGCAAGGTCCACCTACATAACTGTGAAGGTCAGAGGGAGTGGGAGCAGAAGAAGGCAGGGGAAGCCACAGTGGTGCCAGCGGGATGCCTTGAAAGGAGAGGTGAGTTCTGACAGCCTGAGCCAGTGCACTCCAGCCTGGGTGACAGATCAAGACCCGGCCTTAAAAAAAAAAGGAGGGAGGCCAGACTTCTCATTACCTCATATAAAGTAATTTCCCCAGGTTCCAGGGTTTAGGAACTGGCTATCCTGAGGTGGGTGTTGGAGTCCAGCCTACCACAGGGAGTTATGGAACGTAAGCATGGTCCTTAAGGGGGAACCGAGATTGGGGCTCAATCAGAAATAGGACGGGTATATTAAAGAAGCTGGTGCATAGAGAATTTGTATGTAGTCATCAATGAACTGAAAGCCATTTCCCTATTTTATCTGTTTTGTTCATTGCTGTGTTCTCAGCTTCTAAAACAGTACTTGGAACATAGTTGGCATTAGATAAATATTTTCTAAATAAATAAATGAATAAAAATGAATGGCATTTCCAATGTAAAGAAATTACTGGAAAATCATACTAGAAAGTTGGATTTGAAATTCAGTCATCTTCACAAAGTTCATACACATTATTAGTTTAAAATTCTGCAGCGTGGGAGGGAGACAGTAGGGAAAGTTTGGGGCTGGCGTGTCACTTTGTGACCCAAATGAATAAACAATGCTGACTTCATGGACAACCCCATCTGAAATTCTGAAAACAGAACACCCTACCTCCCACCTGACATTGCTGCTTCTGTTACTGCTTTCTAGCCCTGTGATCAGATCATTCCTGACCTCCTGCTCTGTTGTGGGTCAACATACCGCCTTGCCAAGTACTCTGAATTCTCCGTAGATGTGTTCTACCAAAGAATGTCTTCCCGGTGGTGCCCCTTCAAGTTTAGGATCTGTAATATGGAAGGAAAAGTTTATTTAAGTAGCTGTTCGTAAGACACAAGCTGAAAGATGTGCACAGGCACACACGCTGGACGTACGGTGTCACAGAGGCTCCAGCTACAGGATACTGGACTTCTGAAGGGTGCGGAAGGAGAAAGAAAGTGATGATCAATCATTACATCAGAGCAAAACCCAAGATGGTTCCTGCACCTTGCCTTTCTATACTAAATAACTTTTTTTTTTCCTTTTTTTTTAGATGGACTCTCGCTCTGCTGCCAGGCTGGAGTGCAGTGGTATGATCTTGGCTCACTGCAATTTCTGCCTCTCGGTTCAAGTAATTCTCCTGCCTCAACCTCCCTAGATGCTGGGATTACAGGCGCGTGCCTCCATGCCCTGCTAATTTTTATATTTTTAGTAGAGACGGGGTTTCACCATGTTGGCCAGGCTGGTCTTGAATACCTGACCTCAAGTGATCTGTCCACTGAGGCCTCCCAAAGTGCTGGGATTACAAATGTGAGCCTCCACGCACAGCCCCTATACTGCAGAACTTAGTTACCACAAAATATGCACTGGCTCTTCATATTTCCTCTCGCTGGCCACCCATTTACCAAGTGACTCATTTCCAAGGTCTTTCACCCTATTTATTTTCTTTTAAAAAACATTCAGGGAATGAGAGCTCAATATAAATTGTCCTTAGCAAATACTATTAGCCAGTCCTATACCTTTTAAGATGGGCCATCTTGGCCAGGCATGGTAGCTCACGCCTGTAATCCCAGCACTTTCGGAGGCCAAGGCAGGCGGATCACGTGGTCGAGAGATCAAGACCATCCTGGCCAACATCGTGAAACCCCGTCTCTACTAAAAATACAAAAATTAGCTGGATGTGGTGATGTGCACCTGTAGTCCCAGCTACTCGGGAGGCTGAGAGAGGCAGGAGAGTCTCTTGAACCTGGGAAGCGGTGGTTGCAGTGAGCCAAGATCGTGCCATTTCACTCCAGCCTGGCGACAGAGAGAGACTCCGTCTAAAAAACACCACAATGCTAACTCAGAATCGTATAGGGATCTTGTTAAGACACAGACCCCACTTAAGATGGAGGGAACCAGAGGCTTTGGAAGCTTGGGAACGTGCGCTTTACCGATCACTTAAGATGGTTCTCATGTACACTGAAGTGAGAGAACCATAATCCTGGTATTTATTTATTTCCCTGCCATGATAATGTGAGAACATACCAAGATCCTCCCCAAACTTGAAGGGTGAAAAGCATAACATTCCATTTCAGTTGAAATACTCCTTCACACAGCCAACATATTTTTTCAAGGAACTCTAAGAACTCTTGAAGATACTACAGGAAAAATGTCCCTCTTACCTACTGATCTTTTAGTTGTAATTCCCCTCAAACTTTTCTAAATTAAACATTGTTATAAGTTTTTTTTGAAATTTAGTTTTCCACGGCACAGTCCTCCAGTTATTTTCCTTTCATTTGGAGCCACTCCTTCAGTTTGAACTTGCTGAGCAGGCAAGCAGACGCTCCTGGTTTCTTCGGAAACTGGATTCCTGCGGCTGCCTGAGGCATTCTCATTCCACCAAGCTTTCGTTGTGTTGTGGTTTCTAGTGATTCAGGTGGAAGAGTACAAGGTATTCTTCCATGATGGGTATGATATGGTGATGACGGGCTGGGGTCTAATGGGATCCAGGGAACTGAGAGACTGGAAGGTACATGAGGAAGGCTGCAAAGTGTTTATACAAAGTGTACGCTGTGCTAGTGACTTTTCCATCAGAGGCCTTATCGCTCAGCACTGGAGAATCTTCTGCTGCATTAGAAGTCAGGCCCTCCTGCAAGCTGCTTAATTTCTTTAGAATGTGTTGGAGGACATCGAACAGATTGGAAATCTTGAGTGCTGAAAGCTTTTCTTTTAATTCTTCTGAGGTATTTTCTTCCAGCAGGAAAAGCTTTGAAGTAAATGTATCGATATGCCCAACATAAAATGAGCTGCTGGAATGCAATAAACTTTCAGCTCATAAGTGACAAAGTTCACTTTTAATCAGAGCTTCAACTCCATAACAAGCTTGAAACTCTAGTGTGGTGCTACGTAAAGTGGAAATTGTCTTCTGATTTTCTTCTGTTTTTTAGAACGTGGTCTTGTCTCTACCTCTGGAACTCCAGCGCACGACTAACAGCAGGTCTTGCGTGCTAAATGGCTTATAAACAAAATTTCCTTCCCGAGGAGCTAGGTATCCGATGCACCTTTAACATAGTCCTGAAGTTCATATGGCAATCGTCCTTTTGGCTTCTGAAATGCAGAAGGCCATCCAGATTTCAGCCAACCAGAGGTGTCTGAAGGGACACACAATTGCTTAGAAACAGAAGGCTGTTCAGAATTTTCTAAATTCATTAAGGGCAATTTGGGTACTTTTCTGGAAATTGGCTTTAAGAATTCATCCTGCATTTTTAAAATCTCTTCAACTGGATCAAATTTTTCAGATACTTGTTTGATAGGTTTTTTTTTAAACACGTGACCTTCAGGACCATAAGCAGTATTAGTCTGGTTTCATGCAGGAGCCTGTCCTGAGGAAGAATTTGGGCTCGCTGGTCTAGAACCTAAGTTAGAACCCACAACAGCTGTCTTTCCATCACTATTATTTTTACGCCCCTCATCCGTATCACCGCTGCAGAGAACTGTATCTTCAGTTTTAGCTGCTTCTGATGTAACAGTCTTTTCCTTTGAGTTGTCTAGGTTTTCGAGAACATTGGGTCTTTCGCCATCAGCATGTACCATATCTATAGTCATATCATTTTTATTAGAAGTTTCAATTTCCTGAGAATTTTCTAACAGGCATCAGATGTTTTCAGGTCACTATCTTCCGTCAAAGACTTGTCAGAATTTGATGCGTTTTCACCACGTGATTCGAATCCTCAATCATCTTTATTTCTGCACACTTCAGGGCCACCATCCACGCCAGTGACCAGCTGTTTCTCCTTTCGCAGTTGTTCCATCAGAAGCTGAGATAAATGGCTGCAACCAGCAGGAATGTCTGGTGCGCTTGGTGCGACAGGTGTAGCTGCTGCTCTGGGGGCTGTAGGTGGGTCTGTCATGTTGGGGGCTGTGGAAGTGTTGCTGGACTTGGTGACTTTGATACTTGGGTGACGGTTACCCCGAAAGTTTCAAGTTCTTTGACATCATCCTCAAAATCCAGATACAGATTTTCAAGGGTCTCAATATTTCGGCACTCACTGACTTCACAGGACATGTCCATTTCAGATACAACTCTTCAGGGAAAAGCCTCTTTTCTGTAAGTGGTGGGGGAGTGAAAGACCCCTACTTGTAAGGATCTAAATATATACACAGATAATACAGTTATTGAATAACTTGGGTTCAAGTTAATTGTTTTCTAGCATAAAAGTAATTCATTTTTCAAAGCTTCAAATTAATTTGGGATCATTGGGAGGTTGTTTTTAAATGTAGCAAATGAGTGAAAGTCCAGTTAAAGCAGAAGAATAAGGACAGTTCATTTTAAGTAGACCTTTCACAGGCTTGGTCAAATCAAATGCTCTAGAACATTCTTGTATACTTTAGGATACTTTAATTACTTGTATTTGGGAGATGATTCCCCAGGAGTATTTCATATATTCACATGTTATGTAAACAGAGACTCAGCCGGGCACAGTGGCTCACGCCTGTAATCCCAGCACTTTGGGAGACCAAGGTGAGCGGATCACGAGGTCAGGAGTTTGAGACCATCCTGACCAACACGGTGAAACTCCGTCTCTACTAAAAATACGAAAATTAGCTGGGTGTGGTGGCATGCGCCTGTAGTCCTAACTACTCGGGAGACTGAGACAAGGGAATTGCTTGAACCCGGGAGGCAGAGGTGCAGTGAACTGAGATCGTGCCACTGCACTCCAGCTTGGTGACAGAGCGAGACTCCATCTCAAAAACCAACCAAACCAACAAAAATAAAACAGAGACTCTGAAGCTTTTCTTTCAAATGATCTTTTCAAGGATATTGGCATTGTGAACAGCTTTGGAAGTTAAGGTAGCTTTTCCCCTCTCGGGTAGAGAGCAGGTTTTCTTGATGTCTAGGAAAGTTAAAATAATGAATGCTTTTAGGGCAAAGTTTGAGCAAGCTTATTTCAGGTCTGATATGGTTTGGCTGTGTCCCCACCCAAATCTCATCTTGAACTGTAGTTCCCACAATTCCCATGTGTTGTGGGAGAAACCTGGTGGGAGGTAATTGAATCACGGGGGCTGGTCTTTCATGCTATTCTCATGATAGTGAATAAGTCTCATGAGATGTGATGGTTTTATGAAGGAGAGTCTTTGCCTGAACAAGCTCTCTTCTCTTGTCTGCTGCCCTGTGAGTGAGCATTTCATCTTCTGCCATGATGGTGAGGCAGAAGCCATGTGGCACTGTGAGTCCATTAAAGCTCTTTCTTCTATATGTTGCCCAGTCTCAGTGTGTCTTTATCAGCAGCATGAAACAGACTGATACAAGGTCCATGATAAAAGATTGGAGTTTCCTAAGCTCCAGGTTCTGCAGCTACGAAAGAATTCCAACTAGTATACAACGTTTCCCTTTTTGAACCTAGGAGTCTTGTGTCTTTTGCCAACATCCATGAAAGAATGATGTGTAACTCATTAGATTGCAAGTAGAGGAAACCTCAGACCCTTTACAATTAACAGTGTTTGTCCCTTGTTTACATGAAACTGAAAAATCAAGGCACCTAGAATTTTTTTTTTTTCCTCCTTGTATTTCACCTTGGGCTTTTTGCAATAGCTTTCTAGCTATTTCTTCTTAGCGTGTAAGAAGTTCTGCAAGCAGTTACTGGGTCCCAATCTTCTAACAGATACTCTTACAGATCCGAGAAATCCTACGATAATAAAACATCATTCTTGACCCAAAATGCTTCCAGTGAAGAGAAGAAATAATACATAAAGACACATGACACATACACAGTGTGTTTCTTTTCTTTTCTTATTTTCCAAGACAGAGTCTTGCTCTGTCACCAGGCTAGAGTGCAGTGGCACAATCTCGCCTCACTGCAACCTCCGCCTCCTGGGTTCAAGTGATTCCCTTGCCTCAGCCTCTCAAGTAGCTGGGACTACAGGTGCCTGCCACCAGGTCTGCCAAATTTTTGTATTTTTTAGTAGAGACGGGGTTTCACTGTATATTGGCCAGGCTTGTCTGGAACTCTCGACCTCATGATTTACCCACCTCAGCCTCCCGAAGTTCTGGGATTACAGGCGTGAGCCGCCGCAGCTGGCCAACAGTGGCAACATTTAAGGGGTGCCCTGAGGACACACTGCGGTGCACTTAGCCTGTCGTGAAAGTTCAGGGGAGGGTTCTGAAGGTGATGGTCACTGAATGCAGTGTAGCAGGAGACTGAGTTTGAAAAGCTACCTTAACTTTTGAGGCTGTTCACAGTGCTGCTGTGAACACAATGCTGGGTGACAGAAAAACTGGTGTTACTAGTTTGTGGAGTTCCTTGTGTGGAGAAGCTGAAGTTGGAGGTTGCCATGCAGGCTGAGTGAAGGAACTCAGATTTTATCTCTTCGCCGGATGCCTCCAGACTTTTTTGATTATATAGTCATTTAGTGAAACTTTCCCAGTCACCTCTAACGTATCTATATATGTTTATAATTTCTTTACACATTGTGTGGTCTTTCCATGTATCAAACATTAGTATTTTATTTTATAGAATGAAATAAAAATATAGAAAGTTTCTACTATTTTCTTCTACATCTCAACTGAATGTCTTTCTCACTCTCCTTGAGGGCCATCATTTAGGCTGTGCGCAGGTGCTAACATGGGGAGTGATTTGGTCAGATTTGTTTTCCATCACTCCTCACAGTGGAAGATAAAGTTGAGGTACACAGGATTCCAGGAGGGAAGGGTGGGAACCAAAATATTACAATGGATCAAGCAAGAGAAAGTCAGGATCCGACTCAGAGAGCAGCCGTGGAGTGAAAGGAGGGACAGATTTGAGAATATTTCGGTAGGTGAATCGGTAAGATCCGCCCATTGAATAGGGGTGGGGAGTGGATCTGAGAGACAGAGTCAAGGGACGGGAGCGGTAAATGGTGCACATTGCGTTTGGGTGACTGGGAGAACAGTGGTTATGTTTAATGAGACAGAAGATTCAGCTGATGAGCAGATTTTAGTGGCGGGTTCTATAAAGAAATTGAACTCATAGTTTTGCCAGTGGCAGCGTCGTAGCCAATGAGGTTTATCCGAGGCGCGATTATTGCTAATTGAAAACTCCTCCCAACACCCCGCCCTGACGGCTTGCAGTATAGTCGGCATTGGAAATTTTTGACAGTCTCTATGGAGACTGAATTAAAAAAAAAAAGAAAGTGAACTCATTTTTATATAGATTCACCTCCTTTTAATTTTCTTTCCACACATTCATGCAAAATTTGGTTGTGTTGTTTTTCTGCGGTCAACTCGCATTAATCTCCTTCCCTTTCTAAATCTCCACATTTTGGCCCAACTCGTGTTCCATGGTGAATTCAGACAGTAAACACAAGCACCTATTTTCCAGGTGCCTTCTTTGTTATTTACAACACAATCCTTTTTATTCCAATTTTGTCGTTGACTTCTTTTCTCTGATATATTATTTTTTAGTCATTTCAGGCCCTCTTACTCTTCCGAGCAAATGACCTCAAAGTTTCACTGGCTTACAATAAATAAAATTTATTTCCTGTGCTTTTATCCCAATGTACATTTCAATTTGGGACCCAGACCAAAACAGCCATTCAAGTAAAAGTGGTTTATTTAGTAGACGATTCGTATAGAAGTGAGATAGGGAAGAAAATAATGACAAAAAAGCCTTTATTTTCAAGGGTGTTATCACCATGGGCAACTGGAGCTTAATCCTACTGTGGAAATCTAGAAGCCAGGGTAAAATGCATCCTTGAGTAATCCCACCCATGGACCAGGGGAATTGTAATAGTTACACACCAATTACCATCAGCCATTGACTGTAGCTGCACCGAGGGGTGATCACTCTCCGGCATTTCGGGCCTGGGAAAGGTAGCCAAGAAGGCTTCAGAGTCAGAGAAGGCCTTCGTGCAGCAGATGCACGTGCTGGCATTTACAGATCAGTCAGGTATGCCTTCATGTGGTTAGAGTAAGCGGAGATAGAGCGGAATCCACGAAATCCATCCAGGAATAAACATACCCACTGCTGAGATAATGGAATACTTCTACCGCTATTTCTTTCTTTAGCTAGCCCTTTCATTCAGTCATACACTTGCGTACGTTAGGTAGGTAATGTGCAAATTTTACAGTAGGCATTAACTCAAATTCAATATTTGTAGTAACTAAAACAACCTTATTTTTCATCTCCATGCTATTCGCTCCTCTCCCCAGTTTCTCTGTGTATGAAACTCAACTGACTTGAAAAAAACTATCTCAAATGATACTATTGCAATAAAGACTTCCCAAACTTTAGTTAGAATCAATCACTCTCTACTGGCTGCTCCTGTAGAATTTTACCTATAGCTTTGTTTTGTCATTTTATCCCATTATAATATGATTTACGCTCTGTCTATTAACATATTGTGAACGTCGTTAAATGAGTTGTGTCTTACTCCTTTTTACTTATCCTGCAATTGTCGCAATAAAGATTTGCTCACGTAATAAGTGAATGCCTAAATAGACATGTCTGATTTTCTTACAATTATGAAAGTTACTCTGAAAAAAAAAAAGCCCAACATTTTTCAATGCACTTTTGGACATTTCTTAATAACTATGTTTTATTTATTTATTTATTTAGAGATGGAATCTCACTCTGTGGCCAGGCTGGAGTGCAGTGGCACAGTCTCAGCTCACTGCAACTTCCATTTCCTGGGTTCAAGCGATTCTGCTGCCTCAGCCTCCTGAGTAGCTGGGACTACAGGTGCACACCACCATGTCCAGCTAATTAATAACTATTTTTTGTTTTTTGAGACGGAATCTCATTCTGTCACCCAGTCTGGAATGCAGTGGTGCAATCTTGGCTCACTGCAACCTCCGCTCCCAGGTTCAAGCAATTCTCCCACCTCAACCTCCTGAATGGCTGGGACCACAGGTGCACACCACCATGCCCAGTTAATTTTATGTATTTTTTAGTAGAGACAGGGTTTCACTGTATTGGCCAGGCTGGTCTCGAACTCCTGACTCCGTGATCCACTCACCTCAGCCTCCCAAAGTGCTGGGATTACAGGTGTGAGCCACCGCGCCCAGCCAATAACTATGTTTTTATAAATATAGACCATTATTATTATTATATATGTTATGGTACTTACAATTTTAATGTATAGTTACATGTAAGATCACATTTTATCAAATAAGCATTATCAAATAATTATTCAACATAAACTTAATTTATGATTTCTAATAAATATGACAATAGTCTTGGCCAGAAAGCACTAACAAAAAGAAATTAAAAGTAGTATTTGTTACTTTAAAGGCTAGGAATTTCTAAGATAAAGAAATGTAAGGAATAGTTCATAACTTAAGAACACATCCACTTCAAACTGTAAAAAACTGTAAAAAAGAGTTAACTGTTGCTAAAGCAAACTGAATACGGCCTGGGAAGGCCTGGACACTTCTATATTTAAGTCCTTGTAGATGAACCATAACTAACTTAATAGGCCAACGAGACTGAAAGCCTAACTTAGGAGTCTGCACCTGTAACAGTCGCTGAGTGCTGGCCAGTCCAGCAGCCATCCTTCAGACACTCATACATCGCTGAGGGTTCAAACTGTGTTCCAGTAAGGCAAACTTGTAGCCAACCCAGCTGTTTCTGTAACTCACTTCTGACTTCTGAACATCATTTCCCTTTTTTTGTCTATAAGTCTTTTCCACCATGTGGCTGTGCAGAATCTCTCTCAATCTGTTGTGATACTGGGGCTGATTCACAAATCCTTTATTGCTCAATTAAACACCTTTAAATTTAATTCAGCTGGCAGGGCACGGTGGCTCATGCCTATAATCCCAGCACTTTGGAAGGCCGAGGCGGGTGGATCATCTGAGGTCAGGAGTTCAAGACCAGCCTGATCAACATGGTGAAATGCCCATCTCTACTAAAAATACAAAAATTAGCCGGGTGTGGTGGTGCACACCTGTAATCCCAGCTACTTGGGAGGCTGAGGCAGGAGAACCGCTTGAACCCCATGAGGTAGGGGTTGCAGTGAGCTGAGATAGCACCATTGCACTCTAGCCTGGGCAACAAAAGAGAAACTCCGTCTCCAAAAAACCCAAAAGTTTAATTCAGCTGAAGTTTTTCTGTTAACACTGTGTTGTTATGTAGTCTTTTTATGAATGGCAAAATGATACAAACAAGAACTTGGAATATTCGTGAATAATGTATAAATAGATCGTTTCTGTTTAGTCTCTGTATTCTGTTAAAAGCTTTTGCTCTGCTCAATATATATGGCCATAAAATCTTTTAAATCCTATATAATTTAAAAAGCAAATGTAGTGCATGTGCAACTTAGTTATTTTTTGAGGCTGTTTGTTATCCTGGAAATCGCACTGACAAGTCTCATGCAACATGGGTGAGAATAAAATGCGTAAATTAGTGCGCGTGGTGGCGGGCGCCTCTAGTCCCGGCTACTCTGGCCACATGCGGTGCCCAGAGCATTCTAAACGTTACGGTTTTTAGAGCAGTCGTTGGGGGACATTGTCCTAATTAAAGTTCTGGGCCAGTTTTGCCAACATTCAAAACCACCTTTCATATTTATCATTTTGTGGTAATATTTATCATTTATAAAAAGGAATTCCAATGCTTCTTTTCTATGTGTAATCTGCCAAGATTCATGGTCAACACAGTTTGCTCCCAAATTACTGAAAGTGGTGTTTTGTGGTGGCAGAGCTCCACTGGTGCACTTTTACTTATGTGTTTGTTTAATGTATAGCTTTACCCATCCAGAATCAGAACTGTGAGTGCTGGTATTGCTGTTGCTGAATGAGGTGTGGTGCACAGATGGAGAAAAGTGAATATCTCCCCAAACCAGACCTCTGAGGTTCATAAATTATTTATAAAATACTTCAATGTGCTGCTGCGGTCCTCAGAGGTCTGGTCAGGACCAGTTTCTAATACGGAGACAAGAGCTCTTTAATCACATTCTTCCCTGCAAAAGAGAAAGATCAACATTTAACAGAGAGCTATAAGATAGGACGGGGATGTAACTGCAGGGAAATCACTTAGAATACGAGCTGCTCATCAGTTATAGAACTTGAGAGTGGCCTGCCAATTTCACGGACTTATGTAGTAATAGCAATAATGGCTCCTGAAAATAGTTTCCATCTAATACCAGCTTTCTGTAGATCTTTATAACAAGCAGGAAATGAACACACATGTCTCTGTTCCATAATCAGAAAAGTATAACCATTTTCCTAGGACAAAAATATGTAAGTTTAAACTTTGTAGTCCCAGGTCGGCAGTCACAATTTACCAGTAGCATTTTTTAATTTGAAAACACAGTTAGTGACTATACCATTGGCTAACAAATTAAGACTTAAAGCATTCTCAGCTGGGCTCAATGGCTCACACCTGTAATCCCAGCACTTTGGGAGGCTGAGGCAGGCAGATCGCGAGGTCAGTAGATGGAGACCATCCTGGCTAACAGGGTGAAACCCTGTCTCTATTAAAAATACAAAACATTAGCCGGACGTGCTGGCACGCACCTGTAGTTCCAGTTACTGGGGAGGCTGAGGCAGGAGAATCACCTGAACCCAGGAGGCGGAGGTTGTAGTGAGCTGAGATGGAGCCATTGCACTGCAGCCTGGTGACAGAGAGAGCCTCTGTCTTAAAAAAAAAAAAAAAAGCATTATCTACATGCAAATGCTATAAATAAATAGCATTCATTTATTTATTTATTTAGAGACGGAGTCTCGCTCTGTGAAATGTATTCACTAATATTTACAAACATTGTTATTTGTGTCCAATAGTACTGAATATTAAATGCATTTAATAAAGACATCTTCCAAACAGGCTTTGTAAGGGCGATAAGGCTGTTTTATTTCGTGCTACGGTGCAAGCGGGCTGAATCCGAGAAAGAACTGGTGAAGGCAGTAGGGGTGGAAATTGGTTTCATAGGTTGGGGCAAGTTTTCGGGAGCCAAGGGTGTTACAGAGTAAGTTCAGTTAGGAGTAGGGGCAGGGAGTATACATTACTATAAGTTCAGTTACAGTGGGGGGTGGGGTAAGGGGTAAGAGCAGCTAAGATGGTGGGGTGGGCTGAGGAGTATTCACATTATTATAACAGTTAAGATGGCGGGGTGGGGAGAGAAGCTCAATGTCTGGGTGATCAGGGACAATGGCGAGCACAGGCGGGGGCTGGGGGGTGAGCAGCAGAGGCAGGCAGGACTTTAGATTTTCTGGGTCCGGGCTTGCACATGGAGGCCTGATACTTAACTTCATATATTGTAGCAGGAGCGGCTGTGGGAAACGGATCTCCTGGACACTGAATATGGGAGGAAGGAGTTTAATTCGGCCGGGAGCAAGGTGGCATAGTTGCCTTAACAGCCAAGCTCCCCTAACAAAGGAAGTTTCCTTCTTTATATAGGCTTATACTTTAGATGTTACATGTGGAAGAATCTTAGGTTTATAGCTTAACATATGAAAAGGGTCTCAGTTTACAGTCTTAGGAATTACATGTGAAAAGGGTTTCAGTTTACAGTCTTAGGAATTACATATGAAAAGGGCTACGGTTTACAGTCTTAGGAATGAAAAAAGGGGAAGTTGACCTGAGATGCCTGGGTCTCCCTCTTCAATATAAAGCAAGGTTACTCAGCAGTGGGGCTGTGTAAAGAGGATTTGAGGACTTCAACATTTAAAGCAAGTTTGTGCAACCCACAGCCCATGAGGCCCAACACGAATTAGCAAATTAGTAAACTTACTTAAAATGATGGGTTTGTGTGTCTGTGTGTGTGATTTTTGTTTGTTTTTTAGCTCATCAGCTTTGTCAGTGTTAGTGGATTTTATGTGTGGCCCAAGACAATTCTTCTTCCAGTGTGGCCCAGGGAAGCCAAAAGATTGGACACACCAGATTTAAAGGGAAAAAGGGTGGGCAGTCCAGGAAAAGGGAAAAAAAAAAGAGAAGGTAGACAAAAGAGGCACATGGTTGCAGGACTTACTGAATCTACATTTTACATGTGAAAGGAGGGGTAGGGGAACACTCAATTATGCATTCCTCTAGTGCTCAGTCTGCATTTCTGCATAAGATAAAGTAAATATGGAGCAGAGGAGGTGCTGAAATGTGCATTCCTTTCAGGTAAACCAAGGGATGACTTCTAGGCCTGTTGTTGGTAATAGTGATACAATATTTCGTTCAGCTTCTCAATGGCCGCGTTTTACGGTTTCTGATGCACTTTCTTGATGGGACATCCCTTTTCAGCTGGTGTAACTCTGCTTATTTTCCATTACATTTAAGGCATTTATAATTAATTTTGATTCTTCTTTTCTGACTATGTTTTACCATCTCTTTCCTGTACGTAGAGGGAAGCATTTCACGGAGGGCCAGGTCCTTGGCTGGGACAAGGGAGAGCCGCAGAATCAAGTGTGGTCTCCAGCGGCCATCGTGCCGCCCCAGCCTGCCGCCTGGCTGTGTTGGGTTTGGTGGCCCACATGTAACTTCGCCTCTGTTTCTAGACTGTGACCCAGGACCCGGGGGAGATTAGTTGCCAGCCCGTGCCATGGTGGTAAACCCTCTAGGACAGGCCCCTCCTATTGGAAAACACTTGCTGGCCTTTCTGGTGTCTGCGACCTGAGGGTCAGCCCCACATGCAGCCCTGCTCAGTCAGCCCTGGGCTGGCAGGTGTCTTCTCTGTTTTGTGGTTTGGCATTTTACCTCACTGCTGTTTTCCATAAAAGTAGACTTTTCCGGGCCCGGCGCGGTGGCTCACGCCTGTAATCCCAGCAATTTGGGAGGCCGAGGTGGGCGGATCATGAGGTCAAGAGATCGAGATCATCCTGGCCAACATAGTGAAACCCTGTCTCTACTAAAATACAAAAATTAGCTGGGCATGGTGGCGCAAACCTGTAGCCCCAGCTACTCAGAAGGCAAAGGCAGGAGAATTGCTTGAACCCGGGAGGCGGAAGTTGCAGTGAGCTGAGATCACACCACTGCACTCCAGCCTGGTGCCTGGTGACAAAGTGAGACTCTGTCTCAAAAAAAACCACAAAAGTAGACTTTTCCTTTCTATTTCAAGTTCTATGCGTGATTTTGGGAGAAGGTTTTCTTTATATCGTCTGCAAATATGCTCCCTCATTTCTCACCTCTCCCTTCCATCTTCCACTTTCAATCTTTTCTTTTTTTGGAAGGAGGGTGAGGTATTGTCAGAGTTGTGTTTTCCAAGAGCCCTTTCGATTTCTCCATTTTTGCCCTTTTTCATTGTGTGTGTGTGTGTGACATACAGCATACATATAGAAAGATGTGCAAAAATTAAATGCATATGTAACAAGTAGTTATAAAGCCATATAATATGCAACCACCACGCAGGTGAAGAAATAAAGTCTTACGAAAACCTAGCAGCCTTCCAGGAGTCCCTCCCCATCACTGCACTCTTCCCCATGCCCCCACCCCAATACCCCCAGGAGTAAACACTTTTCTGCCTTGGTGTCATCGTGTCTTAGCTGTGTTTATAGTTTCACCATCTGCACATGCATTACGAAAGAGCGGCTTCTCCTTGCTTCTTCTTCCTGCAGGTCTTGTATCTTCAAAGATATTAGCAATAGGGTTCTAAAATACAACTTTTCCTGTTTCTGCATTCTCTCCCTTCTTCCGTGTTTCGTTTAATCTGTCAGATCGATTTTGTTCCACTCATATGAAAACTCTGTCTCAAATGCCTCCATTGCTGAGTAAGTGTGATGTACTGGGAAATGACTGGGAGTCCATATGGGAGTGGGCTTATTGGCCAGTGGTCTCCTTAACAGAATGGCCCTTTTTTGTCGGGCATCACCTGACTCCAGTGTCTAAAGGAGAATCTCCTCCTTGGTGATAATGTCTGATGCCAGCCTTCTGGGGCAACAGGAATAGTCTTGTGTTCCGTGAATTAGAAATTTCTGAATTTTAGCCTCATGGCTCACCCAATCCACCATGGTTGATTATTTGCTGACTCCAAGGTATAAAACTTTCTGAGATTCTCTGAGCAAATCACATTTCTTTTCTTCTTACATTGCAGCTTCCTTTATTCTACTAAATTAATGCCCACCAGTCTGTTAAATTTCAAATAAATGTTGACCTTTTAATCTTCTAATATTACTTCTCCCATTCTTTTTGTCCCAGTGGGATTATGCATATTTTAATTTATTTGCTCTCCTCTTCGTTGATTTTCTTAAGGGTGAGCAGATAACATTTGTGCTTACACTACCACATTTAACCAAAATTTCGATCAGGGATAGTTTTAAGAAAACTTTATATAATAGTTTCTTTCTTTCTTTTTTTTTTTTTTTTACTATTTTTACTATTTTTATTACTTGTAACTGTGTGAGTGCAGAGATATAATATAAAATTTATATTACAGGCACAGTGGCTCACGCCTGTAATCCTAGCACTTTGGGAGGCTGAGGCGGGTGGATTGCCTGAGCTCAGAAGTTGGAGACCAGCCTGGGTAACACAGTGAAATCCCATCTCTACTAAAACACAATTAGCCAGGCGGAGGCCGTGTGCGCCTGTAGTCCGAGCTATTTGGGAGGCTGAGGCAGGAGAATTGCTTGAATCCAGGAGGTGGAGGTTGCAGTGAGCTGAGATCACACCACTGCACTTCAGCCTGGGGGGCAGAGCAAGACTCCATCTCAAAATAAAAAAAAAAAAATTAAAATGTATCAAGTTTCAGGGTAATTATATTAATCATTTATTTTAGTAGTGAAATTAAATGTTAACATTAAATTATAAGGTTGGAAGATTTAACTAATGCCTTTTCCCCCACTGAATTAATACAGAACTAAAATTTATATTTCTGATACAGACAGGAGACAGGGAAATACTGTGTAGAAGATGATGGTGCCCTGGCAGAGGCCCCGCCTTCAAGCCTGGAAACCCACGGCCCTAAGTGGGAACAGGCATTCCTCTTTTCCTGCCCAAAAGTTGCCTTTTCACCTGCCACGCCCCACTGTCTCATACCATATAAACCCCAGACCCAGGCTCCAGAAGCAGATGAGGAAATGACAAAGAGCAGAAGAAAAGCAGAATGGTGTGGCAGAGAGAACAGAAGGAACATTTGAACATTGACAGGAGTTTGGCTGGGGATGGTTGGAGAGGAGATGGGGCTGCTGGAAGGCCAAACTCCAGGGGAAGATCACCTCCCCCTCTCCATTCCCCTTCCAGCTCCCCATCCATCCCACTAAGAGCCATCTCCACCACTCAGTAAAACCCCCACATTCATCCTTCCAGTTCATGTACAACCTGATTGTTCCTGGATTCTGGACAAGGACCTCGGTACCAAGAGGGCACTGAGTTGGATAACACTTAAGCTGTCTGCAGACAGCAAAACTAAAAGAGTGCACTGTAACACACTTCCACTTGGGCTTTGGGAGTTGCAGGCATCCACCCTTAGATGCTACCGTGGGGCTGGAGCCCAAAACACATGCACCCTGGCTCCTGCACCTGCCTGCCTGTGTGCTCCTCCTCCCATAAGGGGTTTGAGTGTGCAGTGGTAGAACATACGAGCCACAACCCTGTCACATGTCCTGCAAAGGGGGTCAGGGAAGTCTACTGTTTCATTTCCACTGGTAGATATGAGATTTTACAAATGATAAACTGTAGATTAGATACTCTCAAAGAAAAAAAAGCTACAAAGTTGTAGAGTTAATTACCTTATTCATGAATGCTTTTTTCCTAACCTAATTAACTCAATATCTTGGCATCACTAGGATTTTGAGCTTTACCCTATACCGGTTCCTCCTTCCCGAAGCGTTTGTTTTACTGCCTCATTTTATTGCTTTCAATTAGTGAAATCTGATTCTCAACCAAGAGTTCCTGAGGTGTTAGCCACCAGCCCTATCCTCCCTACTGTCACCTTCATTCTATCTGTTCAGCCTATCTTTTGGGGACATCTCTAGTTGAGGTTATTAACCTTATATCATGTTCCCTTCTTCCCTCTATGTGTACTCATTTTGTCTAAAATGGGTAATTCAAATGTATATTGTTTTGGTCACAAACCCCAACCGCTTGCTCACTGAATAACCTGCAATCTGCTCTTTGCAATGATCACTCCGTCCTGGAGGGTACGTTGGCATCCCCCGAGTCTGAAGGCACCCGCTTCCATCATGTTAGAACGCTCCCTGCAGCCCTCGGATCTGGACCTCAATCAGGCCAGCAACAGATTAGCTTTCTTACCTTCTTTTTTGCCTAGTTTTCTGTTGATTGTTTTAAAGGTGAAGGAGAGTAGTAGTACAGAAATAATAACAACACAAGGAGGCTGAGGCAGGGGAAGCACTTGAACTCGGGAGACGGAGGTTGCAGTGAGCTGAGATTGCGCCACTGCACTCCAGCCTGGCGACAGAGCAAGACTCCATCTCAAAAAAAGAAAAAAGGAAGAATGACAACAAAAAATTAAAATTAAATTAAAATGCAAAAAATAAGTGCAGAACTAATTTTTCTCTGGCTTGATTTTAAAATGTTAGTTGCAAGTGCTTTAGGTTGGAGATGTTTCTGACCCAAGCATGGCTCCCTCAACCCATAACCATCTTTTCACACATTCTTTGAAATCAGCTTCTGTGATCGTCAATGTAGGCCCCACCTCTCACCAGCTGTATAATCTTGGGAAAGTGGGAACCTCACTTTTACTTCTTTAGCTGTAAGACAGATATCTCCAAGCGTTGTTGAGAGGATTAAATGATACAGTGTACTTACAGTTCCCTGGTAGATAAGAAGCCCTCCATAAGCAGTGACCATTTTTATCATCTGTGTAGATGTTGAAGTTTGCCAGGATATTCTAGGATTCTATACTCTGCAATCTAGCGCTGTTTTCATACATTTGCTCTGATAAAACTTCCCTAGGACGCTGAGAAAAGACTTTTCAGGGCTGACTGAGTCCTGCTTAAATATTTTCCAGCTGTTCTGGCTCTTACGAAAGAAAGAAAAAAAAGATTTTCAAAGAGAATTAGTGTCTTTATTTTTGCTCTTTATTCTCCGTGTCTGAGGGGGAGACCCTACCGACCTCCCATCTATGACTTCCAATAACCACATGATACATCATTGCCTAGGAAGAGAGGGAGAGGGCCACAGGCTTGGCAGAGTCAGGACTTCCAGTCTTCCTGCTTTGCAATATCCCTGGGCTTCTGGCCTTGTACACAGCCTTACTGTGTTTCAGCTAGTACTGAGGACTGCATTCTACCCTTCCCATCACTTCCACTAAAAGTCTGGATCACCCAATTTCAGTGTTTAGGAAGCCAAGTGAAATCTATGAATCCCTGTTCAGAATGTAAGAGAAATTGAAGATCCTCTTTCCCCAGATGGATTGTTACAATCATCATAGCATTTGGAGAAGCCAAGATCAACAGAAGAGCAGTTAGCAGATGTGCATGTGTCTGTATTTGAACATTAGACACAGTAATTTTTCAGAAAGGATTTTCATCTCTGAAAAACTTTTCCAGTCTCAAGATTAAAAGAAGTATAGCTCATTCCATTTTAGGACATAATCTGTCTTTGGACCTCAGCATTTTAAAATTAGAAATATCTTTGATGGAATATTCCTTCAATTGTTAATTTCTCCAAGAAAGTTCAGCTCTTTGGAATCAGATTAACTGACATTATTTTGTTAGATTCTTACATTTGTCTTCAGTGCATTCACGTTTTAAAACAATGCATTGAAAATTTGAAAATGGTTTTATTTCAAATAACTACATTGTCTTTTTCTAAAATGAGAAGTCTCGGTGTTCCACGTTCTGATTTGGTGTGATTTCTGTTAAGAGTCTGAGATGTTTTCTGTACTTGCATTTAGATTACGCACGCTTGTCTGGGACAGTTTTATTTCTCACAGTTGTCACTGTGCCAAATATTTGCCTCCCCATCTTCTTCAAAAGAGTGGGCTAGAACTTGGCTACGCCATGAGATTTATTGTCTTTGAACTGCCACTTACTCTGAGCTGCTCACTTCCATTAATTAGCCTGACTTACTGACTCAGTGCTCTCTGGATTGTGTGCTCATATCAGATAGGTGGTGGCTAAAGTCCAGTCATTATGTTTCTAGACTCTCACTTCCCTGTACAATCTCAGTTCAATCATGCTGGCAAATACGTGGGGGAGCACTCAGCTCTGAGGAGTTCTATGAGGGAAAGTTCCATGTGGGCTTGGATTGTATAGCCAATAATTCAGAGCAAATCTGTGAAAGCTTTGTCTGTCATTTACAATTTGTAGGCACTGCAGAACCATAGATCCTAAAGAGAGAAGGATATGACCTCTGATGATAGTCTTAAATCATGGAAAGCTAAAACAATAAACACCTCAAATTCAGTGTATCTTTGCCTTGGAAAAAGGGTTAGACTTCATGGTTGCAATTCACCTGCCTCTCCTGTGGTTCATGGATTCTGACATCTCATTAGATTGATCAGCCACAGCGATCACAAGGTGATTGTTTGCCAAACATTACAGGCAAAATGAACTTAGCTCATATTTGTGATTTACTTTATGGTTTCTATCCGGAATTGGGAACAAATAAGACATTTGTTTTGACTAGGATATTGTACGCAGTTCTAATCAGCATTTGGATTCATAACCACTGTGCAATCACTTGTTTCTTACTCTGCTAGTCTTCATAATATTCATTTCAGGAGGTTGGCTGTATTTACAGTTAATTGAATTTTGCCATTGTTTTCTTTCAACAAAGCTTGTTGTTGTATTTAATTGTCTTTAAGAAAAGAAACTAAAAGTATCTGTCAACTTTCAAGCAATAAAATGCTTTTGTTAAAATCAATATTTACTAAAACATGTCATTTGAAAATTTAAGCAATATATAACTTGCAAACATTTGATTAAAATAGTTTCAGTAATATATTTTTAGCTTCAGTAGGTCAAGATAGTAAATCAATATTTTCTCTCAAATTCTGATAACATGTAAAAAAGTTTTTCAAAACAATAATCAAACAAGAAAAAGCAGTCAGTAAAGCTACTGATGACTCTTTATTTCCTTTTAGGACATAATCAATCTTTTGACTTAAGCATTTTATAATTAAAAATACTTTTGATAGAATATTCCTCTCACTGTTAATTTCTCCTAGAAAGTTCTGCTCTTTGGAATTAGATTAACTAATGATATATTTTTTGTCAAATTCTTCTATTTGCCTTCAGTACATCCTAGTAGACTTTAATTTAGAAAGCACATCCAAGAGTTAAACTCAAATAATTAGCAGGAATGGAAAACGGAGGATTCTAATTTTTCTTAAGAAAATGCTTTCTTATTATTGGCAAAACAATGAGTTTATTCACAGACATTTTTATTCCATTATTCTGTGAGTAAAGAAAGGAAGAGGAGGGTTTGTTCCCTAATGATGTTACATTAATTATTGTAGCCAAGATAGGCTTTTGAATACGATACCAAAACATACATGCAATAATGATCATAAAAATATTCTTTCCATCACTCAAATTTGACAGGATGATTTTTTTTTTTCTGATATGGAGTCTTGCTCTGTCACCCAGGCTGGAGTGCAGTGGTGTGATCTCAGCTCACTGCAACCTCCGCCTCCCGGTTCAAGTGACTCTTCTGCCTCAGCCTCCTGAGTAGCTGGGATTACAGGCACATGTCACCACGCCCAGTTAAATTTTTTTGTTTTGTTTTGTTTAGTAGAGACGGGGTTTCACCATGTTGGTCAGGCTGGTCTCGAACTCCTGACCTCGTGATCTGCCCAAAGTGCTGGAATTACAGGTGTGAGCCACCACACCTGGCCTGGCAGAATGATCTTTTATACATCTCATCCTACTGTCTGTATATCCCTTCTGCTTTGGTAGAGTGGGGTCTTGGTTTTGAGAGAGAGAGAGAGAGTCCTCGCAAAAGCACAAGGAGAGGTTTTGTGGGCAGAGCAGATAAAAATTCCCACACCAATTTCATGGGTGAAAAATGGCCATTTTATTTCTTCTATTGCTGAATGTCATTTTTATTTTCTGGATTTTTCCATCAAGCAGTGAAAACTCAGCATATTAATACTCAAAGTGTCCTCTGGCAGTTTAAACACCCTCTTGGTCCAGAGTCAAGTCAGACTCTTGGCGGCCCTCCTGGCACCACGTGTGTGAGGTGGAGACGTTTCTTGCCCTTGGCGAGAGCCACCTTTGCACAGGGGTGTCTGTGGAAGTGTCTGTCACTTTGTTTGGTCTCAGCTGCCAGTTCCCAGAGTAACCTTCTCTTTCGGCCACCTGCCTGCTTCATGTTCACAGCTCTGGCCAGCAGCCTCTCCATCCCTTTCTGCAAGCTCAAGTACTTGACGACTTCACTGGCCCTCTAGGGCTCTAAGGCCATCAGGCACCTGTGAACCTTGCACCTGACAGCTGAGACAAAAAAAAAACCAGACACTCTGCTCGTTGATTTCTGGGCTACATGCGGTCACAGGGTGTGGCTGCTTTTCCTGGACTCCAGCAGGATTCGGGCACACCCTGTGCACCCCAGCTTCACCAAACCCATGTGGGGCTTCTACCCACGACCTGGAGGCATCACTGCGCTTTTGCACAGATGGAGGAGTGGAAATGACCTGGAGATGGTGACGCAGGGAGGAAAAGCTGGATGAGAGCAAGGACAGGGAGTGAAAGGCAACACCCAGTGCGGCCCGGCTCCTGATGCCCTTTTGTCTGGGTGGGCTTCTGTGCAAACCACTGTCTGCGTGACAGGAAAAGGGAAGTCACACTTGGTGCCATCCTTTGGACTCCAAGCGTTTTTGTGCCTGGCCATAAGATTTTTTTTTTTTCTTTTAAAAGATTGTACCCTTCTGGCTGGGTGCGGTGGCTCACGCCTGTAATCCCAGCACTTTGGGTCACTGAGGCGGGCAGATCAGGAGGTCGGGAGTTCAAGACCACCTGGCCAACATAGTGAAACCCCATCTCTACAAAAAAATACAAAAAAGGCTGGGTGCGGTGGCTCATGCCTATAATCTCAGCACTTTAGGAGGCTGAGGTGGGTGGATCACGAGGTCAAGAGATCAAGACCATCCTGGTCAACATGGTGAAACTCTGTCTAAAAATACAAAAAAAAAGTAGCTGGACTTGGTAGTGCATGCCTGTAGACCCAGCTACTCAGGAGGCTGAGGCAAGAGAATCGCTTGAACCCGGGAGGCGGAGGTTGGAGTGAGCCAAGATCACACCACTGTACTCCAGCCTGGAGAAAGAGTGAGACTCCACCTCAAAAAAAAAAAAAAAAAAAAAAAATTAACTAGGCATGGTGGTTGGCACCTATAATGCCAGTTACTTGAGTGGCTGAGTCAGGAAAATCGCTTGAATCTGGGAAGTGGAGGTTGCAGTGAGCTGAGATCGTGCCATTGTACTCCAGCCTGGGTGACAGAACGAGACTCTGTCTCAAAAAAAAAGAATGAATGTTGAATATATCTGGTTTGTGTATGGCGTTTTGACAGTGCTCAATTTAATTCATCTCAAAAAACATCTAGTGAACACATACCAGATCATGGCCCATTTCAGGCTTTGGGTTATATAAATAACATACATCCAATGTGGGAAAACTAGACAACAAACACAATATAAAATAAATTTCAGAGAATTTAGAGGAGGATGAGTGTCATGAGAAGAAATAGTAAAAGGTAAGGAGGAGAGGAACTACATCTTTTGGGATTGCAATTTTAAATAGAGTCAAAACTTTAATTTTAGAATGTTGCAAATATGTCTAGAATATTTAGAAAATCTTTTGCAGTCATATACATCTAGAGCTAGAAAAATAGCTGCAGAGACTAAACTGAAAACTTAAAATTCATATATTAGAAACATTTTGGAACTTTGATAGCAAGGGAATGAAAATATTTTCATAAAGGTACCTTTATTTTGTTATCAGGAATTAGGCAAAGGCTACTGAAATACTCACAACTACAGCCCTACTCTAGAAACGAGGCAGCGGGCATCTATTGACAGGCAGGCGGGAGTGCTGAAGAACAGCTCAGGCAGCAGCGCAGGCATAGGGCAGGCTGATGGCAGCAGTGGCTCCGATTTGCTCTCACTCTGTCTCCATTCACTTTGGCAGTGTCCTCCGACACAGCCGCTGGGTTTGGAAACCAGATGGCTTTGACAAGTGGGGTACTAGCAAATATGAGACATGCAGCAGCTTGAGAAGCGCTCGTGCACTGAAGCATGTTTATTGATGCATTTAGAGACCCAAGACCACTATGCAAATACGCTCCGAGCAGCCCTCTGGAGGATGAGATGACTGCCCGCAACAACTAAGCCAACCATGGTTTTCTGTTTGTTTGCTTGTTTTGAGATGGAGCCTCGCTTTGTTGCCCAGGCAGGAGTGCAGTGGTGTGATCTTGGCTCACTGCAGCCTCTGCCTCCCGGGTTCAAGCAATTCTTCTCTCTCAGCTTCCTGAGTAGCTGGGACTACAGGTGCCCGCCACCACGCCTAGCTAATTTTTGTATTTTTAGTACAGACGGGGTTTCACCATGTTGGTCAGGCTGGTCTCGAACTCCTGGCCTCAGGTGATCCACTGGCCTCGGCCTCCCAAAGTGCTGGGATTACAGGGTGAGCCACCGTGCTCAGCCCTGAGCCAACCATGGTTTGACCCCAGTTACCTGAGTGGCCAGGAGGTCTCAGGTGATCCAGGAGCTGACCAAGGTTATCACAGATGCTCACATGAGTCTGGCCCAGACCAGAACTTCCAAGCAGAGCGCAGCTGAAATTGATTTCATAGAATGAGCTACATAAATGGTTGTCATGTTAAACCAGTGACGTTAGGTGGTTTGTTACGTAGCAAAACCTAACTGACACAGTGTATTTAACTACTTCAGTTCTGATAGCCCATCATAGAATATTTTAGCTAAGCTACTTCATCTAATTTATAGTCCTTTATATTTTTCTCTGTTGGAAGCATTTCATAGAGACAAACTAGTTGCTATTTAAGTAAAATAAGGCACCATTATGCATACGTTTTTGTCACCTATGTAGACAATGAGGAAATAGAATTGTTTTAAATTCTTAGGGACACAAGTTCTAGGTTGACATTTATCAAATTTTCATTATTAGTCTAAGCACAGTCTTTCCTCACTACCTCCCAAATAAGCAGTTACCTGCTAGTGTATCTATTCTATACATTTGTCAGCTCAAAGGAACGAGGCCAGCAGTTACGCTGATTATATAGAATAAATACATAGGATGAAAACTGAAATTAGACATGCCCATTAAAAAATGTGATGATTCTTTCCATGCCAGGACCAAATAGAATAAAAAACCCCTCACTGATCTGGATTGAATTTTAATTTGCTAAGCTTTGAGCGAGCCAACTTCTGCCCAGGAACATTTGAATAGAAAGGCTTATGAGGCCAATAGTCTGCTCATCACAGGTGATAAAGTTTTTTAAAAAAGTCAATAAATTACTTTTTACTACAGGAGAAATGTACGTTTTATATGCCAACAAAGAGTGGAAATGCCAGAAACACCTGAGGGCTGAATCACGGAGCGCTTACTTCAGCGTGCCAGACGTTAGTGCCAGTGCCTGATCACAACAAGCCATCCAATCGCACGAACTTGGGCTACGAGGCACTCAGGTTTTTATATTCATTAGGAAAGTTATTGATTCTGGAAAGCTACCTCTAATAAACTACACCATTTTATCAGGCCTGTTATATAGGCAGAGACAAATTATTTGATCAATGATATTGAGTAAAAGGAAAAGCATTCGTTGTCTCTGATCTCTTCTTCCTCCGCCCTGAGTTGTCCATTGCTACCAGCAGCAGCATGAAGAGGAACAGTGGGGCCAGGTCTGATTTGGTTTTATGTAGCTATATATAATATTTGATAATTACATTGCATTGTTTTAAAAAAAATATTAAATAAAAGCTAAAGTGACAAATGGCAAAAAGTATATTACATTCATAAAAATAACTTTACATTTACACAAAGTAGTAATTCACTGTACATTGGCTTCAGCCAAAGCATCCATACGTTATTTAATTTCCAGTTATCAGCTGCTTGAACTTTTATGCCCTTTAGCTCTGTCTGTTAAAGAACATAGCTCCAAAGAATTTCCATAAAATAGTTCTAAATTAATCAAAGAACGTTGTCAACGAATATAGTTAATACACTGAAGGAAATTTTTGTAAATAAAATTAATAAAGATGGAAATTTGTTACCTAAAAAAATAAGATTCTAGCTATTCTATTGTTGTTTGTGTTTCCATTTAAACATCAGAATCACCTTGCCAAATTCCACACAAAAATCCTGCTAGTATTTGGATTGGAATTGCACTGAATCTATTACATTAATTTGGGGAAAATTAATATTTAAAAACACTGAGTTTTCCAATCCAAGCACAAAGGTATACTTCACCATTTATTTAGAAATTTAACTTTCTCAGCAATGTTTGTAGTTTTCAGTATGGACATTTTCCACATATTTCCTTAATTTTATCTCTAAATATGACATATTCTTGATTTTTTATATAAATATTTAAAGTTCATATTTGTAAGAAAATTCAAAGCACCAACTGGGAGACATTATTTGTAAAACATATGTCTGATAAATAACTTGTATCCAAAAGGTATAAGTAATTTTTGCAATTAAATAATAACAATATAGAGAAAAACTGCAAAGAGGGAAAAGATTGAGATACATTTGACAATAGAATATATACAACCCACAAGCAGATGAAAAGCTGCTCACCATCATCAGTTATCAGGAAAATGCAAATTAAAATCACAGGGATACATCCATTCACACACTCAAATGACTATAGTTCAATACTCAATAACAATATTTGGCAAAGATGTGGGGCAACAATTCTCATAAGCTGCTGAACAGGTTTATAAAATGGTGCGGCGACTTAGGAGAACTGTTTGGCAGTTTCTCAGGCTTAGGTATTTATCCTGAAGAACTGAAACAGGTTTACAAAAATACTTGCATAGAAATGGTCACAGCAGCTCGATTCATCATAGTCCCAAATGAGAGACAACCCAAATGTCCACCAAGTCACAGACATGGGAAAAGTACTCACGATATGTGCATACAATGAAACGCTCTGCAATAAATACTGTTGCAGAAACATAGAACTCATGTTGTTTTAGGTAAGTCTCTTCTAAGTGGACAGGTTTTTATTTTCCATTGCAGTAAGACAAATTCTCTAGAAAACTAGACACTTCAGTTTGCTTATTTAAAGATTTGAAATAGTGATATTTATTTCTAAATTACATGTCACGGTGGTATTTTAAGGCACTACCTCTTCAGTCAGACTGCCTGGGTTTGAATCTTGCCTTTTATTTCCTATCGTTTAACCTCAGTTATGGACTGAATGTTTGCGTCACCCCAAAATTCGCATGTTGAAGCCCTAGCTCCCGACATGATGGTATTTGGAGATGGGGCCTTTGGGAAGTAATTAGGATTACGTGAGATTGTGAGTGTGGAGCCCCATGATGGGTTTAGTGCTGTTGTAAGAAGAGACACACAAACAGCATACACACATGCACAAAGACGAGGTCATGTGAACACACAGCAAGATGGCAGCCTCCTACAGGGCAGAAGAAGCCTCAGAGTGAAGCCTATCTTACTGCAACCTTAGTCTCTGACTTCTCAGCCTCTAGGACTGTGAGAAAATGGATTTATTTTGGTTAAGCCACCAGTCTGTGGTATTTTGCCATAGCAGCCTGAGTACACTAAGACAAATCCTCTCTGCCTAAGGTTTGCATCTGTCAAACGGGGCTAATCATAGTACCACTTCCCAAGTTCACTGTGAGCACTAAAGGAATTGGTTTCTTTAACACGTCTCAAAGATCGTCCAGAAAATTCGGAGCACTGCATATGAGTGTGGTTACGAGTATCGCTGCATCTTCTGCGTGCCTTGCTCTTCCCGTCTTTCATGTTCCCTTATTCCCCTTCCTCGTGGCTCCTTTTGAAGACAGTATTTAATGCATATCTCCACTGCCGTTTGGAAGCTATGCCCTTGTTATACTGTGTTAATAGTCACCCTTGAAATCTGAATGTGTGTATAAAACACAAGTCCTGAAGTTAATCAATGTCTTTACTTTCTTCCCCCCTCAAGTTCAAGGGGCTGGGAACGCTTTATTTCTCATCACTCCTTTCAAATCACATTTGCAGTTGTTGTATTTTTAAAATTTCTACCTTGCTTTTATAATCCACAAATTACACATTGTTTAATACTGAACAAAAGCAAGAGTCACATCTCTGCTCCTCATCTCCCTTCCTTGATACATTTCAGACCTTCCTTATGGGACTCTTCGTTTTTGAATCCCAAACTTTAGAAGCTGTTTTGAGGCTTATTTAGAAGTAAACTCTTTCAAAATCTGCTCATTTGTCTTTATTTTGTCCTCATTCTTGAAAGATACTTTAGCTGTATTAACTATCCTCCAGGCTGGGCGCAGTGGCTCACGTCTGTAATCCCAGCCGGTTGGGAGGCCGAGCGAGGCGGGCGGATCACGAGGTCAGGAGATCGAGACCATCCTGGCCAACATGATGAAACCCTGTCTCCACTAAAAATACAAAAAAATTAGCTGGGCATGGTGGTGCAGGCATGTAGTCCCAGCTACTCGGGAGGCTGAGGCAGGAGAATTGCTTGAACCCGGGAGGCAGAGGTTGCTGTGAGCCAAGATTACGCCACTGCACTCCAGCCTGGGCGACAGGGCGAGACTCCATCTCAAAAAAACAACAAAAGATACCACTGCATCCCACAAATTGTCAGTGCTAACTTCCTCAACAAGGAAGTTATTTATGTATTTATTTAATATGTGAGTGACTCAGATGCAAATTCCATCCTGAGAATACCAACTCCTGATGGCAACTCCTGATATCCGTTGTGGCTACAACAGGAAACTGAATTCACTCAAATAGTTTAAATCAAGAGAACGTAATATAAGGACTGCCTACAGAAGTGAAGCAGGGTGAGGAAAGACAACAGGGGATGTTGAGCTACTCAGAGAATAGTAACGGTGACCACCACTTGAGCTACAGTGACAGGTGTGGAAATAGAATTGCTTAAGTTCCCTAAGACCGGAATTGTGAGAGGCTATCCAGAATAGCTGAATTTGCAGAGGAATGCAGCTGTCCACAGGGAAACAATGGCAAAGGAGCAATGGGGCAGAGAAGACATAGTCTGACTTTTCTTTACTTTCTACCTTATTATATGGTAGAAGACTTGCTTTTGGCTGTGCTGGCAAACATACAGAAAGGAAAACCGAAAGGTAAGCTTTAGGTTTTGAAATCTCAAGTCAAGATGCAGATGGAAAATTAGAAAGCCACTGTGGTGATCTTAAAAGATATCTTCTTTGGGAGGCAGAGGCGGGTGGATCACAAGGTCAGATCGAGAGCATCCTGGCCAACATGGTGAAACCCCGACTCTACTAAAATACAAAAAATTAAGAGGCCAGGTGCAGTGGCTCACGCCTGTAATCCTAGCACTTTGGGAGGCCAAGGTGGGTGGATCACGAGGTCAAGAGATCGAGACCATCCTGGCCAACGTGGTGAAACCCCATCTCTACTAAATACAAAAATTAGCTGGGCGTGGTGGTGCATGCCTGTAGTCCCAGCTACTCAGGAGGCTGAGGCGGAAGAATCACTTGAACCAGGAGGTGGAGGTTGCAGTGAGCTGAGATCGTGCCACTGCCCTCTTGCCTGGTGACAGAGTAAGACTCCGTCTCAAAAAATGATAGCCTGTGTATCTGAAAGTCAGCTACACAAAGGAGAAAGCATCAAAACTAACTGCTTGGCTCTGTAGTCTCGGTACCTGTTAAATGCATAATTCCCTTGATTGGCAGCAGCTGAGCAACTCACTGTAAAGGAAAGGGACCCTAAGATTTAGTATGGCAAACTGAGATAAAGTTAAGAAATTCTAGCCCACACATCCCCTGAAAGCTCTTGGTAGCCAGAATCACCTCTGCCCAAGTTGTTCTTGGCTTGAAGACTGGCTCTGGGAAGAGATCCCATGTATATCAATGGAACTACAAAATCTTGAGAACATGCCAGAAGGAAGCTGGAAAGCATTAAAGAAATACATTAATTCGTATTAAATTTTTTTTTCTTTCTCTGCCCTCTCTAGGTATAATTTTGGATTTGTCTGTTTTTACTTTCATTTCTATCAAATGTTGTTTGATATATTTGGAAGCTGTTATGTGGTGCTTGCACTTAGGATTCTTGTGTCTTCTTGATGCATTCACACTTTTACCATCATAAAATGTCTTTCTGGGCTAGGCGAGGTGGCTCAACCCTGTAATCCTAGCACTTTGGGAGGGAGAGGTGGGTGGATCATGAAGTTAGGAGGTCAAGACCATCCTGGCCAACACGGTGAAACTCCGTCTCTACTAAAAATACAAGAAATTAGCCGGGCATGGGGGCACACACCTGTAGTCCCAGCTACTCGGGAGGCTGAGGCAGGAGAATCTCTTGAACCCGGGAGGCGGAGGTTGCAGTGAGCCGAGACCACACCACTGCACTCCAGCCTGGCGACAGAGTGAGACTCCATCTCAAAAAAACAAAACAAAACAAAACAAAATAAAAAATGAAACGTCTTTCTGTATCCTGACATCCCTCTTTTCCTGATTTAACATAACCACAGTAACTTTCTTGTTATTAAGAACTTATGTAGTACATTTTTGTTTCTTCCTCTTACTTTTAAAGTGAATTTAATTTAATTTTTTTTTTTTTTTTTTTTTTTTTGTAGAGCCCTTTTATAGAAGTCACCCTGTACTTCCCAGGCTGGTCTGAAACTCCTGGGATAAAGCAATCCTCCTGCCTGGGCCTCCCAAAGCACTGGGATTACAGGTGTGAACCGCTGCACCTAGCCTAACATACTGTTTTGAAATATGTATACATTGTGGATTCGGTAAATGTAGCTAAACACATACCTTTTGTTTGTTTGTTTGTGGTGAAATCACTTACAGCCTACTCTTTTAGCAATTTTCAAGTACATCACCGTGGGGGTACAACAGAGCTCTTGCACCTGTTCCTGCTGTCTAAGATGACATTTGGCATCCTTTGAGCAACATGCTGATTGATCTTTAATATATTGTATTGCTACCTTGTGGTAGGCAGAACTTTGGCCTCGCGATCTCAGCCACCTAGTGTCACAGCCTGTTATGTGACACGGCAAAGAGGCTTTGCAGATGTAATTAATGTTGCTCCTCAGTTGACTTGAAGATAGAGAGATTAAGTTATATTATCCAGGTGAGCTGGATATTATCTCATGAGCTCTTTAAATGTGCCCCTGTAGGAGAACGCAGTCAAGCCAGGCTGTACCCAGACTTCTGACTCATGGAAACTAGGAGGTAATAAATAGGAGTTGTGTTAATTTATTATGGCAGCAATAGCAGGCGAATGCATTCTTTAGGGACAATTAACTTCAATGTTTTGTGTGTGAATCCTCCTCGTGCACTAATGACACACAAACACATTCACACGCACACTCTCAGAGATACTCAAGGTGTAGTCTTTTTCTGTTTTAAAGGCTGCAGTTCTCAGCGTTCTTACTGAGCCATGCCATCGCTTTTGTGTCGCTTTGGACAGCCTTCCCTACTGTCTGTCATCCTCAGCTTTTTCCTGTGTTGCCTTTTTTCCCTTTTTCCTGTTTGCACCTCAGTTCTTTTGTTTTCTGTTAATTTTAGGACCTAATTATATACACAGCTGGTCAACCAACACATGTATAGTTTTCATCACAAAAAAGGAAGGACATTGCATTGTGTGAAATGTTTGCATCTTTACACACACACACACACACACACACACACACACACAATTTTGAGAAGGGGTCTTGCTTGCCACCCAGGCTGGACTGCAGTGATGCGATCTCAGCTCACTGCAACCTCTGCCTCCCGGGTTCAAGCAATTCTCTGACTCAGCCTCCTGAGCAGCTGGGATTACAGGCATCCACCTCCACACCTGGCTAATTTTTCTGTATTTTTGGTAGAGATGAGGTTCACTCTATTGGCCAGACTGGTCTCGATCTCATGGCCTTGTGATCAACCTGCCTCGGGCTTCTAAAGTGCTGGGGTTACAGGTGTGAGCCACTGCACCCAGCCTGTATTTTTATTTTATACTTACTGCAAAGTGGCATGTGGATATTTCTCTACTGCTGAATACAAAGGAATCTATTAAAATAGAAATACTCCTCATACGTGTACTATAGGACTCTTGGGACTGAAGACAATTTGGCCTTTGAAAAACTGTATTATCATAATCATAAGAATTATATTTGATAGTTTCTAATATTTATTAACATCCAGAGAAAGATTTTATCGAAGTCAACATTTGCAATTTAAATGTGGTTTTAAGCACTTTGTTTAAATGCAGAAGAATTATGATGCATTAATCTGTATGTTTACACAAATTTGACAACTATAACACATGCCACTTTAAAAAAAACCGGATTTGCCATCCACAGTCTCATATAAATACAAGCTGTAAGTCTAAGAGCCACCCCAGATTCCATTCTCTGCCTTACTCCAGTGACTAGTCAGTTCCCAAGGCGAGCTTATTTGTCTTCCTGAATGACCCTAAGGGGTTAAAATAGATCTGATTGTTGGAGACAACATGATTGACAGTTATAAAGAAAACTTGTAACTATTGACACTATGCAAAGGTCTAACTTGTCCTTTGGAGGAAAATATTTTTCTTCTTACTAGCATTTCTGACTAGACGTTTCGTGGGACTGTCATAGGAAATGTGCTGGTATGAAATAGTTGGCTGAAGATCCCTTTCAAAATCCGAGTTCCTAATCCTGCAGTCCGCATCACTGTTGACACAGCTGCAGAGCGCGCATTCTTCCAGGAGCACTTCCAGGGCTTTCAGGAAGGTTCTGTCCTCCGTTTGTTTTGATTCCTAAAGCCAGCAGTCTTTCATGAAGAGAAAGTCCCAGGAAACACTTTCGAATAAATTAAATGGTATTTTTAGGCATTTTTATCGATCTGTTGTTTAGAGACTATTTTGAATCTGTTGACTTACTTGTGATAGGCAGAACTTTTACAGCACTTTAGAGGAATCTGATTTGTAGGTTGAGTTTCCACCTTGAAATGATAGTCATTACTTTTTTTTTTGTTTAGAAGTAACATCTTTGTTTCCATAAGACCTTCAGTTTATAACACAATTAATGTATGATTGAGCCTTACTTTTTTAAAAGCACTGATTTATTTGAAACCTGTCTAAATTTGGCTAGGTTTCCTAATTGGAGCAATCATCAATATAGTGTGAATGGCCTTATAACATATAATTTTATTAAATAAAATATTTTCATTAAAACTAAAGGAAGTCATAAAAATTTGATTTTTTTTCTAAAGAAAAAACTCTATTGAAATCCATGGACCTAAAATGTAGTCTATTATTTTAAAAAGCCTATTTAATTACAATTTTGAAATAGATACATATTTCTAGCATATTTTATTCACCCAATACTTACTTTTTTACGAGAATTACTCCACAGAAAGTCATCTTGTTTTATGAAAATAACTGAGAAAGTCATTTTTTTCTTCCTGACAAGATTTAAACGTTGGAAGCCACAGCTTTATTAAGTTACATTCAGCTGATTGCATTTATGAAATTAGTCTATGAAGTTAAAAAAAATGAAAGGGTATAGTATTCAAAGGATATCACTAATAAAAATCATTGACAAATTTAAAGAAGTTATTAACGTAAAACAATGCTACGTAGTTCATTATACTTTAAATATTTCCAGTCTATTGTTATTAGTTAAGTAAATCTACTAGTATTTTCCCCCAAAATTCATTATTTCACCGAATTCCTCTCATCTGAGCATAGCTTTGACGTGTTAAAGATGCTGTGTAAGACGGCTCTCAGTAGCTAATTTATTCTAATTAACAAATGTCTGCGTTCTTAATTTGTTAATTATCAGGGCTCCCCAATCTCTTAGTCGATTATTTCATTCCACAAGTATTTATTGAATGCCTGTTATGTGAAACCCTCTTCTAAATACTGGAATAACAGTAATAAAACAATGAAAGTTGATACCCGCAAGGAGCTTACGTTGTGAAGAAGGATGTAAACAGTGTATACACACTGCAATGTCAGATAGTGGTAACCTTTAAGAGAATAGTACAATAACATGCATACAGGGATAGAAAGTGATGGGAAGGCCTTGTTTCCACCATCCTTTTCCTCTCACGCTCTAGCCAAGTATCTTCTCCATCAGTTGTGTTAAACACACTCCCTTTTGTTACTAGGCATGTTCTGACTCCTCTGTCTGAAACACTTTGCTCTTTGCCTAGCTAACTGCTATTCTTAGCCACAAATACAGCTCCCACAGGCAAGCCTTCCCCCTCTCAGACATGCTCCTAGAGCATCACGAAACTTCCATGAAATCTACGTTGTTTGAATGGTTATTTGCTCACTCTGTTCTCCTCCCTAGAGCATGGGAATATATATATGTGTCTATATATACATATATAATGTCATAAATATATATATAATGTCACATATATATATGACATAAAGTGAATGCTTAATAGAATTAGTTGAACACATTATTTTCAGTGTAATTACCAAGAAGTCAGGTTCCAAAGACCACATATTTTAACCATTCTATTTATATGAGATGTTTAGAAAAGGCAAATGTATGCAGAAAAAAGGTAGATTAGCGTTTATGTTACAGAAACATCAGGGGTTTGGTCTAGATCCTGCTACTCGCTGCACAGAAAGCCAGTGACTGAGACAAGTATTGCTAAGGAAGGATCTTTAATGTGGTGCTGCAGCAGAGGAGATGGGAACTCTGTCTCAAATCCATCTCCCTGACCTGCTAAAACCAGGAGTTTATATAGCAGTGAAAAAAATATAACAGTGTATAAGAAAACAGGCACTTTGTCTAGATGTGGTGATTTGGTGAGTTTCAGTTCTTTGATCCTTTTTTTGAGAGAGATTTGAAGGTCATTTCCTGAGGAAATAACTCAGATAAAACAAATGTATGTTTCAAGCTTTAAGACTAGAAGGGCCAATTTCTTTCTATGTTTATCAAAAAATATCTATGAGACTACTGGGTCAGCTTCATTTGCCCAGGGCTGAGAGAGGGAATGGCGATTCACTGCTGACTGCCTGAGGGATCTTACTGGAAAGATGGAAATGCTCTAAAACTGGATGGTTGCAGACTTAGCAAGTTGACTAAAAATCATTGAATCATACATTAAAATTAGATGAGTTTTATGATATTTAAATTATATCTCAATAAAAGTCTTTATTTTATTTTTATCTTTTCGAGACAGTGTCTTGCTCTGTCACTGAGGCTGGAGTGCAGTGGCACGATCTTGGCTCACTGCAACCTCAGCCTCCCGGGTTCAAGTGATTCTCCTGCCTCAGTCTCCCACGTAGCTGGGACTACAGGCACCCGCCACCACGCTTAGCTATTTTTTGTATTTTTAGTAGAGATGGGATTTCACCATGTTGGTCAAGCTGGTCTTCAATTCCTGTTCTCAAGTGATCTGCCCTCCTCAGCCTCCCAAAATGTTGGGATTACAGGTGTAAGCCACCATGCCCACCCTCAGCAAAGGTCTTTTTTCTTCTTCTTTTGAGATGGAATCTTGCTGTGTCACCCAGGCTGGAGTGCAGTGGTGCAATCTTGGCTCACTGCAACCTCTGCCTCCCAGGTTCAAGCTATTCTCCTGCCTCAGCCTCCCGAGTAGCTGAGACTACAGGCACGCATCACCATGCCTAGTCAATTTTTTTGTGTATATGTGTGTTTATATATATATTTGTAGAAACGGGGTTTCAGCGTGTTAGCCAGGATGGTCTCCATCTCCTGACGTCGTGATCCGCCCACCTCGGCCTCCCAAAATTCTGGGATTACAGGCGTGAGCCACCACGCCTGGCTCTTGAAGTCTTTTTTTTTTTTTTTTTTTTTAAAAAGGAAGTGGTGAAGGAAAGTGGGGGGTGGCCAGGGCAGGGCTTTTGAAGGAGATACTATTTGAATGAAAACTGACATGAAGGCAAGAGCCTTGAAGATACCTGGGTTCAGAGGGCTCCAGGCGGGGGAGCAGTGGGGTTCTTGGGCGGCATTCCTATGTCTGAAGAACAGTGGGGAGTCCAGGTGGCTGGAGGGAGTTGGAACGCGGGCCACAGGATGAAGGGGGAGGCTAGCCAGGAGCCAGTTAGGTATGTGAGGTTTGGTTAATTAGGGTCAGGGTATTGAACTTTATTTTAAATGTGATGGGAGGCTACTGAAGGATTTTAGCAGGAGAGCAACATAATTTGGTTTACATTTTGAAAGAATCACTTTGGATGCTGTATGGAAAAATAGCGGGAAGCCCAGGTAAGAAACTGAGCAGCCAGTCACGAAATGGTGGTGTTATTGATCAGGGTGGTGACCGCCGAGGCTGTGAAAAGTATGTATCTTGTAGATAGAAATATGTGAGAAAATCACAGCCTATTCTAAAAGCTGCAGACTCCTTGAGTGAATACAGTCGGGGAAGTGGGCGGAGCAGAGCAGCCTAAGAGGACAGTCAGGAAGCATGTGGGGTCAGATTACATGAGGCTTTATAGGGTGTGGGACAGAGTTTCGCTTTATTTCAAATCCAATGAGAAGTCACTGGAGGATTTCAGATGCAGAATGATACAGTCGGACTCACTAACGTAAAGATTATTCTGTCTACCGTGTGGAGAAGAGACTCTAGGGGAGGAAGGGTAGAAACTGGAGAGTAATTTAAGAAGCTAATTGCAGAAGTTAGGCAAGAGAGGGTGGTGTGGGAGATGGGGGTGGTGGCAATGGAGATGGAAAAATAGGCGCACACGGGGGCTTCTTTCGAACTGGAACAGGTGGGATAACTGGATACGGGGAAGAGGGAAGTCAAGAGTGAAGCGTTTTTGGTTTGAGTAACTGAGTTACAGTAGTTTACTCTGTAATAATACTACATGTGTAAACACAGGTTACATACGTACTTGAAAGAACACTAAACTTGTTTTGTTTTTCTTTGATTTTGGGGTTTGATTTAACGGGATTGTCCCTTACACATTACTCTTAAGCAAGCCTTTAACGCTTAACACTTTAAAGTGCTTGGTACCTAGTAGGCGTAAGTAATATTTTATCAACCTGAGCTGGAGAGTTCTTAGATATTGTTCTTGCCTTAAATTCAGTCATCCCTTGGTATCTGCTAGGCATGGCTTCCAGGAACCCCATGCTTACCCAAATCCACCGATGCTCAAGTCCCTTATACAGAACAGCGTCGTGTTTGTGTGTCACTGACAGACATGCTCCGTGCACTTTACGTCATCTCCAGACTACCTATCATTCCTAACATGATGTAAAAGCTAGGGAAACAGTTGTACTACTGCACTGTTTAGGGAGTAACAGCAAACCTGTACCTTTTTCAGTGTGGATGCAATGATCACAGGACTAACTGCATTTTCAGTCTGCGCGTGGTTGAATCGATGGATGCAGAGCCCGTGGATGCTGATTGCCAGCTGTATATCCTACTTCTAATCCTTCTTTTGTATGGACTAAGCTTCCAAAATTCTTCTGAAACATTAAGACATGCTCTTCTTTGAAGCCTGTCTGAATCCTCACGGCCGTCAGCATGAGAACCAAAGGCTGCAATGGTGCACACGGTGTCCTTCCTCTCGGTAGCTTGATTGTTCAGCGTCCTTGTGACCCAGCCTCTCCTACTGTCCTTGATTCAACAGCTGGTCTACTGAACTGTGTAACTGAATTACAGCTCCTCGAATGCGGTGCTCTCTCAGCTTGGAATGCCCTCCTGCTCCTGTTGTTATTAGTATGACACATTGGTGATTTTCTTCCTATGAGAAGCTTCTTTAATTTCCCAAGTATGAGTTAGATATCCTCCTGTGTGTGCCCTGAACCCTGTACATCCCCCACATCACAGCAGCTCATTGCCTTGTAATTGCTTGTTTGCTTTTATGTTTCTCACATTGGACAGCATATTCCTTAAAGATAGAGATTTTCGCTGTAATATTATCCTCAGAACTTAATATATGTTGTCATACTAAGAGCTTGATAAATACAACATACATAAGTAAATGAAAATTTTCTTCTGCATTAGAGAATACAGTTCCTAGGGAAAGTATGTATTTAGAGCACATGATTAAAGCAAGAAGTCTGGGAAGAGCCATGTTTAAGGAATGGAGAGGAACGAAGACGTAAGAAAGAAGAGAAATGGAGCTGTAAAGGCACGAGAACAATGTTCAGAGTGTTTTATCACGGCCGTCTGGGAAAAATAGAATTTCAAGAAATGAATGATCAGTCATGTCCAATACATATAAAAGTCAAGAATAATGGCTGTGAAGTGTCCAATAAATTTGGCAATTAAAAATACACTGCTGACTTTATGAAGCGGTTTCAGTATGTTGAGGCAGACAGAAGCCAGATGAGACGGTGCAGCATTGTAAGTGGAACAACGCAGCTGATGACAACGCAGCCCTGCTCTAACACGGCAGGAAACACGATGTGTCCTGGGGCACCCTCCTGCTTGCTGTCTTCTGTGGCTTGTGACGCCTGGTAACTAGCGGATGTTTAATTTCCTGAGGGCTTGTAATATACCTGAGAATAATGATGGATGAGGCAAATTTGGATAAGCTTGTACAAGAGACTAGAGAAAGGAAGAGATGTAGAAAAGCTCTGAAGGGAGAATTCTTGAATGTGTGATGTTTGAAAGACTAGACTAGGCTGGGCACGGTGGCTCACACCTGTAATCCCAGCACTTTGGGAGGCCAAGGCGGGCAGATCACCTGAGGTCGGGAGTTTGAGACCAGCCTGATCAACATGAAGAAACCCTGTCTCAACTAAAAATACAAAAAATTAGCCAGGCGTGGTGGTGCATACCTGTAATTGCAGCTACTCGGGAGGCTGAGGCAGGAGAATCGCTTGAACCTGGGAGGTGGAGTTTGTGGTGAGGCGGGATCGCGCCATTGCACTCCAACCTGGGCAACAAGAGTGAAACTCTCTCTCTCAAAAAAAAAAAAAACAAAGAAAGAAAGACAGACTAGACTAAGGAAAAGTTCACTGGCACAGTGGGTGGAATTTGCAGTGGATACCAGAGTAGAATTTGGGAAGAGAGATTGGTGGTGGAGGAGACTACACCCTGCAGATCTCCACTGATAGAGGTGGTAGAGACCAAGAGCCTGGCCATTGAGCTGAAATCCACCCCGCACTTGTGCTGTACACATTCCGATGGGCTGCTCTCCGGCCAGTGACTGAGGTGGAAGAGTGCTGCCTGTCCTGGGAGACATGAGCTCCTCTGACGGCTGAGGTTGGCTCATGGACTTCCCAGTAGCTTTGCTGAACCTTCCGTAGACTGGAAAGCGGCCTGAGATGCTTTCTCACAGACTCCTCTGGCTCCTTCACCATTTTCTTTTACAGTAGTTTTTCTTAATAAAATCCTTGCATGTTTAATCCTGTGCTGATATCAGCTTCTCAGAGGGTCCAGACCGACATAATATCTAATGGGCATTTTTATTTTTGCAGGGAGGTCAATTGCTGTGTTGTTAGTGGTGTACCCTTCCATCATTCATGTTTCTTCAAGATATATTCAGTAAAATACCCATTGCTCACTAATGCTGGTTGGAGTAGGTCTTTTTGTTTTTTAGATGTAGCCTCACTTTGTTGCCCAGGGTAGAGTGCCATGGTGCAGTCTCAGCTCACTGCAACCTCTGCATCCTGGGTTCAAGCAATTGTCCTGCCTCAGCCCTGCAAGTAGCTGAGATTACAGGCATCCGCCACCATGCCCAGCTAATTTTTTTGTATTTTTAATAGAGACAGCGTTTCACCATGTTGGCCAGGCTTGCTGGTTTCGAACTGCTGATCCCAAGTGATCTGCCTGTCTTGGCCTTCTAACGTGCTGGGATTACAGGCATGAGCCACCACGTCCAGCCAGGTCTTCTTTCTTGAGGGGAGGGACAAAGTAAGACAATGAGAACTTTCAGGAATGTCTTCTTCAGAAGAGAAGCTGCCCGTAGAACACAGTCCCATGTAGATGATGCAGTGATATTAGGAGAATGTTCCCCCGCAGAAGTTTAACACAATTAGTATCAAGGGGATGCTTATAAATGGTAATGCAAGAATGCTATTCAGGAGTCTTGCCTTATACGTCAAAAAATGATGTGTTTCTGACTGTGGAATATCTTCACAGGTAGAAGGCAGGTAATAGTTATATAGAAATAAAACAAAAATAATAATGTATAGGATATAGCTTCAACGATTCCCAGAGTATCAGAGGTACAAGGCATGTTACAGACCAACTGCTAATTTAAAACGTTCTTTGAGTATTCTAGTGAGAGAAGCTGCCGCCTGTTGAGATTCCACAAGATTAAATATATGAAAAGAGGAAATGCGCGGGAATGCCTGCATGGAGAACTACACCCACCTGCTGTGCCCCTCTCTAATGATAATGCCCACTATTAACTGAGGGACGGCTCTGTGCCTTGTCCTTGCATTACATGGACTCAGGAACACTTCACAGGACTCATAGAGGTAAATAAGGAAAACGTATTTTTATAGACGACGAAGGTGAGGCACACAGGGAGGTAAGTGCCCAATGCGAAAGCCCGTCTGAATTGGCTTTAGAAACTGTATATTTACTTTTTCACAAAATTTTGTTTATCTAGAGGAAAAAATAACAGATGGGTTTAATGGCTTTGGAAACATTTAAACAGGTGGACCTCAAAATATGTGAAATGAACATATTGCTGTTGTTTTTATAATTTTCCTTCCTTCTATTTTTGCTAAAAATTTCTCAAGGCCTTTGGACATGTGAAAAAAATGAGCATTTGTTTTATGTTGCTTAATAGAAACAATTTTTTAAAGTATTGATTTATGCAGTGACCAGAATACTGATTCTAAACAACAGAACGTGCACCTGCTGGAAATCCTGGGCAAGCTGTGGAAATGTGTGGCATTGTCTTGCAAATAAGCTGTTTTTGTTCAAGTCAAATGTGGAAATTCGTTTAGAAACTTCATTTTAATATACAATTCTGATCTGTTACCAACAGTCCTAATTTCCTTCTCTCAACTCGTTTGACTGACACATTTTATTGAAGCATTCATTTGCCATCAAGAGAAAAAATAATATAAGCACGTATATTGAAATGTAACGACTTACAGGCCAAGGAGTTAAGGAAACTAAATTTGTTCTCCCACCCCCTTACTTGTGCTCTGCACTTAAAAAGAAAACTTTAGAAGTCTGTTGTTCCTGCCTTTACAATTTCTGATGTAGTTAACCCTATTCACATTCTGTACTGAGGTAGGTCAGAATCTCATCCTCCCCTCCTATCATGACCTGTTCTTTTGCATCATGAGTCACAGAGATGCAAACTAATAAATAAGGTTTTTGCCAGAGGGATAATAATACCCTGAGGTTGTGCTATAAGGTGTCTACATTGGCAAAAAGTCCTTTGCTTGGTAGATGTGTTCTTATAAGCCTTAAAAGAAAGGGTAGATGGCTGTCATTCTCCCCTTATTCTCTGGACACAATCACCTGAGACCATTCACTAGGCCTTCCAAGGGGAAGCCTGCGGGGGCTTTCAAACTGAAGGACAAGCCTTCTGAGATGGACAGAAAAAGAAAAACAAGAAAACGGCTGGGCACGGTGGCTCATGCTTGTAATCCCAGCACTTTGGGAGGCTGAGACAGGTGGATCACCTGAGGTCAGGAGTTTGAGACCATCCTGGCCAACATGGTGAAACCCTGTCTCTACTAAAAATATAAAAATTAGCCAGGCATTGCACACGCCTGTAGTCCCAGCTGCTTGGGAGGCTGAGGAAGGAGAATCGCTTGGACCTGGGAAGTGGAGGTTGCAGTGAGCCGAGATGGTGCCACTGCACTCCAGCCTGGCGACAGAGTGAGACTCTGTCTCAAACCCCACAAATGACAACAACAAAATAAAAACGTGAAATCTTATGGTAAGGGTAAAAAGCCAAAGAGACTTAGGAACTGTAAGATAGAGGAAAGAATGTGGGCGCCTGAGAGACAGGTCCTCTGTGGCCATGACAGTAGACTTACAGTGGAGCAACAGAGAATGGAGAAAATCAGTGAAGCGTATTTTGAACTATGGTTCGACCCCATGCATGTGTCTGATTATATGATGGGTTTATAGTTTTTATTCTTGGTATGGATCTCTGTGTTTTTTTTCTTCTTAGATGTTATAGACTTAATGGTGAAAAGTTTTTAAAATTAATAAGATAGTAATCAGATATTTTAAACAACTGAATTTCACAAACCCTCAAAACACTGAGTGGGAAAAAAATTTAGGTATCACAGTCAACTCCTTGACCTTACACATGAAGAAACTGATGGTCAAAATGTGATAAGATTTTTCCCAAGTTTATATCACATGTAAGACATGGCAAAGTTTCCTTTCAAACAGCCCGAGCCTTTAATTCCCAGCGCCCTCTTCCTCTGTCTTCTCCTCTCGTTCTTTCGGCTTTTGCTACGTGCCCAGGCGTGCTGCAGCACGTGCCCAGGCGTGTCGTCAGCACCGGCTCACATTCCTCTCCTTGATTAAAACATTAGCTCTCTAGCTCACTGCAGAAGACCCCTTCCCCTTCCCCTCTCTCCCTTACATGCTCACCTTATCTTAAAAGAAAGTGTAAATGTTTAGCTAATCAAGTCTAGCCTAAATTGCTCAGTCTGACCCCAGCCAATGAAGAGAGACACAAAAGCAAACTTTGTGAAAAGAATAAAAGCTTTCACCCTCCTTGATTCTACATGCCCTTGTAGGGATGGCCATATAGGAAGCGCCCCTCCGCGCAGAAGTCCAGTTGCTCTGTCAGGAAATCCTTTGTCTAAGTTTTCCTTACTACTCAAAGCTCTGTTGCTAACATTACACATAATCAGTGGATACGATACGAGAGCCAGTCTTTGATCTCCAGTTCCAGTTTTCTTACTATAATAAGGTGAATTTCTTGTGAGGGAACCAATCAGATAAACTAAAAAAACAGCTACAGTTTCTGTGAGGATTCACATACTTTCTTGACAACGGAGTAAGAGAAAAAGTGGCCAGTGGCCCCTGGGCCCGCCAGGTGTCTTAGAGTGGCTGACGTAGTTCCTGCACAAGTGTGGAAATCCAGGCGGATTCAGGGGTAGAGAATGGTAGCAAAGAGAGAGAGGGAGGAGGAGGAGAGAGAGAAGAGTACGGACCACAGAAATAGGAAAAGCATCTGGTAGTGATATGAGCTGTAATCCTTTGGGGAGGGGGGACCCGGCTTCTTACAGAGCTTTCTACCTTCAGAGCTCTGCACATACGGCGCTGGGGCAGCGACGTGTCTGTCGGTGCACAGCCCCTCCTTCTGTTCTGCGTTCTTTTCTGTATCACAGGGGCTGGATATCTGCAAACTACATTTCCCAGACTCTCTTCTGGCTGATTTTTAATAAGATTTTGATAATGGGAGGCACTGGCAAGAAATTGAAAGGTGGGAGAAAGGGAAAATCCATATATTTAGTCATTTTTTTTTCTGGTAGTGCCTTTGGCAGCAGTAACCACAGTGACAGGTAGATGCAAGCCCAGGTTCCCTCTTAGGCGGCTCAGTTTCAATGGTGGCAGCAGCGGCCGCTCTGATGGCTTCATAAGCACCAGTAATCCTGGGCCCCGACTCTTGCTGTATCAGGAGTGTGAGCTCCTGGCAGCGGCAGTGCTCACTGCACCAGTGGCTAAAGAAGGAACTCAGCCCACAGCCACGTGGACTTAGGGTTACACCATTGCTCTTCGTTTGTTTTTTTCTCATGGAATGGTTGTGGCATCCTGCAGTTACTAGCAGGAGTTCCCCAGGTACCAGTCTCTGGGGAGCCTCATCCCCTTCTTGTTCCTGCCTGGCTTTTTTTGTTACTTTTAAAACCAGTTTTCAAATCCGATGTGTTTGAAATGCTTAGAATTGGTTTTGTTTTCCTAACTGGACATGATAGACACAAGCACGAGTTCAGTGTGGTTGTGAGGTGTGTGAGCAGGTGTGTGCATGCTGTACATGGGGGAGGGTGCTACATAAAGAGTCCAGCAGAGCATTCCCCAGATGGGGTGGGAGAAACACCACACGAATGTAAGGAGGTTCCTAAAAATGTTCACTTGGCCAAAAGCACCATACAATTGAGCAAGGTGGCACATTTATGAAGCTCTACAAAGCACAGGTTGGTTTAGCGTTATCTGCTGAGTCTTTGGGCAATACCCCATGAAGGGCACAGAGAGATGGGAGGAGGCACACAGAGGGCATCTGGGGGAGTCGGGAAAGCACGTGAGGACGGGGGCCCCTGGGAATAGAAGGCGACTTGTTCAAGGGAAGAAACTCAAAATCAAAACACCAGGGAGATGATGGGGAAAATCAGGGGCTCTGTTTAGTTGATCTGTGTGACTCAGCACACGAGTGCCGCAGGCATAGAAAAGCATGGTGAAGTCTGAAAAGGTTTTTTTGTGTTGATGATGATGGTGACGGTGATGATGATGACTCTGAACGCAAACATACTTTGATTGTGATGATCTCTTCAATTATCATGTTGTGCAAAACCAAAAAAATAAAATAAATAAACGGATGCTTGTCATCAATTTGAGGTTAAGAAAACTCACTATATTCCCAGCATACCTTTTTGTTGATTAAACGATTGAAGAGCAATCAGCAAAAAAACCTAATTTCTAGATCCTTGACAGCCATAATGATGATTTGGACCTCACTTGGAGAAATTTTCATCCCAAATTGTGTTCCACCGTGAATCAGTTTCAAAGATCAGTGAAAATAACGGCACAGTCATATCTTGGATATAAACATCTTATATGATTGTGGTTTATTGTTTTATTTTTTTCATTTCTGAAAACAAACACAAGGTCCCAGGAGAAAAGTAAACCTGTGTCTCCTGTCTCAATCCTTCTCCCAGAACTGCGTCCTTCTCATTGAAAGAGTAGGAAAGCATTCAGGTTGGGACCAGTCCGTGAAACCAGTGGTGACAACTTCAGGCTGTGATTACGTAAGCACAGGGGAGTGGGGAAATCCGAAAGCCATGGAGGAAACGCACACATGCTGTTCTCCTCCCCCATCCAGCTTTCACCCAGGGCTTCTCTTCACGTGACGCACTCCACTTGCCATTGGTATTCTTAAGCAAGTGCTGGGAAGACTTGAAAGGGAAGTGTCAGAGGAGCAACGGGCAGTGGGTTTAGGTGAGGAGTGAAAAGCAGAGATGGACAATCCTATCGTTTTGCCCCGACTTCACTTTACTGACTCTTTTCAAATGTTGGGATCAAAGCCAGCTTCCTTGTCTCCACTGGCTATGATCTAAGCCTTTCTCTAGGCCCTGAGTTTACAGGAGTTTGTGCTCCCAGAAAGAGAATAATCACTGTATTCACCCAACTAAGTATTTCTGTCCATTGTTCATGAAAAGTGAGGTTAAAGGTTAATGTAAGAACATTGTAACCCATACATTTAGAATAACCGTATAATCCTTCCAACTTTGAACATTGTCGTACCTCTTTTACTGCTTCAGAATATTTCTAAGAACAACAGAAAGGTCTTGACAACCTTGACGACTTTATGTGATGCGAGATAAAGAACCATATGTATACACACACGTATATACACATATATACCACATACATACACACCATATATATACATACACACACACATATATATACACACATATATGCATGTTGGTTTAGGAGTCAGAGTGTATGTTGTGTATGTTGGTTTAGGAAATAGGGTGAAAAAGAGGAGCAGGAGGATGTGAATTATATATATATACACCTACATATATACACATATATATACACACAAATATATGTGTGTGTTTGTATATATATGAGGTGTATGTATGTGTGTGTATGTATATATATGAAGTGTATGTGTGTATATATGTGTGTGTATATATATGTGTATGCGTATATGATGTGTGTGTATGTATATGAGGTGTATGTGTGTGTATATATGTGTGTATGTATGATGTGTATGTGTGTGTATATATGTGTGTGTATGTATATATAAGGTGTATGTATGTGTGTATATGTGTATATGTGTATATATGTGTGTATGTATATATATGATGTGTATGTATGTGCATATGTGTGTATAAGTGTGTGTATATATGATGTGTATATATGTGTGTATATATATGTGTATATAATGTTCGTGCATATATATCACATCTATTTACATGTATATAACATTTCCTTTGATTTGATTTGCAGGCCTCAATCTTATTCTCAGAATCAATGTCACAACATCTTACAAAGCCCCCGTAACCATATTTGCCTTCTGAGGTAACTCACAGAACACATCTTCCATTTGTTATTCATATAGTCAGCTCTGGTTGCAATTGCCGTTTACTGGTTCCCATCTGTTAGAGGTTTCTCTTGTACCCGATGGCAGTTGAAGCAGATTGTGAATGTAACAGAAAATATTTTCTTGGCACAGAAAAGGAATATTTGTTTTAACTGACAAGGTGTAACATTTATGAGATAAAAATGAATTTTAGACATCTCATTTATTTTTACTTCAGTCTGTTCAATACGATTAGTGGCTTTTAGGCATATACACAGAAACCTCAGGGAATTAGGGAAAAGACAAAAAAAACTCTTGAGAAAGTCAGTTCAAGCTGATCTTAAAGCTCCAGGGGAAACAGCAGGTTGGAGGGTGGAGAGGGAGAATTCAGGCCACAGTGAAAATTCTTAGTGTCTTGTGTGCTACCACCATTATTTATTTTTAGAAAATAAAGGAAAATAAAGAAGTGTTATTATTTTTTAAAAAGCAATTTCCTCTGCTCAGCAACGATAAATAAATCATTTTGTTATAAATGAGTCTGGAGTCAATGCTTCAAATGAGAAAAAAAATCCATCTACTATTTCTCCTTAAGAATGATTATATATTTGGTGAGTATCTTTCTTCTGATAATGATTTCTAAAATCTTATTTCTTGGTACTCTCATGAGTAGTAGAATATATTGAACAGTAAAATGTTAAACAATTTTTGAGGTTAAGGCACTGTTTCTATTAAACTTATCACAATTACTGTGTAAACTGAGGGTATAGATACAGACTGGATTATAGTAGCTTAAAGAGATACCAGGACGGTAACAAAGTAAAGTTGAGATTAGTTACTGTGATCAGCAGAAAGACACGCTATTTCCCGAAAGGAACTAAAGTATTAGTGACATTCTCATGAGATGATTTTATCAAAGAGAAAAAAGGAATAAAAAGAAAGTAATCTATGCATTTGAAACCCAGCGATTCTCATTAAATCATTACACCATGCTAAAAACAGAAAAAAGCGTCTATGGACTGCATTCAATTTTCAACTGGGAAAATATCAGGTATAATTTGAAAATAACCCAAGGCTAAGGGTGCTGTAGGATGGAAGGGGAATTTTTAATCGACACTAAGGGCACACATCAGGTCCCAGAGGGCCACGCTATGAGGAAGCGCCTATATGTTTTCTCTTCCTGTAGCGGAGAGAGTCTGGGGGACTATTTGCCCAGAGCTGTTAATTTATCTTTGGAGTTGGTTTAGGAGTCAGGGTGAAAAGAGGAGCAGGAGGAAGTGAAGCTATTGGAAAGTTTCTGTAAAAAGCAGCCCTTTCAGTATTATTCCATTTCCTCACTGGAAGAATGAACCTGTAGTTTCATTCCGAATTTTCCAAAGCAAAACTTCTTATACTAAAAGAACTTGTTATAAAAGATATGTACTAGTTCAGGTTTTTTTTTTTTTTTTTTTTCTGTCAGTTTGATAAATGCTGTTTGGACTCTCATCGTATCCTTAATAACTGACTGGGGTCAGAGTGTCTATAGGGTGACCCTGCACATTTTAAAAGAGCTTCACGGGGTGGTGGTATTTCGAGAATGCTCTTGAAGATGAGTTTCCCATTGACCTTTCAAATCCTGTGAATTGCTTATAAGTAATAAGCATTAGAGAGTCAGGCCTGGCGAAATCGTGGAAGCTGAAGGGGAACAGATGGAGTTTTCATGCGCAGGACCACAGCCACGTTGACACGGGAAGTAGCCGCCGCGTCCGACGTGGCCCAGGTGGAGAGCGGGGGGTGTCTGACATGAGACTGTTCCTTCCAGAGAAAGTGGACTCGATTCGCTTGATCTCGGGGGTAACTGAAGAGACAGTAGCTGTCTCTAGAAGTCCCTTTCTGAAATTATTGAGACCTCGACACTTCAAATACTTAAACACAGGAAAAAACTACCAACGGATGAGATACCTGTGAGAAGATTCGAGTATAGATGGTGTTGGACTGGTGGTCATTTTTTCCATCTCAAGATTCTACATTTCCTATTCTGCAATTTCCATTTATTATAAATCTGATAATCTTCAAAATTCTATTTTTACAAGTCTGAGTTGTGGTTGAATTTCCCTTTATAAGATGAAATAAGGCACATGTGAATTCCCTTAACAAATCACACAGTTCAATTCCTGGTATTTGTTACCTAACGTTTATGATTTTTTTTTTAATTGATTGCTCTTCAATATTCCCTGTCATTAAATGGAAGATTAGTGAGTTCTGCTACTAAATTATTTTGGCCTTAAAGTCTGTTCTACCAAATTGAAAAACTTGGACAGAATTAACTTTTGCTGTACAAGTGGACAGTTAGCCATGGAGTAAGCTATTGAAAGGAAGAAAATTCTCTGAGCAGAAAACCCGTTCTTCTTTTTCTAATAGCTATATTACGAGATTGGACTGGGACCACTACACTCTTTCTCTTGGGCAGGAAACATGTAGATTTTTTGCAGTGAGTAATGATTTCATAGCTGTTATCTGACCCTTATACTGAGCAGAAGAGTTTCTGGCACAGGTTCCTTAAGCCTACAAATAATCAGTAATGTACAGGTTCAAAAATGAAATAAAGATTTCTCATCCATATGAATGAGTGGAGCAAATAAATTAGATGAGGGGAGGCTGGATGGTAATCTTAGAGAGGAAACAAGAGGAAACTGGGAAAACATTTCACCTATACCTAGTTCTGTTAATACCTCGCCATTGCCATCTTGTGCGTGCAGGCTGAGCACACATTTTCAGAGTGTAGCTCTGCAGCTGAGCAAGCATACTGTTAATATGATGTATACAAGGACACGCATAACTGTTACAGTACACTAGAGCAGTAGGCTTGGATGGCGCTGCAGTTCGCATAGACTCTGCCAGTATGTTGCTATTCAACTTCTGAAACGTAGTTTTAGTTTTGTCCTCTTGCCTTGCTATAGCAACGTAGCTTTACCGATGCGGACCTGCTCCTGTCGTTTCCAGCTACGCATCCTCCACTGGCCTCCCATCTCCTTGGGGATACAGGCCAAGTCCGTCCGGAACGGCTTCCACGCCCCTGTCCTACCCGCCGCGTTAGTCCTCTTGCTTTTCTTATTTTCTCCTCCAACCACAATAAAATTCTATTGGTTGATCAAAATTGGCTCTTGATGCAGATTTCCCATTCACTGTAATGCTCCTCTAATCCTCCCTCTCGTGACAGCTACTTATCCCTTGGGTTTCATCGTACACATGACTTTGGGAGAAGCCTTCCTCACAGAGCAGAGCACGCCAGGTCCTCCTGTGTATTCTCTAACGACAGCCTCGTATTTCTTTGTAACAAAAATGGAATTTATTTAATATATGACTTTCCTACCATTAAGCCTTTTACTTGAATGAGGGCAGGTTTCTTGAATAAGTAAATGCATGGTAGTTCTTTATCATTTATCACTGGTCTAGTCACAGACTCAGAACAAGTTGGAGATACTAGTATGATTGAATTTTTTTTTTCTTTTTTTTGAGACAGAGTTTCACTCCTGTTGTCCAGGCTGGAGTACAATGGTGCAATCTCGGATCGCCACAACCTCCACTTCCTGGGTACAAGCGATTCTCCTGAGCCTCCCGAGTAGCTGGGATTACAGGCATACACCACTACGCCTGGCTAATTTTGTGTTTATAGTAGAGACGGGGTTTCTCCATGTTGGTCAGGCTGGTCTCAAACTCCCGACCTTAGGTGATCCTCCACCTTGGCCTCCCAAAGTGCTGGGATTACAAGCATGAGGCACCGTGCCTGGCAGATTGAATTTCTCTATTTTTATTTTATTTCAAATACACACACACACACACACACACACACACACACGCACACACACACGCACACGCACACACACACAGAGCTTGCTTGCAGTTTCCCAGAAATACGATTCCAGAGCTACAGGTCCCTCATCTCCCAACTTGTCCCCACGTTCTCATTTGTCCCTCTGATCTCATTTGTCAGTGCTTCCCAGCACCTGGGGACCGTGAAGCAGCCCACTCAGGGGCTCCCTGCTCCATCTTTTCCCTGCTAATGCCAAAGGATCAGGAGCCATCGTGCCACAAAGTAGACTGCTTTACCCGTGCCTGAGGGAGGACAGCTAGTGTGCTCCTCTGGATCAGGAGGAGAGTGTGGGCACTCAGACAGGAGTGCTGTCTTCATTCAATTTGTGCTGCCGTGTCAGAATACCCCAGCCTGGGTCATTTATAATCAACAGAAATCTGCTCTCTCACAGTTCTGAAGGCTGAGAAGTGCATGATTGCGGGGCCAGTATCTGTTGAGGGTCTTCTTGCTATCTCCTTCCATGGTGCCGTGTGGCAGTGCAAGAAAGCTCATGAGAGAGAGAGCAAGAGAAAGCTGAACTCATCTTTACAACAAAGCCGCTCTCCCCGTAATGAATTTACTCCTCTGTTCAACACCGAAGCTTCTGGGGACACACTCAAACCCCAACATGCGCCACTGAAATGCAACTCTGACAGGAGACACCTCTCTGGGTGCCCCAAGCTGGAGATTCTGCTTTGCTTGTAATTTTTGCACATTGATTTTTTATCCTGAGGCTTTGCTGAAAGAGATTTGGACTGAGACAGTGGGGTTTTCTAAATATACAACCATGTCATCTGCAGAGACAATTTGACTTCCTCTTTTCCTAATTGAATATCCTTTATTTCCTTCTCTTGCCTGATTGCCCTGGCCAGAACTTCCAATACTATGTCAAATAGGAGTGCTGAGAGAGGGCATCCTTGTCTTGTGCCGGTTTTCAAAGGGAATGCTTCCAGTTTTTGCCCACTCAGTATGATACTGGCTGTGGATTTGTTATAATTACTTTTATAATTTTGAGATACATTCCATCAATACCTAGTTTATTGAGAGTTTTTAGCATGAAGGGCTGTTGAATTTTGTGGAAGGCTTTTTCTGCATCTACTGAGATAATCATGTGGTTTTTGCATTGGTTCTGCTTATGCGATGGATTATGCTGATTGATTTGCATATGCTGGCCGACTTGACCGTGGTGGATAAGCTTTTTGTTGTGCTGCCTCAGAGCTTTTTGAGGTTTGCTAGTATTTCACTGAATATTTTCACATCGATGTCCATCAGGGATATTGGCCTAAAATTTTCTTGTTTGTTGTGTCTCTGCCAGCTTTTGGTGTCAGGATAATGCTGGCCATATAAAATGAGTTAGGGAGGAGTCCCTCTTTTTCTATTGTTTGGAATAGTTTTAGAAATAATGGTAACAGGCTGGGCGCAGTGGCTCACGCCTGTAATCCCAGCACTTTGGGAGGCTGAGGTGGGCGGATCACGAGGTCAAGAGATCTGCCAACTTGGTGAAACCCCATCTCTACTAAAAATACAAAAAAAGAAATAATGGTAACAGCTCCTCTTTGTACCTCTGTTAGAATCCGGCTGTGACTTGATCTGGTCCTGCACTTTTTTTGGTTCGTAGGCTGTTAATTACTGCCTCAATTTCAGAACTTGTTATTGGTCTATTCAGGGATTTGAATTCTTCTTGGTTTAGTCTTGGGAGGGTTTACATGTCCAGGAATTGATCCATTTCTTCTATATTTTCTAGTTCATGTGCATAGAGGTGTTTATAGTATTCTCTGATGGTAGTTTGTATTTCTGTGGGATTGCTGGTGACATCCCTTTATTCTTTTTTATTGCATCTCTTTGGTGCTTCTCTCTTTCTTCTTTATTAGTCTGGCTAGCGGTCATTCTATGTTGTCGATCTTTTCAGAAAACCAGCCCCTGGATTCATAGATTTTTTTGAAGGGTTTTTCGTGTCTGTATCTCCTTCAGTTCTGCTCTGATCTTAGTTATTTCTTGTCTTCCGCTGGGTTTTGAGTTTCCTTGCTCTTTCTTCTCTAGTTCTTTTAATTGTGATGTTAGGGTGTTGATTTTAGATCTTTCCTGCTTTCTCTTGTGGGCATTTAGTGCCAGAGAGTTCCCCTCTACATACTGCTTTAAGTTTTCCCCAGAGATTCTCATATGTTGTGTCTTTGTTCTCATTGGTTCCTGGTTTCAAAGAACATCTTTATTTCTGGCTTATTTTCGTTATTTATCCGGTAGTCATTCAGAAGCAGGTTGTTCAGTTTCCATGTAGTTGTGTGGTTTCGAGGGATTTTCTTAATCCTGAGTTCTAATTTGATTGTACTGTGGTCTGAGAGACTGTTTGTTATGATTTCCATTCTTTTGCATTTGCTGAGGAGTGTTTTGCTTCCAATTATGTGGTCAGTTTTAGAATAAGTGCGATGTGGTGCTGAGAAGAATGTATATTCTGTTGATTTAGGGTGGAGAGCTCTGTAGAGGTCTATTAGGTCTGCTTGGTCCAGATCTGAGTTCAAGTCCTGAATATCCATGTTAATTTTCTATCTCGTTGATCCAGTATTGACAGTGGGATGTTAAAGTCTCCCCACTATTATTGTGTGTGAGTTTAAGTCTCTTTATAGGTCTCTAAGAACTTGCTTTATGACTCTGGGTGCTCCTGTATTGGGTGCATATATATTTGGGATAGTTAGCTCTTCTTGTTGCATTGGTCCCTATACCATTATGAAAAAGTGGGCATTTTCATAGGGTAAGGGAGGAAATGAGCAAGGGGCGGGGGTCCCCCTGCTACTGGTCAGTTACCTACCAGGAAGTTGAATTGACACCTTTTTGTGCAGAGGTAAGTTGTAAAAGTATCCAAGTGAGCATGCTTTCAACATGCTATCCTAGTGGGTATGAGTTCCTAGGTCATTCCCGAAGGATGGAAGCTCCTAGGCAACCCCTGGAGGTGAGAGTTCCCTGGGGGCATGCTTTGGTCTGTAAATGCACTGTCAACTCTGAAGGAGCAATCTGTCTTGGAGCACAGAGTTAAATGAACTTGCCCTGTAAGCAGTGTCCAGTGAGGGCACTGGAGAGGTCAGAGGTTATATTTGCATTTCGGCAGAGCTAAGTAGAAAGCAGGGAGCCAGGGAAATGGAGAAGGAGAAAAGACAGAGCAAGAGGGGAGAATATAATTAAACTACCTGTAGAAAAATGGGGGTACTTGGTTACATTTTAAGAACCTAAAAATCTAGAATTTCATGCAAAACACTTGAATTTCAAGTTAGCAATTAATTTTCAAATGTAGACATATTGTTGTCTCCAGAGAACAATAAGACCTCCCAACCAATAAAGGCAAAAGTAGAGCTTAAGGGAGAATCCACACTAAAAAGCATGAAGACTTGATTAGAGACATGAGCCGAAGAAAGGAGATGTGTTAAGTGTTTACTGCTGCATGCCAAGCAGGGGCCGGTGAAGACAATGGCAAAGTGAACACCCCAGGAGGGAAGGCCATATCAGGTAATTTAGAGCCAACGACATACGACTAGACGACGCTGAACCCGAGCGTGATGAGTGGGAAAATGGTGGTCCTGTGACTTGCCCCACTGAACCCAAACGAAGAACAGGATCTAAGGGATGGTGATCTTTGAGCAAGCTCACTTCCCTCACATGTTCCAGCTCGGTGTTTCACGCCAGACTCCGGGACTGAATGATGCCCCTGGATCACGCACCCTGGTGCCTCTGCTGGTACAAGCAGCACGACGACTCCGAAACCGGGTACTCCGATAAATTCACGAAATCTCAAAAAACTAGAGAACGCGTTATTAAATAATATGAAGAAAGAATGCCCGTCTGATAAAAGTACAAAACTGATCTTAAAATGACTTAGAACTGATTAAAAGAAAAAGAGTGTGCAAGTTTTGGGTTACTGAAGAGCTTTTAAAATAAGACTATATTAAAACAATGGGTAGATCTCTCCAAAGCACAACAAGAAAACCACTAATCTTCCTCCCCAACTAAATTTATGCGATTTTATGATAGAGAATTAAGTTCTGCTTTTAAATATAATTGCTGGGTAATATGAATAAAAACCAAATATGTAGGATTTAAGATAAAAAGATCAATATTCCTAATTCTATAAAATTTGTGTCAACTAATTGTAGATAATAAAATATTTTATGTTTTTCTTTAAAAGAAGATAATTAATAGGCATAACAACTATTGCCAAATTATCCAAATTTGTACTCTTTAGTTGCCAATTTTCAGTTCTTTAGAAAGTGCAGTTATTCTTACCAGTGAGAAATATAAGTCTCACAGGGTTCATTTAAGTCTTCACTTTGATTTACAAGCTTCAGTGTTAATTAAACAAATGCCCACTATGCTAATAATCTGGAAATCCTTTGACAAATGCGGATAGAAATGACAGGTCTGGCACATACACATATAGATGGAGGCTTGCCTGATTTTTAAGGGGTGTTTTACAGATTTGGCCATCTAATACTTATTCTGTAACTATTCATTTTATCCTGGAAAATGTTGTCTATAAAATTTTGGAGAGAAATTGCTCTGTAGAACAAATTGACGTTACACAGGAATAAGTCCATTATTGCTAAGAAAAGTGGTACTGGGGGATGGAGCCCCGATATGGCACAGGCAAACTTAGTCCCATCAACTTCTCCCGTTCCCTATGGGCACGTTAGCACAGACTTTATCAGTATAGTCTTTCTTCAGGAGCAACACTTTTGCTCATCTGTTTTCTAACCTGTTCTTCCCCTGGGATCTACATAGCAGGGTAGTCTCATAATTATCTGTTGTCTCAGTATATGTTAAAAGTAATCGTGTCCACTGAGTAATGACTTTACTTTTTAAACAACCTCATCTTTTACCACACCATCAGTTATATTATATGTGATATTTAAGGTTCTAAAAGTGGGGTTAGAAAACTGTATACCACATATTGGGTGAACAGAAAATGGAACTTTAGTCAAGAAAGCTTGCATTTATTCCTGGGTGTGCCATTTACTAGATGTATGATTAGTTCTATTCTACTTATGTATCTCTTTCTTTTTTTTTTTTTTTTTTTTGAGATGGAGCCTCACTCTATCACCCAGGCTGGAGTTCAGTGACACAAGCTCAGCTCACTGCAACCTCCACCTCCCGGGTTCAAGCGATTCTCCTGCCTCAGCCTCCCAAGTAGCTAGTACTACAGGCACAAGCCACCACACTAGGCGAATTTTTTTTTTTTTTTAATTTTCATTAGAGATGCGTTTTGCCATATTGGCCAGGCTGGTCTTGAACTCCTGACCTCAGATGATTTGCCCGCCTCCCAAAATGTGTGAGTCTGCACGCCTGGCCATATCTTTTAATTTTAATATACAAATGTATTTACAAGCTGATAAATTTGAATAAAAGCATAAAATAGTATAGTTAATATAAATATTAAACTTTTTACACAAAGAATTTGTTCTTTAAAAAGATTAACAAAATTGAGAAACGTTTTGCTAGAATGATTAACGGAAAGAGAGAAGACGCATTAAACTAAAAATTGGAAGTGAAAGAAGAGACATGACTACCAATTTGGCAGAAATAAAAAGGATTATAAGAGAGTGCTATGAACAATTGTATGCCAACACGTTGAACATCTTAGATGAGACAGACAAATTCCTAGAAACACACAAATGGCCAAGACTGAATCATGAAGAAATAGAATATCTGAACAGACTTATAGTAAGGAGATTAACTCTATAATAAGCTCTCACCAAAGAAAAGCGAAGGGCTATATGGCTTCACCGGATAATCCTAGCAAACATTTAAAGAATTAAAACAAATCCTTCTCAAACTCTAATAAAAGTCAAAGTGGAGGGAGTACTGCCAAACTCAATCTATGAGACCAGATATACCCTGATACCAAAATCAGACAAATACACTATAAGAAAAGAAAATGCAGAGCAATATCCCTGATTAATACTGATGCAGAAATCCTCAGTAAAATACTAGCAATCTGAATTCACAGGACATTAAAAGGATTTTACATCATGACAAAGTGGGCTTAGTCCTGGAATGCAAGAATGGTTCAATATATGCAAATAGATCAAAGTAATGCCCTACATTCACAGAGTGAAGGACAAAAATCATGTGATTATCTCAACTGATGCAGAAAAAAACGTCTGACAAGATGCTCTTATTGCAAAAACTCTCAACAAACTAGTAATAAGAAGGAAACTTTGTTGGGCCGGGCATGGTGGCTCATGCCTGTAATCCCAGTACTTTGAGGGGCCGAGGCGGGGGGGGATCATGAGGTCAGGAGTTCGAGACCAGCCTGGCCAAGATGGTGAAACCCCATCTCTACTAAAAACACACAAAAAATTAGCTGGACGTGATGGCACATGCCTGTAATCCCAGCTACTTGGGAGGCTGAGGCAGAAGAATTGCTTGAACCCAGGAGGTGGATGTAAATACTAACTTAGATGATATAATTCAGTTTTTACAGCATGCTATGGTTTACACAGGCCTTTCCATAGTATTTTATTTTCCTAACTTTTGAGGTAAGCATTATGAACCATATTTTAAAAATGGATGATCTGAATTTAAAAGAGATTACAGGATTTGGTTAAGATTGATTAATATTACTGTGATTCAACAGAATATTTTCTTCAATTTCATTGTTATTTATATAGTACAACTAGGAAAGGAAAAAATAATCCAAGCCCTATTTTAAACCACACCTGTTGCTGAGTGTCTTCAAAATCATTTTATTTTCCTTCCCAAGATTAAAAAAAAATAATAGAATCATATGTGCTTGTCTGAAGTCAGGGATTGTATCTCCTCTGTTTTTTAGTTTTATCCTATAGCCCATGAATATATTAAGCATTCAATAGACATTTGTTGAATTAAAATGGTATAAACTATTGATCTGAAATACTGCATTTGAAGCTTGGTACTTTATGCATTTTGTTCATATCATTTATGTATTAAATTAAGTTTTTTTATTTTACATCCTGATTGTGTTTTCATAAACATTTATTCTAATGATAAAATTTAATATCAACAATTATATGTTGGAGAAATAATTTAACAAACTTGTATTTGCTTGGTGTGATTATCACAACTGCAGTAACTTTGGTAATATAATATAATGAGAAAAAAAAATTGGACAGGAATCAGAACTAACCTTCATTATGAGTTCCCGGATTAGCGCCTATCTATTCAAGTACCCTTGAGCCGAACGTTTAAGTGCTCCCTGCCTGGATTTCTACATTTTTCCAATGAAGATGATAATATTTATCCTGCCTATGTTGTAATCTTACTTTTTCTAGACCATGATACTCAGTGTAACATAGTGGTTCAAATCACTTATCGTTTTTATAACCATAGGCAAAGCTCTTCACACCTCCATCTGTAAAGCTACCTAATAATAGTACCTGTGTTCCATCTAGCCCATCATGAGGATTAAATCAGTTAATATTTACGAAGCATATAAAACAGTATTTGGTGCATATGCAAGTGTCAGTTAAATTTTATGTGCATAAGTGTGGTGTGTGCAAACTTTGAAAAGTATAAAAATATATTCATATCAGGTCAATTAGTATTTTTCTCTCAAAATGCTGCTCTAGTTATGTATATACACTTCAAATACTTGACTCTCAGTTTTCTCATCTGAAAAATTGGGCTAAATTATCTTTTACTTAACTTATATTTTTGATCATTAAATGCTCTTACATACCCCATGCTCAATAAGACAGAGATAAATATAGAAATCTAGCATGAAGCTAGAAATTAAGAAGGTTTTTTTTATCTATAAAAAAGAACAATTTTAACTAGGAAAGACATAAAATGAGAAACAGACCATTGAAGCCAACTGGTTTATAAGGTGTTGCTACTCAGTCCTAGATTTTAAGGTGCATGCAATGCTCACATTTGAGTTTTCATAGAGGCCCTTGAAGAAGAGAACAGTCTGTGAAAATGCAGTCAACACAAGGTCCTCCCCCTTCCTTTAACTACACCCAACCTGACTCCAAATGCAGGCTGCCTTTACTTGGGGATATGTGTGGCCAAGAGGAAAGAGGGGTTTCTCTGAGCAGAATAAACTTCCACAGCCAACAGCAGACTCCCCAGATGCTGGTAACTTGCCATCAGTAGCATACACTGTGCCCAAAACACAGAGGCAGGTTTGCTGCGTGTGGACTGTTACGTGCCGAGCTTCTCAGTAATCAAAGAGGAAATGAGGTGCCGGGTCACAATCCAGACCCGAGAAGGGCCTGCTTTTCTGTTTTCCACACGAAGTCATCATTGAGCGTTCTTCTCTTTCCTTTTCAATGGTGGAGATGCCCATGGTATGTAAAGCGTGAGTAAAGGTCAAATAGGGTCAGGACTCCAGAGGGCAGCACAGAGCGTTTCCTCCTGGCCCTGTTCCTTTGGCTGTATGTGCGGGTATCATCCCACGCGGCAGGGAATGAGGGCCGCCGTTTTCATTAGGATCAACCATTCCTCAAAAGTTCATGTAGAGAGTCACTGGCGTCTGGAGTGGTAAAATGAGTAGAATAACACAAGGCAGCACGTCACAAGGCCCTGGGCAGCCCCCAGGCTATATTTGCAGTCCCAGTTCTGCATAATGTGTCCAGTTGTTATGTAATGACGCACGAACTTAAGAGAACCAAACACTCCAATGTTTTGGCCATAATCAAAATTATACCTACAGTTTCATTGTACTTACGTCTCTGAAAATGGTATTTTAAGGACCAAAAATGTACAGAGTGTTCTGTGTTTGCAATACATAAAAGTAAACCTTATGCGTATGAGTGTAGGCCTCACTGCTGGGCTGTATTCATTCCGACCCTGGACCCTGTAAATACTGTGGAACTAGCCAAAGAACATCTAAACTTCAGATGTAAATTTCCTAACTCTTAATATTACATACATTCAACTCTTCTGATAGAAAAACGTAGGGAGCATGACAATCTTTATAAGAGAAAGAAAATATACTTCTCAATAAACACAGATTCCTTAACATTGACACTTTCCTGTAGTTTCAGAAGACACCAGCAGTGGAAAGTTACAGGATTAATCCACGGCCAGGGCTGCCTGCAGGAAGACATTCAGATGCTTTGAAGGTTGTCCTGGTCATGTCTATAAAATATATGTCAACCACACCTGCTGAGGCTACAGAACACTGACCAAGGCTGAGAGATGAAGGAGGAAAAGCTTTGATAAGACACCTGGAGATAATCAGAAAAGATGGAAACTAAGCAAATAAACATCCTCTTCCTTCCACAGAGTCAGGAACGTGGCTCCGAAGCAATGCCTTTGTCACAGCACTGTTAGGCAGAGAATCCTCGTGCACCTTGCTCCTCTTGTGCTTAACGTTTGGAGAATTTTAAAAAGTAGAAAAGTGCTGTTCTTGATCAAGCAGCTGTCGTGTCACTGGAGAATGTGTGCACAAGCTCGCATGGTTCATCTCTGTAAGAGTTCTTGTGATCTATACGTTACTGTCACCACTCTATGGGGAATCGATGAGAATCATGGCAGGAACTACTCTGCTGAATGGTGAGGCAGATATAAACCTGGTCTAAGCGAATCAAAAACTTCTCCATTTTTAACTACATTTTATTGGCTCTAGGACTGGAAATTTTAGGAGTAGTGTAGTGACGGACTAAGGATATGAGGGTTCTTGTGTGCGCTTGGATGAAATAATATGTAGACTGTTGGTCCTGGCTGAGTGCAGAAACAAGTGAATGCAATAGGGCTTGACAGCTTAGGAGAAGATGGAGGAAGGCAAGAGGTTGGAGGATTTAGTGGATTCATGGAAAACAGATGGAAATACAGAAGTTAGAAGGCGAGTAATAAGAGGCAGGGCAAAGTAGGTGATGAAGATTACCCGAAGTATGACTCTGGGATTGGGTTGCTGAGGAAGAGATAATAAATTCTTTAGGCTGGGCGTGGTGGCTCACGCCTGTAATCCCAGCACTTTGAAGGCTGAGGTGGGCGGATCATGAGATCAGGAGATCGAGAACATCCTGGCCAACACAGTGAAACCCCGTCTCTACTAAAATACAAAAATTAGCTGGGTGCAGCGGTGCGCACTGTAGCCTCAGCTACTTGGGAGGCTGAGGCAGGAGAATGGCTTGAACCTGGGAGACAGAGATTGCAGTGAGCCAAGATCGTGCCACTGCACTCCAGCCTGGCGACAGAGCAAGACTCCATCTTAAGGAAAATAAAAAATAAAAAAAATAAAAATAATAAATTCTTTAAAGTAAGAGTGGTGAAATGCTTATCCCATGTGACTTATTAGAGACAGAATCTGAGATATAATTTGGGTCTACATTATGAAATGTAGTGCATTATGCCATAAAAATGCTGTGTCTCATGATCCATTATGTTCATTAAGGTGGAACTTTACATGCATCTTGATATCTGAGTATAATCTTATGCAATAAATAACAGAAGTTATATTCTCATCACTAATTTGGGGTGTGCTGATTTTGCTTCCAAATTTGTAAAACGAGAATCTTGATTTTGTTGGTTAAATATTTTGAAAAATTGCAGTTCAAGAGCAAAGTTAAGTTTTACTCAACAGTTTTTTGAATGAAAAAATATGTGAATGAGATAACTTTTGTATGAATTTTTAATTTTTAGTAAAGTTACTTAAGTTATGCTTATTCTCCAAAATGTTATCAGTCACATTAAGAAAAATCATAGAAACATAAAAATTCTATTCACAAAGATAGACTGGGGTATCTCACTTGTCTTAGAACTTAATGTCATACTTTAAACTTCAGTTTATTTAGTGCTGAAGACTACTGTCAATTTTTTTAAAATTTTGAAACTATGAAATATTGTTCTATTAAAAAATATTTATCTTTAGCTATTCACAGTAATATTGAAGAATGCAGTTTACTTACATCTTTTTCTGCATGAGACCAGTTATTAGTAATTATAATTAATAGATAAAGTATACTTATTTTCCATGTTTAAAATATGAAAAATATGCAATATAGGTTGGTACTAGGAGGGGAAATCTGCTTTTGACCCAAATTTTATTTTAAATATGATTTTTTTTTTCTTTTGTCCTAAGTGATATACTTTTTCTTCTATTGCTTATTGTGAAGTTCCTTTAAAACAAAGAAAGCAATCAACCAAGATTTTTCAAATAATAGTAGCAGAGTCTCTCCTCAATTCTCTCCTCTTCTCCCCTCCCCCCTGACTTCACAGCTCTTTTGTTTCCAAAGGTAGTGGAAACATTTGAGATATTTATGCCCCAGGGCACGGATCTGCGATACCGTGGGTCCTGCCAAGCTGAAGGCTTCCTTTGGCCAAGATAAGTTACTGCAGAAGGAAAGTAACTCTTCCATTCCATGGTTCTTAGAAAATTATACTTTTTTGAGTATTTTTTTTTTTTTTGAGACGGAGTCTCTCTCTGTCACCCAGGCTGAAGTGCAGTGGCGTGATCTCGGCTCACTGCAACCTCTGCCTCCCAGGTTCAAGCAATTCTCCTGCCTCAGCCTCCTGAGTAGCTAGGAATACAGGCACTGGCCACCACGCTTGGCTAATTTTTTGTACTTTTAGTAGAGATAGGGTTTCACCCCCGTGTTGGCCAGGATGGTCTCAATCTCTTGACCTCGTGATCTGCCCACCTCAGCCTCCCAAAGTGTTGGGATTACAGGCGTGAGCCACCACATTGGGCCAGGAATGATTTTTAAAAAGGCAACCTCAATTCTGATTTTTAAAATTTTTGTAAAATAATCAAATGCAACCAATGGACTGACTGAATAAATGTACTTTTCCCTTTTTTGTTCATGGGCCCAAAATTTGCAAGTCTTGTGTATATAAGGTGGGCTTAATTTTAAGAATAGTCATTTTGAAGTTAACTTGTTTTTTTTCACACCCAATTTTAAAATTCAGAACGCCATATTAGCCACTTTGAGGATCATTTCTCACATACTTCTTTCTCTGAATATGAGAATTTTTAAAATTTAGTGCAAAAATGTTTCAGCTTACAATGGCACATTTTAATATAACATCTTTAATTTCCAACTTTTTCCTTTTGGATATACTTTTATGGAAAGGAATGCTGTATTTATTAAACCACTATTTTTCTTCATCTGTTGGCAGTGTGTTTGAGGAATTCAATTTATACCCTGTGGGGATCTTTTTCAGATAAACTGTATATCAAGTAGTTTTGTGGTTTTTGAAAGAACTTTTTGGCATTCAGGGCCACTTATTGTGCTGTGCAAAGCAGCCCGTGGTGCCTTCTGGAGAGCAGACTACTTGAAATTCACATGGACACATTCGATGTAATATGTATATCTGAAATCACCACTGAAATATTTCTCTATTTAATTGGGGTGGTTCATGCTAATTTGCAACGCAGACATTGGCAGCTATTTTGAGTCGACGAATTATTTCTCTGGGGGACATAGTAAAATCCCTGCTTCCCTAAATGCTTCCGCTTTCTTCTTGCAGCATTTTCCCTTCTTCTAGCTCTTAGTGGGCAGAGAGAACAGGAAACGCTTTGTTGCCATGCAAGCGTGGCAGAGGAGCACACTTCTCCTCCCCCAGGAACTGAGTATGCCATGATGCTCAGCTCCAGTGACTGCTAAATCATAACCATTGCACCCTTTCTTTGTTCACCCCAGTGTCACAGAGAGCATATGCCCTTGAACATTCAGTGAATCAAGTATTGCTTACATTCTGGCCCTGGTGCTAGAAATGCAGGGTTGTATCTCTCGCTGCCCCAACCATTCATTAACCTCCCAGGAAGCTGCTGACTCATCCTTTTCTTTTCTTTTCTTGATGGAGTCTTGCTTTGTCACCAGGCTGGAGTGCAGTGGCAAGATCTCGGCTCACTGCAACCTCCGCCTCCCGGGTTCAAGCGATTCCCCTGCCTCAGCCTCCGAGTAGCGGGACTACAGGCGTGCACCACCACAGCTGGCTTTTTTTAAATTTTTATTTTAGTAGAGACAAGGTTTCACCATGTTGTCCAGGATGGCCTCAATTTCCTGACCTTGTGATCGGCCCACCTCAGCCTCCCAAAGTGCTGGGACTACAGGTGTGTGCAACCATGCCCAGGAGACCCACCCTTTTCTTGACAAGTCCTTCTGGGTGGTCTTCCTGGGTAGGATCTAAGGGGAACCCAAAACTGGCACACTTTCTACCTCTCTTTCTGTCTGCCACATCTCCAGTCACAATGAAGAGGGCTCTACTGGTAAGGACTTCAAATGCACGTCAAATGGTCAGGGCCATGGGCTCCAGGAACAGGAGCCAGCAAGTCACAACAAAGGGTTAAACGAGACCAAACTGCCCGCTCTGCAGTGGGCACCTCTGGACTCTGCGTTGCTCCGAGGACCCTTCTTTGGTCTGAATGTGTTGGAAACTTACTTGCCAGTGCAATAGTTTTGAGATGTGGGACCGTTAGGAGGGCAGAGCCCTCATAAGTGGATTAATGCCATTGTCATGGAAATGGGTTCATTATTAAGAGAGTAGGTTTGTTATAAAAGCAAGTTGAGCCTCCTCTTACTCTTCCTCTTTTTGCCTTTCCACCTTCCACCATGAGCTAACGCAGCAAAAAGGCCCCTGTCAGATGCCAGCCTCGTGATCTGGGGCTTCCAGCCTCCAGAACCACGAACCACATAAATTTCTGTTCATCATAAGTTACGCAGTCCGTGGTATTCTGTTACAGCAGCACGAACAGACTGACGCAGCCCCACTCATCATCTCCTGACACAGATGTGAAGTGAACCCCCCTCCCTCGTGCATCTTTGTCCCTCAGAAAAATCCTGGAGGTCCAGTGGTGGAACAGCAGCTACCAATATCTTTCCCACAAAGAAACCTTTCTAATTTCCTCTCTAGTATTTCTAAAACAATGGAGGCAAGTGGTCTTCTAAGGGTCCCCAAATTATTCCCAGCCACCTCCTTGGCAAGGTCTGCTTTGATGGATTCGCAGATTGTTCTGGAATATGAATGTGATTGACAGTTACCATCTCGGGGCCTAAGTCAAAACTGAGATAGAATACCCATTTAACACGCACTCTAACTTAGGTATCCACAGAAGATAGAGCTTTGTTATTCTCTGTCACAGGCCTGCTCTTGCCAGTGTTTCAGCAGATAGCTGAATAATTTAGCATTTCCAGTTAATAATATATATATATATATATTTTTTTTTTTTTGAGATTGCATCTCACTGTCACCCAGGCTGGAGTACATGGTGTGATCTTGGCTCACTGCAACCTCTGCCTCCTGAGTTTAAGTGATTCTCATGCCTCAGCCTCCCAAGTAGCTAGGATTATAGGCATGTGCCACCACACCTGGCTAATTTTCTTTTGTCTTTTTAGTAGAGACAGGGTTTTGCTATGTTGCCCAGCCTGGTCTCAGACTCCTGGGCTGAAGTGATCTGCCCACGTTGGCCTCCCCAAGTGCTGAAATTACAGGTGTGACCCACTGCGCCTGGCCACACTCTCCTTTACTTCTCCGTGTTGGTGGCTGTGTCTATGAGGAAGACTCTTTCTATGTCCGTAGAAGAAAGAGTGTGGGTCCTTGCATCCACGCAGCATCCTGGAGTGTCACTCTGGAGTTGTGACACTGGTATCGTTTAACCCTTTCTTGTGGTATTCTTGTGGAGCCCAGGGTCATGTATTGGAGGTCACTGCCGATGGTACTCTCTTCATCTTGATTGCCAGGCTTTGTTTGAACTGCATTCTCATCATGTCTGTATCCCTCACTAGGATGTGTGGAATTCTTCAAAAATTGTGGTAAAAGACACATAACACAAATTTATCATTTTAATGATTCTTTTTCTAACTTTTATTTTAGGTTTGGGTACCATGTGCAGGCTGGTTATATAGGTAAACGTATAGGGTTTGGTGTACAGATGATTTCATACCCAGGTACTAAGCACAGTATCTGATAGTTACTTGTTCTGATCCTCCCTCTCCTTCCATCCTCCACCCTCAAATAGGCCCCAGTGTCTCTTATTGTGTGTGTCCTTCTGTGTGTCCATGTGTTCTCATCATGTAGTCTCACTTATAAGTGAGAATATGTGGTATGTGGTCTTGTGTTCCTGTGTTAGTTTGCTAAGGATAATGGCCTCCAGCTCTATCCGTGGTCCTGCAGAGGACATGATCTCATTCTGTTTTTACGGCTGCACAGTGTTCCATGGTGTGTATGTACCATGTTTTCTTAATCTAGTCTATCATTCATGGGGATTTATGTTGATTCCATATCTTTGGTATTGTGAATAGTGCTGCAGTTAACGTGTGTGCATGTGTCTTTATGGTACAATGATTTATGTATTTCTGGGTATATACACAGTAATGGAATTGCTAGGTTGAATGGTAGTTGTTTTCAGCTCTTTGAGGAATCATCACTACTTTCCATAATGGTTGAACTAATTTACACTATCATAAGTGTTCCCCTTTCTCTGCAACCTCACCAGCATCTGTTATATTTAGACTTTTTAGTAATAGTCATTCTGAAAGTGTGAGATGGTATCTCATTAGGGTTTTGATTTGCTTTTCTCAAATGATTAATGATACTGAGCATTTTTTCATATGCTTGTTAGACACATGTATGTATTCTTTTGAAAAGTGTCTGTTCATGCCCTTTGCCCACTTTTAATGGGGTTATTTCTTTTTTTTTTCCTTTTCTTGTGATTTTAAGTTCCTTATAGATTCTGGACATTAGATCTTTGTCAGATGCACAGTTTGCAAATATTTTCTCCCATTGTGTAGATTATCTGTTTACTCTGTTGATAGTTTGTTTGTTGTTTGTTTCTTTCTGTCCTTTCTTTCTTTCTTTCTCTTTCTTACTTTCCTTCTTTCTTTCTTTTTTTGAGACAGAGTCTCACTCTGTCACCCGGCTGGAGTCCAGTGGCATGATCTTGGCTCATTGCAACCTCTATCTCCTGGGTTCAAGTGATTCTTCTGCCTCAGCCTCCCAAGTAGCTGGGACTACAGGCAGGTGCCATCATGCCCAGATAATTTTTGTATTTTTAGTAGAAATGGGGTTTCACCATGTTGGCCAGGATGGTCTTGATCTCTTGACCTTGTGATCTACCAGCTTCAACCTCCCAAAGTGCTGGGATTACAGGTGTGAGCCACTACACCTGGCCAATAGTTTCTTATACTGTGAAGACACTCTTTAGTTTAATTTGATCCCATTTGTTAATTTGTGCTTTGTTGCAGTTGCTTTTCGTGTCTTTTTCATGAAATCTTTGCCACTTCCTATATCCAAAATGGTATTTCCTAGGTTATTTTCCAGGGTTTTTATATTTAAGGCTTAAATCCATTTTGGGTTGATTTTTGTGTAAGGTGTAAGGAAGGAACCTACTTTCAGTCTTCTGCATATGGCTAGCCAGTTGTCCCAGCACCATTTATTGAATAGGAAGTCTTTCCCTCACTGCTTGTTTCTGTCAGATTTGTCAAGATCATATAGTCACATGAACTTTTCTTCTTGCCAAACTAAAATTTTATACTCATTGAACAACAACTCCTGCTTTTCAACTCTCCTTAGCCCCTGGTAACCACTATTCTACCTTGTGTTTCTTTAAATACCTTATATAAGTGGAATCATATAGTATTTGCTTTCTTGTAAGTGACTTATTTCATTTAGCACAGAGTCTTTGAGGTTCACTTACGTATCGCATGTGAAATAATTTTCTTTTCTTTTTGTGTGAGATGGAGTCTTGCTCTGTCACCTAGGCTGGAGTGCAGTGGTGCCATCTCGGCTCACTACAACCTTCGCCTTCCAGGTTCAAGCTATTCTTCTGCCTCATCCTCCCAAGTAGCTGCGTACAAAAGATATCAGTATATTGGTATAGTTCTACATGCTGCACATTTTTTTCTAACACTAAACAAAAGCAAACACTAAATCTAACTTCAAATTGTCAGGATTGCTGGTCTACTCCCTGCCCACTCATAGGCTGATGATAAATCTTTGAAATTAATGACATATAAAATGTTTCCTTTCCTGTCAAGTCACTCTTCACAGGTTTCCTCTGCTGGCATTGCCAGTCCCTTTCTTTCCCGTTACTCTAAGTCTTCGTTTTGTTAGAGGCCAAGCTTTCAATGATGGACTGAAATTATATAGTGTGCTTTTTTCCTGAGTGTTTAATCCCTTAATTTACAAGTGGATGTAGCAGTGCATACCCAGGAGGTGAGGTAAAGAATCTCATCGATGGAGCACTGGAATCTGAAATCTGTTACCATTTTGGCTTGGAACAACAAACCTCCTGCCGGTGTCAATTGCTGTATAATTGAAAGGAGACTAATAACAATTGTCCTATATATACCATAACTCTCTTTGAATCAATGATAATTAATACATGCGAACAGCTTTCAAAAACTTGTAAAAATCCCTCATAATTATATGGTGTTTTACAATTTACAAAGAACTTTCACATGCAGATTTCTCATGTAATTTTTATAATGTTTTGAGTGAGAAATTATATTTACAAAGTATCTGTGTATACGCCGACGCCTGATATCCCCCATTTTCCATATTTAAAAGACCTGTAAAATTATGACTTTTCCTAGATTTCACAGTATATAAAAAAGCCGGCCAGGCACGGTGGCTCATGCCTGTAATCCCAGCACTTTGGGAGGCTGAGGCAGGTGGATCACAAGGTGAAGAGGTTGAGACCAGCCTGGCCAACATGGTGAAACCCCATCTCTACTAAAAACACGAAAATTAGCCGGGCTTGGTGGCACATGCCTGTAATCCCAGCTACTCGGGAGGCTGAGGCAGGAGAATTGCTTGAACCTGGGAGACAGAGGTTGCAGTGAGCAGAGATTGTGCCACTGCACTCTGGCCTGGCAACAGAGTGAGACTCCGTCTCAAAAAAAAAAAAAAAAAAAAGCCAATCCCACTACACAGGGGTGTAATTTCTGGTCTTGTGCACTGACCATTTCCTACACCATCTTCTCGTATGCTTTTTCGCTTCCATAGTTGTCCTTCGAGTAGAGGAGTACTCATAGGCCACGTAGAATAAACAGCTTGGTTTCATCCCACTGATAAAAATCTACATTTAACATGCATGTTAAAATAATCAAGACTACTAAATTACTTTTGTATTTTTTCCATTTTACCTGTTGTCAAGTTTTTAATTAAGCAATGGGGCCATGGTAGGCAGGATATTCACTAGAACTTGTGAATATGTTACCCCACACAAAAGAAGGGACTTTTGTATGTAATTAAACTTAATGGTGTTGAGATAGGGAGATGGTCCTGCCCAGTGGAATCACAAGGGTCTTTAAAGGTATAGGAAGGAAGCAGAAGACAGTCGGAAGGAGATGGAGTGATGTGAGAATGGTCAGAGAGATACAATGTTCCTGTCTTTGAAGACGGAAGAAAGGGGCCTTGAGCCCAGGAATTCTTGGCCAAGCCACTGTTGGCCTTCAGAAACTGGAAAATGCAAGAAAATTGACTCTCCGTAAAGCCCCTAGAAGGGAACACAGTCCACCTAATTCATTTATTTTAGCTCAAGAGATTCTTGGTGGGCTTCCGACTTTCAGTCCTGGGAGATAATAAATTTTGTTGGCTTGTGTCATGACGTCCATTGTAACTTGTTCCAGAATTGGTAGAAAACCGACAGAAGAGCCATTCACGTAAATATCATTGCAAACAGAAATAATGACTTATTATTCTTTTGTTCTCAAATCTTAACTTGTAAACAAAATGAATTTTTGTTTTTCGGGCTTTTGTAGTAATTCTTATGAATTCACTATATTTTGTTGTGTTCGTTGTCTCCCTCAGGAATCTGAAAGGAGGAAGCGTATATGATTTGGGACAGACGTCCTAGAAGGACAACCCATTAGATGCAGTGTTGCAGACTCTCTGACAAAGTAAGGCTCCATGGACAAGATGTTTTACAGGTAAAATGAGCTCAATGAAAGGTTCTCGGAAAGACACTCAGCAGACTGAGCACCACGAGGTAGGAAAGCAGCTTCTGCTCATCATAACTTTGGCAAATGTTTACACATCAGTAATGAAAAATACTCCCTTGGTGATTTCAGGCTTGTTACTGTGGACGTTGTTTGCTAACATTGACTATTTTTCTTAAATGCTTATAGAAATTCCAGGCTGTCGCCCATCTGTTCTCTCATCAAAGTAGTTTTGGGCCAGCAACTATTTCAGACATTTCCATGATTTCAGATGTCTCACTCTGCCTGTGACTGTATGTGGTGCTTGAGAACTGGACGCATAGAGTTTAGTGCAAATAGCAAACATTCAGCTCTAACTCTCCTCCTTGTGGTAACAATATGAAAGAAAGAGGTAGTACTGGAATTATTTGAGTTTGATGTAGCCATTATAAAATATGTATGTATTTTATAACATCAAGTGGTACTCAATGAATATACACAACTTTTATTTTCCAGTTAAAAAATTATAAAAAATATGTCATCAAACATGATTTCTCATACTTTTTTTTGTAACACTCATCATACCAAAGACTTATTATTTTAAAATGTTATTTTTCTGCCAGGCTCAGTGGCTCATGCCTGTAATCCCAGCACTTTGGGAGGCCGAGGCAGGTGGAACATGAGGTCAAAGATCAAGACCATCCTGGCCAACATGGTGAAACTCTGTCTCTACTAAAAATACAAAAATTAGCAGAGCCTGGTGGCACGTGCCTGTAGTCCCAGGTACTTGGGAGGCTGAGGCTGAAGAATTGCTTGAGCGCAGGAGGCAGAGGTGGCAGTGAGATGAGACTGCACCATTGCACTCCAGCCTGGGTGACAAGAGTGAAATTCTGTCTCCAGAAAAAAAAGTTATTTTTCATTATTAATTTATCATTAATTTTATAGGTGAGATTTTAATTATGTCTAAATAGTAGACATGGTACATGGTAGATAATCAAGTGATTTGAATAAATGAATGAATACATCTGTTAATGACATACTTCTCATCACTGTCACTTATTTTTGGTTTAGGACTGATAAAACATTTTTTATCTTACCCCATATTGCTAAAGATCAAATCCTTCTTCTTTAAGAGGCTACCGTTCTTCCGTTCATCATCAATGCCAAATCATTTCTCCGGCCTCAGAGGAGCTGCCATCCTTCACTTCGTCTTTGGGTCACTTGCAACCCCTATTCTCTGCGTACCTCATCGGGACTTCCTGGGAGAATAGCCTCTCTCATGATACTCACTTTCTTCTAAATCTTCAGTCTCTGCTTCATAGGTAGATTATGCTACTCGGTATAGAAACAAGATCTTTTCTATTTTTTCATGATAAAAGGTTCCCCCTCGGGCACTCTAATCAAAGAATAGCCTGCAATGCCTCCTTTCAATCCTGCTTCCTCTTCAAGCGGTTTTACAGAAAGCCCTTTCTCCAGTGTCACCGAGGTAACTTTCCAGTGGCTTGTTCTGATGAACGCGCGGCAGTTTACATGCGTTTACATTTGATGCTGTTTGTCACTCCCACCTTGAGTACTTTCATCTTGGTTGGTTTTATGATATTGATTGCTATTATACTGCTGGGTTTCTGACCACTGCTTGTCAGACACATTATGCTTCCTTTCCCTTGCCCACACTTGCAAAGTTCAGTTTCCATATGTGGCGTTCCCCTCTTCTTATTCCATGAAATTTATCTAAGTGATTTCATCCATTGCTATGGGTTCAACTACTGCTAACGTGTTCTTTACTCCCTATTCTCTTTCTATAGCTTCACATATTTAACTACCTTTTAGGGAATCACCAAAAGGCAATTCCATCTTAACATACACAAAAACTGAATTTAGGGTCCTTAAGTATGAGGCCAATTCTTTCTTACGTATTTTCTAAATCAGTGAGTGATACCATCTCTTATCCTGTTGTCCTGGGCAGAATTGCCGGAGGTAACTGCTTTCCCTACCCTCCCTATAAAAATTACCATCTCTCATTCAGCGACCTCCCCATACCCCAATCATTAGTATCTTTTTAAGAAATAATTTTCTCTCTTTTTAAAATTTTTCCTATGTCATTACCTATATGATTTCGCTCCTGAAATGGGATATTGGGTAAGAGGGTCCTGTCTGGGAGTCACGTAGATCTACAGATTATTCAAAAGGGATATCTATGGAGCAAAGCCAAAATGGAGAACCCAGTGGAGCCAAACAGCTACTCACAGGACTGAGCAGAGATACAGAAATGGCACATGAGATAACAGAAAGGAGAGAGACATATCAAGTGGGTTTGGGTGTAGGGAAAGAACGCGTTACCTGTAGCTCTGGAGAACCCACTGTCGCAGCCTGCAAGGGAGGGCGGACACTGAATGTAGACGTTCACACCCTCTGGCTAGCTCCCGAATGTCTGATGATGTTTAGAACTTTGCTTCCTGCTTTCCTACCTGGCCTTAGCCTTTTGATACATACGCTCCCACTGCTTTCAGAGTAACATTTGCGGTAAATTTCACACAACACTGAATACAGCAGTAGAGTTTTTAAAGCCTTCGATGTCTCACCACTAGACATTAGGGCAGAATTTCGGGGTGTGTCCAGCGAGAGGGGGTCCACAATTTGGCTCTGCCTTCATTTCCAGTGTATTGGTTTGCGCTTCTCAGATCACGTGTGGAACTGTCTCTAGCAATAGTCAACACCTTTCACTGTCCCTGGGGTACTGTATTTCTGCATACTTCTTGCCATCTCTTCCTCCTCTTTCTGCAATGCTGTTCTCACCCTATTGACCTTGAAAGTCACACTACTTACTCAGAAAAGCCCTTCTAAAGCAAGCAACTGATATACCACCCACCACACCCAGTGCCCTTCCATGAGTTCTCATCTCTCCTTGTGTAATCTGATCTACTCTCTTGCCATACTGTATGCCATTTGAGGGCAGGAATTATATATTATCATCTATATTCTATCTATCTATCTATCGATCTATCTATCTATCATCATCTATCGTTTGTATTTCTCTTGCCCTGCATTAGTGCCTGGAACACAAAAGGCTCTCAAAATATGTTTGCAAAACTAAAATAATATTTGAATGGCTTAAATAGGGAAATATTTTTCTAAATTAACTAACATACCGGATAATATTTTTCTAAATTAATTAACATACCAGATAATATTTAACTTATCTCAAACCAAATATGTATTTTTATTGTATATGGTTTTTTCTTTTTTTAAAAAATTTCAAACTTCAGTTTAGATACAGGAGGTAAAAGGGCAGATTTGTCACAGTGGACTGTTGCCTGCTGCTGAGGTTTGAAGTACAGATCCGGTCACCCTGGTAGTGAGCACAGTACCCAAGAGGTAGTGTTTTTAACCTACCCCCACCCCCCACCATCTAGCAGTCCACAGTGTCTATTGTTTCCCATATTTATGTCCGTAGGTGCTCAATGCTTAGCTTCCATTTCTAAGTGAGAACATGTGGTATTTGGTTTTCCGTTTCTGCATTAATTTGCCTAGATGGCCTCCAGCTCCATCTACGTTGCTGCAAAGAATATGACTTTATTCTTTTTTACGGGTTATAGTATTTCATGGTGTACATGTACCACATTTTCTTTCTTCCTGAGGGGCACCTGTGTGGATTCCATGTCTTTGCTATTGTGAATAGCGCTGCAGTGGACATCTGAGTGTACATGTGTTTTTGGTAGAATGATTTATTTTCTTTTGGGTGTATACCCAGTAATGGGATTTCTGAGTCAAATGGTAGCTTTGTTTTTAGTTTTGAGAAATCTCCAGACTGCTTTTCACAGTGGACTGGCTAATTTACATTCCCACTAACAGTGTATAAGCATTCCCTTTACTCCATAACCTTGCCGGCATCTGTTTTTTGACGTTTATAATAGCCATTCTGACCGGTATGAGAGGATATCTCACTGTGGTTTTGATTTGGATTTCTCTGATGATTAGCGATGCCGAACATTTTTTCACGCATTTGATGTATGTCTTCTTTGAGAAGTATCTGTTCATGTTTTCGTCTATGCTTTAATGGGGTTAATCGGGTTTTGTTTGTTCAATTTTTTAAGTTCCCTGTAGACTCTAGATATTAGGCCTTTGCTGGATGCAAACTTTGCAAATATCTCCTCCCATTCTCTAGATTGTCTGTTTACTTTGCTAATTTTTTACTTTCTGTTTGTTTTGTATGTAAAAGTTCCTCAGTTTAATTAGGTCCCACTTGTCCATTTTGTTTTTGTTGCAAGTGCTTTTGGGGACTTAGCTAAAAAATCTTTGCCAAAGCCGATGTCCAGAAGAGTATTTCCTAGGTTATCTTCCAGAATTTTTATAGTTTGAGGTCTTACATTGAAATCTTTAATGTCTTTTGCGTTAATTTTTGTATGTGGTGAAAGGTAGGGGTCCAGTTTCATTTGTCTACATATGGCTAGGCAGTTATTCCAGCTGTTGTTTATTGAATAGAGAGTTCTTTTCCCATTGCTTGTTTTTGTCGGCCTTGTCAAAGATCAGATGGTTGTAGGTATGTAGCTTTATTTTGTGAGTTTTCTATTCTTTTGCCTTGGTCTATGTGTCTGTTTTTGTAACAGCACCATGCTGTTTTGGTTACTGTGGCTTTATAATATAGTATGAGGTTGAAAAGAGTGATGCCTCTGGCATTGTTCTTTTTGCTTAGGATTGCTTTGGCTGTTCAGGCTCTTTTGGTTCAATATGAATTTTAGAGTAGTATTTTCTAATTCTGTGAAGAATGACGTTGGTAGTTTGATAGGTGTAGCATTGAATCTGTAAAGTGCTTTGGACAATATGGCCATTTTTACAACAGCGGTTTTGCTACTGAAACACCAGGGGCTCAGTCTAGGTCCTGCTGCTCTCCAGACAGAAAGCCAATGACTTAAACGATGAGTATTGCCAAGGAAGATGACTTTAACGCAGCGCTGCAGCCAAGGGCATGAGAACTCAGTCTAAAATCCATCTCTCTGACCTACTAAAACTAGGGCTGAACTCGGGAGGCAGAGGGTGAAGTGAGTTCGAGATCACACCACTGCACTCTGTCTCAAAAAAAAAAAAAAAAAGTAACAAAACAGGAACTAAGAAGGAGCAAAGAAGCAATCATGATGAATGAGAGGTCTGGTATCTCATTGCATGGATGTGGTGATCTGGTGAGTTTCAGTTCTTTAATACTTTTTGTGAGAGGCTTGAAGGTCATTTGCTGAGGAAGGAACTCAGATAAAACAAATATAAGTTTCAAGCTTTAAAACCAGAAGGTTCAATTTATATGTTTATTAAAAAAAACTGTCGGCCGGGCACAGTGACTCACGCCTGTAATCCTAGCACTTTGGGAGGCTGAGGTGGGCAGATCACGAGGTCAAGAGATCAAGACCATCCTGGCCAACACAGTGAAACCCCATCTCTACTAAAAATACAAAAATTAGCTGGGTGTGGTGGTGCGCGCCTGTAATCCCAGCTACTTGGGAGGCTGAGGCAGGAGAATCTCTTGAACCTGGAAGATGGAGGTTGCAGTGAGCTGAGATTACACCACTGCACTCCAGCCTGGGTGACAGAGCAAGACTATGTCTCAGAAAAACAAAAACAAAGACAAACAAACAAACAAAACTGTCTATGGGACAATTGGGCCAGTTTAAATTTTTCCAATCCTTCAGCATGGGATATTTTTTCATTTATTTGTGTCGTCTCACCTCTTATTTCTTTCAGCAGTGTTTTGTGCTTCTCCTTGTAGAGATCTGTGATCTCCTTGGTTAGAGTCATGCCTAGGTATTTCATTTTCTTTGTGGCTGTTGTAAGTGGGATTGTGTTCTTGATTTCACTCTCAGCCTAGATGTTGTTGGTGAAATATGTATTTTTAAAACAGAAAAGCAAAAAAAAAAGACTTGACTAAACATTATTATAAACAAAACTGAGGATGTCAATATTCTTTTCCATAAGGAGCTCTTACAAATCACTATAAAGTATTATAATTTCTCTATTTAAAAAATAAGATAGCATTGCCAACTCACAAATTGTACATAAGTGGTCTATAAATGCAAAAACCTTAATTGCACAAGTAATAACAAAGTCTAAATAAGGTGATATTATTTTCTACTGATACAATTTGGGGGAAAAAAACAAAATAAGGTGAACAGAGGAAAATGGGGAAAGAAGGAGCCTCTTAGACTGCTGGTGGGAGGGTAACTTTGTATAAATGATTAGAACACCATTTGTCAATCTGTGTTAAAATCAAATTGTTCATTCACTTTGTAACAGTTCCATTTCTAGGAAGTAATTATAGATGGGCAGCTATTTCTGTATAAAGCTTTTCATTACAATGTTAAATATGATAAAATTGGAAATACTCTTTAAGTGCTCACTAATGGGAACATGACTAAATGAACTTTGGGAGTGACGGTAAATAGAATACCATGCATCTATTAGAAGTGTCTTTTAGAAAACAAGGTAAACGGCATGGGGATACAAACATAATTTGTAAAGCAGCATAACTCAAATTTTTAGAAAGAAATTGCAGGACAAAGACTGGTACTGATTGAAAATGGTGCCTGGCTACCGTTGGCCTTTGTTCCAAGTGAAGCTTGGAGAATCGTCCTGAGTAAAGCAGGTGCTCTACGTGTAGAAAGCTCCTGGTAAGGATGTCGGACTCTGAGAGAAAGGCTGAGCGCAGCCTCGGGTAATGCAGAACTTCCTCAAAAGCCAAAGAGGGAAAAAATAAAACCTGTGAAGAGCAACTCTCTTTTGAAGAGGAAATGCACTCAAGCCCTGGCCCACAGAGAAAAGTGCTCCTGGAACTGGAAGCTCTATGGACTCCCAGCCTCCAGGCTGCCTGCTCTTCATTCAGTCACCCTGCAGGTGAGACACCCTACGCTCCACATGCTCATTTTCAGAGAGCTGCTGCCAGGACCCTCATTCTAGGAATGGATTATGAGGAAGGAGACCTACACTGCTGTCAAGGAAACCTGTCAGTTACATATGCCACACATTTTAATTGCTTAGTTATCAATGTGACAAGTAGGCAGAAAACACCAAATACTTCAGGAAAACCAGCAGTATGAAAGGGAAGCAGGGCTGGGTGCTGGTGGCTCATGCCTGTAATCCCAGCGCTTTGGGAGGCCGAGCCAGGTGGATCGCAAGGTCAGGAGATCGAGACCATCTTGGCTCACATGGTGAAACCCTGCCTGTACTAAAAATGCAAAAATTAGCTGGGCGTGGTGGTGCATGCCTGTAAACTCAGCTACTCGGGATGCTGAGGCAGGAAATCCCTTGAACCAGGTAGGAGGAGATTGCAGTGAGCCAAGATCGCGCCACTGCACTCAAGCCTGGTGACAGAGCCAAGCTCCCTCTCCAAAAAAAAAAGCAGCATTAAGATTATTATTTTTTGAGATGGAGTCTCACTCTGTTGCCCAGGCTGGAGCGCGCAGGGGCAATCTTGGCTCACTGCAACCTTTCCCTCCTGGGTTCAAGTGATTCTCCTGACTCAGCCTCCCAAGTAGCAGGGATTATAGGCACCCACCACTACGCCAGGCTAATTTTTGTATTTTTAGTAGAGATGGGGTTTCACCATGTTGGTCTGGCTGGTCTCGAACTCCTGACCTTGTGATCCGCCTGCCTTGGCCTCTCCTGGGATTACAGGTGTGAGCCACATGCCCAGCAAGACTTTTACTTTTTAATGGAAATGGTATATATTCACCAAGGTTATTCTTCCTTACCTGAGTTGAAACTGAATAGTATGACCTAAATGCACATTTCATGTGCTGGGGAGAAAAAGCAACTGATAACCCCCTTTCTCTTAGGTTTCCTCTCATTAGTCTGACCACCAGTGCAATCCATTGAGGCCCCCAAGCTAGTGCCATCTTGTGTGCACAAGGCTGGGGCAATTGGATTCATAAGAGGTTTTGTCCATGAAGAATTTTCAGTCTAATGTGAAGCAATTGACAACGAAACGCTTCCTGGTTTCCATCCAAATATTTATTAACATAGCAAAACTGTAGGATTTGTAGGATTTATGTATCTTCCAAATATCTGCACTACTGCAAGACACAGGCCGTCGGCAAACCTCACATTGTAACCACTAACACTCATCTTTGTTACTGTCACCTGGATCTTCTTTAATGACAAAATAAGAGTCTTAAAAGAAGGAAGTCCTACAATTTCACTGTCCAACAACAGAAATTTTACTAGATAAATCCTCTTCTTTCTGTCACAGAAACATCTCTGACAGCTGTTGTATGATGGAGTGGGAGGAAGGTCACTTCCCGCAAATGTTAGGGTTCTTAAGAATCCCACAGGCATTGGAGTAATAATTGAACTCAACAGGCAATCAATCAGATCTGAAACACATGAAATATATCTACAGACCAGAGGGGTTTAGTGTCCAAATTCAACCAGTTATTCAGATGGTCTGAAAATGAAAATGTTTTATTTCAGAGAAGTTTATATGGAGTAATTGACAGAATGTTGAATGCGAAATAGATTTTTTTCTGTCTTCCTTTGAGAATCTTTGTGGATAAAGCTTAACATGATATATTAGAATCTTAGGGGTAAAGTACTCCTCAGAAAATCTGATATCTTATTATCTGATTAATTAATACAGATATATTAAATTTTTCAACTATTTTTTTCTTAAGAAGAATTACTTCTTTCAGAAACAGAAAAGCATTTAGTAATATATTGACTTTAAGGAATCTATGTTAATAATTTTAAGTAGTAAAATTTAAAACTAAACTGAAGAAGTAATAAAAAGGTGATAATGGGATAATTAGTATTTGGCATCCTACTAAGATACTTAGTTGGCAATTTAATTTTAAATTACCTGGTTTTCTCTGATAATTCACATACTATTAAATGCAATTTTGTTTAAGCTGCTGTACTAAGTGTTAGGGAAATATTAAAATTGAAAATGTGAACTTGTTGGTCAGTAAAGTCATTTTATTGAATCTGGTAGACTCTTAATTGTCCTTAAGTGTTCATTTTCCCTTTCTTCTTTTTTTTAATTGTAGCTTTTCTTTTGAAATATATATTGCCTCCAAGACATTGCAAAATAGTATAGTGAGTTCTGGTGTCTTCTTCCTCTTCTTCTTTCTTCTTTTCTTCTTCTTCTCTTTCTTCCTTCTTCATCTTCCTCCTCCTCCTCCTTCTCCTCCCTCCCTCCCTCCCTCTCTCCCTCCCTTCGTCCTTCCTTACTTCTTCTCCTTCTTCTTCTCTTTCTTTCCTTTCTTTCTTCTTCTTTCTTCTTGCTTCTCTCTTTTTTTTTTTTTAGAAACAGACTTGTTCTGTCTCCTGGGCTGGAATGCAGTGATGTGATCATGGCTCACTGTTGCCCCGACCTCCCAGGAACAAGTGATCCTCTTGCCTCAGCCTCCTGAGTAGGTAGAACTACAATCACTCATCACCATGCCCTGTTCTGAACAATGTGTCAGAACAGTGTCTGTGGGATAAAGGGATTGGACAATGCTGAACACTTTAGGAGACAGAAGGAAAGAAGAGTGAAGTAAGACAGGAAGACATGGAGAATGTGAAAGAAAATATTAGGATTTATATTCAAGAGACCAAAAAGCTTTCTAATTGTTAGACTTGCCCCCCAGCTAGAGTGGACTGTATGGGTGGAGAGTTTATATAGATATCCCTGTGTACACCGTCTATTCTACATCAATAATAACATTCGACAGACACTATGTCATGTTTTCTCAAAAGACTCACACCAATGGTGACATTTCAGATCCGCTAAGGAAGTTTATTTTAGCTTCAGAACAACATGGGGTGGGAAGTATTTTTAGCCTCAAGGAGCGTTTTAGTCCAGCATGCTGGCTTACACCTGTATTTCCAGCACTTTGGGAGGGCGAGGCGGGCAGATCACGAGGTCAGGAGTTCGAGACCAGCCTGGCGAACATGGTAAAACCTCTTCTCTACTGAAAAAACAAAAATTAGCTGGATGTGGTGGCGCATGCCTTTAATCCCCACCTATTGAGGAGACTGAGGCAGGAGAACCACTTGAACATGGGAGGCAGAGATTGCAGTGAGTTGAAATTGTGCCACTGTACTCCAGCTTGGGTGACAGAGCAAGACTCTGTCTCAAAAAAAAAAGGAAAATTTAGTGTTTGTGTTGCTCTTTGTTCAGTCAGTCCTAAGTCAGAAGTAAGAGAAGGATAATATTCTCGAGTGTGCTCTGAAGCTATTTAGTAACATTAGAAAGGCAGAGAATCAGTAGTTATAAAACACTGACAACTCTTAACATTGGACTAATAGGAACCCTCAAGCCATTTTGTTCATAATTTTGGAAGAAATGCAATAACAAAGATTTCATGGGTTCTGAATTGTGAAAAATAATTGAACTAGAATAGGTACCATTCTTAGTCCTATAGACGATCACACTTAGAGATTTTGGTCAGATATCAGTTGAATGTTAATTATCTGCATGTTTGAAACATGAAATTTAATGGAGAGGCCATAAGCAAGTCGTGTTCAAGAGAGCACGGGAAGGCACCACTGCAGAATCCTGGTAACTTTTGAAAATAATAACAAATCTCATAGTGAAATAAATATTTTATTAGGATTATAAGACTTACTATCCAAAGAACCATTAGGAACTTTACAATAACCGATTAATTTATATGGGAAATAGAAAAAGCACTTTCTGCTTTTACTCTGCTTTTGCTGCTTTTCTTCTTTCCCTTAGTGTGTTTTCACATGTGTGTTTGTGTTTCCTTGAATAGTCTCTTAATCCAATAAGCTTTCAGTTGACATCGCATGTCAGACAAGAATGCCACTGTGTCACTTACTGATTTCAACAGTTGAGTTTACTTCCGGAAACTAAAACCAATGTGTGTTTCTAAAATGTATGCACACGCACACACACACACACACAGAGTTTGGTGAGGGTCAAGTATTTATCTTCCTACCCATATTTTTCAGAAGAAAGAAGAAAGGAAGGATATGCTCATGTACTTGAGACTACTCTTTGTTAGAAAAGCACAGGAACAATTCTCAACCTGAATATTTTCAATAAGTGCCTTGCTGAAAATTACTGAAGTGGTTCTACAAAATTGCCTTGTCCTATTTTTGAGGACATGTGGAAAGGCTTTCTGCAACTTTTAAATATTTGTAATAAATCTAAACATTCTGCATATCATCCAAACTTATTAGAGAGCTTAAAGTGTAACAGTCAAATTGCTAGCATTGTTAGTTTGAATGAATAGGCCTTTTAAGACTTTTAAAAATGCCTCCTTCATGGATCTGAGCTCCTGAGTGTGCTGAGTGAATTATGCATGGTGACAAACACCTTTTGGAATCCGGTTTCAGTAGACTTGAGGGTAAATCTACTGCTCAGAAAGAGATCCCTTAGCAGCTGGCCTTGCTCTGGGTGACTGGATGCTCTTCGTAAGATTTCCAGGTTGGGTCTGAGTTATGTCAAGTACTAGTTAGAAGTGATTTTATTGCTGTCTTGCTCACAAACCTGGAGCACACCTCTAAAGTTGCCAATAGTGTGAAAAAGCAGAAAAAGAAATTTTCAAGAGAGTAGTTTCCCTACATTAACTCAAACTGATTTTGTTCTTCTCAATGCTGGAAAGTATTATTTTGGAGTAGATACAGTAGCCCCCTATTATCCATGGGGATACATTCCGTGTCTGAAATCTTGGATCGTATTGAACCTTACATGTACTGTGTTTTTCTTATACATACATACCTATAATAAAGTTTAATTTACAAATTAGGCATAGGAGACTGAAGTATCTAATAAACTGGACAATTATAACAAAAAGTGCAATAAAAATTACATGAATGTGATCTCCCTCTCTCACAGTGAGTACCGTACTCACCTATTTTCAGCCCATGGCTCACCTCTGGTAACTGAAACCTCAAAAAGCAAAACTTCAGATAAGGGGTTTTATTTACTGTAATAAAGTAAAAATTCTGTAGACATGTTTAGTGGAAAATATCTTAAAGACATATAATTCAGAGGAAGCTACAGTGATATATTTCAGAAATTCAGATTGAAGATTAGGTTTAGGACTCTGACAATTGAATGACTGTTTTTTAAATATAATCAAGATTCTGCCTTGACTATATACATATATATATTTAATATGATTTCCATATGCAACATGGGAAAGTTATAACATTATAACATTAATATAAACATTTGAAATGCTGTCTTTCTGCTCACTTTGAAAAGATTTCCAGTTTGCTTCTAAATGAATAACAAATTGGAGAAGCCAAGTGGTTTAAGGCAGGTACATCACGACTTAGCAATGCGATTTGTTCAAGCAAGTAAAAAGTATGCAAGAATCAAAATGCTCTTTGCAGAAGGAGCTTCGATTTTCATCAGCAAAGACCCAGTTTGTGTCAGAGGGTGAAACTCACTTGAGTAGATCTGTTCACAAAGCCATTAAACAACTTTCTGTGTTCTTGCTCTCTCCCATTTAGGGCACTAAACTTTTACAGAGACAGACTGTTTGAAGCCTTCCTAATTATTTGCATTCTTACCCCAGAAGGATGACTAAAGCTCAGCCTCTATTGTAATTCTCAAAGTTCTCAGTGCAAATTATTAATATATGGCAATTTAAAATGCCTTTCTCTGGTTTTATGACTTGATTATTATTTAGAGTCTTTCTAGTAGTGACCTTGAGGGTCATGCAAATGTGTTCTTTGGGAACGTCACTGTGTCGCTGAATAATTTGTTTCTTAGGAAGATAGCTCAAATTTATTATCAGTCATGAAAATATTTTATCAATGCTCCTCCATAAAGCAGACATATTATTATACCAGTTTCAGTTCAGTCCTAACAGAAACCTGATCAGGAATACTATTATTAAGCAATACATACCTGTTTTAAAATATACTGTCTTATGCTATTTTATTGTATTATATTATTAATTCATGTAATATTTACTTTGGTTTTAGTATCTTCTGTGTTATAATTAAAATGAATAATTTGGGAACTGTAATGTGTTTAGCATATATCCAAAGTTCAGAGTTAGAATAAACCTACAACTATTTTATCTACTGCAATAGCTCAAATAGTAGATTTTAACTATCATATTTGATACATATATCAAACAAGGTCTCTATACATATATTATTTTAATTTTACCCCTCCCTCCTTCTCTCTCTCTCTCTCTCTCTGTCTCATAAATATGCACAAATTTAACTGGCCAGAAGTGACCTACATTCTCTACATGCAATGTCCATGATGCTGATACCAATTTTATTTGCTAAGGTTTTCACAGATCATAGCAGTGAAATAAAATGTAACTATAGACATTCATTTATTAATCTAATATTTATTAGTGTGTATTTGTTAGATCCCATGATATATTGATGAACAAGTCATTGTGTATTCATGAGGAGCTTATAGCCCAGTGGGTACAAATATAAGCAAATAATTCCAATTAATGAGATAGACTACAAGATAGGAAATCATTCTGTGTGTTACCAGCACACTTTTACCCATGCTGCAGTTTTCAGGGAAAGGTATTGTAAATTACATGATGTCCAAATAGGAGGTAACTAGCATAAGGTCCTCAAAGAGAGAGGATGCTCCGGTCAGAGGCAGCCACTGGCTCAGGATGGCTGCAACATGCATTAGTCACTGTGAGCTCAGGATGGCTGCAACATGCATTAGTCACTGTGAGCTCAGGATGACTGCAACATGCATTAGTCACTGTGAGCTCAGGATGCCTGCAACATGCATTAGTCACTGTGAGCTCAGGATGGCTGCAACATGCATTAGTGACTGTGAGTTCAGGATGGCTACAACATACATTAGTCACTGTGAGCTCAGGATGCCTGCAACATGCATTAGTCACTGTGAGCTCAGGATGGCTGCAACATACATTAGTCACTGTGAGCTCAGGATGGCTGCAACATGCATTAGTCACTGTGAGCTCAGGATGGTTGCAACTTGCATTAGTCACTGTGAGCTCAGGATGGTTGCAACTTGCATTAGTCACTGTGAGTTCAGGATGGCTGCCACATGCATTAGTCACTGTGAGCTCAGGATGGTTGCAACTTGCATTAGTCACTGTGAGCTCAGGATGGTTGCAACTTGCATTAGTCACTGTGAGCTCAGGATGGCGGCAACATGCATTAGTCATTGTGAGTTCAGGATGGCGGCAACATGCATGTCATTGTGATGGAAAACTTGATATGGAGTTCGGCCTGATGTTGAGACTTATAACTGAAGAAGAGTGATAGGCTCACCTTTCAATTTTCACAAATCATCCTAGGGCCAGTATAAAAAATATCTTAGAAATAACTAATAAGGAAATTAGGGAAACCAGTTCAGGTAAAAAGTAATATTGTCCTAGATTTTGGAGCTGACTGAAGAGAAAAAAACACATAAAATTCATTTACAGCTCAGCTTATTCTATTACAGGTATTCCTTTCTAATGAGGATTACAGATGTTATTTTTAAAATACCTTGTGATTCTGAGGAGGCATTTACTGATGGATCTAGTTGCATAATCAGTAACAATATTGTATTTATCTCAAGCATAGTTCTCTGCATATTATCTGAAGTTCCTGGGTTGTTTGATCTGATAAAACATTTATCTTTGTCTTCTAAAATATGACTAAATACTAACCCCAATCAAAGTCAAATAATAGTCCATTCTTGTGCAAATGTTTAGATTTTTTTTGTGTGTTCTGAAAGATAAGACACAGGTGGGGATATCTGATTTTTCTTTTAAAAATGATAAAGCAGAAGGAGAGAGAAACACACCCAGAAAATAAAATTGTATACAGTGAAACAGAGGTGTTATCTGAAAAAATAGATTGTTTAAGAGAAATATAGATTTAAGGGGCAGGCATAAGAAATGCAAGAAGAAAGAGAAGTGAATAAATAAAAATCTAAACTATTTTAATGATTGCAATAGCTCAAACAGTATATTTTAACTACAATATTTGATAGACATAAAAGGTCTCTATACATATACTATTTTAATTCTCTCTCTAATGAAATGCTATTCCAAAATACAATATAACCCAGTGGAAAATTTATTCAGTCAGAAAGGAGAAAATAAGGTTTGAATACTGATTTTAGTGCCTCAGGCAAGACACATAGCTTTTTGGGCATCAATTTCTATATCTCTAAAATGAAAGCACATACCCTACTATGTATATTACATGTAAATTTCTAAAAAAAATGAGATAATAGTATTGAAAATGACTTTGAAAAAAATGTGCAAGGGATTTCATTGTGATTCATTGTAAGGAATGACTTTTTTTTAGGAGTCAAGAAGAGGCAAAGGAAACAAAATTTATTCCAACTAAATGAAAAAGAAAACACTTTACTGAAATGTTAGGCTTTTAAAAATACAAAAAAAGTCTAATTATGTATGAATACAATACCTGAACTCATGAAACTTCTCCAGAATACATGAATTTGTATAGTTATGCATTCTAAACATTTGTAGTCAGAATAACTTTCTTCATATGTTGCACATTGCTGGTACACATGTGTGTCACACATGTTCTCTGTTTTTCAAACAAGGTCAGTGTTTTCATTGTATACATTTACATTGTTATTGTAACTGTTTCCCAGGTCTGTCAATAAAATTTAGCCTCACACGTTGATACCACATTCTTGCGATTACGTTGCAATTCTTACATAGTAATTCTAGCCTTTTCGAATATACAAATCATCTAAATTTATTATATCACTGCTATGACACCTCATACACATCTTGAGACCATTTAGTCCAGAAAAGATTAGATTTAATATTCGAAGAGCCAAATGTAAATAATTCTGGATTGCTTATCCAAATGGGAACTCAGATAACTTGTCTAGCTTAAATATGCAAATACTCAAAAGTCATTTTTGTTGTTGTTACCATACCCTCCTGCTACCGAGTGTCTCCTTGAGCTGGTGTCAGAAGCAGGGTTGACAGTGTTGTGCTTTATTTCCCGTTTGAACTATTGCCAAGATGTTAATTCAGAGTGAAATAATAAGAACTTAGAACTGGGGGTGATAAAGTGTCAGCACAGTGTAGAAACTGCAAAATGTGCCCTAGAAGGCAGATGAGTTGGTTAAGCATACAGTGGCCAACATCAATATTGGTGTTCTCTCTTCGCTGCTGGGTCACCCCTGACCAGCAGAGTCTGGTGGGGAGTCAGCAGGACCCGAAACATATCCTCAGTTTGGGTCAAGTTACAGAAGTCAGGAGGCTTTCTAGAGCCCGGCTGTGTCTCTCCGCCCCTTGCTACCACTTCTCCCTCTGTCGCACAGCCAGAGATTTCACCCAGGATGACATTCATGTAGGCTATTAAGGGCAAGCATTTCTAGGAAGCTTAAACAAGATATGTTGGTCATTCCCAGAAACCTTCCTTCTCAGCTGTGATTTGTCAAGAAGAAACAACTGGAGTTTTCAGTGGAAAGTGGATACTAATTTGGAGCACTGGGGGACTTCCAGAGAATGAGCCCTGGTCAATATTCACAGGCAATTGGCAGTATGAATACACAGGCACTGGGAAGAATGAAAGTGGCAAGACCAGGAAGCAAGTAGCAGCCAACAGATGCGTGAAAGAGTAGAGGAGTAAAATAACGACGTTCGCCTTCTGAATGTTGCCCAGACTCAATCTCACTGTATCCCATGCAGAGAAAGTGACTCCAGGAGTGTGCCCAGTGTAGAAGGAAGAACAACAGTCTTTCCAGGTAGCGCCCAAATTGTGTTTGTCCCTTGGCCTGAAGAGCTGGAAGAATCCTGAATCTTCTTCATTTAGGAAGGGAGTTTCAGCGGCACATCAAATATACAGCAACTTCCAAGCCTAGAACCTAGAGGTGCTTCTAGAACACTTCTCTTCCTTGCTTCCACAGCTGTCCAATTACCCACCTCAATTAGTAGTTACCAGAATATCCCCAGAGAATCATACCAGCACACACTTTGCACCAGGAAGGGGTTGCAAATACATTACCAGAAGAGAGGTGGCTGTCAGGCTGGCCCACATGTCTTTTTTCAGTTTGGTGCTTTGTCTCTGACAAAACCAACCTGCAGTCTAGCAGGGGATATCTAGCGTCTCCTACAGACGTACTGGGTATCTGGGAGCACCACAGTACCAAGAGACCTTCTTCCCCGCTTCGGTCCCTACATTGTTAAGAAAAAAACTTGGTCATATAAGTTATAGCATATTCATTTCCTACTTGGAATATAAAAAGGGATGAAAACGTTGCTAAGGCAGCTCTCTATGTGAGGATATGGGAAGCGGGCCAAGATATATTTGTAGGTAACTGAAGGGCAGCCATGCCTGTAAGAAACAAGCAAGCACGCAAAAACTCCAAACACACAGGCCTGCATGGAACATGGGATTTTGGCTAATGCTCAAGGGCAGAACATCTCAAGAGTTGATACATTCCAGAGCCTTTGAGTGAATACACTTGGTTCCCCCACCCTTGTTTCCTGCCCTCCGGAAGGCCGGTTTCTGTCTCTGCACCTGCTATGAGGACTCTCTGCTCCCTGCTTCAGACACAGTTCCCAGGGCCAAGCTATATATTCTAGAGGGCACCCCTGGCGGTGGCGGCGGGGAGGGCTTCCACAGGGCATCTGTGGTTACTTCTGGTCCTGAGTGTCACTTTCAAGAACACTTCTGATGTGGGGAGGCAGCGTCACAGAAGGTCTAGGTTAAGCAGAGCCACTTATAGACTGTTTCTCTTTGAGAATAACGGTACGCGGATGACCTTTCTCTTTATCTTGTATTTATTGGTAACTTTTTTTTTTTTTTTTTTTTTTAGACAGAGTCTCACTCTGTCACCAGGCTGGAGTGCAATGGTGTGATCTCCACTCACTGCAACCTCCGTCTCCAGGTTCAAGTGATTCTCCTGCCTCAGCCTCCTGAGTAGCTGGGACCATGCCCCATTAATTTTTGTGTTTTTAGTAGAGACAGGGTTTCACCATGTTGGCCAGGATGGTCTCGATCTTCTGACCTCGTGATCCGCCCTCCTCGGCCTCCCAAAGTGCTAGGATTACAGGCATGAGCCACGGCGCCCGGCCTGGTAGCTATTAAATATATATTTTTATACATACACACACACATCCCAAAGATGAACACTGATCCTTATCTTACTGATTCTCTAGACTCAAATGCTTACTGAAGTCAGGCAGATAAAACAAAAACCAAAATCAACCACAGCAAACAAGCAAACAGAAACTCACTGAGGTAGTAAAGTGTATGCAGGAAGCTGTGAGGCTGGGTGTGAGGAACTGTGTAGAGCTCCAGAATGAATGAAAGTAGCCCCATTCAGCTTCACTGCTTGCTGCTATGTGGGAGGGGGGGCCAGGGTTTCCAGCACTTCCAGTTCTTAAGTAGAGCTGTGCAATCCCCGTTGGACTTTCTTGTATGTTGACTCAAAAGGTTAAATATTGTGCAGATAAAAAAAAAAATTCTGGAGGAGGATTTAGTCAATGGGTAAGGAGTTTGTGACCTTTTGTCTAAACACATGAAAAGGAAGGGGGCCATTTGCCTCACTGCTCTCTACTTTGCTAAGTTCTTTCCACACCTGAGTTAGTGCTGGTGGGATAGTGTTTCTTCTCCTTCATCCAGCTGCTTTCATTCATGTACCCCCGTGACCCCCTCACTCTGGTCCAAACTCAAACACAAACTGAGAACAGGAAAATAATCCACTGCTAAGGCATGAACACAGTGCCAAACGCTACAGTACTCTAGCTGCAAAGAACTCTGGTTGAAATTTCCCCCACCTCGCCTGCGTTTTCCTTTTATCTTATTCAAGGCTCATCTCTCTCCAATTCCTCTCTGGGAAAGCAGGAGGGGGACTCTTCTTGTCGCATAAATGTGTCCTGAAACTATTCTTTCCTCATTATATTTACTTCTTCAATCTGAGTTCCAGCTATCAGCACCTCTCATCTGGCCCACTTGCCAGCTGGCATAACATTTGCCTCCATCCTCTGACACAACCTTTCCATTGTGGGGACAATGCTATACTTTCTCATGCCTCAGATACCACTGTGGACACACCAAGGTCATTTGCTGCATGGCCTTGGACTTTCATTATGGTCACCAGCATGCCACCGCAAGCTTTCACTCACCCTCTTGTCTGTCCGCCTATGGTACTTGTCCCCAGACTTAAATTCTTTCCTCATGTTGACCCATGAAAATCGTGTTTCCACAAAAACCTGTTCAATCACACTCTGGATTTTCAAAGTCGTAAATAACAGAAAGTTACTATGACGATGAAGATTTAGTGAAAAATGTGAAGGAATCAGTGACTCGACAATCTCTGGGCCCCATTTTTTCCCCCTTCACCTGGGGATAATGTTGATATTAAGAGGATGGTCGTAAATATTACTGTAGCAGGAGCAGCGGGGGAGCAAACCTCTTGAACACCGAACTGAGGAATGCAGTGGCTTTTTATTCGGCTGGGAGCTGCGGGGGCTACAGCCTCATCACTGACCTCCCTGAGCTGCAGCTTCTCTCCCCTTTATAGGCTTACAACTCTAAAGGGGAAACTGAGTCAGAACTACGTCATTGTCCATTTTCTGGACGTCCGACCTTACAATCTTTTGGCTTCATTGATTTGCTAATTCATACACAGTGCCAGTGGGGACCTGCAGGGGAGGGGGAGCTTCCAGAGATAAGACAAAAGCAACAAGCTGTTTGTTGGCAGAGGTGTTTCCAGGAGGGAGCCTGGTCATGCAGACATAGGGGCGTGACCCAGTGCCGGGCTCCCACCAGCAGGGATAGCATTCATTTGTGGCTCTTTCAAGGTTAACAGATAGCAGAGACGCTGGGAACTAAAGAGGGAGTCATTTTCCCAGCTCTTTGGTGTTTTATTTCATTTTTTTTTCCTTCACTCTCCTTCCCATCTGGAAGGGGAGGGAGGAGGTGAAATTGAAGGAGGTGAGGGGTTCTCCCCCTCTCACCACAACTTCAGAAAGAGGAATGCATGGATGGGTGTATTATTTCATATTTATGGGAGTTACCTTCTGAAACCTTTGAACATCACCAATATTGCAGATAACCAAATGTTTTGAGAAGCTCTTGGGTTTATCTTGCATTTCTATCAACAATTGTTTTCACTGCATATCCTCCCATTACATGTTAACTGCCTTTTCAACATTCTTTACAATCTTCTCCATGGCCAAAAATACCATAAACAAAACTAAAGACAAATAACAGACTGGAGAAAATAATGTTTGTTTTGCGTATAACATAGTAAGTTACTAAGGAAATGGCAGGACACTAAATAAGTGAAAATGAGTAAATATACCAAGAGCAAATTCAGAAAGACCTGTACAATGATACACAAAATTATTTTTACAATTATAAAAATATGCTCAATGTCACCAATAATCTGAGGACTACCTGTTAAAATAGCAATGGAATTTCTCTGATGATCAAATTACCAAATATTATTGTTTGATAATTTCAAGTACAAGTGGATATGGAGAAATGTGTACTCCTAAACTGCGGATAAAAACGAGAGTTGGTAAAACCTGTTTTGGAGAAAACTGATTAGATTTAAAGAACGAACTATGTATACACTTTACCACTCAGGGTCCTGTCTGTCACCGCAAGCATCAGAGACAAGTGTATCACGTCTCCCAGGGACAGGCGCACAGTGCTGTGCAAGCCCATGTGTGGGAGGATGGCAAAGACATTTTAGTTAAGTACAGTATGGAAGAGTATGTAGTATTTAGAAGGATGGGAAGGATCTATATGTACTGACATGAAGTCATAACAGTTATAAAAATTAAGGTGCAAAGTCTGATAATTTGATGCCATGTATACAACATTCTACACATTGCACACAAAACATAGTTCTCATTGTCCCTAAAAAAATTCTAGAGGATTCATGACATACTCTTACTTGGACAAGGAGTAGAAATGGTGAATAAAAAAGGTTATTTTGGTGGGTGCAGTGGCTCATGCTTGTAATCCCAGCACTTTGGGAGGCTGAGGTAGGTGTTACTTGAGGTTAGGAGTTCGAGACCAGCCTGGCTAACATGGTAAAACTTGGTCTCTACTAAAAATACAAAACGTAGCTGGGCGTGGTGGCATGCGTCTGTAATCCCAGTTACTTGAGAGGCTGAAACAGGAGGACTGCTTCAGCCCAGGAGGCAGAGGTTGCAGTGAGCTGACATCAAGCCACTGCAGTCCAGCCCAGGCAACAGAGTGAGACTCCGTTACAAAACAAAACCAAAAAAGGTTATTTTTCACATGGTAATTCTTTAAAATTTTTATAGTATTAAGCTTTATTTCTCAACTGATTAATATTTTTTCCTAATGAAGCAAAATTTTACTTTTTTTAAAAAATCACTTTTTACTATTCAAATACTGAATATACAGACATAAACTAGTGAAGGACTAAATACTGAGCTGATAGCTGGGCTTACTTGCTAGCTAGGTGACTATACTCACAGAAGTCTAGCAGGATTCAAGATCTCAATGAGAAATATTCTGCAAAACTTTAGGGTTGCTGACAAAAGGCAAAAAAAGTGTTTTTATTCATAAGGCCAAGTAATGAAAAGTGTATTTATTAAATAAGGGCCAGGGAACACTCTCTACGTGAGGCTGTGTGGGTGTGTGGTGTGTGAGTACTTGCTTCTGGACTGTCATTTCTAAATTATACAGTGTGAACCAGATGTAGAGAGGGAAGAATTATTGTCAGCAGGATCTGCGGAAACAGCGACAGTGGTGAGAAATAGAAGGATGTTGGATCAAATAAGATATTTAATGCATACTTTTCTTGATAAGAAAAAGGAGACAAATAAAAGTTCAGTGATTTGCTGGAGGTCACACTGATATTTAGCGGAAGAACAAAGACCTTGGGCCCCCTTCAGGAGTAGAAAATGTTATACAAATGTCAACCGCTAAGCTTTGGGGATATTTATTGATCTTTATAATTTAGAGGTAATGGGCTCTGAGCATCAGACCATCTGATAACATTAGTTCATCAGGTCCTCAAAATGTTCATCACTTGAAGAAGCTAAATAACTGCTTTACTCCAAAAAATTAAAAAATGAATATTGAGGCTGTTATACATTCTTTGATTTTAGGATGTAAAATTCCTTTTCTACTTCTCACAGGCAGCACTGAGATCCATGTTGCAAAATAAATTGGGATAGTATCAAAACTATTTGTCTCAAGGGTTGCTTTATGAGTTTCTTGTGATAATGTATGTGAATGCCCAAAATATATGTGACCCATGGGCTGGTTTGTAGGTGGGACCCACTGCATTGGTGAGTCATGAGAGACTCTTAGCGTCTCATCGTAGGTCTCTAAAATAATGGTATTTACAAATTCAAGACACATCTTGCATGAATAGCAAGCACTTACCATACAACAGCAAAATAAAGATAACACCAACTCAACTCTGTATTTTCTGTTTCTGTTTGACACCAGTCCGGCTGTTGGTTTTCCCATGTGGTTGAGAGAGGAACATTAAAAACGCAGCAGTGCTGGGATTGGCTGGTGGCTCTGGGGGTCACCTAGAAAATGGAATGCCAGAGATTGTTTAGAAACTGACCTGAGACACTAGATAAGATGAAAATAACAACGTAAGCCCAGTAGTCTTCGTAACCAAGCTCTATGTGATTCAGAAATCAATAATCTAAACTACAGAGATCAGTAACTATTACGGGAACCAGTCTATGTCCCCTGGGGCAGGGTTTTACCTCTGATGTAGCATCATATAAGTGGGGAAAAAAATGGCTAAACTTCTTGACCCCAATTTCCATTCCCTTCAAAGAAAACTACCTATATCTCTAAATTGCTACCATTAAATCACATTAAATATTGCTCTTCTGAAGTTTCTGGCCTTGTGTTGCCAAAAGCAGTTGGGTTGTCCATCTAGAATGAGGGGAAATGGGGGCTGTAATTGAGACACGACATATATCATAACAGTACATGGAGCGGACGGTGCGCTGACCTCAGCATTTCTGCGAGGCAGTCTGGACTCCCACAGTGCGTCCCTGTCATCCTCATTTGGACTTTGTCACCAATTTCTTTCTGTTGTACCTGAGCAAGTCAAGGAATGCACCACACTCTGAGACTGAATTACTAGTCCTTTATTATGCCGGCGACTGAGAGGTAGCTAATGCTCAAAATTCTCTCGGCCCCTAAGAAAATATTAGGTGGTCTTTATACCCTAGTTTTGAAGGGGAGGGGGGAACCTAGCTGAAGCAAATTTGTCACAAAAGCAGAGTAAGCAAAACGTTAAAAGATAAACTAGTACATGAGAAATAAAACAGTGCCAGGTGCGAGGGGGTAAAGCTGTCATGAAAGACATACAACTTATAGATAATGGGGGCTCTGGGTGCTCGACAGCACCTGCATTCCCAGGCTCTGCAGGTACCACTTAACTCAGCCTCTTATCAACAAATGCATTCCTGGAAGTGCCCAGTGTCAGCCTGCCCCAGCTACATACTATAGTTACATACTCAATGGTGGGAAAATAACTAAAATGAAGAAGCTAGGATGGAGTCTGTCAGGCTCAAGAAGCTAACATAAAGCCTGAACAGCTTTTAGTCTGAGAAAGAGAGTTAGTTTTAGCTGGCAAAAAGCAAGTTATCATATTTCCAAGGAACCCTCTGCCCAAACAAAACTTCCACACATCAGATAAATGCTGCCAATCCTGAAAAGTGAGCATTTAAAACTGTAAAACTTAATTTGATTGTACCTGATCAATGTAATCACATTTATTCTGTTCTCAGCTCTATGATGTGTTCTGTCTACCAAAAGGAAGCTCTATTGCAGCCATTCAATGATAAGACTGCTTGTACTCACGGAGAACTACTATTCTAAGAGCTTGGAAATGTACTGCACATTTTTTTTTCTTTCTGTTTTTTTTTTTTGAGCTGGAGACTTGCTCTGTCCCCCAGGCTGGAGTGCAGTGGCACAATCTTGGCTCATCTGCCTCTGGGTGCAAGTGAGTCTCCTACTTCAGCCTCCCGAGTAGATGGGATTACAGACACATGCCACCATGCCTGGCTAAGTTTTGTAGTTTTTTAGTAGAGACATGATTTCACCATGTTGGCCAGGCTGGTCTCAAACTCCTGACCTTGTGATCCACCCATCTTGGCCTCCCAAAGTGATGGGATTACAGCTGTGAGCCACGGTACCTGGCCTATAGTGCACATTTTCTAAAATAGTATAACCTATGTTAAAACTTGTCCTAATAGACATTGTAAGACTACTTAGACATTATTTTACTTTAAAGACTATGTATGGCTTTCTCACAGTCCCAGGGTCATTTTTAGTAAGATGAGATTGTCATGAAAGACATTAAAACTGTTACACTTAGTGATATTGCTTCAATCTTTCATCACATTATTTCTATTTAGAAAATTTGATATTCATATAGAACTTTTTTTGTATCAAAAATTACCTACATTTGCTTCAATTTTAGAACTTAACTACTTGCATGCAAGTAATTTCTCTTAAGTCAGCTAAGACAATCACGCATCTTCCTTGATTCTTTAAGACTCCTCTTTCCTGAAATAGCTCCCCTGAAAGTCTGACACAATTATAGAAGAAGGCGTACTGTGTCATATTAAGAAGTTTAATCTCATCATTATTAATAAGTAAATATGTGATGTGGTTTGGCTCTGTGTTCCCCACCCAGATCTCATCTTGTAGCTCCCGTAATTCCATGTGTTGTGGGAGGGACCTGGGGGGAGGTGACTGAATCATGGGGGCACGTCTTCCTGTGCTGTTCTCATGATAGTGAAGGAGTCTCACAAGGTCTGATGGTTTTAAAAGGGGGAGTTTCCCTGCACAAACATTTTCTTTGTCCGCTGCCATCCATGTAAGACAAAACCTGCTCCTTCTTGCCTTCTCCATGATTGTGAGGCCTCCCCAGCCATGTGGAACTGTGAGCATTGACCCTCTTTTTTCTTCCCAGTCTTAGGTATGTCTTTATCAGCAGTGTGAAAATGAACTAATGCAGTAAAGTGGTGCTGGTAGAGTAGGGCGCTGCTGAAAAGATACCCAAAAATGTGGAAGCAACTTTGCAACTTGGTAACAGGCAGAGGTTGGAACAATTTGGAGGGCTCAGAGGAAGACAGGGAAGGGTGGGAAGGTTTGGAACTCCCTAGAGACGTGTTAAATGGCTTTGCCCAGAATGCTGATAGCGATATGGACAATAAGTCCAGGCTGAGGTGGCCTCACATGGAGATGGGGAACTTGCTGGGAACTGGAGCAAAGGTGGCTCTCGTTATGTTTTAGCAAAGACACTAGTGGCATTTTGCCCCTGCCCTAGAGATGTGTTGAACTTTGAATTGAGAGAGATGATTTAGAGTATCTGGCAGAAGTAATTTCTAAGCAGCAAAACATTCAAGAGGTGACTTGGGTACTGTTAAAGGCACTCAGTTTTAAAAGGGAAGTAGAGCATAAAAGTTCAGAAAATTTCAGCCTGACAAAGCAATAGAAAAGAAAACCCCATTTTTCTGAGGAGAAATTCAAGGTGGCTGCAGAAATTTGCTTAAGTAATGAGTAGCTGAATGTTAATACTGAAGACAATGGGGAAAATGTTTCCAGGGAGTATCAGAGGTCTTCATGGCAGCCCCTCTCATTACTGGTTGGAAGGCCTAAGAGGAAAAGTGGTTTTGTGGGCTGGACCCAGGATCCCCCATGTTGTGTGCAGCCTAGAGACCTGGTGCCTATGTCCCAGCTGCCCCAGCTATGACTGAAAGGGGCCAAGGTACAGCTCAGGCCATGGCTTCAGAGAGTGCAAGCCCCAAGCCTTGGCAGCTTCCACATGGTATTGAGCCTGCCGGTGCACAGAAGTCAAGAATTGAGGTTTAGGAACCTCCATCTAGATTTCACAGCATGTGTAGAAATGCCTGGATGTCCAGGCAGAAGTTTCCTGCAGGGGCGGGGCTCTCATGAAGAACCTCTGCTAGGGCAATGTGATAGGGAAATGTGGGGCTGGATCCCCGACACAGAGTCCCTACTGGGTCACTGTTCAGTGGAGTTGTGAGAAGAGGGCCACCGTCCTCCAGATCCCAGAATGGCAGATCCACCTACAGCTTGCTCTGTGTGCCTGGAAAAGCCACAGACACTCAGCCCATGAAAGCAGTCGGGAGGGAGGCTGTACCCTCCATAGCCACAGGGGCGGAGCTGCCCCAGACCATGGGAATCCACCTCTTACATCAGCGTGACCCAGATGTGAGATATAGAGTCCAAGGAGGTCATTTTGGAGCTTAAAGATCTGACCGCCCTGCTGGATTTTGGACTTGCATGGGAACTGTAGCCCCTTTATTTTGGTCAATTTATCTCACTTGGAATGGCTGTATTTACGCAATGTGTGTACCCCTACTGTATCTAGGAAGTAACTAACTTGCTTTTGATTTTACAAGCTCATAGGCAGAAGAGACTTGCCTTGTCTCAGATGAGACTTTGGACTGTGAACATTTGGGTTAATGCTGAAATGAATTATGACTTTGGGGGACCATTGGGAAGGCATGATTGGTTTTCAAATGTGAGGACATGAGATTTGGAAGGGGCTAGAAGCAGAATGATATGGTTTGGCTGTCCCCACCTAAATCTCATTTTGAATTCCCATGTGTTGTGGGAGGACCTGGTGGGAGGTGATTCAATCATGGGCGGGTCTTCCCTGTGCTGTTCTCATGATAGTTATTGAGTCTCTGGAGATCTGATGGTTTTAAAAGAGGTAGTTTCCCTGCACAAGCTCTCTCTTTGCCTGCCACCATTCAAGTAAGAAATGACTTGCTCCTCCCTGCCTTCTGCCATGATTCTGAGGCCTTTCCAGCCATGTGGAACTGTGAGTCCATTAAACCTCTTTTGCTTTCCAGTTTCAGGTATGTCTTTATAAACAGCATCAAAACCGACTAATACATTTTATTAAATTTTCCTTCTAGAAAATTTACATTTTTTGTAACAATAGTTTTCATTTGTATTTCTTTTTAGATGACAAAGACGTTTTACAGACATTTCATCATTGCACTCTTCAATATTAAGTGTTAGAGCAAGTTTTAGCTAGTTAACATTAAGGAAATGGCACTTCAGTGACCTACCATAGTTAACATACATAATAAGCTAAATAAGTGGGTCATGTATCTATGCTAAGTTTTCCTGGGTTATGTAGGTATTATGTATAAGAAAAAAATCTGTTTTATGACTATAAAAATATTTTGGTACCCTTTGATACATAACACTTATTAGTATGGGTATGCATCAAATTTTCTTTCAGTATACAACAAAATAAATTTAATAAAGTGAGAATAATGTAATTCAAAGTCCTATAAACAACATTTAGTAAATATCTAAAAGGAAGGATCAGGCTGGGTGTGGTGGCTTACGCCTGTAATCCTGGCACTTGGGAGGCTTAGGTGGGTGGATCACAAGGTCAAGAGATCGAGACCATCCTGGCCAACATGGTCAAATCCCATCTCTACTAAAAATACAAAAATTAGCCAGCCATGGTGGTGCATGCCTGTAGTTCCAGCTACTCAGGAGGCTGAGGCAGGAGAATTGCTTGAACCCGGGAGGCAGAATTTGTAGTGAGCCGAGATTGTGCCACTGTACTCCAGACTGGTGACAGAGCGAGACTCTGTCTCAAAAAAAAAAAAAAAAAAAAAAAAAATGGGGGAAAGATCAGAAATACTACTAAAGTTAATACACACATGCATATACTCACATACATTTTCAAAGATACAAAAGCACAGAATTGAAAAGTATAGTCTCCACTTGTGTCTGGTAGCCAGGTGAACAGTCCAGCCAAACAATTATATCTCCCCAGAGAAAATATTTGCATAATTTCTTTTGTTTTTTCTTTTCTTTTAACACAAATGATTTCATCCCACGTTAGTTTTAGCCTATCTTTTATCATGTAGCTACTCACACACATGTGCGTGTGCATGCAAACATGCTTTTTTCTTCCCTCTCTTTATCGCATAGCAGCACAGAGAGTTACCATCCTCTTTTAATGGCTATAAAAATATAATTAATTTGATCAGTTGGACATTTAAAGTATTTGCAAATGGATCTTCTGGTGCAGACATCATTTAGAATGTGTGTAGTATGTCCATTGGATAAATTCCTAGAAGCAAAATTATTAGGCAGAAGAAATCATGCATTTTTAATTTTAAGAAATATTCCTAAATTGCCTCAGTGGATAGAATATAAATCTGTATTTCCACCAGTAATACATGAGGGCATATTTTCCTCACACCACTACCAACACACTGTGTCATCAGAATTTGTGAACTCTATTCACCTGAGAGATAAAATGTGTTATATGATTGAGTTTTAATTTGTAACTTTTCCTTTATAAGTGAGGTTGAGATTTCCCCCACTTTCGTATGGTCTTCCCATTTGTTCATTGGACTGTTACTATTAGTCTTTTCCCAAATGATTCCCGAAAGCTGGACACATTAAGAATATGAACCCCTTTGCTGTTAAAATTCTTGTATTTTTTCCAAGTTTTATTTTTTTGTTTATGGAATTATTTTATATGTAGATTTTAATTTTTATGCAGTTAGACATGTTTATTTTATATATTGGAGGCTTTTGTTATATTACAAAATCTTTTTCCAATTCCAAACTTTAAAATTATTTTTTCACAATTTCTTTTAGCTTTCTATTTTGTATTTAACATCTGTCATTTATATTAAAGTGTGAGGTATGTATCTCACTTTATTTCTTTTCCAGATGGTAATTCACTTATTACAATCCATCTTATATAATAAACCATTTCCTCCACTGATTTGAAATGACATTTTTATTGTATAATAAATTCTTGCACATTAGCAATATTTTACTGCTTCACAAAACTAAATCATCATTCCTATTTATATATTGCTCTATTGTTCTTCGTAGTTGTCAGCCTAATATTCCGAACTGTCCTCTAAAGCTATCCATTACAGAAATGTAGTCCTATTTATTTACATATGGATGTTCGCACTTATTTATGATGTATGTACTATGTAAGATTTGGGGATCAATATATACCAAAATAAATTACATTGTTCCTGTCCACATCACAAGAAGTGTTAAGATAAATTAAAAATTTAAAGTATGTATGAAACTATGTATACCTTTCGAGTAAAAACAAGAAAATTCTTTTTCAAAAAGCAGATAAATTTATTATTTTAGATTCACTTATTGTAGTTAATACCTTATTTCGCTCCAAATTTTCTAATAACGAATGTAAAGATAAAACATGTTGACATATACAAGTACTATTTTGTGATAAAGAAAGTTTATTCCTAGCAGTTAATTCTAAGTAGGATGCTGGGCCTATATAAGTGATGATGAATAGCATAAATAAATTAGCTTTTTCAAAAAATTAAATGTTCAGAAGTATCTTCAAATGGACTCTTCAAATGTTTCTTCTTTATATAAGTTGAGAAAGTAACACAGAAAATACATCAATAAAATGTCTTCAGGCAGCGAGGTAGCATCATGTAGGTATGTCACTTACTGGAAAGAAGATTATATATCTTCTAGACTCTTTCCAAAATTAAAAAAAAATGCACCTGTCAAATATGAAATACTGGTAAAGTTCAAATAATCAGTAATGTTTGTGGATGATTAAAAATGTAAAAACTGTGACAGGTTCTTTCTCAGTCAGAGTAATTTGATTTCTGCAGAGTGGGCTATAGACCTGCCTTCGGGTACTTTCTCAAAGATTAAATGAATTTTCTTAAACAAATATTTAATTTGGTTACCAGAATATGAAAGAAAAAAATTTGGTCTAACAACTGTTTCTGAAAAGTTTGCTAATAGCTTTCCTTTACTGGCTGGTACCACTCTTCTGTAGCATTTCATTATCAGTTGAGCTTTGTCTGCTTAAGTCAGTTAATGACACGATACCAGCAAAACATATTATCAGGCAGATAAATAAACTGTCCTGTTGAAAAACCTGGTATTTCCTATTTAAATTTTGTAAAAATTCACTGTCTTTGTGGTTGATATTCAATGCGCAGGCATTAGAAAGCAGGTGTATTGTGTCTAAGGCTTTTTCTGGTTTGAAGTGATAAAGCCATCTTTGACATGAAGGATACTTTGTTCTCATTTTCGGTAGAAAGTGGCATGAATCCCAGTTACCCAATAGTTATCCTAAAGCACTCAACTAAGATTAAGACATAAGAAATGTAGGTACATTCTTTAGAACATGATTGAGAATTGGAATTTTGTTTGTCAAAATATTTGACATATGCTTATTCTGGCTGCCATATTATGAAGCTTACCGTGTAAAAGCTTTTGTGGTATTGTACCTTTACCGAGATAGTGCAATTTTTTGGTAGATGATTTGTATTTGTGGACTCAAAGCCTCATAATTAAATTATATGTTAGGAAGGATTTTCCTTATTTTCCTGGTGACAAGAAAAATCTATGTAAGTGATTTGTAAAGAAATGTCTGCACAGAGATCTGTGCGTTCCTTTACAAGGTATTATTAATATAGAGATTTAATTTAAACATTATTATGAGAGATTGCCAATAGTGATATTTTGAGGCAGTATTCTATAGACTCATGACTTTGTTAATCTGTGACAATAGGTTTTCCCCTTTTAAAATAAAAAAAAAAACAACTATACTCACATTCCCCTCTGAAAGAACTCTGTCTGTGCACTTAAATCAGAGAAAGAACATGTAGTAAAGTTTAAAGGACTTTAATAGGACAGACCCTCAAATATTCTTGCAGTGCTAGACCTCTTGGGAGATATTGGTAAAGTGAAATAATTATTTAAAATCCATGAACTGAATGTAAATCTTTAGGGCAAGTTGAAGCATATAAATAAGTCTTGATATAGAATAAGAGAGTGGGATTTATATGTGAATATACTATTCAGATTTAAAAAACTATAATGCAGTCATCTAAATGGTCTCCTGTACTGATTGTATGCAGCTACTTAAAATGAGTAATTCTACCCCCAAAGGTCGCTAGTCTCTATAATTGACTTAAATGATGTACTTTTAATCAGTATTTCAATTTCACTTGATGCCCTTGAAATGATGAGGAAAATAAAAGGAAAACTAGAACGTTTATTCCACAGGGAGCAATATAGGAAAAACCAAATAAAAAATTTCAAATGCCCTTTTATGCAATTAATTGCTTTCAAAGAAGCAAATTCCAAATGTCAGAGAGATATAAATGGATATTCAAGATACTATTTATTTTTGTTTCTATTTTTATGTATTACAAATAGAAGTTAGACTTTAAACAACAAAAGGAGAAAAATTTAAAAATTTAGAAAAATCTTGAGTACTGAAGAGTAACTGCCAAAGAGATGGCTCATGAATGAGAGTTTCCCCCGGCGCTTTCAGTCTGAGGTGGAGGAAGCAGGAGCAGCCGCCACGCAGCTGCAGTAACGTCACACGCTGAGGCGCGACACTGGTCTGAAGCTCCTCTGCCTTGGGGCCACAGCGAGGTGCTCAGATACTAGTACACAGGAATTCTTTTCTTTCTTTCTTTCTCTTTCTTTCTTTCTTTTTCTTTCTTTCTTCCTTCTTTCTTTTCTTTCTTCTTTCCTTTCTTTCTTCTTTCTTTTCTTTCTCTCTTTCTTCTTTCTTTCCCCTTCCTTCCTTCCTTCCTTCCTTCCTTCCTTCCTTCCTTCCTTCCTTTCCTTTCCCTCTCTCCCTCCCTCCCTCCTTCTCCCTCTCTCTCTCTGTCTCTCTTTCTCTTTCTTTTCTTTCACAAAGTTTCGCTTTTGTCGCCCAGGCTGGAGTGCAGTGCCTCGATCTTGGCTCACTGCAACCTCTGTCTCCTGAGCTGAAGCAGTTCTCCTGTTTCAGCCTCCCAAGTAACTGGGATTACAGACACATGCCACCACGCCCAGCTAAGTTCTGTATTTTCAGTAGAGATGGCGTTTCCCCATGTTAGCCAGGCTGGCTCGAACTCCTGACCTCAGGTGATCCGCCCACCTCAGCCTCCCAAAGTGCTGGGATTATAGTGTGAGCCCAGCCTGCTAGGTAGGATTTTCTTGGCCATGATCGTGAAACACCTTTTCCCTGCTTCCTGGTCACATGCTTCTGTAAGCACAAGGCATCTGACCTTTCTCCAAAGGTGCACCTACCTCTGACCTTCCTCTAGGGCACCTAGCCCCCGCTTGCTGCCAAGCAAGTCCACCGGCTCTATTTAACTTCCATTTAGATCAGATCTTTGGGATAAAATAAGTAAGCTACTGGAAATAAGTAAAAATATCAAATAGAAAATAGGGAGATAATTAGTTAAGAGAAATGGTAGCTTGGAAGAAATAGAAAGAAAACATAAAAGTAGGCTGGACATGGTAGCTCACGCCTGTAATCCCAGCACTTTAGGAGGCCAAGGAATATTTGAGGTCGGGAGTTCGACAACAGCCTGACCAACATGGTGAAACCCTGTCTCTACTAAAATGCAAAATTAGCCAGGTGTGGTGGCAAGTGCCTATAATTTCAGCTACTTGGGAGGCTGAGGCAGGAGAATCACTTGAACCTGGGAGGCGGAGATTGCAGTGAGCCGAGATCACGCCACTGCACTCCAGCCTGGGTGACAGAGCAAGGCTCTGTCTCAAAAAAAAAAAAAGAAAGAAAGAAAACATAAAAGTAGTAAATATCCCTAAAACTTTAACTATATGTTGAATATGAATATTTGGGTATAGTTTTTTAAAAACTATAAATCTGTCCAAGTAAAAGGATGATTTTCTGGGTGATTTTGGGGTAATTGCCTTTTTTATAAATCATCGTCTATTTTATATCTTTCTAAGAACATTCACTTTGGTAATTAAATGTAGTAGTAGGGATATTGTAATGGAAACCAGAAAGATATTTTCACAATTAATAGTTTATAAAATTATCAATTATAGTAATCATTTTACTATCTATATGTATGTATCCCATAACATCATGTTGTAAACCTTAAATATATATAAAAACATTTATTTAAAAAAATTAACAATTATATTTTCATTTCTTTTTGAGTGAAGTTTATATTTTATCTCTAAGTGGGATATGCACGTAGGGCTTTTCTGTAGTATGCAAAACTATTTTGTATCGACAGTCTGACCACTGTCCATATTTTCTCTAGCGTTATGGCACAGTCAATCACTGAAGCCACTAGCCTGCATTCACCACATTGCTTGGTAAGGTTAGAGTTTTTCCTCATATGCTGGAGGGTCTCAGAGTTAAAAAGGTTTTCAGCTAGATCCAGAATAATTATGGAGCATCTCACATGAGAAAACTTGATTCTACAGTTTCAGAAATCATGTTTGATCAGTCAAGATGTTTCCTCAGTGTGCTACATCAGGTAGCCACAGACTACATGATCCCATCATTTCATATTTCTACCGTGTAGTTTATTTTCTACACTGGACAATTTTTTAAGAGTGAAAGGAAGCAATACTAATAAGTGTATCAGCACAACAAATGAAATCTGGGCCTAACTCAGGCTAACTGCGACTTATTGGGCACATTTTTCTCCAGTGAGAGGGGTTTTTGCCTTCTAATTTGAGAATTTTAACATTGGCCTTGATATTTATATTGGTCTAGAACACAGGGAAATCACCACATCTCAATTTTAGTTGATGCAGTGTAGATCTATCACACAGAATTGTGCTTCGTACCTTCCACATCATGAGTCCACCCTACCTTCTTACCTCTCTTTTAAAGCTGGTTGATAGATTTTCAAACACCCAAACAGCAACATGGTTTTATTCATGTTTTATATAAGAGACTAAAACAAGTCAACAGGGTCTCAGAGAAGCTGTGTCTTATAAGCATAAACTTGCAAGTTGTTTTATTGTTGTTCATCCTTAAAATGATGTGGGTGATGACAAGGTTTGCTGGAATTCCTGGGTGGCTACTGTAAGCCAGGTGTCATGTGTGTGCCTTTCATGTATTTTCTTCCATCTTTCCAATAGTCCTATAAATTCATCTATATTTGCTTGATTTTACTAAAGAGAAAAATCAGACACAGATAAGGTTAATTACTTTGCTCAAAATAACCCAGCTAGTCACCCAATGGAAGCTTCTGTGTTCAAACGGACGCAATACCAAACTCCATGCTCCTTTTCAATAGGCCACTCTGCCTTTATATAATCTTCATGAGGAATTGTATCATCCCTCTGGCACAGCAGTGTTGACAGGGAAGGCGGAAAGGGAAGTGCTGGGAAGGGAAGGCCATGGTTCCTTTAAATGATGCAGGAAAGTGCTGGGTAGAGGAGGGCGTGGTCCCTGGCTAGGGCTGCCCCCCACACCTGTGCCCACGGACCTAGGTGAGGACAGGTTTTCCTGCTCAAATGTTGCGTTTCCCAAGACCACCCTGGCCTGCCACATCCCCATCCTGTGCCTATAGAAAACCCGAGATGCTAGCAGGTGGGCAGACAGGCAGCTGGACGTTCAGAGGAGCACACAGTGGAGGAACACATGGGTTGCTGGAGGTGGGGCAGGACGCAGGGACAGGCACCAGCAAGCCCGCAGGCCCCTGAGTGTCAGTCAGAACCAGGCAGAGTTGTGCTGGGGCAGTCAAAGGAGAGCCTGGGCCCCCGAATGGCCGACTCCAGGGGACAACCATCTTCCTTCTGGCTCCCTCATCTGCTGGGAGCTACTTCCACTCAATAAAGTCTTGCATTCATTCTCCAAGCCCACATGTCACCCGATTCTTCCAATACACCAAGGCAAGAACCCTGGGATACAGAAAGCCCTCTAGTCCGTGTGATAAGGCAGGGGTCTGATTGAACTGGTTCACACAAGCCGCCCACGGATGGATAAACTAAAAGAGCACCCTATAACGCATGCCCACTGGGGCTTCAGCTGTAAACATTCACCCCTAGACACTGCTGAGGGGTCAAAGCCGCACAGCCAGCCTGTCTGTATGCTCCCCTAGAGGTTTCAGCAGTAGGGCACTGAAGAAGTGAGCCACACCCCCATCGCACACCCTGTGAGGGGTCAAGGGAACTGTTTCCATTTCAGTGTAACTGTAATATTGGGGTTCAGGGGCTCAGGGGAGCCCTCAGTTCCCTTGAGAGGACGCTTCTCCAGGTTCTCGGTCTATTACTCCCCAAGAATGAGAGAGGGGACCATGGCGCAGTGCACAGTAAATGCTGGACTCTATTGTAGAAAGTGATTTATTTAGGAAGAGAGAGAAAAAGGAGAAGGAGAGAGAAAGAAACAGCTAACTCTCACACTGAGTGAGAGAATCCAGACAGATGGAATCCAGGAGAGGAAAGCAGCTTCCATGCTGAGTGGAAGGGAATAGAGATGGAGTTGAGGAGGGGAAGACAGGCTTCCATGAGAGAGTGTGGAAGGGACTCCAGAGGGAAATCCAGGAGAGAGAAAGACGGCTTCCACGAAGGGAGTGTTCATGGAAGGGGACCCAAACATGGAGTCCGAAGGGGTGTGGAATCTCCCGTTAAATCTCCCGGATGGAGAGAGATGGGAGGGGCCGTGGTGCTGGGAAGTTCTTGTCCTTGAAACTACGCCCCTTGTGGACCCGGAAAGGGAGCACCTTCCCTCATGACCACCTTGGCTTCCACTGATGAGTGCTGCATTTGGGTATTCCGGAAGACACAGTGGCTCATCAGGAGGAAAACCTGACATTCACCTGCCACTGAATAAGCAGGAGAAATTCAGTATTAAAGAGAACCAAATGCTGACATAACTGCTAAAGTAATAGAGCCACACATGCTAGTGCATAGCAAATGATATGAGCTGGAGACAACGAATCATGGAGATTCTCCAGGGATTGGAAGATAAAAGAAACTCTCAGTCATCATTCTGGCAGTGCCAAGGTGCCCATGAGCAGCTCTGCAGCCCAGTCCTAAGGGAGTTCTCTGTCTTGCCAGTGTCCCAGCAGCCACAGGACAGGCACTGTGTACACGAAGGGAGTGCCCCACAGCAAGTGCATCTGAACACAAAGTGTCCAGGAGATATTGGTTATGAGAAAGAATAAACTAAAATCATTAATTTAAAGCATTACTCGAACGAACAGGAGTAGTTACCAATCTGGTAAGCCTTCTTTTCATTAGGTTAGTATTGCTATACAATATTCTCTCACGACAGTTTTTCTAAAGTATTTTAAATGGTGGAATTAAGACAATATTAGCTAACACGAATTGAGGGCTTGATATGTCCCTGTTACCGGGGGACACATATCTCATTTATATCTCATTTGGCCTCTGCAACATACGAAGGATGTGCGGTTATTATCACTGTTTCAAAAAGGATAAAACAGGCCCAGTGGCATTACTGATTAGTGGAGGCTGACACTTGTCGTAAGTGGTATAGTCCATTTAAAAATCTGTATTTCAACATTATACTGAATGGGCAAAGAGCTGGACTCACTTTCTTTGACAATTGGCACAAGACAAGGGTGTTCTCTCTCACCACTTCTAGTTAACATAGTATGGGAAGTCCTAGCCCGAGCAGTAAGGCAATAAAAAGAAAGAAAAGGCATCCAAATAGGAAGAGAGAATGTCAAACTATCTCTGTTTGCAGACAACATGATTCTATATCTAGAAAACCCCATAGACTCAGCCTCAAAGCTCCTTCAGCTCCTAAACAACTTCAGCAAGGTTGTAGGTTATAAAATCGATGTGCAAAAGTCACTAGCATTCTTATACACTACCAACAACCAAACTGAGAGTCAAATCAGAAAGACAATTTGCCACCAGGGAATACAGTCAACCAGGGAGGGGGAAAGATCTCTGTAGTAAGAATTACAAAACACTGCTCAAAGAAATCAGAAAAGACACAAACAAATGGAAAACCATTCCATGCTCATGGATAAGAAGAATCTCAGTATCATTATAATGGCTATACTGACCAAAGCAATGTACAGATTCAATGCTATTCCTATCAAACTATGAGTGACATTCTTCACAGGACTAGAAAAAATTACTTAAAACTTTATAAGGAACCAAAAAAAGAGCCCAAATAGCCAAGGCAATTCTAAGCAAAAAGAACAAAGCTGGAGGAAATATGTTATCTGACTTCAAAATATAATACAAGTCTACAGTGACAAAAACAGCATGGTATTTGTACAAAAACAGGCACACAGAACAATGGAACAGAATAGAGACCTCAGAAATAAGGCTGCACACCTATGACCATCTGACTTTTGACAAAGCTGACAAAAACAAGCAATGGGGGAAAAGACTCCCTATTCAATAAATGGTGCTGGGATAACTTATTAGCCATATGCAGAAGACTGAAGCTGGACCCCTTCCTTATACCATATACAAAAATCAGCTCAAGATGGATTAAAGACCCAAAACTATAAAAACCCTGGAAAACAACCTAGGAAATACCATCCTGGACATAGAAACGGGCAAAGATTTCATGACAAGGACACCAAAAGCAATTGCAACAAAAGTAAAAACTGACGAATGGGATCTAATTAAATTTAAGAGTTTCTGCACAGCAAAAGAAACGATCCCAATAGTGTAAACAGACAACTTACAGAATGGGAGAAAATATCTGCAAATTATGCATCTGACAAAGGTCTAATATCCAGCATCTATAAGCAGCTTAAACAAATTTACAGGAGAAAAACAACCCTGTTAAACAGTGGGCAAAGGACATAACAGACATACATGCAGCCAACAAGCATATTAAATAAAGTTCGGTATCACTGATCATTAGATCATTAGATTTGCCAAACAAAACTCCGATGAGAAACCACTTCACAGTAGTCAGAATGGCTATTACTAGAAAGCCAAAAACTACAGATGCTCGTGAGATTGTGAAGAAAGGGAACACTTAAACACTATTGATGGGAGTGTAAATTAGTTCAGCCACTGTAGAGGGCAGTGTGGTGATTCCTCAAAAACGTAAAGACAATCAAGCCAGCAATCCCATTACTAGGTATGTACCCAGAGGAATATAAAGCATTCTACCATAAAGACACATGCACAGGAATGCTCACTGCCACACTATTTACAATAGCAAAGACATGGAATCAACCTAAATGCCCACCAATGACAGACTGGATAAAGAAAATGTGGTACATATACACAACGGAAAACTATGCAGCTATAAAAAAGAATGAGGTCATTTCTTTTGTGGGAACATAGATAGAGCTGGAGGCTATCATTCTTAGCAAACTAATGCATGAATAGAAAATGAACGCTGGCTGTGGTGGCTCGTGCCTGTAATCCCAGCACTTTAGGAGGCTGAGGCGGGTGGATCACCTGAGGTCAGGAGTTCAACACCAGTCTGGCCAACATGGTGAAACGCCATCTCTACTAAAAATACAAAAATCATTAGCTGGGCCTGGTGGCGTGTGCCTCTAATCTCAGCTACTTGGGAGGCTGAGGCAGGAGAATCGTTTGAACCTGGAAGGCAGAGGTTGTAGTGAGCTGAGATCACACCACTGCACTCCAGCCTAGGCGACAGAGTGAAAAAAAAAAAGAAAGAAAACAAAATACCATATGTTCTCATGTTATAAATGGGAACTAAATGATAAGAACTTATGAGCACAAAGAAGGAAACAACAGACACTGGGGTCTACTTGAGGTGGGAGGGTGGGAGGAGGGAGAGGAGTAGAAAAGATAGCTATTGGGTACTGGGCTTAATACCTGGGTGATGTAATAATATGTACTACAAACCCCCATGACACATGGTTATCTATGTAACAAGCCATCTCATGTACCCCCAAACCTAAAATATAAATAATAAAAAATAAAAATCCAGGGAATTTGAGTTGGCAAAGCCTCTGAAGTCTTAACTACTGTGTTCCAGTCTGTTACACTATACTCCACAAATAAAAAATTAATTTGCGATACTGGAAAAAAGACACTCATGTAAAGGATAGATATGTTAGATTTTTAAAATATGCTAAATTAAGTTCTCCTATTATTCCAGTTCACATTGCCATTGTAGATCTATATTTAAATAAAAGTAATCTTCAAAAAAATTATCCAAGTTGCCTGAAATCCACCCCTTAATCTGAGCTAGTTAATCATTCTGCTTGTTCACGCCCTGAAATCTCTATTTCAAGACATGTACATTCTAGATGGAATGTATTAAAAAGGCACACAGAAGTGAAATACTTTGAGAGCAGGTAAATTTTGATTCCTCAACCTGACAAGATGTCAGAGATTATGTGATATTTCTATATATACTTTGTCCTGATGAAAATAAAATTTTGTTTGTACCTAGTACTTTCTGATTTTAATAAAGGATTACAATCAATATTCTCCTCCTCTTTGCTTCTCTTAGCTGATGGCCCTTTTTTTTTCAGCAATTAATTAAAGTTTGAATAGCCATCATTTGTGACTAATTTCTACGGCATTTCCTTTCCCTGCAATTGACACATCATCTCCCTCCATTCATTTGTTCTCAAGGTTGCTTACACATGTGCTCTACAAAATCATCTAGAGTCAGATCCCAAATGAGTCGTAATAAGAGCCACTGAAGACAGGAGGAAACGCTTTGGGAAACAAGGAGGTAGATGTGTAGCAAGTGTAGATTGCAACCAGGACCGTGTGCTCCTTAGCGCTAGGGAAAGAAAAGGAGATAAATGCTGTAAGAAAATTACACAGAAAGTTTAAAAACTGTTATACACTGTTTAATCTCATCCAAGGCATCAAAGAAGATCGCATTAAAAATTCTCTTAGGAACAGCTGAGTGCTGACGCTTTGCTGCTTAGAATGAAGAGCAGTGGGAGATATGAAGTGGGAGGGTTTAGGTTTGCAACTGAGGGTTCAGAGTAAAGAGAAATGAGCATTGGGAAAAGCTAAAAGGAGACAGCCTCAGGGAGCCAGCAGGAGGCCTGCACGCCGGGATGGCAGGCCATCTTCAGCAGGTCGGCCTTCACCCTGATGGGCAGATCTAAGGCAGACTCAGGGGGAAAGAGAGACTCATCTCAGTCCCTCCAGATTCTGGGATGGTTTGGTGTCTGGCTCTGAGGCTCCCAGGTAAAAACTGACACTTCTGCACCCTGCAGTGATGCGGCATGACTCACGGCCAAGACCAGAACTTTCTGATAGGAGGGGCTGAGTCTGGCTTCTGTTATTCATAGCCACAGTGCGGGGGAAAGTAAAGAGGCTCCGTCATTCAGTAAGAAAAACAAATTTCAGTCATGTAGGAAAATGAAACTGAGCTTGATCAACTTTCCTTTCCTCTATCTTACTTGGATGGCATTTTGTCTTGTAATGCAAATGTAGATACGTTTAATCCATACTTACCATCCTAATTAATGAACAGCTATCTTTATATAGATAAAAGGCTTCAAATTTTAATTTGAAGGAGGTTTTCTCAGAGTGCTGATTTCATTGTTCATCAGGCAGGTACACCATTTAGTGGAAACCACGTAAAATTGTATCCATGAATCCAAGCATGGTCCTCCAATATTTTGGAGGATTCATCTAAAGACTTAAATTTAACATTCATGTAATTCTCTCTAGGATATGCAGTTCCTCAGTCTCATAGAGTTAGCCCAGTACCTGCTCTTCTGGGTGCTAGGATGCCATAGGCACCCTGTAGTTCCTTTATCCAAATCCCATTACTCTTCAGGTTTGGGATTCTAATTCACTAGGAACCGAGGCCTTCTCATGTAGTATTTGTATGAATATTGAGCTCTCAATATGGAAGAAGAAACAGGAAAGGAAGAAAGAGGAGGTGGGGAGGAAAAGGAATAGGAGGAGAAAAAGGAGGAATAGGAGGAGGAGTGTTAGGAGGAAGAGGGACAGGAGGGGGAATAGGAGGAGGACAGGAGGAGGAGGAAACTTGCATATGGCTTTAGGTCCCTTCAGCTTCTGGTAAATCGGCTCATCTACAGAATCATCCCATGACACAGGAGCTATTTCTGCAAATCACTACCAATTGTCCTTCACATTCCCTTTGACTTGTCTTCATGGCCTCGTGACCCCATCTCCATCCTCTAAATCCAATCCAGTGGCCCTCCACACTCTGCTGCCCAGCCCTGTCTGTGATTTCTGAACTCTTTTGCTCGAGACGCAAGTGGACAGTTTTCAAAGGCAGTGTTCTCTACCATCTGGACTCTCCAGAGCACAGCTGAGCCTGAGTTCCACCCCAGCACATCTCAACCTCAATTGATTTCAGCACCTTTCAATCACTTATGTGACATTTCTGAATTTCCTGACTTCACCAATGCCAGGAGGATGACTCTCAGAATCAGATCTAAGATCATCTCCTTCTAAAGCTCCTCCTATTCTGACATTTCTAAGGAACTATGGCAAACTCAAGGCCTCAGAGGGCCCCAGACTCCATTTCATTAAATACAATTTTTCAATGGATATCAGGGACCTTGACCTCAGGAAACAACTCAGCCACCATTTGTGTCAACATATGGGTCATCAACATTGCTATTATGCTTCTTTTGGGTTAATTTAACCCTATCTAACCACGTATTTTAATAATAGATTTAAACTCAGAGCAAAGTGGTCAGCTGCACACATCTATACGTACAATTCGCGGACTCTAGAGGACCTGCTGTCCTCTCTCCACCATTTTACCTCTGCCATATTTCTTCAGGTTTATTAGTGATTTATCTCTTTTCGTTAAGTATATTCTTGGTCCAACATTATTTTATAAATCAAATATTAGGACAGAGAAACAAAAATAGAATGTGAGTTTGTATACCAATAAAATATATACGTCTATGTAATGCATATACACATACACTAAAATAGGGTATAGAAATTAGAAGGGGGATAATATTAAATATTAGAGAGGGGATAATATAAATCACACTTTAATAGATTCAGAATATTGCCAGAAACCAGCCGTCAACTTAACAATAACTCTATCTCAGTAGAAAGAAGAGAGGCAGAGTAAAGGCACATTTACTAAGAAATGAGTTCCCCTGTGTGAGACTTAGAGTGAGGAGAGAAAACTTTTAGGATTTGCCCGTCGCCTGCTCTTGATGCGTGTGAATCATACAGTGCGCTTTCCACTGGCTGCTTGAACAGGCGTGTCACGTGCGAATGAAGTGAGGCAAGGTCAGAGAATAGCGATTGTTGGCGCGTGTGATAAGCCGGGGGAGTACTTGCTGTGGGTCAGTCACTACTCACCTCCGGAAGATTCCTGCTGTGGAGGAAGTAAAATCTGTATTGCTGAATCTCACACATTTCCAGAAAAAGCCAGGTTACTACATGAAATTTCCTAATTTTTAAATGTGAAATTATTCAACCAAACATACAAAAAAGCAACTATACAATGTGCAATAACCATGCAGTAGAAATACATCTGATGAATGGATTTGGCTCTGGGACTGCCAGTTTATGACTTCTGGTCAGTGTTTTGGAATTATCTTTGGGAGACGTAGGGAAGAAAGATTCAATCTGAAAGGAGCCCATGAAGTCTTGTAAGACAATTTCCAGGCTTCAAAGTGACTGAGTCGGAGTATGTACTCAAAACATGACCCAAGGGAGAACAGAAACCTAAAATGAAACACATTAAGGTTAATACTGGCCAGGCACAGTGGCTCATGCCTGTAATTCCAGCACTTTGGGGGACCGAGTCAGAAGGATTACTTAAGGACAGGAGACCCAGACGAACCTGGGCAACAGCATGAGACTCATTTCTACGGAACAAATGAAAAAATTTTTCCTTCCTATATCTATAGGAAGGAAAAGTCACTCTTGCTATCACAGAGACATATACATGTATAACAGCTGTTACAGGACCAAATCAGACAGCCAGAAAGAGAAGATAAAAAGAAAAGAAACAGGCAAAAATAAAACAAAAATATAAAATTTAATCTTTCAATTTTGAACTTCTAATCAGACAAAGATTAGAAACCCAATGAAGATGGCAAAAAAAAAAAAAAAACCACAAAACAACTTTCATATATATCATATAGCAAGCTCAGGTGTAAGTATAGTTCCACGTTAAACTGCAGGCTTCATACAAGGACTTGCCGCAAGTCTTAGTTTTAGTACTGGCTGTAATTTATATTGTGCTTAGATAAATTCCTGAGCTCTCTGTACCTATTTTTTTTAATTAGAGAAGAAACACAGAAATAGCTTATGTGCTTGCTTTGAGAAATAGATAAATGGAATATTATATTTTTAAACCTCATTATGCATAAGTATTTAATATCTTCTGGTGATTTTGTTTTTGGTGAGCATAGCAGGGGCCGTATGAGAAATGTAAATATAGTTATTGACCTGTTGTGCTGGTGACAAAAGCAGATGAGTCCTTTCTCTAGGAGACTGGATTAGCTCGGCTGAAAATATTCATTGCATACCAAACTAGACTATGCATTGTATTTCTGCCACTGACTGTTTTCCTTAGTTGTTTTGTGAGTAAAATAAATTGTATGTATGTTCAATGTGTATAAGTCAGGCACCTTATTTCAAAAGTAATTAAGGTCTTACTCACTTGAGACAGGTAATTACAGTTCATGGAATCTTAAAAGAGCCCCCCCCCAGGACTGTTTTCCATTGGTAAACGCCTAAGAATTGGAACAAACTGACTTTCATGATTGCTGAAGTTTCGTTCGGAGAACTAGGAACAGAGACAAGAATGATAAATCAAAAATTAGTCTCCTGAGACCGATGATGATCACATATATCTACTTTTTTCATTTATTCTTAGACAACCCTTACAAGATTTTGTCCAGTGAAACTGGCACTTGGAGCACGGAGCAGTGTTCAAAAAGATAAATCCAGAGGTCAGTGCTGATGCCTCGCCCGGCTGGCGCCTCCCACGGGCTCTACACTAGGCCGCCAATCAGGCTGCAGCCAACGCCTTCAGCCTGGCTCCGCTTCGTTCAGAAGAACGCGTGTCTTCGGGCCTCACACTGGGCAGAATGCAAGGGCACCAGGATAAAGGAGGCATTCCTTCCGGACTCAGAGCACAGTGCAGACTGGTAATGATCGAGCCAGCCAGACTGACTGTAATAAGATAGTGAATTAACTACCAGTCAGGAGCTAGGTCAGCAGATATGCCAACATTTTAGAGGTAGCATCCAAAAACTAGAACAGAGGAGAGCTTGGGGAGAAATTATAACTGGCACGATATCGCTAACAATGATCAAGAAGAAAAGACAAATCCAGTCTGAAGTGAGTGCTCATTTAGGATGAAAAATATTTCTTAAAAATGGAATCGAGACAATGTTTGGAATATGCTTTAAACTACCTATATTTAATTTGTTTTTCTTGTGATTTCTGTGTTGTTTGGTGTAAAAAAATCTTAACCTTTCCAGGTGGTGTCTAATTAAGTCACATTCTGTGATATGCTTTGTTCTCTAAATGTACTCTATCTAGTAAAATTTAAAATGTTTGGGTCAAATAAAAACCCTCTCAATTATTTTAAATTTCACTCTTCCAAATTCTAAAATGTGTTCATAAACATATATACAGCTAATTTAATAATCACTGTGGGCCAAACTTATCAATATAAATTTAATTTCTGATTTTACAGGTGTTAATGTCTAAAGATACTTAAAAATGGCTGTTTCTTTCCTTTACGTAGATGTTTGAAATACATTTCTATGCACTGAGAGGAGCCTTTGCAATTTGAACACAGAGTACTGTGTGCTTTCAAAACTTTGTGTTGTATAGGACCCTCTTTCAGCTGAATAGTTTTCAAGCAGTAAGCCTGTCCTACATCACACACGCACTGGGACACCCCATGGATAAAATCATGAGACTCTGTCTTCCTGACAGATTTCCCTTCTCTCCTGGGAAAACCTCTAATGGTGGCACTCTTTTTGTGCCCTATATGGTTTTTGTAAGTTTCTTCTGTGTGATGCATGTGATGTTCTTACACTGTAGGGGAGAGTTTTAAAAAATTCTGATTTAGAGTTTGTCCTACTATTATATATTTTGCTTATAAAAACTATATGTCTTTAAAAAAATTCTTAACAGACTTATTGAGGTCTAACTGACCTAAAATAAACCACACTTGTTAAAGGGTACAGTTTGATGAGCTTCGACATATGCACATATAGTGGGTGGAATTATGTCCCTCATGAGATACGTTAAAGTCCTAACTCTTCATTCTCATTTGGGAATAGGCCCTTTATTTGGAAATAGGATAACTGCAGATATAATTAGCTAAGATGAGGTTGTAGTGGAGCGGAGTGGGGCCTTAATCCTATATGAGTGGTGGTGTCATAAGAACATTCGCAAACAGATATGGACACAGAGGGATGAAGGCCATGAGACAAGGAGGCAGGGAGTGGAGTGATGTTGCCACGTGCCAAGAAGTACCTGTGGCCCCCAGGGTTAGAGCAGGCAAGCAAGGATTCTCTCCTGGAGCCCTCAGAGTGGCATTGCCTTGCTCACAACACTCATGTTGGAATTCTAGCCTCTAGAATTGTAAGGCAATAAATTTATGTTGTTTTAAGCCAAGCAGTTTGTTGTAAAATAGTCCCAGGAAACGGATTCAATCTACGGTCATGAAACCATCTGAAAATAAAAATAGCAAACATGGCCCTCACCTCAACAAGTTTCCTGAATGCCCTTGCAGCACACCTCCCCAGGTCCCACGTCCATCCTCAGGAAACCACTGAACTTTTTTTTTTTGTCACTATATACCGTATTTTGTAGAACTAATAAAAATTTTACATAAATTTATATAAATCCTAAAATTATATAAAATATATATGCTGTATACATGGGGTATATACTGGCTTCTTTCAGCATAACTATTTAGAGGTTTATTCATCGTGTTCATTCTTTTTGAACATTCATTTTATTGCTTGTTTAGCTGAGTAGTACTCCCTTGTATTGATATATCACAATTTGTTTATCCATTCACCTGTTTATGACATTTTAATTGCTTCCAATTTTTGGCCATCACAAATACACCTGCTGTACATGCACATATATATGTACAGATATTTGAACAGAGATACACTTTTGTTTCTCTTGGTAGACACCTAGTTGTGAGACAGCTGAGTCATATAGCAGGCATATGTTTAACTTTCAAAGAAACTGCCAAACTATTTTCTGAAGTGAACATAATATTTTACAATTTCACTAGCAGTCCGTAGGAGTTCCAGTTCTTCTACATCTTCATCAACAGTTGGTATGATCAGGCTTTAAAATTTTTCCTTTCTAATAGGTATGTAGTGTTATCTCATCGTAGTTTTGATTTACATTTCCCTAATGACTAATAATACTAAATGTCTTTCATAGGCCTATTTGTCATGACATGTCTTTGGCATAGCATCTGTTCAAATCTTTTGTCTATTTTCTAATTTTTTTTACATGTTTGATCTTATTAATTTTTGAAGATTCTTTATGCTGGATACAATGAATTATGACTCCTGTTTTTCATGGTCTGTGGGTTATCTTTTCTTTCTCTTAACAAGATTCTTGAAAAGCAGGTGTTCTTGATTTTTATAAAATTCCTCTTTTCATTGTTTTCTTCTATGGATCGTGTTTTTCTATTAAGTAACCTTTTGTAATCCAAAGTAAAGTTTCTGTTATATATTTTCTTCTAGAAGGTTCACAGTTTTAGGCTCTCCTTTGGGTCTGTACTCCTTTGTGAATTAACTTTCACCTGGTATGTAAGCTATAAAGTTTTCTTTGTTTGTTTGCTTTTGCCTTTGAATATTGGTATCCAGTTGTTCTGGTACCTGTTTAAAATACCATTTTTCTTTATTAAGCTGCCTTTGTACATTTATAAAAGATGAATTCATCATATATGTGTAGGTCTATTTCTAAACTTTCTCTTCTATTTCATTGATATATTTGTTGGTCTCGAGGCAAATATCACATTGTCTTGATTATTGTAGCTTGATAATAATTATTGATTGCCATGGGTGCAAGATCTCCAACTTTGTTCTTTTGCAAAGTTGTTTTAACTACCTTAAGACCTTTGTATTTTTCTAGAAATCCTGTTTTGACACAGATTATTTTGAATAAAGAGTGTCTGGACTTAAAAATAATATCAAACTTTTATAATTTAAGATTTTTAAATTGTAAGTAATGTGAAAGGAGATAAACATCTTCATTCTATCATTCAACCCCTTTTAGGAACCTTATCCAACCTCATGACCCTAGGCTATCAGAGATAGCACATTTTATCTCTACAGTCATTCATTCATTCATGATGGGGATATGTTCTGAGAAATGCATTATTTGGCAATTTTGTTGGTGAACCTCAGAGTGTACTTACATAAACCTGGCTGGTGTAGCCCACTAGTCACCTTGGCAATATGGCATAGACTATTGTTCCTAGGTTACAAATATGCACCACAGGTTACTGCACTGAATCCTGCAGGCAATGGTAATACAATGTTAAGTATTTCTGTATATAACATAAAAAGGTACAGTACAAATTTCATATAAAAGATTAAAAATGGAAGACCTGCATAACCCCATTCCATGACAATCTTATGGGACCACCATTGTACATGTAGCCCAACATGGACTGAAATGTCATTGTGTGGAACACAACTGTGTCTATCCATACTGATGCACATACACATTCTGAAACCCCTGCCTACAACCATACTGGTATGTGTATATTGGTGCTTTACAGTTTAAAATATACCCTCTTGAGGGCTAAGCCTCAGCAAATACTCATGCTTAGGCACTGCCAACCTGCTTCTTCCTGTAATCTCCACAACCTACTTCTTCTTCTAATCTCCAAAATCAAGTAAGTTCATTGACAGCAGCAGAGATGCCTGCATTGCTGGATTTATACTCTTTTATTATTAAAGAAAGAGGTTTTTCTCCCAAAAGACATCCCTATTTCTATTAATCTTTTCTGGCTCATTATTTTTCTTGATAGGCATAAGAGCTCTTCCATCTACAGGTATGGTAGAAGTATTCTGCCTGTCTGTGAGTATATTAAAAAATGGGAAATGTTGGAAATCAATTTCTTGTGTATTTACTTTTTCTTAAATACTCTTACTGTTTCTTGCCCAATCTTGGACTGCTGAATTCTGAATAAATATCTCACCTTTGTGGTTTTCGTGAAGCAGACCTTAATTTGAAATGATTTTTTTTTTCTTTCTTTCCTTTTTTTTTTTTTTTTTTTAAATTCTGTAGTTGATCCCTGATGGCTTTTAACTTGAATACAATTTTATTTAAAGAAAGTGTTTATTCATTGATATGAATCACACAGAGTATAATTTCTAGCTCATTATCATGAAGATATTTTCCTATGTTTTACTCCAGAATGTTAAATTATTTTACATTTCAAATTTACATCTACATTCCAGCTAGGATTAATGTGTGTGTGTGTGTGTGTGTGTGTGTGTGTGTGTGTGTTAATGTAAAGGTCAAAGTTTCTTTTTCTTTTATATATAAATGTGTAATTGATCCAGCGCCACTTATTAAAAAGACTATTCTGTTCAGCTACTCTAAGGTGATACGTATGTCATGAACCAAGTGACTGAGTATAGAGTTGGTCTGGTTTTGAACATTCAATTCAGTTGCTCTATAGTTCCCTCCTTGATGGTTTATATTGTCTGTGAATATTGATAGTTTCTTTCTTTACCATTCTTTTAAGTTATCATTTGAAAAATTCACATATTAGTGAAGTCATACAGACTTAGAATTTTCTTTGTGACAAATTTCGTAATGACAGATTTACTTTCTTTAATAGATACAATCTATTCCAAAGAGACTTTTTCAATTAGTTTTGGTAAGCTATACTTTTCTAGGAATTTGACAATTTCTTCTAAATTTTGAAGTATATTGGTATATATGTCAAAAAATTGTATGTTTATCTTTTTAGTATATGCAATGTCTGTTGTGATATACCTTTTTAAAAATTCCATGTATTATTCATTTCTCTTTCTGTCCTTAGCAAGCATTATAGGGAGTTTATAAATATTATTAGTCTTTTTAGGGAAATAAATTTTTGTATTTTAATTTTTATATTATATGTTTATTACTTCATCAAATTTAAATTTAATTTTTATCAATTAACCTGCATTTCTCTCTTTTCATTTTCATTAGGATTAGTTCACTCTTATTTTTCCAATTACTTTAGAGCATTCTTTAGCTTTTCTTCTTTGCTAATATGTAGATACACACTTCTCTAAGCAGTTTTACCTGTTTCTCCAAAATGTTGAAATGTATTTTTATTAAATCCAGTTCAAAAGATTTTCTGATTTTTCATTGAGTTTCTTCCTTTACCAGTGGGTTATTTTTAAATATGTTGCTTAATTTTCAAACATATTAGCATATTGCAGTCAATTGTCATTATTGCTTTCCAGTATAACTGCACCATGCTCAGAGAACAGATTCAAACTTATTGCAGTATTTGAAGCTTGTTGAGTGTTGCTTTATAGCTAAGTTTAAACTACGTTTTGGAAACTGCTCCGTGTAAGTTTCAGTGAATCTGAGTGTGCCTCTATGCTGTGCTATAGTGCTTCCCAGGCGTCTTTCACGTCAGGTTTCTCCTCAGCCTAACGGATCTTCTGCATGCTTACTCATCTATATGATTACAGAATTTTTTCTATTTGGTCTGTTAATTTTCAAAGATGTGTTTTAAAATCTATTATTATACATATATTCATTTTTCTATTTACTTTGGTCACTCTGTTTCGTATACACAGTCATGCTCCAAATAACATTTCTTTCCACAACAGACTGCATATACAACAGTGGCCTCCTGAGGTTACCGTGGAGCAGAACAATTCCTACAGCCTAGTGATGTCCGAGCCTTCACAATGTCATAGCGAAGTGCATTACCTTTTCTATGTTTAGATATGATTAGATGTACAAATACTTACTGCTGTGTTACAATTGCCTAGAGCAAGGGTGTACAATCTTTTGGCTTCCCTGAGCCACACAGGGAGAAGAACTGTCTTGGGCCACACATAAGATACACCAGCACTAGCAATAGCTGATGAGCTAAAAAAAAAAAAATTGCAAAAAATTCTAATAATGTTATAAGAAAGTTTATGAATTTGTGTTGAGCCGCATTCAAAGTCGTCTTAGGCTGGGTCACGGGTTGGACAAGCTTGGCCTCGGGTACTCAGTAGAGTAGCATGTTTATAGGTTTGTTGCCTAGGAACAATAGGCCGTACCATACAGCCCAGGCGTGTAGTAGGTTATGCCATCTAGGTTTGTGTAAGTATACTCTATGATGTTTGCACAACAATAAATATGCCTGACGATGCATCTCACAGAATATACTCCCACTGTTAAGCAAAACATGACTATATTTGAAAGTTTTGTTGTTGGGTATATACAAGTTTAGAATTTTTCTTTCCGGTGAATTGACTCTTTCAGTAGGAAATGTCTCTGTATCTCTGATGATGCTTCTTGCCTTAAAGTATGTCTTATTTGGTACTGTCATAAATGTTCAAAAATTCTTTTGGATAGTGCTTAAACAAAATTTTTCTCTTCTTTAATTTTTAGCACTTTAATGGTTTTCTATGTTTATTTCTAGGATTATTTTACTTTTGCTTAAAGAACTCCCTCCTTTAATATTTATTTTAATGTAGATCTAGTGGTGGTGAATACTCTTTATTTTAATTTTTTTTAGGAATGTCTTTATTCAACCTTTGGAAGGGTTTACACTGAATACAGAATTTTCTTTTTTCTTTTTTTGAGCCAGAGTCTTGGTCCGTCACAGAGCATAATCTCAGCTCACTGCAACCTCTGCCTCCCAGGTTCAAGCAATTCTCCTATCTCAGCCTCCCGAGTAGCTGGGACTACAGGTACCTGCCACTACACCTGGCTAATTTTTGTATTTTTAGTAGAGATGGGTTTCCACCTTGTTGGTCAGGCTGGTCTCAAACTCCTGACCTCAGGTGATCCACCTGCCTCGGCCTCCCAAAGTGCCGGGATTACAGGAGTGAGCCATTGTGTCTGGTGAAATACAGAATTTTCTATGGATAATCATGTTGTTTAAAGAAGTCATTGCCATTTCTTCCATTTCTGTGAAGAATTCAGCTATCAGTCTTACTGTAAGTCTTTTGGATTGGAGCTGATAAAAGCTGTCATTATTTATATAATCACTCACTTGATTGCCAAGATATGAGAAAACTACTGAAAAAAAGGAAAAGTTTAAAGTGAGAAGAAAATAAAAAGTGATGAATAAAATTACAGTACAATAAGCTTAGCTACTATTATGGAGAGAAAAACTATAGAATATAGCTGATAAGACATGAAAGTGAGACCCAATTTTTGCTAAAATTTGTAGTTCAACTGAAATCCGATTATGAGCTGACAAAACAGGTAATACTTCACTCTCGCTTTATTTGCCATAATATTTTAGAAAATGCCCTTTAATAGAAAGTGACCATTTCATGTTTGCATTAGTTGCCACAGACATATAAACATATTAGGTAAGGCTGTCTAAAATCTTCTCCCCTGTATATTTTATGATAGTTACATAATACAGAGCATGCGATGCTTTCTGACCATATGTTATGAATGGTTTTTGCTCTTGTAACAGAAGTTAAAGCCAGCACAAGGACATATTTGATGTAAGAAATGTAGTAAGACTTGTGGTCAAAGTTATAAATATTTAAATGACATTAAATATACAAAGAAAATTATGCTATTATTTGGTTTCAATAAAATCTAGCATAAAAATTAATTTTGACTCATACCCAAATCCTAAAATGAAAGAACTATTTTTAATAATACATATATTTGGGGAAATAATTGATTCATTCATTGGCCAAATATTTATTGTGACAAGTCATTTTCTCTCATTATAGTTTATTTGGTAGGATGTTTTCTTAAACAGCCTCTGATGAATATTTATAACTCAATAAAAATTAACATTAGTTTGCCTTACAGGGAAGATGTGACATTATGGATATTCCACAAGAATACAAGCCTTAAGGAAGTAGGATTTGGCCCGCCTTGTTCTCTGTGCTATCTCTAGCATTCATGTTAAGGCTTATCTCACAGGTAGTGTTTAAACACATATGTTAAGTAAATGAATTAATTTTTCTAAAATTTGATTTTGTAACATCTGAAGTATGAGGATTATAATAATGAGCATTAAAATCTTTTAGAGAGACCTGTATTAGAGGTGTGTAAACACTGTTCTCCTTTATTTGCTATATATATATATATATATATATATAGTCAGTGTAGAATTTAAAATGAGGTAAATCTTGAGTGTTCGCTGAGGTTGACTGTCAGTATTTTCAGGAGATTACCATGTGATCACAGCTGTGGTATGATTTGAGGTGTCTTCAGACTTGCTTGCTCTAAAACGTTATTTACACTTTGCAATGTTTTTCAACTATCAAGATCTGTATATTTTCACTATGTTTGTGAAGATGACAGTTTGAAAGTAAGAATATGGAAAACAATATATTATATACGTATGTTTGGGAGAGAAAGATAATCCCAAGTTTAGAAATGTGAGGGAGGCTATATTTCTCTCCAGTTAGTATTTGATGATTGTCTTTACCTCCTGCTTGGTTTGAAGTCCCTTAATGTAGAATAATTTGGTCAGCAGAATTATTTGGTTAGACAGTGATGAGACTCTTACTCTGGACATATTTAATAAGTGCAATGTCTTCTGTCTTGACACAATATTAGATCCTATGAGTGGTATAAGCTGCATAAAGTAGTCTGTTTTTATGGGGATCACAATCTTGTTTTCTGCAAGGAAACGTGAGATATCTACACTCGGTTAAACATGTGTTAGAAATCTGACTGTGAAACCGCATAGCAGGATCATATATGTTGACCTACTTCCCTCAACATGTCCAAGTTGGTAAAGCTAGATAGTTCTGTTATCATGTGAGGCTTTCCTGGCCCATTAGTTTTGGGTTAAGAGAATGATATTACCGTTGGAAAAGAGAAGAATGTTTTTTTTTCCTCTTAGAAATTGTTTTTCATTTTATGTGTTAGCTGTGTCTCACTATTGGGTTAAATGTCCCTGAGGACAGTGACAGAGGTTTACTCTTTTTATAAAAGCAGTAGTCAGGCAGTTATGACCATGCAATACTCTGGACAGGCTATTTACCAGCTTCAGAAGTAGACTTGTCCTCTCACCGTTTGATTGATATTGATTCATCTGTATGTATCTGTCTAATGATCTATCTATCCATACATCCATTCCTAGCATCCCATACCATAATAGAGATAGAAATGTGCTTCAGCACTTCTGGATTTAGTGTTAAATTTGGTATGTTATTCCTTGAATACTCTGAACAAAATAATAGTAGGTTCTATATAAATAGTGTGGTGGCTCAAGCCTATAATCCCAGAACTTTGGGAGGCCGAGGCAGGCGGATCACGAGGTCAGGAGTTCAAGACCAGACTGGCCAACATGGTGAAACCCCATCTCTACTAAAAAACACAAAAATTAGCTAGGCATGGTGGTTCGTGCCTGTGATCCGAGCTCCTTGGGAGGCTGAGGCAGGAGAATTGCTTGAAGTGGGACCTGGGAGGCAGGGGTTGCAGGGAGCTAAGATCACGCCGACTCTAGCCTGGGCTACAGAGCGAGACTCCGTCTCAAAAAAAAAAAAAAAAAAAAAAGTAGAGGCTCCTTATTATAGCTCATTAGATAAATAAAACTTTTAGGTTCTATTATAAAATAAACACTTTAGTTTCTGTTCACAGTGATTAATTCATTCAAATAAATTATAAAGAAAAGAGAGATAAGAGTTTCTTTTACAAACACAGAATCAAAATTCAAGTTCTAAACTGATAACATTCTCATTAATAGCAATAAAGCCTACAGCACTTATTCAACACGAAAATTAATTGACTCATCCCCAGAAAGGCTTTTATTTGTAGGGTTTAAATGTCTCTTCTGATATCCAGCAACTTGTACCTCATTTAATTACTCAGATAAAGAAACTTCGATTTTCTTGTATAAAGAAAACACTAAAGACTATTTAAAACAAACAAGCACCACCAATATAATACTTTATAGTGAGGATTTCAAGGCAGCCTGTTCCTAATGACATACAGTTCCAGAAAAGGAAATAAATCCAAGGTCTTTACATGTAACCATGAAATGAGGATGTGCTGGAGAACACCTGTAAGAAAATCAGATTTCCTACTACTGAAAACAACAGCAACAGCGAAAATGGCTTCTCAAATGGCTTAATTCACATACGGTACAGAGCAGAGGATGAAAGGTGCTGATCACAAAACAGTTACTAACACTCCCTTCAGCCTTCAACAAAGGTGCTAATCTCTATTTATCAGGAGCAATCATGGAGGTTTATTAAAAAGCAAGGTTTTTTTTTATTTGCTTTATTTACACTGCAATATATTTTTTACATTTACAGAATGATGAGTGTTTACAAAAAAATTTTATCACATGTAGGATATTTACAGTGAAATGTAAATGAATAAATAATCTTGATAGAATTGAGATGCTAAGGATTTTTAAAAAATCAATAAATTTCTAAGTTAGAGATAATTGTGTGGTTTGTATGATAACATAACCTCTAATTATTCTCATTGTCTTTTTTATTTTTTAGACCACTCTACTCTCAGGCTACCCTTTAAACATATGACAGTGATACTGATAGAGTACTCGCAGCCTGCATTTTCCGCCATGGGATTTATTCTAATAAATGCAAGTGCCCAATGGCTTTCATTACTTCTGTTCCATGTGCCCTCAAACTCAACATGTTTAAAAGTGAGCTCACTCTACCTCCTGCTATGCTTCCCCAGAAGTAGATGGCAAGAGATTCCACCCATTCATCCCAGCTGGGAACCTGAGGTTTACCTTTGATCTCAAATTATACTTGTCTCCCCCTCATGCAAACGCTCACCCAATGTACATAGATTCTACCTCCTTAATTTTTCTTAACTTTTCTTTCTTTCCGTCATTACTGCTGCCTGGCTAATACAGACCCTTACTAAAATGGATAATTGGGGGAGGGGAAAGTGTCCTCACTTCTTTTTCTGCCTCTAGTCTTATTTTCTCCAAATCCATTTTCCAAACAAGTCGTATGTATTAATTCAAATCTAATGATATGACTCTTAAGTGTTTTTCAGTGGCTCTTCATTTTCATCAAAATTAGCTCCAATCTTTCTTACCTCATGTGTGAAAGAAGAAGCTTGCACACCCCCTCCTTATCTGCAAACAAAGGTGGGGGAAGGGAAGATGTTTTAACTTTAAATCAAGTGGGAAATTTGGGTTATGTTATGTCGTTGGAGTAATTAACTGAAAGAACTGACTGGGAAAATCAGGAGGTCCATCTGAGTTTCAGTCATAGGGAGAGGATGAACTAGGCCAATCAGGTAAACGTAAGGAATAAGGAGCAGTAAAGAGGTCTGTGTGATACTTTCATTCCAAGTATGGTTGGTTCAATATGACAGTTATACCTGTTATTTTTTATACTCAATACTGTTTCTGTACTTCAGGTTCACAGGGTTTTTGTGTTGTTTATTTTAATGCTGTCTCCTTAACTTAGAATGTCTTATCTCATTCTTCTGCCTGAATTGGATAATCACTTTTCACCCTTTAACTCAGAACCGGTCACCTCACTAGTTCCGATCTTGGTTTGTATTCTGCGTCTTTTTGGCATCACGTCTCTTGATTGGCACTTGCCCCCTTACTTACAATACTGGATTTTGGTCATGTGTTTTGGTTTGACTGTCCCATTGTCCATGAATACCTTAAACTCAGGGAATGGAAGGTCCATATGTAATGGCAATAGACTTTTTAACAGAGCTTCCCGAGGACATAAAGAGCCCAACTGTCGTTCAAACAGCATGGAAAGTTCAGCAAGCGTAATGTCATCGGGATGCTCTGAATGGCACTCTTTATCTGTTAGCAGCAGAACTGAGCATCTAGGGGTTACAAGAAACCAAACAACTTTGTAGCCACGCATCACTTTTGGGGAATAATCGTTCTCTGAGAAGATCTGTCTTATTACTGAGATACAGAGAACACAGGGATTGCAACTGATTAATAACAAAACTGAAACAAAAGTCTTCTTACTCCCAACCAGACCCATTTTGTCTAAGGAAAAAAACCCTCTCTCTCCCATGCCTCATGTGAGATAAAATAGCACTGTTAATGTCATATTGATTCAATAAGCAAATAGAAAATAGAGTGATTTGGCTACAGACAATTCAAGTATGAATATTTCAGTTCCTCTTATTCAAAAAGGTATCTTGACACTGGTTTTAGGTATTTCTTTTGAGAAAATGCTACAAAAACCCTATTACTTTTTGGCTAATATTTTTAAAAAGGAAAACTGGTATATAAATAAAATTAGTAGCATATGTTTCTCTTTTCTTTTGAAAAGATACTCCAGGCTAGAAGATGACTTTCAGTAATATTGTGGCTATATATTTATACATGTTTGTGTGTGTGTATGCACACATTTTTCTATTTTAATAACATGGTGGCTATATATTTATGCGTCTCTGTGTGTGTGTGTGTGTGTGTATGCACACATTTTTCTATCAAGAACCATCTCTTTACTTTTCTATTTTCTGATGCTACACTTAGTTACTTATTTTGAACTTTATAAGACTATCTAAAGTTTTAAGAATTTCTTTCATTAAAAAACTCAGGTTTATCACCCTAGTTATTCCAATAAAAATGAAGAAGAAAACAAGGCATCTCAGAAACAGATTAGAATAACCATTATATAACTACTAGAAGGGAAATGGAATAAGGAACTATTTTATAAAATTAACAGTGCTTAACTACTGTTAAAGCACTACTAAAAGCACTCAACTTAAAATAAAATTAAATGATACCACCAAAGTTGAGTAACAAGGTGTAAGGATCAGATTCGTTAGGGCTGACCTGAGTCTTAAGAGTTCATCTCCAAAGCCATTGTCTCGGCCACCTCAGCTTTGCAATGGCATCCAATGTGTGGTGCTCACTCACTGCACCTTCATCCTCTCTCTGAATGATTTATGGCTTTGGAAGTCAGCAGCAAGGAAGCTGCAGGAGGTCCCCTGTTGAGTACCACACATACTGAAGGCAAACAGCTGCACACATCGGTGCAGATTTGCTTAACACTTCCTGAGTAACAAGCCATTACACTGGACATGCCGAAGCTTCCTTTTTTTTAAAGGGAAATATCCTTATTTGGGTGGGGGAAGGATGGTTATGATTTCTTAAGTGAAAAATAAGTGTTTTTGTGGAGCTTCTGGAAAGATTACAACACACTCACATACACACCTATTTTCTCTTCCTCTTCAAAAAATGAGCAAAAAAATAGTTTACTGAAGCTATTTACTGAATGTGTACGTTCAAACATATACATATATGTGCATATTTAACTTAATTGGTTGAAATCTTTTCTCTTTCTAAAAACAAACCTGCCCTGGAAATGAAGACTACATTTTATAAGCAAAGATAAAATACTCCTTGAATATTAAATCTTTTTAAGAAAAGAAGAATTCAGGCTAAAGTAAGAAGAATAATCAGTTTTTGGGAATTTTGTCTTTTGTTTAAGTTTTTTAGTTTATTTAAATCTTTACTGAACTAGAAAAACAAGGTAAATTATTCTCCAGGTTTTCTGCTTAGCATACCAGTAAGTTCCAGGACATCATCTGAGAAAATTTTGACAAACAAAATCATCCCGATATGGAATAAAGTCAATATTCAGTAACGTGTGATTGAATTTTATTTTAGTGGATGTTGGAATAATGACATATGTGCGTTAAACCACAAGCATCTTAAGGGCTTTAAAATGTGTGTTTAGGGGATTTTCCAGCTGCCACATATCCTGCCAGACACTTCAGCAATTTGGTCAGTTCCACAGTTGAGGAATGAAGAGACTTACTCCACAGGAGTGCTGTCGCCATGTCCTGATGGCTTTCGACAGCTGTGGCGTCACATGCAGTGTGTCCAGAGGACCACAGTCGATCACGCACTTGGGCTTGGGTTTTAAAATACCGATCACAAAGACTAGAATAGCTACTTTTAGTTACACGAATTAGTACCAACTGGTTGTGTTTTGAGACTGTTTTCGATATGGCTGTTGCTATAAAATTGTATCACACAGTTATCAAAGGTACAGGATTAAACATGTAAGACCAAAATAATATTTGAATAAGATGTAAAACATAGCAAGACCACAGAGCTGTAAACTCATTTCCAAAAGTCACAATAGAATACTGATCTCATTAACTTCAACGGTGCTAGTTATATAAAGATATGTACGCATAATAAAAGCTGAGACGTCTCTGCCATGAACATGTGTAATACAAATAACCTTTTCAGCAAATGTGTGCACAGGGGATATTTTAAAACTCATAATGCTTGTCAAGAGGAAATTAATTTCCACTTGAACTAAGCCAACGTAAAAGTCTAAAATGCCCTTTGGAAATTTAGTCACAAAATAAATTATTGTGCATAAGGAGTAAATCTGCATATATAAAAGTAATCTAAAACATGGTCTAAACATTGTCTTAATACAGCTCAGTTTAGGAAATAGCTGTGTGACCTTGGGTAAGTCATTTAGTTTCAGTGTCTTCACACAATAGCTCAGTTGTCAGGGTACACTGAGGCATGCATTTCAAAGTACTTTAAAAATAAAGCAAATTTATGATACATTATTTTAAACATTATACATGCTTACGTTATACACATGTGTATTATATATGTATATAGATATAACTTAGCTGCATATCTAATGATGGTTATACTTTTCTATTTCTACATTAAATATATTTATATGTGTTCTTTTGAAAAGTTCAATTACTATAATCAATGATAGTTCTTAATCTTATGAAATGGTTCTCACATTAAAGGAAGAAAAATGCCACATCTTTCTCTTCAGTAGTAAGAACCAGTGAGAGAAGTAATTAAGTGTTTTTAAATGACCGTTGAAGAATGATGAGAGGTTCTTTACAATAAACAAGCCAAACTAAAATATACAGCTAGAGTTTTGGGTTGTTTATGCACACACTATAAACTTTTATGTTGGGAAATCAAGTGAGTGATGTCCAAAAGTCATTTCTTTTTTAGATTTCCAGAAATTCATGACCAAGAGTGGGTTAGCTCATGTGCATATTACCTTTGGACACAGACCAAGCAAACAAATATAAAAAACCATGTGAAAAATGTTTATCAGGCTTTGTTAAGTGGTGAAACAGGATACAGTCTTATTTTAAGAGCAGAAGAAAATTTGTATTTTATTTCAATTTGCCAAACCGATTTTTGTAGGGCCTCATCATAGCAACATTCCTGTGGGAAGCAAAGTCAGCGCGTTGTTCCGATCAGTAGAGAGGGAATGAGAAACAGATTCTGGACAGATCCCAATTTCAAGAGGTTCAGAAAGAAAATTAAAATTAAACTTCAAAGATGAAGTGCTCAAGACTAACCTAGATTAATAATACATAAAGTGAAAATTACATAATTCTAAATGTTATGGGCATATGAGTATCACTGACTCATCTTTAATTTTATAGAATGATAAAAAGTGCTGTGATGAGACTAATTCAAGTTGACTATAAACAACACTGGTTGATCACTTCATTATTTATGCTTTTGTTTCTTTTTATTATGGTTAACAAGCTTAGTGCTTGGCAATAATAAACAGGTAGCTCAAATATTCTTTTCTTTTTTTTTTTGGTTGAGGCAGAGTTTTGCTCTTGTTGCCCAGGCTGGAGTGCAATGGTGCAATCTCGGGCTCACTGCAACCTCTGCCCCCCGGGTTCAAGAGATTCTTCTGCCTCAGCCTCCCTAGTAGCTGGGATTGTAGGTACATGCCACAACGCCCAGCTAATTTTTGTATTTTTAGTAGAGATGGGGTTTCACCATGTCGGTGGAAGTGTACGAAGTTTCAGTTAGGAGAAATATATTCTGGAGATTTATTTGGCAGATGTGTTAACAATAATGTACTGTACCCTTGAAAATTGCTGAAAATGATTTTAAATGTTCCCACCACACAAAAATAAGTATGAGGTATGCTAATCAGCTTGATTTAATTATTACACAATGTACACATATGTCAAAACATCATGCTGTATCCCATAAATATGTACAATAAATAGTAATTTAAAACAACGACAAAAATCCAGAACACACAAAACACCCACAAAATATAAATTAAAAAAAAAAATAACCAGGCAAGGTGACATGCCTGTGATCTCAGTTACTCTGGAGGCTGAGGTGGGAGTTTTGCTTGAGTCCAGGAGTTCAAGGCTGCAGTGAGCTGTGATCATACAACTGCACTCCAGCCTGGGCGACAAAGCAAGACTCTATCTCAAACATATATATATATATGTATATGATATAACTATGTAACTATAAAATATACATTTCCAAAATATTGTATATGTAAATACACATTTGCAAAATACATTTGAGTTCTTTCTGCCTTTTTTTTAAATGGCAGCATATAAAATACTGAAATTTGTCCAAGTGGAAAATCGTACTTTTGTTAGCCATTACTTAGCTGAATGTCAATATTTGCACATGGTATGATGACATCGTTGTTTATAAGAAATCATCAACCGATATACATTTATATATATATATGTATGTGTATATATATATATAAGTTGACCCTAGGAAAACATGAGTTTGAATTGCATGAGCCCATTCATATGCAGATTTTTTCCATTTCTGCCACCTCTGAGACAGCAAGACCAAGCCATCTTCTTCAGGCTCTTCTACTCAATGTGAAGATGATGAATTAAGACCCTTGTGATAATCCACTTCCGCTTAATAGTAAATATATTTCCTCTGTCTCTCTCTCTCTCTTTTTTTTTTTTTTGAGATGAGGGCTCTCTATTTTGCCCAGGCTGGCCTCAAACTCCTGGGCTCAAACGACTTTCCTGTCTCAGCCTCCCAAGTAGCTGCGATGCTGAAGCAGGCCACCGTGACACCATGCCTGGCTTCCTTGTGATTTTTCAAAATAACATTTTCTTTTCTCTAATATCATATTTTTTTTGTAAGAGTATAGTATATATAGTATATATAACATGCAAAATATGCATTAGTCACTACATTATCAGTAAGGCCAGGACAACAGTAGACTATTAGTAGTTAAGTTTTTGAGGAGTCAAAAGTTATATGTAGATTTTCAACTGTGTGCCTGTAGCCCCCATGTTGTTCAAGGATCAAATGTATATATTTCCATACGTGTGTGTATATACATGTATGTGTGTATGTATATAATCGTGTATGGGTATTTGTGCATGTAGACTATTCTGTAAAACAAAATCGGAGAAAAAATAAACTTTGTGTAAAATGAAATATATCAATGATCATAATTAAATATAAATCATAATTCTAATATGTAGAGTTAACACAGTAAAAAGCAGAAGAATTTGTATTGATATGTGTTTATTTAAATTATATTATAAAATTGCATAGTTAGAAAAAGCACAATTACTTTATTACAATTATTATTTTCTCAACTTGATATTAATAAAGATGATACTTTTATAATAATGACACATATAAAAAGGAATTTTATTCTGTCCTTCAGAGTATTCGCTTCACATTCCAGCTATTTTCTCTGTAGATTTTTTTTTTGTAAGGCTATAATTCTATCACATGGGCAGACTGTGCTAAAACAAGCAGAAAGGGTCACAACCTTCTGTCTAACCTTTGCTATTTAGATGGAAGGACCAGGGCTTTCAAAAATATAAATTGTCCTGGCCTGTTCTCTGACAAAACAAGAATATACAGTTGAAGAATTATTTTTTGTAAAACCTAAGTCTGCCTTTTTTCCTCGCACTAAGCACTTCTCAAGTGTTAAATTTAAAGACAGTTAATTATCAGCTATTCTTTAGAGCACAGGAAAAACAATTTAGTACTCAGTAAAATGAGCATGCAATCTACCTTATTACTCTTTTTTTTAATGGATGAATGTGAAGAATTTACATAGTCATGCAAGAGAGGCAATGATAGTGTTCTCTTGAGAAGAAGACAAATTTATGATTGGAGGTTAACACTTGCTCAACCTAGTAAAAAAGCATTTGGTAGATATTTCTGATCTTTCTCTGACTGATGAAAAGTGCTGATATTTCTAAGAAACTGGTAGAGAACTTAAAAAAAAACAACCCGAAACGTAACATCAGGCATGACATTCACTTTCAAATGACACATTGTGCTATTAATTTTTAGTGACCTTTGCTAAATTCATCAAAAAATGCTCTCACTAAATCCATTTCTGTGGAAATAAAGAAAATATCAGTGATGTGCAAACTCATAGCTGCAAATCTGTGTCTGACTGCAGAAGATCCTACATATTTCATCAAAGCCTCAGGGTTGTAGTTATTGATGCTTCCCAGAATGTGATGTGAAACCCCACACAAACAAATTGCCAGAGGGGGAGAAAAGTGTGATTTGTGAAATCCAACATTATCTTTTGAATGTCTTTGCTTTTTAATTTTAACAGACTTTATTTTTTAGACCAGTTTTATGATCATAACAAAATTAAGCAGAGGTATAGAGATTTCCTATATATCCACTGCTCCCCATACAGGCATAGCCTCCCCTATTATAAAGCCCCCACAAGAGTGGCAAATGTGTTATTACAACTGATTTAACCTACATTGACACCTCATTCTCACCCCCAAATTTACCTTAGGTGTTAGACATTCTATGGGCTTGGAAAAATGTACAATGGTGTGTGCCCACAATTATGTTGTTATACAGAGTAGTTTTATTGTCCTAAACGTTCTCTGTGCCTCACCTATTCAGTCTCCTTCTCTTCTTAAGCCCCGGCAAACATTGGTTATTTTTACTGTCTCCATAGTTTGCCTTTTAAAAAATGTTATATAGTTGGAATCAGGTAGCATGTAGCCTTTTCATATTTGCTTCTTTCACTTAGTGATACGCATTTAAGCTTCCTCCATATGTTTTTATGGCTTGATAGCTTATTTCTTTTTAATGCTGAAAAATTTTCCACTGTCTGGATGTACCACAGTTTATCCACTCCCCTACTCCAGGCTATCTAAATTTCTTCTACGTTTTAGCAATTGTGAGTAGAATTGCTCTAAGTGCAAGTTTTTATGTAGACATGTTTTCATCTTCTTTGGGTTAATACCAAGGAGAGTGATTATTGAATCATATAATAAAAAAGTTTAGTTTGGTAATAAACGGCCAAACTCTCTTGCAAAGTGATTCTGCCTCTTTTCATTCCAACCAGCAGTGAAAGGAGTTCTTTGTTCTTTATCCTCACTAGCATTTGGTGTTACTGATCTGGAGCTTGGCCTTTTCAACAGGTGAGTACTAATATATCACTGTTTTAATTTACGTTTCCTTCAGGCTATATGATATGGAGCATCTTTTTACACGCTTATTTGCCATCTGTATATTTTCTTTGGTTAGGTGTCTATTTAGGTCTTTGGATCATTTTTTAATTAAGCTGCTTTTTTTTTTTTTAATAGTTTAGGCTTAAGGATTCTTTCTATATTTTGAATAGCAGTCCCTTATCATATATGGCTTCCCAGTCTATGTGGTTTCTCTTGTGATTCTTCTGACAATGCCTCTCTCGGAGTAGAAATATTTAATTATAATGGGATTCGTTTATCAATTATTTCTTTCAGAGATTTTGTTTTTGGTATATCTAAAAAGTCATTGCCAAACTAATGCTAATCTAGATTTTTCTCCTATGTTATCTTCTAGGAGTTTTATAATTTTATGTTTTAGAATCCATTTTGAGTTAACTTTTGTGAAGAGTATAAGGTCTATGTCTAGGTTTATTTATTTTTGCACATGGATGTTCAGTTGGTATAGTACTATTTGTAGAAAAGACTATTTTTGCTCCATTGTATTGCCTTTCTCCTTTGTCAAAGACCAGTTGGTGCTATTTATGTAGGTCTACCTCTGGGCTCTGCATTCTCTTTCATTGATATATGTGTCTGTTCTTTTACCAATACCACGCTGTCTTGATTACTGTAGGTTTATGGTAAATCTTGAAGTTTGGCAATATCAGTCCTCCAGCTTTGTTATTCTCCTTCAATATTGTGATGGTTATTGTGGGTCTTTTGCCTCTCCATAGAATCAGTTTGTCAATATCCACAAAAACACTAGCTGGAATTTTGGTTGGGGTTGCATTTAACGTATAGTTTAAGATGGGAAGAACTGCCAGTATTTAGACTCTATCCGTGAACATGAGATATCTCTCTATTTACTTATTCTTTGATTTTTTTCATCAGAGTTTTGTCATTTTCCTTCTATAAATCTTGTACATATTTTCTTAGACTTATATCTAAGTATTTCATTTTGGATGTGCTCATGTAAATGGTATTATGCTTATAATTTAGAATTGTACTTGTTCATTGCTGGTATACAGGAAAGCAGTAGGCTTTCATATATTAACTTTAAGTCTTGCAACCTTGTGATAAGTTAGTTTTAGGAGGTTTTGTCGGTGTTATTAAGTTATTGTTGTTGATTATTTTGGATTTTATACATAAATAATCATGTTAAGTGCAAACAAAGACAGCTTTTTTTTTCTCTATCAGTGTGTTTTATTTATTTATTTATTTTCTCATTGCATTAGCTAAGGCTTCCAGTCTGGTGTTGAAGAGTAGTGGTGAGAGGTACTATCCTTGCCTTGTTTTTGATCTTAGCACAAAAGTTTCCACTTTCTCACCATTAAATATAATGTTAGCTGTATGTTTTTGTAAATATCATTTATTAGTATGAAAAGATTCCCCTATTATTCCTAGTGTATGGAGAGTTTTTATCGTGATGAGTGTTTACTTTTGTCACGTTTTCTATGCATCTATTGGTATAATCATGTGATTTCTTGTAACCTTTTGATGTGATAGATTACATTAATTGATTTAAAAATGTTAGATTATCCTTGTACAACTGGGACAAATCCCACTTTGTTGTGGTGTATAATTCTTTTAATGCATTGTTTAATTTGATTTTCTAACATTTTGTTAAGGATTTTGCATCTATGTTAATGAAAGCTATTGATCTGAAGTTTTCTTTTCTTATAATATCTTTGATATTAAGATCATGTTAGCCTCACATAATGAGATAGAAAATATTCCCCTCTTCCTCTATATTTTAAAAGAGACTATAAAATATTGGTATAATTTATTCCTTATGCTTGGTGGATTTCACCTGTGAATTTACTTAAGCCTGATGCTTTTTGTTTTAGCAGGTTATAAATTATTTTTTAAAATTTTCTTAATAAATAGTTCTATTCAGATTGTTTATTCTTCTTGTGTGAGTTTTGCAAAACCATGCCTTTCAAGGAATTTGCTCATTTCATTAGGTTATTAAATATGTGGGCATAGAGTTACTAACGTTATTCCATTTTTATCCTTTTACTGACCATGAGATCTGAAGTGATGTTTCCTCTTTCATTCTTCATAATAAGATTTTGTGTCTTATCTCTCTTTTTCTTAGTTAGCTTGCCTAGAGGATTATTAGACTTATTGTTTTATTCCCAGAAAAATTAGCTTTTGGTTTATTGATTTTCTCTGTTGATTTTGTTTTCAACATCACTGATTTCGGCTCTAGTTTGTATTATTTCCTTTTTTTTTTTTTTTTTTCTACTGCTTACTTTGTGTTTAATTTGCTTTTCTTTTTCTGGTTTCCTAAGGTGAAAGCTGAGATAATTCATTTAGACCTTTATTATTGTCTTTTCTTTTTTCTATTTTTTAGAGACAGGGTCTCTGTTACCCAGGCTGGAGTGCAATGGCATGATCATAGCTCACTGTAACCTTGAACTCCTGGGCTCAAGTAATTCTGCTGCCACATCATCTCAAATAGTTAGGACTATTTTGTAGAGACAGGATTTTGCTATGTTGCCAGGCTGGTCTTGAATTTCTAGCCTCAAGCGATCCTCCCACCTTGGTCTCCCAAAATGCTGGGATTACAGGCATGAGCCACCATATTCTTTTCTAATCTACACATTCAATGCTATCAGTTTCCCTCTGAATACTGCTTTTCTGCACACAAATTTTGACAAGTTCTGTTGTCATTTTTATTTTGTTCAAAATATTTTTAAATTTTTCTTGAAAGTCTCTTTTAACTCATATGTTATTTAGAAATGTGTCTTTAATATCCACATATTTGGGGAATTTCTCATTGTATAATATTTTGGTTATTGACTTCTAGTTTAATTTTATTGCAGTCTGAGAGCAGATGTATGATTTCTACTATTTAACGTTTCTAAGGAGTGTTTTGTGACTGAAGATGATCTATTTTGGTGAATATTTTATGTGAGTTTGAGAAGAGTGTATTCTGCTGTTATTAGATGAAATAGTCTATACATGTTCATTATATACAGTTGATTAATAATGTTTTAAAATTTAATTATGTCTTTAGTAATTTTCTGCCTGCAGATTCTGTCCATTTGTGGTAGAGAGATGTTAAAGTCTTTAACTATAATAGTGAATCTATTTGTTTCTCTTTGCACTCTATCTGTGTGTTTGCCTCATAGCTCTGATGTCTGCTCTGAATTCATATAACTACTCCTGCTTTCTCTTGACTAATGTTAGTATGGTATATTTTTCTCTATTTATTTACTTTTAATCTACATGTATCTTTATATTTAAATTGGATTTTTAGCAAACAATATATAGTTGAGTCTTGTTTTTTGAGCCACTCTGCCAATCTCTGTCTTTTAATTGGTGCATTTAGACCATTGACACTCCAAGCAATTACTGATATGGTTGGATTAACATCTTTTTAAAATTGTTTTCTATTTGTGCCCTTGTTCTTTGCTTCTATTTATGAATTCTATTTTTTGTGCTCTTTTGTGGCTTGGATTTGTTTTTTATTGAACAGAGTGAACAAGAAGTTGTTGGTTCCTCAAAATCAATTATTATTTTTATATCAAACTAGAAAATGAAAACTAAACTTTAAATTTTATCAGCTTGTTATTTGGCATGTACTTTTTTTCCAGGCACTGCCCTTTACATCCAAGCCAATGGGCTTTCTATCTATTTCCTATTTTCTAGTTTGGATTTTCATAAAGTTTTTAAATCTTTGTGATTATTATTGATATTCTCATTTTTTACTGTGGAAATGAGGCATTATTGATAGTAAAGCATATTTTAAAGAATTTCTATGTTGATTAAAAAATTCTCCTGTTTTGTAATATGGTGTTATTTTTACCTAGAAAAACAACTGATATCTGGGTTTCCTCTCAGTGATTTCATTGGTTTCTCAGCCCTTCCATTATTACCCTTGCAGCCAATCCCCAACTCTAAATTACTCTTGTCTAGGGAAATCAAACAACTCAACAAGAAAAAGCACAAACAGCCCGTTGAAAAGTGGGCAAATCACATGAACACATATTTTTCAAAAGAAGACAAACAAATAGCCTACAAGCATAGGAAAAACTGCTAAATATCACTAATCAGAGAAAAGTCAAATTGAAGTCATAATAAGATACCATCTTACAACATTAAAATAATATGTTGGTGAGGATGTGGAGAAAAGGGAATGCTTTATCCACTGCTGGTGGGAGTATAAATTAGTACAACCTCTATGGAAAACAGTATGGAGATTTTTCAAAGAACTAAAAATAGATGTACCATTTGAACCAGTCATCCCAGTACTGGGTATCTACACAAAAGAAAAGTAATGATTACATCGAAGTATACCTGCACTCTTATGTGTACTACACAGAACAGCACAGATATGGAGTCAACCCAAGTGTCTATCAAAGGATAACTGGATCAAGAAAGTGTGTGTGTGTGTGTATATATATATATATATATATATATATATATATATTTCTTTTATAGCTGAGAAAATACTCAGCTATAAAAAATGAAATCGTGTCTTTTTCAGAAACTTAAGTGGAACTGGAGGCCTTTATTTTAAGTAAAATGACTCAGAAACAGAAAGTCAAATACGGCATGTTCTCACTTACAAGTGGAAGGTAAACAACGTGTACACATGGACATAGAGGGTGGAATAATAGACACCAAAGGCTTGGAAAGGTGGGAGGCTGGGAGTGGGGTGAAGGGGGAGAAATTACCTCTTGGGTACAATGTGCACTATTTGGGTGTTGATTACACTAAAATCCCAGGCTTCACCAATACATAATTATCCATGTAACAAAACTGCACTTGTAACTTCTAAATCTGTAAAAATAAAAATTAAATTGTCCTTATTTAAAATGCAGTAGGAGGTGTCTGTTTTTTCGTTTTTGCTTTTTGACAAGATTATGATATATATGCTCTGTGTAATGATATCCTAGGAGTCACATCTCTGGATCTACTTTTTCTGGGTCATTTCTAAGCATTGTGGATTATGATTCTGTTTTAGACTGAAAATACTAAACTACACAGCTTGCATGATATTTGAGAAGGAAATAATATTTTCCCTAAGAACGGATATTTTTTCTTATAAAAACACAAAGCAGTATAACTTTGATAATTAATTCTAATATGCATTGGGAACACATGCATAGGTAGATGGAAAGTGTGATGAAATGCTACCATGTGATATATGATTTTCATATATATCTCATTTATTCTTGCAACAACTCAACAGGGATATTATGTAACATAACTTGCTGTTATGAAATCTGTAAAATAGCTACAAACTAAATCCAAGGCTGTCTGAGTCCAAAGTCTACACCATTTCTACTCTGTAAAACTATTTCTTCTGCAGAGAAAATATTTAAAATAACAGTGACAGTATATGAATGTTCAATATGTGTAATATGGAAATTTGTCTCCTTTTTTTCTTGCTACATTAGAAAAACTCCTTGCAGCATTTTATGATTAATGTTTCCTTTCCCTCTAGGAAAGAGGATAGAGCAAAACAAGTTTTGTTTTATTAATGATTTCAGTTCTGGATTGAATAAATTTTAAACATACAATATGAAATTAAAAGAGATGATGTATTTTGGGATGAGGATGAGTTAGAGGTAGAATGACATAAAGATAAAAGAAAGAAGGGAAGGAAGTTTATCAGGCATGAAAGAGCCTGGGGTGTGACGATGGGGAAGATTTCCAAGTGGGAGGAGCTCCTGATTAGTGAGTGCAGAGGTGGTTCCCAGGGATGAGCGATGTAGGTCAGTGAGGAGGTTGAAAGACAAATTGTCTGTGCCTGGTTAAGGACAGAAGTACAAACCACCGGACTGTGCTAACAATCTTGTTCCTTATCAAAATACAATCTACAGAGAACTTCGTTAATCTGGATATGAGGCAGGCATCATGCTGATTCACTAAATGATGACATTGTCTTTATGAGCCTTAATAAAGTGCAAATAACCCAGAATGTCCTGGAAATAAATACACATGCATCTGGGAAGATGGTAGGTGAATCTCACGGAGAATCAGGGGCTTGATAAGTTGATGTTCTTAGAGGATCGAGGCATGCCACACAGGTAGAGAAGTGGTTGCATGTTGCACCTGCAGTCACTAAGACAGAGGCCCAGATCTTCATGGGTTTTCGGGGTAGCATTATTTATTGGGTGATATGGTTTGGCTGTGTCCCCACCCAAATTTCTTTTTTTTTTTTTTTTGAGACAGAATCTCGCTCTTTGCCAGGTGCCAGGCTGGAGTGCAGTGGCGTGATCTCAGCTCACTGCAACCTCCGCCTCCTGGGTTCAAGTAATTCTCCTGCCTCAGCCTCCCAAGTAGCTGGGACTACAGCCACACGTCACCACGCCCAGCTAATTTTTGTATTTTTTAGGAGAGACAAGGTTTCACCATGTTGGCCAGGCTGGTCTCTATCTCATGACCTTGTGATCCTCCTGCCTTGGCCTCCCACAGTGCTGGGATTACAGGTGTGAGCTACCGCACTTGGCCCCCACCCAAATTTCATGCTGAATTGTAGCTCCCATAATTCCTGCGTGTTGTGGGAGGGACCAGTGGGAGGTAATTGAACTGTTATCATTATAGATAACAGAAGGCCAGTATATTAGTCTGCTTTGTGTTGCTATAAAGAAATATCTAAGGCTGGGTAGTTTATTTTTTGTTTTGGTGCATGGTTCTGCAGACTATACAGAAAGCATAGTGCCAGTGTCTGCTTCTGTGAAAGCCTCAGGGGAGCTTACAGTCATGCCAGAGGCAGAGGGCAGCAGGTGCATCACATGGTGGGAGAGGGAGCAAGAGAGTGGGGAGGTGCCGGGCTCTTCTAAGCAACCAGGTCTCCTGTGAACTCTTTGTAAGAGCTCAATACTGCAGGGAGGGCACCAAGCCATTCGTGAGGGATCACCCCCATGACCCAAACACCTCCCGCCAGGCCCCTCGTCCAGCGTCAGGGATCACATTTCAACATGAGATCTGCAGGGCACAAACATCCAAACTGTATCAGCAAGTTCTGGACAAAGGTCAGATACGCTAGGGTTGACCCGTTTCCATTTTATTTTTAATATACCCTCTTCTAACCCAACAGACATCAGCCCAGGTCTCATTTTTTTCTTGATCAGACTGGGGTTGTATTCTAAACAAGGCTCATGTTACCAGCCAGTTTTTTTTTTTCCCCTGAAGGAAAATATCCCCACTATCACCAATGGCCAAGATTTTCCGAATTCTCTTTCGTACTTGCACTTTGTGCTCTTATTGGGGCTTTTCTGCCCTTCATAAGAGGTGGGCATCCGTAGTGGCGCCACTGTTAAAGCATCTCCCTCAGTCCTGGCTACAGGCACCGGGCGTCTCCTTCATCTTATGCCCATAGCCCGCCTCCCTAGGCTTTTTACACAGGGACCTTACGTTGAAACCTACACTCTCCTTGCAATCAAAGCTTTCTGTTTTTCCTGAGGTTCACTGATGTTATTGATTCTATAATCTTTTGTGGGGTTTTAATTTATGATAGTGTAAGGTATTAAGAGTCCCCCAAAGCATTTATATTATGAGAGGTTGTTCCCAAATATGGAAACATGTTCAACTCACAATATACATTTCTAATGGTAGAATTTAACCCTTTAGTAGGCAGGTGCTTTCAAAGGGCAGTGTGTGTGTGGCTCTGTAGCGCTGGGTCTGTCCTTGTCTACCTCACTTCTCTGTTTGTTATCTGATCATTTACCACCCATTCTAAATACATCCGACAGCAATGCCAGGGAAGAGACATTATGTATTTTACTATATAAAATAGCGAGAAAAAGTGGGGTTGAAGTCATGCCACAGACGAGGAAGAACTCTAGAATATTACGGTGCAGAACATGTAGTAGCCTAGAGGAAAGGGAGCCAGTAATTTTTCTTTATTTATGACCCTGTTATTCTCACTACACAGAAGCCGATTTTCTACTCGCTTTTGTACTCGGCAGAATTCTACCAGTGTCTATTAGAAATTTGGTTAAGGTTCAAACAAGTCAGATTTTCAACAGCAACCTGAGGCTCAACTGTTTAGTTTTTTACATTTCCTTCTTTGCTGGCTGTATTTCCTTCTTCACTGCAAGTTCTACAAACAGGTGAAGATAATGTATTTTGTATGGCCTAGTTTTGTATCCATATGAAACACTGTAGACTTATTTGAAGTTACAGTTTGAATATTAAAAAAAATCAATAGAAGCTAAGAAGTACTAGATAACATTCAAAGCCCCTTTGAAATAAGAAAGGCTCAGAAAAATCTAAAAGTAAAATATTTATTTTTCTTGATTGACATTTCAACATTTTTATTTTTTGCTTTTAATCAAAAATTATAATAATGTGAGAATAAAGTTAAACTAATGGTACTATTATAAATACTTATTTAATACCCCTCACTACAACCCCACCCCGAGTCCCACTGCTCAAAGACAGCCACTTTCATTTTTGTTTCTCTCTCTCACATTTGGGAATGCAAATATAGATTTAACGTGATTTTCTGTTGAGTAATTTAGACGTTTAATCATTACAGGCATTTTGCTATCCTGTTCCAGTGGATAAAAATTCAACTCTCCTGATGGAAATTCAAAGAGAAAAAGACAAATCATCTAGCCATGAGTTAGATTTGTTGACCCATAAAATTTCAGTGTTAAGATTGGATTTTCCATTTTTTCTAGTTCAGCCAGTCATCTAATGCCTGAATTTTTTCTAATCACTGTTTCTCAGAGGACATTGACTTCTGCACGAATCCCTCCAGTTTCTGTGAAATACTTCTCAAGGTTGCTGGTTGTCCATTTCACAATTCTACAGCAGGATCTCTCTCCTTCTGTCTCACTGTCTCTCTCTCTCCCCCCCACCATCCCTCAAATAGAAAATCTGTGTTCTTGGGACTTCTCCTTTTTCATCTAGCATTCCACATGGAATCACTACTGTTCTACTTGAGAGATCTGTAAATATTTTAAAGACAGTATTAGTCTCTGTCTTTAGCTTTTTTCTCTTCGATGTTAATATTATAAATTCTGAACATGAACATATGTCAAGTTCTCTTTCCATCTTTAATGCTATACCTAAATGTTTTAAGTTTCTTGATGTCACCTCTAAAGTGTGGTGTTTAGAGTGAAATGCAAAAAGTAGTATGTCAGGGAGTGTTTCCACCTTTCTTTCCTCACAGATGACTGGGGGGAAGCTGCATCACAGTAATCACTTATATTGAGCTTGTATGCAACTAAAACCCTTTATAGAGCTGTTGCTTTTTTAACCTGAGTCTAAACTCTTTTATGCTGAATTCCTGAACTTGGTGTTTTAGACCCAAGAACAGTGCGAAATATTTTATCTTTGTCACATTTTCTTTCTAGTTAGATCTGATAAGTTGTTAAATTTAAGAATTTTTTGAATACTGATTCTCTTCTATTTTATATTTCTGGATATGTCCATATGCGTGTCAACTAAAAATGTCCCAAGCCTGCCATTGCTACCATTTCCTTAGCCATTAATAAAGACAGGCAACCAGAAAGGATTGAGGACAGACTGCTGGGCATCTCCTGTCCAGGTTGACATCGATTATTGATCAATAATTTTGAAAGATGAGTTGTGTACAGGTTACAATATGTTTGATACGTTTTTTAAAAAATACTCAGAATGCCCAAGAAACTAGGAAAATTAATACTAAATAACTTTCCCAAATGTTGACATAAGAAAAAATTGGCCGGGCACAGTGGCTCACGCCTGTAATACCAGTACTTTGGGAGGCTGAGGTGGGCAGATCGTGAGGTCAGGAGTTCAAGACCAGCCTGACCAAAGTAGTGAAACTCCATCTCTACTAAAAATACAAAAATTAGCTGGGCATGATGGTGCGCACCTGTAATCCCAGCTACTCGGGAGGCTAAGGCAGGAGAATCACTTGAAGTCAGGAGCGGAGGTTGCAGTGAGCTGAGATTGTGCCACTGCACTCCAGCCTGGGCAACAGAGCAAGACTCCGTCTCAAAAAAGAGACCAAACAAAAAAAAGAAAAAATTTTATCTGAGAAAAGCATTTTTAATGTATTTTTAAAACAATTTGTTAAAAAAATTATGGTGGATAACTAGCAATTTTCTATAGGTTTTTAGAAAAATGAATCAAAGCAGAAAACATACCCACATTAGCATAGATGTTTTGATTCAGCTGTAAAACTTTGGAGGATAATGAGCTTGTTTTGCCCTGTCTGCATGGGGCAGAGGGAGGCAGGGACTGAGGCCCGGAAGGAATCCCATGGTGGTATTGCTTTTTCCTTTTTCTAACAAAAAGTTAGAGATGCATGATCAGTAAAATAACCAGCATATAATTGCATTTAGAAGAAAGTGAGCAGATGCTGTGTTGTTAGGGAATTGTTGCTGGATGAGTACAAAATATGAATTTCCAGAAAGCTGTCATGAAGGTAATAACCGATTTTATTGGCAGGGAGATTCTGTCTCTGTGAAGTCATCATTACCAAATTTTGAGAATTCAATAGGGAGTCAATGAATGCATTGGGGTGTTTCTTTCTTCCTTCTATTTCATGTACTAGTCTCATCTTTTCCCAGAAATGAAGGTTGGTCAGACCATCTGGGATTAGAAGCAGAGAGCAAAAATGTCCCTTTAGCTTGAGGAGACTACGGGAAAGGTCTTTCTTTCCTTTGGGCATTTTCTTCAAGATTGCTTTAGCCCTGCACTCAGGCTACGGAGCTCTCCTTTCCATTTTGTGAATACACTGGGACTCAAAATAAGATTTGGAATAAAGGTGTATCTATCATCAAAATGAATATTTCATCTCTTGCTAATTATTAGTAATTTGTATTGGTTAGTTCTTGAAGGGAAATTACCTAAAAATGTAAAGATTTATGAATACTGAAAAACATAGACTATTATTTCTTTTAATGTTTCCCTTTAGTCAACTTTAGGAATACAAAGCTGAGTGGTTTTACCTCCCTTCAGTTTTGAGACATGTGATTTCAGCTCTGTCCTGGTCGATGACAGAAAGTCACATTCAAATCTCTTGATATCATATCTAAAAATCCTGATTTATGGTCTGGCATGGTGGCTCACACCTGTAATCCCAGCACTTTGGGAGGCCGAGGTGTAGGGATCACCTGAGGTCGGGAGTTCAAGACCAGCTGATGAACATGGAGAAATCCAGTCTCTACTAAAAACACAGAATTAGCTGGGTGTGGTAGGCCATGCCTGTAATCCTCGCTACTCGGCATGTTGACGTAGAATTGCTTGAACCTGGGAGGCAGAGTTGCGGTGAGCCAAGATTGTGCCATTGCACTCCAGTCTGGGCCAAAAAAAAAAATCCTGATTTATTAGAGAAACCTCCAGAGCAAAACAGCATTCTGAACTTGTTGTGTGGTTAACTGGACAGGGATGAGGATCTGAAGGAGAGCTGAGTATTTGTACCAGCAAAGTGACAGAAAGGGGAATTTCGGGTATCAAAAAAATAGGTGATTAAACCTATAGAAAAAAACATGAGGATATGAATTTCCTTGTAAAAAAACCGTATTGAGAAAGAGAGTAGGAAAAAAAATTAATTAAGGAATACTTTTAAGACAAAGTAAGTCTTCAACAGTAAAAGGAAATAAAAGGTTTGTTGAATGTTCCCAACACAAAGAAATGATGACTGTCTGAGATGATGGGTATGCTGATGACTCTGATCTAATCACCACACATTATACGTATTGAAACATCGCTATGTGCCCCATAAATATTCACAATTGTTATTTGTCAATTTAAAAACATTTAAAATCTCACAAACACAATAACGACACTATTATGTGACAATATACTCCCCAAATACAGAACTAATCAGAAATATTACCAATAGATATGGCTTCAAAGAAATATAAATTGTTTTCTAAAATATAGACTTTTGGCAGCAATGCACTGCAGATTGAGAGAAAACATTCTTTTTCCGGAAGAGAAGACAATTTCCAAATAAGATACAGTGTCCATAATGCTTCGTAACCGGTGGGTGGCTCTTACGCTATCAGCAAATTTAATTCCAGTACCCCCTTCTCACCTTTGACCCAAAGACTTTAGAGAATGTTGCTGGGGGTCAACTCCTCCATTTGAAGCAATCTGCTGTCTCCATGCGATGTCCTGCTTTCTCCTTTTAGTGACTGTAACCCAGAACTGAGCTAATTTCTCAGAGGCAATCAAGCTATCCAAAGCCATGTTAGCTTTGTGCCTGCAGGGTTGCCTTTGTTTATCTCTAATGCTTAAGAGAAAATGCTTCTGTAGCTCTCAATGAAACCAAGTGGAAATCATAGCCAGGCCCTACAACTTTGGTAGTTTCTGTGCTGGGAAGATCACAGATCTATTTAGAAAAATAGAAACTGTATTAGATTAAGTTCTAACTGTAATATTTATGAAAAAGCTCTAATAGTTGACTCTGTGCAGCTGAATTCTACACTGAACCCTGTAGAAAGGGTTTATAAAATAGACATGTGTAAGTTCATGTGATAAAGATTATTTGATAATAAGAAATTAAATGGGCATTCAAATATAAACTTAAAAATATGGTGTTTTCTCTCCTACTCTAATCCTATAGTGCTACAGCAATTTGTTTTTATTTCCTTCTGAAAGCTTTATGGAAACCCTAAGTCAACTGTTTAACATCTAATATTGAAAACCTTACGTAGGAATAAAATTAAGTATTTATATTTAAGTACAGTTGATACTTTAAAAAATATTTTTACATAAAAGTTTTTAATTATGATTTGCTTTGTATATACTGCGTTCTACAATCATAAAAGAAATTACTTAACTTTACCATCTCTAAAAGAAAAGTCCAAAGTTGGCACTGTTTCCAGCTTATTTTTCAAGACAACAAAAAAGTTATTTTGGAAAATAAGTTATCTGAGAAAATAAAATATAACATTTTTTAGAACCTGCAGTTCTCAAAATAGTTTGTTCTTTTGAGAATATGATTGAACTTTCTTTGCCAATCAGGTTCAAAGCACTGGGAAGAAGTGAAAACAATTCAATTATTGGATAAACAGTTTTGAAAGGGCTTTACATTGTTAAATTCAGGACTTGCCATGATTCTATGTCACATTGCAAACAAGCTAAATATCAAGACAGGTGTCATAACCAGCTAATAATTATGAATGATTGTGAATACTGTCTTTTTTTCTGATTTCTTATGGAAATCAGGAGGAATAATTGCAAGGAAATATGAAATTATAACAATTGCAAGGAAATATGAAATTAACTTCTTCAAATCGTTTGGCTCTGAAACACAGATAAGAGGACTGTTCACATGCAGGGACCAATAGCATAAGAGCACACTGCATACAAAGTTAACGAAGACAGTGAGTGACTTTGGAGTTGTGTTGCCTTTTGCAGCTGAGAGAATTTGGACCCAAGTGTCAGATGACTATTTTTGAGAGGAGTGTATGTGTACAGTGAGCTAGTGGCATGGCTCAGAAGGAATCTGCAGAGCTAATAAACACCCAGTTTCCCAGTAAGATATGTAGTGTGCTGTGTGTTAGGAAGTTTCATAGACTCCAGAAAAATTCAAAGAACTAAACACGAATTCTCCTGTCAGTAAGTCCAAGGCAACCTGGGCTATTTCATGCAGAAATACCACATTTATACTAAGTATCATTTTATCATTTACAAATTAGGTTCTCATTGTCTTGTTTTTAATCTTCAAAGCAATCTTGAGAAGAAAATCCTTGAGAGTTGAAGGAAATTTAAGTGAGTTGGTAAATTCATATGGAAGATGGTAAAGAATTATTGTTGACGTGCTATGACTTGCTTAATGAATTTTCTCAAAGTTAAAGACAGTGTCTATAATACTTGTCCTTTTGAGCTAAAATCATAAAATCAACCAGTAGAATGATAAAATATGTACCAGTATATTTAAAAGTATCAAGCTCTGCAAAACCCTAGGATCAAGCAGTAGCTTGGAGAGACCGGAAAGCCCCTGAGCTTGCACCTTCTTGAGGAGAGGAGAGGAGAGGAGAGAAGAGAGGGGAGGAGAGGGGAGGGGAGGGGATGAGGAAAGGGGAGGAGAGGGGGAGAGGAGGGGAGGGGATGGGAAGGGAGGGCGCTTTAGCATGAAGCCTCTGGAGGCTCAAATTCTGCTGGGAATTTTGGCAACGTTATGCAAGGTCTATCACACTCTTGAAGACAGACTTTCACTATATAAAGGGAACCAAGCATGGCTTAGTCTGGACTGGTTCATCTGGACCCAACTCCAGCCAACTCCAGTGTGTCTCATGGTCTGGTGTGGGCCTAGGGCCTCCGGGCCTCCAAAGCCAGTCCCATCCACAATTTGATAATACTACATTGCTTCCTTACAGAGCTCAAGGTTGCAAACCCCAAGGTGAGAAATGGAAAAAGTAATGGAACCTTTAAGCCCCGGCATCCTATGTTCCTATAGCATAAATTGGTGGCTCCTGCGTGCCTCTGCAGCCACCTTTGGGGCTTTCTGCTCTTCTCAAGAGCAAGAGAAGCAGAGGGTAAGAATGGTATGCACCGGAAATACCCGTGGGGTATGTGTGAGTGTAAGGTGGAAGCTGAAGGAAAGGACATGAGCTCAAATATAATGTTTTACACAAACCAATGTTTAACAGTAGGAACTGTGTATTAATTACAAGACTAAGTCTTTTCATAATAGCTTGGAGCTCAATAGAAAATACAAGCAAGAAATGATGAGTACATTAGTGGTAGCTGATGGCTAGAAGAGGGAGGAGGAATACAGTGAGACTCCTAATGGGTATGAGATTTGTCTTTCTTTCCTATCTTGTCTTTTTGAAACAGGATCTCGCTCTGTCACCCACGTTGAAGTGTGGTGGTGCACCCATGGCTCCGTGCAGCCTCCACCTCTTGGGATCAAGTGATCCTCCCATCTCAGGCCATTCAAGTAGCTGGGACTACAGGCGCACACTACTATGCCCAGCTAATTATTTACTGATTTATTTTTTGTAGAGGCAGTCTCACTGTGTTGCCCAGGCTGGTCTTGAATTCCTGGGAGGAAGCGATCCCCCTGCCTTGGCCTCCTAAAGTGCTGGAATTACAGATGTGAGCCACTGCAACCAGTGTGGTTATGATATTTCTTTTGGCGATGATGAAAATGTTCTAAAATTAAGTAATGGATGCACAACTCTGTCTGTGTACTAAAAACCCTTGCTTCCCACTTTAAGCTAGTTGGTGTACTTCATAATATGGAAAGTTCATCTCAATAAAGCTGTTTTAAAAAGAAAGAGGATAAGGACTTTTTTTTTCCTGAAGCAAGCCAGGGTAAGGCATTTACAAATTATGTTGTTCTCTTTATCCCTGCCTTGCCTTTTAAATCTCATCTGTTCTTTTCACCCATTATGTCTGAGTCATAGTTCGAACCCTCATCCAGTTTTTGTCCAATACTGACGGTCCCTGAGTAATGATGGTTCAAAGTATGATTTTTTGACCTTGTGATGGTGAGAAAGTGACACATGTTAAGTAGAAACTGTACTTCCAGGACCCACACAACCTTTTTTCACTAACATTTCACTTCCAGTACAATGTTAAATAAATTACATGAGATACTCAGCACTTCATTATAACATAGGCTTTGAGTTACATGATTTTGCCCAAAGGTCAGCTAATGTGAGTGTTCTGAGCATGTTTAAGGCAGGCTAGGCTAAGCTATGATGTGGCAGGTTAGTGTATTAAATGAATTTTGAACTTAGTGATATTTTCAAGTTATGTGATGGATTTATCAGGATGTAACCCCACTGTAAGTCGAAGAGCGTCTGGACTTACACATAAATAATAGTATGTGTTTCTGGCTGGTATCTAGTTGGTAAGTTGTAAGGCTTCTTTTGCAAACTGCTGCATTGGACTTTAATATGGTTTTCTTGCCCCCCATTCTTTCTCGGGCTTTCCTAAAGCACAGTTCTGATCATGTTATATTGTCCTAAACATGTCACATGGTTCAACATTGCCTACAGGATGAAATGCAAACGTTTTAACTTGATCTACAATTCTGTCTTTTTTTGTCTTATTTTTCACATCATGATCCTATTAAACCACAATTCATTTTTGGCATACAAAACATCCTGGATTTGACTTAAAGTAGACTCCATTTTCCCCTTCTCTGCTTTCCACCCTTCTCCTAAATTCAGGCTGTCAAAATTTCACCCATTCAGCTCAAATGCTTCCTCCTACATAGTCTTCAATCGCACACAGCAGAATTGCAGCCTTAAAAATTACATGCTTCTTTGTATTTTAATTACTTGTATATGTGCTTGTCTTTCTACTCTATCTATTCAAATTATTGTTCAGTTGAATTTGCAAATTAAATTGTATTGTAGGCCTCTTTATTTTTAATCATAGAGAAAATGGATTGTTATAGAAATTATGTTGAGCAAAATTCCATCAGAGCCAATGTGGACCTTCAGTCTCTAGGGAAGAAGAAGTAACAGATTCCCTTACCCATCGCAAGACTGATGGCTGAGACCCCAACAACAGAAGACAGATTAGCAAGAGAAAAACATACACATTTATTTAATATAAGTTTTACATGACACAAGAGCCTTCAGAAATGATGCAGATAAAGAGGAAATCTACATATTTTTTGGACAGTTGTGCAGAACTGGAGGACAAAGGGAATGGTCTAATGGAGATGGAGGAGCTTAGCAAGGCCTGTTCATTCAGATTCCTCTTGGTGTCCCCATGTCACATGCTTTCCTCCCAGGTATAGGACAAGCCACCTCTCCCAGGAGGCTCTTCAGGAGAGAAGGGAGGGAGAAGGTCAGAGCGTGGCCTTCCTAGGTTTCATGGTTGCTGCAGGGAGACAGGGTGAGGAGAAGCTGAGCATGGCCTTCCTGCTTCTGTTGCTTTCTCAAATGCCCAGGTGCCATGTTTTGGGGTGGCTTGTCCTGAACCTGGTCTGACCTCACCTTGCTACAGTAGCATCTTCAGGCTCCTGTTTCTTTTTTTTTTTTCTGTTTCCCCCTCCCTTTAAACATTCTACTTTATCCCAAGCTCTCTTCCCCCATCATTCTCGTCTCTGATAGAGCTCTAATTCTGTCAAGCAGGCTGGTCAGTGCCAGACTCTGACAAATGAAATGCACTTTTTATTAACTTATCCCATTCAGAAGCAACTCTCAATCCATGACCAAATTGCACAAATGGAACACAGGAGGGTAAAATGTCTCCTTGCTGGAAACTGTACAATATGAAGACTCTCAGAGGAATTGCTTTATGGAAATCAGACTCCTCTGTGTCACATCCTAGGTGAACTTCCTTGAGTTCATCTGGAGGCCAGGCCTCAGCTTCTGTTGCACAATGAAGGATGATAAGATACTTTGGAGAAGTCCACCTGAGAAGTGATTGCCAAAAAACAAATGAGGATGACTGGGGGAGGGAATGGGAAATAGCAGTTAATTTTAAATTTATTTTTAGCATCCCTACATTTTTTGCAACTGCTTCTTGTGGGACCGTAAAATGTGAAATGGATTTCAAACCTAAGCAGTGTACAACAATCATCCTGTAAAGCCTGTACAAGTACAGATCTTTGAGTTACCATTTTTAGACTTTCCAGGGCTGTGACCCTTAAGCTAAAGTTTTCAAAGCTTCTTGGGTAATTTGGAAGTAACTGGTCCTTGGATTGTCATGTGGGAATTACTGATACTTTGGCACACATTCAATGACATCTAGAGTATTCTCATCCATCAGACTATTGTCCAGACTTCAGAGCTTCTTTCTGAAATTTATTGAGAGCAAAATTCTCCTGAAGAAAGGCTTTAGATCTCATCCTATGATAGACTTACAGAAAAGAAAGTAGTTTAATGGAGAGTTTATGGATATTCTACAATAAACCTTAATCTAGGTGGTATTTTAAATTTAGCCTGAAGAGTCAAACATTTTTCATGCACTTATTTATTAAATATATATATACACACACATACACACATTTTGACATATATACACATATACACACATACATATATAAATGTGTAAATATATATAAATGTATACAAATACATATATAAATGTGTGTATATACACACATATGTGTAAGTATATGTGTATATATATAAATCAATCTGCAATTTTAAGAAGCAGCACAACTAGAATAAATGATGTAGAGATATAGTTTATAGTACTTTTTAATTGCAATTAAATAGTTTCTTCAGAAAATTGCATTAAAAAAGTTTTATGGCTGAGTGTGACGGTTCACACCTATAATTCCAGCACTTTGGGAGCCTAAGGTTAGAGGATTTCTTTAACTCACTATGAAGCCAGCCAAGGCAACATAGTGAAACCCATCTCTACAAAACTTTAAAAATTAGCCTGGCATGGTGGTGCAGACCTGTAGTCCCAGCTACTTGGAAGGCTGAGGTGGGAGGATCACTTGAGCCCAGGAGACTGAGGTTGCAGTGAGCCGTGATCACACTGCTGCACTCCAGCCTGGGCAACAGAGTAAGAACTTGTCTCAAAAAATAAAATTAAAAAACTTATCACAATATGAAAGTATTGATCATTTAGTGTTGTTTTTTTTTAAATGGTGGGATAATAATGTGATTTCTAACTTTCCTTATCTTAGTGTCCACTGCTTTAAAGACAGAAAACTAACATAAGGAGAGACATTTGAAAAAATAAAGAAAATGAAATTCATAAATTAAAACATGTGGACATTATATTTGAAGGGCTCTTAGATTATATGTTAATTTTTCCCTAGAATATGAAATTATTACTTATGAGAATAAATGTCAATGTACTTTTCAAACTAACTTTCACCTTATCTTTAGATGACCTTATTTCATCAGCAAAGAAATAAAAATCAATTCTTACTCAGAGTAGTTTGAACTTACACTTAATTATCATCTATACTGTTATTTACTCTAGATTTCCTTTAACACATATTTTTAATGATTATAATTGGTTTCATGTGTGAGTTTATTTTATAATGAGTAAGAAGAAGAAAATGCACCCCTATTTTGTTAAAATATTTTTATAGTATATAGTATCTTCAAATTGTAAATAAATATAGAGAATTAAAAATGTTTTAATTAATAGCTTCTGAATCTGTAGTTTCTCAAGTGAGTAGGAATATATTTTTCTTCAAAGCTTTTGCAAGATCTTCTGCTAATACATGATTTAGAATTTAATAATCGATATTTATTGTTGAAAAACCCTAAAAGACTGCTTTCATATTTAATTTTACATTTTTGTGATTAGTAAATTATTTGCCTTTTTAACTAAAAGATAAAAGACTTACTCCTTTTCGTCTAGGTACTAACAAAGTGCTTTCCTTGGAAGATCACAATGTATCCATCTAAACCGGAATCAGCTACATTTTCTCTTGTGCTTGAGGCTTATCAGGGCTGGCTTATTTGACTAAGTCTATGCTGAGGGCTCTATCAGAGCAACAGAGACAGAGATGATGCAGATATAAACGATGCAGATATAGATATAAGGTGTTCCGTGAAAGAGTTGTAAATGCAGCGTGGTCCCCCCCAAATGCAAGGAACCAATGGAAGAAGCAGGACAAATGCAGTTTATCCGTAAAGATTTTCTTCTATTTATTTATTAGAGAACTTGTAGACAGCAGCGTGGTCTTGGGCAACCACAAGACAGGTAGATCTTTGCAATGAAACCCCCAAGACCCAGAACTTACATCTTGGGGAAAGTGTATGTGTTCTGGAAGAATGTGTAGGTGGCTGAGAGAAGGTTGGGAGCGCCACAGCCTGTGACGTACCCAGCAACACCGAGGCTGGTTTTGGAGGAAAGGCGAAACTTACAGTACACAGGTGCTTCTTCATAGAGAGTAATACATTAACTGAGTATCTTGGAGGCATTCCTGGGCTCGGGATCGTCAGGAGTCACATGGTAGATTAGCATCTAAAATAGAGCCACTCTTGTCCTCGTACAAGGAATAATTGGATGCTTGATATTGCTTAGGTACTCATGAGTAAAATCAGTAATATGGAACTGATTGCATTACATTTGTTTTACAGAGTTGTTTATCTAGAATTGAAATTTTGATAAGAGACAATATCATCTTTTCTGTTCTCAGAGCCTCTCTAAGCCTCATTGGGCCCTGAGCTGAGTGTTCCATTTCAGAAATTGTGGCATCAGGATGCTTAACTATAAAATAAACTGGCGAGTTAAAAATACGATGTCAAAGAATGTTCTTTATGCCTTTAGTAAGTCATACCTCTTGTGATTTCACTGGCAAAACAGAAATGCAAAGAGCTCCTTATGCAACTTAATCAGAGGAACACAAATCAGGGTCTTTCAATGAAGGTTTAAGCTGAGTTTCGACATGGAAATTAGTTTAGGAGACATTGCAGTAATATCTAGTATATCTTAAGTTTTGATAGTTGAAAGCTGATTGTGAAATGATTTTTCTAGTTTCATTTATTCAATAAATTCCTAGGCATACCTACTATGCTCTAGACAAGAGGCTAGAATCAACAAGCAAAAATAAACAAGATTTTGGCTGTTCAGCATCTCCTAGACTTGTGTTTATTTTCTTCTCTATCCAGCCCAAGCTTTATATAAAGGCAATTTTATGATGTTGCAGATTTTATGAAGTTGTGTACTTACTTTAAAGAACAGCCTTTAAAGCTGTTGAGCACACTCAATTATATTTCTTATGCCCACTGAAGTTATTAAGTACCTGATAAAAAATAATGCATCATAAGAGGTGGCACCGTCAGGAATATTTCACCTGTATAAGGCCAATGAACATCAGCTGTCATCTTTTTAGCATTGTGTGGAGAGCTCTGAGTCAGGTGCACACCTCCAAAAAAACCTGGTGTGAATATTTCAGTCTCAGCAATAAAACAGCACTTCACATGTTATGCATAAAGGAAGATTTATTACCTTCATATCCTCTTATTAATTTCTTTCTTTCTTACATCAGGTATAATTCCATACCTCAGCCCTTTGGCCTTAAAAAGTAATTTAATCTATTAGCCCAGAAAACCTTTTAAGTCAATCCTTGACAAGGAATGAAGGTAGATATTTCTTTAAGAGTCTGGTGTACTTGAAGGTCAGTTTCTGTCACATATCCCAGGAGCTGTGCAGCTAAAAACAAAACTCTTTGGTGCCCCATCTTTTTGCCAGTACTCGTCTTTAAATAAGAAACAAGACAAAAGAGACAGATCAAGGCTCATATGTGGCTTTGAGCCTCAGGAAAGCGGTTTTAAGAGAAGATACCTGTTAGCCCTTGACAAAAGGCAATTAGTGCTCATTTGGGGACATCACATGGTGAGGGCATATGGACTCCCCTTACCCACAAGCTGAGTATGAAAGTCTGTTGTTCTGTTACTAACAGGGATTCATCTTTAATTATTCACACTTGTATTTTTTCCCTGGGAGGAAAATGATAATGTTATTCATCCTTTTCTGTGTATATTTATTATTTTTATGTAAATTAAGTTACACTACAGAGTTTCTCATGAATAAAAGGAAAATACCTAAAAGATAGTTACATTACAAAGAAGAAAACACAAATGTAGCTTCCTGAATTTTTCATGAAAACTCACCCAGAAGGCACTACATATTTCAGAAACAAATAGCATGGGGGCCTTAGGGCACATAAACAATATAACTGAATAAAAGAAATTTCAGAAGTCTTATAGTGCTACAAATATTTCTCTTTTTAGAAAAGATTTACTGAAGCAATAAAATGATAAAATTATGCATAAATTGAAAAATATAGTGGAATAGAAGAATAGAACATTTATGATGATTCTTGATAAAAGCCACACCATATAAGCTGTAAAAAGTTTGGTCACTGGCCGAGCGCAGGGGCGCACGCTTGTAATCCCAGTACTTTGGGAAGCAGAGGTGGGTGGATCATGAAGTCAGGAGTTCGAGACCAGCCTGGCCAATACAGTGAAACCCCGTCTCTACTAAAATTACAAAAATTAGCTGGGCATGGTAGCATGCCTATAATCCCAGCTACCTGGGAGGCTGAGGCGGGAGAACTGGTCGAACCAGGAAGCAGAGGTTGCAGTGAGCCAAGATCACGCCACTGGATTCCAGCCTGGGCAACAGAGCAAGACGCTGTCTCAAAAAAAAAAAAAAAAAAAAAAAAAAAAAAAAAGTTTGGTCACCATCAAAGTAAAGAAAAATGAGAACTAAATCTAAGAAAGTGGCAGTGAGAGTGGAAAAGGAGAAAGCTTAAAAGGAAGTCATCAAAAAAGGAAACAAAGAATAAAACTAGATGTTGTAAAGGAGAAAAACAAAGACACAGCGGCATCAAGAATTGCTGTTAGGTTTCAAGTTGTGATTCCTTTCAGAAGTATTGTCTGTGAATAAACATTTTCAAAACAAGAAGAAAAAACTAATTGGTGATAAGGGACATAGAAATAATAAGGTTTGTTTTGGTTATACTGGTCATATCAAAATATTTAAGTAAAGGTAATGAGCAAGTAGGTAGAGATAGGAGTTTGGAGGTCAAGAGAGGTCCTGATAGCTGGGTGTGGTGGCGGGTGCCTGTAATCCCAGCTACTCCAGAGGCTGAGGCAGGAGAATCACTTGAACTTGGGAGGCAGAGGCTGCAGTGAGCCAAGATCACACCACTGCACTTCAGCCCGGGTGACAGAGCAAGACTCTGTCTCCACCAAAAAAAAAAAGACGGAGAGAGAAAGAAAGAGAGAGAGGTCCTGAGAGTATGAGAAAAGAAATGAGTTCTATTAACAAAGTGGCAGCACCGACAACAGAGAATGTAAGATGTTGGCTGCTATTGGGAACTGAGCATGACAGTTGTTAGAGCACATTTTAAAATACACAAACTAATGCGAGAACTTTGTAAATGATAGTGACCATTCTTTTTACAGAAATAGTGGAATGGTCAAAGTTAAAACTATAGTCTAGAATCAAAGGTGAAGTAGGTTCAAGAAACAAGGGATGTTTACCATGGTCAGATATTAAAGAGAGGTCAATTGACATGAAGACTGAAGAAAGGGTTATAGATTGGTTATTATCAAGTATTTGTAGTGAAAGTTACTATGCAAGACGTGAAAGAATGATAAGATTGTGGGAAAAAATCATAACTACTCTTTCACAAGGTTTAGTAGCAAGAGAAGACAAATTGAATCTTGGGAGACTGCCAGCGTGGGGAAAGTCTTTTTCAGGAGACATAAAAATGAAAGCACATTTGTAGGCAGAGTGAATACAGGAAAAAAAGGAAGAAATATGGACAATGATTAATTAATGAAAGGAGTTATAAAGAACAGAAAGAAAAGTTAATATAGAAGTTCAGACAGTGAGTTAAGCACTAAAATAGGAAGGCAGTATGTCTGTTTCTATCTTTTCTTTGAGATAGTAAAAAAGATGAAAAGGCTGGATATATGGGATACCTTTGTATACACAAGATTTATACAGATTATCTGGGGTGGTGTTGATATATGGTCAAATGAAAAAAATGAGGATTTCTGCCTGAGAAAAGAAAATAGATTAGGATATAAGGAGAAGGAGGAAACTCTTTGAGAAGGTGAAGTCGTATCGAATCAGGAGACACACAGTAGTAGTGCTACAGAAATAGAACTGGACACTAGGGATCCGAAGTGAAGTAGGATGATTTTTCTTACCTACTTTCTCCAGCAGTGCTAAAACAGTCTACTAGCAGTGAAGAAAGGCCACAAGGATCACAGAGTTGAGGTTAATTAGAGTACAGGGAACAAAAAGTCCAACAGGTAAGAGATTTGAAAGCATTAATGAGAAGACAATTAAATTAACTTAATATGGATCTCACAACCTAAGTTAAGGAGAAAAGTGAAGTCAGACAGAGGTTGATAAATCAGAAATATAAGAACAGTTCAAGGGAGTAGACCTCAGAGTAAGAACAAAACTCAAGTTAGTTGCTAATAAAGCTACAGAAAAGGTGGAAAGTAAGATGATCTATTAAAAAAGAAAAAGTAAAATTCAAAATCAGTAATACTGATCAAGGGCCCATAGTGAGCAAAAGGTAAGTTTTTATTGATTCCAAATGGCTAAGAATTGAGGTATCTGATGAATTAAGAAGTTAACTTAGAATTAGTTTGTCATATATAATATCTATATAAAATATTTGTAATATTTTACATAATATTGATGTAATTACTCCTATAGCTAATTAAGTACATGGTATTTTGCCAGGTCGACTGTTATTTTTATTAGTAATAGTCATGCGAATATCTGAAATGTTGGAAATCCCAATTCAATGTTAATGAAAGTAACAGAAAGTTACATCTTTCTGTTGCTATATATAATTACATCTATTCTTACCTCTATCTTTCTGTATCAAATATTTATCTGCCTCTATAGGTATATTTTCATCTGTGTCTTTATACATCAAGTATACTGGGTAGACTGTACAGACCTTTGCATATTAAAACCTGTTCTCAGCCGGGCATAGTGACTCACTCCTGTAATCCCAGAACTTTGGGTGGCTGAGGTGGTTGAATCACTTGAGGTCAGGAGTTCGAGACCAGCCTGGCCAACATGGTGAACCCCCCTGCTACTAAAAATACAAAAATTAGCCAGGCGTGGTGGTGTGTGCCTGTAATCCCAGCTACTCGAGAGGCTCAGGCACAAGAACCCGGGAGACGGCGGTTGCAGTAAGCAGAGATCATGCCACTGTACTCCAGCTTGGGTGACAGAGCAAGACTCCATCATAAAATAAAATAAAATAAAATCTCCTCTCGCACAGTACCATCTTCCCTAACAGGTATGTTAGAGTTTGCTAGAAGGTTGAAAGAGAGAGAGGTGAAATGCTTCTATATTTCACTCAGTTGTATAAACCATATGTCTTCATCCATTTTCTGCTGCTATACAGAATACTACAAGCTGGATAATTTATAAATAAAGGAAATCTATTTGGCTTATGTTTCTGGAGGCTGAGAAGTCCAAGATCATGGTACTAGTATCTGCTCAGCATTTGATTACCTCATACATGGCAGAAGAGCAAGAGAGAGAGAGAGTTTGAGAGTAAGAGAGCCAGAGGAAGCTGAACTTCACCTTGTTTTCAGGAACCAACTCCCATGATAGCCTATTTCTGAGGTAACAGCATCAATACAAGCATACCTGAGAGGTATTTGTGGCCTGGTTCCACACCACCTCAATAAAGTGAATATTGAAATAAAGTGAGTTACACAAAATTTTTGGTTTCCCAGTACATATAAAAGTTATGTATACCCTATGCTGTAGTCTATTATGTATTCAGTATCATTACATTAAATGAAAGATACTTTAAAAAAGTCCTGTTAGCTTTACCTCCAGAATGTCTTCCAATATACCCACTTTTCTTGATCTCTATCAGTACTGTTATAGTCCAAGCCAACATCATGCTTTCCTCAAACTACCGAAGTAGGCTTTTAACTGGATCCTCACAGGAGAGCAAAATAAAGAGGAAAAACAACACCACCACAAATAGATACTTTAAAATATTATACTGGTAAAAAATGTTAACAATCATTTGTTATTTTCATTTTGCTGATGGAGGATCTCATCTTGACATTAGTGGCTACTGACTGATCAGCATGATGGCTGCCGATGGTTAGAGTGGCTGTAGCAGTTCTTAAAGTAAGACAACAATGAAGCACCCCACGTCAACTGACTCTTCCTTTCAAAAAAGACTGCACTGTAGCCTCTGATGCTATTTGTTAGCATTTTACTCACAGAAGAACTTCTTTCAAAATTGGAGTCAATCCTCTCAAACCCTGTTACTGCTTTATCAGCTAAATTTGTTACTGCTTTATCAACTAAGTTTATGTAATATTCTAATTTCCTTGTAGTAATTTCAATCTTATTTATAGCATCTTCACCAGGAGTAGATTTCATCTCAAGAAACCACTATCTCTGCTCATTCATAAGAAGTAGTTCTTTATCTATTAAAGTGTTATTATGAGATTGCAGAAATTCAATAAAATCTTCAGGTTCCAGGTCTAATTCTAGTTATCTTGCTATTCCCACTACATCTGCAGTATTCCTTCTCCAAAGTCTTAAACTCTTCAAAATCATAACAGTTGGAATCAACGTCTTCCAAACTCTTGTTAATGTTGATATTTTGACCTCCTCCCATGAATCATGAATGTTCTTAATTGTATCTAGAATGGTGAATCCTTCTGAGATTTTCAATTTACTTTGCCCAGATTCATCAGAGGAATGATCAATCACTATCTATGGCAGCTATCACCCTACAAAATGCATTTCTTCTAGAGTTGAAATCAAAACTGCTCCTTGATCCATGGGGTGCAGAATGGATCAAGAATGTCTGCAGAATGGATGTTGTATTAGCAGTCACAAAAACCACATTAATCTCCTCATACATCTCCATCAGAGCTCTTGGGTAACTAGGTACATTGTCGAGCAGCAATATTTTGAAACACATTTTTTTTTAGCAGTAGGTCTCAACAGTGGATTTAAAATATTCAGTAAAATATGCTATAAATAGAGGTGTCATCTTGCAGGGTTTATTACTGTATTTCTAGAGCACAGGTAGAGTAGATTTAACATATTTTTGAGGGACCTAGGGTTTTCAGAATGCTAAATGAGCATTGGCTTCAACTGATAGTCATTAGTTGCATTAGACCTTATCAAGAGAGTCAGCTTGTCCTTTGAAGCTTTGAAGCCAGGCATTGACTTCTCTTGCTATGGAAGTTCTAGATGGCATTTTTCTTCTGATAGAAAGCTATTTTGTCTACATTGAAAATCTGCTGTTCAGCATAGCCACCTGCATTAATTATCTTAGTTAGACCTTCTGCATAACTTGTTGCGGCTTCTCCATCAACACTACTAGTGCACTTTGCACTTTTAGGTTATGGAGACAGTGTCGTTCCTTAAACTGCATGAACTCTGCTAGCTTTCAACTTTTCTTCTTCAGCTTCTTTCACCTCTCTCAGCCTTCACAGAATTGAAAAGAGTAGTGCCTTGTGCTGAATTAGGATTTGATTTGAGGGACTATTATGGCTGTTTTGGTCTTCTTTCCAGACCACACAAACTTTCTCCATATCAGGAATAAGGCTGTTTTGCTTTCTTATCATTTGTGTACTCAGTGGAAAAGCTGTCCATCAAAAGCTTTTTGCTTCCATTCACAATTTAGTTAACCACTTGACAAAGAGGTCTAGCTTTCAGCCTGTCTCAGCTTTCGTCCTGACTTCCTCACTAAGCTTAGTCATTTGTAGACTAAAAACACTTACTCACTTGAAAACCTAGAGGACATTGTAGGGTTATTAATTGGTCTAATTTCAATAATGTTGTGTCTTAAGTAGTAGGAAGCCTGAGGAGAAGGAGAAAGATGGGGGAATAGTTGTTCGGTGAAGCAGTCAGAACACATACAACACTTAGTAAGTTCACTGTCTTATGTGAGCACCATTCATGGTGCCCCAAAACAATTACATCAAAGATCAAAGTTTGTCTCAAAGTAACATCAAAGATCACTTATCACAGATCAGCACAATAGATACAAAAGTAAAAAAGTTTGAAATACTGCAAGAATTACCAAAATGTGAGACAGAGACAGAAATTAAGCACATGCTATCGGAAAAATGGTCCTGATACAGTTACTCAATGCAGGGCTGCCACCACTTTCCATATCTCAAGAATGCATTATCTCAAAAGCTCAATAAAGCAAAATGCAATAAAATAAGGTGTGCACATCCTAATCACATCCGAAAGGCCTCACCTCTTAATACTGTTGTAATGGCAATTAAGTTTCCAATTTGTAAATTTTGGAGGAGGCAAATTCAAATCGTACCACCATATAACTGAATGCAAAGGAAGATGTGCCCAAGTAGGTCGTTAAAAAGCTAATGGGTCTTGGATGCCCACATTAATTGAAGGAAAATGATAAAGAGACAATAGGATAATCAATGGCAATAATAAGATTTCTTGCCATGGAAAAGTCTAAACTAAATATGAATGAAAATCCAGATGAATGCAAAGCTCAGGACTGGACTTTTTCCTTTTTCTCAACTATATACCATGTTATTTTCTACTTTATGTGTTTGGTACAAAAAGTGATATATGCCATGGGTTACCACATTTTGCAAAGTAAATAATACATAGAATTCAAACTTTACTGGATAAATACATTCTATTTTTAGTGATTCAGAAGGGCCTTAGTGATGATGATTACTGATGATAAATTCCTTCTCAGCAATCCAGAGGAATTAAATCTAGTCTATCCTAATCCATATTAATCAATCTGTACTGTGTAATTCAGTTAGGCGCTTAACACCAAATGGTTGTAAGAAATAAAAGCAAATTTTTAGCTGTGTTAAGAAAAATGTGGTACCTACTACTCTTCCCTTATGACAATGACTCAGAACACTCATCTCCTTCCCCACAATGGATGCAAGGCTGAAGATACGGTGTTGCTCTTACTGGACCACAACTTGGAGGAATTGTCTACCCAACCTAATCTCCAAAATTAAAGTCTTGTTTTGACGAACGGTAATGATAAAGTTTGGTGTGTTGATTTCAGCAGCTCCACTTCATGTCTATACTTTGAACATACTTTTTTGTGGTTTTGGGTTTTTGGTAGTGTTTTACTCACTTCCGCTATTATGCTTTACAGCAGGAGTTGCTTTAGAGTCATTTCTTTCTGTTAAAGTTGTTCCATCAAAAGTTGACAATTACAGCTGGGCGTGGTGGCTCACATTTGTAATCCCAGCACTTTGGGAGGCTGAGGTCGGTGGATCATGAGGTCAGGAGTTCAAGACCAGCCTGGCCAAGATGGTGAAACCCCATCTCTACTAAAAATTAGTGGGGCGTGGTGGTGGGTGCCATAATCCCAGCTACTCGGGAGTCTGAGGCAGGGAATTGCTTGAACTCTGGAGGCGGATGCTGCAGTGAGCCGAGATCGCACCACTGCATTCCTGCCTGGGCAACAGAGCAAGACTCCATCTCAAAAAATCGAAATCTTAAAAAAGAAAGGAGAAAATAAAATAAAATAAAAGTTGACTATTACTTTTCATTGGTTTCGTCACACCTAATGCCTACCTTTTCACACAGGGCAAAAATAAATTGCTATTGGTTAACCTGCTAAATCCACTTAGAAAGACAATTAAGAAAAAGGAAAACATCCTTGTGTCCAAGGCATTCTGGTTTGTAAAATGGCTTGTATGTCATTTACTCATATCAATGCATTTCACCAAAAGTACTCAGAAACATAACCCTAAACATAAATATTCCATGCCAAAGTTTTTCATGTAGTCACTATTTTTGTCTAGTCACCATTATAAAAATATTTTATTTAATAGTGTTGTTGATATATTAGTATATAGTGTGAGACATTCAAATAATTAAATTTTTCAAAACTTGCATTCATAAAGTAAATATCAACATCTATTTTCTCCTTTTATTTACATTAATCTGTGAGATCAATATGGGAGCAAGAATTATATTGAAATTTATATTTTCCCCAGAAAGAAAGTGAAGTTTTGTGAACACGAGTCATTTGCTCACCACCATCTAGCCAATATGTCTGTAGAACTGAGATCAAAATCCAGTTCTTCTAAAACTTTCTACTTTCAAGGTAATTAATCCTCCTAATGCCAAACAAGAGTTCCCTGGCTCTATTATCTATCCTAGGAGGTGATTATCTTAATGCTTTTCTGTTTTAAATTGTACCTTTTTTTATTCTGATGTGCAGGGGATATAACATATACAAATATAATTCATGGAAACACTCAGGTTGTGCATAATGAGAATTTCAATGATTTTACTGTTTTAAGTACCCTGATGTATAGGAGACAAACACGTAGATAATACTAACAATACATAAAGGAATGATTTTAATATTATGTTAATTATACTTAATTGACAAATTTGCATACATTGTACTAAAAGCATGCCATCAGCCCACAGAATATTGGCAGCCAAGTGTGCATGTTGCTGTCAAAATAAGACAGTTACTAGCCTCGAAGAGAGTAGTTAGGAAGCATCATTATATATGCAAAATCATATAGATATAATATTTCTGTAGTGCTTACAACTACAAAGCACTTCACCTCTTTTACTTCCTACTCAAAATGATCTTGTGAGCTAAGCAGGGCAGGGTTTGCTTCTGTTTTACAGATAAGGCATCCCTAGATCAGAAGAAAGTTTTTCATGGCAGGCATTCAACGTTCAAACATGTATTGACAGACTGCTACGTGTTAGCAGTGATTCGAGGGCACAGGGAATGGGAAGCTAACACAGGCAGGGTGCTTCCCAGGCCCTTCCAGAGTAGGGGAGAAGAAGGAAACTGCACCCATCACCTTGAGGCTGTGGTGACTGTCATGCCAGAGGGCAAGGGAGGCAGACACGGTCTGAAGGCTCAACCGTGAACAATGTGTGTCTTTGAACCGTGAACCCAGTGCGTCTGCATTTGATTCCAGCGCCTTTTTCAGGAGCAATTGAGTAACAAGCTGTAAGATTCTGATGATAAATGTTACTGGAATTCAGAAAAGGAAAGAACATTGGGATAATCCTGGAACTGTTAGAGGGAGGTTGAATTTTGGCTTTATAGAATGGCTTAATGGTTAGATAGCTGCAGGGAAGGGGAAGGAAATATTCCAAAGAAGCAAATTACATGTACAAGCAGGAACTTGGCAAGAGACAGTGTGTCTTGCTATGGTGGTTAATTTTCTGCATCAATTTAACTGGGTTAAGTGATATGCAGAGAGCAGAGAAAGCACTGTTTCTGGGTGTCTCTGCTGGGGTGATTCTGGAAGAGGTTAGCCGTCGAATCAGTAGATCAAGTAAAGATTTGCCCTCAACAATATGGGCAGGCATCATTCAATCCATTAAGGGTCCAAATAGACCAAAAAGGCAGAGGAAGGATGAATTCTCTCTTCCCTTGAGCTGGGACATCCATTTTCTGCCTTTGCATATCAGAGCTCTTGGTTCTTCCAACTCCAGGATGTACACCAACACATCCCCCCACTTCCCCACCCAGGCCCTGACTCGGACTGGGATTTACATTATCAGCTCTCCTACCTTTGGACACAGAATTACACCATAGGTTTTCTTGGGTCTCAAGCTTGTAGAAGGCAGATGGTAGGTCTTCTCAGCTTCCATAATCATGTGAATCAATGTCCATGATTAATTAGTGTGTGCATATATATACATACATACATACATACAGAGATAGATAGATAGATAAGATTTTCTGGAGAACCCTGACTAATACAGTTGGGAAAAAAGTGAGTTGTCAAATCTGACAGAGGTAGTGTAGGTAGACAGAGAAAAGTAGAAAATGAAGCTTCACTAGTAGAATGGCACAAAATTATAAGTGACCATTAAGGCTGGTTAAGAGAGTTTGATCTTTATGTAGAAGAAAATAGGGTGTGGCAAGTAGAAGAGTGACATGACAATATTAGTGATTTAGAAAGCTTATCACAATGAAAGATGGATTGCAGAAGGAATGGGTAGAGACAGACTTAGTTAAAGAGCTGCTGCACTATTCTGAGCATGAAAGATGGAAGCTTGAGCTTCAGTCTTGGTAGTCAGAATTGAGAAGAAAGGGTAAATTTGAGAGACACTTTAGAAGGGAAAATGACTGAACACAGTGAGACTGCCTCTAGCAAATTTCAAAATGGCAAGCATCAAACATTACTTTTCTCTTTGTACTCATTATACTTTTCATCTCATTGTACTTTCCATTAATTCTTTATGACCTGCCATTTAAGCAACAATAATTTAAACACTTAACAAGATAAGTGACTATCATTTTTTGAAAAGTACAATGAGATGAAAGATGTTAAAAGTTCACTGCATATAGTAAGTGCTCAATAAATGTTCATGAAGAAATTAAAATTTAAAATTGCTAACATATAAATCCTTTCAGAGATAAGTTTTGAGATCTAGAGTTGTCACACTTGAGTTATACAAAGCATGAAGTATAGAATAAAGAAATGGGGATTTTAAGTTTTAAGCAGTAAAATGTTACCAGAGACTGCTTCGGAAATTTAAGAAATTGATACAAACAACTTGAGAGGTGATATATTAAAATACAAGTGAGAAGTATCCCACCTAATTTTTATACCAGAGGTGAAGTATTGGATCAGCAAATTATGAAATTTTTACAGATTGGTAGTACTAGAATTTACTCAAGAGAGTCCAGAAATGAAAACATATCTGTCTAGTGACAGAAAATTAAAAATTAAGTTTTATCTGTTAATAATTTGTACATAATGACTGTATTAGTATTATGAACGAAAGGTGAATAAAAATAAAGATACCATAAGGTCACTTAACGAAATTAAATTTTCGAATAAGAAATAAGTTAATTATAAATACAAATCTTCCAATATTTTTCTATCCAGATTGTTCTCACAAAATATAGAGGCAAACATGTTGTGCACTGACTTCACAATTGAGGAATGGAGTCAAAATCGTTGCTCAAATGTTAAGTATACCATTTTGCTTGTTCAGAAAAACTTACATCTCAGTAAAATCTGATATTTAAATGTTTATAAAAATATTCATGGATTTTTTTTACAAAGAAAGAAAAGCCAACCCAGTCAATAATATAAAAAATATTAATTTTATAAATAAGAAACTTGCCTCTTCTTCAGAAAAATGTTTTTCCCAGAAAATATTTTACTTACATTAAACAACCTAAGCAAAAAGTTGAAATTGTTTTGAAACATACAAAATTTTGGTGAAATGAATCTCTAGCAAACTAGTTTATTTGGAAATTTTCAATTATGTTATTCATATAGATTCTGAAATTAAATACAGTGTATATATGTACAGTTTATGCACTGTTAGGGGATTCTGTCTTTGTGGGAAAGAATACCTTACACCCTAGGGTATTCTTACACAAATCTAGAAGGTATAGCCTACTACATACACATCTAGGCTGTATGGGATAGCCTACTGCCTAGGCTCTAAGCCTGTACAGCATGTTACTGACAGCATGTTACTGTACTGAATACTGTAGGCAATTGTAACACGGTGTATATATTTGTGTATCTAAACATATCTATTATAATTTTATGAAACCTCTATTACATATGAGGTTCCTCATTGAAACATTGCTATGGGAAACATGACTGTATATTCCCCTGAACTCATTAATTTTCTTCATTTACATGCTCAGTTGAATATGATTTTGGAGAGTCGTTCAGATTTTGTTCATGAATGTATTCATAAGTTGCATCCTACCAGAACCTTTACAGAGATTCATAGGTGAAATTAATCTGATTTTATTTTTTTCCATAGGACATGTTTATCTCTTTTACAGCACATGTAGAACAATGCTGCTACAGGTCAGTCGTCCCTGGCATATGTGAGGAACTCATTCAGTATTTGTTCAATAAGCAGTACATTGAACTTTGAACACCTGTTCTTTCTCCTCTGGTACCCTGGATATGAAAGGTGCTCAGAAAATTAATTCTAGTCTCTTCTTATCTTTGCAGCCCTTAGCAATGTTAAATAACATGTCTAAAATCAGATACATAATTTAGGGTTAAATTTCTTTTTACACATATTAAAAATATTTTAAAAGCTAAAAGATTAAAACCACTATCAAATTTGCCTTTGTTTTACTAAATGAGAAATGTTAATATTAGGTTTACTATAAAAATATTTTATCTGGAACAATAGTAAGTAAATATTTGTTTTTGAATTTTGACGTCACTTGTCCCAATGTTATATCGGAAATCTTAGCTGATCTGTTTTTTTACCTGCCATTGTTTTCTGAGAGGAATACTTGACATAATGAACTCAAAATACCACTCCATGTTTACTTTTGTGTCCTTCCTTCGTTTTGCTTCAGTGCTCAAGTTGTTTGTTTATATTTTAAAATACTGTCTTTAAATAAAGATGTATATACAAATCAAGGCTGAAGCTAGACGCATCTTTCAGTAATCACTGCCATCATCCCTCATTTGAATAGAAGCCAGAGAACATTTGAATTCTGTGTCTTTATCAAAAGTAAACAGTTAGCTAATGTCCGAAGCAGGGTTTAATTTTGGGCAGGGAGAGCTCTGCGTTTTTTTCCTGTTAAAAAAATCCAACACTAAGTATTCTCCTGAATACGTACATTGATATATTGTGTATAAAGAGAAAAATGAACATGCAATTTGTCTCCTAAAACAATTGACTTTTTAGCACAATGGCACACGTAGAAAGTACAATAAGGCAATTGTCCTGAATGTATTTTCTTCAGGCAGACATATATAAGATGCTTCAGGAGCTTTAATAACTCATTCAGCTTCCTATATTGTCTTTTAAATTCAGAAAGCATTAATTTAATCTATTGTTTTACTGTCTTGCTTGGCCAATATAAAGAAGTGAGGACTGATTTCAATCTGAAGTCTCAGTCTTTTCTTACCCTGGTTTTCTTGTTTCTATTCTCCCCACACCATTAAATACGTGAAACCTAGTGAGGACAAAAAAATTTGCTCAGAGTAGAATAATATTTTAAAAACACTAGATATGACTTCCAGAGATAGGTAATTTTAGACACACACATGCGAATTAACTTATGTTTTTTTTTTCTCTTCAATGAATCAGCACTAGAATTCTACCAGAGATACATCTCATAGCCAGTTTAGTGGCATTGCTTAGCAACATTTACATACTTGCTGAACTAAGTTTATAATTTTTCATCCTCATAGCACCTTTTATCCTTATTATAACTAAGTATGTCAGAATTGCCTTATTATATCACACACACAAGAAACTAATTCTAGAAGTTTCATCATTCACTCAAGGTGGCAAGATTACTATGTGTCTTAATTGAAATTGAAACTGAAGTTTTCTCATTAAAATCGTATGATAATAGCATTACTCTCTGGGAACTCACCTGTCAGTGGTAACAATATTCTGTAGCTTTCTTAAAGATTTTTTCTCAAGGAGAAACATTTAGGTTTCTAGATGAATGAGAGGTTACATCTTAATAACCTTCAAAACATATCACCTCTCTCTAAAAATAAGCCTCTAATTGTCAGACTCCTGTTGGTTAATTTCCTTTTCTGGGAAGACTTGATCCCATTTTCATTGCTTCCCTGCTAGCAAAGCCCTGTTCATGTCAAATCATATATATTACAGTGCTTTTGATTTCCTCTATAATTCATCTGCTTTTTTAATGATAGCAGTGTGTGCCCATGATAAAACTGTAATCTGCAAAATAGGAAATGGAGTTAAGAACAGTATAAGAAGACTTTTGTTTCCCCTAAATTAGAGTGCTCTAACAATAGAATAGGCTTTCTCCTAAAAGAAATATTTATAGGTGTGCTGACACTAGTGTTGTATGACTACTGGTCAGAATGGCAAGAAGAAAAGTCCGGGATGGACTGAGGGGTGGAACTAGATTAGTCTTTCCTAGCATTTTCCTCATAAGAATAATCTAGGGAGTTTATTAAAATACACTTTCCCTTGATTCTGGATATCTGTGTATCAGCTAGGTCCCTAGGAAATTTTTACGATCTGGAAGGTTTGAAAATACTGCCTTAGCAGACCACTAATAGAACTTTCCTTTTTTTAAAAAAATTTATTTATCACACTTTAAGTTCTGGGGTACATGTGCAGATCATGTAGGTTTGTTACATAGGTATACATGTGCCATGCTGGTGGTTTGCTGCATCCATCACCCCGTCATCTACATTAGGTATTTCTCCTAATGCTATCCTTTCCCAATCCCCCCCACCCCCTGCTATTCCTCCCCTAGTCCCCCCACCCCAGGCTCCAGTGTGTGAGGTTCCTCTCTCTGTGTCCGTGTGTTCTCATTGTTCAACCCCCACTTATGAGTGAGAACATGCTTTGTTTGGTTTTCTGTTCTTGTGTCAGTTTGCTGAGAATGATGGTTTCCAGATTCATCCATGTCCCTACAAAGGACATGAACTCATCCTTTTTATGGCTGCATAGTATTCCATGGTGCACATGTGCCACATTTTCTTTATCCAGTCTGTCATTGATGAGCATTTGGGTTGGTTCCAAGTCTTTGCTATTGTGAACAGTGCCACAATAAACATACGTGTGCATGTGTCTTTATAACAGAATGATTTATAATCCTTTGGGTATATACGCAGTAACAGGATGCTGGGTCAAATGGTATTTCTATTTCTAGATCCTTGAGGAATCGCCACACTGACTTCCACAATGGTTGAATTAATTTGTACTCCCATGAACAGTGTAAAAGTGTTCCTATTTCTCCACATCCTCTCTAGCATCTGTTATCTCCTCATTTTTTAATGATCGCCATTCTAACTGGCATGAGGTGGTATCTCAATGGTTTTGAATTGTATTTCTCTAATGACTAGTGATGATGAGCTTTTTTTCGTATGTTTGTTGGCTGCATAAATGTCTTCTTTTGAAAAGTGTCTGTTCATATCATTTGCCCACTTTTTGATGGTGTTGTTTTTTTCTTGTAAATTTCTTTAAGTTCTCCATAGATTCTGGATATTAGCCCTTTGTCAGATGGGTAGATTGCAAAAATTTTTTCCCATTCACTAAGAGAACTTTCATCTCAGCAAAAGTCTTTGCACTGGGGCTAGGGATGTGTCAAATGAGAGCTTTTGTGTTTTGTGTTTTTAAAATTAATATTATTTTTATTGACAATTCATAATTTTGTATATTTATGGGGTACAATGTGATATTCTGATATATGTAACAATGTGAAATCATTAAATTGAACTAATTAGCACATCCATCACCTCATTTACCTATCATTTTTTATCATGAGACATCTGAAATGTATTCTTAGTCATTTTGAAATATACAGTATGCTACTGACTACAGTCATTCTGTTGTGCAGAAGGGGGTGGGGAGAATGGGAGGCTTTTGAATAAGGGGTACAAAGTGATAACTTTAAGTTGTGATTAAGCTGTGGTTCCTAGCTCGAGAGTTGAAAACAGTGGGTGGACTGCAAAGAATATAAGGCATTAAAATAAAGGAAAGAAGATACAGAAAAAGTGAGGGAAGGATTGAAGGGGTGGGAGAAGGAAGAAAGAAATGAATGTAAGGAGAAGAAAACATGAAGAAAAGAAGAGAGGAAGAGAGAGAGGGAGTTAAAAAAAGGAAGGAGGGAGGGAAATGCTGAGCTCAGATGGAAGAGGGGTATTTAATACTCATTGAATGCACGTACCAAATTTCAGGGATAAGTAGGGCAGAGTAGAAAATAAATTAAATATGATTCAAATCCATAGTAAAATATAAATTGTATCCCAGGCCAATTTTTTTTCCTTTTGTCAATTGTCAGAAAAGTAAAGTTTTTGTAGTAGGGAAATAAGGAATATTTGATTTTTATAAGTGTCCTCAAACATTAAGAAAATTTTGAGTTTGAGGTGAACTAGGAAACCAAATATTAATTATCTCTTTTACAATTTGGGCTGGATCTAAATCTTCTGTCTTCTCTTTTTTAATTAAAGGCATGCTGGAATGCATATGTACTCCTATGTGGTCATGATATCTTTGTTTTGATAAAATCGTAATTCAAATAATTTAAATTATTAAAGAATAATTTCCATTTGTAGAGATGCTGAACAGCCTTTAAGGATGACCATATGTTCCAAGGCAGACATGATCTACATCCAAAAGCATAAATAGCTTATGCGAGCAGCTCTTAGAATGACAGCCATATGCAATAATCAACTGGACACCTGTCTCTTTATACTTGTATACAGCTAAATATACTTAGGTAGCATTTCTACATCACAAAAACAAGTTTTATTCAGCTTTATTATCAATGAATAATATATCAGAATATAATTTGTATAGTGCCACTCATACCAACTTTACGGTGAATTTTCCTCTTGAGATGACTCAGTCTCAATAAGAGATCATTTGTCCATATACATATATCCTGCAGAGAATGCAATTTTATATTTGTGCATAAATATAAAATTGTTATAATGATTAATTTTGCTTAATGAACCCAAAATACAGTTAAGTATATTATTGTGCATAACTATAAGAGTTTTCAGGCTATGCATTAAAAGTTTTAAATTAATATGATTTTATTATATGCATGTTGTTATACAGTTTAAAGTATGTTTGCCTAGAGTATTTAATATGTGGCACTCACAGGGAAATAACAAAATGCATTCTCTAGAAAATAGCATGATAATAAATGCTCTATCATGAATGAAAACATTTGAATAGTGCTTCATAGAATAATCATCTTTCTCTGGGTTTATAATATTGGTAAAGTCTAAAGATCTTCTGATTCCCCTGGAAAGGGAGATAATAATGGTGTCTGAAGAGAACCTCTAGAATCTTCTCAGAATCACTCAGAATGAGACAGAAGTGCTAGATGCTTCACAAGGAGCATGCTGTTTTGTAAGGCTCCCTCTTCATCCTTACCATGGCACAGCAGAAAGTTGCTAAGGATTTCTCTTTGTGAAATCTGAGCTTTGAGCACCTTTTGAAGTCACTCCATATATACCTTTGGAAGAAATGCTAAAGACCACCTTTTGCATAATTTCTTGTATTCATTTTCATACTGAAAAAAAAAATGACTGAGCAGCTATTTTGTGCCAGGAGGTGTGCCAGGTACTGAGAAAAAAAGAAACGATTATGGCATAATTATTTTTCTCCAGGAGTTCAAAATAGTCTGCAAAAAGAGATAATAGGGCAAAACCCAAAACAAAACTCTACATTAGCAACTACTTTTTTCTACACTAAAGACACAAATGAGGTAATATTTACATTAAGGCTTAAAATTAGACGTGAGCCAATCCAGCTTTTCCCACCCTAGGTTATGCCCTCTGCAAATCACTCTAAAGCTACTGAGATTTGTTCACACTGGCGCTGGGCACCTACAAATGTTGTGAACGTCAGGTTTGGCATGTGTTGTGTAGTGTCAGGGACCTGCATGTTCCCTTAGGCACACTGCACATGCTGGTCAGGATGTGCATATACCTGGCCAAGCCTGTGCCCAGGCCAGCAGTGTCCTTTGCCCCCTGTGAAGGGCTGACTGACTGGCCTGGATTTGTTGAGTTCAGCCTGTTTGGTGAGAAATCTCTCTCGAACCTTTTTTCATTGGATAATCACAACGAGATGAACTTAGATTATAGTCTCTAAATACAATCTACATTATAAAGGAGGAAACTGGAAAAAGTATGCCAGAGATGAATTTGCCTTCCATCTTTTTCTACAGTTTTCTTGTGTCAAAACTGTATCTGTCCTCATATGGTCCTTTCAAATGCTAATCACATTTTTAAAAATTTTCACAGAGCGCTTTACAGTTTACAAAAGCAATTTAATGTTATTTCATGGAATAGGAAAATAACATGTTGGTGTGAATTAGTCTGAGGCTTTATTCTCACTAAGTACAGGGTACAGATACAGTAAGTCAGGCTGATGAATATTTGAGAGTTGTGAGTGGTGGTCCGCACCGGTAGTCCCAGCTACTTGGGAGACTGAGAAGACAGCTTTGCCTGAGCACAGGAGTGGAAAGCAGTGTGCTATGATCATGCTACTGCACTGCAGCTTGGCAACATAGTGAGATCCCACCTCTAAAACAATTTACATTTTTAAAAAGATGAATATTTTATGATAGTAGCAAATTTTTAAAGCATTTACTATTGACTAGGTATAGTCATAAGTAGGTTACATATATTGTTTTATTTAGTCTTTAACCCTAAGGAATAAGTATACTTTTGTCCTTCACAGGTGGGAAATGCAAGGCAAAGAAAGTAAACAACAATGAAACTAGGAATGTAATCCAAAGCCTCATGCCAGAGCATGTATGGTTCATCTAGGGACCACACTACTTCCCTTGGTAAATTTTCAAGCATTTGGTATTTGTGTGAGGGCAATCATATTGTGCAGAGGAACGACCAGGCTCCCAAACACAGTGTGTGGGAGACTGCTTAATGCTAAACCTAATTCTGTGGGTGACATTCGGATCTGTAACAGATTAAGTGAGTAGAGCTGAGTTATTGAGAGGGGTTTGTTGTAGTCGACCTAAAACCAATAAAAGACAGACAACATGATGTCTTAAAGTCACTTTAAGACAAATTAATCAGCTCATAAACACACATGGCCATTAGGATCAATTCACTTTACAAAGACTAGCAAATGATAAAGGGGCACAAAATACAAACTTACTATCTGAGAAAATCAGGTTGTAGAGCTTTCCTCCTACAAAATGAAGTAAATGTCAGCAATGTCCACTTGGTAGGACAGCGTTTCGCACTGCTGTCTACAATAGCTTTTTTCTAATATGATAGTTAAAAGAGGAACTAGCTCTTCAGACCCAGGCAGTTGAAAACCAGCTCACTGGGTTCCAGGTCAGCGGGTTCTTCTCTCCATGTTTATTGTGCATAATAATGTTCCTCTTGGGGAAAATATGCTACAAAATCCCTCTGATTTATTGTATTTCTACATATTGTTAATGCAAGGACTTGTATTCAACAAAGAAATTGTGGCACATCTGGGTACATAGAGTATTCCACTTTCCACAGAAAAGGTCAGGAGAGAAAGAAAGAGAACTGAAATATAAAACTTTCAAACTAAGGTTAAATCCTGATTTTGTCCCTTGGATGCCATCACCATTAATCAATACCAAGCAACTGCAATTAGAAAAGATTAACTAGAATTTAGGGTTGCTCAAGAGAAAAAAACAGAAAGGAAATAAAGCTGTCTTCCTATGATAGACAAACAAAATCACATGGGCATTTTCTTCTCATTGATTTTCGCTCTCATTAAGATATATTCATTTACTTTCTTTTATTTTGAAGCTTGTGGTAAGAATCTGGAAACTAGAATTGTCTTCAATGAATTATTTTGCCCATTACTCTTCTTCTGTAGAGGTGAATTCCAGATTGGCTTGGGAAAAATGATTGTTTTTGCTTTTATTAATCATCTCCAAATGCAAATAACTAACAAATCTCTTTAGCTCTTTCTAGTATTAGCAAATATTCACTCTGATCACCATATGGAAAATAACACATAATTTCTGCTTTCTTGTATCTTTAAATCAGAAGAAGATGAAGCCAAACAGAAGATAAACAGGAAATCAAAACAAGGACCCCAAAAGTATGTTTTGTAAAAGAAGAAGAGGAACACAAAGGTGGAGAGAGAGACCTCGTTAGGATGTGAGTAGCAAAGGGGGTTCAGTGAAGAAGCAGAGCTTCAGTCATGTTTATAAGATAGAAAAGATTTGGAGATCAATCTCAGAGAAAAAAGAAGCTGATGCACCAAGAAAGAGCAGAGAACATTCGGGTAGTGGTGCAGGGGCGGGAATCAGCACCGTGTGTCTGTGCGAACAAGGAAGACCCAATTATCAATCAGCTTATAGAAGGTATGGCGGAAAGGGGTTCCCTAAATGGAAAAGAGGTTATTGATAAATGGAAAGTATGTACACCATATATTTATATATAATGTATTTTTATTAAGCAGTGACCTCTTTAAGTGTAAAGAATGTGTGCTTTCTGACAAAGCTCTGACATGCAGCACCATAAGGAACTTAAACAAATTTACAAGAAAAAAAACCATGAAAAAGTAGGCCAAGGACATGAACAGACACTTTTCAAAAGAAGACACACATGTGACCAAAAATCACACAGAAAAAGGTTAACATCACTGATCATTACGGAAATGCAAATAAAACCACAATAAGACACCATCTCACACCAGTCAGAATGGATTTTACTAAAAAGTCAAAAATCATAAAGCTGGCAAGATTGTAGAGAAAAAGGAGCACTTATACACTGGGAATGCGAGAGTAAATTAGTTCAGCCATTATAGAAGACAATGTGGTGATTCCTCAAAGGCCTAAAGACAGAAATACCATTTGACCCAGCAATCCTATTACTGAGAATATATACAAAGAAATATAAATCATTCTATTAAAGACATATGCACACGTATGTTCACTGCAGTACTGTTCACAACAGCAAAGACATGGAATCAACCTAAATGCCCATCAGTGATAGACTGGATAAACAAAATGTGGTATGCACACACCATGGAATACTATGCAGCCATAAAAAAGAAAATGATCATGTCCTTTGCAGACACATAGATGGAGCTGGAGGCCATTACCCTTAGCAAACTAACATAGGAAATATCAAATATCGCATGTTCTCACTTATAAGTGGGAGCTAATGATGAGAACACATGGACACACAGAGGGGAACAACACACACTGGGGCCTTTTGGAGAGTGAAGCGTGGAAGGAGCGAGAGGATCAAGAGCAACAACTAATGAGTACTAGGCTTAAAACTTGAGTGATGAAATAATCTGTACAACAAACTCCCACAAAACAAATTTACCTAAGTAATAAACCTGCACTTTTACTCCTGAACTAAAATAAAAGTTAAAAAAAAAGAAGAAAAGAAAAACCACATACGCCCTTTAAAAAAAAGAGAATTCATGCCTTATGCTTAGTAGAATTTCAGTAAAAAATGGTTAAATAGATGATTTTACATGCACACACATTTTGACACCTAAATGGGACTAAAAGGTTGAGTCCTATGGCAGCCAGAAAACAATTGTAATTTTATCTTGCAACAATAGGAGAAAAGTTCATCTTCAACTAAGATATCACAACTTTGTTTTATAGGCAGTTAGTCATGATAATAATCATTCATCTACAATATTTACTGGGCATCTACTATGCCCAAGGTACACAGTGTTTACACTTCAGGAGCTTAGATAGATCCTGATAAAAAGACTTTCATATAGACATATGTTTATGACATTTATGTCATACATTTATAACATAGCTATGACAATGTTGAAGATATACATAGGTAGGAAAAGAGGTGCACTGAATTTAATCTGTATTAGGGTTGTTAATGATGAAGTATAATAATTATTTACTCAAATGGAAGAGGGACAGGAATTCTGCACAGAAGGCACATCAAGCTATCGGGGCAAAAAAATAGTATTTATGAAACTGCAAAGAGTTTGGTATTATTGGACATAAAGTAGATGGCAGGAAGAATGAGACTGACCTATAGAAGCAAACAGAAACCAGATGATGGAAACCTCTATACACCAGTTAAGAGTTTGACTGCTTCCTGTGGTCTATGGGTAGCCATTAAGAGGTCTACAAAGGGGGAAGCATGATAATTGTAGCTGGAGAGAGAGAATCCTGATGGCCGGTAAGAACGTAGAGAGCGAGACGATTTGGAAGTTAAGTGATAAGGATGGTCACCCCAAGGCCATGATCTCCAGCCTCACTATCTCCTTATTGTTCCTCCAACCACCCCTCACCCACACCCTGATTTCGTTGTCTTCGCTTTCTGGGATGCCGTTTTCCCATTTTTTCATGGCTAGATAATACATTTTTAAAGTCTTTGCTCAATTATCACTTCGTCAATGAGGCCTACACTGACAAGCCCATTTAAAGTTTGGGGCATTTTGTTTGTTTGTTTTGAGACAGGATTTCTCTCCTTCACCCAGGCTGAAGTGCAGTGGTGTGATCAAGGCTTACGCCAGCTTCAAACTTCTCAGCTCAAGTGATTCTCCTGTCTTAGCCTCCCAATTACCTGGGGCTACAGGTGCCCACCACACCTAGACTCCACTTAAAGTTTTAATACCCTCTAATTTCCTAGTCCTCCGTACCCTGTTCCATTTATCTGAGTCTATCCTGGGTACCAGCTTCTGATAGCCCATGTATTATAATTATTGCTTATTTTCTGTTTTCCCCAACTAGAATTAAGTTCAAGAAAGGACGGATTTTTGCTTTGTTTTGTTGGCCAAATCCACCTCAGCTTTAGGAGTGCTAGCACATATTAGGCATTCAGTAAACATGAGCTTAATAAATGAAGATGAAGATGGAGGGTCCAATTTAAGAAGCATTGAGATATGGTGAATTATTGGATATGGAGGCTAAGAGAAAGAGCCAAGAATTGCTCCATTTTCCAGCCTGGGTGACTAATTATTATTTCCCTAATGCAAAAGAGAATGCTGGAGAAGAAGCAGATGTAGAAAGAAGGGGCTGAATTCTGTTCTGAATATGTGGAACTGTCATGTCTGTGGGATGTGCTGGTGAGTGTCCCTTTAGAAGCTGAGAGAAGCAGCCAGGATAGGAAAGAAAAGTTTGGAGTCATCAGTTCCCAAGTGATGTGAAGGCCCTACAGAGGAGGAGAGACCAGGGAGAGTGGTGCCTGAGATGACAGTATACCAAGGACAGAATATTAATGAATATCATGAACAGTGATAGATGTATAGTATCACTCCTATGAGTTGGGAAGCTAACTTGGGGTGATGATGTGACCTGGGGCAACCCCAAGAGGCAAGGGGGTTGGTTGCATTGTCACAATCTGGAGAGCTCCTCAAGCTTCCATTTGTGTGTCACCAGTTATGCTGAGGGATCTAAAAAGATGTGCTCTCCCTGCTCCTCTTTAGGCTGGCCTAGCATGCTCTTGGTGGTTCCTGGAGCGAAGTTGCAAACCTTAATATTCTTTACATATTTGTGAACAGAAATGAGACCCAAATTCCTGGATGTATTTCTCATTAAATTATTTTGAATCTCAGCTAATTGATATTCAATTAGCAGATATCCCCAAAACAACTGGGACACTGGGGACGTGTAATAGTGTTCTGGAATGTGACCTTGAAAGCTTCATTGATTTTAGAACTGGCTGCATTCATTTTGACCTAGAGTATAGATTGAAAGAAAAGCGTATTTTAAAAAATATTACAGGATATTTAAAAAATAACATACTTTAGATTCAGTATTATTTTGTGACTCACATATGCCATATTTGTATATTTGGAAGAGAATCAAGAGGCATTCTAAAATCATTTGATTCTTTTTTTCTGCCTGAATTTTTCACTTTAAAAAGGTTATTACGATATTCCATTAGTGGTTTTGACAGAGTGATACTGGATTCTCAAAATGAAAGATGTGTGTGAAATATCAGACTTGTCTTACTTTTGAAATAAAGACAGAGGCCCCTCTTACCTGGAAGAGTGCCGTCTCAAACGATCAGATCCTGGCAGACAATAGAGAACAAAAGTACTTTGATTAAATTATTTTTCTATTTAATCTGGTGCCATGTGTAACCTCTGTGGCTCTTTCTTTGATCTTTTCATGGAGGTGAGGGATTCTGAAAAAAGTAGGTCTGATACTAAATATTTTATTTACAAAACGGAGGCCAACAGAGGAAGTTAAAACTTAGAATGATTTGGGTATTCATGGATATGCAAAGGAAGCCTTGAATTAGTCAGAACTACATTTAGAGCTAATAAACTACTAATGTCTGCCTTTGAGGACCTGTTTTTTTGAATTGCAACCTCTGCCTCCTAGGTTCAAGCAATTCGCCTGCCTCCCAAGTAGCTGGGATTACAGGTGCGCACCACAACACCCAGCTAATTTTTGTGTTTTTTGTAAAGATGGGGTTTCACCACGTTGGCCAGGATGGTCTCGATCTCTTGACCTTGTGATCCACCCACCTTAGCCTCCCAAAGTGATGGGATTACTGGCATGAGCCACCGTGCCTGGCTGAGAACTTGTGCTATTTATTTATTTATTTTTATTTATTTATTTTATATGTATATATTTTATTATTGCACTTTAGGCTTTGGGGTACATGCGCAGAACATGCAGGATTGTCCCATAGGTACATACATGGCAATCTGGTTTGCTACCTCCATTCTCCCTGTCACCTATATCTGGCATTTCTCCCCATGTTATCCCCTCCCAAACCTCCCTATCCCCCGCTGTCCCTTCCCCACTCCCCCCACAACAGACCCCAGTGTGTGATGCTCCCCTCCCTGTGTCCATGTGTTCTTGTTATTCAAAACTCACCTATGAGTCAGAACATGTAGTGTTTGGTTTTCTGTTCTTGTGTCAGTTTGCTGAGAATGATGGTTTCCAGATTCATCCATGTCCCTACAAAGGACATGAACTCATTGTTTTTATGGCTGCATAGTATTCCATGGTGTATATGTGCCACATTTTCTTTGTCGAGTCTATCATCGATGGGCATTTGGGTTGGTTCCAGGTCTTTGCTATTGTAGACAGTGCTGCAATGAACATTCATGTGCATGTGTCTTTATAACAGAATGATTTATAATCTTTTGGATATAGTCCCAATAATGGGATTGCTGGGTCAAATGGAATTTCTATTTCTAGGTCCTTGAGGAATCGCCACACTGTCTTCCACAATGGCTGAACTAATTTACACTCCCACCAACAGTGTAAAAGTGTTCCTATTTCTCCACATCCTATCCAGCATCTGTTGTCTCCAGATTTTTTAATGATCACCATTCTAACTGGCGTGAGATGGTATCTCAATGTGGTTTTGATTTGCATTTCTCTAATGACCAGTGATGATGAGCATTTTTTCATATGTTTGTTGGCCTCATATATCTCTTCTTTTGAAAAGTATTTGTTCATGTACTTTGCCCACTTTTGAATGGGTGTGTTTGTTTTTTTTCTTGTAAATCTGTTTTAGTTCTTTGTAGATTCTGGATATTAGCCCTTTGTCAGATGGGTAGATTGCAAACATTTTTTCCCATTCTGTTGGTTGCCGGTTCACGTTAATGATTGTTTCTTCTGCCGTACAGAAGCTCTGGAGTTTAATTAGATCCCATTTGTCTATTTTGGCTTTTGTTGCTGATGCTTTTGGTGTTTTAGTCATGAAGTCCTTGCCTACGCCTATGTCCTGAATGGTTTTGCCTAGGTGTTCTTCTAGGGTTTTTATGGTGTTAGGTCTTATGTTTAAGTCTTTAATTCACCTGGAGTTAATTTTAGTGTAAGATGTCAGGAAGGGGTCCAGTTTCTGCTTTCTGCACATGGCTAGCCAGTTTTCCCAACACCATTTATTAAACAGGGAATCCTTTTCCCATTGCTTTTTTTGGTCCGGTTTGTCAAAGATCAGATGGTTGTAGATGTGTTGTGTTGCCTCCGAGGCCTGTTCTGTTCCATTGGTCTATCCATCATTATCAAGTAGGCTTCACCCCGGGGATGCAAGGCTGGTTCAACATACACAAGTCTATATGCATAATTCACCACATAAACAGAACCAAAGACAAAAAACCACATGATTATCTCAACAGATGCAGAGAAGGCCTTCGAAAAAATTCAACAGTACTTTATGCTAAAAACTCTCAATAAACCAGGTATGGATAGAAAGTATCTCAAAATAATAAAAGCTATTTACGACAAACCCACAGCCAATATCATACTGAATGGGCAAACTGGAAGCATTCCCTTTGAAATCTGGCACTAGACAGATTTCTCTCACCACTCCTGTTCAATATAGTATTGGAAGTTCTAGCCAGAGCAATCAGGCAAGAAAAAGAAATAGAGGGTATTCAATTAGGAAAGGAGGAAGTCAAATTGTCTATTTGCGGACAATATGATTTTATATTTAGAAGACCCCATCATCTCAGCCCAAAATCTCCTGAAACTGATAAGCAACTTCAGCAAAGTCTCAGGATACAAAATTAATGTGCAGAAATCACAGTCATTCCTATACACCAATAACAGACTTAAAGAGAACAAAATCAAGAACGAAATCCCATTCACAATTGCCACAAAGAGAAGAAAATACCTAGGAATACAACTAACAAAGGATGTAAAGGACCTCTTCAAGGAGAACTACAAACCACTGCTCAACGAAATGAGAGGACACAGATGGAAAAACATTCCATGCTCATGGTTATGAAGACTCAATATTGTGAAAATGGCCATACTGCCCAAAGTAATGTATAGATTAAACACTATCCCCATCAAGTTTCCAATGTCCTTCTTCACAGAACTGGAGAAAACCACCTTAAACTTCATATTGAACCAAAAGAGAGCCCGAATAGCCAAGTCAATTCTCAGCAAAAAGAACAAAGCTGGAGGCATCACGCTACCTGACTTCAAACTATACTACAAGGCTACAGTCATCAAAACAGCATGGTACTGGTACAAAAACAGAGAACTTGTTTTTAAGTGTAGGCAATAGTGGATGGTTTATAATGAAGGGATCCATGGTAAGATGCCATCCGGAGGGAGTTCAGCATCCCCAAACTAGGGGACTGAGTTTCAGGCTCCTAAGCTGCAGGCAGCAGAAAGTTATCATGTTGGTGACACCTGGATCTGAATGGCCTGTGCAGCTGAAGAAGGTTGAGAAACCACTTGGCTAAATTTAAATTGTGATCCATGTAAGTAAAATGATTTGTGCAGTGATATCACACTTGGAAAAAGCAGTGTTGGGAAGATACAGCCAAGAAAAATGCGAGCAGAAGGGCATAAGGCAGGAGCCTCGTCGGGCACCCAGACCAGCTACTCACAGTGCCTTATTCTGCTGAGGAGTCAGAATGGCGCCTGGGGTCAGTATTACATTTTCTCAGGGCATTGAGGGGAACTGTAATTGAAATGTGGATCACTTGCTCGCCGCATGCACGGCCAAATTAACAAGAGTCAGGTTTGGTACAAAGCAAGGGAATTAATTTATTTCGAAGTCAGCCTGGGGAAAGGGCACAGGGTCCTGCCTTCAAACGTGCCGCTTCACCTTTGGAGCAGAAGGCGGTCCTTTCATGCGCAGTGGAGGTGAGCAAGAGCGGGGTGGGGGGGGCCCTTGGTAGCTTGGTACCTTATCTACTGGGGAATTGAGTTGGCGCCTTCCTGGGCAGAACTAAGTCGTCAAAGTGGCCAAGCGGACATGCTTTTGACATGCCCTCTTGGTGGAGGAAAGTTCGGAGGCAATCCCGGAAGGTGAACGTTCCACGGGGACCGCGCTTTGCTCTGCAAATGGATGTCAGCTCTCCAGGAGAGAGCTTCTTGGAGCACACAGTTAGATACACTTGCCCTGGAGGGAATCTCTGGGGAGGGGGCAGTGAAAGGTTATGTTTACATTCCCAAAGGGCTAAGAAGCGGGAACAGGGAAAAGGTGGAAAGGAGAAAAAAGAGAAAATAATTTTTAAAAACGATCTCTTAGAAAAATGGGGGTTCCCGGTTATAGAACCACCTGCAGGGTTGTGCATTGGGGTTATGAAGACTGTGTTGCCACTTACTTTCTTTGCTGTCATCTTCCCGTCAGCAGCCAGGGCACTGGGGAAACGTCTTACCAGCTCACTGCTCAAGAACCGTACCTCATCCAAACATCAACAAATCCAGCCTCCGTTTTCAGAAGGGCCACCTTAGCCTTTCCATGATCACAAGTGAAATAATTAAGTGACTAAAAGTTGTACTGAATTAAATGACTAAAAGTTGTACTTGTTAAGGTCACAGCCAGATAATGCTTAAGTTGTAGGTAACTAAACAAAATGCTACAGTTGCATGTAAAGAATGAAGGTGACAAACAGCAATTTTCTATGTGTATTACCTGAGACCATGTTACTGGAAAATGGATGGTCCTAAAAGTAGAAATGAAAAGTTCACAAGGGCAAGGATGGGAAGTAAGTTTAATGGAATTCTAAGGTCTGCTTGTACTAAGCAGGAAACAGAGAGCGAAGCAGTTACTGTTTTTTTGCTGAACAAGTGAAAGGAAAAAGAGAAATCCATGTTACAGAGAAGACTGAAACAGAATCCCATGAAAGTGTTTCTCAGTGCCATTTCTCAGACCAACCAAATTGTTGTGTTTCTTAAGCTGAGAAGTTGAAATACCAGAGAGAGGTCAGAATTCTGCTGAGAGGTACTGGAATGCTTGAGGTCTGGCTTACTGGAATTGCACAAATTCTTCTGCTTACGATGTCTTATGACTGTAGGTAACAGCAGTCCCTTACCAGAGAATTAGCTTGTCACCCCTGTCTACTGTCAACAGATGCTTTCCTGCTCAGGCTGTTACTTTAGCCGCAGCCACTTTGCTCTCGCAAGCAGTGGCTTTTGAGGTTTCTGACCACAATCTTCTGAAAGAGATGTACTTTGCATCACGAAACATAAATACAGAAATATATATTTTCAGTAAAGGAGCCACAAGACAATACTGCTTTGGCAGATTCTTTGATACTTCCTTTTCTTTGTTATTCTATTCCATTCTATTTTATTTTAATGTTGATCCCAACTCACCAATGTTTGCTCATGGCCAAGTTTCAGGCTGTATGTAAGCTGCAGTATTAACCACACTGCTTTAAGGTGTTTGTTTTTTTTTTTAAATTGAAGCAGAATCTATTTATAAGCTTATTTCTTAGAAATAAAACAAAAAATTAAATTTAAAAAAATAGAAATAAAATACAAAGAATATAAAGCAGTGATAGATTCTGGTGAATCTTAACTGAATATTAAGTTACAGCTTAACGTTCAACTTATTAACCACCTGATGGATAGTCCACACTGAGATGGATATATGTCAGTTTAGATTAAAAATTTCTATTACTCTCTATTATTTCGGTCTGTGTTTATTTGTTGGTGCATTTATATACACAATTAATATTTCTAATATGAAATTTCCTATTAATTCTAATTTTACTTTAGGAGGCAAGATATATTTTCAAATAAACAAACTCACTCTACATAAATATAACCAGAGATTTATTTTCAAAGAAGTTAATACCGGAAGGCATTACGATTTTTATCTTTAATTATGGAAACAAATTTTTGTAGAATATCTATGTTTGAGGCATAAGAAGACACTTCCTGATAATATTTGAAAATCTATTTCAGTTTTTAACACCTACATGTTTTTTCTATGTGCAAAACATCTACGGAAGAAATCGAAACAGTTACTTGAATAATCCAGAAATTACATTTAGTCAATAATGTCGACTGAAGAAAAAGTGTGATATGGGGTTGTGTTTTATGTTTGTTTTTCCTTTTACTGAATGTAAACAGTGATTTGGTCAAGTTGCTTGGATTTAATTTATGATGAAATAACAGTGAGAGTCAAAACAAAGCTTGGTCCAAATTCCAGAGAGTGGGGGAATTCCCTATATGTAACCAGGTGATTGAAAATTTACTCTCATATACAAAATAACCATTATGGTTTCGGAGAAATAGAAATTATAGGCTAATGAAGATAGAGACTTGGAAATTTACTAAAGAATCCAACAGTATTTATAGCTTACTTTTTAAACTGAGTAAAAATGTGTCAAAATACTACATTCTAAATAAAAGTTTTCATTGAATTATTTCATTCACTAGCTTTGAGGCATGGTTAAAGTGAACTAGAGTTCAAAGAAAGGCAAGAAATAAGTTGTTAAAAGAATACAACCAATTTTTGATAAATTAAGTCACAGTTAAAAGGGAAAAAGAAAGGCAGGTGATGGTAAGATTAGGCTAGAATAGAAGAAAAAAATGAGAAAAAGCCTAACTTCAGTGTATAACTACAAAGTAAGACCTGAGATGACATAATTCCATAGGTATGTTCTAGTTTAATTGTACATTTAATGAAATTCTATTTCTAATTTGACAGAAGATAATTCAAGGAAATTTGCATGTGATTATTAGATCACTTTAAGATTTTTCTCCAAATGTTATATTAGATATACATATATGGTATATGCAAATTTATATATATATACACATATAGCTCTCTCATCTTTGGGATATATATGATTTTAATAGGTTTCTGAAGTCACTAGTTGTCTCCATTTTCTCTGCACTTAAAATGATGCACAAAGTTTAAAAGAGAAGACTGGGTAAGAACTTCCATCTCTAAAAACAGCTGCTTTTGCCAAGATCATGTTCTTCAAATATCCTGACTTAAGGCTCAAATCAAGTGCCAAAGTTGTATTGACTCAAGTCAAATATTTATTTTTGGGGTTTAAGTGCATATGTATTTTCAATGGCAAATTATAGTTTATAAAATGGAACATGACGAAAGAAAAATACAAAACCAAAGAAAAATTGACATCTTGATATTTTCAGTGAACTTTTTCAAAATTCAAAATTAAATATATATTATATATAAAATATATTATATATATCCATATAATATAATATATAACAATATTATCCATATATGTATCCATGTATTATACAAATATATATATACATAAATGCAACATAAATATATAACCTCAGACTTCTAAAGCTGAATATAACAATGGAATTAAAAGTTAAAAATTGGAGCTTCTGGGCATCTTAGAATTTTGAAGACTTTGATTATAGAAAATTTAGCAAGAAGTTTAAAATATGTAAATCGCTTTACCATTGCATTCTGCTAGATTCTATTTTATGGTAATCAAATTTGTCAGAAGGTCAGAGACTCATAAATAGAGAACAGAGCATCAAAAAGCTCATTGACAAGCTAAATGCACATGCTGTCTCTTCTTTAAAAAATGAATATGGGATGACGATAAACATTTTGCTTTTTTTTTCTGGAAGAGGCAGAATAAACTGTCATCTTTTCTCTTATGAATAGAATTGAACGTATGACAAAAATAGGAAACAAAAAATATAGAAATGTAGAAAATGTGTCATAAAATAGAAAACAGAAAATGTGTCATCTCATGTATTAAATTTATCTAATGATGTTGCAAAAGAAGCTAGTCACTGAGTTTAACATTTTGATGTCTTATCTAATCATAACTATTGACATATGAACCATATATATATTTTCTGTCTATCAAAGTGTATGGTCATACAAAAATAAACATAAACTATTTTCACTAACATTTTTTAAACAAAGAAGAAAGCCTGATTGTATAATTTATAGTGATTTCTAATTTCATTGCCAAGAATAATACATTATAAGTTTCTTAGTCATTTTCACTATTTGTAAGAGTTAAACCATTCCCAATCATTTTACTTATTTTTAAAGTTAATAAAGGAATACATGTAATATGTACAAAAATTTCCCAGGTAAAATTAAATTTAGAGAGTGTAAAAATTGATGTGTTACTCTTCACCCCTGTTCTGCCCTTACTCCTTCAAGTTCTACTGATTTCCCAGTAGGAATTCCATAAAATAGAATAGCTTATTAGAATTATAGTTGATATGCAATTAAGTAAAATATTAATTTGACCACAACACATCTTTACAATGTTCAACCTTCTTCCTCTATTAATATAGTTTTAACATAGTTTTATTATTAGTTATTAGTATGGTTTTTCATTTATTCAGATGTTATTTCTGTCTTCAGTGTGGTTTTATAATTTTCTTGATATAAATTCCAAGAACCTAAAATCGTTGCTTTATCACCTTTTGATGCTTTTGGACTGGTGACCTAGGTGAAATTCATTTTGAACTATAGAAAAAGAGACACTTCTCATCAATAATTGTGACTGTCTGGGAGTTGACCCTGCTCACAAGCTAACAGTTTAGCCTGTTTCATTTTCATGACTGTTTCAAGATAGCAGAAGGCTTTTGGGTCAAAGAACAGTTGATTACTCGCAGCAATAGCCAGTCACTTGACTCTAGCTCCCAGAAGGCTAAACACAAGGCATTGTGAAAAGGGCCAGGGGACACCTGCATGTGCAGTAGATTGCGTTACAGTACAAATTCAGCTATGGAAACCTCCTTTTCCTACCTTGGGCATTCAACATTCCTGCACTGCTTTTAGAAGGAGGAGCTCTATTTTTCAAGACTGTAAATAAATCTGCTCTTCTTTTTGTATGGAAATAGAACCTGTATCTTCCAAGGATCTGTGATATATTAAGGTCCTAGAAGAGGTTTTTCAGAATCAAGTGCAGTTATGGTCTCACAAGATGTTAAGAAATGTGAGTTGAAGTAAAATTTCCATGATATATTAAGCTATGGTGTAGTAAAACCTTTAGTTTGTAATTTCCATGTGTGAAAAGTATACTGATTTTTTTCTTGTGTATAAATAAATTCTTTTCTATGTATAAGTGACTTTTTGTGTTTTGGTCATTGCTAAATACCTAGTATGTATTGTAGTGCTTGACACATAGTAGACACTCAAATAATAAATATTTGTTGGATAAATACATGAATTAAACAAGTAATTCGTGTTTTTTCTCAGTTTCTACTTTTTTTTTTTAACCATATATATGTATGTGTGTGTATATATAGAGAGAGAGTAAAAAAGAATTTCCTTTGAATTACCTATAAATTGTGTGCAGGGAGGAGCTTTTCAGGAGGGCCACAGAGCAAGATATCTTTCATGCCTTCATTATAAACACATACACATAAAAATATTTAAAAGTATAATCAGGACAATCAAAACTGGCGTGAGTTATTATAACATCATTGTAACACCTGTGAAAGGAAAATAAATCTAGGGGCTTCCAAATCACAAAGCTAAAGGGAGAAGTCAAGCTGGAAGCAGCTTAGGGCAAACATGTCACCCATTGTATTCAAAGTCACCCTTCTGCTCACTGATATAAATGCATACCTGATTGCCTTCTTTGCAGAGGCTAATAAGCATCTCAAAAAAATGCAGCCATTTGTCTCTTATCTACCTATGTCCTGGAAGCCTCTTCTTCCTAGATATTTCATTATTTGGGTATTTTCCAATAAAAATACATTGTAGAAAATATTTTTCTAAAAAAAAGTATGTCCTTTTTTTTAAGAAAGATAAACAATTTATGTCTAATTCTAAGCTTTAAGGTTATATATAAAACAAAGTAAAATAAACCAGGAAATAAGAGAGATGTAAAGAAAATTACAAAAATAAAGAGGGTTTTTTGTTTGGTAAGGCCTTAGCACAAGTAATTTTATATAAGAAAGAATATCATACGGAAAATTTAGTACTAGAACAAAATTACTGGTTGTTTAAGAGGGACGTTCAGGACAAACCAGCAGGTACAGTTCGTGTAAGTCACAATAAGAGGATTTATTTTAAAAACGTTTTTTTTTGTTTTTGAGACATAGTCTTGCACTGTCGCCCAGGCTGGAGTGCAATGGCATGATCTCAGCTCACTACAGCCTCCGCCTCCCGGGCTCAAGCAGTTTTCCTGCCTCAGCCTCTCAAGTAGCTGGGATTACAGGCACCTGCCACCATGCCCGGCTAATATTTGTATTTTTAGTAGACACAGGGTTTCACCATGTTGGCCACACTGGTCTCAAACTCCTGACCTCATGATCCACCTGCCTCAGCCTCCCAAAGTGCTGGAATTACAGGCGTGAGCCACTGTGCCTAGCCCTAAACAATTTTTTTATATGATCAAGTTGTCTATAATTAAAGGGAAATTATAATGGTCTTTCTAGATATTGGGCTTGATGTAAAAGAAAACACTAATAGACTAAATACTTGGTTAGAACAGTGAAATTTCCTTAAGGGATTGATTTAATAAACTATGAGATATTTTAATTTTTTTAATCCAAAGTTCAAATATTATTGCATCTTGCCAGCTTCAGTTTTCTCTCACCTTTTAAAGATTGCAGAATAGTAATGTTTACCAACACATTTTCAGCTCATCTAAGTTTTTTTCCTTGAGTTCTGTTAGCTGTGGCCTGATACTAACAATGTTTTCTTAAAGGTCTAAACAAAATGTTTTCTTCCAACATAATATTCTGTGCAGTGCAGAAGGTCTTTTCTTTTGCCTTTTGATAAGTGGCCTAATATATTTTATGGTTTATCAAAACAATTTGTATGCTATTATTATTAAGTTCTGGTTTGCTTAGCAAAAAAAACTGAGATTAAAAACACTTTTAACATTAGGGTTATAACATTCTTTTATCTTTCTGCATCTGCTTTTAAAGTTCTTGTCACATTGAGTTATAGTGCTTTGACTCCTGGGTTTAAAAAGGACACCAAGTCCTTCTAAATCTTAAACAACTGACAGTGATTAAAGCCTTGTCTTCAGGCCCTGTAGAAGATGAACATCAAAATAATCTGCATTCCTCAGACACAGAACCAGAAATTAAAGCTATTCAACTTCTCCAGGACCAGGGACTATCATGGAAGAAGTGGATACCTAAGATTGTAAGGGCTGATTTTGAGAGACAAAATAAATTCAGTTTCTCTATAAATTAATCATTAATGTCAAACACACACTGATGGAAAATCAGTATATGGACCCCTGTGTCAGATTAACAAGCTTTTCTTGAAGCATTAACTGACTCCTTGATAAAGGTTATAAAAGGCTTATGGAAATTATATCTTATGGTCCAGATTAAAATTTAATAGAAAATGTTTACAACATTGTGAAAGTCAAATTTAATTGACTTCATGTTTTTATTAGGGCTGATTGTTTGGAAAATTAAGCCTCCTCTCTCAAATTATGAAGGTTTTTGTCTTTTTTTTCTTTTGAAATCCTTGAGTTATCACATTGGCTAAATGAATGATTTATTATACAATGACTTGTGATATCAAGTATTTTAGACCTTTGATATTTGACAGTTTCCAAAATGAAATTATAAACTATGTCTTTTCTGATGTAATTAATCCTTAAATTATTAGTTTCCCTAAAGTAAAAAAATTATCTGATTGGCTTATTTGGCATAAAAATTATATAGGAAGCATTGTCAAATATGAAATGGTGTTTGATTTTTGGGGGGGGCTGTATTTGTATTAATATGTTATTGGTATGTGTTCCAAAATTGTGGGAAGCTCCTGTAATTCTGATATGACTTAATGTACATTATCAGTAATAATTATAATTGTTATGTTAAATTATTGTGTGCCCCAAAGGTAACAAATTTGCTTGTCAATGTGTCTTTGACTATGGTTGCCCTAAAACTTTTTGTCATCTGCAGACAATTGTCTTATTTTGGTCCTCTTTAGAAGGTGATTTTATAATCAGCTATTAAACTCTAACAGGTGCTCCTGAAAGCAGGTTTCTGATAACTTTTGAGATTATGACATCTAAATAGAAGAAAAACTTTCAGGACTTATGGAGAGCTGAAATGTTCATGGACATCAAGCAGAACAGGATTTAACTGCATGCACTGAACTAACCAAAAACTAAAGTAATCTTTTTGCTTTTTGTTTAAAACATTGCTGATCATTTGTTTTGTTTTTTCAGAATCAAGCAAGCTATTCTCTTGAGGTATTGGCAGCTTTTAACAATTTAGTATACTCCTAAGACCAAAATTTGGAGGATATTTGTTTCTCTCTCTCTTATTTCTCCAGAATTTGGAAACTATTTGAGAGTATTCTCAACTTATGAAAATACAGTTATTTGCATAAGTGCAATAAGAATGTTTTTATCTGTAGTGGGACATAATTGGAGAAACTGGTTATTTTACCAAGGCTTTGAATGGAATGGTGTGCTTTCCTTTAAGGAATCAAACTTGACTTATGGAGCCAATAAAATCCCTAGGGAAAACTTGCCTTATACCTTGTCTACACAGTCTGTACAGGGTTCCCGACCTGCAGTAAGTAAAAAATGTCACTTTGACAGGCCTAGAACCCCAAGTTTATCTTGGAAATTCAAGAGGAGAGTAATTTGTTCAATTCATACATATTTGGTGATACAAACCCATGTCTGGGCTTGGCTTTAAAAACGTCTTATCTGAGTTTCCTTCTATGGAACAAAGTTTCAACAAAGCCAATTTAAAAGCCTATGTGAAAAAAAATTCTTGCTGTACTGTATACAAATAATAAGGCCAAGTATAATAAAGCCAATCAGACCTACCATGTTTTGTCTTCAGTAAAAATGAGAAACTGGAGATAAAAAAATTATGTTTCAAAAACTATAGTACACCTGTTGTTAGATTCAAGTCTTGCCTACTATTTTTCAATTTTTATTATTTTCTACAATTTAGACTGAATTCTAATTTTTCTTGGCTACAAGTCTTCAAGATAATGCTGTCAATTTTTTTTTTACTTCTTTTTTTCTCTGTTTTTCTTAATCTGGAGTCACTGAAAACTAAGCTGTGCTGTCATAATGCCCTGCGAGCTGAGTCCAGACAACTTAAACTTCAGAAAAAAACAACATACATAAGCCACTTTCATACTTGCCTACTGATGTATGAATTTCAGAGTAATATGGTGTATATCAATTTTCCAGGATTGTTCTTTTGTTTGTTGTTGTTTTTCTCCCTTCCTTCCCCTATTTTCTCTTCACAAGACATAAGACTTCACAACCTGCTAGTAACTTTCGACCTATCTGTCTAGGAATAAACCATCCTAGCCATGAGAGATCAGATGAAAACTGAAACCAACCTCATTTTCTTCTAAAATGCTTTCTCCAAAAGATTTTTAAAAAAAGAAAAGATGAGAAATGTGAAAGGAAAATAAACCTTTGGGCCCTCAAATCACTAAGCTAAAGGGAAAAGTCAAGCTGGGAATGGCTTAGGGCAAACATGCTCCCATTCTATTCAGTCACCCCTCTGCTCACTGAGATAAATGCATATCTGATGGCCTCCTTTGGATAAGCTAATCAGAAACTCAAAAGAATGCAGCCATTTGTCTCTCATCTACCTATGACCTAGAAGCCTCCTTCCCACTTCGAGTCATCTCCCCTTTGCTTCTAGTTGTCCTGCCTTTCCAGACCAAACCATTGCTCATCTTACACATGTTAATTGATGTCTCATGTCTCCCTAAAATATATAAAAAATTGTGCTCTGATCACCTTGGGTACATGTCGTCAAGATCTTCTGAGGCTGTGTTCATGACCATGTGTCCTCAACCTTGTCAACATAAACTTTCTAAATTAACTGAGACCTATCTCAGATATTTAGGATTCACACACCTTAATTTCATAGACAGTAATTAGTGAATAAAATGAATTTTGTCAAAAAAATTTATTGTCTCATTTTCTTACTGGAACTTTTAGATTTTTACCTTTAGGGTAATTTTAAAACATTAGATCATGTGATTCATGATCTAACTTCCCATGCCAGTTTGGTAGTCTATGATATAATTTCACTTAACTACTTTCCACTCCTCAAGTGTGACACGTTTTCTCTCTCCGTGCCCTCTGTGTCTTGCTCCTGATCAGCTTGTACACCTCTGTACCTAATGGTTCATATCTTTAGGTAATTTGCTTCTCAAAAAATATTACATGTTAATTCTTCTAGGAAATCTTCCTTGAATACCCATCAAAATGAGTCAAGGGTCCTTACAGTGAGTTCAGCTAGCAATGTATATATTTGGTAATCACAGAACTCATAATACCAAAATTATTGATGTGTTTGTCCATATCCTTTCTGGAGTATGTATCAGTTGGTATCTTCAGCATTTATTTTAATGTGTAGAGGACCAGAAATTGTCAATATGGAAGAAATAACCTCCTGAGTTCTTGGTAATAGCGGTAACATGCATTAACCTTTGAAAGTCCCTGTGTGCTTATTCATTGTGACGCCTCTCACTCCAAGAACTTTTACTTGGATTGGGTATTGGGAGTTCATAATTTTTTTTTTTTTTCTTAAGAGCGTGATGCTTTAAAAGCAGCTAGCTACCATATGCTTATCACTATTGGAATAATTTTAAGTGCAAAATTCAATGAAAGCTGTAAACTGAATAAGAGAGTTGTTCCCCTCAAATGGAACTGAAGATTAGGGAGGTAGATCTCTACAAGAAAAAAAGGCAAGGAAATGGGTGAGAAGCAGAATAAGGGTAGATAAATTGTTTGACAGTTTTATTCATATAGCAGTATAAAACATCTGTATGATACCATTAGAATGAGCAGTAATTCTGTTAAAAAAAAGACAAAATGAAAATTTTAAAGATGATATAAAACTTAGATATTTAATTTGAACTTAAAAATATGATTGGGAATTTTTTCTTTAATTTTTACTTTAAGGTCATGGATTTTCTTCTGACTATGGACCTGCTCAAAAAAGTTCTGTGTTATTTTATGGCATAAATTATAGCTAATGCATTATTCAAAATATTGCTTAATGAGAACCTAAAAGCACTTATAGGAATTTGGATGAAGAACAAATTTCTTCACACTTTTTATGATTCCTTATTGACACCTTCTCCCAACTAATTCTTCAATCTGGCCAACAGAAATTTGATCACAAGTTTTATAGTCTTTACAAAGCACTTAATCTAGTCTTAAATACAACTGTTCACATGCATATCTCATCAATTTATATAGTACTTGGCTATAACATTACAATAATAAATACACTGCAAAATCAGGTTTGGTAACACATCCACTTATATTAACAATGCCCTGATGCTCATTCAATAATTTTGCATTTCAACCTCAATAGGTGAAGAGGGGAGAGAGAGGGAGTGAGAGAAAGAAACATTAAATGTGTTCTTATAAGCAAAATCAGCTGTTACATCAAGATGATTATTAAAACCGCTTCCTTCAGTGATACAATTGCAAAAAGATTATAATGTCCAGTCAATTGCATTGGCTTAATCTAGAGTATAAGTGTTTGGCTTCTTTGAATTTGTGTTTATATACAAATTGTTTTTTTTAGTTAGTATATGTTGAAAATAATTAATGGGTTACCATAATACTTTCTTTAACAATCTTCTGATATACAATATCTCTTTTTCTATATTAAGCTTATTAAATTTGTGCCCTAGGTACTTAAAAGTATGACTCATATTCCACATAGCAAACATACAAGATGGATATGAATACCCTTATTCTGCAGATGAGAAAAATGAGGACAATTTTGTCAAGTAACTTAAGCGGATCCATAGGTAGCTGTTTCCAATCTAAGTTGTATGCTCTGCATTTTTGGCTCAATACTACCACCTCCTGAAAAGACTTTTCAGCAGAATTTAGAGAAAAACAAATCAAACACATCAGAAAACATCAAAGCAAATACATTAAATAAGATTATATTGGAATTAGTGGGACACACTGTGGAGACTTCCACTTTTGCCCCTGAAGAATTAACAGCTACAGAAATTGCTTTCTGAGAGTGAATAACTAGGAACCTGGGAAAAAAGATCTGAAGCAACAGTTTTAGATGACAAACAATACAAGACTAAAACACCTGAGGGGAGAAGAAAACAAATGAGATAGACTTTTGTCTGGAGGAATTTCCTATAGCAAAGTGAAGGGAACCTGAACTAAAGGCCAGCAGTGGATTGGACAAGTTCAGTATTTCAGGAGGCTGAGGTATCCAGAATTTGAAAAGTAAAGTACTTGCTAGAAGAAGATACATACAGAGAACTTTCAAGATCTTCAGAAGAGACTTTTCCAGTTTTGCTTGTTTTGTTTTGTTGCAAAATACTGTTATCTGCAGATACAGAGGAAATTCCATGAGATTGGGGGGGGAAAACAGCAGTAGGCAAAATAATTCCACAGCAACTGCATTAGAAATCTTCATGTCCTATCTACCAAAATGTAGAGACCTCATAATATATAGGGCTTGTGTAAAATCCAGGAAATACAAACATCTCAGTAGAAGAGTTTAATTAGCTAATTGTGCTAAATTAGCACAAGAACACAGATGTTCTAGACCCAACCTAACAAAGCTCAACAGGATGAAGTAGGACAAAACTGACCCATAAAGTTCTTATCTGTGTGACTAAACAAAATCTAAGGCTCTTAAAAAAAAAATAACAAAAATTGCACAAATAACATAAAATTCACAATGTCTACCACTCAGTAAAAAATTACCAGGCATGCAAAGTAACAACAACATTTGGCTTATAACCAGGAAAAAAATAAAACCATAGAAACTTATGGAGAAATAAGGAAGATGATCAAATTCATAAAAAGGAATTTCAAAAGATTATTATAAATCTTATGATTATGCTCAGTGATGTAAATGACAGATAAACATAATGTGGAGAAAAATCAAAGATATAAAAAGACTAAAATTGAACTTCTAGAAATAAAAACATATCAAAAATGACAATTACATTGGATTATATAAAAAGCATCTAACACAGCAGAAGATCAGCCAACTTGAAAGCCTGCCAATCAAAATTACTCAAAATGAAGCAAAGAGTTCAAAGAAAACCAGATTCAACAGAAAAGAACAATCTTTCATTCAGTTTTAAGACAATATTAAGTGGTCTAACACCTTTGCAACTTGAGTTCTAATAAATAAGGTCAAGGGAGAAAAATATGTAAAAATGTATGCCCCCAATTTTGTAAATTTATTTGTTTATATAAAAACAAATTGAGCATATAAACACAAAATATCTGAAAACCCATAATATAGATAATTTAAAAGTAAACCAGAAAAAACACATTATATACAGAGTAATAAAAATAAATGTGGCAGAAAATTATTACTAGAAATCACATCAACCAGAAGTAAATTGCATAGCTTCTTTAATGTGCTAAAAAATGTTGATTATAAATTTTATATTCAGTGAAAATATATTTTATAAAGGTGAAATAAGATTTTTCCTCATCAAAAAAAAAAGAGTTTTTTCAACACATATGCACTACAAATAATGTGAAAGTTGATTCCCCTTGCAGAAAGAATGATAACAGGTTGACATTTTTACCTATGCAAAGGAATAAAGAGCACCAAAATGGGAAAAGTGTGAGTAAATATAAATGACCCTGTTCTTCACTTTTAGCAGCTTTATTTTTTTTTGGTCTTTATTTTTTTTTTATTGTACTTTAAGTTCTGGGGTACATGTGCAGATCTTGCAGGATTGTTGCATAGGTACACACACGCCATGGTGGTTTGCTGCATCCATCCCTCTGTCACCTACATCAGGCATTCTCCCAACGTTATCCCTCCCCAACCTCCCTACTCCCCCACTGTCCCTCTCCTAGCCAACCCGCAACAGACCCCAGTATGTGATGTTCCGCTCCCTGTGCCCATGTGTTCTCATTGTTCAACACCTGCCTATGAGTGAGAACATCCAGTGTTTGGTTTTCTGTTCTTGTGTCAGTTTGCTGAGAATGATGGTTTCCAGATTCAACCATGTCCCTACAAAGGACATGAACTCATCTTTTTTTTTTTTAGCTGCATAGTATTTCATGGTGTATATGTGCCACATTTTCTTTGTCGAGTCTATCATCGATGGGCATTTGGGTTGGTTCCAGGTCTTTGCTATTGTAAACAGTGCCACAATGAACATACATGTGCATGTGTCTTTATAATAGAATGATTTATAATCCTTTGGGTATATACACAGTAATGGGATGCTGGGTCAAATGGTATTTCTATTTCTAGATCCTTGAGGAATCGCCAGTGTCTTCCACAATGGTTGAACTAATTTACACTCCCACCAACAATGTAAAAGTGTTCCTATTTCTCCACATCCTCTCCAGCATCTGTTGTCTCCAGATTTTTAAATGATCACCATTCTAACTGGCATGAGATGGTATCTCAGTGTGGTTTTAATTTGCATTTCTCTAATGACTAGTGATGATGAGCATTTTTTCATGTTTCTTGGCCTCATAAATGTCCTCTTTTGAAAAGTGTCTGTTCATATCTTTTGCTTACTTTTGAATGGGTTTTTTTCTTGTAAATCTGTTTTAGTTCTTTGTAGATTCTGGATATTAGCCCTTTGTCAGATGAGTAGATTGCAAACATTTTTCCCCCATTCTGTTGGTTGCCGGTTTACTCTGATGATTGTTTCTTCTGCTGTGCAGAAACTCTTAAGTTTAATTATATCCCATTTGTTTGTTTTTAAAAAGAAAACTGAGACTTCGGGTTCTGTATAAGAAATTTGAAAGTAATGGGAAGAAGCAAAGGAAAACTCAGTTAGGTAAACAGTTAAGGATGGCTCTTGGAGAGGCAGCCTGCCTGAAAAATCACAGCTACAGGCAAAAGTAGAGCAGCCTGGGGAAAACTAAGGCTGCACCTGCACAGACAATCATGCAGAGTCCAGCACAGAAACCTTTTGTTCTTTGTGTCATTAGCCAGCTCCCAGGGAAAAATTTCCCTTTCTTTTCAGACATGCACCTGGTGGGTTCTGTGGAAACTTGCACAGAGAGGAGGGGGAGCTTCCCTAAAACAAACCCACTGTTACACAAACAAGAAAAGCAGTGCTTTGTGCTTGCCTAGAGACATACCCACAACTACATAGATAAGGGGGAGTTGTGCAGACAGCTTTTCAGATAAAGGAAAGTTACTCAAATAGCTACAGAGCTGAGAGGAGTTTCTTATAAAATCTTTTGGATTCAACTGTAAGAACAGAAAACCACTTGGGCTCCCCCTCTCCCGTGTGGAGAGCTTTCTTTTTTGCTCATTAAACTTTCACTCCAACTTCACTATTTGCACCCAGGCTCCTTAATTTTCTCAGTCATGTGATGATGAACTCAGATAACACCATAGACAATGGGTTAGAACAAAATTTCCTTTTGAAACAGACAATGAGATGCAGAAGGGCTCTGGGCTCCTGTCTTTCCAGGGCATGGAGAAGTTGGGCTCAGCTGCATGCAACTTCTTCACTAAAGGGCTCTGTGAGAAAGGGAAACTGTCCCTTTGCAGTATGACCGAGGGGAGAAGATGGTGGTGTATAAGCACCAGCTCTGGAGGCTGTGCAAGAAGGGTGACCACTGCAAGTTCCTGCACCAGTATGACCTCACCAGGATGCCCAAGTGCTACTTCTACTGCAAGTTCTGTCCTCTGTGTCAATACTACCATTCTCCCAGAATAATGTGTCTCAACTATTTAGTTGGCTTCTTCCCCCAAGGGACCCAAGTGCCAATTTGCTCATCCCAAGATGAATCTTTTATTCAACCTGAGTTACACGAAGTAATCTCCACTGGTGCAGCCTTTGCTGTTCCAGAGCTTTAAATGATATCCAGGTTAACACCATTCATGCCAGCACTGCAGTTCTTTGGATAAACAGAGACAAATGTAGGGATCTGAGAGGCCACTTCCAATGATTGTTGCTGTCTCTTGCCTGTACAGATCATTCTGTTATAGTTTTGTTTTATAAGTTTAGAAATAGAACATAAAGCACACAAAAAGAGGACACTTTGTCCTAACAACTAGTAAAAAGCTAAACTGAAAAATCAACTTTTCTCAGATTTATTAGAGAAGTGAAGTCATGGGTAAAATGACTGCTCCCAAATTGGAGAGACAAAAAGGCAGATACAAGAATCACAATGTACCAGAGCAGAAACTCAAGAGCAAGAACTCTTTGGGAATCAGTGGTGGGGTAGAAAAATCTAAACTGTAATTGACAAATTTCTGTAAGGTAGATGGGGACAAGTGTGAGAATTAAAACCCATAGGAGGACCCAGTTATAGAGATGCTGCCATACATTTACATCTTATGTCTCCAGGAGTTTCACCAGGATCTGACATTGAAGATTGGAGAAAAATCCCCTTGTTCTTACACCAGGGGCAGGGGAAAAGGAACCAGTTTGAAATAGGAAAGAGCGCAGGGCATTCTGTTTTGAAAAAGATTATCCCTCAAGAGAAACAGAGCCAAACCTGCTGGGATTTTTTTCTTAGAGCCTAAGTGACCTGGGTGAGGGGAGAGTCCCAGCTCCAGCTGCTCAAGTTTTCCTGTTCCGCTTAAGAAGAAGGGGAGGGCAGCCGAACGCGGTGGCTCACGCCTGTAATCCCAGCATTTTGGGAAGTCGAGGCAGTCAAATGACAAGGTCAGGAGTTCAAGACCAGCCTGGCCAACATGGTGAAACCTTGTCTCTACTAAAAATACAAAAATTAGCTGGGCCTGGTTTCATGCATCTGCAATCGCAGCTACTCAGGAGGCTGAGGCAGGAGAATTGCTTGAACCCAGGAGGTGGGGGGTTGTAGTGAGCTGAGATGGTGCCACTGCACTCCAGCAGCCAGGGTAACAGAGCAAGACTCTGTCTCAGAAAAAAAAAAAAAAGAAGAAGAAGAAGAAGAAAAAGAAAGAGAAGGAGAAGGAGAAAGAGGAGAAGGGCACAAGATGAGAAGCACTGAGGTTTTCCAGAGGCATAGACTCAGTAAAGACAGATTAATCACAGAGCTGGAGGGTACTTCAAGGCTTACCATAAAGTGCTGCATTCAAAACAGTGTGGTATTTCTGTAAGGATAAAATGTAGAATAAAAGAAGAGAACAGAGATTTCAGAAACATACTTGTATGTACTTATTTTTCAAAATGTTGTCAAGTAATTAACAGGAAAGAGTAGTCTTTTCAAAAAATGATGCAGAGACATTGGCATATTTATATAAAAAAGAATCAAATTCAACCCTTATTTCATACCATTAAAAAATTAAATTTACATGAATTATTAAATTTATGAGCTAAAGCTCAATAATTCCTAGAAGAAAACATGACCTTGATTTGGTAAGCATTTCTTAGGACACAAAAAGAACAAATTATAACAAAAAATTGATAAATTGAACTTAGTAAAAACGGGAAAAAATTTTAAATGACTTTTAAGAAAGGTAAACTACCACTAGTTCAAAGAAACTATTGCACAGCAGGTATCTGATTAAGGTCTGTATCCAGAAACATAATATATCTTGACTAGAAGAAGGTAATCAACTCAATTAAGAAATGGGGAAAATGTTTGACACTTCACTAAGAAACGTGTATAAATGGCAAAAGAAACAAGAAAAGACGTACAGTATCATTACTCATTAGGGAAATGCACATTAAAACCACCAATAGTAATCACCACACATGTAGAAAGCTGAAACCTTTAACAACTGACAAACCCAAATACCTATGATACCATTCTCAGACATTGGTGAAGAGAATTAGAAGCATCGGCCACTCTGGAAAACAGTATACATCATGCTTTACAGAAAGAAATGTTATAGAAAGGAGCAGGGGCACTAGTGTCCCTTTATGACCTATTCCAAAGTGCCAATTAGTAAAATTATTCTTTAGCTCTACCTGGAAAATCCACTCCTATAATTTAACTTGTAAGTCTAAATAGATGATATGTTTCAGAAAACGCCTATGTTAACTTTATTAAGCCTTGGTCTAAAGAGGCTTATCTTTATTTCTCTTCATTTTATTTATTTTTACTTATTTTGTAATGAGAAGCAAGAGAAAGGGATATTTCTTCTTTTATAAGAATACGAAGTTTATTTTTTATTTAAAACAGTTCTACTGACACCTTGTCATATAAAATTTTACGTGGAATTACATATTCTAGAACAGCTGTCTAAGAATGTGCAATTTCTTTTCTTTAGTTCTTTATGTTTATTCTACTGTGATATATATGAAGATGTATTTCATATGTGATTACGAGATTATAGTCAATTATTTCTAAAAGTGAAGAAATTTTTGTGTTTTTATTTTAAAATAACACTAGAAAACTATTTAAAGTACTATCTTTTAAATTCCCAATTATGTTTCATAACACCTTATTTTTATTTCACTTTTTACTTTTGTGTCTTTTTCCTTCATCCTTCCTTTCCTTCTCTCTTTTTCTTGTTTGGATTATTTTTAACTGGTGCCTCAGCTGCTGCTATGTATATAGAACCACTAAAATTATAAGCAGAGAATGTTTTTTGGTTACCAGAAGGTTTAGACTAAAGAGTTAAAAGTTACTCATTATCATATAAAGTTCCTCAGTATGTCATTTTGTAATGACAGCAGACTCTGTATTATAATATAAACCTCATTGTTTCTGTATCTTTATAACAACCAACCAAAGACCTTTTACAAAGTTTGATATATTTTAAAACATTCAACATAGTTTTATTTCATGTCCTTTCGATTTTATAAAGAGTCTTTTACCGTCACATGAAGAGGACTTTGGGTATAATATACCTGAAATGTACCACTCTGCCCTTGCTGTTCTTCTACAAGGCAAATCTGAGGAATTTTTTTTCATTGTTCATTTTTCCAAGAATTCCTACAAACTCATGTCTTTACTGCCTACATAGTGGAGGAATTTTTAAAAGTCAGAGAACTCTCTTTCCACTGATATGGCCAAATTCACAATTTGTAGGTACTTCTCTACTTTTTAACCCAGATAAATACATTTTGGATTAGATTTTACAAGATGAGCAATTAAAAGTAAATTACATTTGCCTCTATATATCACAACCCAGCATGGACACAAAACCATGCTTGTACTCAGTTTTCTCAGAAGAAATCACATTACTCTTTTCTTTCTTCTTATTTGGTTAATTTTACAAAGAATGAAACCCTGTGTTACAAGAGGGGAAAAAAATCTTCACCATGTTTTTTAACTTTGCAAATTTATAAATAAATGGGTACAATTTCTTACTAAGTTTCGCATTTTCAGCCTAGGCAGAGACATACTTGTAGATATCCTATTTATCTCCAGAACAGAGAAACCAGCAATGAGAGCTTTAAGCGTAGCAAAAGTCAGAGACAACCAATAAGGAACTTACGGCACAAATTAAAGATAGACCAAGCTAAGACAAGAGCAAGGACTTATTCAATATGGATAATCCAGGAAGAAATCTCAAGAATAATGACTCCGAAAAATATTCAAACAAATGTAAATTTCTCTTCCCCCAATCCTTATAAAAAGCAAACAGAAAACATCAAAACCAATTGAGAAACTCCAAGTAGACGCAAGCACTTCAAAATTAATACAGAAAAGGCTAAGTTTAAAAAATGAGTAAATTTTGATACAGAATTATATTCACATAATGAATCAGAATTATTTTCACCCCATACATGGTCTTTATCAAGAGAAAGAAGGGATGTAAAGAATATGAACATAAAAATAACCATTTTCTGTTTTAAGTGACAGCATTCTGTGACTCACTAGAATTAGAAAACAGTGACATTAGAATTAGTGACAATTAGAAGGGAAAAGCAAGAAAGGGAAAGAATGGCATCTTTTACTTACTCGTGATAAAAGCAACAGGAAGGAGGTTGGCATCAGGGCAGATAGGTTTGGACGTAAGCGGATTCTCACTGCTCTAATTATCTATTGTGTCTGGTTTTGATCCTGTTTACTGTGTGATACTTGATATCATAATGAACTGTTGATTGTGTTTATGAACATTTGCAAGGTACTAATTTGTTCCTATTTTTTGGTTAGAAATGTTTTGTGTACCAAAAATGGCTTGACCAGCTGAAAATAATTCTATATAATTTCAATTTAATAGAGATACATTTTACCTAAATTAAATTTTACGCAGTTTTGTTACAACTTGCAAAACCACAGAAGAAAGGAAAATAAAGACATATTATGTATATAATTCCCTTCAACCACTTCCTCTGATTGTACATTTGGTACCAGAAACAATTTTATGATTTGTGATTAGCAACAGCATTTTCAAAAAATGCTAAGTTTTTCCCAAAAATTACCAATATTTTTTTATTCTAAAAGCCATGACAACTTTGCAAAGAATATATTAAATTTCTAGTATCTTCTTAATACAAATATATTTAAAAGTAAAAGTGAATTTGTGCTCAAAAAATTTCTGGCAGAATCTCTCTTAAGAAAATCCCTAGCTGAATAGAATAGGCACCCTCCCATAATTCACTATTATTAAGAAACACTTAGTAAGCAATTAGCACCCTAGATGGATCTGTCAATCAACAACATTTACTGAACATCATTGTGCAGAAAAAAGGTTGTGCAGCTTGGAGAAATGTTAAGAATTATTTACAATTTATCCATGATGAAGAATAATAAAATTAGCAATGACTCATCATTACCTATGTGCCTGGCCATTAAAAGCATAGACCGGGTGTGGTGGCTCACGCCTGTAATCCCAGCCGATGCGGGTGGACCACAAGGTCAAGAGATCAAGATCATCCTGGCCAACATGGTGAAACCCTGTCTCTACTAAAAATACACAAATTAGTTGGGCATGGTGGCACGCACCTGTTATCTCAGCTACTCGAGAGGCTGAGGCAGAAGAATGCCCTGAATCCTGGGGGGAGGAGGAGGTTGCAGTGAGCCGAGACTGCGCCACTGCGCTCCAGCCTTGTGACAGAATGAGACTCTGTCTCAAACAAACAAAAAAACAAAAAAGATAATATTAATAATTTTATTTCTTCCCAAAATTTTGCCCCTTTTATCAATTTCCTGATTGTGTTTTCAGCTGATTTTATTTACTGATCTAAGATTTAGGGGGGGGGTGTGTGTGTGTGCATGTGTGTGTGTATCACAGATATTGAGTGCATAGCCCAATGTCTATGTAGTATATACTGCTCCTCGCGGAGCAGGGCTACCCCACAGGCGGTGTGGCAAGAGCAGCCCAATCCTTATACTTTATGCCCTTGCTGATAGAGTGGGATTTATATAAAGAATGTTTCTGTTTCTTATCTATTTGCACTATATAATTGTTATTTTATTCTACTGATACCGCCTTCTTTTGAATTAATCCACTTCTCAATCTTCCATTTTATCCATTCTATTAATTTTTTATATCATAATTCTAGTGGTTGCTCTTTACAACATGCTTCTCTGACTTAATAGAGTATACTCTAAATTAGTATAATAGTTTTAGCAATGGTTCAAAAATGTATGTGGCCTGCAGCATTTTAACTCCACTTACAGTCAATGTTCTTTTCAAGTTACCTACACTGTTGTTTTTTCTGTTGTTCTTCCTTTGTCACTAGGATTCTGTCCCTCCATCTCAAATCATTTTCCATCTGCATGGCGTATTTCCTGTAGTATATCCAGATCTGATGATAATCTTTAAATTTTCTCAATTTGTAATTTCTTTAAAAATGTCATCATTTGTCCTTCATTTTTGATGGTTATTTTAGCAGGATTTAGACTTTCAATCTGACAATATGTTTTTCTCCTGCACATTACAGATACCGTTTCATTGTTTTCTGGTTTATTGAATTTGCTCAGGGCAGCCATGGATTTTAACACGCTCCTTGAAAGATGATGTGCCTCTTTCTTATGGATGTCTTCACAATTTTTCTCTGTAATTTTGAATTACAGTAGTTTGACTATGACATGCCTGTGTGTCATTTTATTTGTATTTATCTTTCTTGGGGAGTTGCTAAGCTTCATTAATGCATGTATTTTATCAGTTTCAAGGCTTTTATCTCTGCAAATATTGCCACTGCTTCATTCTCTTGGTCCTTCATCATTAGAACTTCACTGCACATATATCAGACATTCTGACCACATTCTATATGTCTGTTATGCTTTGCTTTCTTCTTTTTCTTTTTCCTCTGTATTAAGTTTTGATATTTTCTATTGACCTGCTGTAGAGTTTATCAATATTGTCTTCCGTTGTGTTCAGTCCTCTGTTAAACCATCCAGTGAGTCTTTTTATCAATTAATTCACGTATTGAATGGGCATTATTGCATCTTTTGATTCTAGTATATCTATTTTTTCTTCCTTACAATTTCACTTAAATGTCACAATTTTTCATTGTTCATTAATTTTGTCTCCTTTAACATATTTATTCAGTTATTTAAAAATTCTTGGCATAACTCTAATACTATTATCATCAATGGGCCTACTGCTTTTGTCTTTTTTTGTTCTTTGAGTTATTGGTCACATTTTTCTGCCTCTTTACAGGTATGGTAACTGATTATTTGTAATTTTATACCTCTGACTGTATAAAAGACTGCAGATTATTTTAGTTTTCCCCAGAAATTCTCCTGATTCCTGTGTTAGGAAGATAGGGTGACAAGCTGATCATTATGACGTAATGAGGTTTGTGCTGAGGCAGTTTCAGCACCACTCAGTCTATTTCTAGTTTACTTCTATCTGTGAATGTGCCTTTCATGGAATTTTTTAATTGAGAGCCTGGCAATTTCCTATCTCCTCTCCCCTTCCCTGAAAAAAATGGAAGGGATATTCATTATTGTCTTTGGGGGATTTTTTCATTTAGCTCCTGAGATTTTCACTCATGTTGCTAAAAATCTGACCGACATCTTGAGGGGACTTTGGCAGCATGTTTGAGGATGTCTCTCCCTCTGGTTCAAACACAGCCAGACTAATCATGTCAGACTAATTATAGTCCATCTGGTGAGAGTTGATTGTAACTGTGGCATTATTTTACATTTTCCAGTTTACTAAAGAGTTGGCACTTTAAAAAATCATCCTCTTGTTTGCAATTTCCATCTCTCAGTTGTAATATTCTTGTTCTTTTCTTTTATCCATTTTCAAATTACATGTTCTGTCTTTTTCTTATAGATTTGAGGATCTCTTTATATATTCTGGAAATCATTCCTTTGTAAGTTATATCAAAAGCAAAACCATTATTTTCAAGTTCATCTTGTTCTTTTATTCTCTTTATCATATTCTTTAATAAATAAAAGTTTCTAATTCAGTATACTCAACTTCACTTATTAACTTTATGGTATGTTCTTTCTTTTACATCATGCTTAAAAAATTTCCTACTTCAAGATCAAAAGGATACTTTCACTTTTATGTCTTTAGTCTCCTTGAAATTGAATTTTGTGAGTAGCACGAGGCAGGAGTGTAACCTCTTTCATTTACTCTCCAATTTTCCCTCTCTCTTGCCCTTTTCTGCGTCTGTCACTTCCTTCACCTCCTTCCTTCCTTCCTTCCTCTTATGCTCTTCTTTTTGCTCCCACGTTCCCTTTCTCCCTGTTCTTCCACTTCTCCCCCCCATCTCTCATCCGTTTCTTTCTTCTTGGGTCATATCTCTACTTGTATGATCCTGATTTATTGGAAGACCCATTCTTTTTCTATGGATCTGTACAACCATGTTAGTCCTAAATTGTCTATATGAATTAATTTCTTGACTCTTCATTCTCTTTTATCATTCTAGTATTAATGTTTCATTACCATATTGTTATAATTTTTATTATTTATAATAAATTGATAACAAATAATTAATAAAGCAACCCCTCTAACCTTGTTAGCATTCAAGAGGATTTTGAAATTCGTGAATGTTTATATTTCTATATACATTACAGATTCAGTGTATATATTTATACTGAAAGCTTATTGGGTTTTGAGTACATTAAATTTATAGATATTGTTAGAGAAGTTTAAAATATTATTCATTAACTCTTTCAAACCATGAACCAGGTATATCTTCTCATTTATTTGAAACAGATCTTCCTACTATCTTTTCATAAAGTTTAACATTTTCATAGGCATCATACATCATGTTTTAAAATAAAACCATATTTTCAATTCTATCATAAATGGAGTCTATAAAAATATATATTTGTTGACTTATAAAGTACATTTTTTATATTAATATATTTCACTAGTCTTTCTAAGCCTTATTATTACTTTACAAATTGTCTATACATTCCTTTGGATTTTCTACAGGGACAATTATATAATATTCAAAGTTTGTTTTGTTTTTTCTAATCTTTCACACTTTATTTCCTCAAAATTTCAAATTTATCAGTTAAAATTGATTATGTTAGTTGACTGCAATGATGTCTTCATATGTAATTACTTCTTTTTCTTTTCTACTATTATTTGTGCTTTCAGCAAACATTTGTTAATCTGTTAGTCTTTTCACAGAGCCAGTCTGTATGCCTAGATCAATTGATTTCTGCTATATTGTTTTCTTCTTTTTGTTTCTTTTTCACATTTCTTAAATTGCATACATAATTATCTGCATCTCTTCTTTTATAATATACATTTTATAATACATATTTGATGCTATAAATTTTCCTCTATGGTTTTAGCCATATTATATGTTTTCATATTTAGAATTGTAGTCAACTGTACATATTACTTAGCTCAAATACTTTCTAATTTTCATTATAATTTTTAAGTTTTGTGAATTATTTAGAAGTATGTTGTTATCTTTTTTGTTATAAAATTTAACCCAATGTCATTGGTCTAAAGAAAGAAATCAATTGGCACTTGGAAAATTTTGTTTATGGAATATCTTTTGCCAAGTTTCTTAAATGATTCACAAGTGATTAAAAAGAATGTATATTGGCTGGGTGCGGTGGCTCATGCCTGTAATCCCAGCACTTTGGGAGGCTGAGGCGGGCAGATCATGAGGTCAAGAGATCGAGACCATGCTGGCCAACATAGTGAAACCCCATCTCTACTAAAATAAAAAAAAAATATTAGCTGGGCGTGGGCGTGCCTGTAGTCCCAGCAACTCAGGAGGCTGAGGCAGGAGAATTGCTTGAACCTGAGAGGCGGAGGTTGTAGTGAGCCAAGACTGCACCACGGCACTCCAGCCTGGCGCTTGGTGACAGAGCAAGACTCTGTCTCAAAAAAAAAAAAAAAAAAAAAAAAAAAAAAAATATATATATATATATATATATTATGCACCTATTGGGTGCCATGTTCACTTGATCAGCTAATTGTGTTGCTTAAGTATTCTGCATACTCTCTCCTTACTTTCTCTCTGTATTTCACTCTTTTTTTTGCTTAATGAAATACTAAAAAGAAAAACTGCAGAAAATTTGGAAATAATGGAAAATGAAATCAATAAAAAACATTACTTATAATCACATCATCCAGTAAAATTTTAATTCTATTTTTCTAATTAATCAATTGTACCTCTTCTGAAATATGTTACATACAAATTTCAGATATAAATAGATACAGATAGAGGTAGAGATTACAGAAGAAAAGAAATATTTTTCTCCTATCTTAGAGGTTCATGGCTGAGACCCCTGTAGCAAAAGACAAGAGTAATAAGAGAAAACCATACAAATGTATTTGATGTAAGTTTTATATGACGTGGGAGTTCTCATAAATGAAGACTGAAATATGCAGGTAAATCTGTACATTTTTATGCTTAGGTTTGAGGAAGAGTGGGTAGTTGTAGAGAAACGTGATTGGAGGACAAGCGTTGCGGGAACTTAGCAAGGCCAGTTTGTTCATGTGCTTCTCGGTGTCCTTGTGTCTTCCAAGTTAAGGATGCTGTTTCTCCCCGGTATAGGATAGCACATGTTGAATGAAAGTGTCGCAACCTGCTTTGGAGGAGAAGGGCAGGTGAAGGCCAGAGTCATTTTCCTGCTTCTGCTGTTTTCTCAAATGCTAAGGTTCCATCTTTTGGGGTAGCGTGTCTGAACCCCCTCAAGATAGAGATAGAAATATACCCCAGTGTCCCCCTCCTTGAAAATCTGCTACCACATCTTTGCGGTTTCCTGTCAGTCTCTAAACTTCAGTGTCTGGTCAGTCTACTGTTGGTAATGTTTCTAAAACAGCTATGTGGTGTCACCAATGAAGACTAGTTCTATGGAGTTTGATACATTTTTTTTCTGCCCCTGATGATGCCTGGATAATGATGTAAAGTGGAACCACAGATTTTGGAAAACCCCACGCATGACTACAATTAGAAGCCCATTGCATATCAAAAGGAAAATTAGTTGCAGTCATAATTCCTCTCTTAGTTTGGGCCCCTTTCCCCAAAGAAATTACCTTCTTTCTCCATAGGGACTAACTTTGCACTTGCTGTAAGTCTCTCTCCTAGCAGTGACTTCCCTACTTGTACATGACATTTGAATAGCTAAGAAGATAACTCTTCAAGCAATTGCTGCCACTCATTGCCTAAAGCATATTTTCCAAAGAGAACATTTTATTGATTAGCTTGTTAAAAAAAGAAAATGTCTTTCTTGCTATTTCAGTTGGAAGACAGCTCTTCTATCAAATTCTCATAGTCTTGTGACAGAATAGTTTTCCACTTTCTACTGTATCTTAAGAATGAGGTTGCTAATAAAATTTAGAATGATTAAGTATTAATTAGTAAATTGCCTGCATTTTGTTGGGAGAAGCAGCAGAGGAGAAAGGACTTGCAGAGTGCCTGCATAAACTGGTTATGAGTTACATGTAAACAAGGAACAACAAACTGCGAAGGCCGCCGGAGGCCTCTGGGGAGGAAGGCCTCTCCATGCCTCATGTTCCGGTGCAGGGTGACCTAGGCTCTGTTGCCATAACCATTGTGCTGAAGGATGTAAAACCCCTTCTTAGCACTATGACGTAGCCAGATTTGTAGGCTCCTTGTAAGGCCCGCGTTCTACCAGCTGCACATAGATAATAGGCTAAAGATAACCACATGTTCTTGTTTTGTGAAACTCCTGAAACCACCATTGTTATCAACCTTTAGAATGACATACCTGTTCCGGCTCACTGATTCACTTCTGGCTCACTGATTCACTCCACCATCACTCCACCTCTACCCTATATATCCAAGTAATTGTCATCAATAAATAGTGTGAATGATTAGAGCTCGGGCCTTTACTGTCTCATCCAGTAATAAGTGATGGTCCTCTGGTCCCACTTTCTCTCTTAATCTATCTTTTTCTCATTCCTTTGTTGCCACCAAACTTGGGGTACCCACGGGTGATGTAAGGCTGATTCCCTACAGATTTTAGAGAAATTTAATGGGTTATATATATATATATATATATTTTTGAGACAGAGTCTCAGTCTGTTGCCAGGCACCAGGCTGGAATGCAGTGGTGTGATCTCGGCTCACTGCAACCTCTGCCTTTAATGGACTATATTGATTTCTCTTCAGCAAAATTATGATAAACCTAGTTAGGTGTGATAGTCTTGTTTTGCATAGGAATTATTGGTTAAGTCAACCAACACTTACCTGATGTTCAGAATAGTTTAAATAGCATAAATCAATATACAGAACATGTAAAATGTTGGAGGTCAGAAGCTGATACTCCAGAATATAGTGCTTTGACATGTTGAACTGAAGTAGAAGCCTCAGGTCTCTCTGAACTCCCCTCATCTTCCCAAGTCTCAATCTTCTGTCTCTTCAAAAGCACAGGATGAAGTATTCTCTGAAGTTTCCTCATTTGCCCAAGAAGAAAGAAGTTACTTCTGGTTTCTCTCCCGAGGTCCATTAACTCCTATATCACAGGAAAAAGGACTGAAGTCTGTCAACACACCTGGACAGACTTTTGTCACAAACCATTGTCTGGTTTCTAGGCCAAACAGACGGTGTCCTGAGCCACTGCATGCTCTCCAGGTCCATTCATTTTCCTCTAAAAATCACTATCCCTCAAATTTCCATGTTCCTCCTATCTCCCCCTCCCATAAGAAGAAGGGCATAGCTGCATCTGTATCCCATTGGGCTATTGAGTATCATTCTCTTAAGAATATCCATGCTATGCATGTTAATAAATTTGTATGCCTGCCTTTTCTGCTATTAACCTGCCTTCTATGAGTTGATTTTTCAGCAAATCTTCAAAGGGCAAAGAGAAAGTTTTCCATTGTCCCCTACAGAAACATTTAAAATTCTGTAAAACAATGACAGCATCAAAAGCCATATAAAATTTTGTGTGTGTGTGTGTGTGTGGTGGGTATTTGTAGCAAAATTTTATTTCATATTTATATAATGCAAAATTCTAATATAATAGTTCCAAATAGAATTTTAGGGTCCATGAAGTTATCCTTTGCACTTTTGAGGCAGAGGAGGACTGTGACAGAGTTAGAATCAAAGTTCCTCAGTTTCACAGGCTGCTTCTCATCACATGACAGCTGGACAATCTTCTACTTTCAATATTGTGCATTTACAACACATTTTAACCTGCAGAATGTTGGAAATTATCTGCTAGTCACTCTTCTATCTTGACCTACATATAAAATCACTGATGCAGAATTCAGTGTTGCAAAATTTTGAAAAGCATACTTTTGGTAATAGTTTTAAATATCATTGGCATTAGAGTCTGACAGACCAAAATTCAGTCCTTGAGTTATGATTCAGTAGCTTAAAGGCATGGGGATTGTGACAACCTCACTGAGTCTTGCTTTCTTCATTTAAAGATAATAGTATGAACCTATGCTGCAAGTTCTTCATGAAGATTAAGTGACATTTTATATATAATGTGCAGAAAATAGGTTTGACATATTGTAAGCCTTTGGTAAATAACATTTATTATAATAATTTTCAACAACAATAAGAAAGTCACAGTGTTCCTAAGAGACTTAGAGGTTTAGGTTCTACATTGCAAAAGGTTTAGTACCTGCATTGTTCCAGCAGAGGAAGCAGACATACAGAACTCGATTCCCACTCTTGGTTTATTTATTTTGAGTATTCAACAGAAGAAAGGAGTCAATGAAATGAAAAGACCTGTGCCAGCAAACTAACTTTATGTAGAATGCATCCTCCTATTATGAAATGAGAAGACAACCACTTTTCAGAACTACTACAAAACAGTGACATAGCCATCCATGTTATGACCAGTTATTTCCAACTTCCCCTGAGATTTCCAGAGTCCACCCTCCTGTGGGGAAAGGCTAACCTGTAATAATTGTATTTCCTCTATCTGAGAGGCCACACAAATATTACATTTTACAAGGAGCAATATTTTCTTTTGCAATTTCTCCCCAACGTACTTTATATCCATCTAGTTCATAGCAGAAATAGTAAAATTTCCAAATTCAATAACCTCAAAAAAAAAAGGTCTAAAAGCTGGAGCCTGATATACACAGAATTATAAATGCCATTTATATACCATTAAGAAACTGCTTTATAACATTTAATATTACTGTAACATACCTGTGTTGCACAAATTCATAAAGTCACATATGTTAAAACATAGAGTATGTTAAATATAGTATTCAGTTTTTTAAAACCAAATTTGTTTAATGTTGCTTTTTTTTGAGACAGAGTCTCACTCTGTTGCCAGGTTGGAGTACAGTGATGCAATCTTGGCTCACTGCAACCTCCAACTCCCAGGTTCAAGGGAATCTCTTGTCTCAGCCTCCTGAGTACTGGGACTCCGGGTGAGTGCCACCACACCCAGCGATTTTTATATTTTTAGTAGAGACAGGGTTTTACCATGTTGGCCAGGATGGTCTCCAGCTCCTGACCTCGTGATCCACCCGCTTTGGCCTGCCAAAGTGCTGGGATTACAGGCATTAGCCACCATGCCTGGCCTGTTGTGTTTTCCGGAAAACACAAGAAAGCTTTCAATTTATAAATGATGATGGATTTTTACATGTATGTCTCCACAATAATTCTGCAAATGGTATTCTAAATGAAAAATATCTCTGTAGTAAACAAATCTCATAAGACTGCAATCTATCTCAAATAATTTTTTGTTCAAAAGTTTAGTGTGGGAGAGAAAATGTAATATATTTTCTTCACCCACCAGAGTTCATAGCTGAAAACCTTGTAACAAAATACAAATTAACAAGAGAAAATATGCAAGTTTATCTAATATAAGTTTTACATGACATGGGATCCTTCAGAAATGAAGACTTGAAGACTCAGGGACAACTGTGTATTTTTATGGACAGTCATGCAGAAGTGTGATTGGAGGACAAACGGGTATGGTCAATGTAATAAACAGGGGAAACTTATTAAGGCCTGTTTGTTTGGATTCTTGTAGAGTTTCTGTGTGACAGTCCTTCCCTCTGGCCAAAGGGCAAGAAGACACTTGTCTCACAAGGGTGTCCAGGAGAGAATAAGCAGGGAGAGGTCACAGTGACCTTCCTACTTCTGTTTTTTTTCTCAAGTGCTAGAGTCCATATTTGGGGGTATCATATTTTGAAACTCAACAAGTCTTTGCTGAAATACAGTATATCTACATCCTTTTATCTTTAACTTTTGTCTATTACACAGAATTCTATTTTTCAAATAAAGTGATAAATTTGCTAAAATTACATGAAAACTAATTATAGTAAAATTTTTATAAATAAAATTATTTCAAAGATAAATCTTATATCCTATAGAGTTACGTGTAAAGAGTAGTGCTGAATTGAATCTACCGTATCTGACAGGCTTTCTCTCTGTTAATGTTACAAAACATTGATTATTGGTAGCCCATGCTACTATCATTTTTATACACGGCCCATAAACTTGAATTTTAAATGAATCATCCAAATGATTTTTCAGGTAGTCATCTTTCAGAAATATTGTCTTATAGAATTGCAATTTTATTCTGTGTTTTCTAACTGTAAACAGTAAAAATATACATCTCAAAAGTGAACTGTCAACTCAGTGAAGTCTGGGAGTTTGGAGGTTTGGTTTTTGAAGGCTACATGTGTCTCAATGTGAATAAGTATAGTCTCACAGATTTAAGAAGCATGTTCTACACTATATATGAATAGTCTCCAACCTGCCAGGCATGGGGCTTGATAGGCATTATAGCACACTGTATATTGAAGACTTTATTTTACTTTATGTCCAGCAAAAATTTAGTTTGCTGTGTACTTTGAATAAAACTCATGTCTTCTCACATAAATTTCTGGGTAGCCATACTTTTAAAAAGTTGTAATAGAATTAAAGAAAGTTAACTCCTAGAATAATAGCAGAATTGGCAATTCATATTCAATCTAGAAATGGTTTTCGAATCTTGAGATGACTCAAATTCAAAAGTTTGAGCGTGAAAAAGGCATATATAGGACTTTATAATTACAGAAAAAAATTAGTTGTAGGGGTTATAGGGTAGACTCAGGCTCGTGCACTACATTCCATCCATGTTATCAAAATGAGAGACATCATCTAAAAATTGAGTGAGTTGGTGCTTTTCCCAAGAGTCACTACAAATGGAAATTCTAAAGAGAAATTTTTAAAAATTAAACAATTTATGGATCATAAGTTTAAAATTAAGGAAAATTAGGGCATTCATTCAGTCAGTCAGTCATTCAATATTTATTTTGTAAATATTAGGTCTTGAGAAATGTGCTAAAATATATATTAAGAAACAAAATTTTAAAAGTCTGTACTTTTATGAAATTTGAGATCATTTGGGGAATAGAAACAAGAAATAGATTATCAAAAAATGATGTTAGTGGTATGATAAAAAGAGCACAAAATATTTAATATTAGAAGATAATTCAAATAGAAGTATCAGGAAATTATTTGGGGGGTACAAAATAATTAATAGATAACCTCAAGTACTGAAAGGAACTAATTAGATCAAGGATAAGATGAAAAGAAATGTGTTTCTCAGGAAAAACCATATGTGAGAGCAGGCTGTGATCAGATAATGGAAAGAAGCTTTGCAGGTCAGAGGCAAGGTTCAAGGTGAGAGCCTTGGCTGAAAGGAGGAACTGAGTCAGGTGGGGTAGTGTAAACCATGCCGAAGATTGCAAAATTTAGAGCAATGGGAAACCACTAAGATTTTTAAGCCAACATAGTTATATTTGCATTTTTGAAATACAATCGAGTTGTGGAATTGAGTCTGGAATGTAGAGTGAGAACTGGCATTCTATGACGGTGGTCAGACCTGAGAGAGTGGGGCAGGGCTCAGGAAAAGTGCATGACTTCAAGAGGGAGAATTTTTAGGTACTTGTAAGTCATCAGATGAGGTGAGTGAAGAAGATGGAAATGTAACTAATGGCAACTAGGTTTCCTACATAAGTGAATGAATAATGTTATTTTTTCCTAAAGAGAAAACACTGAAGAGAGAATCTAATGGAGATGAATATAGATTCAGTTTTGGACATGTTTATATTTTCTATGAGATATACAAATCAATCTCACCCATAGGCCACAACAGGATTGACATAAGATGTGAGGAAAGACGTAAGGAAAGACATACAAGGTATAGAAAACAAACCACAAAATAGTAGACACATATTCTACCTTATCAGTAATTATATTAATGTACATGAATTGAACACTGCAATTTAAAGGCAGATGTTAGCAGATAAATTTTTACAAATGATGCAACTGTATGCTACCTATAAGAGATACACTTTGGATTCAGAGATAGTAAAAGGACATAAAAAGACAAGCAAACAGTAACCAAAATAAAGCTGAAGTGACTATAAAAAAGTCAGACAAACTAGTCCGTAAGGTAAAATTTGCAACAAGAGATAACAAAGGGAATTTCATAATGATAAAAGAGTCACTCCATCAGGGAGACATAACAATTACAAACACATATACAAGTTCCAAAACACATGAATCAAAACTTGACAGAATTTAAGGGAAAATGTACGACAGCTGGAGAATTTAGTATCCATTTCAGCAATGAATATGGTGATTAGGGGGAAGATCAAAAAGAAACAGAAGACGTTAACAACACCATCAACTAAGGAGACCTAACAGCCATTGATGAACACTTTGCTCAACACTGGAAAATACAGATCTTCTCAAGGAAGTGCAATGCACATTCTCCAGTTCATACTATCTGTTGGACTGTAAAACAAGCTTCAATAACTCTTTAAAGAGACTGAAATAACACAAAATATCATAGGTGCTAAAGGGTTATCATAAGGGTAATGACCAATACTTCTATAGTAAAAGATGAGTTAACAAGAGAAAAGAATGACAAATTTATTTAATCTAAGCTGTACATGATGCAGGAGGCTTCAAAAATAAAGACCTCAAGATCCAGGGAAAACTATTTTTATGCTTCATTTCGATGAAGAATGGACAGCTGTGTAGAGATGTGGATGAAAGAAAACGGTAAGATCTAATACTAACAGACTGAGGTGAGAAATTCAACAAGGCCTTTGCGTTCAGACTGTTCTTGGCCTCTCTGCGCTGCACTCCTTTCTCCCAGGGAAGAGGCAGGGCCCCCTTGGAATGATAATCTTCAGGAAAGAAGGGAGATAGTGACTTTCCTAGGTCCCATGGCTAGTTTGGGGGAGAGGGATTCTAGTTTCTATGACCTGCTTTGGGAAAGAGAAATTCTGGTTTCTAGGACTCACTTCAGGGGGATCAAGAACAATGGGAGACAGGAGGACAGGAGAAGGTCAGAAAGAGACTTTGTTACTGAGGCCCTTTCAATGACCTTCAGTTCAAAATACTCAGCACGCCAAGGTGGCATACTGTGATGTGTCATGTTGTCACCTCTGACAGTATGTTATCCAACAACAAAATTGAATTTAATTAGAAATCAATAACAGGAAATTTGAGAAATTCACAAGTATGTGAAAATTAAAACACCTTCCTAAATAACCAATGGGTAAAAAATCACAACAAAAATTTTAAAAATTAGAAAATACTTTGAGATGAATAAAAACAAAGATACAGCTTACCAAAATGTATAGAATATAGCTAAAGCAATGCTCATAAAAATTATACTTATAAATACCCATTTTAAAGCTCAGAAAGGAAATCTGAACAGACATAAATTTTCAGATCATCAACATATGGACCAAGGATGTTTTTATCTTTGTGGTTTTGGGCTTTAGAGACTGTGAATCCTCACAGTCTCAAATTTGAATTTGAGCTCAAATTTTGGTGTCTATGTGCTTTTTTTGGGGGGCCCCTTGACTTTCATCAGATTCTTGAAGTGATCTATAAGCTCTAAATCTATTTTAAAATTCCTGAAATTGGTAGTAATTGAAGCTATAGGAATAAATAAAAAGTATTTCTTACCTTCATGTGTTTCCAATTTCTAAGGCAATTGGAAAATAGTACTATAGGGGAGGATAAATAATTTTCTTTCTACTCTTTATAATTTTTCACTGTAACTCCCTGTAACAATAGATTAACAAGAACAAAACAAAGTAATTTTATATCTCTACCATATGCGTTTCTGGAAGATACCTAGAGAAATGAGTAAACCTCAGAGGTGGCTTACATTCTGGCTCATGTAGCATCCTCAACAAAGAACAGTAAACTTCTAGACTAGAGACAAGACAAACGAAAAGGACTTGGAGTCTCTAAAGGTACATTAGAGGAAGGCAAATAAATGGGAGTTTGTTACATAGATTTCTCATGGAGAGGGTAGGAGGGGCACCTCTGCCTCTCTAAATATATATCCTATTTAGACATATATTAGACATAAACAGTGGCAAGTGGGAGGGCAGAGAGCATTTCTTGTCTCTGCTTCTTCTCAACTGCCTCCAGCTCAAAATAATCTTTACGTCAAAGAGACATATTCTGAAGTGGAATATTCTGGTCTCCTATAATACTAAAGCAGATCTATGAGGCATATTGAGCTTGAGGGCAGAAAGAGAGGGAGATTTAAAATAGAAATGAAAACCCTGGTTGTAGAGCTGCAGTCTGAGTCAAGCCAGAGGATCCAGTCGCCTTAAATCCAAAGGAAGGGGGCATGTCAAGGTGTGTGGAATTGTCGATACCAAGTGTCGCCAAAGCGTAGGATTTAAGTCAAGCCTGTAGGCTGAGTCACCAGCATGGAGAGGTAAGACTGGGAAATGGCCACTGGCTTTACCAACACGGGGATCATGGTGGCAACATGGTGTGGCATGTGGGGAAGCCTCACTACAGTGTACTGGGAAGAGTGGAAAGAGAGTGAGATGGGAAGGTTAATAATTTCTTTAAGAAGTTTGGCTGAGAGGGGAAGGAGAACAAAAAGCTAAAACCAAAAGGTTTAACAAGAGCTCATAGCTTAGTCTCTGAGATTGTGTTCAAAGTGGTCAATGGTGTTTTTAATCTCATATCCTTCTCTACCTACCTCAAACAGTGTGAAAAGTGCTGGAATTCTGACCCATTACATAAATTCTCAGGTTTCTGATCTGCTTGCAGAGGATTGCAGGCTTTGAAACTGATGAGCTTTTACAGAAAGAAGTGTTTTATATTACTTGTAACCTGTGATGTTTGTGTCACAGAGGGGGATAATATACCATTGAAAATAATATGTATTTTGCACCTCTGTTTTTCACTTCTTTGTACCTGTATGGACCAGAGTATTGCTTCATTCTCAAAGGTAACCACATAATGGCTTGAGTGGCCAGTGACCAGATCATGGGGCACAGTCCCCACCTTACCCAGCTACCTCATGGCTCTCCTAGAGTAGACTGGATGATCGCTTAAAACGCTTTGGCTTCCAAGAGTTTTAGAAGCTCCTCTTTTCTCCCCCAAGAATTCAGATGTGTTTCTTTAGCAGAGACTATTGAAACTGTATTTGTGATTGTTTCCACTGGGCTTATTATTTCCCTATCCCTCTGCTTTTTTTTTTTTTTTTTTTTGGAGTTTCACTCTGTCATCCAGGCTGGAGTGCAGTGACGTGATCTCAGTTCACTGCAGCCTCTGCCTCCCAGGTTAAAGGAATTTTCCTGCCTCAGCCTCACAAATAGCTGAGATTACACGCCTGCACCACCATGCCCAGCTAAGTTTTGTATTTTTAGTAGAGACAGGGTTTCACCATGTTGGCCAGGCTGGTCTCGAACTCCTGACTCCAAGTGATCTGCCTGCCTCAGCCTCTTAAAGTGCTGGGATTACAGGCCTGAGCCACTGTGCCTTGTCCCCTTTGCTATCTCAACATGTAAATTTTCCTGAATGTGCTCTCATTCAACAGTTTAAACTGGAATTAAATTAAGTTTAATAGGGATTACTTAATGAAATTTCTTTCTTGCCTGACTCTCTACACTGGGGCAGATGGAAATATCATCAATGGGTCAGAATTGAGGTGCCCGTAGGACGGTGGAGACCACAATAATCTATTCATTTTCAAAGCTTCCAGGACTAATTATGGCAGCAAACATAAGCATTCTGGAGTGAAAGAATAAAGAAAACAAGCATTGAGCATGGATTTTGATATAGTGGCATTTGCATATATTTCTGAGAAGCAATCTTGACAGCAGCCAGGAAGAGGAGCTGAAGGCGGACTACATAAGTTTGAATTCCACTTGGTTCCTTATTTGCTGAGTAATGTTGGTCTGGTTTTTTAAAGATCCCTGTGCTTCAATTGCCTTATCTGTTAAGTGGCAATAATAATAGTAGCCACCTTATGTGAATGTCATAAAAACTAATTGATGCATAGATTTATAACAGTCCCTAGGCAAACAATAAAAATTTAATAAATTGTAGCCAATATAGTTATAATCATATTGATTCTTCGGAGCAACCATCCGTTTCTTGCATTCTCATCCACATGTTGCCAGGAGACCACAAAAGCATACAAAGACTTGCCTGAAGCCTTGCAACCTCGAGACACAGCAGCAGCCCCAAGATCTAATCAATTCTTCCACATTTTCTGCAAAATCACCCTGCCCCACACGTGATTAATGTGCCCCTGACCTCTCACGTCTCATTTTGTAGTCCTGATTTATGTCTTTTTGTTTTGTGGTGAGTAATATGTTTATAGAGAGTGAGAAAATTATAATATTGAAGAAAAGGAAACCAGAAGTGAGGCACTCAGGTATGTGAAAGTTATAGTAAGATTTTTATGTCAATGTGGCTCAACATTTCTGCTATATTCTGTTTTGTAGGCAAGGCAAAATCTCTCTTAGAGGCTGAAATCCAAGGGACTTCTGATTTATTCCAGTTTTCAAGTAGAAGATTTTACTTTGCTCATGCAAATATAGACTGGGTTGTTACATACATACAGACATACACACACACATACACACACATACATACACACATATACACACACATACACACACATAAACACATACAAACATACATACACACATACAAACACACATACAGGCATACACGTACACACACGTACATACACATATACAAATACATACACATATACACATACATACACACATACATACACACACATACAAACATACATGAATGAAGCAGAAGGTGTGGCACAGTTTTTAAAAAACTATACTTGGGGAAAATAAAATTAAATAAAATCCTCGTCAAAAGTTCTTGTGCACTTTGAAATTCAGATTGCATCGTAAGCTTGGATTGCCAATACCCTTCATGCTGTTGCTTTCCAGAGTGATAGCTGTTTCCATTCATTACAGATAGAAAGTGACTATGAAGCTTTAGGAAGTTAACTGCAGGTGCAAAGCTGTTGGTCCCAGCCTAGAAGATACACTTTATACGTCCATGAAGATTGTTCAAAAAACCCCAACTGTGACACCACATTGTTAGAATAGTTTAAGAAAGATTAAGTCAAAAGAAGGGAGTTTCAATTTTTTGTGCTAACAAAACTTACAGGGTTTTCAGTTGAACCTAGCCAAGAGAATAAACTGGAAAGTAATTAAGAGGAAGTCTAAACACAGATTTGTTCAGCTTGCTTCTTAGAATCATTAATATTAACTGACTTTTACATTCAGATTCCCATAACTTGGCAAATGTCATGAAAACAAAATCACATAAGCTTTTGTAGCCTAACATTCTTTCTGAAATGGGAAAGCTACTCAGCATAAGAAATATTTCATTTGATTTTGAGGTGTTTCACAGACTATGAAAAATTTAATTTCATAAACAAGTACCAAATATCTTGTTTGTATTTGAAAAATAATCATTTCAAGAAGCAATCAATTACTTTAAGAAATAAAATCAGTAGCCATAACTACTCCTCCAGGCGTTTTCCCTGAAATGTGTGGGTAGTGACTACTTTTAATACATTTTCATTGACTTTGCTGTATTATCTGACACTTTAAGAAATGTCAGAAGATATTGTTTCAGGAACTCTTATTTAAAATCAGGTTAACATTATACGCCTACTTCAGGCTCCATCCAGCTTCCTTCGTGACTCAGTTCAATGACAAATAATGATGAACCATTGAACCACAGACATGGATAAAGATAATCCCGTGTTTCTATTACAGACCTAGCTCAATGGTTTGCATGTTCTTTAATTGTATGAATTAGAACGTACAGAGAAATAGTATATTAGACATTAGAGATTTCCTCTCACTTTCCCTACAAAATTTTGACATGATTCTCCCAGAAAAAAATGAAAAGTAGAAACGGAGATTTCCCTTATTCACAGTGATTATGGAGCAGAGTACATTTCTAGCATCTGCTTGTATAACCCTGGTAAAGCATGGGCACATGTGGTTCAGGCTCAGAGAGGCAGGGAGTTTGGCAAAAACAGTTTAATAGCACAAAATTCATTCTGTGTTTCATGGCTGGAAAGAAGAAAATATATCCATTGCATTATTCACAACAAATTAAAAATTCCAGCTTTCTTTCCTAAACTTACATCATCAGTTATAGTACCAGACTGCGAAGTCCAGGGTCATTCAGGCCAAATTATCTGTCCTTTGCAGGTGCCAATGATGAGCTAGCCATTTTGCGTCATCAGTAATCTGTACCCCAATTATCATAATATCCTCTCTTCTTAAAGATGGCTTAGCCAAAGAGGAGAAATGCAACTTGCCCAGATTCATATAGCTGAGATGCTATGTGAAATCAAAATGTTTGATTTCAAAACTTACACTTTAATGTCACACAATGCTGCCTCTCATTATTCTAAAAGCCGAATTTCGTAATTGAGGAAGAGCTGATTTAGAAATGTTTCAAATCCTCAGCTCAAATTCATGGACAGTTTTCATTTACTTCTATGCAGTATATATGTATAATATAGATTACATATATATATATATATACACACACACATAGATAACATTTTATTATGTGAAAATATTTTAAATGATATATATTTAAAATAAAAAATATCTATGAATTTTTTTCATTATTTCAAGGTTTATTCATGTGCTTAGTTTTAAAAATGAGTTGCTAGCTTCTTTTAGCTTTATCTTTTGTTTTTTTTCCAAATGTCTAGTTGACGGTAATTCCATTTGAGTTGGTAATTGTTAACATTCCTTGCTTACTCTTAGAGTCACAAACCTTACTCCTTAAATCTCTGGATTTGGCATTATTTTTCCATCTATACTGAATCTTTATTATACAGAAGCCAGAATAAAAATAAGAATAACAAACAGGAAAATATTGAACAGCAGAATGAGAAATTTATGTTTAATGCCATTAATTCTTCAATTTTTTCAATATTATTTTAGAGAGAAATATGGAATTATTGGCTGTTAAATTTTATCCTGAAATAACAATAAAAAATGAAAAATCTAAATGTAACACTTTTCATCGGCTTAAATAAGAGAAAATATTTTAAAAAGTGAGTCAAATGTTTAAAACAAATTAGTTTTTGAATGGTCTTAATTTTAGAAAAGTAAATAATTCATTAAAGTTCAGATAATTTACTTTCTCCATTACCTTAAATCTATGCAACATATTAGTTTACTTTTGAACGAGAAAGAAATTCACAAATGTTTGATCTTTATTTTTAGAAGAAATAATTTAAGAATGATCTAAAGTTTTAATTATGAATTAAAGACAAAATGTTTGTGTAAACATTTATATCATATAAGTAAAGTTTCTGTTAGCATGCTGTGTACTGACATCAATTTGCTGACACAAACTGGGTGTCCTGTAATCCAGTTTAATTCTGACAGTTACTGCCTGGAGTTAGCACAGATCCACATATTAAGAGCAAAGTCGTTCACAAGACTGTTTCTACTTTAGACACCAGCCATAGCTTTGGGTGTCGCTAAGCTACCACACTTCTGCCGAGCCAGCTACGAATTCAGGGCTTCCCACAATCCCTTTAGATTAAAAAATCTGCTAGAATGGCTCACAGTATTCAGGAAAGTGCTACTTAAATTACCATTTCATTATAAAATTTGTTAGAATGGCTCACAGTATTCTGAAAAGTGCTGCTTAGAATCACTATTTCATTATAAAGGATGTAATGAAGAAGTAATAGGGCGAGGTTAGGAGAATCCTGAGTCCAGGAGCTTTTGTTCCTGGGAAGTCATGACATGCTAGCATCCTGGTTCACTTACATGTTTACCAATCAGGAAGGTTCTTTGAGCCTCAATGGCCAGAGCTTTTATTGAGTTTTCATTGCCTAGGGATGATTAAGTAAATCACTGGTCAGGTGATTAAATTCAATCTTCAGCACCCCTGCTTTTCCCAGAGGTCAGGCTGGTACAAAGTTCCAATTCTCTAATCACAAGGTTGGCCTTTCTGGTGACCAATCCCAATCCTGAAGCCATCTAGGCACCCTCCATTCCCACTGGGAGATGCCTCATTAACATAAAGAAATTCTCCCATTACTTAGGAAATTCCAAGGGTTTTGGCAGCTCTGTACCAGAAACATAGGACCGTGGGATGAAAACCGTATCTATTTTATAGCATATTATAGATGTCCTCTGTGTGTTTATCTAGGGTCATAATTGATATGGAGCTTTAAATATTTGGTTCTGCCATACACACGTTGATGTTCTTTCACTTTGTTGTTTTAAACTTATTTGTCCAGGTAATGAATTCCTTGCATAAGCTTCGTATTTTCTAAATGCAAACAAATTCTTTTGCACTTGTAGCTTAAAATTGTTTAGTTATGGTAAAGATGGTTTGAGACTGAGATAATCACCCAGGGAAAGATACTTGTTTTCTTAAACGTTAGGCAAAGCTGCATGGTATTAAGATTTGTTACTAGCAGAGCACACTTTCAGATGCCCCTACATTACATAAATTAGCACCCGATCAATCCAGAAGAAAAGAAGTAGCATGATAGAATTATAGTGCTGAAGTCAGACTTTATACTGACTTATCTTTTAACAATTAAGACTAAGAGACATAGAATGTTTTCCAATTTGTGTATCACCTTTGTTAGAAAGCTGAACACGTCTCATGCACCATAGGCTAGCTAGGCCAATTAGGGATAAATTAGAGAAGAATGGAGACCCAATACAGGTGGTTTAGACAACTTCATTCATCTTTCATTCTTTTAAACATTTTTATTGGGTGATTGTCATTCTAGAATGATACCAGTTACAATTCTAGGCATCCATAATGTAGTCCTTAAGATAGAAACAAAGTCCCTGACTTCACGAAATCTCCATTCTTCTCTAAGAATAAGAGAGAAGCAAAGAATGTGAAATATAATATGAGGTAGTAATAAATGTTATGAAGAAAAGTAAAGAGAACAAAGGATAAAGAATGATAGAGGGAGATGGTAATTTATTTAGAAAGGGTGCCTAATGAGGACTTGTCTGAATGGGTAACATTTGCCAGAGACCTGAATGAGATGAGAGAGTAAACCATACAAATATCTAACAGAAAAACATTCAAAGTAGAAAGAACAGCAAGTGCTAAGTTTTTATGGAGGAAATGAGGTTGGAACGTTTAAGGGACAACAGAAACCTGTGGCTAAAATATGGTGAGTATGGTAGTGCACAATACAAGATATGGATTGAGAAATGGCTGGGTACTGATTGATAGGTCTGTATAGACCAAAATACACCTGAAAAAAGGAAAGGAAAACTGGAAAAGAACAAAGGCTTTGATTATAATCACCTAAAATTGATTCATTTTAACACAGTTTTACACAATTTTTATAAGTAGTATGTTCCAAAGAAAGAAATACATGGTCAAACTGATTTAGAAAATGCTGGGTTAAAAAACATTAAGCCCTTTTTTTATTGCAAAGCTTTTTAGAACATTTCATGATTTGATTTGTGTCCAATCTAACACAGAGATTGTAATCATAATTTTTCAAATTTATTGTCCTGAATAACCTTTTCTTCTAATAGATTATCTCTCAGGATTAGGGTTCCATTGAATTCCTTTAGAAATCACTGTTACTTGTCAAACACTGTAAAAAGATCTGAATGGTGAGAGGTGTGTATTTAATACCAAAACTAGAAATGTACTGCTTCCTTTTGTCCTCCTCCGCGTCCGAGGTACACCCTATCAGAAAGGTTTCTCCCCTTTTGAATCATGTCGGCAGGCCCCCTCCCTTACTCCCCCAGAACCACCGACACCGTGCATGCTGAAGTCCATAACTATACACTCCTTAAGTCCTTACAGGCGCTCCAGTCTGTTCAATCCCAGGTACACCAGCTCATTAAGGACACCCGTCCCACCCCATTGGACCTCACAGACCAGCCAATACATCCCTTCCAGCATGGAGACTCTGTCCTTAAAAAATTCGCCACCTCCGGCCTCACCCCTCATTGGAAGGGACCCTACACAGTTATCCTGACAACACCCACCACACTCAAGGTGGAAGGACTAACGGCCTGGATTCATCACACCCACGTTAAGACTGCCCTACAGGAAGGACAATGGAGCGTCAAACACTCATCCCCCGATTCACTAAAGCTAAGACTTGTGCACTCTTCGAGGTTACCACCCTCACCACCCTAATCTGTGCTGTAAATCCCTATAGCAAACCCCCCCTAGAACCCACCTACTATCAATGGGTCCTCACCGAGGGCTCCACTGGAGGATATGTTAGTTCCTTAACCGGGAAGGGATCCACCCTAGTCAGCTTAACTCTGGAGTACATTCCAAAGAACCCCATTACCTTCTCCCCAGACCTCTGCGCCCTCCTGGGCCCCAACCTAAATTTCAGAACAAGTGGAGGTATAGCCGGGTGCGGGAGTTCAGGGGCAGAGCAACAACTATCTGTGCCCAGGATCCACCCCACAAAAAAGGTGGAACTGTGGAGACTTAAACGAATTCTTTTGCCCCCATTGGGGTTGTGAAACTATCTCCACTATATCAGGGTACACCAAGAACAGAGACTCCTTCATCTCTTTTAACTGAGACTCTCCCTCATCCCCATGCTACACCGGGTCTTGTAACCCACTCAAAATAACTGTAACTACCCCAGATGGTAGACGGACAATGGGGTGAACCTGGGGTCTCAGAGTATATATGCGTGGATGGGACATGGGAAACATCTTTACCATCCAGTGTATAATCCCGCCCAGACCCAACCACCCTCTAGGACCCATTGCCCAGGTCATACAACAAGAGGCCCCCCTAAAAATACAAAGCCCCCTCATCCAGTCAATCAATACCCCCCCTCAACAATCTTCCCCTACAACCCCAACTCGGCTCGAAGAGGACACAACCCTGTTAACCTTGTCGTCCTCGACTCACCACCTCCTCAACAAATCTAACCCAGATTTAGGAAAAGACTGTTGGCTCTGTCTAAACCCTCAACCACCGTTTTATACCGGATTGGCTTCCCAATTACCTGCCAACCTGTCGAATTCTTCATGCTCCCAGTCCACATTCCATTTAACCCTGGGAGACATAGAAGGGTCTGGGCACTGCTACCATTCCCCAAATTACACCCTTGCAGGTTCTTCCTATGGACATTATTGTAATGTCTCCCACAATGTAAACTTTAATGGTAAAAACCTTTACTATCGGGCCCCAGATACCACTTGGTTAGCCTGCACTTTTGGTCTCACCAACTGCATTTCCGCATACCAGTTCAGCGGCTTTACTCCCATACTCTGCACCCCGGTACACATCCTCCCCAGAATCGACATTTATGACGGCCAACAGGGACTTAACCTCCTGGCCCCATCAGATATTATTTCTGCCCGACGGAAGCGAGTCCCTATCGTCCTCCCTCTACTGGTTGGATTAGGCATTGCTGGCTCCACCGCAGTTGGAATATCAGCTCTTAAAACTGGGGACCAAAATTTTAAAACTCTCTTACAGCACACAGATACTAATTTAAGCCACTTGGAAAACTCCATTTCCCAACTCATTGATCAGGTTGAGTCTTTGGCTGAAATGGTCCTCCAAAACAGGCGAGGACTAGATTTGTTATTCTTAAAACAAGGGGGGGTTATGTGCCGCCCCTCAATGAACAATGTTGCTTCTATGCTAATAGGTCAGGCCTCATCCCAGAGAGCCTCTCCCTGGTCAGACAGAATTTCGAAACCAGAAAATAATTTTCAGAGGCATCAGAAAGTTGGTATCAAAAAATATTTTCCTGGTCCCCTTGGCTCATTTCTCTCGTTACGGGCCTGGTGGGACCTCTGACCTACTTCTACTGGGACTCATGTTTGGCCCCTGCCTCCTAAACCAACTGCTCAGGTTCATAAAATCTAGGGTAGACTCCATAAAATTAATAATATTAAGGTCTCAATATGAGCCCTTAGAACAAGCAAACAATACTAACCTGTTGGAGGAATCAATGATTTAATTCCTGTAAATAAAGCAATGGGGGAATGTGACATGGTAAAAGCCCCATAAATCTCTGTAACCCTAATGTGACAGGCAAGCAGTTCAAACCCATGCCATCTTGGCCCCTGCGACTTGTAATAAGTAACTAAGGTCTGTAATTTCCACCCATACCCAGGCAATGTGTAAACTAACGCTTATCTTGACTTCTGTAAACCACTTAAGTAACAATGGGAATATCCAAAGTCCCCTGGCCCTCGGAATGTCCGGAGCCCCTCACCCTCATCTCCGCCCAGGAGGTGATCTACGGAATCCACTGGCCCCCGGAATGTCCGAAGCCGCTCACCCCCCCAAGGTGGTTTACGGGCATAAAAGGTCTTGACACCGTCCTTTTGGGGCCACGGGTTGGAGAGACTCGAGTCCTCCGTGGCCGCCGGCAATAAAGACCCTGCAATTCGGCATACTTTTGTGTTGGTGTTGACTTTCTATGCTCGCTGCAGTACAACAAGCCTGTTAATAGTCTCTGTCTGCAATTTTTCACCTCTGAGCCAGACCATCCCGTACCATTCATTAATGATATGTTTTCGTTATCAGCAGACTTCTCAGTGGTCAGATACATATACTCCAGCTTTAAAGGCAGCAACCATTACGCACAGTGACCAGCTTGGCAGGGGCAGCCTCTCCCTTCCGTCCCACCGGAGTGGGATACAGGGCATCCCGGGGTCCTCACCGCCCCCCTCTATGAAAGTCCCACATCCTAAGTGGATTGTGGGCAATTTCTTTCTCATCCAGACCCCATACCTCCTTCCTGGTGTCTTCCCCGCTCCATCTTCTTCGTCCCTGGCGCAGACCTCCACCTCATCTCAGGGCGCGGCACTCGCTTCCTCTGCGACATGTGACATTGATTATATCTTGTCTTTCTCTGAAGATTTCACGGAGCGCGTCTTTCCCTACGGGGCGGAGCATGTCAGTCTTCTTTTGCATCCTCATGCCGCCTTGCACACCGTCAGACACAGGGCAGGCGTGTGACAAACGCCAGGTCGCAACAAGTCTGAGTTTCTTCATGGAAGAAATTTCGAGAGAGAAGGCGGGTGGGGGTGATCTGGGGACAGACATCAACTCAGTGAGTCTCATGAGGAAGGAACCGGCCAACCGCCGTGAGCGTAGAACTGGCGCAAGCAGGCTGAAGTGGCGGTAACACGGTCGGGCCGAGACTTCCGCCGACACTTCCGGCGAGACTTAACTTCCGCCGTCCAGGGCCGTCTGTCCTCCCGAGGTGGAGGCCGCCGCTGCCCGCGGGGAAGCTGAGCGCCAGGGTCTTTTCCTCTCCCCTCCTCCTCCTTTGGGAGCGGGGCCCTGCAGTCGCGCTTCCGCCTCATATCCCACGTCAGGACCCGCGACACGGGACTCGGGCTGCCGGCGCCCTCGCGTGGTTCCCCTCGCCGGGACAGCAGCCCTCCCCGCCGCGCCGCGTGGACTTCAGTGCCACGCGGGAAGGACGCCAGGGAGCCGCGCAGGGGCAGCCCCTTACGCCTGTTTGTCCCGCAGCGCCCTGGCTGTATCTGGCTTATTGCTCATGCTTCAGTCAGGGAATTAGGCAGCGCGCCCCTCAGGACGCAGCCGCGCTGACGGCCATTGCCGCCCTCCCCCGTGCGCATGCGCGCTGGAACGCAGGCGTCCCCCGCAGGTTCCCGCCAGCTCTGGCTTGACGCTCCGGGTGAAGCGGCTCCAAACCGCCCGCTGAGCTCGCCGCACACGCAGTCCTTGTCCGCACGCTGTTCCTGGACTCTGCTGAAATTGCAGCCAATTCCACAGCCCAAACACGGAACATCGTGAGTAAAACCGTTATCCAACACTAGCCTTTTTTTTTTTTGATCAGTGACCTTTTGTTTCATGTAACAAGAGAACAAAGCTGCGTCTACCATATAGCTGGGTTGAATTTACTGGCCAGAACATTAGCGATTACATTTTGACCAATAATATAATCAAGTCTCTTCAGAATATCTCTGGGGGAAAAAACAAGGTAAAACAAAATGACAGCAAACCACCTTCCCATGGTGGCCAGATTCTGAGTCTAGTGCTTTTTATTGAAAGATGAGAATTTGGCGAACTAAAAGTAGATTACATTCCTATGCATTGAAAGAAAATAAACATTTCTGGTCAGAAATTTGACATGCTTAATTCTAAGTGGAACCACAATTAAAATGTAACAACTTGAATTTTCAAAAAATGTCCTTTTGTTATGCTATTTTAAATAAAACTTTAAACACCTATTAAAAGTATGGTATACATTTAAAGATAGCTTTTCCCTGAATAATTTGTTAGTAAGGAAATTCCTTGAACTCCGTAACATATGGGGTTTTTGAGTAGCTATATTCGTCGTGTAAAAACAATTTACCTTTTCCATTAAATAAATTCAAATTTTACTTAATTGACACTAATGCCCACACACAAGAAATTTCAAACGCAGGGATAATAAATTATCATTATTCTAGAAACCCTGGTACCACCTTGCCCTACCACAGCCAGTGTGGTGGTTTTCATCTTTAAATGTCTGGGTACTGAGCGTAGCTGCCCCTGCATCCCGGGCATATTCAGATTCTCTGGCAATCAACTTTTGTGGGAGAAGGGAAGAAAATATGATGGGGTAGAGAAAGAAGTTGAAATGCTGATGCAGTCAACATCAAGCCTTAGCCAACCCCCAAGGCATTCTGACACTGGACAGGCCCTTCACGGTTGCCCAAGGTGGCCAAACAGGAAGAATCTTTATACCCTAGCATATGCTAGTCATGGGGAGACAGATGCCGGAGAAGGGGGCTGGACTTCAGCAAATGGCTTTCTTCAGCCTGAGGTAATTTGCCAGAAGTCTGGGCAATTGCAGCCAACTCCTGCTTGACTCTCCCAGCAGTCGGGGTGTACATCCTTCAACCAGCAATAGGAACATGCAGCAATGTGAGGACTTCCACTTTGCAAAGTGAAGAGTGCTGTGGTCTGGGGGAGGAACTTTTGCCCTTCTTTTTTCCACTGGGGGAGAACCAGTGTTGTCAGGCTCTGCTTCTTCCTTGGGTCCCACTGTCTTTAGTAGAGGCCTTCTTGGGCAAGCAGCCTCCTTTCCTCAGAGAGCAGACAAGTAATGTCTACCAGAGTTCTGTTTACATACAGAGAAGGGAGACAGCTGTCTCAAAAAATCTCTTTAGTAAATCATCCCGTGGCACCCTATGTCACAGCCCTAGATTTTTCCTTTTATGGATTTACTCCAGAGTGGGGGAAAACCTGCATTTTTCTCAGCTGTCTTGGGCTATGGCCTCCTCTTTCTTTAAAAATCAATCTCATCTCCTCTGATATTTCCAATAACATTTCAAGAATCTAGTCTATTCCTAACACCCTTTCTTGTTTCTCTGTGCTATTATGACTTTCCTTTTTCAACCTACATTCATTTTCTTCCATTTTGCTCTTGAGCAGGAAGCCTATGTACACAGTTTCGGCCTTGACTGCAAGGGACAAGTCAGCTCAGTAGAATGGAATGGGTATTGGTTGTGGCTTCAGGCAGACACTTCCTCATGTCTACCACTTACTATGCGACTTAGGTTCAATCACATACCCTCTGTGAGACCCAGGGTCTTTTTAAAGTGGGGATAGCCAGGCGCAGTGACTCACGCCTGTAATGCCAACACATTGAGAGGCCGAGGTGGGAGGATTACTTGAGGTCAAGAGTTCGAGACCACCCTGGCCAACATAGTGAACCCCCATCTCTACTAAAAATACAAAAATTAGCCATGTGTGGAGGCAGTTGCCTGTAATTCCAGCTACTCAGGAGGCTGAGGCAGAGGAATCCCTTGAAACCGGAAGGCGGAGTTTGCAGTGAGCTGAGACCGCACCTTTATTGCCTGGACAATAAAGCGAGACTCAGTCTCAAAAATAAATAAATAAATAGTAAAATGAAGTGGGAATAATAGTACGTACCGCATTCATTAGACTCAAGGGTATAAAAGTGCTTAGCATCACGTTTGATATGGAAGCTGCGCGCAAGCGTTGGTTGTCCTCTACTTCCTTTGTGTTCGTATCCCTCATAATATTCATGTGCCTGGTGTTCTCATGGAAAAGCAAAACTCTAATAATTGAATAAAATCCAAAATTCATCAGAAAAGGAGACAAAAAACCTTAAAATTCAGCGAGGCTTGGTTTGTTTTCAACCTGATTGCTTAGGCAATGGTGGCTGTGATATTGTCACTGCCGAATACTGCCTTGAGGTTCCACAGAATGTCATATGTGACAGTGATAGCATTTTACATTATGTCTTTTTGCTTAACATACTTGTTTTTTTTCCTTCTATTTCTCTGTTATTATTTGTTTATTCTTATTTTACTTTAGGTGCATACTATAAATGGCATTTCTCCCCATGTTATCCCCTCCCCACCCCCCCGCTGCCTCTCCCCTACCCCCCCACAACTGCCCCCAGTGTGTGATGCTCCTCTTCCTGAGTCCTCGTGTTCTCATTGTTCGACACCCACCTATGAGTGAGAACGTATGTCTTTTGGTTTTCTGTTCTTGTGTCAGTTTGCTGAGAGTGGTGGTTTCCAGGTTCATCCAAGTCCCTACAAACTACACGAACTCATCGTTTTTTATGGCTACATAGTATTCCATAGTGTATATGTACCACATTTTCTTTGTCCAGTCTATCATTGAAGACAGTGTGGCGCTTTCTGAAGGATCTAGAAATAGAAATTCCATTTGACCCAGCAGGATATGTTTATACAGGAATGTCTTATTTTCTCAATCACTTTTGAAGGATGGTTTTTCCACATATGGAATTCTTGATTCACAATCTTTTCCTCTCAGCACTTTGAGTATATCATCCCACTGCCTTCTGGCCTCCATGATTTCTGGTGAGAAATCAAGTGTTAATCTTATTTAGAATTCCTTGTGTGTAATTCTCTTTTGCTACTTTGAAGATAATTTAATGTCTTAATGTGAAAGTACTTCATATCATAACAATTTTAAGGCCAAAGAGAAAGAAAATAGCAAAAAAGTTCTTCAAATTTTTGTGTGTATGTGTGCATATGAATAGTTAGGTAAGAATCGTAGTTGAATCTCTGAGAATTATCCCACAGATGCACGGAGGCTCGTACTCTGACTATGGTTGTATTTTAACAAAAGATAATCATATTTTTCTTAAGCAAAAACATGACTTCAATGTCTGAATTCAGCACGATGGGGAGGTGAGAACAGAGGCAAGAGAATGTGGTTGATAAAGTGGGTTACCCTGAATGGCTAACTGCAGTCACTTTCTGGGGACCGGTGAGCAGCACTGGTGGTGGGGGGAGTGTAAATCAGTGTCAGCTGCTGAGCCCCTGCAGCAGCTGGAGAGGCTGGAAAAGGCAGAGATGCTAAGGATGTTCCTGGACTGGAAGAGGGCGGATTCCATACTTTCTAACTTTACCAGTTTTCACACTGGTGAAGCTGACTTTGTCCTCAGCACTCAGTAGTACACTGCGTGGGCCAGGGATTGCCATTCATAGTTGTTGGGAAGATTTAAAAAGCACACAGTGAGGCCTCACAATACAATGTCGTGTGCTGTTCTCTGAAGCCTCAGTTTCCACTTCCAGGAAACTTGCTTTCTCCTTGCAGAGGCTGCTGAAGGCAAAAGCACCTCACTCCCAGTTCATTGAGCGTGAGTTCCAGCTGAGACGTGGCCTTGAGATTTTTGAAACATTGATATGGAAGATAAAGAAAAATGCAGATTCTTGTCTTATAAGGAAGAAAGCCTTGAAGACAGCTCTTCAGTCTCTGCCTTTGAGGGATTAGAGGGATGTACCCATGATCAGATCTTCAGTTATGCAAATACACCTTAGAGACCACAGCCAGAAAGATGATGCTCTGAAATACTCTGGTCGGAAGGGAACAATTGCTCCATGTAACAGTGGAGAACATTGTCTGTATATCGTGCTGAGCTGCATGTTATTGTGTACCCTTGAGAGAGCTTTTATTTTCTTATAAATAGGGTTTGGGATTGTTGTGGGTCTGAAAACTGCTGCGTATTTTTGAGATGTGTATTTTTCTTTTCAGTTGCCTATGAGAGATTGGGGGCTGAGGGCCTGAGGTGAAGCCTCATTTGTAGGTGACTGTTGGACCCTGGTATAAGTAGTGCGGGGCCCACCCTGGGAATGAAGGAAGACCCAGGCCTAAGGAGGGATGGTATCGTAGGCACAGGGGCTCACCTCCTGGGCACTGACGCTGGCTTTCTCACAAGGGCCATTCCTTGTAGAAACCTCACTGAGCCTGTGCCTGTTGAACAGCTTCATAAGAGGCAGACATCAGACAAAGAAAGCCCCAGCGAGAGATTGACACAGGGTCTTCTGCCCAGACACGTGCGCCAACAATCCAAGGAGCTGTAGAAATCGCAAGTGGGGAAGCTGGGGGCTTGAAGGTATCATGATGCGAACATGGGTGGGAATGCGACTGTTTTGCCACATTGATTAAGGTAGAATTCTCACTTCCTTCTCCACTTGGGGAAATGCTTGAAGATTTGCTTTGTGAATGCTAGGTTAAGGTTTGGCCCAGAGTTCATCAAGTTTATTTTAAAAACGGGCATGAGGCTGGGTGTAGTGGCATATGTCTGTAATTTTAGCACTTTAGGAGACTGAGGTGAAAGCTCAGGAGCTTGAGACCAGCCTGGGCAGTATAGTGAGACCCCATCTCTAAAATAGTTTTTTAAAAATTAGTCGGGCGTGGTGACGCATGCCTGTAGTCTCTAGCTGCCCCAGAGGCTGAGGTGGGAGAAGCACTTGAGACTGGGAGGTTGAGCCTGCTGTGAACAGGATCACGCTACTGCACTCCAGCCTGGGTGGCAGAACCAACCCTGATAAAAAAAAAAAAAAAAAAAAGAAAAAGAAAGAAAAGACATTATGTCAACATAGCCACTCTGATGTTGTTTTAAAATAGTTTAAATTTTAGTTGAGTTATAACCCGAGATCCCGCCCAATGAAGGAGATAAATAAATTACACGGAACTTAAAGAACTTAGGGGAAGGCTCAGGAATAATCTGAAAGAATGGAAATCAGGGTGCTTCCGTGGGGACCTTCAGTATCAAAACAGAGGGTCCGCACGACAAATGGAATGACTGGAAGTGGGAGTGCACTGGGAGGAGACAGCTGCGCTGAGTATAAATCCCACTTATGATCTGTGGTCTCAGACCAGTGAGAAATTTGCATCCTCCATTAGTTTTTGAGAAAGGCTCACAAATTTTACCTAAAAACAAATGTCATTAAAACATAAGAAGCTGCCAATCCCCTGTAAACCTGTAATGTTTCAAAGTGAAAACTTAGCCCAAAGTCAGAGGCATGGACATTGCCCCCCAGAGAGATGCCCAGGCAGGGGGCACGCTGGTGCTGACGCTTATGGCAGTTGAGGGGATGTTGATGGACTATTTGAAAGAGATTGCCTTGCCGTAGCAGATCCCTGCCAGCCATAATTTAAAGGGACAGAAGTCATTAGTTTGCATTGTCACTCTCTTTGTGCCAATAAAACGTGTATTGCCTTTCTTTGCAAGTCTCGTTGCTCTGTAACTCAATGTCAGCAGTGAGTGAGACCTGCTTTGGTAACAGTGACAACTGCAGATTTCAGCAGCGTTAATGTTATGCACGTGGATCTGGTCTTCTGAAGGTTAAGCTGGGCTGTTTTCCAAGCTGCACTTTTACTCTCAGTGCTGCCGGGGGGAAGAAAAAACACTGATGATCCTCTATGGTCCAGAAAGTTTATACCATTTGTTTTCTAATAAAAGCAATAATAAACTTAACTCAAAAGCGAAATTGAAGTTCTAGCCTCTTGTTTAACTGAATCAATTGTTTGAAATTTAATCACAGAGCAATCGAGCAAATTTTTCTCTGATTTGTTTGGATATAATCTAGCAATCTGCTGCTAAATCCTTGTTCTTTAAAAAGAGGTAAATTCAGCTGGGAACACCCTATTTACAGCCTGTGTACATCTGAATCTCTCATCATAATTTATGTGAATTACCCCAAATTTATGTTTTCATGGACCATTTTGTCTGACCACTTTGTTCTTTATTAGTAGTAATATACAGGATCTAGCAGTCACTTTTTAATATCTGAATATTTGCATAGCATCTCACTCTCCCCTCCTGTGGCTCATGAAAATGTTTCACACAAACCTTAACAGGGCTCTTCCAAAGATATCCTGAGAAGACATCTGGGGAAATAAAATATTCTTACCTCGTTATTTGTAGAATACGTCGTATTAACTCAGTGCTTAATACTCTCTACAATTCGTTTTGTGTATGCAATGACACCTAATCATCACAGCCATGCTGTGAGGGAGGAATGGCCCCCTTTACTTTACAGCTGAGGCAAATAAGGTCTAAGCCATACACTGGTGAAGACACTGCTTACAATTGCCTACTTAGTGGGGATCCTGGGGCTTGGTGCCATGCATTTGCCCTCCACATTATATGCTCTTTTTTCCACACAACTCTGCCTCTCATGTTACTGTGGATCTCACCACTGCGGTATGTGGATAATCTATTTCAAGTGTGGTTCATTAACTGAGACCATAACTCCATTTCAGCTCCTATTAAGAGGTGAAAAACGCTTCCCTATCTCTTGAACTTGGATGGACCTTGTAATTTCCCATCATCAAATGATCTATAATATGGCATGCCTTTTAATTCTTGAACTCAGGATGGCTGTGGCTTCCAATACTATTTTCTTGGAATGTTTCTGACACTGTGTGAAGAAATAGCTGTCCCAGTCATTTCATCCTTGAAACTTAGACTCAGAAATGTGAGAACCACCCACTCAGACCTTCACTTCCAGCCATGCTGCCTGCAGCCACTGGAGTCAGCCCAGGGGAGGTTGAAACACCCTAGCTTGGCTGTAATGAATACATTTTAAACAATCCTGCCAACTCCATTTTGCCCACCCTGAGCTATGTTGCCCACCCCTGAGCTATGTAGGGCATTCTGTTCTGAGAGCTTGTGGTCTGAGACACCTGGTATCTTTGTAACCAATTTTCTAAGAAACAGGACCCACTGGCCTGTACATCCTGTACTTGGAAAACCGTGCAACTACTTACCCAACATTCTGAGTAAAAAACAACTTTTTTGTTAGGCATCTCCCCTTCCCCTAACCTGCTCCTTCTGCTTCTGTAGTAATCTGCTTACGACCCCCTGACCCTAACTGGTATAAAAAATGTTGACTGCCCTTTGTTCCTGGCTGAGAGGTTTGAGCTCTAGCTGACCCTGGGATGCCGGCCAAGTAAAGGTGGACTCTCAACAAAGTCAGTGCGTAGTGCTTCTGTTTAAACTCACTCGGGTATAACAAGGTGAGCGGAACGAATGCCCTGTTGACCTACAGAGTCAGCAGAAATAAAACATTGGTGTTTTGGTGCAGTTTGTTACACAGCAATAAATAACTGATACAGTAAGCATTATTAGAAATCACTGTAAGAATGCATATGCATAAGATGTTTAAAATTCATTAACTTAAGACCAAAAAAAGTGTCTTATCGTGATGCAAAGGAAAATAAGATTAGGAAAGATTATTTCCTAGGTCCAAGTATTATTATTTTTGTTTCCTTAATGCAATATGAGGCATATTTTGGGTCAAAGTTTTAATAAGAATGAAAACAATGTATTAGGCTGGAAGTGGTGGCTTGTGCCTATAATGCCAGCACTTTGGGAGGCCAAGGCAGGCAGATTGCTTGAGCCCAGGAGTTCAAGACTAGACTGGTCAACATGGGGGAACACCATCCATACAAAAAATACAAAAATTAGCCTGGTATAATGGTGTGCACCTGTAGTCCAGCTGCTCTGGAGGCTGAGGCTGCCGGATGGCTTGAACCAGGAGGTCAAGGCTGCAATGAGATGAGATAGCACCACTGTACTCCATCCTGGGTGACAGAGTTAGACCCTGTCTCTAATAATAATAACATATTACTCCATTATTAAAAATCATAAACAAGTTTAGACAGAAATAGGGTTTCAGCTGCATTATAGGAATTTGCTGAGTCTTATAAAATGTTTATATTAATTTTTTTATTAGACCTTACAATAGCCATTCTATTGGATTGAATAGCACACAGTTTTAAAAACAATCTTAAAAATAATAAGAAAGCAGTTGGAAAATGAAATAATTTATTTTCCACAAAACCCAAGCTTTATGCTTTCAGAACGATCGTGGGGTCAGTCAGACTTGGGTTCAAATCATGGCACAGCTGCACACTGGCTTTTGGCTGTTTGACAAATTGCTTAAGCTCTCTGAGGCCTGAATCCCTCAAGTATAAATTCCTTAGCATAGCTCCAAATTAACAATAAGATTCATTTGTAGTTAATGTTTCCCTTATTTTAGAACATCCTCTGCCTATGTTTCAAAAATAAAATAGTGCCAGAACCCAATCTTGGTGGGTGCAGTGACAGTACAGGAAATATATTCTCCCTGGTAGATACAAGCTTCTCTTGATTCTCTTGGTTTTTTAAAGTAATCAACAATGTCATCTTCAAATAATATTAACTTTACTTCCTTTCTTCCAGTTGTCATCATTATTTTCTGCTGTTACCGCCTTATGACCTTGATTATATAACTCAGGTCTTTTAATGTGTGTTACGATGATAAAAAGAGCTTAGTACCTTAAAAATCTAGGAAGAAAATAATCTGAGTTAAGAAAATGAATCAGGGATAATGGGAATATTTCAGAAGTAACGAGATGTGATGATGGCAAGAACTAGAACAATATCTTAGGATATCAAAAGGCTTGTTTTAAAAAAAAAGCAGGCAGGTTCCAAATGGCTCTCTAATATGCCCTGGGCTAGGGCGTTGTGGAGTCAGTGGTGACCCAGTGCAGATCACAGGCCGGGGCAGAGAGGACTACTGCTAGCCCAACCGAGCACTTGGAAAAGCTCAGAGACATGCAGGCTCTAAACACAGATATTCCCATTCACTAGTCTGGGATTGCGATGAGCTTAGAAATCTGTATTTTAAAAAGTGTCCCAGATAGTTCTTTGTACAGCCAAGCTGGAAACCAATGGGCTAATTGGCCATGACCAACGAGTAGACAATATTTTTAATAGATATTAAGATATACCCTAAGTAAAAAGGAAACCCACTTATAATTCTCAACTTCAAAGAAAAAGTTCCAATAATATAGATTAAAGAAAAAGTGTCATATGGTTATATTTTTATATTTTTCTCTAGTTTGAAACACTCTACCTGGTGCAAAATATCTTATGTTGATTATTATTTGTAAGCTAGGTTTTACGTTTATGAAGTAACTCTACATGCGCTCTTTCCTGTGGCCTCTACAGCAGCTCTTAGAGGTTGTGGGAGTAGCAATGCCAGCATCTGCTTCGTATTACACAACTTGTAATGAGCCCTTACTTCCTTTCTCCATGGAAAACTTCCATGTGGCATTTATTCTCTCAGAATTGAAATAGCCACTGCTTCTAGTTCTCAGAATATATGGTGTTAAATCTACTTTTGTGCTTTTTCATATGTCGGTCCCTCTGCTGAGAATTTCATTCCTGGACTTATTCGCGTAAACGAAGTCTCTGCTGTGTTCATGTTGCTGGTTTGATGGGTCAGCAGGACAACCAGGGAGCCAAGCCCTCCACACTGCTGTGGCCTCCCCTGTCTCTGAAGTACATTATAGCACCTAAGTGCAGAGGCTGTCCTCACTGCCCTTCCCTGCCCTCTTAAGGGGATTTGTTTTATCCGCAGGAACATATAACAACGGAAAGAACCCAACTTAGACTTTGCACAGAATTCCGTTTTAAAAGCTGTCTTATCTATTTTCCTCTGGCTCAGCAATTCTCACATTTTTTTGGTAACCTCATTGTAACCTCAAAGATACATAAAAAATGAACTTAGCACATGAGAGACATCTCTTCTGCATTTCCTAGGTGTGGGCATGATCTTCTTGCTGCTTCCTCAGACTCTTTCCTTTCCCCCTTCTCTACCCTCCCCTACCACCTAATATGTTGTAATGCTGGTGACTGTGAATTGCTTCATAGTCACTTTCATACCTTTGCACGTCTGTAATTAATAATTTTTAAAAATAAAGTGTTTGCAAACTTTAACACTTTAAATACTATTAGTGACAAATTGTTGGCCACATCATTATTGTATGTCACGAGTCAGGACACCCCGGGGTGGAATGCCAGCCTCCTGCCCGCTGCCACCCTTCGCTGCAGATGGGCAAGCCTGCCCACTGTGCAGGCTTCCCCCTGGGGGTATCAGCTCAATGACTGCAGAGTATTTCTCTCAGGCATGCTGTGACAGTTAGGCCAACAATGAGTGATGAATGTGACAAATAGACACTTTCTGCCATGCACTGAGGTGGGTTGCTGTTAGTACCACCTAGACAGGAACGTCTAAAGATATATTCAACCAGCAGATGTTGCATGTATTTTTCTCTAAGACAGAACAGTCTAATCTCATGTGAAAGAGTCCATTCCCCTTGTTAAGATGTGTTGGTGCTACACTAGAGAAAGCATAACCTGATGTAATTAATTGAAGGATGAGACTCTGTGATTATTGTGATATAATGATAAATCTATATTTGGTCTCTGCCCCTGGTTCCTGGCACATGGCTCCTAAAACCCTTGGCATCTCCAGAGGTATAACAGTGTCCTTTGTATGCTAATGAGATAACTGGCAGCTGAGGATCCCCAACTAGCATCAAGATGGGGTCCAGTCACCAGGAAGACCAAGGACTGCCTAGTGGTGGGGATTTTCAGCCCCACCCCCAGCCTCCAGGTCAGAAAGAGGCTGAGAGTTGACTTGATCACCAGTGGCCACTGATAGAATAGATCACGCCTATGTAATGAAGTTTTCATAAAAACCCAAAGGATCGAGTTCTTGGAGCTTCTGGACAGGTTGACAGATGGAGGCGCCGGAAGTGTGCTGTGCTCAGAGAGAACACAGACACTCCACACTCTTTTCAAGTATGCTGCCTATGCATTTTGCCATCTGACAGTTTTTCAGACTTTGCAATAAACTGATAAACATTAGTAATGTGTTTCCCTGAATGCCGCGAGCTGTCCTAGCAAATTAATCGAACCCCAAGATGGGACTGTGAAAACCCCAACTTATAGCCATTCAGTCAGAAGCACAGATCACAACCTGGTGCTTGTGATTGTTGTTTGAAGTGGGGGGACAGTCTTGGGGACTGAGCCCTCAACCTGTGGGATCTCAGGCTAATTTCAGTTAAATAGTGTCAGGATTGAGTCACATTGTGGGACACCCAGTCGAGGTCTGCTGGAGAATTGTTAATGGGGAAAAATTCACACATTCATTTTGGTGACCAGACATGAAGTATTTAGGGTTGCAGGTTAAGAATAGAAAAAAATAGTTTGGTTTTCTCTTATAACTCTACATAGACCCTGTCTTTTTTTTTTTTTTTTTTTTTTACCAGCTAATAATATTTAATACACATAGTACTAAAGGGAACAGGTAATATTTTCAGAACATAAACATTAGTGTAACCTCATTAAACTTATAAAGATAATTTTTTTAAGTAACAGAAACAGAATATTCTCCTGAACTGCAACATTTCAGCTATAATTTATTTCCTCAAGATTAAAATAATACAACAGCTATGGAAGGTCAAAAGCTGGGCTGGGCACTCTTTCTAAGTCTGTCTAAATTTCTGAGGATAATTACACTAATTGTAAACAGCTTTGTCGGATATGTCTGGAAAAAAGCACTACTGGCCATAAACTACTTCAACGGGAAAATGATGGTGTGTGGAGGGGTGTGGACTGGGGAGTGAAGAGGGGAGTCTCCTCCCTCAGCCCTACTAGCAAGGCAACATTTGGGGAAAGTAGTGGGAAGGGGACATTCTGATGCCATGACAGACATTTTTCAGACAGATTTATTGTACTTGTTTTCAAGGCAAACTAGTTTTGTAGCTAAACAGAATATCTGTAAGCGTGTGGCTACCGCTTTGCAATGTGTGTGATAGTGAAATAAAAACCAATCACACAGCATGACTGGAGAATAGAAAAGTAACGTTTTATTTTCTTTTTTTGAGAACAAATGACTTTGTTAACGCAGCCAAAACAATTGATCTTTTTTATTCATATTTTATTCCTGGTCACTATTTTGAGTGCTGACTGGAGACTTGGGGCTCTCTTGGGTGGAATTAAAGTTTACCACAGCACACGTTTTTCCTAGGTTATGAAGGAGCCAAGCAAAAATGGTCTCTATTAGAAACTCAATAACCCTGGCCCCTAGATTTAAAAAAATCACCCAAAAGCAGACACGCAAAAACGCAGGAAGAAGGAATACTGTCTAGATGTGAGACTAATTTTTCTACCTGTGCTACTTTGTAGCTTGCTCAATTATTTGTGTCATTACATTCTCTACTCTACATTCTCTTCTTCTTCTTTGTATAGCTATAGAACCGTCTTTGCCATCCCCCATTTTCCAAACCCATCACCATCCAACACTCCCTTCAACTCAATTTCTTCAGAAAAAATATTCCTGAAGAGTAAAAGGGAATAAAAATCCCAACCATCCCACATTACTTCTTTATTCAATTTCGCCTTTCAGTGAACTAGGACGTGGGATAGCAAACAAAATAAATGAGCGCAGATGACAAAGGCAGTCACTTTCCTCACTCCAGTGGGCTCTCCTTTCTTCAGACATTCTCTGGCTATTTCAGAAGGTATCATGCGTGGTAATCATCGCCCAGACATGGAACTGTCCAGAGGAGAACTTTTCATGCTATCCAAGCAAAATGTTTGCATCCTAATTCCAGAATGCACAGCATGACATTTAAACTAAAAGGAGAGTCTTCCTGTTCAACGATGATTTCCTAAAATCAGGTGGCACTCATATTTTGTTGGATGTAATTTAAAAAGGTCATTTCCTTCATATATATGTTCATCAAGATCATAGACAAATTAATACAGAAAAACAGATTCTTAGTTCATCCATGAAGATACATGGCTGATTCTTCTCCTGTTTTGTCATGTCTGAACAAAGTCTCGAATATTAAAACAAAAATTGGATGAATAAACTCTTGTAATATATGTGCAAGTTTAGAAACTTTCACATTATGTAGCCATGAGTGGCTATACACTTCCATCCAGCTTGCAGGGACTCAATGTTGTTCAGAAGGAACTTACGTGACTAGAAATTTAAGGTAGTGATTCAAACATTGGCCTTACTGTAGCTTAATATTTTACTACCTCTAGTACATTAAAAATAGCATACACATTTAAATTTCATTATATATATTAAAATTAAATTTGCTTTGGGAATTTTATGATATCTTCAAATCACTGAAGTTAAAACAATGGGTTTTAAACTTATTTTTTCTCTATTATTTATAATTATTTATAAATTATAAATTAGTTATAAACTAATTTTAATTCATCTCATCTCTTCATCATAAGACATGATAATTTATGTGCAAAAATGTTTAATGCAGCGTTATTTGTAGAGTTAAAAACTGGAAACAATGTAAATGTGTAATTATAGAAGTATAACTGTGAAAAAAACAGTTTTTAATTTTTTAGTAAGAAAAGATAACAATTACCTATAGTCAATGACAACATTTTTGATGGTCGTTCTTTTCTATAAATCTGCTTTTTAATTTAATTTTTGAAAGTATATTCACAAAAATAGCATTTAGACAAATAACATATACATAGATTTGCTTCCATGTACATTTATCATTGTAAACAGCTTTACTTTTTTTTAAATCCTTGTTCAAATTCACACAGCCAGAAAGGGGTAGAACCAGACCACACATTTCAAGTAATCTTCATCTAAAGCCAGGTTCTTTCTACTAACTTGGGGGACCCTAAGCTGTGGTCACCATAAGCTGAGGTGACCCTCCTACAGTCAGATCAGGCACAGGGCCAGGTCCACACACCACAACACCCTCAAGACAGTTTTCTGCCAATTCCTTTTGCAAATAGATTTACTTTAAACAAATAAATCGTTCACAGAAAGGCAAAGTTAAATAAAGAAGAAACTTGAAATGGTTGGGAGTTTTATTCCCTTTCACTCTTCAAGAATATATGTATGTGTGTGTGTGTATAATATTTTATATATATAATATAATATATAAATATATATTTATCTGAAATATGTATATATTTACGTTCCCTCTCTTTTAACTTTCTCCCTTTAGGCACTAAATTTACCGGGTAGCCAGGATTACCAACTTAGTGTGTTTCGTTATAGCTTTCTCCATTCCAGTATAGTTACATCCAAAATAGAGACACACATACACATTTCCTGTTGCTGTCTGTCTTTTAGAAGGGATCATAAATTTTAAACTGACTTCTCAGCTTTTTGCTCTTCTCACCTGACAGTGCATTAGGGAAGCTTCTTTATCATTGAGTAAAATTCTAACATTTTTTTTTTGTGATTGTATATATAATATTTCATGATGTGTATAAACCTCAACTATTTCCCCGCTAAAGGGTGTTTCCATTGTTTCTGATTGTTTTAACACTGTGAATAATGCTGCATTAAGAACTTTTGTATAAAAATCTTTAAAACATGAGACTTAATTGCTATGTCGTAGATCCCCAGAAGTGAAGATGTTAAGTCAAAGATGTATCTTCTGGCCAGGCACGGTGGCTCATACCTGTAATCCCAACACTTTGGGAGGCCGAGGTGGGCAGATCACCTGAAGTCAGGAGTTTGAGACCAGCCTGCCTAACATGGTGAAACCCTGTCTCTACTAAAAATACAAAAATTAGCCAGGCACAGTGGTGGGCGTCTGTAATCCCAGCTACTTGGAAGCTGAGGCAGGAGAGTCACTTGAACCTGGGAGGCAGGGGTTGCAGTGAGCTGAGACTGCACCACTGCACTCCAGCCTGGGTGACAGAGCGAGACTCTGTCTCAAAAAAAAAAAAAATGTACGTTCTGTAAACTGTAATAGACAGTGAATGTCTTTTCAGTCTTCAATAAAAGTAGATGATACATTTCTATTTAATGTTGGCTAATCAAACAATTGGGCATAGTAATAATGATTACACTTGAGTAACCTTTCTAACTTTACTACAAACTGGAATTTTCTATTTTGTCAATTCTTATATTACTCTCATTTTCCTATAGAATATTGGCTTTTTGTTACTCTTCATTTTAATTGGTAAGGGTAAAATGAAGATTACCCTTCATTTTAATATGAAATATTTTGAGAAAATATTTTACTCCTGTATATTCTGTATTCCAGAATATAAAATTGATACATTCAATGAAAGTATTCCCTAAGTGATAAAATGGTCAATTTTTAAATCTGAAAATCCTGCATTATTCTTGGAAACAGAATTTCATCAGTGAACAACTGGAAAACCATATTAATGGCACGTTATTAGCAATGTAAATGACCTTATGGAAATCATGATTTAAGACATTGTGGAAATTAATTTGGATTGTCTAAAAATGAGACCTAGATTGGAATAAGGAATAAGAGTTTCTAAATGGTTTGTCCTCCTGTATTCATAACTACAACAAGGATTAAATATTTTTTCCCCAAATTGCATGTCTGGAAGCATTCTTCATGATATTTTTTAAAAAGGAAACCTAGCTTCTTCTTTAAAAAAAAAGGAAACTTAACTTTTTCCAACAAGCTGAAGCTTGTTGGTTGACTGAATTCTTGGAGGTAAAGAATGTGCGCTGGTACATTGAAGGGGGAAAATCAAATCACTTGCAGCTGACATTACTGGCAAACGTCAGTGAAGAGGTCACAGGCGGTTGGGAGAATTTTACCCCTTTGAACATTGTCCAGGTACTCGAGAGCCACTGACTTATATAAAGATAGTTATTGAGAACATTTCATAGCAGAGATGTGGGAAAAGCACGCAAGTCAGTCGTTTTTTATTCTAGGCTTAAGTTGTGCTTCAGCACTCCTTCTGAAAGCTAGATTCTTTCAAGAGATTAAAGTTCAGTGGTACGGGGCCGTATAAAGACATCTGAATAATTCCATAATATCTAGACATTTCTGAAGAAATACACTCTTTTTTAAAAGTAGCAGTTATTTATCAGTATTTTCTAATTTGTGATCCTGGATTCATGACTGGTTAGGGTAGTAAATATTTATGGGAAGAGATAACCCTGGAATCCACTTGGGGAAAAGAGAAAGTCACTTCACCTATGAAGGCAACGTTACTCTTCCAGCATTTTGCCACTATTTCAGTGTTCTTGCAACTGTTTATGCTTTGGACAAATATTTTTTTTTGCAGAAACACCTTATTTAATGATTTAATGTTGTAACAGTATGTAGAGCATAGTAGGTTCTCAATAAATATTTATTGAAAGAATAAACAGATTGTCATATTGTTTTATTAAATGTGTCAAAAAGGGCAAACCAAATTCATTTCTTTGGTATTAGACATTAAATGCCAAATTGTGTGTAGAAGAAGGGGCTGGGAGATGAAAGCTGTGACCATGCCTTATAACTTCACTGGAACCATCTGAAAATGCCTCCTGCATTTCAGCCCACCCTGATCTTTTAGATTTGCTTAGTTCATAGCCCCTGTCTTTACTTCGTACAACTGGAAATGCATGATCCTTTAGTCTCTGGATGTTTTTCTTGACTAATGAATTTTAGATATTACATCAGCTATATTTAGAGCATCCTTTTCATTTATTTGTACTTTCCTCCTATTATATGCCACTTTTTACAGTAGAGTATCCCAGATTTCACATTCTTATAAAGTTGCATAATTCCCTTAATTTTAAAATATTTACTTAATTAATATTTTTGGTTGCAGTGTATGTCTTAGATACTGAGGACATAGAAATATTTTCTTAGATGAAGAGTTTTATTTACATGACTAATCTCAAACTGCCACTTTGCGTATTGCGTATTTTTAATTTTTACATTGAAACACTTATAAAATATATTCATAGGATTTCTTATTAAAAGTATCATAGACCTCAGCATATCTTAGTAAGACCCTTGTAAAAACAACGACACAATTTGTTATTTTTTAAAAAGTAAATCAACAACAGAATAATACTAAATAACTATAATGAAATATTATAAATTTTGTGATGCCAATAGTTTGAAAATCAATCATATTTAATAATGCAATATTCAAAACCTGCCATGGAATGCAATTTCAGGGAAGCAACTTGGTTATTTTAGGTTTAGTTTTTTATTCTTAGCTATTTTTGGAAAGCTACAGAAGTCCTTGTAAAAAAACGTATCTATTGCTTGTAACTCCTACACGTTAAATTTCCCATAGGAATCTTATAATCTAGTTATAAACCTTAATCTTCCCTATTCATCTAGTCCTTGAAGTCTCAAAACCAGTCAATTTCAAGCAATTTATAGCCAGGTTTTATTGCACAACTTTTAGCTCAGGATGTTTCCCAAAGGCATGTGAAACTGACTAAGGAAACTCTCCATGAGCCAAGGTGGAAGGTTGTTTGAATTAATCTACTTAACTTCTCATTTCCTAAGAAAGATTTCCGTAAAGCTCAAATCGTTAAGCTTTGTGATTGAAACAACCAAAATTACATGAAATCAGTTATGCTTGGAGCCCTGCTCACTTGCAGAAAGGCAAGACAAGAATTCTGTGCCATACTACATGATAAAATTTGTGCTTTATTCATTTACACTAACTTATATTTTATGAAGATTTAAAATATGAGGGTTTAAAATGATTTCTAAGGTGATATAAAGGCAAAGTATTTGTGTTTAATAAATTTCCTCCCTAGGACTTTTGAAAAACACATAGCATGAACTAATTTCAGACCAAACACTTTATAATAAAAAAATGAAATAGCCTTGGCAAAGAAGAAAATTGTTTTCTTATGAAATGACATGTTTGCTTATACGGTCATTTCATAAGAAAATCATTCAATCAGATGTAAAGATTTTAATCTGAAAGCTTCGGGTACCTGCTTTTGTGTCTTTCTATCTCTCTATCTACCTGATCTTGTTTACACATTTTAGAATTATTTGCTCAAGAAAATGTTAAAAAGAAGTGACAAACTCTAAAATATAAACACCTCAAGAGATTTGCTAAAATAGACTGAAAATGCATTACGTTAGGAAATATTTCCACAGAAAACTGGTAATAAGTGGACAAGTAAAGGTAAACAGCTGAAACATTTTTGTTGGTCTTACTATTTGGCATGATGGAGTTAACAAAAGTCTCAGTATTTCTAGAAAATACTTTGGGCAGTATATTCTATTGTTAAACTATATGTCTTTATTTTAAGATAGTACATGATATGAAGAGATCAGATTTTATGTTGCAAGTGTATTTAAAACTAGACAATCTTAGTCACACATACTTTTTAATACACATAAATGTAAGAAATTTCGAAATAATTTAGTGTGGCTAAGGATGGGTTTTGTTTTAAGTGTATTCACAACATAAAATATAATTGCTGAAACTCAAATAAGAGAATATTTCTTACCTAGGCACTAAAAATAAGTCTTAGAAAAACTCAAAGCAATTATAGATTCAAATCCAGGAATGATATTAAAGACAAAAAGACCACATAGGTAACAGGAGTAGTGTTCCTTGCCATGTGATAGGCAGCTGTTAATAATTGCTAGGAAATTTGGAAAGTCCTTTTATGGGAAGAGAACCTGATCTGCGTCTTGCATCATTCTTGACCTTCCTAACGTGAATGAAAGGCAAAATACGCTAAGAAAACTAATTCAGACTTTGTCCTGACTCTTTCTGCACAAAATAGCACGTACGTAGGAAGTCAATCATTAAGCTTTGACCATGTCTACGAGGCCACAAGGGATACAGCACCTGCAGTCAAGCTATGCAGCACCTCAAATGGGACCGGACCAAATTCCTCATCTTAGTATCTACCCATTCAAAGTGTTTTTTTTCAGCAGAGTAGAGTTTTATTAAGCAACAGAAGCAAGCTCTCAGTAAGGAGAGGAGACCTGAAAGTGGGTTGCCACCAACAAGGTTGCCCCCCAGGGTGTTTTTTTTTTTTTCCTTTAAATTCTAGGATACATATGCAGAATGTGCAGGTTTGTTACATAGGTATACATGTGTCATGGTGGTTTCTTGCACCTATCAACCCATCACTCTTGCCACACCCCCGCCAATGGGTCCCTGGTGTAAACTGTTCTCCTCCCTATGTCTGTGTATTCTCATTGTTCAGCTCCCACTTATGAGTGAGAAGATGCAGTTATTTGGTTTTCTGTTACTGCGTTAGTTTGCTGAGCTTCATCCATTTCCTGAAAAGGACATGATCTCATTCCTTTTTGTGGCTGCATAGTATTCCACGGTGTATATGTACCACATTTTCTTTATCCAGCCTTTTACTGATGGGCATTTGGGTTGGTTCCAAGTCTTTGCTATTGTGAATAGTGCTGCAATGTGTGCCTGTATCTTTGTAATAGAATGATTTATATTTCTTTGGGTATATATGCAGTTATAGGATTGCTGGGTCAAATGGTATTTCTGGTTCTGGATCCTTGAGGAATTGCCACACCACACTGTGTTTCATAATGGTTGAACTAATTTACACTCCCACCAATAATGTAAAAGCATTTCTATTTTTCTACAGCCTCACTAGCATCTGTTGTTTCTTCACTTTTTAATAATCGCTATTCTGACTGGTGTGAGATAGGATCTCACATGGTTTTGATTTGCCTTTCTCTAATGATCAGTGATGTTGAGCTTTTTTATTCTTCTATGTTTTTTGGCTGCATAAATGTCTTCTTTTGAGAAGTTTCTGTTCATATCTTTTGCCCACTTCTTGATGAGGTTGTTTACTTTTTTCTTGTAAATTTGTTAAAGTTCCTTGTAGATTCTGGATATTAGCCCTTTGTCAGATGGTAGATGGCAAAATTTTTCTCCCATTCTGTAGTTTGCCCATTCACTCTGGTGGTAGTGTCTTTTGCTGTGCACAAGCTCTTTAGTTTAATTAGATCCCGTTAGTCAATTTTAGCTTTTGTTGGAATTGCTTTTCGTGATTTCATAGTAAAATCTGCCCATTCCTATGTCCTGAATAGTATTGCACAGGCTTTCTTCTAGGGTGTTTTATGGTTTTGGGTTTTACATTTAAGTCTTTAATCAATCTTGAGTTAATTTTTGTATAAGGTGTAAGGAAGGGGTTCAGTTTCAGTTTTCTGCATATGGCTATCCAGTTTTCCCAGTACTATTCATTAAATAGGGAATCCTCTCCCCATTGCTTGTTTTTGTCAGGTTTGTCGAAGTGATCAGATGGTTGTAGATGTGTGGACATATTTCTGAGGTCTCTATTCTGTTCTGTTGGTCTATATGTGTGTTTTGGTACCAGTACTATGCTGTTTTGGTTACTGTAGCCTTGTAGTATAGTTTGAAGTCAAGTAGTGTGATGCCTCCAGCTTTGTTCTTTTTGCTTAGGATTGTCTCAGCTATGCAGGCTCTTTTTTGGTTCCATTTGAATTTTAAAGTCGTTTTTTCTAATTCTGTAAGAATGTAAATGGTAGCTTGATGGAAATAACATTGAATCTGTAAGTTACTTTGGGCAGTATGGCCATTTTCATGATATTGATTTGGGAAGATTTTGTGCTACCATGCATTGAACTGTATTCCAGGGCTACAAAGAAGAATCTACTTCTAGCCATCCCCTCCTCATGTGTGGTTTTGCTTTCAATGGTTTTAGTTACTCACAGTCAACCACAGTTCAAAAATATTAAATGGAAAATTTCAGAAATAAACAATTCATAAGTTTTGAATTATGTGCTGTTCTCTACTTAGAGCATAATGAAATCTCACATGGCTTTGCCATGCCTCAGAGGCAAATCATCCCTTTGTCCCTCGGATCCACACTGTAGATACTCCTGCCCATTAGCAAGTTTGTGGCCTTCTCAGTTACCAGATCAACGGTTGAGGTTATTGCAGGGCTTGCTTTCAAGTCACCCTTATTTTACTTAATAAGGACCCCAAAGCACAAGAGTAGTGATTCTGGCATATCGTTATAATTGCTTTATTATTGTTTTTGTTAATCTCTTACTGTACCTAATTCATAAATTAAACTTTATCATAGGTGTGTATCTATAGGAAAAAGCATAGTTTATATAAGGGTTAGCACTATCTGCTGTTTCAACCATCTGGTGGGGTTTTGGAATGCATCCTCTGCAAATAAGACGACTATTGTATCTACACACAAGAGGGTCTAGTAGGAACACACACATGGAACTAACTAATTAATGATCATAGCTACTATTACCAAGACTAGTGATAGTATTATCATCACGTATGAGCTAGATTTGGCTGAAAGTGATTTATAAATATCTAACCTAATTTGGCTAGGCGGTTGAGTAGATAACATCATATTGCCACTTAGCAATATGCACATGTGGTCGTAGTGCTTAAGCCCTCTCTGCCTCAGGTTCCTCATTTGTAAGTTGGGGATCAACAATTGTTCCTACATTATATGGTTATTATAAGCATTACAAAAGTTAGTATATTTAACATAATTAGAAAAATGCCTAATACAGTTTAATAGTATAAGTGTTTACCAAATTAAAACACACTAAAACAAATGAAAACCCAACATAGAATTTCCTAAGCACTCTTGTAAGCCCGATAACCATATGTATAAATACCTGAGAAGCTGTTTCATAGTTTCACATGGAATCATAAAAATCACGTTTTTTCTCTGACTATAAATACTTTCAGTACTAATCCCAATAACACAGCTGATATTGTGTTTTAAAGGATTAGAATTTGACTTTTCCTAGCTCTTTTCATTTATTGGGTCCTTACCTCCATACTAATCTCATTATATCCATGATATTGTTTATAGATTAATAGGTAGGTAGTATTTTCATTTTATTAATGGGAATCTGAAGCCCAAAGAAGTTATACTGCTGGCTCAGTATCATAAAGAACAGAGATGGTCTGCACCATTGATGCTGAGAGGATTAATCAAAGAAGCTGTCGTAACAAAAACCTGCATTTACTCTGAAGGTGTTTTCCTTGGTGTGGAGAAATAATAATATTTCTTGATTAGGAACTTACCTGAAGATAACCACAACCAAAAGTCACCAACATTTGGTACAATCTAACATTAGTTGAAAAGGCACTAATCTCATTAAAAACTAAGAATCCAATGGAATAAAAGGTATAAGAAAGTAAATAAATAAAAATGTAAAATAAATATAATTAAAAATTCTTGCTGAAATTCCAGAAAAAGTCTAATCTACTTTTTAAAAATACATCCAGATTGCTATAAAAAAATAAGAAATCAAGATTTTTGGGTAATATAATTATTATATAATTAAAACAAGAAAAATTAATAGGGCAAGAGAATAGATTGAACACAGTTGAAAATCAAATTGATAAGCTATGAAATTGACCTGAAGTATTCTTCCAGAGCACAATAATAATGAAAATGATACAAAAATTATGAAGGAAAGATTCAAGGACAGAGAAGGTCATCTGCCAAAATGTGATACGTGTGATAGATTATCACGTAATAGTGCAATATTTTAAACTTTTCTGTTAAAGTTAGGAATAGACAATTATGCTATATCATTTGACTAGATGTTTAAGATAATGCAGCAAGTTAAAAAAAAAGAAGATGCAAAACCAGTTTGTGTTAAAATTGCATAGGAATTTTAAGATGTTTACCTGAAAATCTTGTAAAACTTTAGGAAGGTGGACAAATATTAGATCAACATGTACATATTAATAATTTCCTTTAGTAAAGCAAAGCTAATTAGGTAACATGATGAAATAAAATCCCATTCACTGTAATAATCAAGGTTCTTAAAAAAGGACCAAGTGTAAGATAAATTCTGCCAGATAATATTGAAGAGAACTATAAACATTATAATAACTATGAAATTATTTTTAAAAAACTAACAAAAGATATTGCCAGATGCTCAGATAACTGGAGAAATATCATTTCTGATGGAGAAGAAACTGTAAAATCTCTACAAATTAATATATAAATTCAGCACAAAATGCAATTGAAGTCTCAACAGGATTTTACATGGAACCTGACAAGCCGATTCTAACATTTATTCAGAAAATTCCCAACAAGAACCAATAATTTTTATTTATTTATTTATTTTTGAGACAGAGTCTCACTCTGTCACCAGGCTGGAGTGCAGTGGCATATAGGGTTACTGCAGCCTCCACCTCCCAGGTTCAAGTGATTCTCCTGCCTCAGCCTGCAGAGTAGCTGGGATTACAGGTGCCTGCCACCACGCCTGGCTAATTTTTGTATTTTTAGTAGAGACAGGGTTTCACCATGTTAACCAGGCTGGTTACGAACTCTTGACCTCAAGCAATCTGCCCGCCTTGGCCTCCCAAATTGCTGGTATTACAGGCATGAGCCACCAAAACCAGTAATTTTAATTGTAGTCCAGTGAGTGAGTTAACACTAATAACACTACAAGTTATTAGATCATATTCCAATAATTGAAGCAGTTGGCTAGGTGCAGGCACATACGGATATATCAAAACAATAGAATTTAAAAGTAGCCACACAGATACAGTATACATTAGAATTTGGTATGTAAAGGTGTGTGAGGATTTAACTGAAGCTCCTGAAATTCCTGTGCAGTAGGAGTTCAGAAGCCAAACAGATGGTACTTACCAGATGAGCAAATAAATAGAATCCAAGAAAATGGCTTCTAGAATATTCTTTTAAGTTCTGTTTCAAATTTTTGATGTTGATCAAATTAGATCATCTATGTAAAAGCCTTTTATAATTTATTGAATAAAATATGGATGCAATATTTTTTAGACTGGAAAAAATTCTTTTTTTGTTTTTTTTTGATGAAGTCTCACTCTGTCACCAGATGAGTGCTGTGGCGTAATCTTGGCTTACTGCAACCTCTGCCTCTTGAGTTCAGGCGATTCTACTGCCTTAGCCTCCCGAGTAGCTGGGACTACAGGCTCATACCACCATGCCCAGCTAATTTTTGTATTTTTAGTAGAGATAGGGTTTCACCATATTGGCCAGGATGGTCTGTATTTCTTGACCTCATGATCCGCCTGCCTCGGCCTCCCAAAGTACTGGGATTACAGGCATGAGCAATTGCACTCCACCAAAAAAAAAATTCTTTTTTATATAAACAGAGGAAAACTGGGGATTACATATAAAATTATAATTTTTGGTAGAGTAAGTCACTGGCATTTAGAACGTAAAAGTCATTAAGTCTTTGCAAGTTCCCACATTTGTGTATAAATAAATGTTTTAAAATAAAATACCAGTTATTAATGTATGCTGATTGGGAAGAAAAAAGGGAAGAGAGTCAAAGGCTATGTTTTGTACATTTAAAGATGGAGACTTATTTGGAAAAATTAAGGTAAGAAACTGGATATACAACTGTGGAGCTCATAGATAAGACTCAGTTTGGAGGTGCACATTTTGGGATTCATAAATTTAGAAGTCGTATTAGAAGCTACGAAGTTTGAAGAGATCATCTAGGAAATGAGTATCAGCGGAGGAGGGAAGATGTTGGAGGACAGAAATAGAACATTTAGAAGTTAGGGGAGAAAGATGAACCAGCAAATTAGATGAAAACTCTAAGTAGCCAGTAAGGTGAGAGGAAAATCACAAGGTTGTGAATTCCAGAAAGGCAAGTTTGAAAAATGATTTAATAGGAGAGGTCAGCTGACTGCATTGGATGCTGCTGATATGAAAGAGTAATTTGAGGGCTGAAAATTGATCACTGATTTTAGCCACAGGAAGGTTACTGGTGCCCCTGTCGAAGCTTTCAGTGGAGTGGAAAGCACAGGCAGCTGATTGCTGTGTCTTCAAAGAGAATAGGAGGAAAGAAGTTGGAGACAGAGAGTATGGCTTTAAGAGGGAATAGAAAAATGGACGTGGAAAATAGACAAATGGAGATGTGGCAAAAAAAGGCACAGTGTTTGTTTTCATAATAGAAGTTTTTCAGGTATTGTATCCTGATTAGAATAACCCAGGAGAGAGGGAAAATATTAAATTTCAGGAGAAGGAGCAATTGCTGGAGCAAATACTTTTAGCCGTTGAGATTTGATGACCCAATAGATAGCTGAGAAGTTTGACTCAGTGTGATGGAGTCACAGTGAACACTCCGGGTTTCAGACTCTAGCAGGCAGATGTGTTCTGGCCAGTAAATGAACTGACTCATAGAAAGAAGGAATAATAAGCTTTTGGCGAATTATAAATTATTGTTTCTCTAACTTTATTTGGTTTACATTAAACTCTTAGTGGGTACATAGACTGCCCTGTTATCTCAATGGTCTGTGAAGCTTCTCAGTTGGCATTAAAAAACAGTGTGTCACATTTTATTTTTTGCAGTTTATCTCAACAAGTGTCTCAGTTGCCAGGCAATAACGCTAGAATTTGATTAGGTGACTCAATTACCTTTTAAGATGACTCACCTAATATAGGAATACTGCAATATTCCAATTTCTTGGCAGTCTCTGAAACTGCAATTTGATCAACTCTATGAGATTGATAAATATTACCAATTAAAGTACTCAAAAGTGTAACATCACAGTTAATACTTATTCATTTCATATAGGATTTCCCAGCCAGAAATCATTTATATTTGATTCATTAAATCCATAAAATTAAAAGAATTGTGCTTTTAGAAATAATCCTTTGTAAGATAAATATAATTTCAAACTTCATTTGAGTATAATTTTCAGTTCTTGAAACATATCAAAATAAAACTGAAGAATTGTTAGAGTGACATCATATAAAAAGGCAAGGATTTAGATGGAAGAACACCATTTATCAATTAATAGTACTTGCATTCTCCCTCCAAATTGTTCAGTTTGTTATTTTAAAACAAGAAAAAAGGCATTCTAATGTTGGGGTTTGGGGTTTAGGGGAGCGCTCAGTTTGCTCCCTGGTGGGCTCCAGGATCTTGGTCTCTAGCTCTCTCAAGAATGAGAGAGGGGACCACGGTAGGTGCGCTTATAAATACTGGAGTGTTTGCAGACAGTGTTTGCAGAAAGTGGTTTATTTAGGTAGAGAAAGAAAAAGGAGAGGAAGAGAGAAAGCTTCCACGAGAGAGAGAGTGTGTGGAAGGGGGACTCCAGAGGGGAAATCCGGCCGGATGTGGGGGACAAGGACTTTTAACCTGGGAGGGCGCCCACCTTCTCCAAGTTCCCTGGCCAATGAAAAGAGTTCCTTTAAACTTCCGTTGGAGTAATTGACTTGTGACCTTTTCCTGCACCCACGAAAATTAAAACAGAAACTGTTGTATCTCCCAGATGGGGAGAAATGGGACGCGGGCATGGCGCTGGGAAGTTCTTGCCCTTGAGACTACGCCCCCTTGTGGACTGGAAAGAGAACACATTGCCTCTCTCCCTTTTCCGGTTACTATTGCTGCAGATCAAGTTACCTGCAAGACTTAGTAGCTTAAAACAATACACATGTTTGTAATATTACATGGATTGTGTACTGCAGGGCCTGTGGCAAGTCTTCTGCTTATAGCCTCAACTGAGCCATTCAGCCTCACTTAGCTGGTGGGTGGGATGAACGAGAGGGCCCACAATGGCTCCATTCACATGTTAGACACCTTGGTAGATATGGCTAGGATATTTGGCTTTGAGTGGGGTTCTCTGCCAGACCACCCACAACTTGTCAATCCCAGGGCAGTTGGACTTGTTCCATGATCACTGACTCCCCTCATAGCGAGCATTCCAAGAGAACTAGGAGGAAGTTACATGGCCCTTTAAACGCCCTCAGGAGACCTTATGTGACTTCTTTTGCATTTTATTGGTTCAAGCAAGCACCATCCTACTCAGATTCAAGGACAGGGGGGATGGACTCTCTCAATGGAGAGAGTTTCAAAGAGTTTGTGGCTTTTTGTTGTTGTTGTTTAAACCACCACATACCATCCTCAAAGATTATTAGGTAAATTAATTAAATACTCAAAGTTAAATCTAGCTACAATTTCAAGCAATTTTTATAAAAAGATGAGATGCAAATAAATGCAATTAGTAAAAAAAATCTAAAGTTAGCTTCAACCTGCTGGAATAAATCTGAGAATAAGTTTGTCAAACAAATGGTATTTCTGTCTTTGACTTGAATACTTGGCTAATTCCCAGGACCTACAATAGATATTTGATAGTGTGTCTAATGATTACTTTGTGGAAAAGACATGAGAACAGTTCTAATACAATCAGGTAGGTTAGTGAAAAGTTTCACAAGACTTGCTGTCAATTCAGAAGGAGCTCTAACTGCATACAAACTTGGAGTGAATTCTAAAGATGCTGAATGATAGATCCGAATTCAAGATATATGTGATAAAATAGAGCGTAATTTTCTCTGAAAATACCTGTCCAGCTGGACACACTGTGAATACAGATTTCCATGTTCAATACATATAGAAATATGACTCTCAGCTTTCGAAGAGTAAGAGGTAAAAAATCTTTTAATTTTGAAGTAGAAAAAAGTTTTTCACTTTATATTTTTCTGACAAGGAGGCTGCATTTTTGTCTCCTCTTTTGTGAAATTATTCTCTTTCTAGGAAATACACATGCAAGATAGGTTTTGTAAACTTAAAACTAGAAAATTGAATTGAACTTAAAAAGATGGAACATGATATAGTTTGGATATTTGTCAGTATCCAAATCTCATTGGATACTGTAATCTTCAGTGCTGGAGATGAGGCCTGACAGGAAGTGTTTGGGTCATGAGTGCGGATTCCTCATGGCTTGGTGCTGTCTTTGCGATAGTGCGTGAGTTCTCATGAGATCTGCTCCTTTAAATGTGCGTAGCACTTAGCCCACTAGTCGCTCCTTACTTCTGCTTTTGCCATGTGATGTGCCTGCTCCCCCTTCACCTTCTGCCATGATTGTAAGGCATGATTCCTGAGGCCTCCCTAGAAGCCAAGCAGATGCCAGCACCATGCTTCCTGTAAAGCCTACAGAACTGCAAGCAAATTAAACATCCTTTTTTAAAAAACAAATTACCCAGTCTCAGGTGTTTCTTTAGAGCAGTGCAAGAGTGACCTTATCCAAAGTGTCATAATCATAACAACAAACTTGGGAAATGCATGTAGCTTAGCAGGTATGGAAAGATCAACAACTGAATTGGTAGTAAATTCAACATGGCTACCAGGTAGTGAAATAGCTGTCAAAACACCTGACATTTGTTGCAATTTATTATAAATATAAATCCATTAGAAAACAGTTGAGATCAGTGCTCTACAATACATGAATGGAAAATTCTTAGAGTACCTTAGTTCTGGTTTCTTCATTTTAAAAAGATATTGGCAAAAAGGCTTAAGTTTATAGAAGATCAAATGGCTGATGAGGATATTTAATCCATGCCACTTCAGAAACTTGATAAATATGAAAAAAAGTGCCTCAGAAGGGCATTGATTTCCAGTGACAGGAAGTTTTTAGCTATCAATTGAATGGCAGGTATGTCACTGGCCCCAAACAATGGACCCAAGTATAACAGAGGCATTTATAAGATCACATAAAGATTCTGGCTTTACATTTACAGAACTTGTCCATACTGTTCCTCACTTTATCACTTTTGACCTGTTTTTTAATTGTATGCTTTCTTGATCTCAATATAACCAAGCATTACCTCTTGGCTTGCTTCATTTTGCTTAAGCTGCATTCACATTATTTTTCTCTTAGTTTGACCCTCAGTACATCATGGCATGACTTTCTGATTTGCCCTTAGGTCCTTTGCACCGCTGGTACCGTAGGAGGCACTCCCAGCTCCATCTTTTCCTCCCAGCCTGCTAGAAATAACAGCTCTCTCCACTTAGCATTTTAATCAGAACGGGGTTTATTGTGGTTCAAGGATATGATAGGGGTTCGAAAAGGTTGTTCTTGAACATCTTTTCCATTTTCCATTAAAAGTATCTTCAACAGGTTGACTATGACATAGGTACCACTGTCTTCTCTACATCTTCCTCCTATGAAATAGATCTGTCTTGCTGCCAGTTGACAACAATCATGAAGCCATCTATATCTGGCTAGGTGTTTTCCAACATGGAAAAGTGTGATCACTGGCAATGATCAGGGAAATAAGACAATTCTAAGTCATAGCACTACATTGAAAGAATGATTGATCACTGTTGCTGGAAAGAGTTATGTTTCAATGAAGCCCACCCACAGAGTTTCTGATGCCAAGGAGATGACTGGGTGTGGATTTGGTTATATAACTGCCCATTCAGATGAGAAATATTGGCTAGCCATGATACAGAATGATATGTAATATGTCCAGTTCCAGGTGAACAACAAGGGAGTGAACAAAAGCATCTCCCAATAAGAGGTAATTTCTATGATTTTGACAAAGATAAAGAAAACTTCAGAAGCCTACCATAGTTGTCACAGAATCACTTACATTAATAATTTTCCAATGTTATGAAGACACTTGCATAATTGCTGCATTTATTGTGACTGAAATCCTCAATGACCCAACTGTCACTTTTATTGCTCATAACTTGGATAAAATATTGAGGCCAAAAGGTGTGTTGATTTTTTAAAAAGTGTGTTGGCATTGATTTGTGACCTTAAACATGGCATCTTGATATGTTCACCCTTACTACTAAGGACAAAATATTTAAAATCAAGTCTATAACCAGGTACACCCACTTGGGTGGACGATCCAATGGTTAACCATTTCATCACCAACTTCAAATACAATCCCAAAAAGACAAAACTGAGAGAAAATGCTGCCTCTTGATTCTGTATAGCTCACAAACATGCATTCAGACCAATATTGAGGCACATTTCTTCTACAAAAAAATCTACATAACTCATGCACATCCTGAAGGATTGGAAGCTGAAATAAAGACAAAAACCCTGAACCCCATAAAGAAAGCTTTATACCTGACAGGTCATAGAGTCAAGGCAGTATGTGTATTCCCAAGTTTCAGAAACCTTTGCATGATTCGTGCAATGGTAAATAATTCAACAAGAATATAAGCCCCAGTACATCTGTTTCTGATGGAGCAGTTGAGGAAATCAAGTTGTCTGTAGACAAGTGAGAAAATGTTAGGTTTTCTGTCACTCATGTTTCCCTTGGTATTAAAATGGATAATGAAGACATAATTGTTGTGATAAAACAAAATACCCCATTTCCACCAAGGAGACACAGGCTTTCACTTTACATTCTCTGACAACTGTTTGAATTTATGAAGATGAGGAAGCAATGGTGAAGGGAAAACCTTATTTGGAGAGTCTGATGTTTGAGGCATTTTTCGTGAGCCACATAGCATTCTTCAGATTGAAATCACCTTTGATACTAATGCCCATGGATTCCTTAAGGTGTCTGTGGTGAATCAAAGCATAGGAAATGAAGCAAGAATTATAATCTCTATTGACAAGGCTGTTTGAGCAGACAGTGGAGGAGACAGAAATACAGCCACTAAGGAGACTGAGATGCTTTCCAAGACATTAATTGAACGTTACACATTCAGTATGAACACCACAGGAGACAATAAAAAACCTCAAGGGAAGATCAATGACACAAATAAGTGAAAGACAAGATTCAGACTTCAGAGGAGGATGAATTTGAACACCAGAAGAACGACCCAGTAAAGGTCCTCAAATCGTTAAGTTTCAAATTCAGGGGATATGTAAGGCAGGATATCTAGCAGCTTCTCAGGTGACAGAGCTTCTAGAAACACTTTTCTGGATCCACCATGGATAATGGCCAATCTTCTAGTTAGCAAAAATATTCTTCAGAAAAAAATTTTTGCAAATTCATTCATGTCAATTGAACCATGTGTAATTCATTCATCATGTCTAAAGCTATTGGGAATTTTAAATACTTTATACACATAGAAAATGTTAATCACATTGTGCTTTATCAGCATTTATGTAAACAAACATGAAGAAAATTTAACAGTGCTGTGGAAGTGGAAATTAGGGAAAGGAAGAGTGGATTTATCCCTGCCCTTTTAAAAAAGATATTTCGGCTGGGCGCAGTGGCTCACGCCTGTAATCCCAACACTTTGGGAGGCCAAGGTGGGCGGATCATGAGGTCAGGAGATTGAGACCATCCTGGCCAACATGGTGAAACCTGTCTCTACTAAAAATACAAAAATTAGCTAGGCATGGTGGTACACACCTGTAGTCCCAGCTCTGGAGGCTGAGGCAGAAGAATCAGTTGAATCCGGGAGGCAGAGGTTGCACTGAGCTGAGATCTCGCCACTGCACTCCAGCCTGGGCAACAGAGTGAGACTCTGTCTCAAAAAATAAAAAATAAAAAATAACAGATATTTCTAAAAGTGCTGGAAGAATAAATGTTTCCTAACAGCGCTCCTGCAACATAATTTAAAAACATAAATTACTGAGATTATGATCTGAGTTAAACCAAGCTATAAATCTGTCTAGAAACTATGATAAGTGGGTATAAAGTTTATTCTTTTAAGGTATTAAGCAATACAGAAACATGTATAATTTATATAATAATTACTGATGGACATCAGGTAATGTGCTGTATGTGTATCAGTCAATTTGGTCTTCATAACAGCCCTAAGAGTTGCCTATAGTGTTACTCCATTTTTTTTTTTTTTGAGACAGAGTCTCACTCTGTCACCCAGGCTGGAGTGCTGTGGCACGATCTTGGCTCTCTGCAACCCCCGCCTCCCGGGTTCAAGCGATTGTCCTGCTTCAGCCTCTCAAGTAGCTGCGATTACAGGCACTGGCCACCATGCCTGGCTAATTTCTGTATTTTTAGTAGAGGTGGTGTTTCACCATGTTGGCCAAGCTGGTCTTGAACTCCTGACTTCAGTGTTGCTACCATTTTATAGATGAACACACTGAGACCCAGAGAGGACAAGGTGCTTGATGAAATTTACACACCTGAGAAGTGCTAGCTCTAGAATATAAAATCAGGCTACTTGATTCCAGAGTTCAATTCTGTGTGTGTGTGTGTGTGGGTGTGTGTGTGTGTTTTGATGGAGGCAGGGGTTCCAGTGAAAACTAGAAAACCTGCTAGACACATTTTTTCAACCAATTTTCTCCATTATCTCTCTTTATATCATAATGTATGTGAACAGAGTTGTCTGTTTTCATCTGTTATTGAATAATAGTTGTTACCTATTGAACATTGTATTTACATAACATTGTTTTCCATTCCTATTGAAATTACTTACAAATCTTTAGATGATTCATCTACAGTAATACTACTGACTACAATTCAATAGAACTGTCAAACTAATAATTTTTCCCAAATTACTGAAAATAAAATGTCATATTTTACGCTAATATTTTTTTTAAAAAACTGAATGGAGGGTTCAGGGGTTCAGGGTGCCCTCAGCTCCCCTAAGAGGACGTTTCTACAGGTTCTTGGTCTCCTGCCCTCTCAAGAATGAGAGAGGGGACCACAGCGCTGTGCGCAGTAAATACCGGACTCAAAAGTGTCTGTAGAAAGTGATTTATTTAGAGAGAAAGAAACCGGAGAAGGAGAGAGAAACAGCTAACTCTCACACCGAGTGAGAGAATCCAGACAGATGGAATCCAGAAGAGGAAAGCAGCTTCCACACTGAGTGGAAGGGAACAGAGACGGAGTTTAGGAGGGGGAAGACAGGCTTCCATGAGAGAGTGTGGAAGGGACTCCAGAGGGAAATCCAGGAGAGAGAAAGATGGCTTCCATGAAGGGAGTGTTCGTGGAAGGGGACCCAAACATGGAGTCCGAAGGGGTGTGGAAGAAGGGGACCTTTAACCTGGGAGGAACCCTACCTTTTCTAAGACCCCAGGCCAATGAATGAGTTCCTTAGAACTTCCACTGGAGTGACTGACTCTTAGTTTCTTCCCGTGCCTGCGAAATTCAAACATAAACCGTTAAATCTCCCAGATGGAGAGAGATGGGAGGGGCCATGGCGCTGGGAAGTTCTTGCCCTTGAAACTATGCCCCTTGTGGACCCGGAAGAGAGCACCTTCCCTCAATGTCAAGTTCATATATTCACTAATATGACACGGCCTCTTTGATTTTCCAAGACAGGCCTGAGGGACAAACAAGATTGAAATTCCCTTTCTTTTCTTTCCGGTGTGGCACAGTATCACAAGGTCAGGAAAGGCACCATCCTGAATAGCATGTTTAGAAATGCTGAAATGGAAGCTCTGAGTTCCCTGCAGGGGTCACGAACCACCAGAAAGGCTGTCTTTGGAATGAGATTTGTGACTGAGGTCTGGACCATCTGTGTCCGTTAAAGACCCCCACCACCCACACAGCTTCTGATCTATGTGTTGTCAGTGCTGTCACATGTTTAAATGGTACTGTAAGCCCTGCAGTGAGAATTGCATCCTTTATCTCGCATTAAAAGTAAGAAGCTAAATTAAAAATCTGCCAAGAAATGTGACATTCATCCCCAATACTTTACTTTCAGTTGTCTTTCCTTCCTATATTACTTGATGTGAAGTTAAAGTGGGAAGATAGTTGTGATAAACAGTGCATAATATTCTCAAAAAGTCCAAGTGTTATTTCATAAATTGGGACAATTTATTGGTAAAGTGTGAGAAACTAAACATTCTCAGATAAAATTATTCACTGCAAATATCCATGACTAACAAGGTAGAAATACTCTATTAAAAGGTGATAGCCATTGCTGGAACTGTAGGAAATCAAATGTATATGCAATTTAAATGTAAATAGGGCACATACTTTGGCCCTGTCCATGAATACAGACCTTATAAGAAAACATGACACTCAGTTTAAATAAAACATGCTAGATTTGGCAATGCTGAAAGCATCCAAATATTGGACTTTGGGCTTTCTATAGTCCGTTAATTTTGAATGCCCTTTAGCAGAGGAAACTGAGTGGTAATATCATTATTAAAGCTAACAGTGGTTTTCTTTAAAGGTGACAGAACCCACTGGTTAAAGTTTAAAGGCTTGCTTTTGTGGGTGTGGCAGTTAATTTGAAATTAGAACAGAATTTATGATTTGTTCTCTCAGGAATAAGAAATTGGGAATAATCATAGTAATTCTGGGGCAGAGGACCCATGTTGAATATTGAAGAATGTGACTGCTGTTTTGGAGAATGATCTGCTTTGAGGGCTTATTCTGTTTACTCCTAACAATTTGGTAATCACATATATATTGTAATATCATCTGAATTTGAAAAACATTTATCACATCTTGCTTCTTTCTATATTGCTTCTCCTTTTTACATTTTTACTGTCATTTTTTTTCCCGTTGATTTCATTTTTACTGAGAATTTAGAAATTGCATTTAAAAATCACCTGGGCAATTAAAATTATGACATATAAAATAATTTCAATAACAATAGATATTATCTTTGTACTATCATTAGCTCTCCAAGAAAAAGCTTGTTCTTTCCTTGAATATAAAACCATTGATAATAGAATTCTGTGTTTTTAATGGAAAATAAGGTCTTGTAACCTTAGCCATTTTTTCCTTAAAGGCTAATCAGTATGCCACAACAAATGGTTCTATCAATCATTCTGCACTTGTGGGCAATGAAGGGATATAGATTAGAGCAGGTCTTGGTAAAGTGAAATCATTCTTTCACTTTCTTCTAATAATAATTTGTTTCATAAATTTGTCAGACAGCATTTTGGGTCCCAGTCACCTGCCATGAAACTTGAAGTGTTGGTCAAAATTACAGTGAAGACCAAATTGCGAGTATGGTGAATTTTAAATGGCATTTAAAAAACATAATAATACCACTACTTAATGGAGATGTATTGATGTAATGTGATATCTTTCACATTTTAAAATCACAGAGAAATATATACAATAGTTAATATGTGCTATCCTTCTTGATTAATGTTAGTATTACAATTTAAGTAAAAAATCAATGGGATGTGTTCATTATGGCATTTATATTTAGGAGATATATTTATAATATATATATATTTTTGAGATGGAGTTTAACTCTTGTCACCTAGGCTAGAGTATAATGGCACGATCTCGGCTCACCACACCCTCCGCCTCCTGGGTTCAAGCCATTCTCCTGCCTTGGCCTCCCGAGTAGCTGGGATTACAGGCATGCACCACCATGCCTGGCTAATTTTGTATTTTTAGTAGAGATGGGGTTTGTCCATGTTGGTCAGGCTGGTCCCGAACCCCCAATCTCAGGTGATCCGCCCACCTTGGCCTCCCAAAGTGTTGGGATTATAATAATATTTTAATGATAATGTATGATTTTTATATTTACAATAATGTTAACAAAAGGCCTTCACTTAAAATGAATATATTCTGATACCCTTGAAAATACCACTTTTGACAAAAAAAGTAAAATCCAGTAATAAGACAATAAAATGGCATATTGATATTTAATGATACTAGTTTAATTTGTAATATTATGCTAAAATGAACAAATATGAATAAATAGAAATGAACAGTCTTCATTTTCAAACTTGGTAATGTTTTAGTATTACCAATTCATATATATTTTAGAAAAAAGAATATAAAATTTATAATTTAAAAAATTATCTTATTGAGGTAAAATTTGTATACCTCATCTGCACAGATCTTGGGTGTTGATTTTGGTAAGTTTTGATAAATATATAAACTTATGTAATCAGCATCTCAGTTAAGATCTAGGGTGTTTTCAGGGTCCCAGAAAGCATCTTCATGCCCCCTGCTGGTCAACTCCCGTGGCCCAAAGGCAGTCACAGCTTATTTGTATCACCGTAGATTTGTTTCTCTTATTCTTACCTTCATTCAGTTAGCATCACCAACTTTACTACAGTGCATTGAAAGTCATCCCTGTTGGTGCATTTATCAGGGTTCCTGAGTAGTGTTCCACTGTCTGAAATGCTATTATTTCTAGATACTCTCCTATTTAGCTATTGTGGGTCAGCCCAATTTAAATGAAAGTTTATAAATATAGCCGTTATGAACAGTCTCAAACAAGTAATTTGGTGGTACTGTGCTTTGATTTTTTTTTTTAAGATTAGTACCTAGAAATGGAATTTCAGGATCGTAAGGTAAATATATGCTTAACTTCAGAAGAAACTGCCAGTTTTCTGTAGTCATTACTATACTATACTACAGTTCTATCAGCAAGGTCAGAGAGTTCCTTTTGCTCTGTATTCACAAAAGCTTTTTGGGATTTTAGACTTTTTTCATCCATACTAATGAGTGTGAAATAGTGTATCTACAGGTTACTTTTTTGAATAGAAATTATTAGAGAAGCTTTCTAAGTTAACATGAGTTAACATAATGGTCAGCTGGTAGCTTTTTTTTATCAACCTGTATTATATTCCATTTGTTTATAAAGTTATACATGTACTTCAGAATATGTAATAAATGCTTTATAAATATTTCAAATGCAAAATGGAGTTCAAAAATATACACAAAGAATAAATTTCAAGAAGACAGTTCAGAACACACACACAAAAGATAATAAAATGAAAATGAAAAAGAAACAATCATAACCTGATTTTTAGGATGTTTCTATGATGTGTGGCCTTGACAGCCCTGAATTGTAGAATAATTCTGAATTAAGGCCAGATGCAGTGGCTCATGCCTGTAATCCCAGCACTTTGGGAGGCCAAGGTGGGTGGATTACCTGAGGTTAGGAGTTCAACACTAGCCTGGCCAATATGGTAAAACTCTGAATCTACTAAAAATATAACTGGGCATGGTGGTGTACACCTGCAGTCCCAGCTACTAGGGAGACTGAGGAAGGAGAATTGCTTGAGCTTGGGAGGCGGAAGTTGCAGTGAGCCAAGATTGCACCACTGCACTGCAGCCTGGGCGACAAAGCGAGACTCCGTCTCAAAAAATAAATAAAGAAATAGTAATTCTGAGTTAGATACATTTTCCCATTTGAAATTGAAAATTCAAAATCAGCCTATATCTGACAATTCTGCATTCATAGCAGAACATCCTTAGTCCTGCAGAATTGCCCTGGACAAATGCTGACAGACACCGAAAAGGAAGCATGGACAGATTTAGTGCTCCGAACTTGAGGTTGAGGTATAAGGTATGTCTAGCAGGACTTATGTGAACCGTGAGTGCAGTACAGGGTGCAGGCTAATGCCAGTTCTTAGTAACTCACTCCTTTCCAGGAATGAGTGCAGAGGAAAATAAATGGACTTTTCAGACTTTGCCATCTATTACAGAAAAACAGAAGTAGTATTGCTATCAAAACACCAGGATTTCAGTCTAGGGCCTGCAGCTCGCTTCACAGAAGGCCAGTGACTGAGGTTATGAGTATTGGCAAGAAAGAAGGCTTTAATGGGGTGCTGCTGCTGAGGAGATGGAAGCTCACTCTGAAATCCATGTCCATGACCAACTAAAACTACAGGCTTATATGACAGGGAAGAAATTTCACAATGTGGAAGAAAACAGGAACTGGGAAGGGGCCAGGAAACACTCACGATGAATGAGAGGCCCGACAGCTCACTGTCTGGATGTGGTGATCTGGCGAGTTTTGATTCTTTGCTACTTTTTGAGAAGCCTGAGGTGGTTGCCTGAGGAAGGAACTCAGATGAAACAAATATAAATTTCCAGCTTTAAGACCAGAAAGGTCAATTTCTATGTTTATCCAAAGGAACTTATCTATGGGACTACTGAGTTGCTTTCAGTATTATCTTCAAGATTCAAAAGACTAACTGTATCTAGAATATATTTACTAGGAGAAGAAGTAAAAGAAGAAGAGGAAGTGGGGGAAAAGGAGGACAAGGAAAGAAAGAGAAGGGGGAGGATAAAAAAGGGGGAAGGGGAGAAGGGCAGAAGAAGGGGAGGGGAGGGGAAGGGAGGGGAGAGGGAGAAAGGTTCAGAAATTACCTGCTCCGAATTCCACAAGCTGTACAAAGAAACATCAAGAAAAACATGAGAACTATCTGAGATATAATGGGGATAGTTTGAGTTGCCAGTTAAAAATAGAAGGCACCACAGGGGAGAAAAAAAAGAAAAGTTAAAAATAATTTAAAGGCCAGGTGTTGTGGCTCACGCCTGTAATACCAGCATTTTGGGAGGCCGAGGCGGGTGGATCATGAGGTCAGGAGTTCAAGACCAGCCTGGCCATCATGGTGAAACCCCGTCTTTACTAAAAATACAAAAATTAGCCAGGCGTGGTGGCATGCATCTGTAATCCCAGCTACTTGGGAGGCTGGGGCAGGAGAATCATTTGAACCCAGGAGACAGAGGTTGCAGTGAGCCAAGATCGTGCCATTGCACTCCAGCCTGGGTGACAGAGCAAGACTCCATCTCAAAAAATACTACTACTACTAATAATAATAAAAATTATTGCACATAGTGAAATAACAACTGACTACGAAAACATTCTGTGGCTTACCAGTTCACTCAGAGTAAATGCCAAGATATTCACAATGTGTTTAAGGAAGATGTGGTCCCTTATTACCTCTCCGATCTCGTGTCCTAATAATCTATTTTTTCCTAGTTAGCTAAGGGCCTCTTGCCTCAAGGCCTTTGCACATGCCCTTCACTCTGCTTCAAATGCGGTTTTTTGCCAAAACATGCGGCTGCTGGTTTCCTCACTTTCCAATCTTCATTCAGAAGCTTTTCTTAATGAGGTGCTTCTTTGCCATCTTTTCTAAAAGTCACAGGCATCCTGTATTCACACCAGCACTTTAAATTCCCTTCTTATAGTTTTCTCTTGGTGGTTGATAATATACATTATGTTTTATATATATTTATATTTTTTATTGTCTGACTCACCGACTAGACCACAATCTCAATAAGGACAGTGATTTTTATCCTCAGTCCCTAGAGGAATATCTGGCACACATAGGTCCTCACTAAATAATTATTAATGAATAAGTCAATAATAATATAAGGTACCTCAACATAAATATCAAGAACTAGGGTCAATTAATTCACTCAGTGTAGTGTTTCTAAATTCATATTTTTCCTTTAACCAAAATTCCTTTTTGTTGACACACATCTTATTTTTTAAAAGATTATTGAGCTGTTTCTTGTTCAAGATCGTGCCATCCAGCCACCATCCAGCTGCTCTCCTTAGAAGTGGTTTGGTAGTAATTCCAAGCAACAAAACTCCTGGGCTCTGATTACCTTCCCCTAGCTTTAAAACAGTTCCAGAATCATTGAGAGATCTGTGCACTCTCAAAAAGTTTTGAGGATTCAAATTTAAACCAGCCCCTGTGTCTTCCATGAAAAGCCCTAAAATATGTCCTAGTTTTCTAATACCATTTTCTATTTTAAGACATCAAAAGCTTAGATTTTTGGGCAATATACTAACAGTGTTTAGTAGTCAACTACAGAAGCAGTTAACTACATTTGGAATGCATCTTTTCTTCTCTTTTTTATTTTCCTCCCTCAAGCCAACTCTGTCAACTTCCTTTGTAAAATGTGTTATAACTCATAAAAATCTAAAGTGTTTGTACTAGAGTGGAATGCCCACATTCTAGGGGAACCGAAGTCAAAGAAAAAGACTACCTATCAGCCATGCCTACTATTTATAAAAACCACTGTTCTCTTTCAGAAAGGAGAAATGTATAAGTAGGTAATAATTTGTTAAGCCAAAGTGTTTACAAAATAATAAAAATAGGTATTATTATTCAAAAACCTCATTTAAATATCCAGTTATCTAATTATATGAATTTTTCAAAAGTCATTTTAAGAGCATCTTAAGTAACTAGCTTCCACTGTTTTATTCCTTAGAATAAGGTTAATTGCTTCTCAGAGAACGTAACCTTATAATAATAAATCGCAACTCACCATAGTGTTTCCTCTTTCTTGTTCTCTCTCTCACACACAGACTCATAAATAAAAGACTGAGACACTGGAATAAGTTCTACAGTATTCTCTTAGTGTAAGCCTCAAAACTTATTCTTAAGCAAAGATAAAAATATGGTATGTGTCCTTCTGTATTATATCTCCTAGGAATTATTTTGTTCAAAATTGTTGCTGGAGATATGTAAGTATCCATTAGGATGGAATCATTTTCAAGTACCACACAGACCTGACATGACATAGCTAAAACAATACAGAGAATGCATTGCCTCAGGAAACCGACGAGGCCAGAGGTAGCAGGGGACTTTGTGTCTGGATAAACTTGGTTTCCAGCAGCTCAGTTTCTCTGCTGTTTTCTTGTCTGATGGACTTTGTTCCAATGGCATCTATTCAGGATGCTTTCCCTAGTGGTGATAAAAGGCTGCAGGGTTTTCATGCCTTATCCCCTGTATTAGTCCATTTTTACACTGCTATAAAAATACCAAGTGAGACAGTAATTGACAAACAAAAAGGTTTAATTAACTCACTGTTCTGCATGGCTGGGAAAGCCTCAGGAAACCTACAATCATGGTGGAAGGCAAAGGGGAAGCAAGGCACATCTTCACAAGGCAGCAGGGGAGAGAGAGCGCAAGGGGAGAGCTGGCAAACACTTTTAAACTATCAGATCTCATGACAACTCCCTCCCTATTGTGAGAACAGCATGGGGAAACCGTCCCCATGATCCAATCACCTCCCGCCAGGTCTCTTCCTTCACATGTGGGGATTATAACTTGAGGTGAGATTTGGGCGGGGACACAGCCTTATCACCCCTGCATACCTCAGCATTTAGAAGAGAAAGTTTCCTTTCCCTTAACCATCAAGGAAAAATCCTCTGTCTTACTCTGATTGGACCATCTGGTTCACATGCCCATTCTGGAACCAGTTATTGATCAAGGGATCAGGCTATTAGAGCCCCAAATGACTTACTAAAAGGGGAGGGGTGCAAGTTATGCAAGTTTCTTAATGACTGACAGTCATACGTAAAGCAGATAGAGTAATTCAAAGAAATATAACACAAGTCCCTGTCTCGAAAAGACTTAAAATCTCATGTGGTTTCAATTGCAAATGAAAACACGCAAAAATTCGAGCAGGTAAAATTCTAAGCACTTGGGCATTGTTATAATGCAATGAGAGTTCAAAGAAGAGAGAGGTCAGCATGGGCTACAGCAGGCATAGTGTGCTTTCCGTTGGTTTATTTGTTTGGAGACAGGGTCTCACTCTGTTGCCCAGCCTGGAGCGCAGTGGCACAACCATGGCTCACTGCAGCCTTGAACTCCTTACCTCAAGATATCATCTTGCCTCAGCTTCCCGAGTAGCCAGGACCACAGGCATGTGCCAGCCCACCTGGTTAATTGTAAAATAAGTTTTTGTAGAGAAGCAATCTCCTCTGTTGCCCAAGCTGGTCTCAAATTCCTGAACTCAAGTGATTATCCTGCCTCTGCCTTCCAAAGCTCTGGAATTACTGGCATGGCCACACTTTTTAAATAATAAACATTATTCATATGAAAATAGGGAAGATGAAGATAGTTTTCAGCAGATGGAAATACCATTCTTGACAACAACATAGAGATGGGAATTAGGAAAGAAATAGATGAGAAAAGGTGAAGGCGAGAACCACTGGGATAGCAGATTAAGTGGATGAGCAACAGGGAGAAGCTGGCGCAGATTAAACAGGTCCAGATAATTGAGCATATTGAAAGATCAGCAAAGATGTCAGATTATATACTTGGTGTAGAAATAGCTTCATTGCCAAATTGTCAATCAAACAATGCTATCTCTGTTGCTCTTACATTACGGAGAAGAATAATTTGGGAATATGCGTATTTTGTACATTTTTAAAAAATACTGTGTATGTATGTATGTGTCTGTGTATGTGTGTATATATATGTATATACACATACTTATATTCATTCCAAAACACTGAGAATACAGTATATTAAATTCTTTTTACACAACTTAACAGCATTTATTGATCCAGATAGTAAATTTGTAAGCTACATGCTGAGCATGATGATTAAGTATCTAAGCCAAATTGTAAATTACTCTTTCCATGAAAACCAAATATATATACACATATTTGTCAAATATATACATATGTGCTGTGTTTTCTTCTGAAATGCTTATACAACAGCTGTTATATTCATAGAGCATAGAGTCTTTCATAACCCTTCTTTTTTTGCCATGACGCATTATAATAAAAGAGTTGTATTTCAATTGAGCAACCTACCTAAAAAAACAGTACTTTCCAAGAGTGACCAAGGCCCATTCCAGACCCTCTGTCATACAGGCTGAAATTGGGTTATTAAAAATGGCTTACACAGACTTCAAGAAAATGTTTGTTTTTCCAAAACAAACCTGTCTAGAGGATTGGAGTTCATAGAATCATCAGTTTTAAATAGAACTTATAAAACATACAGTTCTACCCCCTTAAGATTTTTGCAGAACAGATGTGCTTTTTAAAAAAGAGATCAGTTAAAATACTCAGAACCTGCTCTCAAGTGTTAAATTCAAAAGTCCTTTGCTGTTTCCATGTTAGCATTCTGTGCACTGGATAACAAGTGTTGATTTAAGTGAATTTCAGTGAGATAAGAATTCACACCATCTACTCCCAACTTTATTGAGAAGAGTTTTTTTTAACTTAAATACTTTGTACATCGTTCCATAAAGCTATAGAGCATATGAATTGTGTCTAGCAGTTAAAGTAGTTAGCAAGAGGCCTGGACTTCGGCATGCAAGACCAGAATCGCTCGTGAGGAGATCACACCCCGTGAGGGTCATTTATGCTTGCTTCTCAAACACCAGGGTGCAGGCCTGTGGTATTTCCAAGAGCTGCCAGGGAAAATGTGACATCCCAGTCCAGCTAGCCTTGGCACAGGGAGCTCCACAAAGAGTGACAGTCATTTATTAATAATAAACAAAGCAGTGAGAAGACAAAATGTCTTTCCACAAACACCGAATTTTAATCTTTAAAAAACCCCAGAATCAACAGTTAAATTGCTATACAAGAGATACGACCTATAAAGGCTTTCGCTTCATTTTATTATTTGTGTTACTTTAGAAATATGTTATCCACATGTGATAAGAACTACTTTTGACATAGACAGGGAGTCAGACAGAAAGTATATTCAGAAACACTCTCTACTAGAATACAGATTGGAGAAAAATACACAGGTACCCATGCAGAGAGATGACTTTTAGCATACTGTAATTCACTGTATAATGTCTCATTTGTAATTAATTGGTTTATATTCCACTTTATTATAACAATCCTGAAAGATAAACTAAGAATATACAATTGTTCATTGTAGAGATGGAAGAAACTAAGTCTTAAGTGACTAATTTGTGACACTATTGCTAGAAAATGAAGAATACAGAATTCAATTATTTTGGCTTAAGACTGTTTCCACAATAGCGTATTCCTTCTAACAATAACCAATGCTCACTTAGGTAATTATATTTTGTCAGAACAAATTTTGAAGCTACAGTTAGAGAAAAATATTGGAGTTCTCTCTGTGATGTTTTAATTTCACTTGTTACTGCATTTGTGTAATTATACATTTAGGATAAATTAAAAATTGAAAAAGAGAAACAAATTGAGTGACATGAGAGTTAGCAAATAATATATGTGCAATTAATGCTTAAAAACCACTTTCCAAGTGATGGTGTATGTTTTGCCTTCTAAAATCCATTCTAAGTTCATTCCAACTTATTTTCCACTTTGGTTCATAATTTTTCAGAGAGAACTAAAGACTATTAAAAAAAAAAAACTACTCTAAAAGCCAAGGCAATTTTTTCCTCTCATTAGTAATTTAAAATGTTCCTCATGTGAAACTTTTCATCTGGTCTAAAAAAGAAAAGATAAAAAAGTCTTGCCTAGTCCAGAACATAAAGTGTAAAAAAAAAATCTAGATATATTGTATTTCTATATAACCAATTAAACTTGAGGTATTTTAAAATAGGAATTTATTTAATTTTAGTGGCCTAAACCAAATTATTTACAGTGTTGTGTAAATATTAAGATGTCTCAGAAAGTCAGTGCATTGAAGTCTGGATTTTTGCTTTATATTGTTCCTAAGACATCAGAGTTTAGGTATGTGGTTAGTGGTGGTTAGACACACTTTGTATTTACAGCTAGTCTTCACAGATTGCAAATAGATTAAATAGTTTAAGATAGAAAAACATGTCTAGAATCAGTTAAACAGAATCTCCCTATAAATCTAGGAAGAATCTCCCTATAAATCATACAAAGTTCTAAATGTTATTACATAGGTGTAAATGTATATAAAATTCTTCTCTAATATTGATTCTAGGTAGCTGAATCTTTTTTTAAAGGTATAAACTATATTACTAGCTTAGAAAACCATTAAAAACAAAGTATTTGGTAGAGATTTTACTTAATATAAATATTAGTGAAATTTTATGTATGAAAAAGAAATACTGGCCAGAACCCTGGCTTAATTCCATCTTCATGTTATATAATTAAATAAAAAGAAAATTTATTTACTTTTATTTAAATGGTATTTAAATATGGCAAATAGTATTTAATTTTTTAAATACTATTTAATTAAATAGTATTTAAAAATGGCAAAAAGTATTTAAAAGAAACACAATATTGTGTTTTAAAATTTTAGCACTGTTTATTTTCACCTAAATGTATGAAATGCTTTTGCAAATTGAACTGGTATAGATAACTCATTAACTAGTGGCCATTTAAAATTAACTCAGATAAAAATACATCTCACATTTTCATTTAGAAAATCTGAAAACCAAATCTGAAAAAATCTGGAGTCCAGTGACTCAGCAAGTATTTTGATTGAAAGCAAATTTACCTTCAAGACAAGATTATACATAGTAAATTTGGATCTGTTACTGTAATTCCCCTTTAATTGCAAGTAAGATACACATTTATAAGGAAAAAATGTTTGGCTCAACAAGCTTAAGAAACTGAAATGTCTTATTGCAAAGATTCCATTAAAGAGGAACTGATTCCTTTTTGATACTCCTATTGGTGAGCAAGAATTAAAACGAAGTGGCTCTTCCTTTCTTTAAAACACTGTAGGTTTCCTTTAGAATGCAGGGAATCTGAGAGTGTGACAGTATCTTAAAGGTCAATGAGTACAACCTCCTCCATGAAGTGGGAAGTCCTACAGTCTACTAGACAATGATCTGTTTTCTTTTGTTATATTTAATGATGGTATAATTTTCTCCCTGAGCCTCTCATTCTCCGTATCCCTGTCCTCACTTTTTTCAGAGTTTTGGAGATCTTAGTTTGTCCAGGTAATTGCTACCTAATTTCCCATAATGTTACCAAAGACCAGGAGCTCAATCTAGGTCCTGTTACTTGCTGCACAGAGACAGTGACAGAGATGATGAGTATACCCAAGGAAGAAGCTTTGATTCAGTGCTGTGGCCGCGAAGATGGGAGCTCAGTCTCAACTCAATCTCCCTGATTGACTAAAACTGGGTGTTTACATAGCGGGGAAGAAATGTAACAACGTGCAAGAAACAGGAACGACGAAGGGACAAGGAAGCGACCATGATGAATGAGGATTCCAGCATCTCATTGTCTGGATGGGTTTCAGTTCTTTGAAACCTTTCTGAGGGGCCTGAAGGTCATTTCCTGAGGAAGGAACTCAGATAAAACAAGTGTAAGGTTCAAGCTTTGAGATAAGAAGGGTCAATTTCTATGTTTGTCTAAAAAACTGTCTGTGAGACTATATAGATCAGATTTAATAACATCACACAAAACTGAATTCAATATTTCCAATATGTTCACACTGTACGTAGCACAGTATTACCACCCTAAGTATCATTTCATTTTTTGTGACATAGAATCATAATTGTATTTTTAAATAGATATGCCTTTGGCATCACAATGAGCTTATCATTTGTTAGCCTCCCCCATCCTATACCTGCCTACTTAAATTTAAGTAAAAATACAGGGTTATCAACTTATTCTAATTCAAGTTCTTCTTGTTTGTACATCAAATACAAATTTTACAACTATGATGTCTTTTTCTCATCCAAGTTATAACAGTCAAGACTGTAAAGGGTACAAACCTGGAGGTTCTGCTCCAGATTGACGTTTATTTATCCCACATTCAATGTGTATCTTTGATTATTTTTTTTTTTGAGATGGAGTCTCGCACTGGCGTGCAATGGCACGATCTGGGCTCACTGCAACCTCCGCCTCCCGGGTTCAAGCAACTCTCCTGCCTCAGCCTCTCAAGTAGCTATGATTACAGGTGCCCAGCATGACGCCTGGCTAATTTTTTTGTATTTTTAGTAGAGAGGGGTTTTCACCATGTTGACCAGGCTGGTCTCGAACTCCTGACCGCATGAGCTGCCTGCCTCGGCTTTCCAAAGTGCTGGGATTACAGGTGTGAGCCACTGTGCTGGGCCAATCATTCTTTAATTCGTTCAACAAATACTTATTTTGGATGTACTTTCTGTGAAAAACTTTCCTAGTTTTTTTTTGCAGCAATGTGAAAAACAGATTAATCACTTGAGGAGTTTATAGTCTAGTGAGGTTAGCACAAAAATGCCTCCTCAACAACAGCATACATTATTTCTAGAGAATGCGTTGTATTTGTCACTATAACAGATACACTCTCTCGTATACCAGGTTGCTAATGCTACTGCAGAAGGAGGTTGGTTCAATACGACACATTCCCACTCAGTGTTAGATAATGATCATTTCTGTCTTAAGTTTCTCAAGTTCTCTCACAACATTTTCTGAATTTTTTAAAATAATAAGCAATATAAATTTTATGTTGACATTTTGTTAGTTAGAGTATGGGGGCATGTCTTGTAATCTCCCACATATATCAGCCACCATCAGACTTTCTCTGTGATAATGCTGAGTCACTAATTGTGCAGTGAGGTGCTGCTGTGTCACGGTAGCTCGGCCTGCGGTTTTCATTGAGAACTCCCATGCTTTCTGGACAGTTCACGCATTCTCTGCAGTTGCGGTTTCAGATGCTCTGTTTTTACTTCTGACGTCACATACCCACCACCTTTTTGTCTCTCCCAGCTCTTTCATGGGATAATAGAAGCCATTAACTAAGTAGTTTTTATAACCAACTCTATAAACCTCCCTGAATCTGCGCTCATTGCATCTTCCGTCCTCTCTTGTTGCAATGGAAGAGGGGGTGCTCTCGTCTGTTTTAGGCCAATTTCCTCACCGATTCCTGATTCTTTCTTTCCTCCCCCGGTGACATTGTTCTGCTTTACTCTCTGTCCGCGTATCCTTTCCATCTTTCTCTGCACACTAATTCTTTTGGTAAACTAACTTGAGTTGTTTCAGGTACATTTTTCTGTTTTGAAATAGCTTCTCTCCTACCTGCCCTCTCATTCTCACACCAAACTTTCTTTTACTCTCTCTTCTGTGACCCTGGGCAGTCTGACTTCTGTCCATGACTTCACACAGCCGCTGTTGTGGTCCTCAGTGCCCTCCTCAACATTAAATCCAGTAAGCAAGTTCCGTTTTCTTTTTTACTAACAACTATAATTTCTTCATCGAACAATCTGACCTTTCTTAAACATACTTTACCTTATCATCCAAGCCACAGATCAGTTTTGGTTTTTGCCCTAAAAATGTGACCCCTTTTCACAGCCTGCTTGGTGGGGGCCCTTCTTGAGCTAAACTGTCGTGAATGGTGCCCTTAAGCTTTACCGCCCACTCTGTGTTCTCCGTGCACTATCTTTAAGATCTATATATTCTTGACAAGAATGTTTACATAATGAATTCATGTGTCTCCCCCAACACCTTTAAGTATCATAGCTGCCTGCTGGTGGATATTTCCATCTGGAAGTCACATGGGAACTTCAAACTTGGTAGGTTCGACACTGGGCTCATTATCTCACCTCTGCTGCTGCCTCTCTCTGCCACATGCCCCGCACAATTCTTCTATCTCATATTCTCTTTCAGTGAAAATAGAGTGCATTCGAAATATTGAAATATTTGTGACTCCTGTGCAATTCCCCATATCCAAACAAGCATTACGTTGTGTCAGTTTTACCTCATAATTACTTTTTGAATTATATTTAGCAGTTCTGGATCATCGAATGTTACCTATATTTTGCAACAAACTTTTAATTAGCCCCTGTACCTCTAATCCTTGTCTTTTTGCTTTCTCTACAGTGAAGCCAAGGGTTTCTGTAAAATGTGAACCTGATTTTGCCAATTGTTCACCTAAGTTTTCCAGGAGTTTCCATTATGAGTGGGATAAAATTCGGATTTCTTGATGTGACTTTATAAAGTCAAAAATGAAGTAAGAAATATTAGACTTCATTTAGACAAGGAAATAATGAACTTAGGGGATTCCAAACTTGAAAGAACATGTATCTTCACTTATCCTCTGACCCCATTATCCAACATTTCTCATAAAATAATCTTATATTAGTTATTTATACTATGAAAGGAATTTAAATCATCTTATAGCTTTCTCAAAGATGGTTGCTTTTTAAGCCATCTCTACTCTCACTGACAAGAGGCTGTTTTTTTTCTTTTTTACTTGAAGGTTTTCAATTGTTCATGCAATCATACTACTTTCTCACAGCTTTGCTTTAGAAATAGAACATAGCTAAATTTTGGATCCGTAAGTGACTGCCTTGAGCCATTACAGGTCTGTAATTTCCATACTGAAAATCTCTTTAAATCATAAATATCCTAATATATTTGTGGCAAATTATGGCAGCAAAACCTATTCTGATCTGACATTAAGCTATTCTTGCTCTTTGTTTATCGTGCCTAGTTTGAATATTTATACATTTCACTGTATAAAAATGAATGTATTTGAATGTGGGGTGCTGAACCAGACATAATACTTGATATATGCACACCATTACCTTTCTAAAGTATGAAACCTCCAAAATCTAAAAGATTTTGGCCTCAAAGGCATTGGATTAGGAATTCTGAGCTTGTACTACATTTAATTTAGCAAATCAAAGACTATCAAACTTCAGATTTGTGAGATTTATTTCTCCAAGAAGAAGTAGGTCTCTCTCTTTTTCAGACAGAGTCTTGCTCTGTCACCCATGCTGGAGTGCAGTGGCACAATCTCGGCTCACTGCAACCTTCACTTCTTGGGTTCAAGTGATTCTTCTGCCTCAGCTTCCCAAGTAGTTGGGTTACAGGTGCACGCCTCCATACCAAGCTAATTTTTTAAATTTTTAGTAGAGAGGAGGGTTTCACCATGTTGGCCAGGCTGGTCTTAAACTCCTGACCTCAGGTGATCCATCCGCCTTGGCCTCCCAAAATGTTGGGATTACAGGCATGAGCCACTGTGCCACCCAGAAAGTAGATCTCTTGATTTAATATGAAATTCACTGAAATAATGTGTTTAAAAGTGATTTTGCTTTAAAGAATAAGTTGATGCACACATTGTTACAAATTTCTATTTTATCCAGTTGGGCTGCCTTTAGTGCCTTTCAGGATCTAACTCTCTCCCAGTTTGTCTTGGGTTTGCAGTGGTGACTGAGACAATTAATGCCATAATCACTGGTTTAGTCTACAAAAACCTTAGAAACCCTAATACAGTTTAATATTGGCATCGGGTTATCCAGGTGGTTCTGAACAACGATCTCACAAAGTTTCTGGATCACCAAAGATCAGTTACTTGCAGCCTAGATTTCAGGCTCAATGAGGTAAATCGATACAGGTGGGGCAGATGCATTGTTCTTGGTGTGCAGCTGGAGTAACAAAACCTTCTGAAAAGTTCACCACCTCTCCACGTGTGCAGTCTTTTAGGCATCAACACATTTGCCTTCACAGTTGCTGCATTTCACTCATTACAGATAAAATTGTGTATCTTGGCTCAACTTTGCCCAGCACACACTTACTCTGTGTTGATGCTTACACAGCAGTTAGAAATTCCTGCAGTAATATCTTGTATCTCAAGCTACCATCACCACCTTCAATCCCATTTTACATTGGCTCTCATTCAGGGGCTCTCAGGAGTCATTGGCTCTCATTCAGTCATCGAGATGCCCAGGGAGATTAACAATGTGGACTGGTTTAAATAAGATCAACCTTAGGAACCTATGACCATCAAGTGAATGATGAATATTGATAAAAATACAGGGACATGACCAGGGGTGGGGTTACCAAAAAAAATACATGGACACGTTCCTGACAAGATTTTATTTCAGTTAAGCCTGCCCCGCTGGCCTCCCTCCCTCTCTTTCTTTCTTTCTTTCTTTCCCTCCCTCCCTCCCTTCCTTTCTTCCTCCCTCCCTCCTTTCTTCCTCCCCTCCCTCCTTCCTTCCTTCATTTTTTCCTCTCTCCTTTCCTCCTTCCTTCCTCCCTTCCCTCCCTCCCCTCCCTCTCTCTCTTTTCTTCCTTTATTTCCCTCCCTCCCTCCCTTCCTTCCTCCCTCCCTTCCTTCCTTCCCTTTTTCCTATCTCCTTTCCTCCTTCCTTCCACCATTTCCTCCCCTCCCCTCCCTCTCTCCTTTCCTTCCTTCCTTCTTCCTTTTTCCACTCTCTTTCCTCCTCCTTTCTCCCCCCTCCCTTCCTTCCTTCCCTTTTTCCTATCTCCTTTCCTCCTTCCTTCCACCATTTCCTCCCTCCCCTCCCCTCTCTCCTTTCCTTCCTTCCCTTCTTTCCTTCCTTCCTTCCTTCCTTCTTCCTTTTTTCCACTCTCTTCTCCTCCTCCTTTTCTCCCCTCCCCCTCCCCTCCCCCCCCTCCCTTCCTTCCCCCTCTCTCCCCTCCTCCCTCCTTCCTTCCTGCCTTTCTCTCTCTCTCTCTTCTTTTGTGGGAACTGCAGTCTGTCTATGTTCCCCAGGGGGGACTTGAACTCCAGGGCTCAAGAGAACCTCCCACTGCAGCTCCTAAATAATCAGAGACTACAGGATCGCACTACCACAGTGGCATTCCTGAGAAGCTTCTAAAATCTTCCAATAAAAGTGGTTTTAGGCTTTCATGCTTTAGGAAGTTTTGCTTTAAATATGAAAAAATAGATAAAAATTAGAAGTTAAAACATGCATAAATACTTATGTTTAATGTTTGTGCTATAAAAAGAGAAATTCTTATACTGCATATATTCAACGAATTTCCCCCTAAACATAAAACATAAAGAAATTGAATGATACAGCTGTCTTATTCCTTAACTGCAAAAATAAAACACAAAGCTCTGGTAAAAAAAACCAACCAAACAAAACAATCACACAGTAAAAAGTTGGACTTGTACGTATGGATTCTGAAGTTGATTTTTATGACATCCATATAATTTATTGTCACCATGGGTTATTCATTGTAATTACTTGTGATAATAACCATGAATGTTTGTTGTCATTATTGAAGTAATGTTAACTGATGTTTTAGGTTTTATTTTGCATTTGTTTGTTTTATAAAATGATTCAAATCCTAAAGAAAACTATGCTGCTTAAGTAATTGCCAGCTTTATGCTTCACGAAATCATTTTCTTAGCATTAAGAAATATGAAATAAATATTAAAATCTTAAAAGCTTCAAATGATATGGAATTTCTAATTAGTGAAATGATTTCTGTTGTTACTGAATGTCTTGCTTCAAACTATTCTTTTTCTCTTACCCAAAACTTTTCCCTTAAAAATTTTAAGAGACCTAAAGTCAAATAAACTTTAAAATAAAACCTAGATAGATTTGCCTTTAAGCCGGGCATGGTAGTGTCCTCCTGTAGTCTCAGCTGCTTGAGAGGCTGAGGTCAGAGGATTACTTGAGCCCAAGAGTTTAAGAGTAGCCTTGTTGATACAGAAAGATTTTTCTTGCCTCTTACAAAAAAGAAATTGAAAATAAAAAGGCCTTCTGCAACTTTCTTGTAGAATTCACTTTACGTGAACATGCAGTAGACACTCAGTACACTTGTGGACTACTCCGAGATAATGTTGAATCAGTTGTGTTGAGACTCATTTATTTTCACATTTGGAACCAGTTCTTAGCCCACACTAGAATATTTAAAATAATTTTAAAATGAATAACTAATTGTGTAAAGACATATTAAATCATTCCTTCAGCTTGAAACAGATATAAAAATGCAAATTTAATCATATAAAGCTATACCATAAATATTGCTAGTTTGGGCAATCATACAAATTAAGATCAATTATACATTCATGACAGCTATATGTAAGAACTAAACTAACTGATATATTAAAAATGATGTAGGGCATGTGGTTGGGTGTTGTTGAAATCAGATTTCATTTCTTAGTGATACTAATTTGAAAAAAACATAAATTGAAGAAACCCTAATCAATGGAACTAAATAACACAATCAAATTAACATAAAATCTTCATAGAAGTTTTTCATCATCAGTGAACATAGTACTCCAGGCTTTCAGGAGCCATATTACAGAGATGGTAGACTGTTTGTAGAAAGATTTTTAAGATATTCAAATGACTTAATTATAATTTAAGTAAAGTTTTATTCACCAAGTTAGAAAAACTCACATTTGTGTTTCTCCCACTTAGCCACACAGAGCTGGGTAGAAGATGGCTTCTCTTCAAAGTATCCTTCCTTCACCTGGCATAGTTGCTGTGGTCATAATAAGTCAAGGACAGAGGCTGTGGTGATTCTAAAAAATGAAGCCTATATTTTGATTACTGTGAATAGCATTGGGAGAAAAATAGTCTGTGTAAGGTTTCAAACAATATATTCTTGATTGTTTATGCATGAGGCATCTAGGAGAAGCTACATATGTACACTTCATTATAAAGGAAGTTGAGCAGAAAAAATAGTAACAGAGAAGGTTGTTGTAGAAAATCCTCAGTTATGAGGCTCAGATGTAAATGTAAGACCTAGGGGCTTTGACCTTTAAAGCTTTTGGCTTTAAGAATGCTAGTTTATGATATGCAGTTTTAGGAGGAGCCCTTGAGAGAAACTGTATTTACTGGGAGGAATTGTGAAGAAAAAAAATACATGTGAAGTAAAAATACCATCCATTAAACACTGACTGCCAATTTCAATGAGAAATAATTTTTAAAGTTAAGTTATGGGGCCTCCACAGATAAATAAAGCATAAGAAGGAAGTTTTCTTGTTAGATTTCCCAGGGTGGCTTCTCTGGGTGACAGTGGCCACATCTGTAAAATGTAAATAGCCATGAAGATATTTAACTGAATAGAGATTTCTCAAGGAAATATCTCGAGGTCCCCTTCAGTGGGAAAGCACGTAAAATAACAGGGTTGTAGAAGCTAGAGTAAAAGGAGAGTTTGGTAGGAAGTGGATTACCAAGTGTTATTTCTGATTAAAGAAAAAGGCAATTAAGATTAGAAAGAAATTAGGAAGTCAGCATCTTTAATTAGCTACACGAAGGAGAGTTTATGTCTCTCAGCCTTGCATCCAAGATACAAATGAGGTCTATCAAAATCAGTGCTACTGAGGACCCCATCATGGACGACTATTAAAGTCAGTCACAAACTCAAAATGGAGCCCAAAATAAATTACAATAATGTACTTCTGTTAAAGTAAATTCAACTACAGTTTTTAATTTTGTTATTACTGAAAAGAGTTATGTGCACAAGTACATTTGTAAGTTCACATGATTCAAAATAGCAATAATCAAACTGCTCAGCAACAAGGCACCCAGTCATCCCATCTGCATTCACTGGGATCTAGGTGCATGTTGGTCACTGACCTGGGAACCAGGGTTCTTGGCCCTGGGGAACCTACAGGCTAGTCAGAGAGACAGATACCTTCTTTGATGACTCAAAGAAATACATACTTACAAACTATGATAATTACCTGATGTACAGAAAGACAACAAAAGAACATGGCTTAGCCTAAACTTCATTAAAGAAGTACCATTTGCACTGAAATACACACTAAAGAATTAGGCATAAGTTTCACTCCATAATCAAGGACCATCCTGTGAAACAGAGGTGAAGGAGAGCATGATTTTTGAAGAATCTAAAAGACCAGTTTGCTGAAATACACAGTGAAGAAAGAGTGCTACTAGACCTTAAGACTATATAGAGAAATTATATTGAAAATACTATTAAAAATATAACATAGCCTTAAATAAAAATTGTATATTTTTTCATAGTTTAAGTTATGCATTTATGCACATAAAGACTGGAAGAACATATATAGCAAAATGAAGAGTTGTGTAAGCATTGTGAAATTATGAATTTCACCCTCTCTGTTTTAAAAATATATATCTTAGTGAATGTGCTTTGTTGGTTCATGTATTAAAATTGGAAAGATACAGAAACACCACTCCAGTGTTTAACAAGATTAACATGCACAAGAATGACACACACATTTTTGAAGTGTTTCATGTTTTGGATTGATATCAGAAAATTACCACTTACTAGTCATCATACTACAAATTGATTCAAGCCAAAATTATCAAAAAATGCTGAAAAATCATCAAAAGACGATTTAGCCGGTGAAAGTTTGAGGAATAACAGGATATTTACATCATCCCAGAGTATCTCCTCATAATATGCTTACTAATAACAAAGAAAAAAGTGGCGACTTTGCATTGAGCAGACCTGGCAGGGGACCCCATCTTCATGAAGTGATCTTCCAAGTGGACATCATGAGTAATGAGACAAATCAATACTTAGTATCTCTTGACAGGATGCACTGAGAAGAACATGTCACAGTGAATAATTCTGACCAAATAAGGTATAGTCTAAATTCGAAGTTGTATATCATGAAGAAATATCAAACAAACCCAAACTGAGAGACATTCTACAAAACACCTGCTCTGTGCTCTTCAAAATGACATTGTTGTGAAGCACACAGAAAAGCTGAAGAATCGTTCCAGATTATGGGAGACAATAGAGGAATGACGGCACATGGGAATAAAGGTGCTCGGTAGCGATAGCTGTATGTCATTGTGGAAGCGCTCCGTGAGAGATTGCCTTAGTGTGACCATCACTCTCTGGCTGTCATACAATTCTGTGACAGAGACAATATACATTTAAAATAAACCGTTCTCTCGTCCTAGACACAGAAGGCAAGATTTCCCAGCTTCTATCGTACTTGGGTTGCAGGCAAATTCTGACTAACAGAATTGAGGTGGAATTGATATAGACCATACTCAGGCCTAGAACTTCAGAGCACCGGGCATGGTGCTCTTGCCCTCTCTTGGGTAAGCTTAGAGGCCGCATGCTCCAGATGGCATAGCTACAGGTGTAAGGTAGTCACTTGGCCCTATTCAACTGATGTGAGTAAAAAACTAACTTGTTATTGCTTTTAGAATTGGGGAGATTGTTTGTTGTAGCAGCTAGCATTTCTTACCCAACTAAAACATTTTAATATCCTTTAATAAATACTCCTCTGCTTAAAGTAACTATGACAGATAACAGCTATTCAGAAATAGCTTCACCAATGCATTATTGTTTCACATATTTCAAAAATGAACTTTTATCCTGACTGATAGTTTCAATTATTCAATGGATAGTTTAGTGAAATTATTATGGTATTACTGGTAATAGCTAACAATTATTTTGTCATCTGTGAGTCAGGTACTATGGCAAACATTTTACATATATCATGCTTTTCTATATTTAGAAAAATTCTGAAAAGCAACACTATAATCCTGAAGCTCAGAAAGATTAAATAACTTGGTGAAGTGAATTCAGGTCTATCTGCCTCCCAAATTCATGCCGTCTGTCGTTATACAGTGAATATCTTACTTGTCTTCCTGTGCATGAATTTTGTATAACAAGCTCGTTTGCGTTTACCCCACATTCTACAGCTGGTAATTGCCTCCCAGCCTCCCACCATTATTGCTCTTTTAACAGGAGTTTTGTGTACCTCCCAGCTAATTTTGAGGAGAGCCTGACTTGAGGTGCTCAGTGTTCCAGGCACAAGCACAAGGTGACTTTCCTATTGTCTGTTCTGACTTTGGTGGTTTCCCAGCAACCCGGTCACACATTTACACAACCACCTGTAACCTTAGACGTGTTTTCCGATGCCTAATTTCCTCAGAAGTAAGATTCTGTGCCTAATTTTTCACAGATTTCAGGTTTCTTTTTGAATTTAGCAATCCTGCGCTCTTGTCCTGTATATCATACCAAGGGGCACATCTGTCATGGTGCCCACTGTGTCTGCCTTCCCAGGGGCATGTTACGTCTTCTCCTGAACCCCAGTCTTCTGCAATCTGATGAAAATGCCTGTCATACCTGCTGACAAACCTCCAGGATCTGAATCACTCACCTGGACACGGGTGGCCGCTGCCGAGCTTGTGGATAGCAGCTAATTAGATGGTGTATGCCATGATTCTGAGCCCCTAATGACATTTCCCATTAGCGTGTTAATCTCTCCAATTAACACGTCTTTACAGTTTGTCCTCACATGCCATGTCTTAACAGCACCCCAGTAATCAATAATGCTGAAGTCTTCCTAAAACACAATTTTGTATTTTGAAGTTGAATCCATTTTGCTAATGAATATTTCTCAGAAAGATGGCATTTAGCATTTTAAATATTTTTTTCCATTATTCCAAATTTAAATAGCAGTTAGACTTGCCCATCAAGATTTGAAACAAAAAATAAAAACGGTGCCTGGTAATATCAGGTCCTATAGATGTATTGATCAGGACATTAAAACCTAGCTCATTATCAATTTGAATCACTAAAAAACCCCATATAATAACAAGCTCTTTTCAGCTTACATGTCTACATAACAAAATCTCTGTGGGTTAAAATAATAAGTAATACTTTAAAAATGAAAACATTATTTGAGAGGCATTACATAAAAGTTTGTGTTTACCTACTCTGTGGGATGCACTTGCTGAGGCTTAGTTACAGCTCTGTCCTCTGAGCTCTCCCTTTGATATCCAGCAGGGAGGCTTTGGAGCAAAGCTTCTCAGCAGTGCTGAGCAACAGTGGTTGCAGTGGAATGCAGCAATGCGAGTTAGCATAAGGGTCTGAGGACGGAAGAGGTCACCAGCCCCTGTCTGTTCATGCCTGGCATCCTGTGGTGGATACAGAGTTTTGTCTATGACCATCAAGCAGCCTCATGGAATTGCCCATTTTGGTGCTGAAGTCTACCAGTTTGCAACTGTTCTATTTTCTATAACAGTCTTTGCAACATCTTCCCTTTCTAGCCTTTGCAAGCTTTTGTCCATGTGTACATGCAACAGAAATGCATACAGACATGCATCAAAGACATGTACAAGAATGTTAGTTACAGCATTATTTATAATAGTTCAAAATATTAAAATCAAATATCATTAAATGTATAATGGACAAATGGTGATATATTCATGTAATGAAATATTATACAACAATAAAAAGAATGAACTGCATGTCGAACAGTTGTGTACATTACTATTACCATGTATTAAAATTTTTAAATTCAACCCCATAATTCTAGCACTTTGAATGGATCACCTGAGGTCAGGAGTTCAAGACCAGCCTGGCCAACATGATGAAACCCTTCTCTACTAAAAATAACAAAAATCAACTGGGTGTGGTGGCATCTGCCTGTAATCCCAGCTAATTGGGAGCCTGAGGCAGGAGAATTGCTTGAACCCAGAGGAGTAGTTTGCAGTGGGCTGAGATTGTGCCATTGCACTCCAGCCTGGGTGACAGAGTGAGAGACTCTGGCTCAAAAAAAAATTTTAAATTCAAAATACATAAAATGACTTTTTTGATGAAATTTTGGCTGATATTTATTAGCATATTGTTTTGAGTGAACTATTGCATAATTGGACTAACACTTTTAAGTATTCTCCCAAAAGAGTGGGAGTTGTGTTCTGTGTGGGGTAGGGACATTTGAAAGTAGCAGGATAGAGTTTCATAGCAGCTACAGCATAATCACACCAGGCAGGTAGAAAACAGCGCATGAGAGAGAAATATGTAAGCTCTTATAGCAGGTGAGAGAGATACTGAAGCCAATGCTTATGTAGAAACTCTCTAGAGAAAAAACCCCACATATACATGGTCATGTGATTGGTGATAAGGGGACCCTTATAATGCAGAAGAACAATAATCATTTAAAACAGTAGCAGTGGATCACAGGATATTCCAATAGGGAGAAATGAATGTCAACTCTTACTTCATATCATACACAAAAATCAGTTCCAGGTGGATTGTAGACCATCTGGACTCATTTTAAAGTTAAAATATAAAATTTCTAGAAGATAGCATAGAATAATACTTTTATGACTTTGAGATAGCAAAATTGTATAAACATCTCACAAAATGTGCATACACAAAAGATTGAAACATTGATTTTTGTTGAAGCTATGAACATCTTTTTACCACGAGATACCTTAAGAGAAAGAAAAGCAATCCACAGAGTGGGAAAGATGTTTGTAGTCCATATTTCTGACAAAGAACTCAAATGCACCGTCTATAAAGAACTCATACATTGACTTTGAAAGGAGGTAGTCCATCAGAAGAATGAGAGCAAGACTGAAATGGGTGCTTCACAAAAGAATATTCCCTAAAGTCAGTAAAAACATGAAAAGTTGCACAACAATATCAGTAATCAAGGATATGCAAATTAAATCCAAACTGGGGAGACATGACTAGCCACAATCAGAATGCAAGAAGAATCGGCCTGGTAATACTAGAAGTATTGGCAAGTATTTGGACCAATAGGGAGTCATCTATCACTGGTAGAAGTTAAGTTGATAAAACTGTCAATGTGTACCAAGGCTAAACATACGTACCAAAACAAACATAAAGCCTTTGAACCAAAGGCTTTTCTCCCATGTGTATCTTCAACAGAAATGCCTACAGATATGCATCAAAGACATGTACAAGAAAGTTAGTTTTAGCATTATGTATAATAGTTCAAAATCATACATAAATCAAATATCATTAAATGCATGCTGGATAAACAGTTATATATTCATATAACAAAATATTATAAAGCAATAACATAAGTTGGTTGCTTTCTTTTTTTTAAATAAATTTTCATTAAGAATTTCAGTATGTTTTGGTTTCTAGATTTTCCTGTCTTGTTTACCTAAATCTGGGCCACAGTTTTTCTACTTAATAACAATTCCAAATTTGAAATATATGATGAAAAAATCAGTGTTGAGAATGAAAACAATTAGCATTCACGATTAATGTAAATAAATATAGTTTATTCTTTTGCAAATTTTATTTAAATGTATTAGGGGGTACATGTACAACGTCCTTATATACCCATATTGCTTAGTAGTGAAGTCTTGGGCTTTTAGTGTGCCCGTCGCCCAGGTTGGTAACATTGTACCCAGTAGGTGGCTTTTCAACCCTGACCCTCCTCTCACCCTCCCACCTTCTGTGTATTATTCCACTGTGTATTATTCCAGTCTCTATATCCACATGCATGCGTTGTTTACCTCCTGCGTATAAGTGAGAATAGGCAATATTTGACTATTTGATTTTGAGTTATTTCCCTGTAGATAATGGCCTCCAGTTCCATCCATGTTGCTGCATATTTTGAAAAATTTAATGACTCATTTCGACATGCTGGTTAATGCTCACAATCATTGCTTATATAATGAAACCTATAACTCAACAGTGCTATTTTAATTAAAATATACTTTTTGTTCATTGATGACAGTAGTCATCCTGCCAGTGTATCTCACGAGAGACCCATCTATTCATTTCTTTTCCATATATCCACAAATAATTATTTATTGCCTGCACTTTCAGTACAGGGAATACAGTGAAAAACAAAAGAGATCCCCCTCCTCATGGAATTTATAAGTTAGCTAAGTGGTCTGACAGTAAACAATAGAACAATAATACTATTTGAGCTGAAACTAAATGACGGTCATCTGTGTACATAGCTTGGAGGAAGTAGAAAAACAGCAGACAGTCAAGGAGCAGAAAAATGGTGGAGACATGGGAGAAAAAAAACAAAAAAAACCAGTGTAGCTGCAAGAGTGAAAGCCAGGATAGCATGGCGTCAGATGACCCTAGGTAAGAGGCAGGAGATGTCCATTCTGGCCCTTTCAAGTCAAGGTGAAAGTTTGACTTTTATTTTGAATACAATGGAAAATCATTTGAAAGTTTTGATTAGAGAGGCGACAATATCTCTTTTTACGCTTTTTGTTTTGTATTTTAAAAAATTTTTATTTTAGGGTTGGGGATACATGTGAAGGTTTGTTACATAAATAACCATGTGTCATGGGGGTTTGTAGTACATATTATTACATCACCCAGGTATTAAGCCCAGTACCCAATAGCTATCTTTTCTGCTCTTCTCCCCTCCTTCCACCCTCAAGTAGACCCCAGTGTCTGTTGTTTCCTACTTTGTGTTCATAAGTTCTTTTTCATTAGCTTCCACTTATAAGTGAGAACATACAGTATTTTGTTTTCTGTTCTTGCATTAATTTGCTAAAAATGATAGCCTCCGGCTTCATCCATTCTCACAAAAGACATTATCTCGTTCTTTTTTATGGCTGCACAATATTCCATGATGTATATGTACCACATTTTCTTTATCTAGTCTGTCATTAATGGGCATTTTTGATGATTCCTTGATTCCTTGTCTTTGCTATTGTGAAGAATGCTGCAATAAACATTTGAGTGCATGTGTCTTTATGGTGGAATATCTTTATTCCTCTGGGTATATACCCAGAAATGCGATTGATAGGTTGAATGATAGTTCTGCTTTTAGCTCTCTGAGGAATCGCCATACTGCTTTAAGGGTTCCCTTTTCTCCACAACTTTGCCAGCATCTGTTATTTTTTGATGTTTTAATAGTAGCCATTCGTACTGGTGTGAGATGGTATCACATTGTGGTTTTGATTTGCGTTTCTCTCATGATCAGTAATATTAAGCTTTAATATGCTTAGTGGCTACATATATGTTTTCTTTTGAGAAGTGTCTGTTCATGCCCTTTGTCTAGTTCCTAATGGGTTTTTTTTGGTTGTTATTATAAATTTGACTAAGTTCCTTATAGATGCTGGACATTATACTTTTCAGATGCATAGGGTACAATAATTTTCTCCAGTTCTGTAGGTTGTCTGCCTACTCTGTTGATGGTTTCTTTTGCTACGCAGAGGCTGTTAAGTTTGTCAATTTTTGCTTTTGTTGTGATTGCTTTTGGTGTCTTTGTCAAATTTATTTGGGCAGTATAGCCATTTTAATGATATTGATTCTTCCTATCCATGAGTTCCATAAGCATGTGATTTTTTCTATTTGTTTGTGTCTTCTGTGACTTCTTCTTCTTTTTTTTTTTTAGATGGAGTCTTGCTCTGTTGCCACTGAAGGGCAGTGGTGTAATCGTGGCTCACTGCAACCTCCGCCTCCTGGGTTCAAGCAATTCTCTTGCCTCAGCCTCCTGAGTAGCTGGGACTACAGGTACGCACTATCATGCCCAGCTAATTTTTGTATTTTTAATAGGGACGGGGTTTCACCATGTTGGCCAGGATGGTCTCAATCTCTTGACCTCATGATTCACTTGCTGGGGCCTCCCAAAGTGCTGGGATTACAGGCGTGAGCCACTGCGCCCAGCCCTTCTGTGATTGCTTTGAGCACTATTTTGTAATTCTCACTGTAGGGCTTTTTTACCTTTCAGGAGAGCTGTATTCCTAGGTATTTTATTTTTTGTGTCAGTTGTGAATGGGATTGCCTTTCCGATTTGGCTCTCAGTTTGGTTATTGTTGGTATGTAAGAATGCTAGTCATTTTAGTACACTGATTTTGTATACTGCAACTTTGCTGAAGTTGTTTATCAGCTGAAGGAACTTTTGGGCCAAGACTATGAGGTTTTCTACATATAGAATTATGCCATCTGCATACAGAGATAATTTGAGTTCCTTTCTTCCTATTTGAATTCCCTTTATTTCTGTCTCTTGCCTGATTGCTCTGGCTAGGACTTCCAGGACCATGGTGAGTAGGAGTGGTGAGAGAAGGCATTCTTGTCTTGTGTTGGTTTTCAAGGGGAATGCTTCCAGCTTTTGTCCATTCAGTATAAAATTGGCTGTGGGTTTGTCAAGGATGGCTGTTATTATTTTGAGGTATTTTCCTTCAGTACCCAGTTTATTGAGAATTTTTAACATGAAGGGATGCTGAATTTTATCAAAAGTCTTTTCTGCATCTATTGAGATAGTCATGTGGCTTTCGTCTTTAGTTCTGCTTATGGGATAAATCACATTTATTGATTTTTGTATGTTGAGCCAACCTTGCATCCTGGGGGATGAAGCCTACTTGATCATGGTGGATAAGCCTTTTGATATGCTGCTGGAATTGGTTTGCCAGTATTTTGTTGACAATTTTTGCATTAATGTTCATTAAGGATATTGGCCTGAAGTTTTCTTTTTTGGTTGTTTCTCTGCCAGGTTTTGGTATCAAGATGTTGCTGGCTTCATGATGAGTTGTGGAGAAGTCTCTCTTCCTTAATTTTTAGGAATAGTTTCTGATAGAAATGATACCAACTGTTCTCTATACATATGGTAGAATTAGGCTGTGAATCCGTCAGGTCCAACAATATCTTATTTATATTTTACAAAGGGTATTCTGGATGTTGTACAAACAAATAGATTATAGGATGCAACATTCAAAGCCAAGGATCCACCCTCTACAGCCCTCTACAGTTTCTCTACTCCACATATTTCTGACATCTGCCCAATTCAGATTTTTCTCTTCTGCCACCCACTGAAATTGCTTGCTCACAGTCATCTGTGGCCTCCAGGTTGCAAAATTTAATGACTATTTCTCAGCCCAACTTAGCTGGACTCTTGACAACAGCAATTAACTTAGTTAATGACTTTCTCTTTCTAGAGACCAGTTCTTCAATTGATTCCAGGTTGTTTTTTTCTACATATACACTCATTTCTTAATGATCTCATAATTTCAGTTTTAAATAATTATCTGCATGGAAGTTACTCTGGATTTATGCCTCTGTCTTATGTTTCTCTCACTCCCTTCAGGCTCCAGGCTTGAACTTCCAAGATCCAACTAAACATCTCCTCTTGCGTTTTAGGATGCCTTATAAGCATTCAAAACGTGACATGCAGTTGACATCTATTTCCTTCCCGAATTTCCTTCTCCCACAGGCTTCTGCACTTCAGGTGATGAACTCTCCAGGTCTCCCATCTAAAATCTTACGGTTGTTCTTTTTCTCTCATTTACCATCCAATACATCAACAAATCTATTATCTAACAACATCTTTACTTTTGAATTAGTGATACCAGAATCAAAGCCACCCCCATTTCACTTGAATGATGGGGACAACTTCCCTGGAAAGGCTTTCTACTTCTATCCTTTATCCATATTAGTTATACTTGAAACAACTACAAAGTTCTGCTAAAAGGTAATTTGAATTTGAATTGCATTACGTCTGTTTGAAACTCGTCTAATTTGTTTCATCTTAGAGTAGGAGTCAAAGTCATTACACTGTTTTTCATAGCCCTGCTCATTCTTTCTGTAGCCTACTATCCTCTAACTAATCTTGCACCAGTCAAATCAGACTTATTATTATTTTTTTTAACCCAGACAGCAAGTCTTGGTACCTGTTGTTTCTTCTACTTGGTATGTGTTTTCCCCTCATCTTTTAGGTCTTTGCACAAATAATACTCGGTAAGGAAAGGACTTTCTTTGATCACACTATTTTAATTTTCTCACTTCTGACACACACTGTGCATATTTTCTGCTACAGTTTTCTCTGTCATGTGCACTGTCACTCAACAGAATACACATAATTCTGTTTGTAAGTTTGCTGTATTTTTTGCTTGTTATTTGCATCTCTCCACAAGAATGGGAGTTTTAACATGGAGAAGGAATTTTTCTATATTGTATTCTAGATTGTATTCCTAGTGCTTTGAAGAGTGTCTGGAAAACAGGAAGTCATGATAACATATTTGTTGAAAAAATGATGGGAAATACAATTTATACAGCAAAGAAACTAATAATAAGACCCTAGGCAACAGCCGTGGTCATGGGGTTTCATAGAAGATAAAGGGGTTGAAACAACAGTGGAACAACTGGCTTCTGATATTAGTATTCTTTGGTTAAGTAAAAGGAAAGGCAGATCTGATTCTAAATGTAGATACATCTGTTGTTTTGGGTGTAAACATAAGGAATTATTACTCTGATTGCTCCCATTTCTTAGGGAAGCATATGGCAAGGTCATCAATTGCGAGGAATTATTTATAAAACCTTAAAAATCATAGGCATATAATAAGAAATGGGAAAAATTTAAATCAGCAGGGAATAGTATCTTTTGAAGTAGAGAAAAGTATTTTAGATTGTAGTGGGGCAACTGTATAACAACATTGCAGAGAAATTTGCCTTGGGCTACCAACACAGAAGTTACAGAAAAGAAGGAAGAAAATGAAAATTTTTTCAAATGATATCATTTATAAGTAATATTAATTTATAGTTACTTTTAGTGAATGGTACATGTCTTAGTGTTCTTGGGCTTACATGACAGAATACCATTGGTTAGGTCGCTAAAACAACAAATTTGTTTCTCCCAGTTCTGGGGACATAAGTCCAAGATCAAGGTTCCAGTTGCTTTAGTTCCTAGTGAGGGCCCCTTTCATGCTTGCGGATGCTGTCTTCTTGCTGCATCTTCACACAGCCTTTTCTCTGTGCTTTCACAGAATGATAGAGAGAGAGCTCTGTGGTGTCCCTTCTTATAAAGACATTCATCTTATCTCACCAGGCCCCCACTCTCTTAATGTCTTCTAATAACTGCCTCCAAAAGCCTGATCTTCAAATATCATCCCACTGGAAGTTAGGACTTCAGCATATTAATTTGGGAGGGATGCATTCAGTTCATAATATCATAGTATATATTTTCTTAAAAATTTGAGGGCAACTGATACACATAGATATACTGAAAAGAGAATAATCAGGAAATAAAAGAGGAGAAGAGAAGAGACATTACTGTTACCAGAAACCCTGCATTGAGTTGAGTATTTCAGGTGCTGTTGTGAGCACTGTTTTCCTAGAACTTACAACTCAAGGGAAGACAAGTTGAGATGGAATAAGAGGAGGAAGACAAGAAGGACGAGAATGAGGCACAGGAGAAGGAAGAAGAGGATGAATCTATAAATTAATTTTTACAAACAAACTTTTAATACTGCCATTTAATTTAAGAGGAATTTACTGAAAAGCAAGGACTTACATTTGAGATATTTGGGATAAAATAAATAATCTTAACAAGTTATAGACTAAAATAAATGGTTAAATCAACATTTATCAAAGCAACTCTCACTAATATTTTTATGTTTGATATTACTTTAAATCTTAATGCAGAGTAGCCTCTTTTTCTTTTGAGCCTCTAAGATAATGGGGTTTAAGTAATTTGTTTTGTGATGACAATACAAGAACAGACCTTAGAGAATCTAAAGACAAGCTTAAATAAATTGTTTCTTTGACAAATTCTCACGTATCATAGGTTTCAAATGGCCTTCAGCATAATTTCTCATCATGTTGTGAAACTTTAAGACCTAAAATGGTGGAATTGTCTGGATCAGTCTATTTATTTCTAGAATTGACCACAAAACAGATCAAAATTAAGCATTCAAAGGAAATACAAAAACATTGTCAGCTGGGCATGGTGGCTCACACCTGTAATCCCAGCACTTTGGGAGGCTGAAGCTGGCAGATCACTTGAGGTCAGGAGTTAGAGACCAGCCTGGCCAACATGGTGAAACCCCGTCTCTACTAAAAATACAAAAAAATTAACCGGTCATGGTGGTGAGCACCTGTAATCCCAGATACTCGGTAGGATTTGGCAGGAGAATCACTTAAACCTAGGAGGTGGAGGTTTCTGTGAGCCAAGATCGCACCACTGCACTCCAGCCTGGGTGACAGAGCAAGACTGTCTCAAAAAAAAATTGTCAAGCAATTGAGGCAAATTTTTTTTTTGAAATCCTTGAGAAAATTGCCACTTAGCATAAAATTGACATATTTGTTCTAAATTTTTTTTTTTTTTTAGACGGAGTCTTGCTCTGTCATTAGGCTGGAGTGCAGTGGCTAAATCTCGGCTTACTGCAACCTCCGCCTCCTGGGTTCAAGCGATTCTTCCGCCTCAGCCTCCTGAGTAGTTGGGACCACAGGTGCGTGCCACCACGCCCGGCTAATTTTTTTGTATTCTTAGTAGAGACACGGTTTCACTGTGTTGGCCAGGATGGTCTCGATCTCTTGACCTCGTGATCCGCCTGTCTCGGCCTCCCAAAGTGTAAATTTTTAAAAATTTATTCAAAAAAGAAATTCACGACTTTGTAAGTTTTTTTTTAATGGACTTTCCATCAGGTATCAGCTGTGAATTGAATACAAACAGAGGCCACTTACTGAAGATCTCCCACTTAGAAAATTCTTTCTATATGTCATCTCATTCTATCATCGCAATCACATAAGACCCACATGCCTTTACCACTTACACTTTAGAGACAAGGAAACGGAGGCTTACAATGGGAAGCAGCTTGATGAGAGGTAAATAGTTAATGGCAAGCTAGATTTGCAGCACAGATATAATTTCACACGATAATGTAGCATCGATTTGTGGAGCATAAGAAACTTCCAATAGAGTTACTTAGTGTTATACATTTGACTGAGGGGATGCATTTTCAAAATACAATGATTTGAAAGTAAAAAAACCAAACAGATAACTTATTAATGCTGTAATAGCCAATTCTAATATTAACCATCTTAGTATAACTAATATTTTAGAAACACATTGCTTAGTAAGTTGTAAAGTGTCCTAGATACCTGAGAAATCAATATCCTTATTTTCATGAAAATATGGTCATTTGTAAATAAAAAAGATTAGGTAGGCATAACAAAATTTTACTGCTTTTGTTGTTTCCTATTTTACTCATTTACTTATTTTTATTGACAAGTTACAATTGTACACGTTTCTAGGGTACAATGTGATATACATGTATGCATATATATGATATATATATACACACACAAGCAATGTGGCATGATTAAATTGAGCTAATTGTCATTCATAATGTCACTAACCTATCATAGTGGGACATTTGAAATCTGATGAGACATTTGAAATTTTCTTTTAGTTATTTTGAAATATTTAATACATTATTATTTACTATAGTAATCTTGCTGTGTAGTGAATCTCAAAATCAATTACTCTTGTTTATCTAAAACTTTGTGCCTTTTGATAAACAACATTCCCTTTCCTTTCTTTCCACCACTAACCTCCAGTAACCATCATTCTAGTCCCTGGTTCTACGAGTTCAACTTCATTAGATTCCACGTATAAGTAAGATCATGCAGTATTTGTGTTTCTGTGCCCAGCTTATTTCATTTAGTACAACGTTCTTCAAATTCATCAATGTTGTTGCAAATAACAGCATGTTCTACAGTTTTCAAGTCTGCATAATATTGCTTTTTTGTACAAACCATCTTCTATATCCATTCATCCATGGATGGACACTTACGTAGTTTCTCTATTTTGACTGCTGTGAAGAAAAAATAAAAATGGAGGATGGATTATTTGTTTTATGTCACACTGCCGTTCCTTGTTCTCCCCTCATTCCTTGAAAGTAATATTATTTGCTCCCCCATACATCTAAATTATTACTGCTTAGTAGTAGTAAAATATTATTTGCTCCCCCATACATACATCTAAATTACTACTACTTAGTAGTAAAATATTATTTGCTCTCCCATACATCTAAATTACTACTACTTGGACACTAAGCAGAATCGGTTTGATGGTCTTTGAAATGGCAACCTTGTGTAGAACTCATTTAGTCAAGTTTATTGGGTAGGGCTACAATTCAGGATGGAAAAGAAAAACCATGAGAAATAGGCCCTGCAATTGAGAATGCTCTGTCGGCTTCTCCAAATGTTATACAACTGAATTACAAAGGAAAAAATATTTTATACAAACAACAAGTTCCTCATTCATCATCTAAATTAGATGTACAGCAAAGGAGTTCATACAACTTTCTGAGTTTATTTGACAAGTTTAAAGTAATTTTGGATGGCAGACATCTATTTGCCTTGATATATCACTATAATTATGAAAGCACTGAAGTTGCGTTTTAAAGTATATGGCAGTGAATTTTGAAAAACACATAAAAATTATGGAAAGAGACCTAGTGAGGAGAAGTCATAGGGGAGATTTATTTTAATATCATTGAGACTAATGTAAAAATGACAGTAACACAGAAAAAAATTCCACTTACTTTTTCATTATTATAATGATTCTTTCCTTTGTCTTTACTTTAAGTAAGTTGATGACTATGTACTTAGGTGATAATTTTTTGTGATAAATTTTCCAGGAGTTCTTTGAGCTTCTTGTATTCGAATGTCTAAATTTCTAGCAAGGCCAGGGAAGTTTTCCTTGATTATTTCCTTGACTATGTTTTCCAAACTTTTAGATTTCTTTTCTTCCTTGGGAACACCAATTATTCTTTTTTTTTTCTTTTTTGAGACAGGGTCTCACTCTGTTGCCCAGGCTGGAGTGCAGTGGCGCAGTCTCAGCTCACTGAAACCTCCGTCTTCTGGGTTCAAGTGATTCTCCTGCTTCTACCTCCCAAGTAACTGGGACTACAGGAGCATGCCACCATGCCAGGCTAATTTTTTGTATTTTTAGTAGAGACAGGGTTTTACTGTGTTAGCCAGGATGGTCTCGATCTCCTGACCTCATGATCCACCTGCCTCAGCCTCCCAAAGTGCTGGGATTACAGGCATGAGCCACCACACCCAGCCACAATTATTTATTCTTAGGTTTGTTGGTTTACTATTATCCCAAACTTTTTGGAGGCTTTATTCCTTTTTCAAAATTCTTTATTCTCTTTGTGAGATTTGATTAATTTGAAAGCCTTGTCTTCACACTCTGAAATTCTTTCTTCTACTTGTTTGATTCAATTGCTGAAACATTCCAGTGCATTTTGCATTTCTCTAAGTGTAGCCTCGATATCCAGAAGTTGTGACTGCTTTTTATGTATGCTATTTTATTGGAGATTTTTCCTTTCATATCTTGTATCTTTTTTTAAATTCTTTAAGTTGGACTTCACCTTTCTCTGGTGCCTCCTAGATTGGCTTAATAATCAACCTTTTGATTTCTTTTTCTGATAATTCAGAGATTTCATGTTGGTTTGGATCCATTTTTAGTGAGCTAGTCTGATCTAATGGAGGCGTTAAAGAACCTTGTCTTGTCATATTACCAGAATTGTGTTTTTGGTTCTTTCTCATTTGGGTAGGCTATGTCAGAAGGAAGATCTAGGAGTCAAGGGCTGCTGTTCAGATTCTTTTGTCCTACAGGGGTGCTCTTTTGATGTGGTGGTCTCCTTTTTTCCCTAGGGTGGGGCTTCCTGGGAGCCAAACTGCAATGATTGTTATTTCTCCTCTGGATCTAGCCCTCCAGTGGAGCTACCTGCTCTGGGTTGGTACAAGGGAGTCTCACTGAGTCCTGTGATGTGGTCCGTCTTCTTGTCTCTCAGCCATGGATACCAGCACCTACTCTGGTGGAGGTAGCAGGGGAGTGAATTGGAATCTGTGAGGGTCCTTAGTTGTAGTTTTGTTTATTGCACTAGTTTGGTGTCGGTTGGCCTCCCGCCAGGAGGTAGCACTTTCAAGAGAGCATCAGCTGCTGTAGCACAGGGAGGATCAGGTGGTGGGCAGGGCCATGGAGCTCCCAAGAGATTATGTCCTTTGTCTTCATCTACCAGGGCGGGTAAAAAAAGACCCTCAGGTGGGGCAGGGTTAGGCGTGTCTGTGCTCACACTCTCTCAGATAGGGCTTGCTGCCGCTGTTGTGGGGGATGGGGTGTGATTCCCAGGCCAATGGAGTTATGTTCCCAGGGGGGAGTATGGCTGTCTCTGCTGCATCACACACGTCACCGGGGAGTGGGAGAAAGCCGGCAACCACAGGCCTCACCCAGCTCCCCACACAGCCGGCATCCGGAAAGGCCGGTCTTCTTCCACCATGTCCGCTCAACAGCACCAAGTGTATTTTCAGGCAGCTGGTGAGTAGCGCTACAAGCCTCCCAGCTGGGAAAGCAAGCCAAACTCACAGTTCTCCGCTGTCCCATGGAGCCTGCGGTGGCAAACCACCTCCTTCAAAAGGGTCTGTGGATTCTCTTGGCTTTTCTGGTATGTTCCTGTGGTGGTTCTTGGAGCAAAAGCTCATGATGCGAGTCTCCATATACTGCTCTGTCTGAGTGGAAGCTGCAAGCTAATCCGGGCTCTTTTCCACCATTTTTTTCTCATTAATTTTTCTTGATCCTCTACTGTGCCAGGCGTTTTGTAGTCACGGATGTTGGAAGATGAATAATATAGACATGGCTCCTGTCCCGCTGCAGTTCATGTCCTACCAACAGTTGATAAACTATCAGGAAAACGTATGATTATAAATGCTGCATGTACCACAAAGGAGAAGAAAGATGGATGTGTGGGATGTGAGAAGAATTAAATCTTAGTTTGGGTGGCCAGAAAAGGCCATCAAGAAAAGATCACACTTCCTTAGGCTCTTTTTCATCTTTTAAAATATTCATACTAACAATCACAAATGGAAATTGTATATTTATTTGTTTATATATTTATTTTAAGAAATGTAGGAAAGTGTAAAAACTGCAAAACTCTCTAAACCACAATACATGTTTTGCAAGCTCAGTGATTACTTCTTAAATAATCATATCATGAATTTTGATTATAGAATATGCTTCTATTCCTTTTGAGTTCTTCAGAAAATATTTAGAGTTTTCTTTGCTATACTTTTCCAGTGAATTTATTTATTTTTTCCTATTAGTGGTAGCATAGCATGTTTTTTTTTAAGTTCTTTTTCTTGCTGAGGGCAGAGTCTTACTTAGCTTGAGGCTTAGCAGCAGTGTTATTATCTATGATTAGATTTCACCTCTGCCAATTCATTTCTCTTACCTTCCACACTTCAGAGTAGGTAAATAAACTTAAAAATAGTCGAAGAGACAATTTAGGACTTAGATTACAAAATAAATCCAGCCTCTAACTAAGTAATAACCAGCAGAAAATGAAATATAATTTTTTATTTTAGGTGCATTAAATGAAAAATACAAGAAAATATGCAACTATGTATTTTGGATAGAATTTGCAGGTTATAAACTAACAGAGACCTGGTGTGGTGGCTTATGCTTGTAATCCTAGCACTTCGGGAGGCTGAGGCGGGCAGATAACTTGAGGTCAGGAGTTTGAGACCAGGCTGGTCAACATGGTGAAACCTCGTCTCTACTCAAAATACAAAACTTAGCCAGGCGTGTTAGCAGGCACCAGTACTACAAGCTACTTGGAAGGCTAAGGCAGGACAATCGCTTGAACCCAGAAGATGGAGGTTGCAGTGAGCCGAGATTGCACCATTGCACTCCAGTTGGGGCGACAGAACAAGACTCCGTCCTCCCCCAACCAAAAAATTAAATTAAATAAATAAACAACAAAGTTAAGCCAACACAGGCTTCCCATATGAAGTAATTAGCATTATCCAAAGAAGAAACATGGCATTAATAAAGGACCCTAGACTTCGGATCTCCACTGCTCCATTTAAAATTGGATCTTTTTGAATTTACAGCAGGTTTTCCTTAAGAAACAATGTCATACATGATGGTTTAGTGTATTGGCCAATCCAGGGAAACTGATTTAATCCACAGTATGACACTTGGGATAACATTGCACTAGAACACCATATATCGGGACCATCATACATATACAATGCTTATTAAAAAGATGTCCATTTAAGATCAGTCCCTGAAAAATGAAAAATAATAGCTTGGTAGGCAAACAATGTACTGTGACAGTTAGAAGTCCAAAACAAACCAAACAACCCAAACCAAATTGAACAAATAGAAGTGGCACCATATCTAAGAACGTGAGATAATGAAATAACAATTTAAAATAAATTGTACCAAAGATGTTTACTTTTAGAGTTACCTTCTTGAGGAAGCTTTCTATCCCCCTTTCCTTTCATTCCACTCAGACAGGCCCTTCTGGATGGCATTAGGCTCACATTTTCATATCACCCTCACCCAATTGACTTATGTTACCTATTTGTGTGTCTCTCCCATTAGATTATGACCTAAGTGAAAGGTGACACCAAGTCTTCCTAATTTCTAATATATAGCAAATGCTCAAAACATCCTGACTGAGTTGTTTTCTAAGCTACAAAATAGTAGTCTTATGAATACTTGCAATTTATAGACTTTCTGGTTTTACATTTCATCTGATGATTTATGGAATTTATTTCAGGATCAAGTTTATTAACATACATGTGAGTGTCCTATGACTCTTCTCTCATCAACTTCCCCCACCCAATTCCTAATACAAACACAGGATTTGCACATTCGAGGAGATTATACCTCTTTCAACCCTTTCTTTAGGCTGAGAACCTACGTCGATCTTCATATAAAGGAAGGACGATGTGAAGAGTTAGATGGGGAAGAATAGTGAGAAGTGCTGCTGTTGGTTTCTGACTTAAAGTCTCATTGATTTTTTTTCTACAAGCACCATTTAAGTATTGGAATGCCTCCTAAAACTAAGTTTTACTAACTTGACTGGGCTGCTTTATAAACTCTTTACGAAATTTGATTCATGTTTTATTAAGATTACATTTGGGAGGCAAGCACCTAGGATTTGGGACCAGCTGCAGCGTTCAGCTGCAAGTGTGGCTTGCAAGTCAGCAGACTTTGGAGCCACTGGTAAAGGCTACTTCCTTAGAAAGTGAGAAGATATAAGCAGCGTGCGCTGTAGACTCGGGTTGTAGCTTTAAGTTCTGTCGTTGGCACCTATCAATGGCTGAGATATTCTGGCTTCAAGTCTTCAAGGTCCAGCATAGTGTATTATCCATGATAAGACATCTCCTGTTATATTTCATTTTTGTAAAAGATGACCTCAGTACTCCTTAAGGGGTGGATGAGTATGTGAAGTGGCTGAAACTTGTGTCAAATGCTTTAATAACAGGTCAGGGAAAAGGGCAATGGGTTCTAATTTCATATTCCAACTGGCATAGCTACAGGAGTGGGTTATTTGCCAAAGACTTTGAATCAAGCCTTGGAGAAGTAGAAACAGCTCAACCAGGTTCATTCAGCAGAGAATTGTGGTTAAAATATATAAACGTGGGGTTCCTCGAATTCTATTGGTAAAGTTAATGGGGATATGCTAACACTTGGCATCCTTATGCTGTGACTATATCTCTCATGGGAACGAAATCTTAGCATTAATTTTTATCATTTAATTAAAGCTTCACAAGTATAAATATAAAAGAACTTGTTATCGTTGTCACCTGTTTTCTTTAGCGATGACAAGTAACATCTCATCTGTGTTAATGTGAGTAATTTATATGATAAATACAGATTTTAAATATATCAATGTGTAAGGTCGTTTTAGTTTTTCAACTTAATGTTGGCACCTATGTAATGCAGCTGACAGATTTTTAGAATTCAAGTGAGCTGCGCATGCCTCTGAAGAAATCTGGCTGCCCAGCTTTCCAGCATTCACATACAGGGATAGCTACTCTTCAGCTGGGCATTTGTCTAATTATATTGTTTTAGATGATGGGTTGCCTTGTGAGTCAATGGTGAAAAGATGGAGGCTAAAATATATAGCAGCACATACCAGCCCTGTGAAAAATAAATAGCTAATTTTAAAAGAATGTTGTTCAGAAAGTCAAGGGCAATTTTAAATAAGCCGTGAATACGCCAACTCAGTAATGAGTACTGGTGGTCTCCTCAGGGCTCCCTCAGAAGTTCACACACATCCTGGGAGTGTGGGAGACTAAGAGAGAACATCCTTCACCTAGTGAGGATGGCCAGAACATATACATTTTAAGAAACTAAAGCCTAATAATATCTTGGCCAAGTTATACATGTGTTGTAAAAACAAAGCTAAGAAAGGTGAGTTAGTGAATGAGCATTAGAAATACAAGTTCTGTAATACTGGTGGCCTTCATAGTAGTGCTGGATTAATTTACTAAAAATCACACCCACTGGCAGATGCAAAGAAAAACAGAAGATGATCTGTACTTTATCCTGTACTTCATGCCCTCAGGGGCAACATTTTTACTTATTTAGAGATCAACCCAGCACTTTTTACTGCCAACCACAAATTGCTTTACAAACTTTCATGTTGATTTTAACTGGATTGCCAGATTTGCCTCACAGCATGAAGCAAATCACATCCCATAGTATCTGATAAGAGCCTTTAAAATGGTGGTACATGTTTCATTTAAGGGAAAGAATAGTTGCCTCAGAAACCATCTGGTCTATCTGTTAATTAGGTGACTGCATGGAATTGCAAGAAACACACTACGGACAGACCCTTACATGTAGACCAGAACACTGGCCCCAATGTGTTTTGAGAAAATAATCCTTCAGGAATGAGCATATTAGCTCCAGATATCAAACTTTAATAGTAGAGAAACTGCATCTATTATTAAATGCTAATTTTACATTTGAGGTCTACGGGATACATATTTTTCTTTCAAAAGTTTTACTTTTTTAGGAAGGGGATGAAACTGTATCATCGCCTAAATCTAGGATGCTTTTTCTTCTACAGTAGTGAAAGCAAATTCCATATAGTTTTTTTTTGTAAGTTGTAAAAGCATACATCTTCACACATACATGCCCCTTCTTCTAAAAGTTTTAAAGAAAATGTTTCTGTCTTATTTACAGCTTCCTGAAAAATAATGTTATTAAAGATAAACATGTTTACTTTACTGTACACTTGGGTTTAACGTCCCATGAGAGATGGCAGTGCTGCGGCCCAGTATCAGGTGTAACCACCCATGAGAGGTCATAGTGCTGTGATTCAGCACTGCCAAGGACAATGCCTACTACATGATTTATTGAATTAGAAAAGGGAGCTTTTAATTTTATTTATTGGTCTTTAAAATCTCATTGTTTATATTTAGTAAAGCAATACTGAAAACATGTTTTTGCCATAAATTAATATCATTATAACATCAGCAGAGTAAAATCTATAAGATATTTTAAGAAGAATTAAAAATAGTAATATCAAGTAAATCAGCGAGTATTTATACATTCACACCACACTGTGGAACAGAAACTCACTGTTTCTTGTGCATATTCAAATAACTAACAATGTGAGTGTGTAAAATCCTTCAATTCTTCAGTCTATTGAAATGCCTGTGGGAAAACTAGAATCTATGTTCCAGGAACTCCAGAGAGCAGTAATGAAAATACTTATATTAAAAACAGAGAAGATACGACATTGCTCTACTTTGAAAAGTGAGCCATTAGAAATTACAAATTTGATATGTAATCGTATATAAAATGCAAATTATAGAAAATAGTTTTCTAGGAGCCAGTTGTGCCATCAGTGCATTAGCCCTCATCTGTGTTTCAGACGTGTGAATTAGAAGGTTCTGCCTCTCAAGAGGAGGCAATAAGGCTGTGAGTGAGGAGGCTGTTGGTCCACGTGTGAGAGCCAGGGGTCAGCTCTCAGCGCAAAGGAAAGGAACAGCCCAGGAAATATTTTACAGCCACAAAGAACCTTGACCCTCTCCATTCTTCTCTTTTTCCTATTTCCTTTTCCCCACCCCCTCCTCAAGCTCATCCCAATCATAGAATAACTTCAAAACATCCTGAATATTCACTAAGAGCCACACACCCTGTTAATCATTTCACTTACAGTATCTCTAATAGAGTTTCAAGAAACCATGACTACTAAAGTAATGTGTTGTTTAAAAGAGAAAAATAGCCTAATACACTTCTTGTCAGACACACAAAAAGCTTTTCTTTTGTACATGTCTGTGGTACATTGTTTGCGTGACAGCATATAATCTAGCCAAATTGGGTGTTCTCTGCTGTGTTTGCTCTGGTTGTCTGAACAAAACAAAGGGTATGCGGTTTACATTTCTTTCTTCAATGACATGTACTCTATGAGAGACAATTTCTTATTAAGGCATATTTGGACTTCTATCAAATATATTATTGATCTCTTCATCTCCCCGCCCTACCCTCCCGCCACGCTAGTCCGGGAAATGGGAGCTGCTGAAACCACAGAATCTGCTCAACACTTCCAGACACTCCGTGTGGACAGCACATCCACGGCCATTCCTCCTCTGGCTCCGGGGGGTCCTTTTCATGGAGTCCATGCCCTTCTCTGTTTCTCCCAGAGGAGGAAGTCCAGGTCAGGGTCTGCATCTCCCTCACCTTTGCAGCCCCCACAGCAGCTCTCCTGGACAGCGTCTAAACTAAAACTTCTTGGTTGTTTAGTCTGGTTATACGTGTTGCAAATTCCCCATTTCCGGTGTGGCTCACAGAAGGCTACAAAACTGTAATAAAACTTCAGTATAAATTTCTGACTCTGTATTTCAAATATTATAAAATCTTCTAAGATTCTAAGACCCTTTGCTCTGGAGATAGGTAGAGCACCACTCTAATACAAAACAGGGCCGGTTCTTCTCTCTCAAAGAGAATTGGGACTGTTCAGAGAATCATGGAAATTAGGTATATACTTTAAAAACCTAGAATGCCTTCCCAACTGGCACACTCAGGATATGAGGAAGCAATGTCATTGTAAATCCCTCCTGAACTAAATTTAAACCGAGTCACCCTGTTTAGGTTGAGTTTTTGCTTCATGAACACAGCATTCTCAGAACCCTGGTCATCAGGCTTAGGTAGCAACCTCTGCTCTTCAAATCATGCCTTCCTTTCAGATCTAGTTAATTCTAGTCAGGATTCTAGGAAGGCTTCTGAAGACAATGTAAAAACAAAAAGAGCCAGACTTTCCTTTAGTTGACAGCTTCCCATCATTTTCAGAATCAACTGCGATTCAAACTTTAAAAAAAACCCAAGTTAGTTTCTGATGACTCCCTAGACTCAGGGCATCTGCTAGTGCCAAATTGAGATTCCCCTGACAATTTCTGAAGATAAAATCTTCGGAGAGTGCAGCTCTAGGAAAAGTTCAGTCAAATCAGAAGTTGGGTCTTACAGACACAGCATCCACAGACCCCTGACATTCAGTTCATATTTTAGAACGTTCCCACGAGATGGAGATAAGGCAGTCAGCAAGCAGGAAATATTCAAACACATGCAGCTGACTGAGAACAGCTCTCCTTGAATCCCAGCAATGGGAATTGAGGAATGATCATTCCTCTACATATTTCTTTTATAAAAAGTGAAATAAAATTTGTTCTATATCGTTAGAGTTACAGAAATAAGACAACAAACACACCCTCAATTGGGTTAAAAACCACACAACTCTGTCAACAATGTTAACATCATTTACATCAAATTCCTTGGCTAAATGAGCAATTTCCATATGTCTAGTTTACATGAGCTCAATTATAAGTGTGATAGAATTGGCATCAAATAAATGGCGTGAGTTCAGATCTGGTTTTGATTACCAAGATTTCTGGAGTATATTTTTGTGTTTAACTCTTTTTTGTAACTTTGCCAATGAATGTTTGTCTGACTTCTGCCTCATGAGCACTCAGTTTCAATTCCCTGACATTCGTCTATACTTGTAATTTGTGTCTTGTAGTCCTTGCCGGAGTCCTGCGGCTCCTGAACACATGCCCAGAGGCAGCATGCCTGCACAACGAGCTTCCATCTGGATGCTTCCGACATACGCTGCATTCAGGCAAGACCCCTTTGGATCTTTCCAATTAGAGCAAAATCACTAGTATTTAACTTCTAATTTTACAAGTAATAGTGATATGCAATTAGTAACAGACATCAAGATGACCTGTGACCAGCATTAGACATGCTATTAATTTCCACTCATCTATAATTAATTGTATAATGGCATTTAGCTAAATGCTTATTAAATGAAAATCTGTTGTTCAGAACCAGAATTATTACCTTTACAAATATATTAGTTTCTCTCTAAGAGAATTCTGATGACTTTCACCAGAAGTACATTTTTAAAGTTAGTATTTTGTATTTGTAGAACTACATTAAATAATTTCCTGTTGAGTGAATGTTATTTTAAGATAACAGACCTGAATTGCTTATTATGGCTTTCTAAATTCATACCTGTTCTGGAGCAGAATATTAAAAATTTAAGTATTGAAAATAGTCTAAGGAAAGAAAATTGCTACTTGTTCAGTTTGGAAGATTTGAAGACAAAAAATTTCTCCAAGTGACAGATTTATAAAAATTTCCTTTTTGGGAGGTTTTCGAGTACTGAGAAAAATGTTACTAAAAACAAAACATTAAAACATTAGCACTTGTTTTAAAAAGCAATAGGACAATCACCTCTGTAAGAAACACAGAGCTAATTATTATGTGTCCCAGAGAACGCTGTTGCAACCAGTCAACTTATGGAAGCATGATTTTCCATTTATTGAAGTTGTCCCTTTGCAAAAGATCCCTTTGCATATTATTTCTGTGAATAAATAATTCACTCTCTTCTTCATTCTCAAAGATACACTTTTGAGATATATGTATATATGACTCTTTAATATGAGCTTAAATAATTTTTTTTTCTCCAGCAATGACTGTAAGAATGCATAGGCTACAAGAGACAATAGTGAGAAAGGTGGTTATCTACACCCTTTCTATTGGAAGACTACAGGGAACTTAATCCTAGGTCCCCATGTGGTCAGGCTCTGAGCGACTAACTCTTCCTAATTCAAAAGACCAACCCTTGGTCAATGCACAGCAAGAACTAAGAGGAATTGATGAATGTGCAGTGAAAACTATAATTCTTGCAAAGACAAAATTTTGTTAGCAAGTATCTCCGTCCTCCATAGCCTGGTTTTTAGCAAATGAAATGTTTGAAATTCAGTGACCACAACATCCAGTCCTTAGGCCGGTATCTGGATGTTTATCGTCCATATTTGTGTATGTTGATCTCAAAGGATGTAGAGCCATATGCCTTCTTTCATCTTATATCATTTATTTTGTTATTCCCTACTCAGGGAGGGGACTTTCTTGGAGAGAGAAGCTGAGAAGCATCAGATAAAGATGACTTGCATGTATTGGGAAATAATCTGTGGTTTATATGTAGGTGGATGGAAGCAAACTAGGATAATATGCATCTAGAGGCAGAGGTTTCTCACAATATCTTCTTCAGAAAACATTAGGATGAAAAGGGTTGCAGAACATTTCTGATAAAATAGATCATTAAAGCTCTTAGGCTTTACACACTTTAGTAATTTACAAATAAATGGAGTTTAAGCTTATGTTTCATTTAAAATAGAGTCCACATGATTGAAATAGTTATGAAACTCTGAGAGACAATCAATAGAACTCTTAGTTGTTTATTACTATCCTAAGAAAACAGTTTAACTACCTGCTTCTCATTAAAAAGTAAACAAAAATAGTCTTCATGATATTATAAAGATGTAATAATTCTTCCTTAGACTTGTGGGAACAAAAGAAGGATCTGTAGTTCACGGCCGTATGAAATAGTCAAGTGTTAAGAGGGGAAGAAAAGAGCTACCAAAGTCAAGAGGCCAAATGCCTTCAGAGATAAAAGTTTACTTGTGGCTCAGTGAAAAAATGGATAATTAGTAGAAAATAATTTATATTGCAAAGTCTTTAGACATCATTTACTTGGCAATACATTATAGATATATTTATGGTCACTTGTTTGCTCTATTTTAAAATCCACTTTACAAAGTAATTTCACAGTTTTAAAATGATATAATGATATAATCTCTATGGTACTACACTGATAATCTCATCTAATCTTTATGCTGTGACCAAGTCTTCTGTTAAACATTTAATTTTCTTATTGTGTGTATCAACATTTGATGTCCATATTATCTTTAAGCTGCTATAAAACTATCAAAAATTATACAGAAATAAATCTCACCTTATAGCTTTCTTGAGATGTAACTCTCAACATTTCAGTCTTTTTGAACTATGGTTTTAGAATTTTTACCTTTAGAATAAGAAAACAAAAAAAAATTCTTAAGGTATTATATGTCCATATAATAAAGTGGTTCTAATTAATTAACACTTTTTCAAACGTTGGCAAATATTATATTATTTATTCTCTGAAAACCTCTACAAGTTATCTCCATACACCTATACATCCTTCTTATTCTATAGATGGATGGAAAATTTAAAATTGTAAAAGCACGTCTGCATTGCTGTATTAGTTCCCTATTGCTGCCGTAACAAATTACCATAAATATAGTTCATTAAAACAACAGGAACTTATTATTTTACCATCTGGAGGACAGAAATTCAAAATGGGTCACCAGGGCTGCATTTCCTCTGGAGGCTTTAAGAGAGAGTCTATTTCCTTGAAATCTCCAGCTTCTAGAGACTCCTGCGTCCCATGGCTAGTGTCCTTCCATCACTACAGCCTCTGCCTCCATCATTACAACTCCCCCTGCCCTCTTCTTTTCCTCGTAGGACCTCTGATCATATTGAGCCCACCCTTGTAATCTAGAACAAATTCCCATCTTAAGATCCTTAATCACTGCAAAGCCTTTTTTACCATGTCACATAACATGCTCAAATATTCCAGGCCATGGACTTCTTTGCAGGATCATTCTTCTGCCTCCTATGACTGCCTACTGTTCAGTGTCCACTAAAACACTTTATTTCTCTGCTAATATTTTGTTGAGGATTTTGTGTCTGTGTTCAGGAGGAACCTGTATTAAGTGTAAAAGTTTCTCAAGGGCACAAATTGCCGAAAAGATAAATTAAAGAAATTGGATTATAACTAAAAATATTTTCTCAAGCACATCAAACCAAAATGTTAATTCTATCAAACATTTAAGGAAGAAGTCACCTCAATTTTATATAGACACTGGCAGAAGATAGAAAAGAACACTTACTATCTTAGTTTTTGAGACCAACTTAGGCCTCATGCCAAAACCAGAAAAAGATGTCAGAAGGAAAGAATAAATGCCCACATGAGAAGCAAGGAAAGATCTAAAATTGACACCCTATCATCAAAATTGAAAGAGCTAGAGGAGCAAGATCTAAAAAACTCAAAAGCTAGCAGAAGACAAGAAATAACTAAGATCAGAGCAGAGCTGAAGGAGATAGAGACAAAAAACCCTTCAAAAAATCAGTAAATCCAGGAGCTGGTTTTTCAAAAAGATCAACAGAATAGACAGACCACTAGCCAGATTAATAAAAAAGAAAAGAGAGAATAATCAAATAGATGCAATAAAAAACGATAAAGGGGATATCACCAGAGATTCCACAGAAGTACAAACCATCATCAGAGATTATTACAAGCAACTCTATGCACATAAACTAGTAAACCTGGAAGAAATGGATAAATTCCTGGACACTTGCATCCTCCCAAGCCTAAACCAGGAAGAAGTCGAAACCCTGAATAGACCAATAACAAGGTCTGAAGTTGAGGCAGCAATTAAGAGCCTACCACCCACAAAAAGCCAGATGGGTTCACAGCCGAATTCTACCAGACATACAAAGAGGAGCTGGTACCATTCTTTCTGAAACTATTCCAAGCAATCCAAAAGAGGGAATCCTTCCCAAATCATTTTATGAGACCAACATCATCCTGATACCAAAACCCGGCAGATACTCAGCAAGAAAAGAAAACTTCAGGCCAATATTCATGATGAACATAGATGCAAAAATCTTCAATAAAATACTGGAAAACCGACTGCAACAGCACATCAAAAAGCTTATCCACCATGATCAAGTAGGCTTCATCACTGGGATGCAAGGCTGGTTCAACATAGGCAAGTCTATAAATGTAATTCACCACATAAACAGAACCAAAGACAAAAACCACATGATAATCTCAATTGATGCAGAGAAGGCCTTTGACAAAATTCAACAGCACTTTATGCTAAGAACCCTCAATAAACTACGTATTGATGGAACATATCTCAAAATAATAAAAGCTATTTACAACAAACCAACAGCCAATATCATACTGAATGGGCAAAAACTGGAAGCATTCCCTTTGAAATCTGGCACTAGACAAGGATGCCCCTCTCTCACCACTCCTATTCAATATAGTATTGGAAGTTCTAGCCAGAGTAATCAGGCAAGTAAAAGAAATAAAGAATATTCAAATAGGAAAGGAGGAAGTCAAATTGTCTCTATTTGCAGAAGACATGATTGTATATCTAGAAGACTTCATCGTCTCAGCCCAAAATCTCCTGAAACTGATAAGCAACTTCAGCAAAGTCTCAGGATACAAAATCAATGTGCAAAAATCACAAGCATTCCTATACACCAATAACAGACTTAAAGAGAGCCAAATCAAGAAAGAACTGTCATTCACAATTGCTACAAAGAGAATTAAATACCTAGGAATACAACTAACAAGGAACGTAAAGGACCTCTTCAAGGAGAACTGCAAACCACTGCTCCACGAAATAAGAGAGGACACAAACAGATGGAGAAACGTGCCATGTTCATGGTTAGGAAGAATCAATAAAGTGAAAATGGCCATATTGCCCAAAGTAATTTACAGATTCAATGCTATCCCCCATCAAGCTACCAATGACCTTCTTCACAGAACTGGAAAAAACCACCTTAAACTTCATATGGAACCAAAAGAGAGCCCGCATAGCCAAGTCAATTCTAAGCAAAAAGAACAAAGTGGGAGGCGTCACACTACCAGACTTCAACCTATACTGCAAGGCTACAGTAATCAAAACAGCATGGTACTGGTACCAAAACAGAGATATAGACCAATGGAACAGAACAGAGGCCTTGGAGGCAACACAACACATCTACAACCATCTGATCTTTGACAAACCGGACAAAAACAAGCAATGGGGAAAGGATTCCCCTGTTTAATAAATGGTGTTGGGATAACTGGCTAGCCATGTGCAGAAAGCAGACACTGGACCCCTTCCTAACACCTTACACTCAAATTAGCTCCAGATGGATTAAAGACTTAAACGTAACACCTAACACCATAAAAACCCTAGAAGAAAATCTAGGCAAAACCATTCAGGACATAGGCGTAGGCAAAGACTCATGACCAAAACACCAAAAGCATTGGCAACAAAAGCCAAAATAGACAAATGGGACCTAATCAAACTCCACAGCTTCTGCACAGCAAAAGAAACAGTCATTAGAGTGAATTGGCAACCAACAGAAAGGGAAAAAATTTTTGCAGTCTACCCATCTGACAAAGGGCTGATATCCAGAATCTACAAAGAACTAAAACAGATTTACAAGAAAAAACAAACCCATTCAAAAGTGGGCAAAGGATATGAACAGACACTTTACAAAAGAAGACATACATGAGGCCAACAAACATATGAAAAATTGCTCATCATCACTGGTCATTAGAGAAATGCAAATCAAAACTACATTGCAATACCATCTCACACCAGTTAGAATGGCAATCATTAAAAAACCTGGAGACAACAGATGCTGGAGAGGATGTAGAGAAATAGGAACACTTTTACACTGTTGGTGGGAGTGTAAATTAGTTCAACCATTGTGGAAGACAGTGTGGCGATTCCTCAAGGACCTAGAAATAGAAATTCCATTTGACTCAGCAATCCCCTTACTGGATATATATCCAAAGGATTATAAATTGTTCTACTATAAGGACACATGCACACGAATGTTCATTGCAGCACTGTTCACAATAGCAAAGACCTGGAACCAACCCAAATGCCCATCGATGATAGACTGGACAGGGAAAATGTGGCACATATACACCATGGAATGTTATGCAGCCATCAAAAACAATGAGTTCGTGTCCTTTGTAGGGACATGGATGAATGTGGAAACCATCATTCTCAGCAAACTGACACAAGAACAGAAAATCAGACACTGCATGTTCTCACTCATAGGCAGGTGTTTAACAATGAGAACACATGGACACAGGGAGGGGAGCATCACACACTGGGGTCTGTAGGGGGGAAATAGGGGAGGGACAGCAGGGGATGGGGAGTTGGGGAGAGATAGCATGGGGAGAAATGCCAGATATAGGTGATGGGGAGGAAGGCAGCAAATCACACTGCCATGTGTGTACCTATGCAACAGTCTTGCATGTTCTTTACTTGTACCCCAAAACCTAAAATGCAATAAAAAAAAAACAGCTAAATTAAATTAAAAATAGAATAAAGGTTGAAAGAAATGAAGGCATCGTCTAGAAGGCATATTTTAGGCCTCAAGGTTGACCCAATATGGATGAAAACCTAAATGTGCTTTCTCCAAAAATAGAGAGGAAAATTCCTTCACTTTGTGTAGGCCTCAAGTCTTTACGGAGGTGGAGGATGGCCTTATATAGCCTAAAATTATCAAGTTCAAATGAGCAGGTATTACATTTTCAAGAAAGAAAGAGCAGGACGGCTTCAAGGGTTGATGTTGGGAAACACGTGAAACCTGGAGGTCACATTAGTTCCAGAGATGTTGATGTGAGAAACAAAACATGGTAGTGAACATGAATGGCCAGTTTGGATTCATTAATTCAGCTTAAACAGAGAGCAGAATTTCCTCTAGGTCACAATATGCTCTTGAAAAGTGTAGAATAGGCTCAGTAATCTGATAGTCTATCCTCCAGCAAATGTTACTGTCTTAGGGAGAATATTAGTAAATAAACGAAAGCAATGTCTCCTGTTTCCAACCAATGAATCCTCTAGGTAATTTCCTCTTATACAATAAATGAAGAATATTGAATACATATATTTGCACATATACATGTGTGTATACACACATATATATTTGACCTTCACCATACATTTTAAAAATTAAATTGTAGTATTTATCAATGCTTTCCTGATCTTTGCTAGAAATAATTGCTCTTTATTATACTTTTGGGGGAATATATCTGTATAACCCTCTTTTGAGAATTGACAATGTAGAGTTCTCACAGAACAAAGGATCTCACCAAAAACATATTTTATTTCCCTTTTAGTCTTTGGGTTCTGGTATAATACACATGCTGAGTTTTAGCACATTGTTAGTAAATTTGCTTTGCCTAAAGCTATTAATTAGAATTACACATAGACAATTAGTCATGCATTACATTTTACCTGTAGAGAGAACTGAATACTATTTTAAAATAAGAATTACTCGAGTTGCAAACTGAAACAACCCACGGAGAACTGTAATATCCATTTGGTACTTCATTACATCTTTTCACAATTACTTAGAGTTGGTTGGAGGAAACATTTGCTACAAATCATTGCTAATGCAGCATCTTAAATAACCTCAAAGTGAGCTGGTACATTTCTATTAAATGGCCTTAATGAACAATTTAAGAAGTAAAATACTCCGCTACGTTATAATGCTTTTTTCACCTTCTTCACGTGTTCTTTACGTTGTTGATTTTTTGTAAATGCTAATTTTCACAACTAGGAGAATTGCTGATAATGGAAAAATTTCTCTGGAGAATTCTGGTCACCCCGAGGTTCCGCTGGCCAGTGCAAGGTTTTTGTGGGTGCTTTATACAGGAAACTTCTCTCTCCATTTCAGATGTCTTCAGCACTGTTTTAGGAGGACTGCTGATTGTTTGCTCAGTCTCTACTATAGAAGATGTTTAGTTAGTAGAGATGTTTAATTCTATTCACAATGCTCAATGGCCTAAGAAAGGTGGAAAAAGTTGTCATATGAAGAGCCAGAGAGCTCAGTGATGTTTTAGGTTTGCTGATGTTTTTGTGTTTTCTCTTAACGTTATGTTTCCAGTGTAATGATCTTTCTACTTATACAAAATAGAAGAACAAAGGACTCTGAAGGAAGAATGGTGCTAGCAGCATGCCTCCCTGGGTTTGGCAGCCTGGCTAAGTAGTTTCTCAGAGTTTTTGGGTAGAAGTAAGCCAGTTGATATAAAGAATCCAGCAGACTTCCAGGGAAGCCCCAGGCCTCTTGCTTGCCTAGAGCAGAAATATAACACCCATACTGAGGATTGATGGGAGATGGCCTTGCTCTGTCATTGTACAATATAAAGGTAAAGAAGACCCTCAAATAAACCTGCAATGAATGGAAAGAGCCAAGGCCAGTAGGGGCTTGGCCAGCCATGAGATGGGTCATTGTGCTGGTGGGGAAGGGGCCCACTGTCCAGAAGGGCTGGTTGTGGTTTGGGGACAGGGAAGAAGTGAGTCTCTCAGGATCAGGGCAGTTTCTCATGCCACAACTATTGCAGCCTAGCTTTAAGGCGAAGAATTGTGCTTACCCAAAAAAGCAATCTCAGTAGATAAAAGGACCAAGAACCTTGAATTCCTCTCCCATTGGGTGTCATGCTGTCTCACTGGATGAATCCATCTTACTTTCAGCCATTCCTTTGATGCTGCAATTGTCTGTCCATAATCTTCTAGCAGGAACATCACTGAAGATACCTTTTATGGAATGTCAAATAGTGTCTCTAAACTTCTAATTTTAGAGCTGCCAGAGAGGGACTAAGCCCCAAAGCAGCTCAGTCTACGTCTGGAGCCCTCCTAGGGTCTTGTGAAAAAAGTTACATACATTCTTATCTAATATAGTTTAGATATGTATTCCCTCCAAATCTCACAGTGAAATGTGATTCCCTGCGTTGGAGGTGGGGCCTAGTGGGAGGTATTTGGGTCACAGTGGCAGATTCCTCAGGGAGTCTTGGTGCCATCCTTGTGATAATGAGTGACTTCTTCCTCTGTTAGTTTTCCTGACATTGATTATTGAAGACATCCCAGTGCCGCCCTGTTCTCTCTTCCCCCTCTCTGTATTGCATCCTCTCTTGCTGTGTGATGCCTGCTCTTCTTCACCTTCTGTCATGATTGCAAACTTCCTGAACCCCTCACCAGCAGCAGGTGCAAGCACCGTGCTTTCTATATAGCCTGCAGATACCTCTAGTTTCTTTATGAATTACCTGGCCTTGGGTATTCCTTCATAAGCAATACAAACCGACTCGATTGCTCCAGCCCCAAAGTGCACCACCCATTGCAGGAAAAGAGCTCCATTAGCTTCTTGTCCTCAGCCCTGAAACATCAAGGGGCCAGTCCTTTTTGTCTCCCTTACAGTTAAGACAGGTTTTGGTCTCCCTCAGAATACATCTTTAATATTCTTGTTTAAAAGTTGTTAAAAGCAGTAATTCTCCAATGTTTTATTTCACAAGTCTTAATATTTGTAGACTTAAAATTGTGTTCAAATTGTTTCCTTTGAAAGTAATTGGTTTTATAGTTAAATTTATATTTCATATCTAGAAGACACAATTTTTACATCTTAAATACTAAGGTTCATTTTGTGGAATTATTTTGGTGTGTCTTTGAATAAGTTCATATTATGTCATATTTTGGTAATTCTCTCAATACTTCAAAATGTTTGTTATTATGACATCTGTAATGGTGATCTGTGATCAGCGATTTTTCCTGTGACTTTTCTAATTGTTTTGGGGCACCATGAACCATACACATATGAGATGGGAAACTTCATTGGTAAATGCTGTGCGTGTTCTGACTGCTCCCATGACCAGCACTCCTTGGCCTCCCTTCCTCTCCACAGGCCCTTTTATTCCCTGAGACACAGCATTATTAAAATTAGGCCAATTAATAACCTCACAATGGCCTGTAAATGTTTAAATCAAAGGAAGAGTTGCATATCTGATTTTAAAATCAAAAGCTAAAAATTATTAAGCTTAGTGAGGAAGGCATGTTGAGAACTGAAACAGACCAAAAGCTGGGCCTCTTATACCAAAGCGTTAGCCAAGTTGTGAATGATAAGGAAAAGTTCTTTAAATATAAAGTGCTACTCCAATGAACTCATAAATGATAAGAAAGCAAAACATCCTGGCTCAGCATGGTGGCTCACACCTGTAATCTCAGCACTTTGTGGGGCTGAGGCCGGTGGATCACCTGAGATCAGAAGTTCAAGACCAGCCTGGCCAACATGGTGAAACCACCATCTCTACTGAAAATACAAAAATTAGCCAGGCAAGGTGGCAGACACCTGTAGCCCCAGCCACTGGGGAGGTTGAGACAGGAGAATCCCTTGAACTAGAGAGACAGAGGTTGCAGTGAGCTGAGATTGCACCACAGCACTCGAGCCTGGGCAACGGAGTGAAACGCAAACTCAAAAAAGTAAAAGAAAGCAAAACATCCTTATTGCGGATATGGAGAGAGTTTAAGTGATCTGAATAGATTAAGCCAGTTGCAATATTACCATAAGGCAAAGCCTAATCCAGAGCAAAGCTGTAATTGTCTTCAAGTCTATGAAGACTGAGAGAGGTGAGGAATCTGCAGAGGAAATGCTCGAATGTAGCAGAGGTTGGTTCCTGGGATTTAAGGAAATAAACCACCTTCACAACATAAAATTCAAGGTGAAGTAGCAGGTGATGATGTAGAAGGCGCAGCAAGTTATTCAGAAGATTTAGCTAAGATTGTTGATGAAGATGACCACTCTGAACAAGGTTTTCAGTGTAGATAACTGAAACAGCATTCTAAAACAGCCTTCTATTAGAAGAAGATACCATCTAGGATTTTCAGAGGTAGAGAGGAGAACTCAGTGTCTTACTTCAAAGCTTCAGAGGGCAGGCTGACCTTCTTGTTAGGAGTTAATACAGCTGGCAACTTTAAATTGAAGCCAGTGCTAATTTACCCTTCCAAAAATCCTAGGGCCCTCATGAATTGTGCTAATATCTTCTCTGCGGATGCTCCATAAAAGAAACAGCAAAGCCTAAATGGCAGCACTCCTGTTTACAGCATGGTTTACTCAATGTTTTAAGTCCATTCTTAAGACTTAATTCTTAGAAAAAAAGATTTTTTTTTTCAAAATATTGCTGCTCATTGACAATGCATCAAGCTACCCAACAGCCCTGATGGCCTGATGGAGATGTATTAGAAGATTAATGTTGTTCTCATGCCTGCTAACACAACGTATGTTCTGCAGTCTGTGGATCAGGGAGTAATTTCAAATTTCAAGTCTTCTTAATTAAGAAATGTATTTCATAAGGCTATAGCTGTCATAGATAGTGGTATCTTTGATGGATTTGGGCAAAGTAAGTTGAAAACCTTACAGAAAGAGTTCACCATTCTAGATGCCATTAAGATCATTCGTGAGTCATGGCATCATGGAAGGAGGTCAAAATATCAACATTAACAGGAGTTTAGAAGAAGTTAATTTCAACCCTCATGGATGATTTTGAGGGAGTTAAGACTTCTGTGGAGGCTATAATGCCCGTATGGTAAAAATAGCAAGAGAACTAGATTTCTAAGTGGATCCTAAACATGTGACTGAAATTTGCAATCTTATGAGAAAACTTGAACATATAAGGAGTTGCTTCTTATAAATGAGAAAAGAAAGTGGTTTCTTAAGATGAAATCTCCCCCTGTAAAGATGCTGTGAACATCGTTGAAATGACAACAAAGGATTTAGAATATTTCACAAACTGAGTTGTGACAAGGTTTGAGAAGATTGGCTCCAATTTTGTAGGAAATTCTACAATGGGGAAAATACTATCAAATAGCATCACATGCTGCAGAGAAATCATTCAGGAAGCAAGAGTCACCCAGTGTGGCAAATTGTGTTGTTGTCTTATTTTAAGGAATTACTTTAGCCACTCCAACCTTCAGCAACCATCAACCTGACCAGTCAGCAGCTGTCAGTAAGGAAGCAAGACTCTCTGTCAGCAAAAAGATTAAGACTCCCTGAAGGCTCAAGTGATGATTAGCACTTTCTAGCAAGAAAGTATTTTTAAATTAACATATGTACATTTTTTAGGCATAGTGTTTTGCACACTTCATAGACTACAGTATAACATAAATATGACACTTATATGCGTTTGGAAATCAGAAACATGGTGTGACTTGCTTGATTGCTATATTTGCTTTATTGCAGTGGTCTGGAACAAGACTCACATTATCTCTGAGGTATGCATATATTCTTCCTTTGAAAAACTCTTCCATGATCTTTGGTCACTGATTAGAAGACACATAACAAGTATTATATGTCTTTTTCTCTCTTTTGAATAGACTAACAGGGCCATAATGCTCTCACAGAAACCTGTTCTTGCAGAAAATGAGAATTGTTCTAAGAAAGTCACTTCTTATTTTTGTGTCTTAACTTTTTCAGATGAGAAATGAAGAAAGATTTAGGAGAGAAACATTTTCTAACACTTTAGAAGAGCTTTGGGGATAGTGAATAATGAAATAAAGATTTCTAGAACACTAGCAGATCTGAAGATAAAAGTTGCTGGGAGATGCAAAGATGGTAAGAATTTTAGGCAAACCCCCCATTTAATAGCCATCTACAAGAGTGGTCTGATTCTAAGAAGTGCGTAAAGAAGTGCTTTGATTTAGCTCTTAGAGTCCAAGTGATTATTTTAGGCCTTGAAAAAAATGCCAGCTTGGGGTAGAAAACAACAAAACAACTCATAAATATGTCACCTTTGCTAAAAATCAAATTCTGTTTTCTAAATTTAAAATGTAGTAAGATTGGTTACTCTGTAAGGAAGCAAACAAAAAACTGCCAAAGAAAGCAGAAATCAGCATGTTTCTAACAACCAAAATGTAGTTATAGAATCATAAAAATACTACCATGAAGCTCATTCCATTTTCCAGATACTTCAGTATAGCTTTTAGATACCAGATAAAACAGGAGTAGGAGATATCTGTTTATATATTAAGTATGGTAAAAGATAATATAGTAATTATAAACATATGTAAAAATATCCTTTGTTTTACCATATTAGTAAAAAATTGCATTGACCTATATTGCCTGTGTGCACAGAAGTGGACTGCTTTTTAAAAATCAACATAGATTTTCCAGACTATTCTTTAGTAACTTAATTATTTAACTTGAATGAAGCTCTGTTTACAGACTATAATCTTTTACTAAAAGTAAAAGATAGCTTTTTACTTAAATTCTCTTCAATTAAGACCTATTATCAAGTAAATAATCTTTAGTTTTATGTTCTTTCCAATACATTTTGGTTACCTTCATCCATGCTCAGGAAAAGACAAACTTTCTTACTTTCAAAATACAAGCTTTTGTTTTAAAATAATTTAAGACTCAAAATAAGCCACACAAATAATACAGAGTTCCTATGGGTCTTGTACACAACTTCCTCTGGTTACAATTTCTCTCATACCAAACAACACAACAGTTAATACCAGGAAATTAACACTGGTGTGTATACACAATATGTGTATGTATACACGTTCATAAGCTACATGTAATATATTGAAGTCAGACAAATATGCACAACATAATAGAAGTCACTTCTAGTAATAACGAAAAATGTACTATCTATGCATCAGTGCTATAAAAGACAAAACCAAATAGCTTGTGTAGCAAGAGGGCAAGTAAGAATTAGTCTTTGGACAGAGGCCCCTGAGCCAGGTTCTCGGGGATATATATTTCCTCTAAAAAATAGAAATATATATAAATATATATACACACACACAGTGTACACATATACAAGTGTGTGTATATATACACAATTATGTGCACAATTGTGTACACACACGTGTCTATATCAATGCACTATATATGTATACACATAAAAAATATGTGCATATATATTATTTATTTTATTTTATTTTATTTGAGTTAGAGTCTTGCTCTGTTGCACAGGTTGGAGTGCAATCTCGGCTCACTGCAACCTCTGTCTCCTGGGTTCAAGCAATTCTCTTGTCTCAGCCTCTCAAGTAGCTGGGCAAATTTTTGTATTTTTAGTAGAGATGCGCTTTCACCATGTTGGCTAGGCTGCTCTCTAACTCTTGACCTCAGGTGATCCGCCTGCCTCAGCCTTCCAAAGTGCTGGGATTATAGGTGTGAGCCACTGTGTCTGGCCTTATTCGTTTTTTTCAGATGTGATTCTTTTTCCCTTGAGATAAAGATAGATGAAAGAACAGGTAACAAATGACTTCAATTCACATGAAAAAGGGAAAACTTGGTCTTTCTTTTGCCAGTTAAGCCCCTTAACCTTCTGCTATAGAATTCATTTCACTTACCCACTGTGGAAACATTATTCTTACCACTATTAATCATGGTCTTTTTGGCCATAACCCAGACACCTTCCTTCCCTTTCAAGTTCTTGCTGCACGTGGGCACCCTCTTCTCTGACACACCTAGCCAGCATTCTTTCAGTACCTGGCTCAGGGACCTTTGCCCCAAGACTAATTCCTGCCTGTCCTCTTGCTACGCAAACTATTCATTTGGTTTTGTGTTTTACAGCACTGATGCATAAGTTGTACATTTTTCTTTAGCACTGGAAATAACTTCTATTATTTTTTGCATGTTTGTATGATTTCCTACAATAGATTATACATTGCAAAAATGTAAGAATCACTTCTTCTATCTCTTTTGAATTCTCTTAAGTGCTCAACCAATTATGCATATGGCGAAGCCTAAAAATGCTTGTTGAGTATAGGCCTACTGTTGGCATTGAACGTGAATAGGGCAATTATAGAAAGACATGTTTGCTTATGAAGCCATTTCAAGAAACATATTTAATGGAAGTGTCAGGAACAATCCATATTTATTTAGAAAACATTACTCTTTGGCGTAGACCTGAGAGTAGGTAAAAGAGATAGAAAGTCAAGGGAAAATGTAATTAAAATGACCTGGAAAATCAAATCTATGGCTTAAGACCAAGATGCTAAAGAAAATTAAAGTCCAAAATACATGTATCATAAAAATCATAGGGATAGTATAAAAATATGTTGGTAAAACACAAAAATAAGAATAAAACCCTGAAACCCGAACTTTTGGAATATTCTTCCTGGGACCTCGTAAGACTGACATGAAGAAGTCCAGCTACAAGAATGCCCTTTGATGGGGTCCCATGTAAGTGTTTGGGTCAATAGTCTCACCTGAGCCCTTCCTTTCAATCCTCCTGTGAAGTCTTCTGACAAGCAAACAGTGCTGTGCTGGACCCCTCAGAGGAGGCCACACCAGCTGAAGATCCCAAGCCATCCTGCTCAGCACCACGTTACAAGAATTGCTTTGTCAAGTCCTGTGCAAAATCCTGCCCACAATATTGTGAAAATAAAATGTTTTTAGTTTTAAGCCACTAAAATGTGAGAAATAGTGGATATCAATTTTAGCATAAAGTAGCAATGCAGTCCTTATATCAATAACAAACCATATTAAAAAGAATTGTATGATTGTTGCTACATTACAGTAAAGACTGGGATATGAATATGTGTGTGTGTGTGTGTGTGTGTGTGTGTATATATATATGCATCATATATATGTGTTTTTATCTTGCAGAAAATATTTAAAATAGTGCATAAAATCAGAAACCCTTAGTTGAATGATTCACTGTTCGCTGTGTTAAAATCAGACAGAGACAGTAATAGTGAAACAGCTACTAAAAGATAAAATCAGTGGGTGGAACCTAAGAAAGAAAATCAGGAAAATGTTCATCAATGTTGACAAATAGGCACTGTCTGAAGGGACTTGCTTTAGACTGATTCCCTAAATGTCCACCATTATCGAGCATAATGGACCACGGATTTTTATATCCATGCCAAACTCACACATACATTTATGCTTATTTTATTTGTGTATTTATTTTTGAGACAAGGTCTCACTCAGTCATCCAGGCTGGAGTGCAGTTGTGCAATCTCAGCTCACTGCAACTTTCGCCTCCCAGGCTCAAGGAATCCTCCCATCTCAGCCTCCCTAGAAGCTGGGACTACAGGTGCGCACCGCCGTGTCTGGCTAATTTTTGTATCTTTTGTAGAGATGGAGTCTCCCTGTGTTACCCAGGATGGTTTTGAACTTCTGGACTCAAGTGATCTGCCCACGTCGACCTCCCAAAGTGCTGGGATTGCAGCTGTGAGCCACTGCACCCAGTGCGCTGCACCTATTTTAACAGGCACTTTTGAACTTTAATTACATACCTCCCACACAGAGAACTAGAAAGCCACTGGTCCTGGCTGTTTTCAGTGTGTTCTGAAACTATTTTAAGAACTGAGGTTGTCAACTACATCTTTGGTTTCCCAGGGGCATTAGCTTTATCTGACATATATTAGCTTTGTCCAAATTCATGCTTCTTGTCATTACCTTGGGAATCTTATGTCTTTATTCTGACGAACTCAGCACTCCATGTGGTCATTTCTTCTTACTTGACTAAGCCTTTGAATTCATTTCTCATTTGTCTTGCAAGACAACAACTCCATTTTTCTTAATTCAGAACATATAAATATCGCTACCACAATCAGCATTAATATTTAGTCATTTTTATTTTAAATCATATCAACTAGAATTTGAATGCGACAGTGTGAAACAACAAAGACCATATGTTCATATAGATGGCAAGCAAAGAACCAGAAAGACATGTGACTTGTTGGGTCAAAGATCAAACAATTATCACACTGGAAGGCATATTCTAATGTTTAATTTAATTTTTAAAATTTAAATTATAAAGTGTTTTGTACATTTATGATAGTACAGAAAATAATATAAACAAATCAGTTGCTGAGGTGTTTAATAGGGGATAATTGTCAATTTGTTTCAGACCTTTACCTTTAAGGAGAAAAAGAGAGAAAGAAAAAGAATACTCATTTTTTGGCTCAATATTGTTTTCATAGCACACTGCCGCCTGTCTCACAGCTTGGAATTATTGCTGATTTTTACTTTTGTAAAAGGTTAATAATAAGTTTACTTCTTAAAGGGCTTTCAACTGTTAGCACATTTTATAATTCCCATATACTTGGGGGGCAGTTAAGGCATATATTACAATCTGTATTTTATAAACCAGCGAGACATAAAAATGTTAACTGATTTGCCTAAGATATCAAAGTGATTCAAAGAGAACTGGCCAACCTCTGACTGCCAACCTGCATGAGCCCTGGTGTGCCCTGCTGCGTAAGTCCAAAGTCATAACTTAATGTCAGACTATGAGAACATTATCAGGAGAAACACGTTTTGAATCACAGTTACAACTCCAAATTTTTAAAGAATTTAAATTTATCAATAATTCTCCATCATGAGAATTGCAAACTCATCTAGAAAATTTTAACATTTTCAGAGTGCCAAACACTATTAAATGTTTATCTTTAAATACAAGTTTATCCCTTTCCAAATCCATTCACATAGTATCTTTATATAATTATTCCAATAATCCTACAAAGCAGAAATTTGTTAGTGATTCTTTTACCAACAAGAAAGTGGAATAGCTGAAATTTCGTGTTGATAGTGGCTTAAGCCAGTTGTCCCTGGTCTTCGCTGCACATTAAAATTATCTAAGGAGTGTCTAAAATTCTTAGGCTTTGCTCTTATTGTATACCAAAAATATCAGAATGTCTGGGAGCGAGTTCCAGGCATCACTGTTTTAAATGGACTCAGCTAATTCCAGATTTCCAGTTTGAGAAGCATACCTTAAGCAGCTGCTACAATGCAGTTACTCGGTCCTCCTAGTCTAGTGTTTCTTCCTGTACATCTCTGCATCAGAGATGACCCTTTATCTTTCCTTGGGATCTCAGCTACTGCAGTTAAGAAACTATTATATATTTAAGAAACGATTTGCCCCTAGTTTGAATTATTCCGTTCATGTGCAGTTAGAAAGCAATCTTTATATGATGCAGTCACCATGACATTTTTGACTCTAATCAAATTGCAGGTGAAATGCCAGGATAACCATCTAAGGTGCTGGTCTTTAATAACTTCAATTCTGGAATTAGCTTACTTTGTTTATAGCTTATGAATTTATTTTTGTTATGACAAAGAACAGCAACTTCTCTCTTTTTAATTTGGATTTTAAATCAAATGAAGAAACTTGGAACTCCCTCTCATACTTTGAAGATGGAAACAGGAAAGTTGTGAATCTAAATAATAAATCTTGCTTTAACTCCAAGCCACAAACACCAATGGAGTCTCAGATGAATTCAGGAGATCTCAATACTTCCAGCTGCTGTGCTATGACGTGTCCTGGGAGGTACCTCATTATCACCTAGGCCTCAACTGGGGATTGCTTATGAACAGTTTTCTGAGAAACCTCAGCTCATGTGGCTCTCTGATTCATGGATCATAAAGAGTTGGGAAACATGTAACCTGGACATCGTGTTCAAGGGACTGCATCATCATCACTGTCATACAAGTATTTACACACTAGGAATTTCACAACTCACTTTCAGAAACCTGAACACACCATGCTCTCTTAATCTGGAACAAGAAATTCCAAGATCTCTGCTCTAGGCATTCACCTCCTCAGAGAATATGGGTCTGGAAATGAGAAGCTACTAAACTTGAATATTTATTTTTTACTGTTACTCGGGGTCTCTGGTAGTAAACAAAGAAGTTATGAATCAATATTGTGCATGAGTCAGTCTCTGAAGAAGCTTCCTAGATTGCAGTGGCTTGATGAGGAAGGTCATATATCGTATCAATAGAAATAAATCATTTGACTACAAGCAATTCCAGAGTAATTTGCCCAGTTTTGACACTTGACATCTTTTGGCTATAATACATTAGTAGGCTTCCCTTTTCTCGCAGTGCAAATATCATTAAAATCATCATGCACCTCATTGACCTTTTTATTTCTACATTGGAGAAGTCATTTAGATGTAACTAGTACTGAATTAATTTGCCACTCAGACTAACAGTAAAGTTATTGAAAAGTGCTTTAAATGATTTAACTGCAAACAAATGGATCCCCTAATTTTGATAACACGAATCTTACATATCTTAATCAATCTAACATTTTCATGAATCAAAAACTCTTCAGTAGGAGAAAATTTTAATTGGCATTCATAAATAATTATATTATATTATATAATGAAACTGCTTCCAGTGTCCTTCTTGACAAAATAAGTACCTAAATCAAGTGCTGTGGAAAGCTGTTTTAAAAGCTAGTATTGGCTTACGGTCCAGAATCAATGGCCAAAAAAATCAATGGGAAGGACCATGAGAAATTGCAACTTCCGCCTCCCGGGTTCAAACGATTCTCCTGCCTCAGCCTCCTGAGTAGCTGGGATTAAGTGGGAGCTTAATTAAGAGAAGCTAGGTCATCTGGCTTACATGGAAAATTATACAAGTGACCGCTTGTAGGAGCATTCATGCTAAGCAGCAAATAGTGGTGTAGTCACCCTCTGGTTATAACACAAACACAGGAACTGAGCAGAGATTAAGACAACCCAGGTAACTTCTGGGCACAGAAAGGGCAGGATCTCTCAGGCACAGGACCCAAGTCTCATCCTTCAGTTACCAGTTTAGACTTAAGTAAACATAATTGAAAGATTTAAAGACATTGTCAAATATGAATACGAGTAGACAACCCCAAATACATAACATTGGAAGAAAATCAACACCACTTGCGGTGATGGATGCTCCATATACCCTGAGGTGATTATTATACCTGTATCAAAATATCTCATGTACACCATAAATATATACACCTACTATGTACCCACAAAAATTAAAAACAAAATAACAACAAAAAAGCAAAGCAATACTGCAAAAAGAAATTGCCAATCTCAAGAACTAAGAAAGACTAAGACCCAAGGAAACAAAGTCAATAGAGACTTGAGAAAAAGTGTCAATAAATGTTGTGTGTCTTCAGGCATATACAACAGGATATGTTCTCCATAATGAAGAATCCACCACATGATTTGGAAATTAAAATATTTATTTTTAAAGCTCAACAGATGCAGTAAACACCAGAATGAACAATCCAGTAAAGAAAGTCAGCCAAAATGATTAAATTTAAGAATTTTGTTTGGTAAAAGGTGAAAGAAAAGAGGCATGCTAGTGATAAGGGACATAAAAGCTATATTCAGAAAAGCTAACAATCTCTCTAATTGAAGTTTGGGAAAGGAACATTTAAAGAATGTGGTAGATGTGTGGGAAAAGTAAGAGAAAGAAATATAGAATCCAGTCCTTTGCTTTTTTCCTTTTAGTTCATTCTAAAAATTATCTTCTCTATATTAACATCTTTGGGATAGGTTGAAAACTTCAAATAATATTTATTTGTACTCCTGATTTAGTTTTATAAAACAGTATAATGAACACAGTGGTAAAGCTGAGATTTAGTTAAATTTCAGCAGTTTTATCTGCCTTTACTTGGCACTGCTATCTTGGTCTCAAAGAGCTGAATGTAAACTAATAGGCTCTCTTTAGCCAACACAGAGATTTTCATAAATTTCTCCAAATATAATCACAAACTTAAATTTTTCTCACTAAAACAATAGCCACAGACATTTGTAAATGGAGCACATTTTTATTTTTATTTTTTGAAACGGAGTCTCACTCTGTCGCTCAGGCTGGAGTGCAGTGGTGTGATCTTGGTTCACTGCAACCTCCACCTCCTAGGTTCAAGCAAACTCTGCCTTAGTCCGTGAGTAGACTGCCACTACACTCAGCTAGTTTTTGTATTTTTAGTAGAGACAGGGTTTCACCATCTTGGCCAGGCTGGTCTTGAACTTCTGACGTCGTGATCCACCCACTTCGGCCTCCCAAAGTGCTGGGATTACAGGCATGAGCCGCCTTGCCTGGCCAATGGAGCACATTTTTATGCCCTCTTTGTATGCTCACTCTCACTAACATTGCCTGCCGTGTAGAGGTGTGTAATGACACACCAAAATGCTTGAGGATAAGACAGTTAAATGAGGTTAAGATTATCTGAGACAGATCATCTCCGTCATTTAAATATTGAGCTTTAAAAACCTCTAGTCAGAGGGCAGAACTGTTAGCAATTAGTATACTTGTTCTGATTCAAGGAAATAAGTTTAACCCAAATATTCATAAATCAGAGTTCAAAGTTGTGGCATAAAAGCAGGGTGACATAGGAGAAGTAATCCAATCATGACCAGGTGAGAAGTTCTTCTCTACCTTCTACTAACATTTCACCCTCATCCTAGAGAGATTGGTGTTGAGGCTATGCCAGTTGTATTGCTTTTATCATGTTCCATTATTAGTGTGTATGGAACTTTACTTATGACATACTGTAAAGGCATCTATACTTATTCCCTAATTATAAATACATTTATTTTCAACTAGTCTTTGAGTTATGCTTTTAAGGTTTCGATTTAAAAGTAAAACTTTAAAGTGTATTATAGTGAGGCACCAAATTTCCAGAATCTAATCAATGATTTGAAATGTATGTGGTGTTGGCTGAGTCCACAGCAACACTCTATAGATGGGTGGCTTGTAGAGGAATTCTGACTTGAGAGTCCAGTAGCACTCAGCAGTAAATCCTGATTGTTTCAATCAACTCCAGAGGCAGAACAGACATAAGAACACACACAGCATAGTAGCTCCTGAGGGCTGCTGGAGGCTCTCATGACAGAGACAGACCAGTAGGATTATTTCGAGCAAACTGCAATCTGTTTCTACAGCCTGTCCGTATATCTCTGTAAATGAGATACAGATATGTCACTATCAAACATAGTTCTCAACACAAATTTCAAGCTCTCTTTTGTTTTTAAAACAGAGCTGTTGTAATTAATTTACATAACTTTAAAGCCTCTATGTAGCTTTTATTGTGACTGAATACACAGGCAAAAGACATACTGGACTCCAAAGAATCAAAATCTGAAGGAAAAGAATGTTTCTTAGATTATTCATTTTAGATGAGAGTCTTAATTCATCATTTAGTTGCAGAAATAATTTAATGGGTTTAAGAAAAATGATACTAAAGGTTAGTTTCTATTAAGAACTATGCAAAGCATAAAAATTATTTTGTTGACCTGAAATCATAGAAAGGTGAATAACTTAAAATTTCATCTATAATACCTTAATACCCACGCAATCCTGCAAACAGCTCTTTCCTCCTGCCTGAGAACAACTTGCCATACTCAGTTTCCAATACATTTCTTCAAGTGGTAAATTTATTTGTATGTGTGTGTATGTGTGTGTGTGTACACACAAGTGTTTATATAGTTTAGAAATAAAGTTTGCATATATGGTAAACAGTTTTTGCTAAGCCATATGGCTATGACCTATATTCCATTTTTTTTTAAAAAAAAAACCTTAGTATAATAGAATATACAATTTGAACTTAGAGTGTTTATATTTTCTCATACTTCCAAAATTCTCAGCATGGCTTATAGGACATTGCAAATTTGGTTTCTGTCTTGTCTTCCCACCCCATCTCCTAAAACGCATTGTCCCCCACCCTTCGTGCATTTTATATAGCTAGGTTACTTTTCAGTTCCTTAAAGAGTGCTAAACTATTTCCTATCTTAACCATAGCCCACACAGTATTGTTTGTGCTCTGAGTAATTTTCAAATATTTATAATTTTCATAATACTACAAATATAATAAATGAGTTTGCTAATATGTGTGGGACTAGGACAATGTAAAGGATGAACAAAATGATTTATAAAATGATCAACATAACCATTAGAAGTTAAACATAAAATCAAAATTTTAAAATAAGAGGAAAGATTTAATAGCAGATGTGACATAGTTCAAGAGAAAGTTAGTGAAGTGGAATAAGATATACAGAAATTATTCAGAATGCAATGAAGAAAAATGAAAAGATGAAACGTAAAAGCTTAAGAAACATGGAAGAATGTGTGAGAAGATCTAACATACATATAATTGGTGATCCTTTTGGAGAAGAAATAGGAATTAAGAAAAAATGGGGCAGAGGATATTTTCGAAATTATAGTGACTAAAATTTTTCAGAATAAATAAAAAAAACACAAAGTTTAAACAATTCCTATATGTACCTAGAAAGACTCTGAAATATCTACACAAAAATAGATCATAGTGAAGCAGTAAACAGAGAAAGAAAATATATTAAAATTAGCCAGAATTAGAAGATTGTTTCCATTCAAAGGAGCAACAGTTAAACTAGAAGGTAGCATCTTAACAGAAGTTATAGAAGTGTGAGAGATATCTCCATTGCACTGCAGAAAATAAGCATTTCCCCAAAGCCTTTACCAGGAACAAAATGTCTGTCAAGAATGAAGTCAAAATAAAGACATTTGTCAGGAAACAACCAACTGATAAAACTTACCAACTGCAGACTTTTTCTAAATAATATTTTTTTAAATGTACAATAATAAAATAAATTTTAAAAAAGGAAAAATAATTTTAAAAAAAGTACTTCAGGCACATGGAAAGTAAATCCATGAGGAAAATCTAACAAGAAAAGAAAAGCAAACAAATTAATAAATATATTTTAAAAATTAGACTATAAATGATAAAAACTACAACAACAACATTTTGGGAGATTAGAAAAATGGAATTAAAATATATATCAACAATAGCATATTTATTGAGAAAAGGTTGAATAAAATGCTTTCTATAGTTGAAAACAACAGAACAAATGTTCATTAAATTTAGATTTTGCTAAGTGGACAACCTATAATTATCGGTATAACATAAAGAGTCTGAAAAATGGAACAATTAACTTCTAAACTTGTAGAGGGGAAAAAATAAAATGAGAAATAAAAATGCCTGATTGTAATTGCAATATTTAAATAAAACACTTATTTTTGTAAGAGGCACTGCTATAAGAGCTTTATCTACATTAACAAATACGAGCCTCTACCCTCACATTTAAAAAAAAAGGAATATTAGAAAGGCTTGATAGAAAAAAATGAAAGCAAGGATAAGTATGAAAAATAGAAATTAAAAGATAGAGAGTAGAAATTCAGATGTATCTGGAGCAACACAACTGTAAATGCACCAAACGATTCAGCTAAAACCTGAGATTGTCAGATTATGCTAAAGTGCAGACAAGAAGTCTCGTCATCCAAAATTGTACATCTTACGAGACATTTTAAAAGACACAGAGATTTACAAAAATAGAAACATTTATACCTGTAAAATTTATACTAAAACAAAAGTGGCAGAAATTCATTATCAGGTAATACAGACTTTAAGAAAAAGGCATGACAAAAACAAATATGACCATTTCACAATGCCAACATTTAATGTACCAATAAGGTGTTTCAATTTAATGTTGAGGACCTAAAAAAAAAAGCTACAAGTGTGAAAAACTGAAAACTAAAAGCAGAACTAGTCTGATATGTAGAAAGAAAAATTTGAATGAAATTTTTGAGGATTACATAAAATAGACAAAAATCATTAAAAATATAAAAATTCACTAAGTTTGATAAACAAGACCAAAAACGTGACTCCATATCCATAAAAGATTGTGCAAAATAACTAAATAATACATATATTTTGTAAGCTTATGGGGAACATTTATAAAATTTGACTATGTGGTGGATCATAAAGGAAGCCTTAATGATTTCAGTAATTGCAATCCTGTAGCTCCTATGAAGCTCAAATTAATAACAAAAAGATCACTTAAAAAATCTATGTTTGTCTGGAAGTTCAGAAGCACACTTTTATGTCACCCAGATTTTTTTAAAATTATCATTGAAATTAATTTGATACTATTAAATTATGATAATACTACATGTGTAATCTCATAAATGTGACTAATATAATTCACAAAGGAAAATTTCAAGCCATTAGTGCTGTTATTAGATCCCCATAAATGTCAAATAGGCTCTCCTGGAGATGCCTACATTTTTTTGCAACCCCCAAAATCACAAAAGTAGTTCCTAGAAAGTCATAAAAATGCCTGTAACATTTTAGCAATGACAATTCCATTTATGGATTGGATATTGTATGCCATTCAACAAGTGTGGGGGAGACTGCTGTCTGTTCTACTAAATGTCTGTTCTTTCCTCTTATCTCTTTAATAGGATTCTGATTCTTTTTTTAGCAATAGGTTTTCAGTATAAAGACTCTATTTTCCACCATCCCTTGCCATGTATTTAGACCCTGTTCTTAAGTTGAGGCCATTGGGTTGTGAAAGTATTGAGACGGCTTACGGAAAGACCTAAACAAAAAATCTCAGCTGGTGTGCTCCCTCTACATGTCTAAGTGATGCTGACTGAATTTCTGGAGCTGCTGTCTCGACCTATGGCCATGAAAAATATTTCTAGAGATAGCAGAGTGGTGAGCTGGAAGGAACCTGGGGCCTAGAAACTTCTTGAAGCCACCATACCCTGCCCTGGGTGCTTACATCTGTACTTTGTATAAGAGGGAAAAAGGCTTCTATCATAATTTAATTGGTATTTTTGGTTTTCTGTAAATGAAGTCAATTCTACTGGATATATTATTTTCTGTACATCACATATTTTATTTACTCTTTATATATACTCATGAGGTGGGGATTATTATACTTATTATGTTTATTTTACAAATTAGGAAATAGATATTTCAATTTTCATTTTAATTTCCTAGAGTTAGTAAGTAGAAGAGCTGAGTTTTGAACCTAGGTCTGTCTGGCTCCTGCCTTATGTTTTCATGGGCTAGTCTCTGAGGTTTTATATAATCATGCATTCTGGGGACCCTATCAGGGCCTGAAACACTGTCTAGCTCTCTGTGTACTACCTTATATGCAATGGATTTTAATAGGTTTTTGTTATCCCAGTCATCTACCGCCGTGGGTTGACAGGGCTTATACAGAGGGATAAAAGTAGCTGTGGGGAAGGGAGTGTGTAGCAGGCAGATATCACTGCCTCTCATATTATGATGAAAGGGCTCCCTAAAAATTTGATGTAAATTCACTCAGGTACAAAATCATGGCAAAATTACAGCAATAATGGTTGGATGAAAAGAAGGATGAGAAATAACAACATAATAAAGGAAAAAAACCTTGAAAAATGAATTAAAAGTGCCAAGTTCTTCTTGTATCCACAGAATATTTATCTAAGAAAATTTTAACTCTTGGCTGATTTTCAACTTCCAAAAAATTAGATCATCTTTTTTTTTTTTTACTTTTTTATGTATTTTACCTTTAAAAATAATGTTCTAGATAAACATGTTTGTGTAATCTCTATCTCCAATAAAAGGAGAAAAAGGCTAGAAGAAAAAAAATTAACCCAAACAATAAGAATGTAAGAAGTGAAAATAGCAAAGAAATGATTTCAGTAAAACTGCAGAATATGGAAAACAGGAAGAAAATGTTTTCTCACTTATCAAGACAGAGAAAGCTTCAATTCTTTCTTGGAAGGAGGGTGGTGACAATGCCCAAGCCTCCCGTCTGCAGAAGCCCTGGGATCTCAGGCTGTGGCATCAGGGACACTGCAAATAGAGACTCAGAGGCAAAGGAAGCTAGAGGAAAGGCAGAAAAAGTCATCAAAACAGGAAGAATTGAAAAATAAAGAAAAAGGACACAGAGCAAGAAAATGTAAAAAGTCAATCTGTGAGATACAGTGCCTGTCCACTATGTCCTCCAGAGAAAAATAAAAGAGAAGAAATGAAATACAGAAATTATTGAGAAAAACACACAGAGTTCCTATTACCTAAAAATCTCCAGATTGAAGGGGTGCAGAGTGCCCAGGACAGTAAAAGCAAAAAGACTGTCTCAGGAACAAATCTTGGATTTCAAAACACTTGTGATGCATTTAAGATCCTGAAAGCTTGCAAGAACTGGTGGTGGGGTGGGGGGTCGGGGGCAGGTACATTACAGAACAATGACATGCAGAATAATACCAGAATCTGTGCCAGCGTAACTGGATTCCAAGAAGTGGTGGAGCCAAGCCCTCAATCCCTAGGGCAAAGTACTTTTAATCCGGAATGCCACATGCATCCATACCATCATTTAAGTGTAAAAATACAGCAGAACTACTTTCAAATATCCTAGGGTTAAAATGCATACAACTTATATGTTATTACAGGCTATTCTTTAGAACAATTATTAAGGCAAGTAGACTTCAGGAAAGAGAATATCCAACAGAGGTACCTGCCCAATATTAGAATATGTTAGTCTGGATGGGAGCAGTGGGTACAAGAGGTAGGTCTCCAGGAAATGAAAAATACATTGATAGATTTGTGATATGAAAAAAAAATTGAGAGTAGATTGATGGTGACTTATGAGGTGAATAATGATAAGTATGTAGAAAACTTAGTAGATGAAAAAACATTAAGCATTTAATAAAATAAAAAGTAAAATGATGGTTATAAAAATATTTACAGTTTATATTAATGAAAACAATGTTTTTTGCTTAAACCAAATGCTATGATTTTATAATATTGAGCTGTGTGAAGAAGTTGTACGATGGCATCAAAAAGAAACAAATTTTCAAAAAGAAGTTAATACATGAGGTTTAAATTGATAATCTGTTCCATAGGCATATAATTTTGAAATATGGAGGCACCACACCTTGAATATTCAAAACTATTTAAATTGTTTTGTAAAAAATGTGCAAGAATTACTGTACTACAGTTCATTCAGCATGGTAAATGATTTTGCAGAAAGCAATCAATTCTGATTCATTTCCTCATTTGCATGAGCACTAATGCATTTTCCTCTCCCCTTGAATCACCACTCTGTGATACCATTGACTCTCAGCGAAAACCATTTCATGAAATTTTTCATCCAGTCAATTCTTTGCTAATAATGAAAGAACATATTGTCATGAGCCAGACATTCATGCTTTGCCAAAATACTTCCCTCCATCATATAGGTCTTAGTTATTTAGGACACAAAAATGAATTTCTAGTATAATCCAATAATTTTATTCTACTGACTCATTCCTACTGTTAGTAATCAAAGACACTTTTACAAAGACAACAGTTACCCACTGAGAAGGCATAACACATAGCTCTTTTTCCCAAGGGTTTGGCTAATGAATGAAACTGTGATATGATTTTACTTAATTATGATAATTTAGGCATGACCCATAAGAGAGCTACTGATTTAAGCAAAGCATTAATTTAGTAATATATAAAAATGTATGTTGATGAGAATAAACTTTATATTTAACACATCTAGCCAGAAAGAAAATTGTTCTAACATTAGCATTTGATATGTTTTGTTAGTATTTTTCCTATGTTGAAAGATCAGAATTTGAAGAAATGTAATTGAGAAATTACATTGTGTTGAGTACTTATTTCAGTGCTGAGATAATTTAATTTTGTTTCTACTATAACAAGTGGTAGTAAAAAGAAAATTTTATAAATTTTGCTATAAACCTTTCATATATTATTTTCTAACGTTTAGTTTAAAATGATGCAGTCAGAAAAAAGTGATGCACTTCCGGCAGAGGGAAATGCAAGAGCATGTTGTTGACATGTGGGCGTTCCAGGTGTATTTCAGAAAGAGGAAGGCGATCTGTGTGCCGGGTCCCAGCAAGCAAGTGAAGGAACTGGGAGACCAGGTCACAGAACCGGCAGCAGGGCAGTCAGTGAGGCCTCATGTCATGTTTGTCACTCTGGCTGTTATCCAGGATGGCATCAGAGGCCACTGAAGGGTTTTGAGGAAAGGGGCGACATCCTGTGGCTTATGTTTTATGAAAGTCAGTTTTATATATGTTTTATACGTTTTATTAGAATGCCAGCTAGTGTATCAAGTGTAAATTTTAAGAGGCAAGGGCAAAAGACCATGGGAAGCTATTCTTTGGAGCTATGCTGCCCGTTTGGAGACCTGCACCCACATATCACTCTTGAGCACATACAACGTCACATGTCTGAATTGAGATGGGCTCTATGTGTGAAATTCACACCCGATTTCAAAGACAATATGAAGAAAGGAAGTAAAATATCTCAATAACTTTTAAAATTTAGTAAATGATGAAATAATATTTTGAATGCTCTGAGTTAAAATACATAATTATAATGAACTTGGCCTGTTTCTTTTTTCTTTTTAATGTGGCTACCTGAAAATTGCTTGTCACACACACGGCTTGCATTATATTTCCACGGGACAACTCTGGCCTAGTGAGAAGTGATCAGGCTCTGGATATATTTAGAACGAACAGCCAAGAGGAGGAACTAAAATGAAGTTTGAAAGCAGAGAGTCAAGGATGAATACAAGGTTTTTTGTCTGAGCAACATGGAGGCTGAATTTGACATTGTAAGATCAAGATGGGAAGATTAAAAGACCAGATGTAGGGAGAAAAATCAGAAGTTAAGTTTTGGACATGTGAAGTCAAAATCTTTTATGAATGAAAAATCTGAAAAGACAAGGCTGTATTTTATGCTCACCTCGTCATCACACTTGGCCTCCACTTTTACATCGGAGAAACTTCACATCCCCTCACAGTCTCCCGGTTATTTTTGGCTGCTCTTGCTTTGCTGTAGAGGCGGCTGTTCCTCTCTCAACTGCAAATGCCATCCCTCTACTCTGAGCCCTCACTGCCTAGGGCGCCACAGTCTGTGAAACAGTGAGACAAGAGTGTAGCATTGTATGTGTCAGAGCTTCACAATGGTTTCTATAAAAACCCTTCTGTAGGATATGGTCCACAGTTTGCTATTGCTGGAGCTCAAAGGTGATCTATTAGGACAGGCAGGTTAACAGCGTGCTATGTTATTGCATGTGAAGGTCAGTCAGGTGCAGCCACAGTAGAGGACATAAGAGGGGTACAAGGGAACCCAGATTATTACACACTCAAGCCCTACAGTCAGAAGGCACAGCAGGCCACAGGGTCACATGGGGAAGCCTCAGGGTGGTCAGGAGCCAGAAAGTGGAGCAAGAGGAGGGCCCTGGTGAGAGTCTGTACTGGGGATTTTGCAAGAAAGGCAAGACAGGGCAGGCGTGGCCTCTAGCTGCCTGGTACCCGGCTCTGGGATGATTAAAGGGAAAGGAACTGCGGCCACCTGGGGTGGAAGGACCTGAGAGGCAGAGGCAGGGCTCTGGATGGGTCAGTGTGCCTGTGAAAGGCGTACTCCATGCTGAGGGCTGTGACATCTCTGCAATGGCCTAGCCCTGGAAGGGGCATCACTCCCAGGCCTAAAAGGTCTTCTTAAGATGTAAAAACATCATAATACACAGAAAATAAAAATATGTGCAAAACACAGATATATTAATATCTTGATGTTTACTTTAGGCATGTCTCGAGTGTCCATGGACAGCATTATAACTGTTCTTCCACTCTCACCTGTAAGACCAAGTATATCAAGACACACACACACACACACACAAATGCACAGACAAGGAAGTACACACATAAGAAAGTACACACAGAAGGAATTACACAGACAAGAAACCTCACAAAAGAAGCACACATAAAAAAAGCAGACCACAAAGAAGCACACACGGGAGGCACAGAGAGAAAGGGACACACACAGGGAGGCACACACAGGAAAGGGCAGACACAAGGCTGCACACACACAGGGACACACAAAAGACAGCACACACAGGGATGCACAGACAGAAAAGGACACACACAGGGAGGCACACACAGGAAAGGACAGACACAAGGCTGCACACACACAGGGACACACAAAAGACGGCACACACAGGGATGCACAGACAGAAAAGGACACACACAGGGAGGCACACACAGGGAAGGGCAGTTTGCATGGGTCCCAAGCTCTTCAGCAAAGCCCAGACTTTAAGGTAACAAAAAGCTCCACTGAAACCCTTTGCTGCAGTTGATTGAAGGATTTTTTTGTCTATTTCCTCATCCTCATCTGCTGGTAGTTTTGTCTTCAACAGAGGTGTTTCCTCCTGTATTCTATGCTCCAGTGCCACAGAAGATGAACCTTACATCAAAGGACACTGATTTTGTAAAGTGAGCTTGAGGCTGAGAATTTGTAAAGCTATTTCCAGTGCTTCAAATGATGCAAATAGGTAACCTCCTTTTAAAAGATATATAGATAACCCTCTATTTGGATTTTTAATATATTATCTTAATTTCCATTTTTGTTAAGAGCAGCAAAAAATATTTGTGAATATCAAAAATGGTTTACATCACAAGACTTTAGTAACTAAAATATATGAGCTATATTTCCATTTATGTGTTCAGACTTTAAATGTAGCAAAATGTGTTGTAATTGAAGCTCCGACTTTGCCTCCTTGTCAACCCTGATTTAACAGTAAGGGGCCTGCTAGCTGCGGGTTAGCATGGAAATTAACTTACCTTGCAGCCATTTTCCAGTGAGAAGAATTAAAATGCAAAGAGTAGGCTGAATATTTAGTTCATAAGGAGCAATACTGTTTGAAATCTCTATTCTTTAGTTTTCATGATGACTTGATTTATTTAAAATATTGGTTTAAGAAAAATTGACAAAAATATTTTAATTTTTCAGTTCACTTAATTCATGTTAATCTTACAGTGAACAAACCCCTTTATTTCTGGAGCAATTATTTGCTCATTACAAATATTTGTGTAGATGTTAGATTATAGTTGGTATTGAAATTTTTTAATTTAATAGACTTTTTAGAAGAGTTTTAGGCTTGCAGCAACATTGAAAGAAAGTAGAGAGATTTGCTATATACCCTCTACCACCAGACATGCACAGACTGTCCTTTTACCCACATCCCCCCACCAGAGTTGTACAGTTGTTACCACTGATGAACCTACTTTGCCACGTTACTTTCACTCAGAGACCATAGTTTACATTAGGGTTCACTGTTGGTGTTGGACATTCTATGGTTTGGAAAAATGTGTAAAGACTGGTTTCCACCCTTAGAATATCGAACAAAGTAGAGGCATACCTCATTTTATGACACTTCACTTTATTGTATTTCTCAGCCATTATGCTCTTTTGTACATATTGAAGGTTTGTGGCAATACCATGTTGAGAAAGTCAAAGGTGCCATTTTTCAACAGTTTGTGCCCACTGTGTGTCTCTGTTTCATATTTTGGTAATTGTCACAATATTTCAGACATTTTCATTGTCATCGTGTTTGTCGTGCTGATCTGTGATCAGTGATCTTGGATGTTACTAGTGTTGTTTTTGGGGAGTGCCACAAACTGCATCCATGTAAAATAACAGACTTAACTAATAAATATTGAGTGTGTTTCGAATTCTCCACCATCCAGCTCTTTCCTAGTTTTTTCCCTGTCCTCCCGCCTTCCAATTCACTGTGACACAAAAGCATTGACATTAGGCCAGTTAATTACCCTCCAGTGAACTCATAAGTGTTCAAGTGAAAGGAAGAGTCACATGTCTTTCATTCTAAATCAAAAACTAGAAAACGATTAGCTTAGTGAAAAAGACTTTTTGAAAACTGAGGTGGGCTGAAAGCTAGGCCTCTTGTGTCAAACAGCCGAGTTGCGAATGCAAATGAAAATTCTTGAAGGAAATTAAAAGTGCCACTCCAGTGAACACACAAATAATAAGAAAGTGAAACGGCCTTATTGCTGATATGGACAAAGCTAATGGTCTGGATAGAGGATTAAAATAGCCAAAATCTTCCCTTACATCAAAACCTAATCCAGAACAAAGCTCTAATTCTCTTAAATTACGTAAAGTCTGAGAGAGGTTACAAAGCTGAAGAAGAAAAATCTGAATCTAGCGGAAGTTGGTTCATGAGGTTTAAGGAAAGAAGCCATTTTTGTAACATGGCGTCTTTCCTTAAAAAAAGAATGGGTGTATATGTCACCCTGACTAGTCAGCAGGCATCTGTATAGAGTTGCTTCTTACGGGTGAGCAAATGAAGTGGTTTCTTGAGATGGAATCTACTCTTGGTGAAGATGCTATGACTCTTCCCAGGCAAAAATATATGACAGTGAAGGCTCAGATGATCATTAGTATTTTTAAGCAATAAAGTATTTTTAAATTGTAGCATGTACAATGTTTTCCAGGGCATAATGATATTGCACACTTAATGGACTACAGCATGGTGTAAACATAACTTTTATATGTACTGGGAAAGCAGAAAATTCATGTGACTCATTTGATAGCAATATTTTCTATACTGCAGTTGTCTGAAACTGAATCCACGATATATTCAAGGAATGTTTATAGTTCCATTGTCTTAAAAATCCTCTGCACGCAACCTATTCATCCCTTCATTCTCTCTGTTCCCTTGGTGACCATGTATCGTGTGTGTGTGTGTGTGTGTGTGTGTGTGTGTGTGTGTGTGTCAGAGAGGGAGAGAAAGAGAAAGACCATGAGAGAGAGAGAGAGTGAGAGAGAGAGAGGAATACTGTGTTTCTCTGAATGTGATGTCTTAGTAAACTCACTCACTGTAATCTGCAGTTAAAATACTAAGAGCTTGGAAAATAGGAATTGGATGATGTGGGATTCAAAGCAGAGAATGTCAATGGACGATCAGAGGCCAGGAGATCACTTAACAGTGACCTCAAAGAGAAAGCCTTCATTTGCCTTCTTTTTGCAAAGAAATGGGAAATGGGAAAAGCCTTATTTTGATTAAGTTGAATCACAGTGGGAAAAACTGTTAAAGCAGGACAGAAATAAATGGGTCTTAAGAGATATTTTGAATGCTTGATTTTCATGATGGAGCAATTTCAGGTGAAATAAAAATTAGCACAAGCAATGTGTCAATGATATTATATTAGGAAAAAAAATCACTAATTATCAACTTGAGATCCTCCACAAGAGCTAACCCGAGAATAAAATACTAAATACTTCGCCATGCTTCACACTCCCCACCTCACAACCAGAAAGGGCAATGTTTTAAAATGACTTCCTTTGTACCCCGCAGCTGAGCTTTCCTTCTGGGACTAGGGAACCACTTGAGCTGATCTGAGTATGAGATAAAACTTGAAGGTAATAAACTGATTGGAAGCTGAAAACAAGACAAAACAACAACAAAGAAACAGTGTAACTGACTTGACATTTAGATACCTGGTTCAGCTGTACAAGTTCCTAAGGATGGGAGGCTTAATAATATCAAAATGGTGTGACTCTACAGTCCACCACGGGAATTATATTCTGAAGAGCTGTCACACAAATCAAACAGATATAAGAAACAATTTTACTATTCTAGTGAATGGAAAAATCTTTTAATAGGGAAAAAAGCAAATGACACAAACAGCATAAAGGACAAGGGTATAACTTAAATTGATCTGCTCTAGGACATAGGAGTAGACTGTTCTTGAGGAGACAGACATCGAAAATATGTCTCAAAGTCAAGACAGGTGGAATTTGGTTAAGATAAATTGTAGAAATTTAGGTGAATTATAAATAAAATGACTGAAGAGATCTATCTGAATACAGAATTAATTAATATAACCACTCCAAAATGAAAAGCGATTTTCACAGACTACAACAAAATTGACAATAATAAAAATTTGTATTCTAATATTACATAATATATGATTTTATGTTAATGATATGTAGAGAGATTAGAAATTGAGAGAGCTCACAGCAGTGCTTCAAAGAAGAAATAAAAATGTTTCCTGGTAAAATTTTTTCAGTTCAAAAGAAAACCTTCAGTAAATGTGGTTACTTTTCTTTTTATTATTTACTTAAAAATTACGAAGTTAATATATTTTCACAGTAAAAAAAGTTCGAACATCAAAAACAGATACTTGTCCTCTTTCTACCCCCAAATCTCCATTTGCCTCCTAAAGGTAATGACTATGAGCAGCATCTTCGGTACGTTTCCAAAATTTGCCTATGAATTTTAAAACACACATATGTGAAGAGGAAAAAACTGTGGTAAATCAATGAAAGCTTTCTTTTTCCCTCCATTTTAAAAAATGTTTAATCACTTTAACAAGTCATGATTTATTTCTTCAGAGAAGTATAATAGAGACTGAAGAAAAATACCAATGTTCTTTCTAATGACAAAAACATTCAAAAACAGAGTAAGATATTGCTTCATATCCATTAAGATGGCAATAATTAAAAGTAAAAATGACAAAAACATTTGAGCCTTTGCTGTGCTCCAAAGGAGAAATTATCCCATTTAGTTTAGTCTCCCCGACATTTTCTAGTTGTGAAATCTAAATTCCAGTGGACAGAAAGAGTATCCCTGCCTGGGTGTAGAAGAGCTTAGTATAGCTGGTTACTGGCCATTGAAATCTATTCCGTGTGGGCCTCTCTGATATGTCCATCTACATTTTGGCCATCTGCCCAGGGAGGGGCCACTGCTTTTCTCCTTCATAAGACCACTGGTCACCTCCTGGCTTTTGAGATCTCTGGTCCAAATTCATCCTCTCAAAAATGCACAGGACACTATTCCTCCATTTCTCATATCCTACCAGCATGTAGGCACCCTAAGAAGTCCTAGGCCCCCTACCTGGACACGCTATTCTTCAGAACCAGCACCTTGCTGGCAGTCGAATGAGCCTGAATTCTCTAATAATTTCTTGGAAGAAGGAAGGAGTTCTCATCTTTGGATTTACAAACCTACATGATAGCAATAGGTACATCAAATATCATTATAATTTTTATTTGTCTATCTGGCTATTTCTGCCTGTATTTATTCACCTGAATATTAATATGCATCTTTCTATTTCATAAAGAAATTCATACTTTAGATACTCTTCTGAAACTAGTAATAACTATACTTCGGATAGCTTTTTATAAAAATTCTATTATAGCAATGTGCCAAAATTTATCAAATCAGTTTCAAACTGTTGTATATTAATTTTTCATCACTTTTTATTTAATATTATAATAAATAAACATGTACATCTATATCTGCCACTTTTAAAAGTATATATGGCTGAGTGTGGTGGCTCATGCCTCTAATCCCAGCACTTTGGCACTTTGAGAGGCCGAGGTGGGCAGAGTGCCTGAGGTCAGGAGTTCAAGACCAGTCTGGTAAACACGGTGAAACCCTGTCTCTACTAAAAATGCAAAAAATTAGCTGGACATGGTGGCATGTACCAGTAATCCCAGCTACTTGGGAGACTGAGGCAAGGGAATTGCTTGAACGAGGGAGATGGAGGTTGCAGTGAGCCAAGATCACATCACTGTACTCCAGTATGGGCAACAGATCTAGACTCTCTCTCAAAAAAAAAAAAGTATATACTACATTTGTAAGATAGACTGGTTGAAGTAGAATTGCTTTGTAAGAAGGGATCCAAATTTTAAAATGAGATAAAACTTGAATATTTTTATTGATGTTTAAAATATTTCATGTATGTATATGTGTATGTATATATACACACACAGGCCATATGCATATAAATTTATATACACATGTACAAATGCATATATGTGTTAAACTTATATATTTGAAAACAGATATGACATTGTACATGTTGAGTGATTGTATTGCTGATTTCTTCCCCCAATTCTTATCTCTCTGTTTTCCCTTTAGTAATAAAACTCCTAAGTTTGGCTAGATACTTAATGACCCAAACTCTTTGCAAATAAATGTGATTATATTTTAGACAATAGAATGCAAATGGATACCAATATCAATTTTTGATTATATTTTTATAAGGAAGCTGTTTATCTTTCCTTCTGGAACTAGGGAACTGCTTGAGCTGTTTCTAATTGAACATTTAAAAGATACCCTATGCACAGTAAATGGACCAACATTATTATTTGGGGAAAATATAACACAAAGACAAAGAGACAAAAAGTGTACATGCATGCACATATTTATGTATGTATATGTATATATGAAAAGTTTACACAATGTGCCAAATGTTTTTTGATATTTTTAAAGAAAGCTATTTATCTTTCCCTCTCATATCCCCTTTCTGATAATTACAAAATGGTAATAATAGTAGTAACAATAATAATAACAGGAGGAGTTACCTTGCATCTCATGATGAAAAGCACAATTACAGGGTGAAAGAGTCACCCTACTAGCCTGAATCGCTGTGTTATCTTGTGGAGCAGAACAATCCACCAGCTCTAGACTATCCACTTTGGACTTGAGATTTGGAAAAGAAATACTTTCTAATTTAAGTCATATAAAGTATGTTATAGCAATTTCTCCTGTATTGCAAATAGACTTGTTATCATTTTTTCTTTTTTACTTTTTCTTCTTTTATCCCAGTCTCACTTCACGTCAGCCTCTCTCTTCATGACTTCTCTTCAAAGAATGCATGCTAATAACCTTGTATATATTTTTTAAATGCAGATTGAATCATGCAAAGACTTGTTTATACAAATATCTACACATATATCTACACATATGCATTTTGGCATTTTTTACTAAAATGGAATTACATTTTGTATACTTGTCTGCACCTTACATTTCCCATTCAAGAACACAACAAGAAAAATCTTCCAAGTTGACTGATACAATGTTTCTTTCTCTTTAACGTGATTCTTGATTTAAATGTAAAATATTTCATTTAAACATTCTTTTAACAATTTCCAGTCACATTTTTCCATTTTAGTTTTTTTGCCACTGTAAACATGCTGTAATAAATATTTGTATATCCTTAACATGTTAATATATTGGTATTATTAGAAAAAATATAAACACTTTTTTCATTGAAATTGGTTTTGCCGATGTGATTTTCAAAAAGATTACAACACTGCACATTTTCACAAGCAATGTCTGAGAATGCTCCTTTCATCATAGCCTCAACAACAGAAAAGTCTGAATTATTATTTTTACCAGTCTGATGAACATAAAGAAGTATCTCATTGTTACCTTGTTTTTTATATCTTATTTACAAATAAATTTAAATATATTTTTCTATGTTTCAATATTTCAGTTTATGCCTTTATAAACTGAAAATGTGTGTACATTGACCGTTTTTCTGTTGAATAATTTTTACATTTATTGGCACATTGTGTAAACTTTTCATATATACATATACATACATATATAAATATGTGCATGCATTTACACTTTTTGTCTCTTGGTCTTTGCATTATATTTTTCCCAAATAATAATGTTGGTCCGTTTACTGTGCATATGGTATCTTTGAAATGTTCAAGTAGAATATATTTTGTGAAATGACTTAACATTTCTTTCATACTTTCTGAGTTTTTAGAATTATTCAAGTGGATTGCCATTAAAATGTTTATGTGATAGCTTAGATTGCCCTGTAATTTTATGCGTTATTCTTTTTTCACATTAAAAATTTAATATATGTTGAATTCTCTTTTCCTTTATAACATAAAATGAATATCCATTTTTATTTTCATCCAAAATTGCAGGTTGTCCTCCGCCATTTATTAAATAATCATTTTCCCCCTCAATTTATTGAATGACTACCTTTTTATGTACAAAATTCTGCTATAGAGTGTGATTTGTATTTGAGTTCTCTATTTTTTTCCATGAATACATTTTTTTCGAATTTCTACACTGATAGTAATTTTCTAAACTATATACATCATCAAACAGTAAAATATTAGTTTTTTCATGTCTTTTGTGCCTTAAAATTTAAAATTTGTCACTCACACACAAAAAATATAACAAACAATGGGGTGAAATATTTTGTTCTGGCTAAATGGCATCATCAACTAAAACACAAATTCTGTTGCTAAACCCCCCCAACAAAATTGAACAACTACAACAGCAATGACAACCAACATTATAAAAGCATAGTTGTGCTAGTAGAAAAAGGAAAAGAAAAGCAAATACACAGAAAGAAAGATGAAATCTCTATAGGAGAGGCACATATTTTAAAGAATTTGGTTAAACATCATAGCAGTTGGAGGGACTTTGGTGGCAATCAGACCTGGGAATATTCCCTAATAACTGTGGACTTTGTTTTCTATGGCCACAGATGCACAAGAAGCAAGCTCTTGAGAGCATTTAACAAGGAAGTTGGAAAATAACACAAAAAGTGCCCTGGATCAGTGATACACTTGGGGTGATTGGCTCACCAGCAGAGAAAATCACCTGGAGGCAACAATTGCTCCCCAAAGACTGTGTGGGGTTTTCACAGTGCTGGAAATGGGCCACACACAGGAGGCTAACGTGAGGTAGTGTTAGGCCGTACTGTAACAAACTCTTATGAATGTTTCCCCAAGCATACCAAAAGCTGTTAATTTATTTTATGAGGAAAATAGAAAACTAATTCTAAACCAAAGATGCTTTCCTCATTAAACACACACACACCTCTTGTCCAAACAATTTTACATAGTTTGTTTGCTACTGTCTCTCTTGTCCCGACAATGGATAAGACATTCTATAATTTTCGTAAATAAATGTAGCAGTAAATTTTAAGGATAATGCTTCGAAATCCAACTATGTTTATATCAGAGATGTAATTATGTTTAATACAGGGATTTCTGTTATGAAATATATGTTCAAAGTGGCCAAATACTCAATAGTAAAGTTGTTTACAGCATGGGCCTCAACGTCAAATGCATTATGGTTCACGTCTCAGCAGAACCATGCCTGTATGCCTATTTAACTCCTTCCCTGTTAGAAATATAACAGGAATCCAAGGACTCCTCCTTAATTGTATAGAGTGGTGATCTAAAAACAATAATCATTGTTACATTCAAGGGTAATTTTCAGATGCTTTCTCTTACAAATAGGAATGTAAAAGGAATACAAACCTTCACAATTATGATGATGGGACTGACATTTTGGGAAAAAAAAAAACCAAGATAAAAAAACTAAAGAAATGAGTTCTAAAAAGACAGATTTGTCATTATTTTTTAGCAATATAAATACATAGCTATAAAACACAAGTAACCAGTCAATAAAAATACAAAATTAATAATTTTTTTAAAAGAAGCACAGTGCAGGAAAACTATATACAACTCAGAAACTGTCCTCTCTACCAGCACTGGCCACCTGGAAAAGGCATCAAAACAGAGATCCCATTTACCACAGCGCAAACAATAGCATGTTTGGCACAGCCACAGAAAGACCATTGTGGGACCTCCAGGTTGAAAAAGTGATTGCGATGAAGGGTTTGAAAGACACTTTAAAAAATGTAAAATTTATAGTTTTCCAAATTACTGTTCCATTTACCTTTGTATAATTTATAGAAGTTCTGATTTTCAAAAGTTCCCAGAATTTGTTCTGGATATGGATGCAATTTAGATTCAAATTCTTTTGACTTCAAATTTAGTCAAATTCTTTTAAGTTGCCTTTTACATGGCTTCAGATTTAGTATTTTATGAAATATTTTCATAATAGTTATATAGATATAACTATTATAACTATATATAACTTTATAAAAACTATATATAATTATATATAACTATTATAACTATATATAGCTCTATTGTTATATCTGTTTAACTATTATGAAATATTTCATAAAATACTAAATCTGAAACCATGTAAAAGCCAAGTCAAAAGAGTTTTTGACAGCATGGCATTGGAAAAGACATCAGATTCATCCGTGAATACGTAAGTGACAGATAAGCATAACAAAATAGTCTCTAAGAAGAAACGTTATAAAGATTTAATATGTAAAAAATACACTTATTCTAAATAATTCAAAATGATTAATGATTGACAATTTGGGTAAAATTCAGTTGTGTGGGGAGTTTAGGATACAAGATAATAAACAGCTGCATTAAATAGCTTAAGGATTAAGAGAATTATCCTGGATGAAAGAGCACATAAAATATTTTAATTGAGTATGAAAAATCTAGAGGTTAAATAACTTTTATCCAAAAAACAACAGAAAAATTAACAAAGATTAGATATTTAAGGTATAAAAATTAAGATATAAAAATGTAACAGAATTTATTTTTCATACCTTTTGTATGGAAAAATCACATTTTGTGTATTCTTTCTGCCACTGATGGACATTTACATTGCTACCACATTTTGGCTACTGTGAAAAGTGTTGTAATTAGTATTTGTGTACAAGTTTTTATCTGAACATCTGTTTTCAATTTTTCTGAATATATACCAGAATGAAATTTGTGAGTCATGTGATGACATTGAACTTACTGAGGAGACACCAAACCATTATCCATAGTGGCTGCACCCTTTTATAATCTGTTCCCACCAGGGATGTATGATGTATGAGGGCTCTATTTCTCCGTATCCTCATCAATACTTGTTAGTTTTCATTTTTACTTTGGATTATTGCCATCTTAATGAATATGAAGCAGTATCTTATTCTGCTTTTGAACTGCACTTTCTTAACGACCACCTTTAAGCATTTTTCACATGCTTGTTAAGCATTTATAGGTTTTCCTTGGAGAAATGTATATTTAAGTCCTTTGTCAATTTTAAAATTGAATTGTCTTTTTGTTATTGATTGTAAGAGTTCTTTAGATATTTTGGGTAACAAATACATGATTTGCAAATATTTCTCTCTCATTATGTGAATTGTCTTTACTTTCTACATAGTGTCCTTTTTTGCATAAATGTTTTCTATTCCGATGTCCAAGTTATTTATTTTTTCTTTTGTTTCTTGTGCTTTCATTGTTATATCAAAGAAACTATTGCCAAATCTAAAATCATATTTATCATGAGATTTTTTCTAAGGGTTTATTCTTTTTGTTGTTATTCTAAACATAATTAATTTCCCAATTTACTTTTTTTATCATTCACGGCTAATGTATAGAAATGCAACTATATTTTTTATGTTGCTTTATTTTATTTTGCTATTTCCTGATTTTGTTTATAAACACTAAGTTTTTGGTGTATATGAATTATTTAGGATTTGCTATATATAAGATCATGTTACATAAGAATAGAGCTAGTTTCACTTTCTTTCCAATTTGGATGCCTTTTATTTGATTTCCTTGCCTAATTGCTCTGGTTAAAATGTCTGATATAATGTTAAATACTGGTGATGAAACAGGACATTCTTGTCTTGTTACCAGTCTCAGAGGTAAAATATCCAGGCTTTCTCCATTAAATATGATGTTAGCTGTGGATCTTTCATAAATACCTTTTATTAGGTTGAGGAAGCTCCCTTCTATTTGTTGGTTTTTTGTGCTTTTATCACGAAAGAGTATTGGATTTTGTCAAATGCTTTTTTTGAAAGTGAGAGGTCATGTAGTTTTCTTCAGCTTTGTTGATTAATTTTAGTATATTGTAGAGATATATGTTTGATCCTTTTTTTTTTTTTAAGTCAGGGTCTCGTTCTGTCACCCAGGCTGGAATGCAGTGTCAAGATCTTGGCTCACTGCAACTTTTGCCTCCCAGGTTCAAGTGATTCTCCTGCCTTAGCCTCCTGAGTAGCTGGGATTACAGGCGTGTGTCACCACACTCAGCTAATTTTTTTGCATTTTTAGTAGGGAAGGGATTTCTCCATGTTGGTCAGGCGAGTCTCAAACTCCTGATCTCATGATCCTCCCGCTTTGGCCTCCCAAAGTGCTGGGATTACAGGTGTCAGCCACTGTGCCCAGCTCATCCTATTTTTATGACATTCTTGGAATGACAAAATTATGAACATGTAGAACAGATTAGTGGCTGCTGGAGATTAATGAAGGAGGTGGTGTGAAAAGGAAGTGATGATGGGTATTATAGGGCAGTGTGAAGCATGCTTGTGTTGACTGTAGTAATGTTTTGTATCTTGTCTGTAGCAATGTCAATATCCTGGATTTACAAGACATTATTGTTAGGGAAACTGAGTAAAGGGTGTATTGGATTTCTGTGTTATTTATTACGTTTCTCATGTGAACTTACAATAATCTCAGAATAAAGCTTTTTAAAGAAATGTACATTTGTGTTAAGAAAAAAATTGAACAAAGAACAAAAAAGCTTCATGAAAATGTTTTCGATTTACCTATCCTCAGAGCCTAGCACTGAGTAGTTGCTCAATAAATGAAAATATAAGTGATAGGATTATCTTTACACTGCTGTAACATGCAAACCTAAAAACATTGCTTCTCAATGCTAATGAAGATGTGTGGTGAAAGTACTATTTAGAGTTAACGTCAATGCAAACTTGTAGAGTCCTATAGGTATGTAATTTGGCCATTAAAATAAGATTTGGAGGGATAATTTTTGCCTTCATTTTCTTAATTTTTAATGTTATTTTAATCTATTATAGTTATATTTTAAAATTTAATTCTTAAATATTCAGTACAGTTTAATTTGACAAAAACTTCCTATTCTATTTTTATTTTAATGAAATAAATTGTGCAATATATTCAAACTATTAGGTCTTCTGTTATTAACTCTAGGTTATCAGCTAATTTTTTGGTTAAATAAATTTAGTAAAGTGCTTTCTTCTACAAATAATTATTCCAACTCTTGTGAAAACACAAATGAATAAAGAAATACTATCCAAAGGTCTGTTGAATGAAGACATTGTCCTTGGAAATGTTTTCAAGCCTTAAATGGAAACCACGTTCCCCACACATTTGTCCTCCAGGATATAGACTTACATTTATTAACTCAAACTTTAAAAGGATAAATTTTACAAAACTATGTTTTCAACTCTAATGAATGGCATTTAGCATGTATTAAATAAATATTTAAAGACTGCCCTATTATATAGATTATACAGTTGGAGCTGCAACTACATAAGCACCCAGCGGGCAGATACCAGGCAGAACAACATCAAATCTTCCTTGATGGCCATATATTTCTAAACCTAGTTGCTATATAGGAAGTTACTGAATTAACATGGATTAAAACCCTGCTCAGTAGAGTGTAACTTCTACTGAAGAACAGATGTTCTATATCAATAAAAATGGTGTTACCATTGTTGGAAAGATATTACGGGTCATTCATCAGATATGTGTCTGGTAGTATTATCAACAGGGAAGAACTCTGACCTCAAAAGCCAAAACCTTGGGGGGAAGTGAGGACATTTATGATTCTCAAAAAATAATAATTGCCGCTTTATATCATATATACTTCTTTCAAAATTGTACTCTTGCTCAACGAGTCTGTCAAATGAAGAGAATACCTAAATGCTTTCAGAATACTTTCTAAGAATGATTTTTTAAATCACATAAATAGATTGGAAGGAATTGAATTTATATCACATAACATTTAGGTATTAACATACAAGTGACTAAATATTTTCCTTGGCTTAAAATTCATTAAATTCATGATAATTAATTATAGAGAATTATTTGTATTACAAATGTTCATGATATGAATTTTATATATGTAAATGTAAATACATACTTTTTTAGTGACTACATTTCAAACCCCATGAGCATAAAACGTGGCATCTGGTTTTGACACTGTGCATTCACTTCAGGGAAACAGGGAATAGTCAATTATGTAAGAAATTCAAGCCAAAATACATTTGTGATTTATTTATTCAACTATTTTTATATTCAACATTGCATTTTATGAACTATTGCTTTGTTTTTTCCCGGGATAGAAATGAACAACCTGGATTAAAACTCTGAAGCAACAAGGTTATGTTTTTCTCTGGACATTTACTTTCAAAAGTGGCATTTAATTTTTAAAAAAAAATAAAAATGATAAAAGTGGTTAGATTTATTATAATAATTTATAATAACCCAAGATAAGCTTCTATACAATCTTGAGAGTAAGATAGAGGTAAAATGTGAGAGAAAGAAAGAAGAAAATCTTATTCTTTAAAAACAAAGGAAATTAGAAACAGAAACCCTGAAGCAATGACAAGCTAGAGAGATATGGAAAGGGTCTTTTGCTCCATATAATCAGTTTTATGTTAAAGGTAGAAATGCTTGTTTCAAATGCTAGCAAAAAAAGGCAAATAACTCAGCTATATTATTATGCTTCAAGGAAGAATTTGTTCTCTTTCAGCCTGTGTCACACGTTAAAAAAAGTGAAGTGTGGGTATGAAAGTGATGTGGTACACACTCTTGTCGTGTTGTTTGACTGATTGATTGGGTTTTCTTTGTAAGGAAAAATGAATGGATAGAGTGACTTTTATCTCAAACTCTTTCTGGCACTTCTCACCTTGGTGCCATTCGACCATTTCAAAATATTTTAAATCTACTGATGTTATGATCAGTTGGAGAAAACAATCGCTTTTCCTTCAAACTTTTTCATATTAGACGATGATGTCATGTGAGTCCTGACCAGCCTTTCTGAGAGAGGGCTCAGTAAATTTCTAAAGTACTGAATGTATCTTGAAAATACTGAGACATCAACCTGCCCTTTGGTAAATCTAGTTTAATAAATACCAAAAGGAGCAGACCAAGCCTTCTGTGTTCTCTCTGCTTGTAATAAAAGAGACATTTGTCTGATGATGACATGTTTTTTGGAGTGCACCAAGTACTTTATTTTATGATGGTATTTATGCAGCTTCCTCTAAATGAAATAATGCAAGATGTTTATTATTTCAGCATCTGCTCCCATATTCTCTTAGCCACTTCACCAGTGACTCACATTTCTTTGACAAAAACAATCACTAGATTGTTTCATCTGATCATTACACAGTTAAGTGTGTTTTCTTTTGATATATTTGCTCACTTTCAATCCAACAAGTGCTATCAAAGAGGAATGTTGATTTTATGAATTAAGAGAAAAAGTGAAATGAATAGTAACAAAAAGTACTTATAAAGAAGTTCTGATCCTTTCTAAATTGTTATTGGTGATTTGTTGCTCCTGGTTTGGAAGAATTTAATCTGGTTGCCTTGCATTATATTTTGAATTCCTCTCATGTGACCAAGAGTAAATTTTTTAAAACTGCAAATGTTCACAATTGTTGTTACTATCGTTATTATTTTATTCTCAGAACCACTAAGCCTCAACTGCTTTACCTGTACTTATATACTAGAGAAGTCAACAGAGACAAGTGTTAAGTTTTTACTTGAAGATCCTGCTCCAGAATATCTGCTTGTCTTTTCACTGTGCTAAATTCTGACAATTAGCGCACTTCCCTTAAACACGATCTCTAACGTATTTCATGCATTTGTACCTACATATTTACTGTAAGACTTCAGGAAAGTCACCTCTAATTTTCTGAATCATATAATGTTTACTGAATGCAGAGCTATAAGGGAATACATGATTTATTTAATATAACTGCAATTAACAGAAGTAGGAAAGATGTTTACATTTAGTAGCCTACTTTAAAAAACAAACAGAAACACAAGAAGAGCTCATTTGAGCATAGGCCATATTACATAGCTCATGAGTTAGAATATTGAGCTAATGCTCAGGTGCCGACCGCACTGGAGTGTGAGGCCATCCCAATGCAGTCTGACCTCTGCGTGCCCTTGTTGCACCAGTTGGTTGTTAAAATTCTGGGTATTGCCTTAGCTTATCAGGGGTTTTACATCTTGAGCAAAAATTATAGACCTTAATAAATTTACAAAATGATATAATGCATTACATGATCACCCTCAAGTTTCACCTTTCCTTTTTTATTAATATAGACTATTCCATGTTAATTGAATACTACCATGTTCCTAAATATACCTATAAGATATTGTTACCAAGGAAGACAGTAGAGGACTTAGTGTTTGAATGGAAAGAGAGATATGGAGACTTGAGGTTTTCAATATTAGAAGAGGGTTAACGTGAGCTAAATTAAGTTTAAAAGTTGGGTTTTGGTCCCGTTGAGATTCAGATTGGTGATAAGGCTACTTTTTGTTACTGGCTAAGCCAATGAATTACATTCATAAATATATTAAATATTCTCAATTGTAGTGACTGTGACTTTCATTTAATCAGAAACCACTGCTAGTTTTTATTGAATAAAACATACAATCTACTTTTAACGCTTTGATATGGATATAAAAGAAGGGGAATGCCCAAACTCCCCACATTCTTAGCCCATATATCACACAGGCATAATTGGCATATAGTGTCTAAAGCAAGTTCATCCTGTTGGAAGTGAGACACTGGCTCAAATGAGTATCCCTGAGTGTCTCTAGAGCATAAGAACCAATCAGGGTGCAGAACAGAGCAAGCCAAAACTTGATCCTTGTAATCAAAACGCTCTCTAATTCTGCAAGGCCAGAGAAATTTGTTGCAATTTACAATTTGCTTTGCTGGTCCCCAGAGTTCCCTAATATGAGGTTCCTTTCTCATACAGTGTATGAGCAAGCTTATTCAAATGGTTAAGAACACATTAAAACAAGCTGACAGGAGTTTCCAGTGGCCCTTGGAGGTAATCTGAAATATGAAACCAAAGAAAATAAAGAGATCTAATTTAGAGAACAGAGCAAGTCCATCCAAACTCATAAATGGTGTGCTTATGTTCTTATTCTATTTTACTTTGGTAATGGAAAAAAGGCTTAGGGCAAATACACAAGGCTAATGCATGTTTCCTTCTTTTAGATCAGAGCTGCTATAGTCACTTAACCCCTCCACCCACATCAACTTAAACTTGGCAAATCAATTATTTCTCTTTCAGGAAAAAAATCACTATGATTGTCAATCCATAAAACCCATTAACCCTCAAAGAAAGAAACCATCAAAATTATGATTTTAAGATCTCAATTCAAAGAACTTTCCTGAAATAATAAACCACACACCTTAAGCCTAGTTGGAGAATTAATTCTAAGAAATCCTCTTCCAGTTTCCTCAGAAGTCCTTAGAGCTGTAATACAGTGTGAGCTCTCAACGGTTATTAAAGAAAAAGGTGGTAGCAAAAAAATATAAACATAAGGATACATGGAATTTTTTTCCCTAATTTTGTATCTTTTTCATATATATATTCAGCAATTTTTGCAAGCAGAAGGAACAGTTTTTTAGACCTTTCAGTACCGACCCATGAAATAAAGGGCTGTTTAGTGACAAGTTAAAATGCAGTATAACCTGCAATTAGTTTAACAGTATGATGATGTGCACTATTTATGTCTACCTTCTAATAATCTTAAATTACAACAAAAGCTGCTATTTTAGGTAAGTTACCCTCTGCTTCTCATCCTAGGGAGGAAAAAAAGCAAAATGTGTTTAGATTCCCTGGCATTTTGAAAGTGTTGATTCCATCCTCATTAAGAAGACAATGTAAGATGCTTGACTCAAATTCATTTATTTCAGTTGCCATGCTTTAGACTTCAATAATTAAACGAATTTTTTTTTTCAAAATCTCATTAAAATCTCTAGAGATCAGGAAAAACTACTATACTATAATTTTATAATATATACCAAGGGATTAAAGAGAATTAGTTTCTCTCATTTGTAATTAAAATGCTCCAGTAGAGAGCACCTTGCTCCGTTAGGAAGCCACTTTGTAAGCCTAAATTTGACACTAATGTGTGTTTACGGATTTAAATTATGATGTTCTAACAAATTTTCTAAGGGTGCATACATTAGATATAAGAATAATTATGGTCTATATTAATGACTGTTTTTCATAATTATTAATGGAAACCATTTTTTAGTTGTTTTCATATCATAATAACTCCCTTTCCTATTGTCACAAATATTTTTTTTCTGTGAAGAATGATGTTGGTATATTGATGAGGATTGCAATAAATATGTAGATTCCCTTGGGTAGGATAGTCATTTTAATAATCTTAATTATTCTGATCCATGAGCATGGGATATCTTTGTTCATGTCCTTTTTATTTGCCCTCACCTCAGTTAAATTTATTTCTAGGTATTTCATTTTAGTTTTGTAACAATTTTAATGGGATTATCTTCCTGATTTCCTTTTCAGCTAGTTTGTTATTGACAAATAAACAAGCTACCAATTTTTGTATGCTGATTTTGAATCTTGCAGATGTACTAAAATTATTTATCCATTCTAAGAGTTTTTTGGAAGAATCTTTAGGTTTTTCTATATCTAAGATTATGTCACCTGCAAAAAGAGACAGTTTGACTTACTCCTTTCCAATTTGAATGCCTTTGATTTCTTTCTCTTGCCTAGTTGATCCGAGTAGGATTTCCAGTACTATTTTTGAATAAGAGTGATAAAAGTGGGCATACTTATCTTGTTCCAATTGTGGAGGGAAGGCTTTCCACACTGCCCCATTCAGTATATTGTTAGCTGTGGGTTTGTCATACCTGGTCTTTACTATGTTGAGCTATGTACATTTTATGCCTAATTTTTTGAGGGTTTTTATCCTCAAGGGACATTAAATTTTATCAAATGCTTTTTCTGTGTCTATTGAGATAATTGTATGGTTTTTGTTCTTTATTCTATTGATGTGATATATCACATTTATTGATTTATGTATAATAAAGTATCTTTGCATTCCTGGGATAAACATTACTTGATCATCATGTATTATTTTTTGATTTGATGTTATACTTGGTTTGCTAATATTTTGTTGAGTTTTTTATATCTTTGTTCACTGGGTTATTGGCTTGTGATTTTCTGCTTAGTATTTGTCTGATTTTGGAATCAGTGGGGTAATGATGACTTCATAGAATGAGTTAGAAAGAATTACCTCTTCACTTTTTTAGAATAGTTCAAGAAGAATTGGTATTATTTCTTCTTTACAATTTCTGTAGAATTTAGGACCAAAGCCATGTGTTCCTATCTTTTCTTTGTTGGTAGACATTTTATTACTGATTCATTCTTGTTATTAATTATTGGTCTGTTCAAGTGTTCTATTTCTTCCTGGTTCAATCTTGATAGGTTGCATGTGTCCAATAATGTATCCATTTCTTTAGGTTTCCAATTTGTTGGCTATAGTTGTTGATTATGGTCTCTAATAGTCCTTTGTATTCCTGTCGTATTACTTGTTATGTCTCTTTTTGTTTCTAATTTTATTCATTTGGGTCTTTCCTTTTTTCTTCATTAGTTTCATAATAATTTATTGATTTTGTTTCTCTTTTTTTAAAAAACAACTTTTCATTTTGTCAATATTTTGTATTTTTTTAGTCTCTATTTTATTTAGTTTTGCTCTGATTTTTTACTTCTTTAATTCTACTAATTTGGGGTTGGTTAGTTCTTGCTTTTCCAGTTCTTCCATGTGCATCGTTAGGTTGTTTATTTGAAGTCATTTTACTTTTTTGATGTAGGTGTTTATTGCCATAAATTTCCCTGCTAGCACTGTTTTGCATAGAATTTAGTAGGTCTTACTTTCATTTTATTTATTTCAAGAAACTTTCTGATGTCTTTCTTAATTTCTCTATTGACCCAATGTTAATTCAGGAGTATATTATTTAATTTCTATGTATTTGTACAGTTTTCAAAATTCCTCTTGCTGTTGATTTCAAGTTTTATTCCGTTGTGGTCTGAAAAGGTATTTGATATATTTTATGATTTTTTTTTATAGTGACCATCCTAAAGTCTGTGAGGTGATAGCTTATTGTGATTTGATTTGCATTTTCTTAATGATTAGTAATGTTCAGCATTTTTCATATTCTTGTTGGTCATTTTTATATATTCTTTTTAGAAATATATTTTCAGGACCTTTTCCCATTTTTAAATTAGATTTTGTTCTTGTTGTTGTTGAGTTTTAAGAGTTCTCAATGTATTCTGAACAGTATCTTTTATCAGGTATATGATTTGCAAATGATTTCTTCCATTCTTTGGATTAGCTTTTTACTCTGTTGACAATGATTTTTTTTATCCACAGTTTAAAAAAAATTTCATGAAGTCCAATTTATTTTGTTGTTATTGTTGCCTATAGCTTTACTGTCAAATCTAAGAAATCCTTGCCAAATGCAATTTCATGGAGCTTTCTCTTCTTTTCTTCTAGGAGTTTTACAGTTCTAGTCTTATGTTTTGGTCTTTGATCCATTGTAAGTAATTTTTGCATATGATGCAAGGGAAGGATCCAACTTAATTCTTTTTCTGTGTGAATATGTAGCTGTCCCATAGCAACTTTTTGAAAAAGTTATTCTTTTTGTATAGCCTTGATACCATTGTTTAAGATCATCTGACCTTTTAGTGAGGGTTTGTTTCTGGGTTCTCTGTGGTATTCACTGCCCTATAGGTCTATCTTTATGCCAGCATCATAATGTTTTAATTATTGTAGCTTTGCAGTATGTTCTGCAACAGAAATTTTTGTGTTTCAGATTTATTTTTATTTAACAAGATTGTTTGGCTGTTTAAGGTCCCTTTTGATCCCATATTAATTTTAGAATTTTTTGGTCCTGAAAAAAATGTCTTTTTTTTTTTTTTTTTTTTTTGAGATGGAGTCTCACTCTGTTGCCTAGACTGGAGTGTGATGCTACAGTCTCGGCTCACTGCATCCGCTGCCTCTCTGGTTCCAGAGATCCTCCTGTCTCAGCCTCCCAGGTAGCTGGGATTACAGGCAGCCTTCACTATACCCAGCTAATTTTTGAATTTTTTTTTTATTAGAAATGCTATTTCACCATGTTGGCCAGGCTGGTCTCAAACTCCTGACTACAGGTGATCTGCCTGCCTTGGGCTCCCAAAATGCTAGGATTACAAGTGTGAGCCACCATATCCAGACAAAACTGTCATTTTAATTTTGATAAAGATTGCAATGAATCTGCATATCATGTTGCTTACTATGAATATTTTAACAATATTATTCCTTCTAGGTTATGAAAATGGGATGTCTCCCCATTTATATGTATCGTGTTTAATTTCTTTCAGCAACATTTTGTAGTTTTGGGGGTTGAAGTTTTTCTTGCTTCCTTGATTATGTTTATTCCTAAGTATTTTATTCTATTTAATGCTATTGTGAATGGGATGGCTTCTTAATTTTCTTCCTGAATTATTTATTATCAGCGTATAGAAACACAACTAAATTTTGTCTGTAGGTGTTTGCTGCTATAAACTTCTCTTTGTATCATGCCACTTTGTTGTATTTGTTTATTAGTTCTAACAGGTTTTATTGTTGTCTTTAGGATTTTCTGTATATAAGATATGGCATCTGCAAACATAATTTTACTCTTTTCCTTCCTGTCTTGATGTTTTTTATTCTATTTCTTGCCTTATTTTCCTGTTTAGCACTTCCAGCACTATGTTGAATAGAAGTGGCAAGAGTGGGACCCTTAATTGTTTCTGACATTAGAGGGAAAGCCTTCAGTTGGTAAGCATTGAGTATGATACCAATTATGCATTTTTCACATATGGTTTTTATTGTGATGAAGTAGTTTACTTTAAATCCTAATTTGTTGAGTGTTTTCTTCATGAAATCGTGTTGAATCTTGTCAAATTTTTTTTCTGCAGCTAGTGAGATGATAATTTGCTTTTGTCTTTTATTCTGTTAATGAAATACATCTCAAAAATGATTTTCATATTTTGAACAAGCTTGCATTCCAGGAATAAACACCACTTGGTCATGATACATCATCCTTTTTATGTGTTATTGGATTAAATTTGCTAGTTTTCTTGGATTACTTTTGGATCAATATTTATTAGGGATAATGGTCTGTAGTTTTCTTGTAGAATATTCCTTTGTCTGATTTTGGTATTGGGTGAGACTGGCCTCATAGAACAAGTTTGGAAGTTTCCTTTGTGATAAATTGTTTGGAAGAATTTGAGCAGGATTAGTGTTAATTCTTCTTTACATGCTTGGTAGAATACTCCAGTGTAGTCAAGGTGGTCCTGGAATTATTTTAATTACCCGTTTAACCTCTTACTAGTTATAGCTCTGTTCAGATTTTTTATTTATTTATGATTTAGTTGTGGTAGTTATAAGACACTAGAAACGTATTCATTTCTTACAGCTTATACAATTTGTTGACATATGCTTTTTCTTAGTAATCTCTTATGATCCCTTTTTATTTATGTGGCATCAGCTGTAATGTCTACCTGTTCTGATTGTTAGCATTTGAGTCTTTTTCTTTAGTGTAGCCAAGTCATATTCTCCATTAACAGGTCACACCGCGCAGTGTGTCATTAAACTTAGTGGCTTAAAACTCATTCTCAAATATCACAAGCAACTATATGAAATTACAGATTTAGACCAAGCATGCTGAACATACCATAATGGTAATTTCATTTGTTTAAATTTAATATTTATATCAATGTTAAATTATTAAATTGTCAATCTCATTAACATAATCTCTCTGAACTCATTCTCTGCATTCATACAAGGCATAAATTCTATCCCTAAACTATTTTAAGGTAAGACATGCAGGTTCTAGGATCTATAACCTGTAAATCAAGAGTTATGGTCTTTGAGACTATGCATTTTTTATATTCCCAACTTCATTTTTTTTTTTTTCTTTTTTTGAGACGGAGTCTGGCACTCTTGCCTGGGCTGGAGTGCAATGGTGCGATCTCAGCTCACTGCAACCTCTGCCTCCTGGGTTCATGTGATTCTCCTGCCTCAGCCTCCCAAGTAGATGGGTTTACAGGCGCACAGCATCAGACCTGGATAATTTTTTGTGTTTTTTTAGTAGAGTCGGGGCTTCACTCTGTTGGCCAGACTTGTCTTGAACTCCTGACCTCATGATCCACTCACCTCGGCCTCCCAAAGTGCTTGGATTACAGACATGAGCCACCCCGCCTGGCCTATATTCCCAGCTTCTACAAGAGATATTTTATGTAAATTTAATGGTTTCCTAATAACTAAAGTAGTACATTAAACTTCATTTTTTATCTTCCCCCACAAAACTCAGGAAACTAATCAATTTGCCTGTAGTCCGACGTTAATCAAGTTGATTCTCTCAAGGATTATTCTCATTTTATGATAGACATAATATGTTATCCATTATTGTTTAATTCCCAGCAACATAGAGAACCTTTGAAAATTATTTTCACTTGCTTTTTAGAATTCAAGTGACTTTCACAAATGAAAAAATTGTACTGTCTTGCTGTTATTAATCTGCACATTGGCTAATCTGACTTTATATCATAAAGCTGACTATATTTTATTTGAATGAGTATGAACTCATAAAATCTTTAAAATTCCTGACTTACTCAAGAGACAATTATATAGTGTAAAACTGTACTCAAATTACCATCAGCATTTATTCCATCATTACAACCTCATTACAAAACTATTTATCATGATGTATAGTTCAGTATAAAGCTACTCAAGGGATTCTTATAATGGAGTGACTGGTCAGATTATTGTCATATTGTGAAAGTCACCAAAGGACTTTTTCAAAGGACAAGACCTCAGAACAGTTTTATGTTGAACTGAGACTCCAGTGTGCCTAAAATAGCTTTATTGACATAGAATTGACCTACAATAAACGTTTTTAAAGTATATAAGTTTTGATCTATTTATAAGCCTGTGAAACAACCACCACAATCAAGATAGTGAATATGATTTATTTTAATCTTATTTGCTTTAAAAATAAACACAGCTATGTTTTCAGAAAATCTTTTTTTTTTAATCTGCAAGTTTTATAGTTCTGTTCCATTTAAAAATTATTTTTCAAAAATGATAGTGTGCACAGATTTATTAAAATAACTACGATCATCATCATTGCGTCAACAACAGCAGCAACTACAAAAATCCAGCAGGTCATTTCTAATAGATGCTTTTTTCTCACTGAAGTAAAACATGAGCATCTTTATAGTACAGGTTGCGGAAAGACGGCCCATGATGGTGAATGCAGCCATATCACTGTCATTGACTCAATGGGCATTCCTGGGTGTTCACTCACCGGCAGAAGTATTTTCCCTCTCAATTCTTACCTACTTTGTTCTCCTCCGCCATGTTCTGCTTCCTGGTTTCTCATCTATACTTTAGGAATAATTTTGATATAAAAATATGCCCAAAGTGTTAGATTGGAAATTAAATGTTCCTCATAGTTCAGTAAATACACATCTGGATAAACAGAATTTCTAATAAGCTTAGGGTTTGCTGGAATAATGCTCCTTTAATTAAATACTAATTTATTGGGTGCTTAAATGAATTTTTTTATGTTAAGAAAATGAATTAGAAAAATTAAAATACAGACCACATAAATTGTGTATTTTTTATTATAGGACTTTGAGTAAATGAAATCAATTAAACCTTGCAGGTCAGTCATTCCCTGTGTAGATTAAGATTAATTAATCTTAGTTATATAAATATATACATATATATTTTCAAAATATTCTATTACTATAATAAATTTCCACTTTGATATTAGGAAAACCATGGAGGAATATATGGCTGATTGTCTAGTCAATGACTTGGAGATATATTCAGACAAGGAGGTTATATAAAAATAATAAAATGTCTCTTTAGATCTAAATACATATATTTATGTCTAAGCTAATAGATATTGTTGTACTAGATAATGCGAAATTGTTCAAGAATGCTGAAATTCTCATAAAGAACAGTAGGAGCCGGTTTTATTGGACAATAAGTTAGAATTACTTTGCCAGCTGTCTCTAGTAAGTACAACAATGCTAGACCTTAGTAAGCACTCAACAGATAGTTGTTTAATTAGCGAGCCGTTAAGATAAAAGAATGGATCTCAGGTTAACTGTTCTTACTGCAGCAGAATATTTTTTGTAAAGAAAGAAAGTATTTTATACCAGTTTTCTCTGGCTACTGTATATAGTAACACACTTTTTAATTTGTAGAGTATTTTTTAAAATATACATTAGCCGTTTCTAAGAGGAGGGAAGTTTTATTAGTAGAAAGATAATGAAAATAGTAGTGATTTATTAAATTTAAAAATATATTAGTTATAAATGGAGACACACACACACACACACACACACACACACACACATGTGTGTGTATATATATACATCCCAAAACAGAAAAAGAACACGTGGAAAGCAGGAGTTTTGTATTTCAATTTCATCACATTTTCTTAATTAGAATAATATAATTTAAATACAGCTCTTCCCCCAAAGGAGATTTTCCCTTGTAAACATCTTACTCATTTCCTTTCACATTTTCTCTTTCTCTTCTTTTTTTTTCTTTTGTTTTGCTTACAGTCTTTTCCTATTTATTTTCAAAGATGTTTTTATACTCAGCGAGTTCTAATCATGGCAGTATTCCTCACAACATATTCATAGAGTTTCAACTGAATTTTTCTCTTCTCTGACCTTCTCCCCATCCTGGCCGTACTTCACTGCCTGGCAGTTTTCTGGGAGGCTACTGTCTACTGCTTGGTTTCCAGAGACAGATACCAGAGGAGTGGATCAAAATTGGTCCAGAAGTGGAATTTAGGAAGAAGACAGTGGGCAATTACTTGAAGATCTATTTTCCTATATAAATTGCAGGAGGGAGGTAATTTGGTGGAAAATCTAATTCATGATAAATTGCAGAAATTATATTTATAGAAGCCTATTTGCTAGGCATTTATTCTTTCTTGTGCTATTTTATTTAATTCTTATATCTCTGTCAAAAACTTGAGAGCCGTATGCACTGTTCAATGCCATACACAATTAGTAAGCAATTCATGGCAAAATCCAGTCTTACCATTAAACGTTTTAGTTTTTTAGAGAACATTATAGTTTTATAATTTTTAATTAATGTATTTCTTTTCTAGGTACTTATTGCGATCAATTCACTCTTTTAGATGATTAGAATTTTATAAAGATGTACAGAGTGAACCTGCCCTCATTTATACGTTAACTTGGCTTATTGCCAGATTTTTCCCTAATATTTGGAATTTATCATAATAATTAATAAATAATATCTTGTTAAAATAATTTTGGGAAATTTCTATCCAAGAATTCAAAATATTTGTCTGGTAATCAGGTAAATTAAACTGTGCAATCCAGTAGCCAGAAATCTGTGAGCTTTGAAATGACACAAACATAAATTTAAAAATTATTTTTCCACTTGTGTTATCATAGGCAATTGAATCACTTAATTATGACATTCTTCAGTTCATTACTGTATAAAAAGAGAAACGAAGAATAAGTACCTCGTAATGCAATTGTAAAGGTTACTTGAGGCAATATAGGCAACATCACCAACCATAGTACCTAGCTCATCATAAAGATTCCAGAATGAATGTTCACTATTGTCAGTCTGGCTACACTCATAGTTAAAAGTACAGCTCTGGAAGTCTGTGTTGGCATGGATGGGTCAGCTCCTACTAGACTAAATCTCCTACTAATATCAATAATACATTATAAAGTATATAAACAAAGAAATCCCTAAAGCTGTGAAGAGTTGACAAACTATGCAGATGCTGGAAGGGAAGTCTTGGAAGATGAAGATGGAACCAACAAAGGGCAAGCCTGCTGTTTGACCCACTTTTAGCATCAGAAAAGTCTGCATTCATGTGCTACCTGAGAAGTTCTTCAGTTTTTCTGGCCTGGATAAAGAGGATGAAGTTGAGGTGACTTACTGGTTCTGAAAAGTAAGGAGGTAGTCTCAGAAAGAAAAGAAGCAGACAGGGGTTCCAGGTTCTGTTTAAGAAATCGGAAAGATAAAAGTCTCTCGCTGACTTTTTAATCATGCAGCTTCCAGGCAGACTACAATAGTAGAAATAAAAGAGCAAAGACAAGAGCTCCTACCCAAGAGTTAATTACCTCCTAAAACAAAAATATTAAGACATTTTGGGGGACTAAAACAGAAACAAGATCCATAATATAACATTAACAAAGTCCAAGATACTACACAAAATGACTTGACATGCAAGAAATAACACATACAAATATCAACATTTTGTCCAATTTAGAGACAAGATTTCATAATGTTCATCTTAAATCAGTACAATAAAAAATAGTTTAGATCCAGATTTATCTCTTATTAAGAATTCTGATCAAATACAACCAGATTTTTTTAGTTATCCACTGTGCTATGGTTTAAATGTGCCCCCCAAATTTTGTGTGTTGGAATCTTAATCCTTAAATGTATATGTTGATTGGAGGTGGAGCCTTTAGGAGGTAATTAGGATTAATAAGATCCTGAGAGTGTGGCCCCCACAATGGGACTGGTGGCTTTATAAGAAGAGAAAGAAAGACCCAAGTTGACATGCATGCTCTTGCCCTCTTGCCATGCAATGCCCTCCACCATATTATGACACAGCAAGAAGGCACTTGCAAGATGCCAGCTCCATGTTCTTGGACTTCCCAGCCTCCAAAACCATGAAGTAAATAAACTTATTTTCTCTAAAATTACTCAGTCTCGGGTATTATGTTATAGCCACAGAGTTTCAATTTATTAGACTATTGGAAGAGAATATTTTAGATACTAATTCTTAAGGCTATTATTTCCAAGGCTTCTTTTAATTTTTTTCTTTAATGCCTATATTTGTAACTATTACATGAATTGAAATATGTATGGTGTTATATCTCAGAAAGAGAAAAATGTTAATAGAAATGTTAATAGAAATAATGAGACAATGGATCATGCATTATTAAAAAATAGATATATGTCAAGAAAACATTGACCTCAAAAAGGACTTTCTAAGGTTTTTTCCTACTTAAAAAATCATAATGTGAAAGAAAAAAATTGTATTCTCAGGGTTGGGAAGAATTATGTTTGGATTATAGATCCTGGGATAAATTACTGACATGAGTGAAGTTTAGGTTGGGCGCCCAGGAACTGCCTTTTTTTTCTTTTGAGATGGAGTCTCCCTCTGTCGCCCAGGCTGGAGTGCAGTGGCACCATCTCGGCTTACTGAAACCTCCGCCCCCTGGGTTCAAGTGATTCTGCTGCCTCAGCCTCCTGAGCAGCTGGGATTACAGGGGCCTTCCACCATGCCCTGCTGATTTTTTTGTATTTTGAGTAGAGATGGGGTTCCACCACGCTGGCCAGGCTGGTCTCGAACTCCTGGCCTCAAGTGATCCTCCCACCTCGACCTCCTAATGTGCTGGGATTACAGGCATGAGCCACCTTGCCCAGCCTGGAACCGTCCTTCTGTCCTTTGGGGAAATCTTTATCCTTTCCTGTTCAGCGTCACCCCATCTTCACCCAGACCCGAGGCCCAGGCTCCTTTCACTTGCCTCCACCCTCCACGACTCCATTTGGATTTCCCTTTGTGTGACAGCTCCTGCTACAAGCTTTTTGCCACTATCTTTTTCATAGAAAAATCCATGTTCTTGCTCCTTATTTCATATTTATCTTTCTACTCATATAAGATTGTATAATCATTTCCTGAAGTCAGGTCCTTAACAAAGGAGTAACTAAAAATGACTCAGACCCTGGAAACACCAGAGAAGACTTTTTGCCTTTTGCCTTTTTTTTGTTGTTGTTGTTAATATCAGCCTATCTAGCAATGTCCTGAAGCAATATAAATGGCTAGCATTGTTCAAGTACTCCAGAATTCCATTCACGCTTACAGATCTGATTTTCAGAATTTAAATCCTGCTTTCCCCCAGTCACTTGATCTGTAAAAGGTGAGAGGAAACTTCAAAGTGATTGCACTGAGCTTCTTTGGCTCTTACATGGATATTAGAGGAAGCTGATTAAAGGGTGATAAGTACTTTCAAAGTTTCAAATGTGATTTCTATTCTAAGCCCGTATCAATAAGTCATTTTAATATACTGAACAAAACTACAGATGTGACTAGAACAAAGAAACGTTTTAAACCAGAGCTCATGCGTTTACCAAGTGCCAATTCCCTTTGGCTTGACTACTTGTCTTTTACAATGCCTGCAATAAACCCCAGAGTATTTAGAATAGGACATTTATGTGATGTCCTATTTCACGATTAATTTTAGCTTAGCCACACCAAACATAAACCGTAAGAGTATTCCTGGAGAGGAAATGTGTAACTATCATACTACATGCCAAAGTTTCTAAGCCAAAAGAGTTTAAGTAGAGTCAGGATATCAAAAACACAGAGAGAAAAGTTGAAAAATGCCTCAGAGATTTAAAAATAATTTGTTCATGTGACCTGCAAGAAAACAATGCACTTGTTCTGAAATTCAGACATGCCAACATTGTGCCTCAAATGCAGAAGAGGTAGAAGAAATGAATTGAAATCCATTGACTCTGTAAAAACTGAGATGGCTTTGGCTAGATTGACTTTTAAATATAAGATTTTGGTACTTATCAGAGATGACGGGGAGTAAAATTTGGGACTAAAATGAGACAACAGAAATGTCATGGGGAAATCTTCTTATCTGAAGTTCTGAAATAAAAACAGTTTGGAGAACATTAGCACAAAATTTTATGCATGTTGATGATAAAATGACTTTTCAGTGTTTACCTACCGGGAAATAAAATAATTCTGTTTGAGAATCAGTGGTGACTGGTGTCCTGAGGGGGCTGTTCCCCTCTAGTAGATAGTCTGCAGGTGATCTGAACACAAGCAAATCACTTCTAGATTGTGGGGGAAGGCAGCTAGTGGGAGACAGAATGCAGTAGAGTTAAATGTCAAACGCTTGGAAAACTCAGTAAGGCAATCATTCTTACAAGCTACTTTCAGGTGAGAATCCAATTATGAGACCATTATCATGAATACATTTTCCTTTTACTAAGTGGAAATAATTTTAAAAGAAGCAATGCCTTTCATTTGGAGACTGATGGTGCGGCATTGTGCTGAATGGCCTGTGGGTGTCAGTAAATAGGAACCGAACATGATTATGTTCTTGAAGCCAATGAGATCATCTGTGTAAAGAAAAGGCAAAATGTTAGAAGTGATCATTTTATGATAATGATTAAAATGATAACTTTTAATTATCCACACTCGTTGCCTATTTAAGAAGCTAATTCCTTTCAAAAATTTGGCCTTGAGCCACAACAAAATAAAATATAAAGCTCAATTTTCTGTTGATTATTACAATGGACTAGAATGTAATATAAGCCAATATTTAAAAAAAATCAATTATGTTGCCTCTCTCCAGACCTGCCAATCAATCACAAAGAAATAGTATGCATTCTTCTACATCTGATTCCATTGAGTTCTAGATAGTTTTAAAGGCATTTATGTTAGATCTTCAGGGCTCCATACAAGTTTAAATAACTTATTTGTTACCATTAAAAAAGTGAATTTCATAGATATTCTAAGTAAATGTTCATGTTTAAACAGCTTCACATTTTTCTCTTTTTCAATGACTCTAATTCTGAGATAAAACATATTTTTCTTTACAAATCCATTTATACATTCATAAAAATTCAAATATAAAGTTTGGATATTTTAAATTTTTCTATATCTTATAATTCATGACAGACATTGAGACAAGTGACTAAGTATGGAAATAAGCACTTTAGCCAACATATTCTCCAAGGCAGCCATTCTACTCTGTGTATTTTCCAAGGTGCCTGTGGGGGAGTTCCAGAGAGGAAAACCCAATTTATCTGTCATTGCTGTTGTCTTGGGGAACCAGGATCTTTTGCAAATTTAAGACCCGATGAATTTCTTACATTTCCCCAAAGAAATAAGATTGAATTTCAGGTAAATATACATCCAATGACATTTAAGCTTACCCCATGTGCCATAAAAATTATAAATCAGGGTAAACATAGATACTACTTTTTAAAAAGTCATACATATTCAAAATGAACCAACATTTTTGTTTCTCAGAAAAATCGCTCTTGCAACAAAATTCTAAAGAAAAAGATAAGGTCTTACTTCTTAAAACATTAACATTTAGACTAAGACGCATCCAAGGGCATGTCAGAGACTAGAACAGCTCACATGAAAGGTCATTCTATTGCCAAATTTTGGATTACAATTGAATTCAGCCTCTGACCCCAGAAATGAAGATAAATGGAGGACTCTGCACGATGTTAACTTATATTTTTAAAGAAAGTCTTGTTATTCTTTTAAACTTTATCCTTTTAAACTTTGTATAGTGTACTGGCTCCTTTAACATGTATCTTCAATTAGCTTGTTTATAACAATTTATTATTATTTTTCTCTTTCTCTCTCCCCCTATTAAGATGTAAACATAGTACTCTGAAAAATTAGAATGAACTACAGCCTCATTAATGTGTATTTATGTGCATATTGCATCTGTGAATGAAAATTTGTAATGAAAATTAATTGAGAATATAAGATGAATATGCAGTTTATTATTACTTTGTTTTTAACTTTTCTTAACTAGATTCTCCATTTATAGACATAATAATTTTCTTTTTACAGGATACAGTCTGATTTCTACCATTCTCTTGCTCTAAAAAAAATTATTCTCTCAAAGATCAATTTTAATTACCAAATGTAGTAATTATTTTCATTGATTTCCCTTTTATATTCATTGATTAATTGCAGCATTTCAAACATGCCTTCATTCCTTTTTGACACATGTCTACATGTCTTTCTCTATTTTGCTTTTCCTTCTTTCTTCTTTCTTTCTCTCTCTCTCTCTTTCTTTCTTTCTTTTTTTTTTTTTTTTTTTTTTTTGACAGAGTCTCACTCTGTTGGAGTGCAGTGGTGTGATCTTGGCTCACTGCAACCTCTGCTTCCCAGGTTCAAGGAATTCTTCTCCCTCAGCCTCCCAAATAGCTGGGACTAGAGGTGCATGCCACCGTGCCTGGCTGATCTTTGTATTTTTAGTAGAGATGGGGTTTTACCAGTTTGGCCAGGCTGGTCTCAAACTCCTGACCTCGTGATCTGCCTGCCTCGGCCTCCCAAAGTGCTGGGATTACAGAGGTGATCCACTGTGCCCAGCCTTTTCTTTCTCTTTCTCCTTCCCTCCCTCCCTCCCTCCCTTCCTTCCTTCCTTCCTTCCTTTTTTTCTTACTGCCTGTCTTTAGCTTAGTAAGGGCTTAGAAATTTGAAGCCCAACAGACCAATAGTCATACCTACATACCAGTTGTATGACCTTGAGCAAGTTACTACCTAACCTGTCTAATCAGTGTGATGCCATGTTGTGATGTCAAGATTGAGCTTAAGTAGCTTAAATGCTTCTGTCAATTGAAAAAAAAATTGATACAAAGAAAATGGTAATAAGTGCAATAAAATCGTGAATGTTGAAGCCCTAGCCACTCTTGGGAGGCTCTCTAACTGAGAGGATGGTGGGAGGCCTGGACACAGCTCCACAAACCAAGTTCAGGTATGGATGGGTCTCAGCCTTTTTCTCTCCTGGACTCAGCAGCTGATTTTCCATCTTCTGAAGGTCTTGCCACCATTGCAAATGCAAAAATAGCCATGAAATCGGGCCAAGCACAGTGGCTTACACCTGTAATCCCGGCACTTTGGTAGGCCGAGGCAGGCAGATTAGTTGAGGCCAGGAGTTCGAGACCAGCCTGGCCAACATGGTGAAACACTGTCTCTACTGAAAATACAAAAATTAGCCAGACGTGGTGGCAGACACTTGTAATCCCAGCTAGTCTGGAAGCTGAGACAGGAGAATCACTTGAACCCAGGGTGTGGAGGTTGCAGTGAGCCAGGATTGTGCCACCGCACTCCAGTCTGGGAGACAGCACCTCCATCTCAAAAACAAAACCAAAAAAGCCATGGGATCCGTGTTCTCATCTCTTCATGCTGGGGACTTGAGAGCTCTCGTTTTCTCTTCCTTGCTTGCACGTGGAATGTTACGAAATCTTGCCCTTCCAGCTGCCCCCGTGTGCCCTCTTCATAATTCTCCCGGCACAACCCTCACACAGGGCTTGCTCTGGTTTGCCACAGCTATTGTAGTGGCTTCTGTATGTACTCATTCCCTCTAATCTTTTCAGTCTTGAACCCAACCTCTTTGTGGCTGCCAGGTCTCAAGAACACTCCATTTAGGCTGTTCCCCTACAAATCCCACCCCACCTGCCACCATGGGCACTGCTTTAGTGATGATCACTGCTGCCTAGCATACCACTTTCTGTGCTATGGCCCCAACCTGTTTTAGCATCTTATCTACTTAGACACTCACTGATTGCATTTACTATTATATACACATATACTGAGGGCCTGTTGCATTGCCTATAGTTACAGTAGTGACACACATATGAGCTCCCACTTCCATTTCACTTACATTACAAACAAGGGGGGTTGATGACACACAGTTAAAAAAATAACAAAACAGGGTGATCCAATAGAGGATAAATGAGGAGAGAGGGGTCTAGTTCAGGGAGTCAGGGTGGTCTTTCCCCAGAGCAGACACTTGAGCTAAGATCTGAGTGTTAAGAGGAAGACAGCCATGCTAAGTATTAGGGAAGAGGTTTCCTGGCGGAAGAGAGGTAGAAGCAAAACCTGCAGCCCGCTGACCTCAGAGTACATCTACGCTCAGGACAGAACCAGGTTTCTTGCTGATTTGTGATTCTTACTTTGCAATTTTTCTACATTACTGCTATTGTTCATGGTGGCTCCTCTGCTCTAACCCTTTCTGTTAAAATAAAATCCATCCATCAAGTCCTGATTCAAATGCAACCCTGAAGTTTCCTTTTTTCATCAAAATTATGTGCATTCTTCCTATCCTTTAAGACGTGTCTCGTTCTTGGGGCTTTGCATCCCATCACTGTGCACTGACATGCTCTCAGTTAAGTATATGTTCCATAAGGACAAGATTTAAAACAAACGATTTTTTTGTTCTAGATGGAGTCTGATATAATGTTTTAAGCACAGGAATTTTTCAGAAAGTATTTATGGAGCTTGAGAAAATGTGCACATTTATGTAAACATCAGGCTACAGTTTACCAACGTTATGTCTGCATTGACCATGGCTTCCAAGTACCGCCTCAAACATATCCAAAGTGCCTCACAGGATGCAGAGCTTTTGTGATCTGGCGTCCACCTTCAGGTTGCAGCTTCAAACTTGTTTACACTGGGCTTTATTCCCCTGTTATCCGGCTATGTTTAACTATTTCTATTTCCCACCGTGGAGCATGCTATCTGTCCGTATTTGCCTTTGCACATGCCGTTGAGTCTGCCTGGACTCACCGCCCACTCCCAGCCACCACACCTCCGCCTTCCCCTTTGTTCCCACCTGCACGGTAGCCTAGGACTTCCTATGCCAGCTTCAGCACCGGGGCTCTTGTCCACTACCTTGTCTACTCGAGCAAGTTGTGTAACTGTCTTATGAGAAAAGAACTATGTTATTCGTCTTTATTAGGTGTCCTGGAAGTATAATCAACACCTACAATATTCTCAGTTTTATCAAAACCCCTAAGGCTTGACACTACAAGGCATAGAAATATAGCTTGGCACCAAAGAACTAATTTCTAAGCATTACTTGGGCCTACATAAAAATTGGGCACAATTATTGTACTCTTCAATATTTTATGTTTGGATAAGCCATTTACATATAAAGGACTTAGCATAATGCTTTATATGGCCAATATAGGCCAATACATGTAGTTACTATGATTAATGTTGTAAAATATTGAATAACTATTAACAGTAGAAATTCCAGGCAAAAAGACATCAGGTAGGACCTATATTTAGTGCTACCCTCTGGGATTAGAGTGCACAAAAGTAGAGAAAGCTTGCATTCTGAATTCCTTGGGACAGATCCAATATTTATCTGTGGTCCCAGCGTAATTATTAGTTAATACAACACCCTTTGACTCTCAAGTCTCAAAGTTTACAGGACACATTGAAAGTTTGCTCTCCTTCTAGAGGACAGAATTAAGGAGAAAGTATCCAAGAAATCTGACAACGAAGACAATATCTGGTTATCCTCACAGATATTGAAGCTGAAGCAAATTGGAACTTTTTGTGAGCCTGTGATCATTTCAGGGGCCTGGATGTCCCACGTAGCATGTGTGTGTGGGTAACTGCCCTAAGGAATGGTGACAGGATTCTGGAACGGGACTGTAGTCCACACGTTAGAGAAAGGCCAGGCAGCAAATGCGAGGCACGGACAGGCTTCATAAGGGTAAGATTTCTAGGAATCCATTAGGTCAGAGACGAAACGCAGAATGCCCAGAAGGTATTTAATTTAAGTTTATTACCTCCTTCAATTCTCTAACCTGGAATTTGGTGTCAGCCTTTAGTTCCAGCCCTGTTTCTGTTACATACATCTATGCCACCTTGCCTAGGCATATGCCACCTTGCCCAGGCATTTCACTTCATCATAACTAAGGCTCCTGGTTTTTGAAATAGGAACAAGAATACCTGCCTCATTGGGTGATTGTGAGATAAGATGAAAAAAGACAATATACACGCAGACTCACATGGAACTTAGCAAATAGGAAGAACTCATTAATGTTACTATTAATACGGTGATTATGAGAACTGTAACGTGAAATGGGGCTTCATTTCAAGAGCAAAGCAAAAGTCCAGCTCCCCTCACTGGGATGCAAGTCTGTCAATCATTTCCTTGGTCCTAAGCCACCTAATCTGGAGCCTTTTAAATTGCTGGTGCTAATTTGAGATGTGCAAGGTGGGGTTAAGCTTGTGCGGAGAAAAATAGATGTGTGCGGCGTGGGCTAAAAGAGATGTAGAAGGTAGAAAAGAAATATTCTTCATCACCCTGACACATGCCCTTGGTAGCATTTGTCTTGTAGGAAATCTGGTCTGTTCCCCAGGATAAGCATGTTACACTAAATTCTCAGGTTTGCAAGAAAGCTGAGAGATGAAGAAGGTTATCTTTAAACATTCTAGAATGGCCATTTTCTTTCCCAGAAGCATAATCTATGTGTAATGTGACAAATTTAGCTATTTTAGTAATGTGACTAATCTAGCTATTAAGTGCACTTAATGAAATTAGTGGTATCATCTTGGGTTTTAGAAGAAAACTTTTTTACTGCCTAGAGAAGGTACACAATACGAATCCGGAAAGAATATATTCCTGATAAAAAATTTACTTCAGTACATGTACTGGCTTCACAGATTAAATTCTAGCCATTAGGAAGAATTTGAGTTGAATCTCATTTTCCTCTGCAATGGCCAAGTTGGTGATCGTCAACAATAAAACAGAATGGAGCAGCAGTGGTTGGCCGGTCTCCAACAGACTCATAAAACATCCATTAGTTTTTGCCCATTGCCCGGAAAATCGAGTCAGATCTTTAAAGCCATGGTGACAAAGACTTAAATAAAGACACAAGGAGAGAATTAATTATCTTTAGAGTTAAGTACTTCACAAATACACCATAACATTCAGCGTTGCTTGGATCAATCAGTGCTGTTTCCAATCAATCAGGGAAGTCATACAACACCACTTTGAGACATACCAGTTGTTCCACTCTTTTTTTTGTTAACAGTAAATTCCTTCAAGATTATGTATTTAAGCTTCATACTAAATGTATAAATCTTTGAACCCAAATTTGAATTTGGAGCAGAATGGGTTTAACAGTCCTTCCTAATGACCAAAGTAGAGCTATCTGGTCAATAAAATCCAGTATAAATCAAAGACTCATAGCTATCGTGGTCTGTGCCCAGCTCACTTCCTCGTTTCTGGCTATTGGCTTGTACTTCCTTAGTGTATTTACATGTTACAATGAAAGGAGGCATGTTTTTAAACAATGACCTTATCTCTCTGGTCACAAGCAATTTGCCCAGGGACAGATCCCTGATTCAAATTAGTTCCTTCCATAAAAATATTACATTGGAGCCAAGAAAGATTTTATTGAGTGTCTCTCCAGAAGACTGAACAAGAACATGTTAACTTGGAATTATTGCAGTCATGCTTCCAGTCATGTGGACTAAGAAAAAGATTCCTCCAAGCCTGGACACACACAAGAAAACAGATGTAAGATGGCAATACAGCCTCCTCCTATGTCTCTGCTGTGTTCACGTGATTCCTGATGCTCTGGCTTCCCTCCCCTTCATTTTTATGTAAAACTCATGTAATCTTCTATTGAATGTTCTTTACTACTTAAGTAGTTGGACTGGATTCACGTTTCTTGCAGAAGAGTCCTCACTAACGCATGCTGTGATTATGTTGAGTACTTGGAAAAAATCATTACAAACATTTGCCTTTGACAAATACTTTAATGACCTTTTATCTCTATCTCTAAGAGATATTAGCTGAAAAAAGATGGTGTATCATTAAATAGGATTGAAAACAATCTGAGTTGAAGAAAGCTAAATCTTTTTTTTTTTTTGCTATACTTAGTGCTTTAAAATGCTTGTGCATTGTAAATCTCTAAGATCACAGTATATTATATAGCATGTCGCACCTTTATCATAGAACTATTTTCTAAGGAGCATCTTCAGAATGATATTTCATGAAAAATCCTCTGGAATCTGCTGATTTATCCCAACTGCCTCAGAAAGATACTAAGGCCATGTAATTTCATTTAACCTAACTCACGTCAAGGACAAAGAACCTAGACTAAAGTCTCGATTTCCAGTCTCCCTTTTCTTGTTGCTCTCCCTTTACCATATGCTGACTTTGATCATGGCTAACAGGCACAGACAGTGATATGGTTTGCCTGCGTCCCCACCCAAACCTCATCTTGAATTGTAGTTCCCGTAATCCCCACACGTTGTTGGGAGGGACTTGGTGGGGAGGTAATTGAATCATGGGGGCAGTTACCCTCCTGCTGATCTTGTGATGGTGAGTACTCACAAGATCTGATGGTTTTTTTAAGGAGCTTTTTCCCTTTTGCTCGGCACTTCTTGCTGCCACCATGTGAAGAAGGATGTGTTTGCTTCTCCTTCCTCTATGATTGTAAGTTCCCTGAGTCCTCCCCAGCCATGCTAAACTTTGAACCAATTAAACCTCTTTTCTTTATAAATTACCCAGTCTTTGGTATGTCTTTATTACCAGTGTGAGAATGGACTAATACAGAAAGTAAACCGTATAGAAATAGCTTTCAGAACACACATGCCCCTGTACATATGGAAGTGACTTTTCACACACAGGCATAGTCCCTGTGAGTCCCTGCAGGGGCAGCTCAGTGAGAGGAGCAGAGTGGAGACTTGGGCCAGCATGTCCAGATTATAATGCTTGTTCAGCTTTCTTTCAGCTGTGTGACCCTGGACAGGGATGTGACCTGGCTTCCTTTGGTGTCCTCACCTGTAAAACGGGAAAGCTCCAGTATCGCTCATGGTGACAGTGATGAGCAGATGATTTAGTGAGCATGCAGCAGACTCTGAGGAGCTGTTCAGCGGCAGCCACATCCGAAGGGCCCTCGTCACTAAGACAGCATGGGCAGTGCTGTACTTCACAAATCTGCTGCCTGTGAGACTCTGGATATTATTTTAATTAGGAAAATCAGATCAGTGCTGTCTTTTGAGACTTGGATTTGAAACTGAGCTACGTGGGAAAAGAGGCAAGGTGCAGATGACACATTTCCTAGAAACACATTTTGTCAGAGGCAGAGTGATGGTGGACTGGCCACGGAATCAGCATGTTCTCACTACAGTAGGAGCTTCTGAGAGTGACAGGCGCAGTTGTCCTTGTGGAGACATATTTTGGGGGTATGTTTGGGGAGTTCTCAAAAGCAAAGTCTAGACTGTGTTTTCAGTCCTCCCAGTGATTCTGCAATTTACTTAATAACAATAAGGAATCTCTTTCTTAAACTTTCCATATGGATTACATTTTTGAAAAAAAAAATGACTCAGAAAACTAAAAACATGTTCTGATGCTTACAGAAAATACAATGTACAAAGCACTTTTATTATATGGTCTTTCATGATTATTATTTGGTGGGTTACCCCACAGCAATATCCTAGGTGTGACCAGGGTGCACTAACTCCCCACTGTGGTGTCCCAAACCAATTAATGTGCCTCCCTAAGTGAAAATTTGTGACAAAGAAGGATACATATCAAACAAGAAATTGAATTACGTGCCTGATCTTGACATCTCTTTATTAATGGAGCTGTAATTTCTTTGTATTTGAGTTGCTTTATCTGAACATTGGGTACAGAAAATCAGAGACAGAGACTGACACAGAGGAAGTGGGGCCTTGGGGTTCACAGAGGAGTCAGCGTGATTCTGTAATATGCCTTTTTAAATTTCTGCAGCAGAACCTAAACTGTGAATCTTATGTTACTTAGTAGTACAAGAACAACTTCCAGGAAGGGACTCTATTTATATCATCTGGAAACAAGAAGGAACCTTATTTATGGAAATCAAATTACTCTTGACTGTCAGGCCTTCAACTTGTACTAGGCTTTGATCGCAGAGTACCTACAGTCACCAGATAACACTAAAACTCAGCTCTAAAATCCTTCTTTTCTTCAACAATATGCTTTTTATTTGAAAAGTATAAAATCCAACATTTTTAGTTGGAGAGTAGACAACTGTTTCAGGCTTACAGAACAGTCAACAAAGGCTTCTCCTCCTTTTCTTTCTTCTTTCTTCCTCCTATTTTCCATAAAACCATAAATTACTTTTCTAATCCTCCAAACATGGACAGTCCTCACAAGGTTCATATGATTGCTTGATATTATGAAGTATTACAAGCAAGTTAATATAAAAGCTTGAAGCAAAAAACACAGGTGCCTAAAAGGTATTATAGTTCATGGGACATGAACTTTAATAAAGACTAATAAATGATAGATTTGTGTAGATTGCTGCCTTAAGTCACTTTTAGTCTTCAGAAGGAAAGTATGAGGAACGTAATCATTGTGGATGCTGCCATGGGAACTTATTTATAGTGTCACCATTTAAAAATGACTACTGAAGCTCGTGTTCCAATTGACCACAGAAAGGGCAGTCCAGCCCAGCAAATCACACAGGCCACCTCTGGGATCTCATGTTTTGGACATCACTTCTGATCTCATACCACCGAGTCATCCCAATCCACACACTCTGCTTCCCAATTCTACCCTAACCGCTCTAATTAGAACCTGATCATCTCTCAGCCAAGACTCTTTCAGACTCCTCTCTTTCCTTTTAATCCTTCTACCCGATCACCAAAGGGATTGTGACGTTTAATTTTTGACATATTGTGACAACCAGAATAGGCAATAGTAGTCTTTAATTTTTCTTAGTTATGCTTTGTTGAATGATTAGTATGAGCCAGTGTACCGTGTTAAACTCCTTAATACACACTATTCCATGTAATTGTCACAATAATTCTGAATTAGGTGCCCTTATTCACACATAGCAAACATCAGAGCCAGAATCTCAAACAAGTTCTGTGCCATTTTGAAAGCAAGTCGCCTGTTGGTAAATATTTGATGAAGATCTATTGTCTTTGCTATGAGCTCACTAGTGCCCTAACTACTTCTCATGAATAAAATGAGAGGAAGGGAGGGGGTTTTCCAGGTAGTATCCAACCCGGAAGTTTACTTTTCATCTAAAATCTTTATAAAGAATTAAAGAAATAATTTTATAGATTGTAGAGTAGTTTAAAAAATAGAAAAAAATAGATCCTAAACACTGCTTAAAGGCAATAATTTAAAAAGGCATGCCACCAGAACAATCAATGTGAGAACACAGACAGTAAAACACTGCCTTCATGCTCCCCACACTCTCAACAGAGTAGGCCATCATATTGAGGAAGGAGACCTAAGCACCTAAGACCACCTCCCCCTTCCACACTGCATTTCAATAGAAGTAAAGGCTGGCAGACCGGGTGCCACCTTAATCGCCCTCCTATGGATCACAGCCATGGTGTGGAGGAATCTTTCCAGAAGGCATTGTTTTTACTTAAACACGATCAAACCCCCCACCTAAGCCACATACCCCACGCCTACTCCATGGACCAAGACCCTTTCACATGTAAATTCTATAGTTGTAAGCCCAAGACCCTGTCACGTGTAATTTCTAGAGTTGTAAGCCTTTAAAAAGGCAGGGACTTTCTTTGTGAGCTGAGCTTGGCTGTTAGGCAGCTATGCCTCCCTGCTCCCGGCCGAATAAATCACCCTTTCCTTCCCAGTTCAGTGTTCAAGAGGTTTGTTTCCTGGACTTTCCTGCTTTAATATTAGTCATTGTAAATTTTGATTTTATTTTGCACAACATGTTGCATAAATCGATTACACACAGTAGTCACACTGTGTCTGAATCCAAGCAAAAGAATAGAGGGTATCCATGATTATATGTTCTTTGAGAGCAGTGATTGTGCTGTACACATGTGCAATTCCCATGATCCTCACAGCAGAATCTGCCAATGGCCTTAAGTGGGCTGCTAGTTCCACATAATATTTACAAGTATTTAGAGGATTAGAAAAATGACTTGGTCTCGGAAACAATGGGTGCATCAATTGGGACAGAAGTCCTCACACAGTTGCACTGTTATGCCAGTTACGTGTTGTATCCTATACATATGCACGGTTTATAAAAGAGTGAAGAGATTGAGGCACCTTTGCCCTTGGGGTGCCTGAGCAGGGTTGTGAGACTAGAGACAGATGTGATAAGCCTCATGTATATAGCCCAGAATGCTGAACAAGTTGCTTTACATGAGTGCCAGGATGTGAAAAGGCTGGGGAAGCATTGAGTTTGGTTTTTTGGTTACAGGAAATAGACGCTGTCCCTTGATAAACTGATTTTTTTTTAAAGTGAACTTGTAGTTAATAGTACCAATAAACCTACACATGGCTGGTGCCATTTTCAAAGGGCATTAGGATTCTTTAAAAAGGGATAGAGTCCAGTTGGTCGTAGTATCCATGTGGGTACTACTCCAATTAAACAAAGTTAAACAGGATTTTGGATATTGGCTGTAATTGTTTTCTTCTGTTTTCATTTCATTAGGCTTGTTTATTTTACTTAATTCTCAGAACTTTTAATCTGCATTATAAGCCATATGAGAAACATATGTGAATTTTCTATATATGATTTAAAAAAATAGCTACTTGGCCACTGAGACTTTTCACAAGGAACTAATGTGCTATAAAGCACATTTTGGTAAACTTGCTTCAGTTATGTTTTCTGAAACGATTTGTTCTTACACATTTCAAATGTGCCTAAATAAAATAAAAATCTCAGAGAGATGTAAAAGAACAAAGATAATTTTGATAAGCAGTTGTAGATTATCAAGAGTTTATTTGGTAATTAATTCAACTTCACTTTTGTATTAGTTTAGTTTTTTAAAACAAAAAACTGGTGAGAAATTGAAGCGAAAATGAAAAGAAATGAAAACTATGGATGTTTGCTCTAAGCATCTAATGGGGGGTGTTTAACAGAATAAAATGATTTAAATTCTTTAATTATCTGAATGACTACTGAACTCAGAGTCTACCTGAAACAACCTACTGCTTTCAACACATATGCAAAATAATAAGCAAACACCAGGGAGGTGACAACTAATTAACACTGGCTTATGCTTCTCCCTGATTTCCCCACCCGTGTGACTATTAGCCTGTTCTCTGAGTTGATCAACCGGGTGGCTGCTTTTGGGATATGCTTACTCCCCCAAAATCAGTCCAAAATCTAGTTCTGTGTCAGTTCCACCACCAATGACACCTTAGATGTATCCAGTTCCTTCCATTCCCACTCAGCACCCTAGTTCCCGTCATTATGATCTGCCTGCACTCTGCGGTGCCCGCTCACTGGCCTCCCACTGTGTCTCATCTTCTATGCAAGTAAGCTCCCGACAGAAGCCAAAATAAAAATAAAAAGCAAGTAATAGGCTTAAACATCTTCTTATTGGAAAGCTTTGAATCCTATTCCAATAAGATTTTAAAAAATTAAAATCTAGACTTCTTACCATGACCTGCAATGCTTTCTGTTCCTTGCTGTATCTCTCTAGCCTCCACCTATTGCCCTCTTCCCAAATACAGCAAGTTCATTCCCACCTCAGGGCTTTTGCACAAGCTCATTATAAATTTAGAATGCTTTTCACCTCTGTTTGCAAATCTTGCCTCTTTGCATCTGTCAGGTCTTACTCTTAATTACTCTTCCTTTGAGAGTCTTGACCATGAGTCAAAACAAGTGTTTCCATCCCTGCAGCCTCCAGTATTCTTTCTTAAAGCGTCTGCTTGTTCCCTTCATAGCGTTTCAGAACCATCCCTTCAGCAATGCTTTGCTTACTTGCTCATGAATTGTTTCCCGCGGCGGACACACACTGTATCCGCTTTACTCACAGCGTTTCAGAACCATCCCTTCAGCAATGCTTTGCTTACTTGTTCATGAATTGTTTCCCGCGCCAGACACACACTGTATCCGCTTTACTCACGTCATTGAATCTAGCACTGACAGCTCCTCGCTTCCCATCCGCCAGGTGTTAGTACACATTTGCTAAATGAATGAAGAAATGATAGTTGAGTCCCTGTTGTCCTCTTCTTTATTTTTCAAAGGAGAGAGGGTACCCTAACTCACCGCTGCTTCCAGTATCCCCGCAAAACAATGGGAGATCCTGAGAAACACCTGTTCTGATTGCTTCAAATGGAGGCAGAGGATTTCTTGCTAGGTGTCCTCACAGTTGCTTTTGTAATCTGTCCTTCATGCATTTTGATTATTTTCCATTGCCAGGATTTGGAAATGGAAAGGCTCTGGCTACTAGACAGCACACATCCCTCACCCTGCTGAGGATTCCATGCCTTGCTGTTTGGTCCTCACGAAGCCAGCAAGTGCTCGGGTGCTGTCTTATTTCACTCTTAGAAATCACTTCTAATACTGAGCAGTCTAGAGAATTTTCCATCTATACTTTTGGGTCATGAAAATGCTGTTTCAGCTACTTTAAAATGTCTTACAGGAAAGCATACAATTAAAAAACAGGGCTTTTCTCTTTCCATCTTGGAGAGATGTTGACTTCCGTGCGATGACAGTAGGTTCCTGCAGTTTTCCCAACAGCTTGGCACCGCTCAGTGGAGAAATTGTCGCAGCTGACAGAGCCAATAAGTGCTTGGATATTTTCTAAACTTTAAAAAAATATATTTCTCTAGCCCAAGGCCTCTAGTTTTCTCAATATTGCAGCTTAAATGTGAGGTTTTTTTCATAGCCTTGAGTTTAGCAAAATAAATAGAATGCGCATTTTTAAGAGTCATACTTTTCCCAAAAGAGTGCAGAAAAAAAAGAATATGTCTTGGAATTACTCAGTAATCATTTTTTAAATGCTTATATTTAAATTATATTTTAGAAGGCAGATGTAAAAGGCATTCAGTTAACCTTGATTATAAATATACATTTAAATGAGTTGTTTTTAAAAATACAGAATATCATTTCTATATCCATTAGAAAATAATAACAGAGCATTTCTGTTTTAGATAAATTTGATGCCAGGGATATCTCTTTCTATAGAGATAAAACATAATAATATTAGAATGTTGAAACATGGGGCATCTTGAAATCGTATTGCCCTTAGTAATAAATTGCTTACTTTGATGATTTTGAAATAATATTTAAATGACTGTCTATAGTATTTTATAAAATTTAAAGATTTGAATCATCCAGTGATGAGTAGTAAAACTGCTCCAACAGGTGAAGATTTGCTGTCTCCTTATCATATAGTTTGCTAAGGCTACGCTAACAAGGTGAAACAAACTGGGTGCTGAAATGATAGAAATATATGATCTGACAGGTCTGGATTCTGAAAGTCCAGCACCAAGGTGCCAGCAGGGTTGGTCCGTTCTGAGGGCTGTGAGGAAGAATCTGTTCCATGCCTTCTCCTTGCTTTTGGAAGTTTGCTGGCAACCCTTAGCGCTCCTTGGCTGGCAGAGCATCTCCGTCACGCTCACAGGGTGCCCTCCTGTGTGTCTCAGTGCTCCTTGGCTGGCAGAGGCATCTCTGTCACGCTCACAGGGTGCCCTCCTGTGTGTCTCAGAGCTCCTTGGCTGGCAGAGGCATCTCTGTCACGCTCACAGGGTGCCCTCCTGTGTGTCTCAGAGCTCCTTGGCTGGCAGAGGCATCTCCATCACGCTCACAGGGTGCCCTCCTGTGTGTCTCAGCGCTCCTTGGCTGGCAGAGGCATCTCTGTCACACTCACAGGGTGTCCTCCTGTGTGTCTCAGCGCTCCTTGGTTGGCAGAGGCATCTCCGTCACGCTCACTGGGTGCCCTCCTGTGTGTCTCAGCGCTCCTTGGCTGGCAGAGCCATCTCCGTCACACTCACAGGGTGCCCTCCTGTGTGTCTCAAAGCTCCTTGGCTGGCAGAGGCATCTCCATCACGCTCACATGGTGCTCTCCTGTGTGTCTTGCTCTGTGTTCAGGTCTCCCTTTCTTTAGAAAGATACAAATTTTATTGAATTAGGGTCCACCCTAATGACCCCATCTTAACTATTTCTTCTGCAAAGCCCTGTTTTTAAATAAGATCACATTCTTCTGGGGTTAGGGCATTCACAGAGAAATATTTTCAGGAACACAGTTTAACCCACGGCATTTGTTATGTGTTTGGCATTTGCCAAAGGGACTTGGAATATCCTCAGGTAATGCCTGCACCAGCCCCATGGCAGATGTCATTATTCCCACTTCAGAATGGAGAAATAGAGCCTTCCATAAGTTAAGTAAATAACTCAGAGTTACACAAGTGGCCAGTGCCAGATCTAAGGGTCAAGCCAGATGTCACTGACTTCAAGCCCATGCTCTTAGAATGACATTTTGAAACTTCTAAACAAAATACTATCTTTAAGCAAGTTTCATAATGACATGTCTGAAAGTAGCAACACTTATCCTCAAAAAGTTATTATTTAAACTGCAGTACAGTAGGGAAACAGAAATCAAAATGAGCAATTAGAGGAGGAGAAACTAAGCCCGGGCTGGAGAGACGGCATTTACATAGTTAAAAACAATTTCTTTGTATTCCTCATGCTGTTTTCTGGTGTTTCTCTGCTCCATAGGAGTAAGTAGTAAATGGAAAGTCATATCCAAATCTAATTTTCCTAAGTCATAACTCAAAACAAACCCATCAAACAGAGACAGAGGCTTACAGATGATCATGTCTTAGAACACATCACCTCCAGTCCTGGTGGCTCTTCCATCATGTCATCTTTAAAATTTGGACCAGATAATCTATTCTTCTAGAATCAAGTTTCAGATATGGGAATATATATAACCTTATGTCTCATTACAAAGGCCTTCCAGGCCTTTAACTTCTATTATAATGATGTGATCTTCAAATCTTCCAAACATGTAGAACTTTGATATGTTCATATTATATATGTATACACATACAGATCTGATTTTGGTGAGTCAGAAGTTTGCTAGCAGTATCTCGATAGCTATTACGTTTACTTTTCCTTTACGTTTTACTCATCGTTTAGTTTTTAAGAATCCAAATGGGTAATCTAACTTGAGAATGTTCCCTCAACATCATGGCTGAAAAAAAAAAGCCTATCTTAAAAGCCACTGAAAACAGGCCCAGCATGGTGACTCACACCTGTAATCTCAACATTTTGAGAGGCCAAGGTGGGTGGATCACTCAAGGCCAGGAGTTCAAGACCAGCCTGGCTAACATGGTGAAACCCTGTCTCCACTAAAAATACAAAAATTAGCCAGGCATGGTGGCGTGCCCTTGTAATCCCAGTTACTTGGAAGGTTGAAGTGAGAGAATCACTTGAACCTGGGACGTGGAGGTTGCAATGAGCCAAGATTGTGCCACTGCATTCCAGCCTGGGCAACAGAGTGAAACCCTGTCTCGAAAAAATAAAATACAAAAAAATAAAAACTGCTGTAAACAAGAAAACTAGTTGCTCCAAGAAACAGTTGTGCTTCAGAAATAAGACTGAACCAATCAAAATAGCTTACTTACCAAGACTAATGGCTGCTCTTCAAAGCTCACTTCAAGGTCCTCTCTTTGCTATGCCCACAGTCTAAAGCTATTATTTCACTATTTCTGTCCATCCCACAAATATTTTTAACCTTTTAAGAACCACCTTAAAAATCACACATCCCAGACCCTGGAACAACATACTAATAAATATCTTTTCCTGACATCCCTCTTCAGCTAAACAGTGCTAATATTACGTCCAAGTAGTGTTCTCTTTTACTTCCTTCAGGATAATGAACTTAGCTGTTTGTAATAAATGTTTCTGGGCGTATTTTGAAGAGTTGGGGGTCAGCAGTTGAACAGGCAGTGCCTGGACACATGTCTGCTTCTGTTTGTAATAATGGCTACGTAGCAGTCGTAGCTGTGGTAGTAGCAGATGTGGAATTAGAAGGCACTTTGGCAACAACAAGTACTTCACATGTTTTCCTGTCACATTAGGAGTATGGGACTCATACAGTCCACACAATTTAAAAAAAATTATTAACTCATATATGTTTTCAGATTCTCAAAATATATCAAAAAATTTTCTTCTGGACTCACAGGAAACTGTTACTATAAAAATGCTAAACATGTATGTGAATTCTTAAAGTATACAGAGTTTACATTATTCTTTCAAAATAACGTATGATATGTTAATATAATAATAATTGTGTAAGAATAATTTTTACATTATTCTTACCCTAGAAAATACTAGAGTTTTGAGGGCTGGGTACTACAGCTCACATCTATAATCCCAGTACTTTGAAAGGCTGAGGCAGGAGGGTTGCATGAGTCTATCAGTTCAAGACTAGCCTAGCAACATAGTAAGACCTCATGTCTACAAAAAATTAGCTAGGCATGGTGTCACATGCCTGTAGTCCCAGCTACTCAGGAGGCTGAGGCAGGAGGATCGCTTGAGCCCAGGGGTTTGAGGCTGCAGTGAGCTATGATTGTGCCACTGCACTTCATCCTGGCTGATGCAGCAAGACTCTGTCTTAAAAAAAATATTTTCAGGAAAAAAATTGGTGAGGTAGTGAAATTATCAAAACTCAAAGGAAGAATTAAAGTTCACTTAGCTACCATGTAAATTAAATTCACCGTATTTAAAAGCTCATGCTCATTACTCCATGCCAGACTGTCCTTTCAATGCAACTTTGAAGCAGTAATTTACTACCTGAAATGACTACAGTAATTTTTGTAAAACAACACATTATCGCCTTTGTACCTTTCATTCTATCTTAAAATAAATAGACTGTTTTCAACATTTTCATTACTACTTATTTCACGGTGAGAGCATGTGTTTGTGTGTTTGTTTCCTGAAGCTCTCTCTGTGAACAGATATTAAGTGTCATTCACTTTTGTATCTTTCACTAAACGATGTCTGGAGTATAAGGACTATATGTATAGTCACACATATTTGTTGAATAAATGAATGGATGAATGAATGAGAGTCCTGAAAAGCTGAGAGCTTAATTACATAGTTCATTTGTTATTTAAAAAGATGTCTTTAAACATTTTGTACATAAAACATCTGTTGCAAACATGTTTTATTTCATTGTTAAATGTTTTCATATAGTGTGCTCCTATATTTCCTTCACCTTTCTCATGCAATAGTATTTTGTTAAGCACATTTTACTTGAAAAGAAAACGAGGCCAAAGCAGGGGGTGAGAAGAACAATCATATTCTTTACTACAATAGAAGGGGGAGAAATAATTCCGAGCTCTGTTTTCTGCTGGAACCTTCAGGGCAGAGTAAAATTACTCCAGTTAGTTTGTAAACTGAGCATATAATAAAACAAATAATTCATGATGGTTCTGAAATTCTTTTGCTTGTGAAACAGACATATCAACTCTTGTACATTTCATGTGAACATTACAGCATGGCCCAGGACAGGGTCTACAGCACTAAATAGCTGACACTAGAGTCATGAGAAATGTCGTGTGTCCCTGCTGGAAAATAACCAGCACACTACAACCAACACTGCAACTGTGGCCAAACGTGGCCTGAATCTCTGTGGTACAGTTAGTCTGCCCACCAATAGCAGGCCCAAGGAGTTTTATTGAGCCTAACCTCAGTTAACCAATCACATTGTTAAACTACTCCAGTTATTCTCGCCCTTTTGCTTCCTTCCCTGCAAAGAGCCTGCTCTGGGACTCCCACGACCTCTGAGGCCTGTAAAAGCACTTCCTTGCTTAGTGGTCCATGATCATACACACTAGCGTTTCTGCGTCTCTTGGGTTCAATAAGGAGACCAGAACTTTTCTTAACCTTTAACTAGTGCTTATAAATTTGCCTTGCCAAGACCTGCTTGCTGAATCCTTAAGCAAATGGTGGTCTTGTTTAAAGCAGTGTCAAGGTCCTCCTTGGAGCCAGCTTCCTATGGGAGAAAACACCTTGTGTAAGAAATAGTTACAATTTATTTAGGCCACCCCCATGTCATTAGTGCACTAATGGTGCCCAAATGAAAGATTTAAAGCAATTGACAAAATGTTTCAGTGTCACCTTAGTGTCCTAAAAGCATGAATAAGCCCAGCCTCTTCATATCTCTGAATGCACTCTTGAGCATTTCATACCTCTCTTGTTTCTCACAACAATCTCACAAGACTCAAGAGATAATTATTTCAGAAATGAGCACACCGACGCCTTTTCCCCATTTGTAACCTCACAGTGTGCCTGTGTTAGAACATTTTTATGATTATAAAATTATCCTGCAGTCATTGTAAAATACTAAAAAAGTGTAAAAATTAGAATGAAATAAAATCCTCCTTAGCCCAACAAAAGATAAGCAGTTAACACTTTCATGCTTGAATAAACTTATACATTTTTCTTATGAACTTGTGGTTACATATTTTATTCACTTAATGTACCTTGAGCAATTTCTAAAGTTTCTGAAATTCAAACTCAATTTTGAGAACCTGATGAAACCGTTAATGGATGTAACATACCACTACCTAATTCAAGCAGTCTACTTCTAACTAACTTGCTGCAGCCATATTTTGTAAAGGACTCTTTGCTTAACTGTAACTCTTTCTTCATCATCCATTTCAGGAAGAGGAGATAATGGGTTAAAAGGCTGTACATCTTTGAGAGTCTTGATGCTAACCACCACATTGCCCTTGTAGTGACTGGAAAAATTATACTCCCACTTCAACCATATGAAAATGCCGGACTCCTCCCATGTTGCCAACTCTGGATAACTTCATTGTTTTGAATCTTTATCAATTTGGCACATAAAAATGACAGTAAATTATTTAAATTTTTACTTTTTTTTTATAATCTGTGAGAATTTTACTAAATGTTCTATATATGTTTGGGTGTGTTTCTAAACTTTCTGCTGTTTCACACATTTTATGTTAATTCTTACATCGCAAACATTTATGTATAACTCATAATTTAAAAATATAATATAGGATGTTAGTTTTCATTTTATTCACTCAACATTTGCTCTGTTCTTCTATTCCACTTGTTCCTTCATGTGAATTTGGAATCATTTTATAATATTAAAGAAAAGTCGTTGGAATTTTAAGCCCATTTAACATATTTACAATTTTGGGGGAATTAACAGCTATATATTTTGTACCTTTAAACTTAGAAAGACAAATTAATTCTGTAATCATTCTAATATTTTTATTATTAATCCCATAGTAAAGTAAATTTTTAAAAATCTATTTTGTAATTTTTTTCCTGTGATTATACTTAAGTGCATCTTAAGTTCATCTGGTCTGTGGTTTTAGAGACTAGTTACATTTTGAAAATGTTTGAATTTATATCCTAGGACTCAACCTTTCTACTGAATTTCTAATTCATATTCCTTGGTTTACCTGTTGTTATTACTTGGATGGCAAATGTCCGTCTAAATTTAAAACAAGACGAAAAACGGATTCTCTTTCTGCACAAATTATGTAATTGCTTTAGGAAGTCTTTCTTGGGCAACCTAGAATACTCCTTCCATCGCACCCAACCCACTGCTGTTGACTTTTACTCAGTTATTTGGCCTTGATTTTCTTCATAGTAATATTGATTACCCAACACATATAATTTACACATGTATTAGCTGTCTCCTCTGTACACACCCTTGAATACATAACTACTTAAAGGCAGGAACTTTTGCCCTTCACATTTATTGCTACAGCTCTTATAACTGTGCTTCACATACAATTGTTACTAGATATGTGTATATATAATCAGTGTTTAAAAAATTAGCAATTCTCTTTATCTTCTTGTTATTTTTAAACAATTATTGAATTTGAACTCATGTCAATTTAAAATTTTAATGTCTATTCTTTCTTAGTTTTTGATATTTCACTCTATTGTCACTTCTTCTTTAAGGCCGTCATCTCTGATAACCAGCCCCTTACTCATGAAGAATCAGCCCTCATTTTCTTGCATCCCCATTAGATTCTATTTGTATCACATAAGTTCATGCATTTTCCTATGGTTGTAGTGGGAGTGTAATTTTTCCAGTCACTACAAGGGCAATATGGCAGTTAAGATCAAGACTCTTAAACGTGTACAACCTTTTAACCCATTATCTCCTCTTCCTGAAGTGGGTTATGAAGAAAGAGTTATAGTTAAGCAAAGAGTCCTTTACAAAATATGGCTGCAGCAAGTTAGTTATTCATTTATTTTATATATATATGTATGTACAAATGAATAAATAAAAGACATTGTATTAGAGTGTTCTAGTGGAAGAGAACTAATAGAATATAGATATACATAACAATCCCATAGTTATATATAGCAATAGTTAGATATATTGAGATATAGATATACATCTATAAATATACATCTATAGATATATATAGCAATCATATATATATATATATATTTAGAAGTTTATTAAGTATCAACTTACACGATCACAAGGTTCCACAATACAGAATAGGCTGTCTGCAAGCTGAGGAGCAAGGAGAGCCAGTCCAAGTCCCAAAACTGAAGAACCTGGAGTCCAGTGTTCTAGCGCAGGAAGCATCCAGCACGGGAGAAAGGTTTAGGAGGCTGGGAGGCCAGGCCAGTCTCGCTTTTGCATGTTTTTCTGTCTGCTTTACATTAGATGGTGCCTGCCAGATTACAGGTGGGTCTGCCTTCCTCAGACCATTAATCTCCTTTGGCAACACCCTCACAGACACACCCAGGATCAATACTTTGCATCTTTCAATCCAATCAAGTTGACAGTATTAACCATCACAGGTATAAATTAGAAAAGAGAAAAAATAAAGGAATTGATTATGGTTACTGGTAGAAAAAATAATAGTAAAATCAATAAAACACTGGAAATATTTAGTCTGGGAGAAAAGAAAAACACAGACATCCAACATCAACTCAAAAAATAAGAGTGTGAAAAAAATTGGCTACCAGCTTAAAAGAAAGGCATTTATTCATTTACTCAGTGAATATTTACTGATTATACACTATATATCCAGCATCCTTCCCTGAAATCTGAATTCAAAAATATAAGTAAAGAGTATATTCCCTTTAATTCTTTTTCTAGATTTACTTTTTAAAAATCTACATGACATTTGTACATGTTTATGGTATACATGTGGTATTCTGCTATATGCATAATTGTGTAATGATCACTCCAGGGTATTTAGGATATTTATCCCCTTTAATATTTATCATTTCTATGTGTTGAGAACACTTCAAATCCTCTTTTCTAGCTGTTTTGAAATACACAGTACATTGTTCTAACCACAGTCATCCTACTGTGCTATCAGATACTGAAACTTACTTTTTCTATTCAACTGTATGTTTACACCCGTTAACTAAACTCTCTTCATCTCCCTTTCCCCAACACAACCCTTTCCAGCCTCTGGTAACTATAGTTTCATTCTCTACTCCCTGAGATCAACTCTTTAAGCTCCCACACATGAGTGAGAATATGTGATATTTGTTTTTTCTGTGCCTGGTTTATTTCAATTCATATAATGTCCTCTAGTTCCATCCATGTTGTTGCAAATGACAGAATTTCATTACTTTTGATGGCCAGGTAGTATTCCATTGTGTATGCATAGCACATGTTCTTATCCAGCCATCTGCTGATGGACACTTCAGTTGATTCCGTGTCTTTGCTATTGTGAGTCATGCTTCAATAAACATGAGGGTGCAGAGTTTCTTTTGATATAATTTCCTTTTCTTTGGATAAATACCCAGTAGTAGGATTGCTGGATAATATAGTAGTTCTATTTTTAGGTTTTTGAGAAATACCCATCCTGTTTTCCGTAGTGGCTATGCTGGCTTCCATTCCCACCAACAGTGTGTAAGAGTTTGTCTGCATCCTTGCAAGCATCTGGTGTTTTTTGTTTATAGATACATATGAGAGGCTCATAGTCTCAGGATACATTTAGTAATTTAATACATTCATGTAATTTGTAAAACTCAAATCAGTGTAATCAGGGTATCTATCACCTTAAATATTTGTCTTTTCTTTTTTTTTTTCTTTTTTTGAGACAGAGTCTCACTTTGTCGCCAAGCGCCAGGCTGGAATGCAGTGGCGCAATCTCACTGCAACCTCCGCCTCCCAGGTTCAAGCAATTCTCCTGCCTCAGCCTCCTAAGTAGCTGAGACTACAGGCGCACGCCACCATGCTCAGCTAATTTTTGTATTTTTTAGTAGAGATGGGATTTCACCGTGGTCTCGATCTCTTGACCTTGTGACCCGCCCTCCTCAGCCTCCCAAAGTGCTGGGATTACAGACGTGAGCCACCATGCCCGGCCTTCTTTAGGCTAGAAACATTGAAATTATTCTCTTCTAGCTATTTTGAAATGCACAATAGCTTACAGTAAATTATGACCTACTGATCTACCAAATACTAAGTCTTATCTCGTCTATCAAACTATATATTTATTCCTGTTAATCGGCTTATTTTTTGAACCTCCCTCCGTCTTCTGTTCTTGGCCCCCTCGTAACAGCCAATTTACAGCCTACACTCCATATTCATGAGATCCATTTCTTTAGCTTCCACATATGGGTGAGAACATGTGATATTTGTCTTTCTGTGCTTGGCTTATTTCACTCAAAATAGTGACCTCCAGTTTCATCCATGTTGTTGCAAATAGCAGGCTTTTATTTTTTAATGGCTGAATATTATTCCATTGTTTATATACACACCACATTTTCTTTATCTGTTCATCCACTGAAAAACACTTAGGTTGATTCCACATCTTGGCTGTTGTGAATAGTGCTGCAATAAACGTGGGAGTGCAGATATGGCTTTGATATATTGGTTTGCTTTCTTTTGAGTATATACTCAGTAGTGGGATTGCTAAATTATATGGTAGGTCTATTTTTAGTTTTTTTGGAAAACCTCCATATAATTTTCCATAGTGACTACATTACAGTCCCAGCAACAGTGTATGAGGGTTCCCTTTCTCCACATACTCATCGGCATGTTATTGCCTGTCTTTTTAAGTCATTTTAACTGGGATGTGATGATACATCTATGGCTTTGATTTGCATTTCTCTGATAATTAGTGATGTTGAACTTTTTTTTTCATATACTTGGCCATTTGGATTTTTTTTTTTAAAGAAGATCTATTCAGGTCTTTTGTCCATTTTTAAAAAATCAGATTATTTAATTTTTTGCTACTGAGTTGTTTGAGCTCTTTATATATTCTGGTTATTAATTCCTTGTAAGATGGCTGGCTTCAAAATATTTTCTTTCATTCTGTGGGCTGTAACTTCACTTTGTTGATTGTTTGCTTTACTTGCTGAAGCTTTTTAAATTGATGTGACCCCATTTGTCAGTTTTTGCTTTGGTTGCCTATGCTTCTGAGGTCTTACACACAAAATATTTTCCCAGACCAATGTCCTGGAACATTTCCCCATGCTTCCTGCTGGTAGTTTCATGTTTCAGACTTAGAGTCTTTAATCCATTTTCATTTGATTTTTGTGTATGGTGAGAGAGGGATCTAGTTTCATGTTCTGAATATGGTTGTCCAGTTTTTTCACCACCATTTATTGAAGAGGCTGTCCTTCTATTCTATGTGTTTGGTGCCTTTGACAAAAATAAGTTGGCTGTAAATGTCTGTATTTATATCTGGGCCCTCAATTCCATTCCATTGGTTTATGCATATGTTTCTATGTTTGTACCATGCTGAGTTTATACCATGCTGAGTTTAGTTACTATAGGTTTGTAGTATGTTTTGAAGTCAGATAATGTAGTGCCTTCAACTTTGATCTTTTTGCCTAGGATTGCTTTGCTTAGGATTATTTTGGGGTCTTTTGTGGTTCCATATAAATTTTAAGATTTAAAAAATCTCTTTCTGTGAAGAATGTCTTTGGTAATTTGATAGGGATTGTATTGAATCTATAAGTTGCTTTGGGTGGTATTATTTTAACAACATTAATTCTTCAAATCCATGAGCATAAAGTATTTTCCATTTTCTGTGTTTTTCAGATTTCTTTCACTAGTGTTTTATAGCTTTCCTTGTGTAGATCTTTTACTTGGGTTAAATTGACTCCTAGGTATTTTGTATTCTTTGTAGTGATTATAGATGGGATTGCTTTCTTGATTTATTTCAGATGGTTCCCTGTTGGCATACATAAATGCTACTGATTATCGTTATGTTGAATCTGTGTCCTGCAACTTTGCTGAATTTTTGCATTCATCTAATCATTTTTTTTTCTTGGTGAAGTCTTTAGGTTTTTCTAAATGTAAAGCCTTGTCAATTGTGAACAAGGCTCATTTGACTTCTTCCTTTCCAATTGAATGTCATATATTTCTTTTTCTTTCCTAATTGCTGTGGCCAGGACTTCTAGTAATATGCTGAACAACAGTGGTGAAAATGGGCATCCTTGTTTAGTTCCAACTCTTAAAGGAAAGACTTTCAGTTTTTCCTTATTCAGTATGATGTTCGCTGTGAGTTTGTCATACAAGGCCTTTATTATTTTGAGGTATTTTTTCTTCTATATGCAATTTGTTGAAGGTTTTTATCATAAAGGGATGTAAATTTTAATAAATATTTTTTTCAGCATATACTGAACTGATAGTGTTTTTTCTTGGTTCTGTTAATATGAGGTATCATGTTTATTGATTTGCATCTGTTGAGCCACACTTTCATCCCTGGGATGAATCTCACTTGGTCATGGTGAATAATCTTTTTAATGTGTTGTTGAATTTGATTTGCTAGTATTTTGTCGAGGATTTTTGCATCTATGTTCATCAAGGATATCTTTTTTTGTTATTTCCTTGTTTGGTTTTGGTATGGGTAATGCTGGCCTTAATAGAAAGAACGAGTTAGGAAAAAAAAAATCAGATGCCAGCTTAAGTTGAAAGCAGTTATTCTTTTATCTAGTGAGCCTTTACTAGAATATATATTATATTCCTAGTATTCCACTGAATTTGAGCTTTAAGAACATAAATTACAAACAAGAGTTTGTTTTAACTCTTTAATAAGTAGAAAGACAATATTTTGGACCAGAGTTGTATTTTACTCAATTTTATGATCCTAGGACTTAACCTAATTACTCATATGTGGAAATACCCTGAATACAATACAGTATTGGTTCAAAGACCAATGATTTGCCCTACTGACTTGGATTACCAAAATCATATGTTAAAATAGGCATGTATATAACAAATTCACTATTACTAACACAATATGGTGCTTATCATGAGTTGGGATTTGGTGTAATTTCATGGTGAGTAAATAGACTTTTTGATGTTCTTTGAACATTCTGAATTTCAAAACATATTTTTAAAAATACTTCTATATTCTATGTAATGTCTTTTCAGAGCAAATGGCTATAAATTAGATAAATGCTTAATGGTAGGCCCTCAGGGTATTTAGAATGAAGTTCTAAACATTTCCTGGCCAGACTGCTTTTGTGTTTTACCCAAAGTTGATCTTATATTCAATCTTGTCACTTTTTTCTTCAAATAATGTTGATGTCTCAGTATTTTCTGATTTTATGTTTAAAGATCTGTCTGTTTATAATTTTTTTTTTTTTGAGATAGAGTCTCACTCTGTCCTCCCAGTTTCAAGCGATTCCCCTGCCTCAGCCTCCTGAGTAGCTAGGACTACAGACCCACATTACCATGCCCAGCTAATTTTTTGTATTTTAGTAGAGACGGAGTTTCATTATGTTGGCCAGGATAGCCTCAATCTCCTGACCTCGTGATCCACCCGCCTCTACCTTCCAAAATGCTGGGATTACAGGCATGAGCCACCTGTGCCCGGCCTATAATTTTTAATTAATAGAAACATTATCCAGAGTGTTCAGTATCAACACTTTGGTCCAGTTCAACTTATAATACAGAAGTTAAATAGTAGATCTTAGAAAACAATTTCAACCATTTTTAAAACATGATTTTTGACCTAAGTGCCACTGAAATGTAAGTTAATAAAAACAACTGTAAGTCAGTAAATGAAGGCAGTGGTTACAGATTAAACTATTTATGGACAATTGAAGCTAGCTCATACAGTTATGATGAAGTATTGAATCCTTACTAGTGTGGCAAATAGAAGCTGGAATATGTATTGTCTATGTGTTAAAACTATTTTTACTGGGGAGATCGAAGATGGCTGAATAGGAACAGCTCTGGAGTACAGTTCGCAGCAAGAAGAATGCAGAGGGTGAGTGATCACCGCATTTCCAAACAAGTTTTTACTGCCCTCTGACCAGAGTCCCCAGTGCTGTGGGACTCTGCACAAAAACTCACACAAATCTGGGCAGCCATTTCAACAGGTGCCTGGAACACCTGGGATACAGAGCCGCCCATTCAACTGTAAAAAAGGGAGCTGAAAACAGGGAACCAGGTGATCTGACTCAGCGGGTCCCACCCCCTCACAAAGACCAGCGATCTAAAATGCTGTGGATTGAGAGTTTCACAGCAAGTGCAGCTAGACTGGGGACACTCCAGCTCAGTAGGGGAAGGGTATCTGCCATTACCGAGGCAGTCCACCACTACCCACGCAGTCTACCATTACTGAGACAATCTGCCTTTACTGAGGTAGTCTGCCATTACCGAGGCAGTCCACCATTACTGAAGCAGACCACATTACCAAGGCAGTTCTAACAGGAAGTTCACACAGCAGCTGGGCAGAGCCCACGGCAGCTCAGCAACGCCTCTGCAGGCAGACTGTGGCTAGACTACCACCTTGCTGGGCAGGGCATCTCTAAAAAGGCAGCAGCAAGTCAGGAACTTATAAATAAAGCCCCACCTTCCCAGGACAGAGCACCTGGGGAAGAAGGCGCTTATGAGTTCCACTGCAGCAGACTTAAACATATCTGCTCAGAAACTCTGGGAGCTCCCACCTCAGCACTTGAGCTCCTATAAGGGACAGACTCTCCTCAAGCATCACCTTGACCTCTGTATATCCAAAGAGGCACTCATAAAGGAGAGCTCATGCTGACATCTGGCAGGTATCCTTCTGGGACAAAGATAACAGAAGAAGAAACTGGCAGCAACCCTTACTGTTCTGCAGCCCCCATGGGTGATCCCCCAAGCAAGCAGGGACTGGAGTGGACCTCCAGCAGGGCTACAGCAGAGGGACCTAACTGTTAGAAGGAAAACTAAAAAACAGAAAGAAATAACTTCATCATCAACAAACTGGATGTCCACTCAGAGACCCCATCCGAAAGTCACCAACTACAAAGACCACAGGTAGATAAATCCACAAAGATGGGAAGAAACCAGTGCAAAAAGGATGAAAACACCCAAAACACCCAGAATGCCTCTCCTCCTCCAAGGGATCACAACTCCACACCAGGAAGGGAACAAAGCTGGATGGATAATGAGTCTGATGAATTGACAGAAACAGGCTTCAGAAGGTGGGTAATAAGAAACTTCTCTGAGCTAAAAGAACATGTTCTATTCCAAAGCAAAGAAACTAAAAACCTTGAAAAAAGGTTAGATGAAATGCTAATGAGAATAAAAGCTTAGAGAAGAATATAAATGACCTGATGGAGCTGAAAAACACAACAAGAGAACTTCACAAAGCAAACACAAGTTTCAATAGCCGAATTGACCAAGCAGAAGAAAGGATATCAGAGAAGATATCAATGAAATAAAACAAAAAGGCAAGATTAGAGAAAAAAGAGTGAAAAGAAATGAACAAAGCCTCCAAGAAATATGGGACTATGTGAAAACACCTAATCTACATTTGATAGGTGTACGTGAATGTGACAGAGAGAATCAATCCAAGCTGGAAAACACTCTTCAGGATATTATCCAGGAGAACTTCCCCAACCTAACAAGACAGGCCAACATTCAAGTCCAGAAATACAGAGAATACCACAGAGTTATTCCTAAGAAGAGCAACCCCAAGGCACATAATCATAGATTCACCAGGGTTGAAATGAAGGAAAAATGCTAAGGGCAGCCAGAGAGAAAGGTCAGGCTACCCACAAAGGGAAGCCCATCAGACTCACAGCGGATTTCTCAGCAGAAACCCTACAAGCCAGAAGAGACTGGGGGCCAATATTCAACATCCTTAAGGAAAAGAACTTCATATCCAGCCAAACTAAACTTCATAAGCGAATGAGAAATAAAATCCTTTAGAACAAGCAGTTGCTGAGAGATTTCGTCACCACCAGACCTGCCTTACAAGAGCTTCTGAAAGAAGCACTAAGCATAGAAAGGAGCAACCAGTACCAGCCACTTCAAAAACATACCAAATGGTAAAGACCATTGATACAATGAAGAAACTCAGTCAATTAACAGGCAAAACAACCAGCTAGTATCAAGATGGCAGGATCAGATTCACACATAACAATATTAACCTTAAATGTAAATGGGCTAAATGCCCCAATCAAAAGACACAGACTGATAAATTGGATAAAATTCAAAACCCATCAGTGTGCTGTATTCAGGAAACCCATCTCATGTGCAAGGACACACATAGGCTCAAAATAAAGGGATGGAGGAAGATTTTTGAATGTTGACTGGATAAACAATAAAATGAAGGCAGAAATAAAGATGTTTTTTAAAATCAACAAGAACAAAGACACAACCTACCAGAATATCTGGGACACATTTAAAGTAGTGTCTAGAGGGAAATTTATAGCAATAAATGCCCACATGAGAAACAAGGAAAGATCTAAAATCGACACCCTATCATCAAAATTGAAAGAGCTAGAGGAGCAAGTTCAAAAAAACTCAAAAGCTGGCAGAAGACAAGAAATAACTAAGATTAGAGTAGAACTGAGGGAGATAGAGACAAAAAAACCCTTCAAAAAATAATAAATCCAGGAGCTGGTTTTTCGAAAAGATCAATAAAATAGGCCACTAGCCAGATTAAAAAAAGAAAAGAGAGAAGAACAAAACAGATGCAATAAAAAATGATAAAGGGGATATCAACACCAATTCCACAGAAATACAAACTACCTTCAGAGATTACTACAAACAACTCTATGCACATAAACCTGTAAAAACTGGAAGAAATGGATAAATTCCTGGACACTTGCACCCTCCCAAGCCTAAAGCAGGAGGAAATTGAAACCCTGAATAGACCAATAACAAGGGCAGAAGTTGAGGCAGCAATTAATAGCCTACCAATCAAAAAAAAAAAAAAAAAAGCCCAGGTCCAGATGAGTTCACAGCCAAATTCTACCAGCCATACAAAGAGGAGCTGGTGCCATTCCTTCTGAAACTATTCCAAGCAATATAAAAAGAGGGAATCCTACCCAAATCATTTTATGAGACCAACATCATCCTGATACCAAAACCTGGCAGAGACTCAACACAAAAAGAAAACTTCAGGCTGATATCCATGATGAACATAGATGCAAAAATCTTCAATAAAATAATATACTGACAAACTGATGGCAATAGCACATCAAAAAGCTTATCCATTACCATCAAGTAGGCTTCATCCCAGGGATGCAAGGCTGGTTCAACATACACAAGTCTATAAACGTAATCGACCACATAAACAGAACCAAAGACAAAAATCACGTGATCATTTCATAGATGCAGAGAAGGCCTTCGACAAAATTCAGCAGCACTTTATGCTAAAAACTCAATAAACTAGGTATCCATGGAACATATCTCAAAATAATAAAAGCTATTTATGACAAACCCACAGCCAATATCATACCGAATGGGGGAAAAATTGGAATTCCATTTGAAATCTGGCACTAGACAAGGATGCCCTCTCTCACCACTCCTATTCAATATAGTATTGGAAGTTCTAGCCAGAGCAATCAGGCAAGAAAAAGAAAGAAAGTGTATTCAGTTAGGAAAGGAGGAAGTCAAATTGTCTCTATTTGCAGATGACATGGTTGTATATTTAGAAGACCCCATTGTCTCAGCCCAAAAATCTCATGAAACTGATAAGCAACTTCAGCAAAGTCTCAGGATACAAAATCAATGTGCAAAAATCACAAGCATTCCTATACACCAATAACAGACAAACAGAGAGCCAAATCAAGAGCAAACTCCCATTCACAATTGCTACAGAGAGAATAAAATACCTAGGAATACAACTAATAAAGGATGTAAAGGACCTCTTCAAGGAGAACTGTGAACCACTGCTCAAGGAAATGAGAGGACACAAACAGATGGAAAAACATTCCATGCTCATGTTAGGAAGAATCAATATTGTGAAAATGGCCATACTGCCCAAAGTAATTTACAGATTCAATGCTGTCCCCATCAAGCTACCTATGACCATCTCCAAAGAACTGGAAAAAAAACACCTTAAACTTCATATGGAACCAAAGAGAGCCCACATAACCAAGACAATCCTAAGCAAAAAGAACAAAACTGGAGGCATCATGCTACCTGACTTCAAACTATACTACAAGGCTATGGTAATCAGAACAGCTTGATACTGGTACCAAAACAGAGATATAAACCAATGAAACAGAATAGAGGCCTTTACTATTCCTGGTAGTAAAGAAAATGATGCCAAATATATGCTGCATTTAATACAAAAAATTATAAAATAATGTATATACAAGTAATATAAAAGTTATAAAATAATATATAGTAAGTAGAAAAATTAAAACTGAATAATTCATTGTAGACGTTTAACAAGTTTTACATTAGGAATCTTAAAATGGATTTTTTTTTTTTGGTTTTCAAGCATGAGATGTGTCTTTTAAAGATATCTCTGTGTCTGGAGAGAACAAATTATGACACTCTAGGCCCACATTAATGTAAGAAATAGCTGAGTTGTTATATTGAGCTTTTCCTTTAATTTATATATTTTACCATTAGCAGGGTTGAATAACTTTTTTCCTTAAGTCTATATAGAGTTATAGTTAAGCAAAGAGTTCTTTACAATCTACCCATTTGACAAAGGGCTAAAATCCAGAATCTACAAAGAACTAAAACAGATTTACAAGAAAAAAACAAACAAACCCATTCAAAAGTGGGCGAAGGACATGAACACTTTCAAAAGAAGACATACATGAGGCCAATAAACATGAAAAAATGCTCATCATCACTGATTATTAGAGAAATGCAAGTCAAAACCACATTGAGATGCCATCTCACGCCAGTTAGAATGGCGATCATTAAAAAATCTGGAGACAACAGATGCTGGAGAGGATATGGAGAAATAGGAACACTTTTACACTGTTGGTGGGAGTGTAAATTAGTTCAGCCATTGTGGAAGACAGTGTGGCAATTCCTCAAGGACCTAGAAATAGAAATTCCATTTGACCCAGCAATCCCATTACTGGGTATATATCCAAAGGATTATAAATCATTCTACTGTGAAGACACATGCACATGTATGTTCACTGCAGCACTGTTTACAATAACAAAGACTTGGAACCAACCCAAATGCCCATCGATGATAGACTGGACAAGGAAAATGTGGCACATATACACCATGGAATACTACACAGTCGTAAAAAACAATGAGTTCGTGCCCTTTGTAGGGACATGGATGAATCTGGAAACCATCATTCTCAGCAAACTGACACAAGAACAGAAAATCAAACACCGCATATTCTCACTCATAGGCGAGTGTTGAACAATGAGAACACATGGACATAGGGAGGGGAGCATCACACACTGGGATCTGTCGGGGGAAGAAGGGGAGGGACAGCGGGAGGTGGGGGAGTTGGGGAGAGAGAGCATGGGGGGAAATGCCAGATATAGGTGATGGGGGAGGAAGGCAGCATATCACACTGCCATGTGTGTACCTATGCAACAATCTTGCATGTTCTTCACAAGTACCCCCAAACCTAAAATGCAATAAAAAATGTATATATATTAAAAAAAGAAAAAAAAAGAAAATCAAACACCGCATGTTCTCACTCATAGGCGGGTTTTGAATAATGAGAACACATGGACACAGGGAGGGGGGAATCGCACACTCGGGTCAGTTGGGGGACTAGGGGAGGGACAGTTGGGGTAGGGAGGTTGGGGAGGGATAACATGGGGAGAAATGCCAGATGTAGGTGACAGAGGGATGGAGGCCACAAACCACTTTGCCATGTATGTATCTATGCAACAATTCTGCATCATCTGCACATGTACCCCAGAATCTAAAGTACAATAAAATATGTATATATACAAAATTATTTTTACTTTATCTGTCTTTAGGACTATGTCAACTGAAAAGTTATAAGCCTCAATCAGTTTAAGTCACTTTTTCTATGGAAGTATAGGAGGGAGTTCTTTTGGCACCTCCAGACACGAAGCTTAACTGGTAAAATTCTAACAAATCTCACTTAATTGTTAGAAAGCTCTTATATAACAAAATTACTTGTAGTTATAATATACTGGTTTTAGAACAAAAACATGGATAACTCATTATCAAACTACTACTATTTTCCTTTGTAATCATGATTGTTATGTATTTATTTCTGTAATGATACTTTCCTGCTTCAGTTCCTAGCACCGTAATTTTCCTTTTCCCCCTCTTTGTTTATGTCATCTCATGCTCCATGTCTTTTTCTGCCAAGTTTATGACCTCCTCTATTCTGTCGATAATAAAAAACACTCAAGGGAAGATTATTTTCCCTTCTTAGTTTTGCTCTTTTCCAGAATGGATTTTTCATTTTTATTTGACTATACTTTTTTCTTTTTTTATTTCATTTATTATAGAATTTTTTTCTACTTCTCACTTCATTTCTTAAATATTTAATGTGGAGAGCTCTTTTATTTTGTATGAACATAGTATGAATAAAGCTTCCTTTATTTCATATATTTTTCTTCCATTTTTTCTATCTGATCTGAGAATTCTATTTCTTTTTCTTATTTTGATATACATAGTGTGTTCTTTTCACTTAAATATGTAAATCTAGAGGGTTCAAATGTCCAAGGTGAAGAGAACACCAGGGATTCCCCCCAGGTCTGATTTGACTGTTTCTGGTTCTTATCATTGTCATGGGCTAGGAGCATGGCAGGCAGTCTGCCAGAGTTAGAAGACACATGTTCTTACTGGGTCACTTAGATTCTTGGTCTTTTTCTCTTTTATTTCTTTGGCCACACTTTTAAACACATTTTATAAGATTTAACTGTTTATTTTATTTATTATTGACATTTTTTTATTTATAAAAACTAATTTAGCCCCAATTTATTATATTTTAGGGAAGGAGGGATTTTTATTTGACTTTACGTCACTGTCTTAACGAGTAAGTCTCTGTTATTTCTGTTGAAAAAGGATTACACATCTGTAAAAATAATTTAGCGTAAGCAATTAATTCATCTGGTGAGAAAGGAATATTGTTCTGTGCAATGAGGTGGAAAAGACAGCCATCATATTGCTTTTCATTTTATTTGATAAAACAGGTTCTTGGCTCTGTCACCCAGGCTGGAGTGCAATGGCACTATCACGGATCACTGCAGCCTCGACTTCTTGGGTTCAGGTGATCCTCCTACCTCAGCCTCCGGGTGTGCAGCACCATGCCCAGCTATTTTTTTTTTTTTTTTTTGGTGGAGAGACGGAATCTTACTATGTTACCGAGACTGGTCTTGAGCTCCTGTGCTCAAGCAATGATCTTGCCTCAGCCTCCCAAAGTGCTGGGATTACAAGTGTGAGCCACTGTGCCCAGCCCGCCATATTATGTTTAAATTTATCTGCTCTCTACTGACAGTCCTTCAGACCATGACATACATGTCTTTGAAGTAGTATATTTTAACATTGGTGTAAGAATGAATATTAAATGTCTTTTAAATTAAATAGAATCTTAAAAGCAGTCAGCAATTGAGGACATATCTCCAAAAATATAGAAGTCAAAAGATTAGAATCTTTAATATATGATGAATACATTCCAGTGGATGAAATAACATCAAAGGCAATGGACAGATAATTTGGAAATGAAGGAAAAGTAAAAGCCTTCAAGTAACAAGGAGTGCTACTGGGTAGGTTCAAACTTACTAAATGTCTAAAAACCTATGATATTCATCTAGTCAATGAGCAAAATAATACAATTATAAACAATTAAAAATCAAAATGAAATAATAAAATTTTCAACCTAAGAAATTTAAGCTGAAATTGATATTCCCAGCCACTGCAAGGCAGAACAGGAAAATTTTCCATTTTGGAGAAATCTATTTGGTAAAATCTGCCACTAACACCTGCTGGGCACCAAGGAGAGGTCAGAAAAGAACACAAACACTTCCCAGAGAGACTTCTGGGAAGACAGAAAATGAGGTGATTGTTAAAATGGGGGACATTTACTGCTGTTTAGAGAGATGTGATCTTGCCCTTAGAAATGTTCATATACTTTCACATAGCAATTATACTTACAGGGATTTATTACATGGTAAACCTGCAAACAACGTTTTATACATTAAGGGCTTTTATTGCACAAATATGTTAATTATTCATAGAGTGAAAAATTATGAGCAGATGAAACATTCAACGTTTGGAATAACTGCAAACTAAGCTGCAGTACAACTCTACAGAACAATAAGATATAACCATTAGAAACAATATCTATAAAAAAGCAGTGAAATGGAATAATTCACGTTAGAAGGTAAATAATAACAAAATTTCAAGCATAAGGTTAGCTAATCACGTAAAATATACATAAGCTGAACAAAATAACTGAACTAATATAAAGAGTGGTGAAATAATCTTTTTATATATTTGCGTGTATACAATTCTTTTTTACAACAAAATTAAAATAAAATTTAAAACATAAATAAAATTATAGGCAACAACTTCTTTTTATCTTTATGATTTAGTTAAATTTTCCTGTGCTTTTAAAAAATAGATGTATTTGAGACAATGCATAATTTCAAAGATGCAAGCCAGTATAAAGAAGTCTCCCTTCCCCTCCAGCATCCAACCACGTTTCTTCTGTTTGCTTTGGAGAGAGCTCATCCCCCTGCTTCATCAGTTACTTGTGTAAACTTTCAGAGATAATCTTTGCATTTTTAAGCATATATCTGTAATATATGTTAATATTATGTACATGTTGGTTAGATATTTGAGCCTGCAGACCTTTTGTAAGAGGACTCAGCGTAGGGCCAAGAATAGACATGGACTGAGAATACCCAGTCACTTCAGTTCTACCACTTAGGATAGTCATCAGAATTGCAGATGCCTTCAGGTTTCAGGTTCCTTATGTGCAAATGAGGGTGCTGGCCTCTTACCTGCTAGTCTCATAGCACAGATACATCCAGTGAAATGTGAACAGTGGTTCCGAGAAGGTGCTCAGGAGCTGCTCTGCTTGGATTTGCTGCCTTCCACACATTTCCATATGCTGAATAATGATTATTTTGTAATTTAATCTCCAAATGTTGAAAGATTTTCTTTCTGTCATTCTGAAAAAATCCTAGATTAACTTTTTTGTCTCCCCAGCACTGGAAACATATCGCTCCATCATTTTCTGGCTTGAGTATTTTCTGATGAAGCTGCTACTACTGTTTTAAAATCTTTCTTCCGTTTTATCTATGATTCCAAGATTTTGTCTTTATATCTGTTTTCCCAGCAATTTTTTACATGATCTTTGATGTGGTTTTACTTGTGTTTATAGTTAATGACATTCCATGGAGCTTCATGGAACTGTGGCTTTATACCATTATCAAATGTGTAAATATTTCTATATATCTTAAATATTTTTTTCTAATTTGTATATTCATCTGTGCTATTTCTCAAATATTTTTATCTCTTTCTGGAACTTCAGTTATCATAGGTTGCTAATATTAAACTACAGGTCATTTAGGTTTTGTATATTTTTGTTCAGTCTTTTTTGTCCCTCTGTGTCTTATTTTATACAGTTTCTGTTAGTATATCAACATGTCACGACCTTCTTTCTTCCTGCAATGTCTATTTGGTCTTAATTTATGTAAAATTTTATTTCATCTACTATATTTTCAACCCTGCAGGTATCATAATTTTTTTACATCTCCTTTTAATCTTTTTATTTGTTCATGTTTTCCTTTAAGTAAGTCTTTAAAAATGAGTTTTAGAAAAATTCTTATTTACTAATTCCTCCTCTTGCCATTTCAAGATTTGTTTCTATCAAATATTTTTGAAAAGGCAGCCATATTTTCCTGTTTCCTTGGATGACTGATAATTACTGGCCAGATGCTAGACATGAAATATACATTATTGAGAGGCCCTTGTGTTTTTAAAAAGAGTTTTGGACAAGTTATAAAGATGTAAGTTACTTGCAGATACTTCCCAGGCTGTTTTTTCATTTTGTTTTGTAATGTTTTGTTTTAATTTAAGACTAAGTCTGGAATAGTCTCTAGAACTAGTTAGCTCCACAGCTCAGACGTGATGTGTCTATGGTCTCCACTTCAGCCAGAGGCTTTTAACAGGGCACCTTTCCAGCAGGTAAGAAGTGGAGTGATTCCCAGTCTTAATGTGATTGTGTGCAATGGTTCGTCTTTAGCTTCTAGGTAATTGTACTTTCTCTTGCAGTAGATTTTTATTTTTACTTTTTGAGATTTCATAGAGTTTTATCCCAAGCCTGTGCAGATTGATACTCAGGTAACCAATCAAAGATTTGAGAAGACCCCTATAGAGTGATCTAGGACTTTTTCTGTATTTAGCTTCCTTCCTTTGGTTTTCTGGTACTAGGCTCCATACATTTTAGCCAGCTTGGAGCCCTGAGCACAGATCACTGCCTCCGTAATTAGCAAATCTGCTGGACTATTCTTGAATTGACCCTCCCGTGCTGCACTCTGGAAATAGCATACAGGCAAAAAAGTTTGCTTGATGGTTGAGGCCACCTTGCTTGCTTCTCTTCAGTTAGGCAGTAGCCTAGTGCAGCTCATTGTCCAATGTCTAAAAACGACTGTTTTGTAGATTTTGTTCAGTTCTATGTGTTATTAGTCTTTTTCCTAATAAGAGAGAAAATTTTACCGCAATTGCTTCTTTAAGGGCAACTCCTATTGCCTGAATTTCAACCTGACTTTGCTGTTTAGCAAATGCGTGGCCTGGAACAAAGCATTTAACTTCTGGCCTCCATTTCCTCATCTATAAAAGGAGACAGGTCATAGCACTTACCTGACAGGATCACTGTGATGTAATCTGGCAGGATTATTGTGATGCAAATTGTTTGTAAAATGTCTTGCATAGTGCAAGCTCCGTGGGAGACAAGAATTGAGGCTTCAGTGGTGAACAAATACAGACACTGTCAAAACCAACATGGAACACAGAGGCTGGTGAGATGGAGACATCAGTGACATTGTTGTACAAACTGCCAGTATAGACATGCCTTAGAGAAGTACCTTGTGCTATTAATGATCATTGTTTAAAAAGTGTCCCTAACGAATTGATACTTCAGGTGAAATCCCTACAAATTGACATTTGAGGTAAAATGTGATATAACCAACTACCTTGATTCCCCATTCTTTAAAACAGGTTACTATAAATCACATTGCCTGTACTAGGTTTCAGTGGGCTATTCCCTGCAGTTTGAGAATTACTTTCAGTTTAATAAAATATAAAAAAGTTTTCTTCTTAAAATGTATATTTCCTCAACACACTTCAATAACATAAATGGTGAAATATCTACATTCAAACAGTATTCAACACTTCAATTTTTTTTTTTTTTTTTTGGTCTAAAAAAATCGACCTGGCAGTTACGTTATGTACTTTCAATCTATGGGCATTTATGTTACTACAGAAAGCTTTTACGATCCCTTGGAAAAAATAATTTAGTATTTTTCTTCCAGATTGAAGGATACTTTTACACTGGTGGTTTATAACATGATCGTTCTTTGTAAAAGCCTATGTGCATTGCCTGGAACTTACAACATGTTGCTAATTGCTGGTATTTGTTCCTGAGAATGTAAAAATAGAGTTGGTGATCACTTTTATTATCCAACTTTGTTTTGAAAACTTTTCTACTTTTATGTACATTAAGACAGTCAATTTTCACCAGTACAAACAAAATTTCCTTATTTAGGTTTTCTGTTTTTATTAATCAATTAGGGAAATTGATGTTTTCTAGAAAGAATTCTTGTTAACTGAAATTTTAAAGTTTATTGGCATCTGCATTCATAATTTCTTATAGTTAAAATAACTATTGTTTGTGGTTTTTATATCCTGATTCAAATTATTTGTGTCTTTTTTTTTTTTCTTAAGCAGTCTTTCTAGAAGTTTTTCTATTTTATAAGCAATTCCAAAGATACTGGGGTACTTCTGTTAATTCCAGCCTTTAACCAACAGCATACATTGATGATACACACTATGTATGCCAAGATAATTTAATAACGGTGGAGATAAGAAGATGTCTATTTATTCATATTTTATGCCCTCCTTTATAATTAAAAGAAACAATATTTATATTTATGTATTGGTGAAATTGATTTGTTGTTATAAATTAGGTCTAAAATCAATTCTAGAAGATGAATTATGGTGGCATTCCTATAATACATGATTGTGTAATTTACGGTGATCACTGTGAAGGGACGTGCTCACCTAGTTTCATTACTTTATCACTAGCATGAATAGACTCAGAATGCAGTGCCTTTTGGAAAGAAGATTGATTGATTGATGATTGACTAATACATTTTAGAAACTGAGAAACCATTATTTAAGAGTGAGCCATTAAGTTTTACTCTCTAGATGTGGAATGGCAGTTAACATGTTGCAGTGTCCTGGAGGTTTTTAGAAAGAGCCTGACTGCCTCCTACTGACCATCTGATCTACTGTCATAGTTTTCCAGGGAGGAGTAAATATGAAAAGAGTAGAGAAAGAGGATAAAGCTGCTATCTGAGAGTGAAGGGAGGTATCTGCGTGCATTATCAGATGTTCCTAGGATTGTGCAGGCAAAATTAATGGGAAATCAATTTTGTGAAAGCACGTTGGAAGGATTTTCAGAATTACTGTGAAAGCATGTTGGAAGGACTCAAAAGGGCTCAGTGGTTGGAAGGAGTCAGAAGACTCTAAGGTACAGATGCTGAATGTGACAGATTCAAACACCTGGCACCTGGAGGGGAGGAATGGGGAGAGTCTAACATGAGTTGAAACAGCTAAGCCCTAGAAGGTTTAATTTTGAAGACTGATGACAATTTTGTAGTTGAGCAGCGTAACTAGGAAGGCTTTTGGTGCCAACAGACCTTCAGACTGGATAAATACTTGGGGGATCATTTAATCTAGGGGAGGAAGCAGAAAGAGAGAGATTCAAAGATTTTACTTCCTGCTAATATGGCAATGTGGGAGTTTAGAGTCACTGTCTTCTAGTTTCATGTTACTAGGATGACACGGTGGCCCTCGCTGGGCCAGCCCCAGCCCCTCTGCCTGCTCTGAGTTGGCTGGCAGTTTACAGCGGTCCCCCACTATCCCGAGGGGAGCCTCTGGGCTGCAGCTCCCTCACCCACACTCACCCTTTTCTGTCCTGTTCATTCTCTGCGCATAACCCAAGAGCACAACAGCCTCGTGCTGTGAGTTCGGTTGTGCTTCCGTGTCCCAGGGGCTTCCAACTGGGGTCAGGCAGGAGCTGAGACTCTCTCCTTGCTTAGCTTTCATCCTCCGGGCCTGTCCTGCTTCTTCCTGAGAGAACAGCACTAAGATGTCACTTGTACGGGGATCAGGCACTGTTTCCCTCTCTCTGTCTCTCAGGCTGGAGTGCAGGCCCATCTGGCTCACCACAGCCTCCACCTCCTGGGCTCAAGCCTCCTACCTCAGCCTCCCAATTGGCTGGGATTACAGGTGCATGTAACTCAGCTGATTTTTGTATTTTCTTTTAGAGATTGGGTCTTGCTATGTTGCCCAGGCTGGTCTTGAACTCTGGGGTTCAAGCCGTCTGCCAGGCTCAGCCTCCCGAAGTACTGGAATTACAAGCATGAGCTTTACCTGGCTATTTTTGTATTTCTGCAGCTAACTCCTGGGCTCAAGCAATCCTCCTGCCTTGGTCATGTTTTTAAATGAGCCTGTATTGCTGTGTAATTTTCAAGATAGTATGGAGGTTGCAAAAAAAGTATGAAAAGTGCAAGTGTTAATTTAGATAGCAACTACTGCTTAGCAGTCAACATATCTCCTTTATCCCGTCCTCCCTTCCTCCTTTCCTTCCTTCCTCCTTCCCTCCCTCCCTCTCTTTCTTCCTTCTTTTAAATTAACCTTTAGGCCAGTTGCTGATACTTGGCTATGGGGTTTGCACATTAGCTTTCTTTGATGTACATGTAATCAGCATCTATCACTTTGATGGAAGTTTCCTAGTTTAGAAACACCTATCTTTGTATTAGAATGAAACACACAGAAGCTAAATAATAAAACCTCAGGGAATCAAGACATGTAAAGCCCAGAATTTTAAATAAATAAGGTTTATGGAACATTAAAAACAAATATATTGGACTTTCCATGGAGAATACTTTATCGCTAGTCATACTGAAGATAAATATTAACAACACAAATAACATGCAAATACACACTCTTAGTATGCAAAGCATTGATTTTATTGGGCTTACAGCATTGATGTTGTAATGCTGGCATTCACTGCCATTTTATTTGTGGTATAATATTGTCCCAACTGGTGCCTGCCTTTACACTATATAATACAAACAATTGTCAAAAGTGTCTTTGAGAAGCCTTATGGGGCATTTATTAAATTCATTGCATTTTATAGAAAATAGAGCCTGGTGAGACAGAACAAATATAACTTATTTTTGTGTTCTTAAGCAAAACAGCTTTGCAGCACTTTCAGAAACTCTCTTATGCTCCTCATTCCACCACACGTTTCGTCTAGAAAGGTTTCCAGCCTTCTGTCCTACTTCCCATGATAGACCAGGCTCTTCCTAAGAGAACTCCTTAAAAATTACAATTATTTTTAATAGTTTCAATTGTCAATTTTTTCGTTGCTTACAATAGCCTTAAGATAGCAAATACCATGAGGAGTAAACAGAAAGACTTTGGAAGCAGGGAAGATGCTTTATGTCTTAGTACCAATCACACTGTCTCAGACAATTTTTTAAATGTACTATTTATTAAAATTTAATTCACTAATTTCAAAACAAATTCCAAAAAAAAAATATTTTTAAAGCACCAGTAAAGTTCACTATTTCAAGGGAAACATTGCCTAGCAATTTTCCTCTGTTTCTTACTCAATTTGCCTTTATAGATCTGTATCATCATCTATATGCTTATGAATGAGGTCTGCTTAAAGTAAGGTAAATGTATTTTCTGATTCAGCAGTTATTGATATTAAATTCCACTAAACAAAGAGCCTTTTTACCTGATGGAAACTTTACATGTATTTAAACATATGCAAATCATTAAGCTAATTATATTACTTCAAATTTAAATCACTGAGCTTATCTGTATTTTGATTTAATTTATTTAATTTTTTTATTTTTATTTTTTAGAGGCAGGATCTCACTCTGTTGCCTAGGCTGGAGTGCAGTGGCTCAGTCATGGCTCACTACAGCCTAGACCACCTGGGCCCAAGTGCTTCCTCCACCTCAGCCCTCAAAGTGTCTGGGACTACAGGCACGTGCCACCATGCCTGGCTAATTTTTTATTTTTTATTTTTGTAGAGATGGGGTCTTGCTTTGTTGCTGAGGCTGGTCTTGAACTTCTGGTTTCCAACCATCTTCCTGTCTGGGCTTCCCAAAGTGCTGGAATTACAGGTGTGAGCCACCCTGGTCGGCCTGATTTAACTTTAGAGATTACAAGGAACTTCGAGATTGTCTGGTCTAAAATCTTTTAGAGACAATTATGGCCCTTACTATTCCTGGTAGTAAAGAAAATGATGCCACATGTATGCTACATTTAATACAAAAAATTATAAAATAATGTATATACAAGTAATATAAAAGTTATAAAATAACATATAGTAAGTAGAAAAATTAAAACTGAATAATTCATTGTAGACATTTAACAAGTTTGGCATTAGGAATCTTAAAATGGATTTTTTTTTTTTTTTTTTGGTTTTCAAGCATGAGATGTATCTTTTAAAGATATCTCTGTGTCTGGAGGGAACAAATTATGACACTATGGACCCACATTAATGTAAGAGATAGCTGAGTTGTTATATTGAGCTTTTCCTTTAATTTCTATATTTTACCATTAGCTGGGGTTGAATAACTCTTTTCCTTAAATCTATATTTCCTTTTTTAAAATTTCCTATTTTTATCTGTGATGCTTAATTTTATGTGTCAACTGACTAGGCAGTGGTTCCCAGTTATGGGGTCACATACTAGTCTAGCTGCTGCTGTGAGGGTATTTGTAAGATGTAATTGACATTTAAATCCATATAATTTGAGTAAAACTATGGCCTTCCATATCGTGGGTGGACTTCATCCAATCCCTTGAAGGTCCTTTATAGAAAATGACTGAGGTTTTCCAAAGAAGGGGTGATTCTGCTTCAAAGTGCAACGCTGCCTAAGTTTCCAGCCTGCAAATACCAAATTCAAAGCTGTAGCATCAACTCCTCCCTGAGTCTCCAGCCTACTAGGCTGCTCTAAGGTTTCAGATTTGTCAGCCTCTACAATTCTGTAAATCAATTCCTTAAAATAAGCATTTATCTCTATATGTATGCAAATGGATAAATGATAGATAGCTATAGATTTCACTACATAGATATAGATACATAAATGAAGGAGATCTATCTCCTGTTGGTTCAATAAATCTCCTATTGGTTTGTTTCTCTAGAGAACCCTAAATAATATTCTTTGCTTACTTTTTGAAATTAGTATATTCACCTATTTCTTACTGAGAAAATTTACTTAATAAAATGATTAACCTTTTAAATGTCTCATGACGCAATTATTTTTCTCATCATGTATGGTTTGCTTTTTTGTTTTCCAACAATAGAAATTTTTACATTTTTAGAAAGCATTTTATTTCTTTTGGATTTGTTCCTGTACAGATATTCCCCATGACAAGATATAGACATATTTCTCCATACATTTTCTTCTAATTATTGTTTAATTTGTTACATTTAATATCGTAATTTATGTGGAATTTACTTTGGTATATGGTATAAATAAAAATGGGTACTTTTACTTACATAGTTTATCAATTGTTTCAGCACCATTAAAAAAAAATAACCTACAGATTTGAAATGGTTGTTTTAGCCATGATTACCAAATTCAGCTAATAGAAAGAAAGGATGGCCTGTTAAATTTGTGAAATTTTAAACTCATACAAAATAAATTTAAATTAATTTAAAATACAATTGTGAATTTTGAATTTTATATTAAAATGAATATTTTTAAAGTATGTCCCATGCAATATTGGGGGCATACTTATACTAAGAACTTATTTAAAATTTATTAGAAATTCATATTAGGGCCAGCCATGGAGGCTCATGCCTGTAATCTCAGCCCTTTGGGAGGCCAAGGCAGGCAAATCACTTGAGGACAGGAGTTTGAAACAAGCCTGGCCAATATGGCGAAACCCCGTCTCTACTAAAAATTCAAAAATTAGCCAGGCCTGGTGGCACACACCTGTAATCCCAGCTACTTGTGAGGCACAAGGATAGCTTGAATCAAAGAGGTAGAGAGGTTGCAGCTGAGATCATGGCACTGCCCTCCAGCCTGGGTGACAGAGCGAGACTCTGTCTCAAAAAAAAAATTCATATTTAGCTGGACGAGCTGGTCAGAAGTCATGTATTTTGTCTGGTACCTAACTTCAGCCATTAGGAATTTTCACCTGTGCTTTCTATGCATTCTAATGAGCCTTGAATCACAAAATTTGCTGATAATGGAGCAAATATAGAAGGCACTAGAGATAAGAGAACCCAATTCTAGCTCACATCATTTCAGCCTCACCTGGAGCATTTAGTTACAGGAGCTGAAAATTTATTACTATTTAAAAGAGGCTAAGATAGTTTCCAATATTTGACAATAAAAACATTAAGTGACATAGAGTAGATCATTTTCTTATACCTAAAATGAATGTGTATTTTAGCTTATTTGAGAAGATATGGCTGAATTATTTCAGAAAATAATCACTTTAATATCCCTTGGATATAAATTGAATTTTGGATATATTTAGATTTAAATTAAGCACAGTATTGCTACTGTGAATTCTGAAATCACAGAAAAGACAAGATGATGGAGAATTTAACATAACAGTAAATTTTCTGTTATTTTGGTTACTTGCCACCTTAAAACAGGGCAAGATGATATCCACAAAACCTGAAGTAGAGAAGCATCATGTTCATATATGACTACACTTCAGTAGAGATAGCCTTAACCATTTCATGGCACCTTTCCTGCCCCTTGGGGACACTTAATATTTTAAAACATAGCAATACAGTTACCACCACAGGGCTTCTCTTGTGGGCCAAAATAGATCAGGGAAGGTAGCACTGAGCTGGGAGCTCAAGAAGGCATTATGCATGTGTCTGCTTCTTTGAACATCTTCCCCACAATTACAAGGAAAAGTTGGTATTTGAATTCACCAACACTACAAGATAAACTGAGCTGATGAACAATATTAGACACACGTAAAGCCTCAGCAGGAAAATGTGAATTTTTGAAGGTGGTTAAAAAAGAGTTTTCCTTGATAGGAAGTTATAATTTCAGTGCAAGGACTAGAATTTTATCAACAGAATTAGCAAGAGGGATTTTAGCATGTTATAGTAACATATAATTCCACCGTGAAAAAATCCCAAATGCTTTTGGTCTCCCAGGTTATTAGAATGCAGTAACAAGCAGTGTGTAATGCGTGCTGCAGTGCTACCCACATGAAGGTTGGATGTTTCACAGAAACCTGCCATTATTGATCATTATGATTATTATAATTGATAATTTTTTTAAAAAGCTCTCATTTTGCTAGGCTACAATTTCTTACCTAATTAGATTTATATCTTCTCTGTCTTTCTCAATATATTGCAACTGATTTATAATTATCACAATTCATAATGTAAAAATTTTATGGCAGATTGTATTTTCAAAAGCCTGCTGCAAGAATACCTGCCATCCGACGTACTCTTTTGTAATGTGACCTTGCCACTAACCCATGGAAAGATGAAGTTTGTTTCTGTACTTTTCCATCTGTGTGGAATCTGCGATTGCTACAATGCAGGGAACATGCTGTTGCATGACTTTGAAGGATACGTCTTAAGGAGTCAAATCCTAGTATCTTCTCTCTGGACTGCTCTCCCTTGGGAAACTGCTTGGAACATGGCATCCTTGCCATGAGAGGCCCGACTCACATGGAGAAGTCATCCGTAGGTGCTCTAGTCCACGACCCAGGAGAGGTCTGCAGTGTCAGCCAGTGCCAACTGCCTGTAATGTGGGCGCACCTGCCTGGACTGAGGCAGGCTTTGGAGGACTGAGTCTTGGCCAACCTCCATCTGCACCTGCATTTGCAACCTCAGATGAGAAATGCAGCCAACCCAGATAACTATGAGAGATGATAACAAACTGTTCAAGTATCATAAAGTTTGGGATGGTTTGCTAGCCACAGCAGATAGCTAAAACAGATGCTTATGGTAACCTAGAAGACAGTTCAGGAGCATGCATCCTTGAGTCACCCTTTCCAATATCACCTTCCCCACTCCTCAGTCCTACTCCCTGAACATGGCATTGCCCCCGGAGAAGCTGGCTAAACAATTTCAGGTAATTTCCTGTTAATCGCCTTTTTTCATTTCACTTCCTCTGTCGGTATCATTGGAATAAATGATTTCATTTCTAATTTGGAAATAAATAGGGGTCTACTTTATAAATGCTCCTTTGTTTCCTAATTCCCCAATTTCCACCACAACAGTAACACCCAGAGGAAGGCAGCCTTGGTCTTCCTAAGAACAGGGTCATGCTGCTCTGCTTATCTGTGTTCCTAGCTTGGACTAGGAAAAATAAGCAAACATAAAACACCTGGGGTCAGCGGGGGATCCAGAGAATACTTTTCTGACATTCCTTTCCCTGTATTGAAACCAGAAGACATAGCAATTAAATTTTTCTTTTGTAGATTCTTCAGAGAAAGTTTGGCAACCATTTTGCAGTGGGAAGAGTAAGTGTGGAAAATCTTTTAACAGCACACAAACTTTAGAGCTTATTGGAAAGTTCCTACCTTAATAGCCTGCCCTTTTCTACTAGAAGTTCTTTCATTGTAGCATGACCGTAAATGAGAAAAGCGAAATGAAATAATTCATATATCTATTTTATCACAATACAGGAAAGCTGCACATGTAGCAATATCCTCAAGCGAAATGAGAAATAAAAATATATGCTTATCTGAATTATTTATTTGTGAAAAAAGCTTTTTAAATATGTTTTTGCTTGTTTTTAATGGATGGTCAATAGTAGCTTGTGTATATTACTCAGTAGTAGTATGGACAAGATCTGTGGAATGATCTTGAGGAATTCAGGATTTGACAGCAGTAACTGAACAGACTGGCGACTTCAGGAATATGTGGATTCTTCATGGATCAATGAGTAACTGACATTTTGAAATAGTAGAGTTAAATTAAAATATATTAAATGCATTTAATTCAAATTTAACAAAACCACTGGATGCTTTGTAATAATTTATACTCGCTTTTGAATATAGAAAATCCTTTTCACATTCTCACTTTTTTCTTTCTTTCTATTTATTTATTTATTTATTTATGACACAGAATTGCTCTGTTGCCCAGGCTGGAGTACAGTGGCCCCATCTTGGCTCACTGCAACCTCCACCTCCCAGGTTCAACTGATTCTCCTGTCTCAGCCTCCCAAGTAGCTGGGACTACAGTAAACCACCACTAGGCCCAGCTAATTTTTGTATTTTCAGTAGAGGTGGAGTTTCACTACATTGGACAGGTTAGTCTCTAACTCCTGACCTCAATGATCCACCCACCTCGGCCTCCCCAAGTGCTGGGATTACAGGCATGAGCCACAGGCCTGACCAGACTCTCACTTTTGTGTTGATAATCTCATCTGCACATTCATTGCTGTCAAATGCTGGATTCCCTCTTTTCCTGTGGGGGAAACATCTTTTTTCTTTTTTCTTATTCTTTTGTTTTAGACAGAGTCTCACTGTGACTCCCAGGCTGGAGTGCAGTGACACAATCTTGGTTCAGTACAACTTCTGCCTCCTGGGTTCAAGCGATTCTAGTGCCTCGGCCTCCCAAGTAGCTGGGATTACAGGCATGCACCACCACGCCCAGCTAATTTTTTGGATTTTTAGTAGAGAGAGGGTTTTACTATCTTAGCCAGGCTGGTCTTGAACTCCTGGGATTACAGGTGTAAGCCACCACTCCCGGCCAGAGGCAGACGTCTTAAGGAACCCCTTAAAACTATTTCCTGGGACCTAGAAAGCACTGTGAAATACTACCCCAACTTCACAACAACAGACAAAACAATAAACACTATGTGCTAAGTATCACCACTATTATTGGTGAAAAAAAAGACCAAATTCATCATAAGGCAATAAAAATAGATGTCAATGTGAAAGGATTCTAAGAGTTTTTTTTAATTCTGCCTCAAGTGTTCAGATTATTTTATTTTGCTATATAAAATAATTCCAAGGTTTCATGGTCATTTGATTGACATACATTCAAGATTATTCCATCATGCGATCTAATTATTCTCAGTAGAATGTGCTCTTAAAATCTGTTCTCCTCTACTGCATTGTAAAAGCCAAATTGAATTGACAATAAAATTATGTGCATGTCAAATTTGCTTCTTCATTGCCTGACAGAAACATGTTGGCTGACAGAAGTATCAGTCTTACTCAAAATCCCATTTTTATTTTTAATTACTTGTGGAGACCAAAGTATAAGGATATGTCTTATATTAACTTAATCTTTCTTTTATTGTAGAGATTTTGTGATAAAATATAAAATTAAGCTGAATTGACATACCTTTCTTCATCAGACATTTGGCATCAATGCAAATCATTATTATACTCTTTTCCAGAATGTCTGGATAAATTGCGAATTGAGCAAAATTTATGAGAATGTTATTTTCCTTCAAGAAATGAAACAAAGAAGCACTGTCATCCATTCACCTTCCGTTATGCCATTTGGTTCAGACACTTTGCCACATTATAAGCTCCTACAGGAAAATCACTATCTTTCTTATAAGGTAAAAAAAAATGAGTCAAGCCATAGGTAACCATATCGTTACCTATATTTCAAAAAGGTAAATTATTAAAAAGGTCTGTCCTGGGAGATCACGGTATTTGCATGTCTGTGCTTTCACAAGCACTGTTACCCTTAGCTGTAATTCATTTCCGAAATACCAAAAATGAGGTAATGTTTACCAGATTTAGCCTTGTTCACTTTAGTGGTTGAAATGAATCCTTGAATACGTGCAAAAAAGACGAAAGCAGAAAAATAACAAAACTAACAGACCCCATCTAGAGATTTGTGTGTACAGTCAATTGTGTTGATTGGCGTAACTTTGAGAGGCTAAAATGTTATGCTTATTTATAGGAAGTGCTAGATGCACAAACAATAGCAGCAGTATATGTATAATGGTGACAAATTAACACAAGGTATATTTGGATTTGGAGTTAACTCATAGTGATCCAGTGGAATGTGGAGCAAAGCACGGTGAGTTCCAACGGTGTTTTGGCACTGTGACCTTAGACAACTTACCAGCACACGGGCAGTCTCCTGCCTCAGCCTCCCAAAGCACTGGGGTTGCAGGCATGAGCTACTGCACGAGACACATCTCTCAGTTTAAATCCAAAGCCAGAAATAACGCAGCTTAGTGAGGAATGCATGTTGAAAGCGGAGAGAGGCTGAAAGCTAGTCTACTTTGTTCTTGGTAACGTCATCAAGCCTCTATTTATTCAGGTTTGTCCCTGAGCAAGTCTTTGAATTTTTCTCATGTGTAAAATAAGAAAATTGAATAAATAATCTTTTAGTTCAATGTTGTAGAAATCTAACATTTGCTTTTCCTGACTTACATTCTTGATTTAAAATTACATGAATAAGAGATACAAAGTTAGTTAGAAATAGTGAATACTACACAAAGCAAGTTATTGATAAATATGTGTAAACTATTTTTTAATCTACAAATAAATGAATAAAATAAAGCAATAAAAGCATGATAATCCAGTCCTATAAAAAATAACTGTTAAGTAAAAAATCTATTAGCGTTCTTAAGAAAAAAAAAAACACTCCATGACAATATAAAATATAACTAGCACGTAAGAAACAATAACAAATTAAATAAACAGGTCATACTTACAGTTTCTTTGTGGTAATAACACAGAGAACAATTGTTCACATAAAGTTGACTTCAGGCTGGGAAGTAGGTAATACAGGTAAGATACTTTTAAAAGGGAAAGTCTGTTTAAAAAATAATCAACAGAGACCTATTCCCAATCATTTCTATGTAGAGAGTGAAGAACTCACTGTGAAATTCTGGTCTACATTCTTTCTTCAGTTTTTTTCACCTTATTCACTGCTATCTATATAAATTAATTATTTTTAAAAATCTATTTTATGTCATTTATAAGGTAAACTCTGTTTCATGAAGACAGTCTCTAACTACAGAGTTTTGAGGTTTTTGTTTTCCTCAACTCGTATATTCCTTAAAAATACCTCCTTATTAGGGTGGGTGTGGTGGCTCACACCTGTAATCCCAGCACTTTAGGAAGCTAAGGTGGGTGGATCACCTGAGGTCAGGAATTCAAGACCAACCTGGCCAACATAGTGAAACCCCGTCTGTACTAAAAATACAAAAATTAGCCAGGCATGGTGGCAGGGCACCTGTAATCCTATCTACTCAGGATACTGAGGCAGGAGAATCACTTGAATCTGGGAGGTGGAGGTTGCAGTGAGCTGAGATGGCACCATTGTACTCCAGCCTTGGCTGCAAGAGTAAAACTCCATATCTCAAAACAAACAAACAAACAAACACCCTATATATTGTGGAATTTCTGGTAGGAATTTCTTATTTGAAGACTAGTATGCTTACTTCATTTCTTTGCTTAATTGTTAATAATATGAATCTTAGATCTACTTGAAAATATTAAACAAAACCGATTTACATGAGCAATTTTATTCTTAAGTTGAAGCCTGCACATGAAGAAGGTAGAAATCCATCTAGGCAATTTCTTATTATTATTTCAGCATTGTTGATCTCCATTCTATTTTGACATACTTTGCTGGCTACTATTCTGATTTCCTCTACAAAGAGACCAAGAGAAATTGTAAAATCCTACATAGATGTTGTGAGCAGCTTCCTCTTAGGAATAACTGTCTCAAAGAGAATAAAACAAAGGCAACCTTAAGCCCCAAAATAATGTCTGCTGCTGAGATGGCAGCCATTAGTGACTAATGGGGCCTCTCCTCCTCTTCTGAGTGTGCATACCTATCAGCAGGGCAGGAAATTGCTGGAGGCCGAGCACGTGCTTGGAGGAAGAAATCAGCAGGATTCAAATCAGAGACAATTAAAAAGGATGTAGTTCTATTGCAACAAATCCCAGATGGAATGCTTTTATACGTGTCAAGTTTACTGATGTCCCAAACATAAAGTTTTCCTCTCTTATACTTCTAAATGCACAAGGAATTTATTTTTAGAAAGAAGGCAATATATTTTCATAAAAAATGAACTATAATAAGGTGAACAAATATTTTCAAATGTTAAATACTAAGCCTAAGATATTTAAAATCCTTCTGTCATATATTAGTGGATGATTTTTAGGAATCTAAGATGCTAAGGTTTATATTTTTTAATTTCCTGTAACTTGTCATCATTTCAGTAATTTACAAAATTTTATACCATAGAACTAGCAGAAATCAATCATATAAATAATTTCTCCTGGTTCTGAAATAGTATCCCAGCAGATGTGAGGTTGCAGAGGTGCTGTATTTTGAATTACATATTAGACAGGAATCCTTTTTCTTAGCTGTAAATCATTTCAACATCATGTGTAATACAGAGAAAACAAAGGTAACATACATTGTCTATATCAGTAGCATCCGTATAACTGATTATTTACAAATCTGAGCTCAGTAGGAGATAAAGGCTGTAATGTAAAAAGCACACCAAATTCAAAACTAATATGTAGTGCTGGGAATAACAAAAAGCAACTCACATGAAAGAATGACTTAGAAGAGGGGGAAAAAACTGACTTCTCAAAAAAGGCAGACAAAGAAATAAAGAAATTTCCTTGGATCTAGGATACAATAAGTTCCCCTTGATAATTTATTAAAAATGTGGCTCTCAAGTAGGTTTGGCTACTATTCACAGTTTACCCCCTTCCCACGAAAATAATGTAAGATGATAATTGAATTTAAATCTGTCTTGTGTTGATAATGCAAAATACTGCATTTGTAGTACCAAAAGACCACAAAGATTCTGTAGACTAGAAGAATCCATTTTAAATTACGTTTAATGAAAGATGAGTTTGCAATGGAAATTATGCAGCACTTATAGAAACAAATCAGCATAGTAAAAGCGAAAGTGAAATGCCGCAAGAGTGGCTGCTGAAATAATATTAATAAAAATATAAAGTGAGTATTTTTAGAAAGCTTAATGAAATAGGAGACGATATTCAAAGTATAATGAGGTAAGACACTATAGAACTGTATTCGATAAGCATACAGATCACCCTTGACATAAGTCTATTTTAGGAAAAGACTATTTTGGCCGGATGCGGTGGCTCACGCCTGTAATCCCAGCCCTTTGGGAGGCCAAGGCGGGTGGATCACGAGGTCGGGAGTTGGAGACCAGTCTGGCCAGCATGGTGAAACTCCGTATCTACTAAAAATACAAAAATTAGCTGGTTATGGTGGCTCATGCCTGTAGTCCCAGCTCCTCGGGAGGCTGAGGCAGGAGAATCACTTGAACCCAGGAAGCAGAGGTTGCAATGAGCTGAGATCACGCCACTGCACCCCAGCCTGGGTGACAGAGCGAGACTCCTTATTAAAAACAACAACAGCAACTCTATTTTATATTTCACAGAGTAGTCTGCCAACAAGGATAAGATCTTTTGTATAATAAATGCGTAAAAAAAATAAAGACTGCATCCAACCAGCTAAAGACACAAACAAGCACCCTCTTGCATTCTCACCACAGGCCTATCAAAGACTAGGTCTTCTGCCACTCCAAATGACCGTCTGAACTGACACTGTCTTGCAGTCGCGTCTGATAAAAGTCTGGCATCTGCCACTGAGGGCTCTGGCACCTCAAAGACTTCCTTGCAAGACCGAAGGACCACCCAGCACAGACCAGGAAAACGTTTGTCTTCTTTGCTTCCCCTGGACTGATTGGTTAACCCATTCTCCTATCTGCTTTTCCTCTTGATGTTAAACATTACTTATTTGTTGGAAGATATTTAACCCATATTATTGACATATTGATTAGGTCCATGATTGTTTGGTTTGCCTATTGACTGACCCGTGGAGTGGCTTGAGCCTGTGTGCTCACGGCTCTGACTTGCGAGTGACTGGGAAATAGTAAGGAGAATTCCCTCCTTGGGAACTCCGTGGCTTTTGTGACTGAAATAGCATCAGTAAAAGCCTGACATGGTGGAAAGAGACAAACGTGTGGACCTGGTTATTTCTCACCTGGCTCTGTTCATGACAGTAAGAAACAATAAAACTTGGATATGAGAAAATAAAATTGTAAAAGCCCTTCTAAAATAGAAAAATATAATTATTGGCTAAAGAAATTCTATGGATTCATGAAACAATAGATTGATTAAAAATGAATGACATAGAAAGATATATCTGAGGAAGCAACAGAGTTCAGCATAGAAAGATAATTATGTGAAAAATACGGATGAAGCATGAGAGCCATGGGAAGTAGAGAATAAAGTCTAAGAGGAAGCATTTGAAGAGATATTGTCTTGGGATGTTTGAAAACTGAAACACACACACGTATGCGCGCGCGCACACACACACACACACACACACACACACACACACACAAGCACTGATAGATCTAGGAAGATAAAAAATCCAAAGTAAGATCAATGGAAAGAAATCAGCACTTGGATGCATTGTACCAAAGATGTAGAAGACGGAACACCAAGGAAAGATCCCACGGTAAATCAGGGAGAACGATTACCAACACAAAAGGACATTTAGGCAAACGGCTTATTTCTCAGCTGTGAAAGTTAAACAGTTGAGATAGCAGCAGGATATCTTCAACTGCTTAGACAAAAGTAATGATCAACTTCATATTATACAGACAGATGAACTATCTTTCAATATCAAGGAAAACTTAAAAACATATTAAGAGAAGGCCAGAACATTTACAAAAGGAACTTATACATTATAAGTTTCAAGAAGAAAACATCAGCTGGTATGAAAGGTGGAAAAGGAAATAAAGAATAGAAAAAAAAAAAAAAAAGATAAATGTGTGGGTAAACCCAGACAAACATTGATTGTATGCAGTAATTGTGATAATGGGGTAGCTGTATTTTTACCATTAGAAATCTAAAGTATTATTAAATACTAGAGATTAAAAAAATCACTATTAATAAATGTTCACATCATCAAGAATATATAGCAATTCTGAACTGCATACATCTTATATATAGCAATTCTAAAGTTGCATACATCTATTTGAATAGTTTCTAAATGGAAAAATATCACCACCTAAAAAAGAAATCTTGCACATGGTTTGCAGTAATTAAAGACCAAGTAGAAAAAAAGTATTAATAAAGAAGTTATTTTTGAGGAACATCCGTTGGAGCCTATGAAACACTGCATGCAAATATTGAAGAATAAACATTCCTTTCATGTACACATTTAAAAAGGAGGTAAGGTACGACTCCTGTCTCAGTAAATATTAAATAATTAGTATCATGTAGAAAATATTTTATGACTCATGAAATTAGGTAAAAACATAATTAAATAAAATATAATATATATTTTAAAATGACATTTAGAATATTACCAAAAAAGAACTAACTTTGACATCACTACTAAGAGAAAATAATGCCAGAAATATGAAAATCCCAAATTAATTCTTATTTGAACAGAATAATCATTAAAATACTAAGATAAAATTAGTACATGGAATGCAGTGAATGTGGCATTTAGAGGGAAATATGTAGCAAACTATTATGTTAGAAAATAAATTCATCAAAATACAAAAATATAATAAACCCAACAGAAAAATGAACAAAAAAAATGAAAGAGAAAAATCTCAGAGAAACATTTAAAAATGTGCGAATAAAACATAGTATATTTACATAATAAAACATGTACAACCTCAGTATTAAAATCACAATTAAACAACCATTTTATACCAAAAATTAAGTTTGGATTCAAACTACTCATTTCTAGCAAGAGTGTAAATTGCTGTCATTCCTGTGAGCCTTTGATTTTCCACTCCATACGTACAGTCCATTCCTGTCTACCCTTCTCTGGATGCGGCAAAGCTGACTTTAATGTCCTACACTGTGGGTCCCCCTTGCCCCCTGTACCTGGTTGGGTTTGGCAGACGGAGTAAGAATTTTTAGATCTTCATTAAAGAAATGGATGGCTTTGTGAGAGTGTTAACCAAAATCAGGCAGAACAAGAATTAATTACATGGTACTGAATGTACTGATAATGAAGAATTAATAGGCTTTCATGACTTTTTGAAAATTTGAAACATTGCTGGTTCATTTAATGTTTTGTTTTCCAAATTTAAGAAAACTTTTAAAAAGCTTTTTATAGTTACTGGAAATTTGATAAAGTATATTTTTATGAGTAAAAAATCAGACATTCATTGTTTCTTTCTACTTGATCCCTTTAGAATATGGAAACTTGTGAATATTCTTACTTTTATGACAATGTAATTATTTGCATAAGTTCAATAAGAATCTGCTCTTTTTCTAATAGGATGCAACTGGAAATATTGGTTATATCACTAAAGCTTTTCTTGGATGTAATATTTGAAAATGCACATAGATGTATCTATAGGTACTGCAGATGAAGTCTGAAGTCTGCTTTAGTATGACTTCCTAGTTATGAGGGTTCTAAAAGTCTAATCTGAGATTCCTAATGAAAAGTTCTAGCAAAAGCAAAGTTTACAAAGCGCCTACGTGGTCAGTCGCAATTCTTGCTGCACTTATATAATCAGGCAAAGTTTAGCAAGACTGGACTGGTTTTGCAAACAAATTTGTCTTACTCTGATTATTTTTGGTAGAAATGGGTGTAACTGTAAAAGGAAGAATGTTTATGAAGAAAACTATAGTCCACCTTTCATTATTTTAGCCCTATTCATTGTTTTTAGGTTTTAATTATCTACAGGGAGACTGGACTGGATCCTGAGTTCTAGGTTCCTCTAATATCTGGCTACAAGTCTCCAAGTGAGAACAAGAACTGCTTTGCTTTCCGGAAGGCTTCTAAGCTGGAGCTGGACAACAACTTGATGTAAGTTTTTAGGAACAAATCTCATGCCTGATGTGTGAGCTACACGGAGGTTCACCAAAATGTCCTCTTGCCATTGCCAGGAAACTTCAGACTGAAAACCAGGATAAGCAGCTGACGACCTCATGCTGTGACCAGCTTTTCCCCAAGACTGGGGGAGCACGACTGCCAGTCACAGTGAGTGCCCGGGACCCTCTTAACTTCTCCTTGCTTATGCAGAGCTTTCTGCTTGGCAGGATAATGCTGTAAGTGGAATTTCACAATCAGGAGCTTCTGTGGTTGACCTGAGGAAATATTGGATCTGTCACATCAAACCCAAGTCTTTACGTGACTTAAGGGGTCCTTTAGTACACACAGTGGATAATTTTAGCAACATCCATAATACAACTATGCTCAAATTTTGCAGGGCCCCTTTTATAGCATAAATTTCTAGATCCAGTTGTTCTCACTTCCTGCTCTAATCTAACTTGAGTCATGGGGTACTAGGTAATTGAACTGCTACGTACTAGCTGAGCAGGGAGGAGGAATCTGTGCGGTTGCTGACACTTCTTGTTGCACATGCATAAATACATTGGGTATTACGGAGACTCAACTGCAAGATGAATGAACAAGCTCGTTGGTTAAAATGAGTAGGCTGGTCCTCTGGCTCATTCTTTGGCTTATTTGATTTCAGTTAATTGGGTTCGCGGGAACCCTGACTAACGGGCATACTCCAAAATCTTAGTTTTACCTTCTGAGAGTCATAATGGCATCTCCCTGGTATTCTGTATTCACTTAAAAAGTCTTAAGTGTCTACACACAACCATCTGCTAAACGCCAAGTGGTCTCTCTCTGGCTGAAATGATGAAACTTCCGAGAACTGCAGGATAACTCGGACACCATAATTTATGAAGAATGTGTTGACACTAAAACCCTCAAGTGGCGGTGACTGAGAGTAGCGCTGATGCCCTGAGTTTTCACACTCTTGCTCAGTGAGAGCCTTTGGGCTGAATTCCCGCGCTAGGCCCAACAAACCAAACCAGAATGGAGTTACTCGTACGGACACTGCGGCTTCAACAGGCCAAAGCTAAGTTGTCTTCTGACTTTCCAAGGAAACAGGAGTGACAGAGATAATATGAGACAGGTCAGTTTTAGCCAGAAGGATAAGGAAGTCCCCTTAGCTTGAACCTTTATAATGAAGGCAACCTTGAAATGACCAGTCCACATTTTGTTTTATGTTTCTGCTTTTGTCAGCCCTTTTCTGTTTTTAAAGCCAAACTCCTCGCTCAGCTCATCAGAACACTCATTCTATTTTCTAGAATGAGGTGTTGCTTGATTCTAGAATTGCACATAAAAGCCAATTAAATACTTAAACTAAATGTGTTGTAATTTTCTCTTTTGACCAATGGGTACACAATTCACGGTCAGGATGTGGTTATTTCTAGGTGGCTGTAGAAGAATATGGCATGGTAGCGGCACAAGGGGGCTCCAAGCCATTGTGATGATCTAATTTGAAAGCTGGGTAGTGGGTATGGGGGTGTTTATTCTATTCTACATCAAACTCAATATGCACACTAAAAATGACCTTGTTTTACATATGATTTACCTAATTGCAAAGCCTATTTGTATTGTTATTTAAACTCCAATTACTATCACATGTTTTTAACATAAATGATTGTATTAAGCACTGCATGGGCTCAGTTCTGATATGTTCAATATATGTGGCTAGAAAAAAAATTACGGATAATTTTTACAGATACTTTGTTTTGTAGTAGAAATAACCGTAAAGAGATATAAAATTCTGGACAAAATAAAGTACTGAAATTATATACCGATTCATATTTTACCCTTTGCACATTCTAGTACCATTCAAAATGTAATTGGCATTATTAATGAATAGTCTGACAGTAGCAGTTTCAGCAGTAAAAGGAAATGGTTTCATGCACTGTCTTAGAGCTCTGGGAACTCTGTAAAAATGCTGCTTGCAGGTGGGGGAGATGAATGGCCTCTGGCCTTACCTAATGTTTGCACTTGATTCGTTTACAAAAATTATGCCTTTTAGAAGGCTTAAGGTGATTATAAAATTGTAACCAATCCCAGAGAATTCTAAAATTAAAGCATAAGCCACTGCAGAAGCATAATTAAATTAGCGATAAACCATAGCTATGTAAATCTCTACAGGAAATGGCTTCCAAAGTCTGATTAAAAAAATAGTCCTGCGTATATGTTCTCCTACTTCAAAGTTTTACTAGTGTGGGTTTCTTAACTTCACCATTGCAGAAAACAATTTGATTCACTTTAAGCTGAGGAAGTGCTCCTCTAGTTAAAGTCCGCCCTTGGAGATGGGGGACCTTGGGGAGATGGGGAGCATATACACAAAAAGCAAATGGCAGCCAGTTGCAGCTATCATAGCTTCGAAAAGGAAACTGAAGGAAATCTCAGCTGTTCACTTGCCATTTGTATACATTTTCTGAGCTAAAAGTGAACTATGTCTTCCCTTCTCTGTTATGGATGTCAAAGTTTTTATGATTACTGCTCACGCAGCTTCAGTCCCCCGGGGTTCAAGCAATCCTCCCACCTCAGCCTTTCAAGGGGGTGGGACGATACGCATGTGCCACCGTACTCTGCTAATTTTTGTAATTTTTGTAGAGACAGAGTTTCACCATGTTGCCCAGACTGGTGTTGAACTCCTGAGCTCAAATGATCTACCTGTCTTGGCCTCCCAAATTGCTAGGAATACAGGCGTGAGCCATGGTGCCCAGCCAGAAGTCAAATTTCTTTAAAAAGCATTATTATCAGTGGATAGCATTATCCATGCTCATTTCTTTTGAAAAATAATGGTTTCCAATACTATCATTATGTTATCTTGTGTCTTGGCTGTGCCTTTTCTTAGTTGTGGAACTTTTGGCTACACACTTAACCTTTCTAAGCTTGTTTCCTCATCAGACAAATATTAATAATGTCTAATTTACAAGAATTGTATGCTTCAACATACAGGAAGCCATTTGATGTTTCTCAAGTCACACCTGTGGGCAAATTGAGGAGGGAGTTGAGAGTTGAGGTGTTACTATAAATATACATATCTCAAGTAATTCACTAAATGTTTGAAAGTATCGAGTGGTAATGCACCAAGTAGCTCCTGGGACATGTACAATCAGAGTTAATGGATCTTAACTCTAACTACTGTCCCTTGAGTGTGACTCAGCTTGTTTCCATGTCTTTGTGTACTGATTCGAACACACTCAGGCTCTCTGAGACCCAATTCATAATTCCTAGAAGCTGAGTCTAACTGGAACAGCTTGGTCATAAAACCCAGTGGCATGGGATCATTTATATAAGCTTAAGCTCCAGATGTTTACACCTAAAGGTGGGAAGGAAAATGGAAGTAGGATTATGGGTTGAATACTAAACAGTGACTGTAAAGTACGTAGCAGCTGCTCAGAAAATATTTGTTGCTCTCTCTCACTTATTATAATTTACTCAGTGAGTTTCTCATTTTGTGTCATAGATATATATTGCTTTCTGAATTCAGTAGAAATTGGAAGGAGTTTACTGAAGTTCCAAATCATATTGGGGCCATTTACCTAATACGTTGATATTGGGCTAATCTATTATAGGGTGATATTGTTACTTTCTTGCTAATACTTAGATAACAAGAGATTCTCTCATATAGCATTGTGATGTAAAATGCTTTTTAAAAACACAAAGCAATATTCAAGGTTAGGAGTTACTGTTGTTAGCAATAGATGCTACAGAAAATGTAAAATATAGAAAGAAAAATTTCTGACCTCTAGGAAATAAGTAATGAAGTTAAACTAGAATCCAGGAGTTTAGACTTCCTGTCCAGTGATTTCTCCTAAACCATACTATCTCAAGATAACTAAAAACTATTAAAATAATTAAACAAGACTTGCCATGTGATATGTAGGGAAGAAAATATGACTTCCATTTTTAGTTCCTAAATGTCTTCTAGTTAAATTATGTATGGATTAGACATCGAAAACTGCTAAAATATTGAGTCATTTAATAATAACACAGAAAGTAAAGCAGTGATACCTAATGCTTCTGAATTATTATTGTCTTCAAGTAAGTATTTTCAAGTTTTACTAATAGTTTTCTAAACAATCATTGCCCCTTTATTGTCTATGATATGACTATATCAAGAATATATAATGGTTTAATGAGATAATTGTTGTCATGGCCAGCGGTGACATGGTTTGTTTCTATGTCCCCACCCAAATCTCATGTCAAGTTGTAATCCCCTTGTGTTAGGGGGAGCGGCCTGGAGGAAGGCGATTGGATCAAGGGGGACAGATGTCCCCCTTGCTGTTCTTTCTGGTGATAGTGAGTTCTCTTGAGATCGGATAGTTTAAAAGTGTGTGGCATCTCCCCCTCCACCTCTCTCTCTCTCTGGCTCCGCCATGGTAAGATATACTTGCTTCCCCTTCCGCCATGCTTGTAACTTTCCTGAGGCCGCCCAGCCATGCTTCAGTACAGCCTGTGGAACTGTGAGTCAATTAAACATCTTTTCTTCATAAATTACCCAGTCTCATGTCGCTCTTTATAGCAGTATGAGAATGGACTAATACAGAAGGGTTCATAATTTATGGTGAGCAGAGTCATAAAATGTAACTACAATTATTTAGGTTTTCTAAAACTCTGATACATATGGACATAATTGTATTCATATTGTAAAACTGAACATGAATAACTTTATCCAGTAAACTGGCTTTGTAATGGTCAACAACGCATGCAAGTACATATCACTTTAAAAAATCAAGTTTCAGATGTTAGGAATAAAATAAAGGAAAAAAGATAGGAATAAACTCAGGTAAATAAATAAGATCAGTTACAAGAATCAGCAACATTTTAAGTTAAATAGATATTTTCATTCAGCATTTAACCAAGGTAACAAAAGAGAAATTGGCTATGTATTTGTTTGTTTTTCATTCAGTTACGCCCACATTTGTGTTAAGTGCTGTATTTGATGTTGGCGATGCAAAAATAAATAAGGCAAACTCTGCGCCTTCTTCCATTGTGACAGAACAGGAAAAGAGAGGAATGAGAAGGGCGCCGGTCGGTTTCTCATCTTCTGCTAAGAAGTTGAAAACTCCATATCTGACCTTATTACTTTGTCTAAAATTTTCACTACAATGTAACAGAAGTGTTGAAAGGAGACATTCTTTCATTGTTCCTGCCCTTAGGGGAATAAAGCTTCACTCTTGAGTTAATAATACATAGCTTTTAGCCATTCCCTTCTGCTCTTATCATATGTAGATATTTTACCATAAATAGATGTTTTGTCATTAATTTTATCATAACAGATATTTTATCATAAGTAGATGTTCAGTTTTATACAATGCTTTGTTATCTAATGAAATAGTCTCAAGACCATGTACTGATATGTGTATTGATATGGCAGGTTACATTATTGGTTATTGAATGTTAAATCAACTTTAGTTCATGAGTAAACCCTACTTGATCATGCTGTACTATAGTTTCTATATATTGCTGTATTTGATTTGCTAAAATTTTTTAAGGATTTGTCTTTCTATGCTCACAAGAGATATTGGTCTGTAGTTTTCTCTTTTTGTAATGTCTTTTTCTGATTTTGTATAAGAGTGATACCGGCCTTTTAAAATAACTTGGAGAGAGTTTCTATAGCTCTTATTTTCTAAAAGAGATTGTGCAAAATAGTATTTATTTCAGAACTTTCCAGAAAAGTCTGGGCCCAGAATTTAATGTGTGGAGAGGTTTTGAACTAAGAATTTAATTGTTTCAGTGGATTTATGGTTATTCAAGTTATCTATTATTTTTAAAGTAAGCTTTGGTTGTTTGTATATTAGCTTTAAAAAAAACTTATTTTCATCTAAGTTATCAAATTTGGTAGCCTACAGTTGTTTTCCTAATATTTCCTTATTACTTTCTAATACAGTCTCTCTCATTCCTGTTGTAAGCAATGTGTGACTTCTCTCTTTTATTCTCGGTCTATCTAGCTGGAGGTTTATAATTTTCTTGATCTTTTCAAAGAACTAGGTTTTGAATTTGTTGATGTTCTCTTTTATTCTACTGTTTTCCTATTTTAAAGTTTTATTGGTGTCTGCCCTTATTATTATTTTATTATTGCTGCTTGTTTAGTTTAATTTGATCTTGCCTTTCAAATTTCTTAGCATGAATGATTATTAGTTTGAGCCCTTTCTTCTTTATTAATATACATATTTCATGCTAAAATTACTAAGTAATACTTTAGTTAGGTGAGGCCCACAGTTTGATATGCTTATGTTACATTCAATTCAAAACATTTTCCAATTTTCTTTCTGATTTCTTTTTATCAGCAGATTATTTAAAGTGAACTAATTTCAAATATTTGCTGTATTCCTCTCTGCTACTGATTTCTAGTTTTAGTTCCATTTGGTTTGAAATCATACTTTGTTTATTTAATTATTTTAATTGTATTAAAATTTAATTTATAAAATCATATGTGATCTATTTTGGGGAATTTTCTATGTGTGCTTTAAAAGAACGTGCATTCTCTTACCTCTAAAACTGATTCCACAGTTGGAAGGAAAACACTCCTTAGCAAATGCAAAAGAACAGAAATCATAACAAACAGTCTCTCAGACCACCACACAACACGTTAGACTTCAAGATTAAGAAACTCACTCAAAACTGCACAACCACATGGAAATTAAAAACTTGCTCCTGAATGACTTCTGAGTAAATGATGGAATTAAGGCAGAAATCAAGAAGTTCTTTGAAATCAGTGAGAACAAAGACACAACATACCAGAATCTCTGGAATGAAGCTAAAGCAGTGATAAGAGGGAAATTTATAGCACTAAATGTCTACATCAAAAGCTAGAAAGATCTCTGGCCAGGCGTGGTGGCTCATGCCTGTAATCCCAGCACTTTGGGAGGCCAGGGTGGGCGGATCATGAAGTTGGGAGATTGAGACCATCCTGACTAACATGGCGAAACCCATCTCTACTAAAAATACAAAAACTTAGCTGGGCATGGTGGCATGCGCCTGTAGTCCCAGCTACTTGGGAGGAGGCTGAAGCAGGAGAATCGCTTGAACCCAGGAAGTGGGGGGTTGCAGTGAGCCAATACTGTGCCATTGCACTCCAGCCTGGGTGACAGAGTGAGACTCTATCTCAAAGAAAAAAAAAAACTAGGAAGATTTCAAATCATCACCCTAACATTACAACTAAAAGAACTAGAGAACCAAGAGCAAACAAACTCCAAAGCTAGCAAAAGATGAAAAATAACCAAGCTCAGAGCAGAACTAAAGAGAGACAGAGACATGAAAAACCCTTCAAAAAAACCAACAAATCCAGCAGCTGATTACTTGAAAAAAATCAATAAAATAGACCATTAGCTAGACTAATAAAGAAATAAAGATAAAAGATTCAGATAAACACAATCAGAAATGATAAGGGGGATATCACCACAGACCCTGCAGAAATACAAACAACTATAAGAAAATACTATAAACATCTCTATGCAAATAAACTGGAAAATCTAGAAGAAATGGATAATTTCCTGGAAACGTACACGCTCTCAAGACTGAACTGGGAAGCAGTTGAATCCCTGAATAGACCAATAACAAGTTCTAAAATTGAGGCAGTAATAAATAACCTATCAACCAAAAAAAAAAAAAAGCCCAGGTTCAAATGGATTTACAGCTGAATTCTACCTGAGGTACAAAGAGGGGCTGGAAACATTTCTTCTGAAACTCTTCCAAACAATTGGAAAGCTGGCAGAGATACAAACAAAACAAAACAAATTCCGTCCAATATCTCTAATGAACATCGATACAAAAATCCTCAATAAAATACTGGCAAACTGAATCCAGCAGCACACCAAAAAGCTCATAGACCACCATCAAGTTGGCTCCATCCCCCAGTATGCAAGGCTGGTTCAACACACACAAATTAGTAAATGTAATTCAACACATAAACAGAACTAAAGACAAAAACCATATGTGTATCTCAATAGAGGCAGGAAAGGCCTTTAATAAGTTTCAACATTCCTTCATGTTAAAAGTTCTCAATAAACTAGGCATTGACAGATCATAACTCAAAATAATAAGAGCCATTTAAAGCAAACCCACAGCCAACGTCATACTGAATGGGCAAAAGCTTGGAAGCATTTCCCTCGCAAAGCATCAGAAGACAAGGATGTCATCTTTCAAGGCTCTTATTCAACATCGTATTGGAAGTTCTGACCAGGGCAATCAGGCAAGAGAAAGAAATAAAGGATTTTCAAATAGAAAGAGAGGAAGTCAAATTGTCTTTAGTTTCAGATGACATGATCCTGTATCTAGAAAACCCCATCGATTCAGTTCAAAAGCTTCTTAATCTGCTAAGTAACTTCAGCAAAGTCTCAGGATTCAAGATCAGGCTTATGCTACCTCCCAGGCAGGAGTGCAGCGGCATGATCTTGGCTCACGGTGGCCTTGACCTCCCTGTCTCCTTGATAATGAGAACACATGGACATAGGGAGGGGAACACACACGGAGGCCTGTTGGGGAGGGCAGTGAGGAGGGAGAGCATTAGGGAAAAGAGTTAATGCATGCTGGACTTAAATAATCTAGGTGATGGGTTGATAGATACAGCAAATCATCATGACAAACGTTTACCTATGTAACAAACCTGCACATGTACCCCAGAACTTAAAAAAATATTTAAAAAACAATGTTTATTCTGCTCTTGGTTGCATTGGTCCATAGGGTGGTTCTCATCTTCTCTGTATTTGTTATTTTTTTCTACCTGTTCTATCAATATCCAAGAGAGTACTGTTGATGTATCTAATGATACTTGTGGATTTCACTATTTCTCCGCTCATTTCTTTTAGGTTTTTAAGAACTGTATTTTTGAAGCTCTGTAATTAAGTTCACAGATTCCTAAGGTTATTAAATCTTCTTGATGAATCGACCCCTTTCTAGTTATATAATTCCCATCTTTTTGCTTGAAAAGTATATTTGCTCTAGGATTACTTTGTTTTATTTAAACATAACTATTAAAATTTTTTATGATTAAAGCTTATATTTTTTCCAACCTTTAGTTTTCATGTCTACATGTCTTTATATTAAAATCAGTTTCTCATAAACAGTATATGTACCTTAATCCAGTCTGACAATACTGACATTAAATTGTTGTGTTTAAATCATTTATACTTAATGTAATTATTGACGTTATTGGCTATCAATAATCTACCCTCTCATTCTTTCCCACCTGCTTCATGTGTCCTTCATTTCTATTTCCCACTTCTCTGTCTTTCTTTGGAATTGAGCATTTTTCATCCTCCGTTTTATCTTACTGGTTGCTTATTAGTTTTACCTCAGTTGTTGTGTTAGTGTTTATAGTATGTACCTTGACTTATCACAGTGTACCTTCCACAAGCGTTATACTACTTTATATGTAGTATAAGAATATTACAGCAATATATTTCAATTTCCAATCATTCTCTGTGGTCTTTTTGTCATATATTTTATTTCTACCTGTTATATATTTCTAAAATCTTGTTTTTCTTTCTGTTATTAATATCAATTATCTTTTTACATTTACTCCCAATTTTTCTATTTCTTGTGTTTTTTATTTGTGTTAATCTAAATTTTTATCATATATCATATTCTTTCTGTCTAAAGAATGTTCTTTAAAATTCTTTTTTTTTTTTTCTTTTTGAGATGGAGTCTCACTCTGTCACCTAGGCTGGAGTGCAGTGGCACGATCTCACCTCACTGCAACCTCTGCCTCCTAGGTTCAAGTGATTCTCCTGCCTCAGCCTTTGGAGTAAAGGTCCACCCGCCTCAGGCTCCCAAAGTTCTGGGATTACAGGTGTGAGCCATTGCTCCCGGCCTGTCCTTTAAAATTCTTGCATTCAGCACTGCTGGCAGTGAGTTCTGTCAGCCTCTGTTTGTGAAAAAAAGTGTTATTTCACTTTAATTTTTGAAAGGCCCTTTCAGTGGATAAAAAGTTCTGGATTTATATTTGTTTTTCTGTCAATACTTTACAGATATCAGTATAATCTTCTAGCATGCATAATTTCTGACAGGAAAGTCTTTGTTCTCTTCAAATATTCTGCCCAGTTCTTTAAGAATTTATGAGAATTTAAGCTTTTTTAAAAAACCTGCTTCAATGGCAGTTGCCAATTCCTCCCATAGTCTGCCAAATGTAAAACAATTTGCATTTTCCATCTCTTCTTAAATAAGCTTGTCGCTCTTCAGAATTTAGCTCAACTGATTGTCTTGTGAATTTTGCTATCTAATATGTTCAACAAAAAGTTCTAATTTTAGTATTATCTAGTATTCTCTCATTGTTAGGGTGGAAAGGTTCTCTTGCAGCTTTTTACATCCTTACTATAAGGAAAACCCCAGTTCCCGTCTTGCGGCCTTGTAAATCTGCACAATCATAAATACGGCAAGGATATTGACTATGCGTGAGGAGGCTTCTGATGGCATAAAAAATTTTAAGAGTTTAAAAAAGATGGGACATTGCTATTATAGAAAAAGGAAAAAAAACACTAGAGAAATATGAAAATCTGTCAAACTGGAGCAATGTGTTTGTTTGATGTGAGTATTGTAAATTTGCCATGACACTGATCTGTATCATTTTGAAATTTTCTCCACATCACTCTGTTTTGAAGAGGAAGTAGAAAGAATTAAAGTAGTTGGGAGCAAAGGGTTAATTCAGGTATGAAGCTGTTTGAGTCCAGTTTCTAGAACAATCAGGTAAAAAAGTTGAGTATACTGATTGAATTAACATAATAAAGTATAAACTTGCTAAATAAGGAATTGAAGACACAAAATAGCTGATGATTTGGAGAAAAATACAGCAGTCAAAGAATCAGTGGCAAAAGTAAAATGTTCCAAGAGCATTAGAGTTTAGGAGGCCAAATAACTGGGGCAGTAATACTAGACGAGTTATCTGTGTAGCTGTGCTTACCAGCTAGAATAGGACACAAGAGGTTAACTTCTAAGAAGTGCATTCAGAATAGGATCTTAATGAGCATGGAAAAGCAGTGGCCTGGTAGTGCTCAGGAAGCATGGAAGTGACATTTGCACTCTCTGAGTTGTGTGCAGAGTGGCAGAATTAGGTGCATACATTTGGCTCTCAGTGCAAACAGGTGGCGGAAACATTCAGTAAAGACATTGAGAATTCCAGAGTGCTATGAACAAAGTCATTAGCCACATAAAGCAGCAACCCTGGCTAGTTGATTATCAGGTATTGCCATGTGTCAAAAGCAGCACCAGCATCTTGTGTTTGTGTGGAAATTTCACTTCCCTTGAAGAAGGCAATTGGCTTTTCATATAATATTCGAGTGGCAGATGAAAGTGATGTTTTCCTGGTCTAAGAACTATTCCCTTTCCTTAAGATGACTTTGCTATTTCAGATTTAATTTTGGAATGTTCTGATAACAAATATTAACTCTTAAAATACTGTATTATTTCACTTTTATTTGAAAATTTCAGATGCATCCCATACTTGTTTTTACCTTACTGCAATCCCTAATCTAGGTAATTTTCAAAGATTACTTCTTTCTTTATGACCAGGAAAACTCTTCCATTGATATAGTTCATCGTATTTTCACTAATTCAGTCATTACCTTTTATATATTTCACATTATATTCAATGTCATGTGCAATATGATCAGATTTCTGAGACCCTGGAATACTTTCTGAGCCGCCTGTGCCAACAGCACTTTCACCACTGCCTGATGATAGTGTGCCCTTGGTGAGAGGGAGTGTGGCTCCACAGCAAAAAGGGTTTCATATTTTGTTGTTGAAGCTTCTGTTTGTTTGTTTTTATTGTTGTTATTTTTAATAAGACAGGCTTATTCTACCTTCTAGGGTGGAGTGCAGTCACACAATCTTGGTTCACATTTATTTATTTATTTATTCATTCATTTATTTATTTATGAGACGATATTTCACTCTTTTTGCCCAGGCTGGAGTGCAGTGGCACGATCTCGGCTCACTGCAACCTCTGCCTCCTGGGTTCAAGCAATTCTCCTTCCTCAGCCTCCCGAGTAGCTGGGATTATAGGCGCCTGCCACCACGTCTGGCTAATTTTTTGTATTTTTAGTAGAGATGGGGTTTCACCATGTTGGCCAGGCTGGTCTCAAACTCCTAACCTCAGGTTATCTGCCGACCTCAGCCTCCCAAATTGCTGAGATTACAGGCACGAGCCACCATGCCTGGTCCTCACTTTTATTTTTTATTTATATTTTCTTGCAGCCTTGACCTCCCAGGCTCAAGCAATTCTTCTGCCTTAGCCTCGCAAGTAGCTGGGACTACACGCATGCACCACCACACCTGGCAAAATTTTGTATTTTTTTGTAGAGATGACATTTTACCATGTTACACAGGCTGGTCTCAAACTCCTGGGCTTAAGTGATCAACCTACCTTGGCCTCCCAAAGTGTGAGGATTACAGACTTGAGCCATGGTGGCTGGCTAAAAGGAAGGTTTCATATGCCGAAAATACTCAGCATTAAAGCCAAGATAGTGGTATGTGTATCTTTCTGAATGGTGCATTCGCTTTACATGCAATAAGGACGCAGCACAGCAATTAATGCTTCTCAGATCTGGCAGCACTCCACCTCACACACATAATGTCACTGTCATTAGATCCTGGGGACCAGGTGTCAACTCCCCCAGATGCCTTTTATGATTCAATAAAATCTCATTCAAAATCAACAGGATTTCTAGTGAAAGTAAGAAAAGCTAACTCTAAAGTTTTTAGAAAATCAGTGCAAGAACAGAGGAAAAGGACTTACTCTATCCAATACCAAGACTTGTTATAAGGCTGCCTCAAAAATAGTTTGGAGAGACAAATAGACCAATGACCTGGAACAGACAATCCAGAAATCTAACTGTACGCAAGTGGACATTTGATTTATGATAAAAGTGCAATTGCAGAGCAACGGAAATAGGAAGAGCATTTCAATAAATGGTTTTATATCAATTGGATACCCCTATTAAAAATGGAAAAACTCCTACTTCATAATGTGTAGAAAAATCAAGTCCAGATTGAATGTAGATTTAATTATTTTATAATAAAACATTTATAAAAACAAATATAGAAAAATATCTTCACAACATCAGGTAGGAAAACTTTTCTTATTCAAAATATATGTGTTAACCATGAATAAAGTATTATGATTTGAGCTTGATTATACTCAAGAAACTCTGAATATTAAAAGCATCCTGTTTGTTGAAATCCTCTTGAAGAACGAAAATCATAGCATAGCCATTAATAGCAAGATCTTTTTTTTTTAAAAGTGTCATTATTTATAAGCCTGAAAGCAAAGAGAACTGAGAAAGGCCAGCTACGGACAGGGCAAGACATCTCAATACATATAATTTACAAAGAGCTTGTATTCAAAAATAAAATAACTTCCATAAAATGTGCAAATAAATTTGAAGGTAACTTACAATTTATATTCAAATATAAATAGAATGCTGAAAAACTGATGTAAATCTGTGAATAGATTTACATTAAGTCCTTGCCAGTGAAGATACTCAAAAGGACAATAAACATGAAAACTGGTCCAGTCCATTAGTAATTACAGAAATGCAAATTAAAGCCAAATGAGTAGTTCTATACAGATACCAAAATTATTGTAATTAAAAAATGTTAAAAACCAAGTGTTGGTAAAAACATGAATTCAGGGTGTCAGCATAAATTTATAAGTCCACTTTAGAATATGAAAGTAAAAACATGCACATCCTATGACCTTGGAATTCCACTCCAAATTCTGTCAAATATAAATATGTATACATGGTACAAAGGACAGATACGGAATTGTTTTAAATTTGAAACATTATAAAAAACTGTCCCAATTGGAAACAATGTACTGTCTCTTAATTAGCTTTGAACATTGTTTTATGTTTATGCAACATTATATCATTCATTAATGACAGTGAATAAGCTTCTGCCACACGCAGTAACAGAAATACATCGCACAAACATGATAGTGGGCAAAAGAAGACAACCAGAAAAACCAAAAAAAAAAGAAAAAAGAGAGGAAGAAACGAAGGAGAAAAATGCATTCTGTATGATTCTACCTACGGAAAACTCAAGACAAGTAAAGTACGTCTACCTTCGTAGTTATCTGTGGGGAGGAGAGAGATGAGGAGAAATAAAGAAAGGTTTGGGGTTGCAGGTAAGGTTTTATTTCTTGACCTGGATGAGGATTAAACAGGTGTGTTTAGAATAGAATATGACAGTTTATTCAGCTGTATACTTATGAGTTGCAAGGATTTTTTTGATTTCCTGTATCAATAAAATTTTACCTTAAAATATGACGCATTTCAGAATCATGTACTAAATTCAAATATGTGAAAGTCAAGGTTCGGTTTCTGGAGAGCTACACACTCCCCCAACCCCTAATTATCTACTTCCTTTAGACATAGGTCAGGTGGTTTATTTCTGAACTTTCATCAGTAGCTTTAATTTTGTTCTTTTCTTTCTGATTGAACATGGCGTCAACTGGCTTCAATCCAACAAGCAACCCATTAGGTCTAAAGACTGTTCTCAGCACACCTGCGAATTTAGAACTCCTCTCATTTGCTGAAGTTTGTGACACCTTAGCTTGCTCCAAGTATCGGTATTCTTATTAATTTTTACCTAATTATAAAAGTACAATATAATATTCTAATATTTGTGCTTCTATTATTTGTGTAGATAATGCCAGTGACAAATCTGTTCTGGTCATTAGCAACTGTGATGTCATTAGCATGTAATGATAGAGTGGTTGTCTGTACTGGGCATCAGCGACCATGACGTTATTAGCATGTAATAATAGATGGGTTGTCTGTACAGGGCATCAGCGACTGTGATGTCATTGGCATGTAATGATAGAGTGGTTGTCTGTACTGGGCATCAGCGACTGTGATGTCATTAACATGTAATAATAGAGTGGTTGTACTGGTCATCAGTGACTGTGATGTCACTGGCATGTAATAATAGAGTGGTTGTCTGTATTGGGCATTAGTGACAGTGACATCATTAGCATGTAATAATAGAGTGGTTGTCTGTACTGGACATCAGTACTGTGATGTCATTAGCATGTAATAATAGAGGGGTTGTCATACTGGGCATCAGAGACCGTGACGTCATTAGCATGTAATAATAGAGTGGTGTGTCTCAGCTGTTGCATATACTTTGCATATAAAATTTTGCATAACTTATTATAGTTATGCAAAATGTGAGTTCTTCAAAAGCAGAATATTTTAAAAATTATGGACATCTAGTATACCCTAAAACATTTGGTAATACATTTTATATCAAATATCTACATGTCTTAGATTAAAGAGATTCCTGAACCAATGCTTGGTCTATATACAACTGTTTGTATATTTTGTTCAAATGATTTTTTAAAAAATAGAATTTTCTTTGATCATGATATATAGGTGTTATTCATGAAGCATAAAGAAAATGGAGCTGTTTTTATTTATATTCCCCTCCTTTTTTCAGGTTACAACACCTTAACATTTTATTCTACTTTTAAAGGACCATGCCCACTTAAAGAAAACCAGACATGTTTCCTTCTTTCTCGGTACTTTAATCTTCAGGCAGGAGGAACAAGTTAATAAACTGTTTCAAACAATCCCTGATGCATAGCATTACCCTGTGAGTATTTGTCCAAATAAAATAAAACACAATATAAAATAAGGAAAAGTAAAATATTGCCTGATGTAGTAAAGTCATGAGTTGGTTTTGGGCCCTCTGAGCCTGGAAAATAAAGGTATTACATGAATGAGTTTCTCATTAATTTTGTTAATGCTCTTTTGACTAATAAGACTTTTTCTATGGTTACACATTTTCATCTGTTTCATTTTGATTTTTTCCTTCAGTTTTATATTTTTAAAAGCCATTATATCCCACCCACTGGTAACATACACACGTACAGACACAGACACAGATCCATTTCAAATGAATATTTATTACTCTATCATTTTAGGTCTTAATTTTACTGTTTAATTTTTCTGTTGGTGTCTGTGATGACACAGGCCAGTATTTCTTTACCCCAGTACCTGACAAACTTTTTCAGCAGCACTGTTTGCATATCTTCCTCCTACCTTTAAATTGAAATGCCATGCACATGCAACACAGATTCTTCTTTCTAGGATTTTGGATCTATTTTCACCAATCTGTTTATTTGTGGTCAAGTTCTCTACTAATTTTAGTTATTTTTGCTTTGAAATCTATCTTAATATCCCATTTGATCTTTATAAAATTTGAAACCTTCTGAACTGTATTTTTTCCACTATTATTTTCATTGAAATACATTCATTGAAATACTCTTTATTGTGGTAGTGTTTTAGACTTGCAATATATTTTTATTTCTAAAAGCTTAGAAAGCAAGTGTATATGAAAAACTCTAGCCTAATGATTTTTACATGTACAGTTCCTTTTGCAATATCATCTGAATTAGCTTGGAGTGGGAATTATTGCTGATTGGGTACATGGCTGTACATCACTCAGCCTTAGGGATGTTTTTCCAAGATACTTACCCACCATTGGCATGAAGATTTCAAGAGCTTTCTTGTTCCCAGATGGCTTGCCAGGTTTCCCCAGGATGCACTGGAGCTTACGTGTAAAGCAAGGGTAGTGTGCTCATCCTTGGAGGAATGTGATGAATTATGATAAGGAGACACTACAAGAGCGGTGTTACATTTCATAGAAATATCAATGCAGACAGGTCCCCAGGCTTGTAGATATCATGCTCCAGAATACAGCGTGTAAATTAAGGTTTGGACTTTGCAGCTTGCTCTACCTGTCACCCCCGCTGTCCTCCGCACCCTACTGCTGCTGCTTTGGTAGCATGTGAAAAATGCAGCCACCCGAATGCTAGGTAGGACCTCCCAGATGGCCAGGCTGAGCACACACCTTCCACCTGTTCAAGACTAGAATTAATTGTGAATGTAATGAGTAGGAAGAAATGCCTCAAGCAACCTTGAGAAGACCGATTTACTCTCTCAGAGTACAGGGAATAACAGATGAAAGGAAGACCCAGCTCTGGGTGGGAGGTAAAGGGGGGGGGGGGTCTCACAAAATATTGCTTCACACTGATTAGCTTCAGCAGTTTGCCTGTGACAGAGTGAGTAAGCGTATTCCACCTGAGGACCTTCTGCAAATTCTGTTATCTTCCCCAAACACCTAGCCCAGCAGCAAGTGTAGGCGAGTACAGGCTGCAGACGCTGGTTTCTGCACACACGCTGATCTGCAGGGACCTGGGGGGCAGTAAGCCTGCATGCATTCTTCAGCTGATTCCTGCAGCACCCTCGATGCTCTAACTCCACCCAGGTTTTGGCATGGCATACTAATCTTTGAACCTAAATTATGCACTCTTTCCACAAATTGAACGTTTGCAGCTACCTGCTAGTATTCTGATTAAGAAGAGTATGAATAAGTTTCACAATTTTCAGAAATTCTTCTATTGAACGTGGTGGTAATCCAAAGAATACTTGCAGCTCTGTTTTACTTACCATTGCCTCCTCTGCCCAGAGGAAAGGCGACCACACAGCGCCGGCTTTCCTTTCCCTGTGCTTGCCCCAAACCCAGCAAGCACGGCACTTAAGAACCTCAGTGCAGCATCTATCTCTGCTACTTACAGAGATGTCTTAACGTGTTCAAACTTTACCACTTAACTATAGCAATTCAAAGGGTACAAAGATATAAGAATAACACTTATTTTTATCACTTTTCCATTTTCGAGTGAAGAGTTACTATATTTCCTTATCATGTAGTTCCCAAACTTCTGCAAATGGAGCAATAAATCTGAAATATTTATTTCAAAATAATTAACTTGTCTCACATTGAAAGATAAGATATGCGCTAAAAGATTTCCTTCTTTTCCTCTTTCTTCTTTCTCCCCCTCCTTTTCTTTATTTCTTCCTCCCTTTCTTTTTTCTTTCCATCCTTCAATTCTTTCTCCTTCCCCTCCCTTCTTTTCTTCCTGTCTTTCCTTTCTTCCTCCCACTTTTCCTTCCTGTCTTTATTCATCCTTTCTACTAGAATACATAGTAACTGAAAAGATCAAGCAACTTTTCAGACATAATATTTTCCCTCCTGAAACCCACATAATACTGAGAAACCCCAGTCAATATCCTAGTTCACAATGTACAGGATATTATCATCTCTCTACTTGGAAATGCTAAAAGGAATACATATACTAGCTGAATAAATACTCAAGTCCTTTGAAAAATGACACAGGAAATGGTCATAAAAGTCTTGGCAAATGCAGGACGGGGTTATACATTTTAGATGCTCCCACTTCCTGCATCCACACTTCCCATTGTGATCCAATCTGAAAATAATGCTAAACTATAAAATAAGAGGAGAAAAGCTGTGATCTTGTAATTTATAATAGGAAACATATATTTTGATCTTCATCCTCCATTCCTGGCACAGAACTCTAAAAACCCCTGTTATTTCTTGAATGATAAGCGTGCTAGGTGCATCTTTGTTCTTGTATTTGGTCTTTGACCCTGGTTCAGGACATGGAGTTCCTAATCCCTTGGAATTTCCTGGATGATAAGACTGTCTTTTGTTCTGATGAGATGTCCCTTATTGCTCCTAAATGGGGCTGGTCACCAGAAAGAACAAGCCACTATCAGAAAGATCGAACTTTCAGTCTTACTACTCCATCCTCTGGAAAGGCAAGAGGAACTGGAGTCTGAGCTAATGATCAATCATGCCTACATGATCAAGTCTCCATTAAGATCTCTTCTCTTAACTCAGATTCAGAGAGCTTCTGGGTGGGCAAACATATCCACATGCGAGAGGGTTGCACCCCCCCATTCCACAGGAACAGAAGGTCCTGTGTTTGAGGACCCTTCCAGACGTCATCCCATCTATCTCCTCATATGACTGTTCATATGTATCCTTTGCAAATGAGCTAGTAAGTGTACGTAAATTATTTTCCTGAGTTCTGTGAGCTGCATTAGCAAATTAATTGAACAGACTAGCACGTTGGTTGGTCAGAAATTCTGGAGGTCCAGACTTGTGATTGGCAACTGAAGTTGGGGGCAGTCTTGAGAGACTGAGTCCTTAGCTCGTGGGATCTGACTCTTACTCCAGGTAGACAGTGTCAGCCTTGCCCTGAATTATAGGACGTCTAATTGGTAGCTGGTGAAGACACATCTGTAATGCATTGTTCGAAATACATTGCAAACTCTAACAGTGAAGGCATCTTACACGTATTGTGTGATATTCTTATCCTTGTCTCTTGCTATTCATCCTGATGGATTCTTTTGTGCAGTATCATCAGTATCAAATCTAAACCACTGGTTGATAGCAGATTCCAAAGTAGAAAAAAATATGTGAACACAACTAAGCAATGAATCATTCAGTCATCGCTGTGATTTCAGCATTCAGTACCTAACAATAGAAACGTAATTGTTCTTCCTCAGACAGTATGTCTTATAAAAATATGAATTCCATATTTCTTTCCTTATTTTTCTTTCAGTGTGAAACGTTATTCGGTATTGTCATTTAAAAAAGAAATGCAAAAGCTTTGGAATTATCTGTTGAAGTTTTATATTAAGAGAGACTGTAAATGTGAGGTTGGAATAAAATCATCTTGGAAGAATGTAAAATATTTCTGCAACCAAATAAAAGCATTATTTTGAGCATTATAATTTCTACTAATACTACACAATATAGATTATGTACTATAAACAAATTAGCCAGTAATTATTATTTAAGTTTTATTTTGGGGTGTCTAAATGTAACATTACTCTATGGAGTTTATTAGATATCAGATTTTAAGTTCTTCTGTGTGCATTAGACATCTCAACCTTTCTGCATCCTTGCAAAGTCCTTCTCAGATAAATGGTGTGATTATGTCTATGTTAACGTGAGGGGCCAGAGGCACTTTGTAGACAGCATGTTTGAGGTCACACAACCATTAGATGGCTGAGCTGGGATTGAGACACACACGGTTTGAGCGAACTTTCAGGTTTTATCCTGTGTGCTGTGCTGACTCTTCACACGTTGAAATTGTAATTCTGCCTTAATTATAAATAAATAAATAATCACTATCATCAGCTTTGGTTTTTCCCTCTCTCTCTTCGTTTTTTTCAAACTGACAGCTTTGTTCCTATTGCTTCTTTAAAAACCAAAGCAAGAAAATCAAAGAAACTTGTGCTTTCACTTTCTCACTAACAGACTTGATTTTTCCCTTGGAGTTATTTTGTTTATTTGCTGTTGTTGCTGCTGCTGTTGTTGTTTTTATGGTTGTTTTTGTTTTCTTTTTCACTTGTGATAAAGCTCCCATAACCTAAAGTTTACCATCTTAACGATCTTTACATGTACATTTCAGTAGTGTTAAGTACATTCTCATTGGGCAACCAATCTCCAGAATGTTTTTCTTTTGTGAAACTGGAATTCTGTATTCAGTAAATTCTATATGCATTAAGCAACTGCCCAGTGCCCCCTCCCCACAGCTGCTACAACCACCATTCTACTTTCTGGAGATGAATGTGACTCCTCTAGGCACCTCACGTAAAAGTGAAAGCACAGGCGGGGTGCAGTGGCTCCTGCCCGTAATCCCAGCACTTTGGGAGGCCAAAGCGGGCGGATCACCTGAGGTCAGGAGTTTGAGACCAGCTGTCTACAAAGTACCTCCGGCTCCTCACGTTAACACAGACATAATCAACATGGAGAAACCCTGTATCTACTACAAATACAAAAATTAGCTGGGTATGGTGGCGCATGCCTGTAGTCCCAGCTACTGGGGAAGCTGAGGCAGGAGAATCGCTTGTACCTGGGAGGCAGAGGTTGCAGTGAGCCAAGATCCCACCATCACTGCACACCAGCCTGGGTGACAGAGCAAGACTCTGTCTCAAAAAAAAAAAAAAAAAAAGAAAGAAAAGAAAAGAAAGTGTAAGCATAGTATTTGCCTTTTGCCTTTTTATAACTGGCTTATTTCACTCAGCACAATGTCTTCAAGGCTCATCCATATTGTGCATCAGAATTTCCTTCCTTTTTAAGCCTGGATAATATCCATCGTATGTATATATTACATTTTGCTTATCCATTCATCCATGGATGGACACTTGTTTTCTGTTTATTTGTTTTTTAAAAATATTTTACATTTCATTTCTCTCAGTTGACACATGAAAAGCTGTTGGAACATAAAATTTTACCACCAATTGTATGCCCCAGTTTGGGGTCTCACAGCACAGTGGATAATCTGGCATAATTGAGAATTGAGATTTCTATAATTTACAGACACTTGATAATGTATGCTTTAAGATTTGGAAAAAGTCAAGAAAATTATGCCACCTTTTAGGATAGGTCAACAATAATGGTTTGATTATAATTTTTCTTTCCAGATAAACAACAACAAAGCAACCCAGTTAAACTGTAAGTAGATTTCCTAGTAAAGGGACTAAACAGAGTGAAAAGAGCTTAGGTTCTCTTCTATAAACTCAAAGCTAAATGAGTTGGAATAAATATCTAACCCTCTATCTCCCCCGCTTGTGAAAGAAGGAGGGTGGACTAAAGGCTCATTTTGTTTCTCTCACTTGCTCGGTATCTGTGACCCTTGTCAGGGGCCATTTCTTCGCTCAAAGGGCATACAAGTGAACTTCTGCAGTTTCCTCACAAGTGCTCAGACTCACCTAACATCTGTCCTCTTGGAGAACAAATATCGATTTGGCAAAACAAAGTTCTAAATCAAAAAGATCTTCTGCAATAGAAAATAAATACATGCGAGCAGGAAATATGAGACAATGATTAGGAGTTAGTCGCTTTAACACACCTGAATGGTAAAGGGCGTATTCGCCGCTTGGAAAGTAAAAGGTGTTTTCAAGTGCAGCCCACAGTTCACTACCTCCATTTTCCGTCAGCCGTCCTTTCTGAGCTGTATCCACTCTTCAAAGGCCACATATATGTGTTTTAGACACAGGCACTGGGCCATAATTTGCTCTGTAATTCTAGATTTTATTTTCAAAATGGGAATTTTCAAGGGAGCAACTTGCATGCAGTATGCTTTTGGATAGTTCTAAAGGTTAAGTATAGTATCCAGGAATTTTAAAGCCAGGGACCTCTGAGTTGTCCCAAAGTATCTATTCATCACGAGCCTATCATTTCACCCCAGGGCTTCAGCTAAATATATTGCATATAAAAAGTAATTTCTTTTTCTAGCTCTGTCCTCCTAGGACCTAGTCAAAACTCCGTATGATATTTCTGAGGAACACCCTGCCTTCTCTTCTGCCACCCAGTTTCAGATTTTTATTTGTGTTACTCCTCGAAGTACAGAGATAATAGCTTCAAAATTGGAAACTCACAAAATGTTTCCTGTAAAATCCCTGCTTCTCTGGTCCACTTTATACCGCAGTTATAGAGCAGCCCGACCAGCAAGCTTTCCATGTGTGTCAGCAGTATTTCCCGTCCACTTGGTTAACCCGGTTAGACAAAATCTGGAAGAATGTCAGGTTGTCTTGGAAGCTAATGAACAGGAGTAGCTGATCCCACATCCCTGGAAACTAAAGGGCTTCTTTTCTACGTGTAAATCTCTAACCAACAACTCCTGGGCATTTAGTGACTAGGTTTGTGTTTTCAAATCAGGTTGTATGGCTAAATGTACTCTTTAAAAGAAAATATTACTATGCAATATTTTAGTGTTGTAGAATGAGGGTTTCGTTTCTCAGAGGATAGATTTCATCTCACCTAAATCGACTTTTCTTTGTGCTGCTGCCTCTCTTCCGAAGGACTCTCATTTTTCTCTTCCTGGTTCTATGTGGCTCTCTCAGTTCCTTAAAATCACTCTTATAAAATGGAAACAATTTAAAATGCATTCCAGGTCCTCATACGCCTATGGTCACGCCGTATTCCTGCATGGTTTTCATCACTAAAGAGTCCCCTTTGTCACTGTCTTCTGCCTGGTCAGTTGTCATGTTACCTTACAATGAAATTGTAGCACTGCTTTTATTGGAAGTCAGTATTCCCTCAACCCGCTTACACTGTGATCCAGCATCTACAATCTAATAGAGTCAAAGTCTCAAGAGAACAACATCAAAACCAACAAGGCAGAGTCCCTGAGTCATTTTTGCCCAAACCAGCATCTCCTAAGTAGAGCCTGATTTCACCAGTGGTAAAATGTCCGTGCACGAATATGCATAGATACCAACCTGGCTATGGAATGTTTGATCGGAATACTTCCAGGTTCACTACATATTTGTCTTTCCAGTATAATAGTGAGGAAATTTGTCTTAAGTTGACTCTCCAGATAAAGGATTTTTCTGAAGCCATTCTAGCTCTATTTCTGGTGTCTTTACAAATAGAGTCCTATGAAAGTGGTTCTGGGATGACTCAGTACAGATACTCAACTTATACTGCGGTTATGGTCCTGACAAACCCATCATGCCTTGAAATTATCCTAAGTCAAAAATAATGCATTTAATACACTGAATATCATAGCTTGGCCTAGCCTACGTTAAATGTGCTCTGAACACTTACGTTAGCCTTCTGCTGGGCAAAATAACCCAGTGCAAAGCTTATCTGGTAATAAAGGGTTGACTATCTTATGTAATGTCTTGAAAACCGTACTGAAAGTGAAAAAAAAAGGCTGCATGGGTGCTCAAAGTGTGGTGTCTACTGAGTGTGTATCACTTTTGCACCATAATCAAGTCAGAGAAATCTAAGTCAAATAATAAAAAGTCTGTACTAACGGAACGAAGGAGAGTTTCAGTCAATTAAAGATCTATATCAGGAAGAGAGACCAAGTAAGACTTGTAAAAAAAAAAAAGGCTTTCATGTAGCTGCAATGCTTGCACACATTTTTAAACCATTGTAAAAGAAAACTAAATAATTTCTGTGATTGGCCCGGAGGCTAATACACTGTTGGTTTTAGGCCTGCCTACAGGTGGGAGTGCTGCTATCACATACTTCATCGGCAATGATTTGTTTGGCCTGTGCATCACTGGAAATCGCTCTGAGTGGCAGCGCCTTCTGGTCGTCACTGCCATCAGCAAACATTTCCCAAATGCTTACTGAGCGCATGTACACCACTGTTCTTGGGTTGCCATTAGCTGTTTCCATCTGCAGTCATTTCCAAAACAAAACCTCATTGACTGATAAGATATCCAGCAGGAAACAAACATGTCAGCTTCTCTCTCATTTTTTTTTTTTTTTGAGACAGAGTCTTCACCTGTCTGCACCCCAGGTGCCGGAGTGCAATAGCATGATCTAAGCTGGCTGCAGCCTCTGCCTCTCAGGTTCAAGCGATTCTCCTGCCTCAGCCTCCTGAGTAGCTGGGATTGCAGGTGCGTGCCACCACACCGGCTAATTTTCATATTTTTTAGTAGAGACAGGGTTTCACCACGTTGGCCAGGTTGGTCTTGAACTCCTGACCTCAGGTGATTCGCCCGCCTTGGCCTCCCAAAGTGCTGGGAATACAGGCATGAGCCACTGCGCCTGGCCTAGCTTTTGTTTAAATGGCAGAATGATATGGTTTTTCTGTGTCCTCACTCAGATCTCATCTTGAATTCCCACGTGTTGTGGGAGGGACCCAGTGGGAGGAAACTGAATTATGAGGCAGGTCTTTCCCATGCTGTTCTTATGACAGTAAGTCTCACAAGATCTGATGGTTTTAGAAAGGGGAGTTTCTCTGCACAAGCTCTCTCTCTTTGCCTGCTGCTGTCCAGATAAGATGTGACTTGCTCCTCCTTGCCTTCCACCCTGATTGTGAGGTCTCCTCAGCCACATGGAACTGTGAGTTCTCCATGAAACCTTTTTCCTTTGTAAATTGCCCAGTCTCCGCTATGTCCCTATCAGCAGTGTGGAAACAGACTAAAACGCAGACACTACATTTCTACATATGTACGGTCTTCACTTTGCTACATAAGTATGACAAACATTTTTTTTCCCTTTTGAGTAAAGATTTAATTCCATCTATAAATGAACAAAAATAACTAGCAAATATTATTTAAAATAACTTTTATACAAGACACTTTCTACAAAATTACAGTCATTGTAAAGAATGCAAATTTAACCTTAATATATTCCTTTGTAGGATGAGCTAAATTAAGAACCAATGAAGTTTTAATTGCTTGGGGAGGGAGTAAAACAATAAGAAACCAAGAGAGCAAATGCTGTTTCAAATTAAATGAGGGTATAATTCAAGAAATTCTAATACCACAAATACACCTTCAAATATGATTCGCATTGGTTTTAGGTACAGCTCTCAATTCCTACCTCACCTCTATGTTGTGGGGGGAAAAATGACCAAGGGAGAAAAGAAATTGGTAATTTCAAAACTTTTTTAAAGAATACACAGTTGAAAGTTTACACAAAGTGCCCGAGTCACTCAAACTTTTAAAGATCTAACTTTCTCTAGAAGTGAATTGAACAACATTGCAGCAATAATCTATGACCCTTTAGTTAAGTTCTAAAGTTGGTACTTGGCTGTAATCCGAGAAACTTCAGAAGCCCCCAACCACAGCTAAAAGGCCAGCACATGCACTCGCACTTAATATACTTACTGGAATGGCTGGTAAGGGCTAATGGTGTTACCCGAGAGCCTACTTTACCTTCAGAATACCTTCACACTGTGGCAATGAAATAAAAGACAGGGGCGAATCTCTAAGCAAACGGTTTTCCTTGAGAATATATATAAAAATGGAATTGCAGTCCAGGGTATACACACAGACCACGTTGGTTTTGTGTGCCCTAAGAACAAAGGAAGAGGTTGGCGTTGTATTGGGAAGGAGGAGATGTTACGTAAATTGTTTTCAGAGTGAGGTCACTGGTGCCAGTGAAGCCTGCCGGGAGCTGGCAAGCCCTAAGGGTGAGGAATGATGGCAGACAGTTTTACCTTCACATTCTTAGGGTCAGGGCACGTCATTCGGGCAGCCTCTGGGCAAAACCGGTCTGAAGGTTCTAACTGCTCTTCTGGTAGCTGCCTTTCAAGACAGTTCCTGGAGTGGGCATTTTGCATCCTGCTTTTTACCAAAACCCTTTCACTCTGATTCGTTGGGTGTGACAGGAATAACTCCAATTCCCATAATCCCTTTGCAAGTACATACTAACAGAACCTGCAGGGATGTGAAGAGTCAGCCTCAGAGCACTCCCTTAACATAGTGGGCACATGTTTTTGTTCTAGAGGAGGCACTGAGACACAAAAAGCCATTTTATTCTTAGATACATGGCAACTTTGATGGCACAGCCAATGGCTAAAATGAGGCTTACTATTAATTGGATTTTAAAAGTAATATTCAGTAACTTTAGGGGTACACGTACACTGGCATTCCTGTACAATTGTTTTTGCTGCTAGTGTACTTTGCGTTTCGTGGCTTTCACACGGTAGTTTATTGCCATCATGACAGATATCTTTATTTCTTTCTGCTATGTGATTTTTAAAAGTCCTGGCGGACAGATGATTAAATTTAGCTATTTTTCAGTGAATTTAAACATTGCTGAAGAAAAATATTCTGATTTAACCCATATCACTGACAAATTAAGCAGTTAGAATTAAAATAAGAAGGCACCACTTTTCTGGAATAGTTTCTTTAATGAGAAAGTTAAGAACATGAGGCATGAAGGGTGGTACTTGCCTTCCACCGACAAAATGTAAGAAGGGCTTAGTCTATGACCTTTTCTTGGTGACATAAACGAAACGGTCTCGGTCATATCCGTTTCATGCCATTTCCCTGCTAATGTGCCATTCTTATACTTTGAGGTTTGGAATCACAGTAACAATAATACTGGAAAGGACTGCAAATGTAGCTTTGTCTTCAGAAAAGCAAACTATGCTACCTCATTCGTGTTTTACTGCAAAGGAGATTTTCAACATACAGTTGGCAGGGCTTAAAAAATGCTGGAGCTGCACTTTAGAAGTGTGGTTTTTGAAACCACGGCATAAATACAGATAAACTTTATATTCAGCCTTTAGTGTTTGCCAACCATACGGAAAAGGAGTATTTAAGGACCAGCAACTACCGTATTGCAGTTCCGGACCCCACATTTCTCCAAGGGTAAACACAAATAATTAAGGTAATTATTGTTTAAGTCCTCTGGCAGCAAAGTACGTTTATTTTAAGCAATAGATGTTCAAAAAGATGTTTGAAAATGTGTGGCTCTACCTGAACCACAATTGGATAAGGAAAGAGAAAAAAGTGTATCTGCAGCAAGATTTTTACCAGCCTGCCGCAGCCTTTCTTGCCCATGTAAATAGTTTCGCTGCTGAAAAGCTGAGTCATTGCTTTTTCCAACAATGGTTTCTCACTAAGTAAAAGAAAACGATCTTTTTTCCCCGGAAGCCAATACACAGAGGCTGTTAATTAGTTTGTCTATGGGTGGCATTTGAGACTCTCCCAGGCCAAGCATTCTCCATTGTGGCTGAAGAATCAAATTACTCCCAGCAAGAGGCCTCATATGGCCCCTAGCCTGCCAGCAACGCCCCCAGCCCATTTTGGATTCTGCAGAAAGAGGAATTTGAAGGACTATTAAACACTCTGTAAAATGCTCACAACAGATCACCGTAAAGCCACACAGTGCAGGTGTTTCTGTAATTGGAAAAATGCTGTGTTCAATGGCCCTCACACTCGCCCTCTTCCCGAGTACTCCTTTGGGTTTTACAAAGCCATTCAGGAAACCTAAGTGCTGACTGGACTTTTCTGAAATTTCAGGCCTCCACATTTTGTCTAAAGTCAAGAGATGGGTTTTGTTTTTCCACCAACCTTTTCTTAAGGAGCTGACATTCCCATCAGGAAGATGGGCATTTACAGTTCTTGGAACAAGGCTGTTTGAAATCAAACACTCCAGAGGCATGGAAAGTTCATACATGAGGGATTAAGGAATGTGTTGTATGCCAAACATGTTGCAAATGGTACACACCCCTTTATTTCTGGAACGACTTTACAATTTTGAGATAACAATACTTAGAGTCATCCTTAGATTAATCCAGACAACATGACTGCGTGCTTTATCTGAATCTTGCTGCTTCCACTAGAATGTCTTAGATGGCTAACACTGCCCTTAATTTCTGTTGTGTTAGCAGGTAACATGCTGATAGAAACTGTAAAGACCCCGTGAAGGAAGCCTAACCTCTGGGCGTTTAGCAGGCAGAGTGCTTTCATTTTGCACTTCGCTCCTCAGCTGCGTAACACCTTTGTTAGGTGAGCCATGCTCTCGGACTGCTGCAAGAAGCACCTTGTTTTTCATGCTGCCTTTTGCAGTCTGCAATATGCCTCATTGCTAAAAAGCTCCCTCTTTTCTGCTTGCATGTGATGAGTCTGTGAAGCAAGGGGTTCTCTTTGTACAACTATCCAGACCCACTGGTGCATTTGAAGGCTGAATACCTTCATTGTGAAGAACTGCTCCTACAGAGAAATGGCTTTCCCTGAGAAAATGGCTCAGTGCTGACGAAGTCTCCATTAGGAAGTGGCTTCTTCCCAATTTAATTATTTGCTTTAGTGCAGGCTGATGATAAATAACAATATAAGGTACAGATCAAAGACTCCAAATATTAGAACGTGGACTACAAAAGATGCATTTCCAAGCTTCCCAACTTTCCTTTCCAGAGATTAGGGAACAAGATAGCAGACCATGCCCATGCCTCATCCCACTCATCATCAAGTAGAAACACTGGAGGGATTGGAAGTTAGTTCAGCTGATAATAAAACTAAAATAAAAATTTTAAATGTATCACTTATGAAAGTGATCTTTCAGAGAAGACTGAAAATTAGACCATTTCCACTCAATATAAGCAAAAGTAGGAAAGACCCCCCCTCGTGAATTCCTAGAGTCACCTCTATAAATTATAATGTATAATAAATACAGTCAACAAGGATGACACTATATTTGATTTTGATGCTGAGGCTTCTCACTAGGAATGTCGACTATTTGTCTTTATGGCGTATTATGGTGTGATGACAAACTCTCCTTGTACTTCGAAGTGGTGAAAATTAAACCTAAGTGACTAAAATATTATTCAAATCTGATAGCAGCCTTTGGACACTTTATCTGTCTTGCTCATTTTATTGTTTATACATTACCTCATGTACTGGTCATTTTTATTTTATATATACATATGAATTAATAGATGGATATCATATAAATTTTTCCCATATGAAATTATCTTTCATGAATACAGAAACTGCCAAATAGAATGATAAATATATGGGGGATATTTTAATAATATGTATGGCTTGGTATGCAGGCCACTTGTCTAATAATACTTTAGTGCAGATGTATTGAAGTATATTTATGAATATGTGGCGTATCATTGCAGGACAAAGATTCATTTCCTTGTTACAGATGCCACTAGTTTCATTTCATGAGTGCATTTCATCAGTTTGCTGCCATTTCCTTGAAACTAGCAAACGAATCTTCTTATTTTTAATTGATAAATTGCAGTTTTACCTGAGTATACTTGCTGAGAGATGTCTTAACAAAGTGAATATGTGAGTTTGAGTTCAGATTGCAGATAAACATTTCACCGTGCATCAGAAAATGAGCAGCACTAAAGGTGATATAGCAGTTTTTGTTCAAGTAAATCAAGTTTGAAAGATAATAACATTCAAAACAATTGATCTTCTTAGAGTAACATTTTAAATCGTAATTATGATGTGATTTTTTGAAGGAGAAATAAAAGGATTTTGTTTTTTACTTTATCCTTGCAAATACAGGTATGTTTCATTGGGCACAATAGATGAATTCTTATATAGCTGTTTCTGTCCCAGTAAATTATTTCAAGGGTAAATTCCTGAAGGAAGAGTGCTAATTATAGGAATCTGATGATGTATTGTTTTGTTAATATAGAACATAGTCTTCTTGTTAAATGTGGCTTTTTGCTTTAAAATTGCTTTTAAGGTGGATTTGAATTGAGTACAGTTTTTTATGTATAATGTTGATTGTTTGTATTAGTGAAAAGCCTCAGCCAAATGACGTACAGGACGTGGGAAACACAAATTGCCTGAAGTCCTCCATTTGCCTCCAAGAGCAGCACTGTATACACTAATAGCTTGTGCAGGGCTAGTGGTTAGCATGTTTATATTTCACAAGCAGTTTTACCTAACTCCTAGTTATTGGTACTAAAAGCAATATTTATAAAAATAAATAGAAATTATAAGCTTTGCCTGCTTAAACACATAAATGAAGAAGTCGAAAATAAGTGAGTGTTCAAGGCAGGGAATTGCACATAGGAAATTGGAATAGGCCTTTTAATAATGAAAGTACTTTTTTTTTCAATTTCAAAACGTTTATCATATACATATACATAAGAAAAAATATGCAATATGAACCAAAAATGTGTTACAAATGGGATCTTTCATGTGTGATGATGAAAACACAAATGTATGTATTTTATTGAACCTGTCTACTTTCTTTACTCATGTGTCTTTCTATTTTTATTGTGCGATATTGTTTAAATTTTATTGTAACGCCTGCATTAAATTTTTTGAAATATACTGAAATCACAAAGACACATAGATGCACATAAAGAAGTATCACTAAAAGGTAACAGAATAAATAAAGAGTACTAAACATGTGAGAATCATCCAAAATGAGGCAGGAAAATGGAAACAGAAAAAAAAATAAATGGGACAGAAAGAAAACATCTTCTAAGACGGTAGCCTTAAACCAATACACATCGGCACATTAATTAAAGTACCCTGAGCACAGCATGTAAAAAGAAGAAATTATTATTGTAAATAAAAATTAATCCAGGAACTGATCAATTAACAGCAATATGCTGTTTAAATAAACGCACTTGAAATATCAAGAAAGACACTAGTGGAATGTTCATGAAAAGAAACCTGGAGCCTGAGAAAGCAGTCAGCATAAAGAAACTGGTGCGGCAGCATTGTTTTAAAAAGGTGGACTTCAAGACAATCAGTAAGCCAAAAATAAAGATAAAAGTTTCATGATCATAAAAGTACAATTAAACAGGAAGCAAAAACAATATTAAATGCACCTAATGACAGTGTTTCAAAAATTTGTGACGTAAAAACTGACAGAAGTGAGGACAGAAATGGGCAAACAGAGATTTTAATATCTCTCTTTTAGTAACTGATAGAAAAACTGAGAAAAATGTAAGTAATAATGTGGAAGATTTAATCAACTCCATCAATCAAACTGACCTGATTGACCTTTCTAGAACATTGTAACTTCAGAATACACATTTTCAAGTGAACATGGAACTTTCATCTTGATAGTTCCATTATATGTTAGTTTGATCAATAAATCAAACCTTAATAACCTTTATAGGATCAAAATCATTAAAAAAGCATATGTTCTGATCTCATTATAGCAGTACTAAAATAGATATCAAAAATAATGAAACAGCTAGAAAATCCCCAAATACTTTGAAATTAAACAACAAATTTCTGAATTACTTAGGTCAAAGAAGAAAAGCAAGGGAATTTAAAACATTTTATATTCAATTATTTTGAAACAAATATTAGAAAAGAAGTCTAAATAATCATCTCAGCTTATAATTAAAAAGCTACAAAATTAAGAGCAAATTAAACCCAGGAGGTCGAAAAAAGGATCCGATAAAAATGAAAGTAGAAATAAATAACATAGAAAAACTGACAGTGGAGAAAATCAGCAGAGACAAATCTAATGCTTTGAAAAGACTGACAAAAACTGAAGAACACTTAACAAAATTGATCAAGCAAAACAATAAAATAAAATAATTTTCCAGTATGAGGGATGAAGGAGGGGAGGTCACTGTATACCACATAAATCCAAAATCCTTAGGCCAATTAATTCAACAAATTAGATGAAATGGAAAAAAAAAAAAAGAGAGCATCTTTTTTAGGACACAAGTCACTGAGATGGACTCACCAAGATATAGAAAAAAAACAGGTGTGTATATTGGATTCATAATTTTAAAAAGGTATTAATGGCTCATTGGTAAATTCTATCAAATATTTTGTGAAGAAATAATACCAATCTTATAAACTCTATCAGAATATAGTGAAGGAAGAAAAAAATTCATAACTTGCCTAATAAAACTACCACATAATTGATATTAAAATCTGACAAAGATCTTAAAAGGAAGGGAAATTAAAAACAATATTCTGTCTGTCATAAATATATACTGAAAATCTTAAAAAATATGTGAGAAACTGGAATCCAGCAATAGGTCAAAAGTACTCCAGGATCTAAGACTGGTTAAACACTCAAAAATCTATCAGTTATTCACCACGTTCACATAATAAAGGAAAAAGCATATTACTTTTTCAAAAGATGCAGAAAGATAAATTTTCTAAAATTACTAGCGTTTAAGTTTTAAATACCATGTAGAACACTAGGAATAAAGAGAAATTTCTTCATGTGATAAAGGACATCTAACAAAACCCTAAAATTATCATACAAAATTATCATAGTAAAATCTGTACAATTAAAATGTATACAACTCACTGAATATAAGTCAAACCCCCAAAATATGACTAATTAAATGTTTTAATGTTTTGTGTGTACCTTAGGTGTGTTCATGAGTTGTTTCGTGGAAGCCGTTTTAAACACCTGTTAGGTTAGGCTCATTAATGTGTCTCTGAAATCACTTTTAATAATTTTTAATACTTTTAATAAGTTTTTTGAATGATAAATATGATTTACCAGGAGATGCTTTGTGTCTTCTAATTTTGTTTTAGAATTTTCTGACTGTAATTCTGCCAATATTTGCTTTATTTATTTTAAACCTGAGTTATTAAATGCATTGAAGTTGATTATGTAAGTGGCCGTAAAATTTCCCTCCTAAATTCATGCCTTTATGATATGCCGTGGCAAGTCCTTCCACCCACGGAGACTCCGAGTCTTGCTCTACCTCTTGACTTCAGCCTTGTGCCTCGTTTTGACAGGCGGGACATTAGGAAACGTGATAATGGCAGAAACCTTAAATTCCAAGTGTTTTGGTTTTCCCATTTCTAGCTGCTCTTGGGATTCCTGTTAACACTTACGTGAAGAGGCCATGGACAGATTGTTCGCTCCTGAGACAGGTGACCCTGTCCCTCTAGTCACACAAGCTGAAAATCACCCACTGAATTGTGAGCTACGTATGTGATTGTTTTAAGTCACAAAGTTCTGGGTGTCTGTTACATAGCAACATTTTCTGATATGAAGAAATGAGTTTAAAATTGTAATAACCTCCTTTTGAACGGACAGTTTCCTAATTATTAATGCCCTCCCTTCACGCTATGCTCATTGATGTTAATAGAGCTACCTTGCCTTATTTTGGTTAGTATTTGTGTGATTCATCTTTCACCATAATTTTATTTTTAGTCATTCTCTTTTTTCTTAGTACATTGCTTGTGAAAATACATACATTTTTGACAATTTGTTACATTTAATCATGGGAGATGACTTTGATCCTGTGAATGAGATGTTCGTCGACATCCACTGTGGTATTCCTTCATTTTTCCTTTCACTTCCATCTCTTTGTATTCTATTTGTTACGTTTTCTATACCGTTTTTCTCTTCACTGTATTTTCTCTTCCTTGAATTCATTTTAAATTTAACTTGATTTAGAAGTCACATAGTAAAAATCTATTGTTTTATTGTGCTGTGCTTGAAAGTTTTTATCTATAAGCATGTTTCGAAAAATCTAAAATTATTGTTATCCTATATACATCTTCCTCCTGAAAATGTACACACTTTAGAATGCTTTTGGCTCTAATCACCCACACAAGCTTATATTTTATTCTTACCCTGATTTTACATACTTACATATTTTATTCTGGAAATTAAATATTTTTAACATAATATATGAAAAATATTCTTTTAGGTTTACCCATGTTTACCAATTTCTTTGCCTATTCCTTTATGAATCTCAGGTATCGCTTTTGAGTTTATTTTTCTTTCTTGGAATATATATTTGGAAGTTGCTTTATAATAAGTTCTGCTATAGTTAACTTTCACAATTCTAATTTATCTCAAAATTTATTTTCCGCTTCAAATTTTATTCTTTAAAGATAACTTGAAAAAATATGAATGTGTAAGTTATAAGTTGTGTACACATATTTTTACTGCCTTCTGGCATAGGATATTTGCTATTGAAATTCTGTCAATTTAACTTTCGTCTGTTTATTTTTTAAATAAGTTATTACTTTCTTTACTTTCTGACTAATACTCTTTCTTCATTATTATTATTTTCTATTTTACAGAGTTAAATGTTGACATTTCCACAAATGGCACAAAAGCAATGGTAGGGAAAGTTTTTTGACAACTTAACTTAGATCATAATATTTGTACCAAACTGCACTGGTAGTCATTATATCATTCATCACTGGACACGAGCAGTAATATATGAAATAAAAGACAGTTTTGGCCAGGTGCAGTGGATCACGTCTGTAATTCTAGCACTTTGGGAGGCCGAGGCGTGTGGATGGCCGGAGGTCAGGGGTTCAAGACCAGCCTGGCCAACTTGGTGAAACCCCATCTCTACTAAAAATACAAAAATTAGCTGGACATGGTAGCATGTGCCAGTAATCCCAGCTACCTGGGAGGCTGAGGCAGGAGAATTGCTTGAACCCAGGAGGTGGAGGTTGCAGTGAGCCAAGATCGTGCCACTGCACTCCAGCCTGGGTGACAAGAGCAAGACCTCATCTCAGGGAAAAAAAAAAAAAAAAAAAGTTTTACTGCATGATATACTTGATGAAACAGTGAAAATTATTAATTTTATTGAATCTCAACCCTTAAGTACATGACTTTTTAAATAATATTTTATTTTTACATGTAACAACTTAAAATCTTATTTTACTTTTTAAATGCATTGGGATTCTCTTCAGTAATTTTTAAGAGAATAAATAAATCTTAACACCAATAAGTTTGAGAACTTCTTAGATGAATCTAAATTAGATGCAATTTAGACAATTTTATTTTTATTCTGTCTTCATCTATTTACCTCCCTGTACTTAGGTCTGTATAATTTTCTCAAAAAATTTTTTTGGATCACTAATTCTCTCTTTAGTTGTGTCTAATTTTTTCCTTAATCTTCTCATTGAATTTTAAATGCCAATCACTTTTTCATATAAAGGCATTTTAGATTCTGTGTCTCATATTTCCACTCTATGAAGTCTTTAGTGTTAAAAATCTGATAGGCTGTAGTTCCTCATACATTATTATTATTTTACTGTTAAATACTGCCTGTCCAAACTTAATTCCTAGGAACTCTGAGGAGCCTGGGTTGGGAATGGTATCTAATAATGATATTCCTTTACTCCTGACAAGAACCCAAGAGGGGCTAGCCAGCTGGGAGCACTGTAAGTTTATGTTTATAGATGAGATTTCCCCTGATTGTGCAGAAAATGTAAATTCAAACCCTATATTGTATGAGGAAAGAACTACCAATTTTCAGAGGAAAAATTACTATTATTTTTAAAAATCACATGGAATGTACTAAGGCCAACTATTTTCTGGGTGGATACCATTTAGAGCAGGGGTCCCAGGAACGAGTTGCAATTTTTTTGTCAAAAGCAACCTGTTTTGAGGAAGACAGCTTTTGAATGGGAGGATGGTTTTCAGGATGAAACTGTCCCACTCAGATCAGCAGACGTTAATTAGATTCTCATAAGGAGCACGCAACCTAGATCCCTCACATGTACAGTTCACAATGGACTTCAGGCACCTATGAGAATCTAATGCCACCCGCTAATCTGAGCAGAGCTCAGGCAGTAATGCTCACGCCTGCTGCTCACCTCCTGCTGTGGGGCCCGGTCCCTAACAGCCAATGGATGGGTACTGGTCAGCAGCCGAGGGGGTTGGGACCCCTGATTTAGAGGACAATTTTCAGCCTAACAAAGGTTACTGAGGTTAGGGCACCATTAGGTGTCCTGAATTTATGCAGCATTCAGAGATTTAGAGTCTCCTGGCTGCCAGTGTCTCATTTCCATCAAAGCTCTCTGTTCCTGCCAAAGACATTTGCATCCAGGACAGCCCCAATCTTGGAATTTATTTACCACTCTGGGATCAGCTTTCTCTTTTGGGAGTGGGAGAAACAGAGTAGGGAGGCCCTTCGGGATGTCCCTTACCTTCTTGTAAACTCAGCAATGCATTTAAAATTTATGATCGATAATGCACCCCAGCGTCTATATGTTTTATGCCAGAAAGGGGTTTCAGAGTATCTACCTCGCCACTCTGATGGAAATAAATCTATATGCCTTGGTACTTAGGTGTTTTCTGAAGTAATGTAGGTATGTGACTAGTTTTGTCCTTGTGTCTGTGCCCTTATATTGAGAAATTATATATAATTAAATTTACCTTAAATAATAAAAGAAATATTATTTGTGATTTAAATAATACAAATATTTAAGAAATATTATATAAGGCCCTGAAAGCAAGGATGTTGTGAAGCGTGTGTCTTTTGCTGCATTGGAAAATTTTAATCAAACTAACAGTTAACCAAGATGATCTCATTTACAAAGTTATTTCACTTGAGTTAGGCAAACTTGAACGCTTCCTGGTTTCAGGCAACCAGAGAAGAGAAGAAAATTACTGTTTGAGGAATTTGGGCCCCAGGAAACATGATTCACTGTGTACCTGCTTTATAGGAAAAATAAATTTATACAGCTGTGAACAAAACCACTATAATTTTCGAAACTCTCTCATTTTCTGAAGCATTCCATTTCTAAGTCTGCTCTGAGTCGTCTGGCTCATCAGAACAAAACAAACATTGAGGCTCTCGCCTACTGTATTTTAAACTAAGTGATAGGTTGGAAATTACAGTGCTGACGGGCCTGATAGGGTTAGAATGCTGACACTCGGATAATCCCACTGTTTCTTTTTAGCCCATTCAGTGCATGTGGCTTGATGTAAACAGTGTAATATCACCTGCCTCCCTCTGCATACCCATTAAAAAATGCAAATAAATCCTGGCTTACTTTGACTTTAATGGTTATGGTGTCTGCTTTTTGTGTTCTCTACTGTCTGAGCATTGCTCTAATTCCATTCAAAGTCTGGCCTTCTAAAAACTTTAACTTTCTAGAATGCAACTTATATATATATATGTATACACATATATATTATACAACTAGGATGTTTATCTTGCTTTCAGTCGACAAGTATGGCCCATCGACTGCCTGCATTGATTACTTGATTTGTGGTGAAGGAATAACAAGGTAATCCAAAGTCAGAGTATTCCTTTTACAATACTGCTTGCAGAAGTAAATCCTGGAAGCTTGGAGTTTCCTTTTTAAGGTTATATATCTAATGAACTTTGATGAACCAGAAAAGTTTGTATTTTTTTTTTTTTGGATGTGGGGTCTTCCTTCATCACCCAGTCTGGAGAGCAGTGGCATGATCATAGCTCACTGCCACCTTGAAATGCTGGGCTCAAGTCATCTTCCCACCTCAGCTGCCCAAGTAGCTAGGAGTAGTGGTGTGCATCACATCTGGGTATTCTTGTGGTATTTTTTATTTTTATTTTTTTTAGAGATGGGATTTTGCCGTTGCCCAGGCTTGTCTCAAATTCCTGGCCTCAAGCAGTCCTCATGCCTGAGTCTCCCAAGTCACTGGGATTACAAGCATGAGCCACTATTCCTTGCCTTGAATTTTTGTTTTTAATGTTATATTTCCAATGAAATTTGGTGAGCCTGAAAAATTAGAAATTTTTAATAATACAAACAATAGAATAAACCAAATACATAGAATAATTTGGGCTACTGAAATAAAAAGATTCACTTCGATAGTTAAATATTTAGGTTTTATATTTAACCTAGTTTACAGACAGATCAAAGATGTTTTTCATAATAGAACACAATATGCCATATTATGTAATTGTTTGACTAGGAGATTGGTTCTACTTAATGTTGTATATTTATGTTTACATATGACAAGACTCCTTGATTACAAGGATTAAATACCCAGGAAGCCACTTCTGCCCCTCCATGAGCAGAAATATTTCCCCTTATTCTCCTCAGGACTCTGAGCTAGCAGGTATAGAGATACTCTTTGGGACCTTCTGGCACTTTCTTGTGGACTCAATAATGCATTTTGATGTTTATCGTTGTAATTTACCTGGCGTCTGGGGATGTTTTTATGCTAAGAAGGCATTTCAGAATCTGTGTTTCGTCATTCTGACGGAAATGCAGGTTGGACCACACCATGTCTAGGTATTTTTCTGAAATAATTTCTAAATGCAATTTAAGGGCACACACACAGTAATTAAACTATGCATGTTGTTTTATCTGTTCTGAGGACTTGGAGTTTGGTTCCTTGCATGATCAGACAAGCCATTGCATAGAGCTCATATACCCCAGAAAATGTTCTGATGATTCTTCAGTGTTGATCCAGGAAGGTATGCCCCTATGGGACTATTACAGACTGAATTGTATTCCCCCCAATTCACACGTTAAGGCCCCAATCCCCAGTGTGAGGGCATTTGAAGGCAGGGCCTTTACGGAGATCATTATGTGAAATGAGTCCACAAAGGTGGAGCGTAATTCAATAGGCCTGGTGTCCTAACAGGAAGAGAGACTCTAGAAATGAGTGTGGTCATAGAGAAAGCGCCCTGTGAGAAGGCGGCCACCTGCAAGCCACGGAGGGCATCTCAGAGGAAACCACCACGAGGGGGCCTTGATCTTGGATGCCCAGCCTCAGAACCACGAGAATGTCCACTGTTTGAAACACCCCACCCAGTCTGTGGTATTTTTTTTATGACAACCCCAGTCAACTAATAAAGGGGTGCTCTAAAATAAATAACTGTGATGCACAAAAGATATTTTCCAATCATTTATTTCATTGTTTCTTAACCTATGTGGCATAAATAGCATAGATGTTCATGGACTTGATTTCGTTACTAAATGATGATAGATACAAAGTTCTCACTATAATCTACTGTGCTCCACTGTGCTTTATTATTATTATTTAAGACAGCATCTCGCTCTGTCGCCCAGGCTGGACCAGGCCGGATGGAGTGTAGAGGTGCGATCTCGGCTCCTGCAACCTCCACCTCCCTGGCCCAAGGGATTCTCCTGTCTCAGCCTCCGGAGTAGCTGGGATCACATGCACCCGCCAACACGTCTGGCTAATTTTTTGTATTTTAGCAGGCATATCTTGTTTCATTGTGCTTAGATTTCTTACACTTAGAGATATTGTAATTTTACAAAGGAAATGTTTGTGGCAACTCAGCATTGAGCAGTTCTATTCATTGGCACCACTTTGCCAACAGCATGTGCTTACTTCCTGTGTCTGTCACATTTTGGTAAATCTCTCAATATTTCAAACGTTTTCATTATTATTCTATCTGAGTTAGTGATCTGTGGTCAGTAACGTTTGAGTTTACTATTTGGAGCACCAGGAACGCTGCCTGTTTCAGATGGTGAACTTAATCAATAAACGCTGTGCATGTTCTGACTGCTCCACTGACCAGCGGTTCCCCCGTTTCTCTGTCTCTCCTTGGGCCTTCCCAGTTCCCTCGACACAGCAGTGTAAAACTGACCACTTAATAACCCTACAGCGTCCTCCAAGTGTTCAAGTGAAAGGAAAAGTCGCACATCTCCCACTTTAAGTTAAAAGCTAGACATGATTAAACTTAGTGAGGAAGGCATGTTGAAAGCCAAGATAAGCTGAAAAGGCCTCTAGTACCAAACAATTAGCCAAGTTGTGGCTGCAAAAGAAAAGGTCTTTAAGGAAATTAAAAGTGCTAACCTAGTGGACACATGAATGATAAGAATGCAAAGCAGCCTTCCCGTTGATAAGGAGAAAGCTGTCACGGTATGGATAGACCAGCACAGCCACAGCATTCCATTAAGCCAAAGCCTGATCCAGACCAAGATCCTAACCCTTCAATTCTATGAAGGCTGAGACAGTGAGAAAGTTGCAGAAGAAAAGCTGAAAGCTAGCAGAGATTGTTGGTGCAGGAGGCTTAAGGAAAGAAGCCATGTTTGTGACATAAAGTGCGAGGTGAAGGAGCGAGTACTTGTGTAGAAGCCGTAGAATTATCCAGAAGGTCTGGCGAAGATCATGATGAAGGTGGCTACAGGAAACAACAGATTTTCAGTGCAGACTAAAGACCTTTCTCTTGGGAGAAGATGCCATCTAGGACTTTCATAGCTACAGAAGAGAAGTCAAGTCAATTCCTGACTTTAAAGCTTCAAAGGATAGACTGAGTCTTTTGTTGGGGACTAATGTAGCTGGGGGTGGTAAGTTGAAGCCAATGCTCATTTGCTATCCTCAAAATCTTGGGGCCTTCAGATTTATGCTTAATCTACTCTGCCTGTGCTCTATAACTAGAGCAATACATCCTTTATGATGGCACATCTGTCTCACTCTATGCTTTACTAAACAGTTTAAGCTGACTGCTCAGAATAAAGGATTTCTTTCAAAATGTTACTGCTCATTGACAAGGCACCTAGTCACTGAGAGCGCGGACAGATGTGTACAAGATCAGTGTTGTTTTTATGCCTGTTAACACAACATTCATTCTACAGCCCACGGATCAAGAACTAATTTAGACTTCCAGTCTTATTATTTAAGAATTACGTGGGCTGAGTGTGTGGCTCATACCTGTTATCCCAGCCAGCACTTTGGGGAGACTTAGATGGGCAGATGACTTGAGGTTAGGCGTTTGAGACCAGCCTGGCCTACATGGTGAAACCTCGTTTCTACTAAAAATACAAAAATTATCCGGGCATGTGCCTGTAATCCCAGCTACTCAGGAGGCTGAGGCAAGAGAATTTCTTGAACCTGGGGAGAAGGAGGTTGCAGTGAGCTGAGACTGTGCCACTTTACTCCATCCTGGGTGACAGAGAGGAACTCCATCTCAAAAAAAAAAAAAAAAAAAGAAAAAAGAAAAAAAGAATTACATGTTGTAACCCTGTGGCTGCCCTAGATAATGACTCCTCCGATGGATCTGTGCAAAGTACACTGAAAACCTTCAGGAAAAAAGTCATTATTTTAGATGCCACTGAGAACATTTCTTTCTAAAGTTTAATCACATAGACTCATCTTTAACAGGGCTAGGACTTTCACAACAATTAAGAATACAGTCTCAATAGTCTTGCAAGTCCAAACATGAATTCCAGTTTCAAATCATGGTAATCTATTTGATAATTAAGATACCAGCTTAAAATGAAGCAAAAACATATTTTGTTAGCTTGCAATCCCCCAATTTTCTATTTTGCTTTTTCAACGTGGACAATTTCATTTTGTTTGTCTAGCTTTCCCTTTTAAATGATTTTTCTTTTCACACACTTAAATATATACTTACCAGTTTCAAACTCTCATCTCTTTATTGCAAAGCACTAAATATGATCACAGTCCAATTAGAGCAGTATTTAACTAGGTCACTAGGATCAAAGCCGTGAAGGGAGAGGAGGTGTTGCTTTCCTAGTACGACTGAACTACTTTGCTGGATCATCTGTCTTATCTGAAACGAGATATATACTGTAGTTATAAGTGGACTTAACATCATTTTACCTTCTCTTAGAGTCTTATCAAGAAGTGGGTATTTGGGCTTTCATGTGACTCAGTGTGAGAGAAGAGGCCAGGGAAAGAGAGTGTTGATTGCTGAGTAAGTGGTCTCACTGCAGAAGACCCACCCACCCTCACAGTGATGATAATCCAGCAGCTGTTACACGCTAATTTGAAAACAAATTATTATAGACCTTGGAACCTTTCTCAGCTCAAAGCAGACTTGACATTTAACTGCATGTGAGGACAGCAATAAATCATGTTAGATCAAAAGGTCTACTAGTTAACAGCTAAAAAAAGGATTGTAGTGTTTTTGCTCCATTTTAGTCTGAACTCTCTCTAGAGGGTAGGTAGTGTAATAGGAGCAAGCAACTTTGTCCGTGTACAGATTTTCATGTGTTTTACATCCAGACTTCGAAACCTTGCTTACCATTTTCTCTCAGGTCCAATTCATAAACCTGATATTTATAAATTTAAGAATCAAATTGCAGATCACTTAAAGCTGGATGTGTAGGCTGAATTGTGAACTCATGATGAAAAGAGCTTGCACTGAGATCAGGAGTGTACGGTTTTCATATTGGAGAAAATGCAGCTAAGGTTTTTGTCACTTGATTCAATAGGAAATAAAATGTTATAGGATGAGTTTGAAGATGCAAACTGATTTCAGTGAATATTCATAATTAATAAAGGCTTAACTTGGTTAGGTGATACGATTCAGGGCATTTTAGATGTTTCCTGAAAAAGAAAAAACACCTACATGCAATTTGACACCTGGAATATTTCAGAAAATTTTTACTTTGGCTATGTTTCACTCACAGAGGGAGATAGGAAACCAAGGCCATAATGAGGTAATTAATCAAATTAAACACGATTATGCTTTCAATTCCCTGTATCCCTCTCTGTGCTAATAGATACAGACATTTCTGAAAGCACTACAGAAAAATGCTATCATTGTACTTACAAAGGAGAAAAATGTTACATTGCTTAAAAGTTTGCAAAAGCAGTTTTAGTATTCTTAGGTAATTGATAACATGGGCAGTGACAGAAAAATTTGATATTTAACATTTTGCCCAGAGGTCCCAAATTAACCTAGAATCAAGTGTGAGGCAGTCTCTAAGGTAGAGGAATCTGGAGTAGCATATATTTAAAGTAGTCTCAAAATTCTCACTTTTCTAGTGAGAGTTTTAATTTGAGAGTATGGATATCTGTTTAATTGTATCAAATTATTAAACCAGAATATTTCTAATTTTAGAGAGAGCAGAAAGTTTATCCTTAGGATTCCTATGCCTCAATCAAATAATGAATGGACAAAAACGTTCACGGAATTTATTATAACGCTTTTATTCCTTTCTAATAACCTAAATGGATTATCTCAAGCTCCTGAAGCCAAATTATAGCAAGAAAAACATATTGTCCTACAGATAACTGTTTAGTAAGTGGACAAGAGAGCCGTTCACTGCAAGCAACCTCCTTGAAGGACGTTAGCGGAACTGCAGTGTTGGCAAAGGGTAAGTGGAAAGGTCATCTGAATGATTTCTCATAATCGAATTCTACCAACATAGTCCTTGACATTTTAATGTAGTTATTTATTTAAAAATTCTTATGCATTTATAATGCACAGACAGAATTTGGAAATAAAGAGAAAGGATAGTCCATTCATCAAGAGAGTAATTGCATGTGAAAACCTGAGTCAGGACCTGATACTTTGAGGCCATGATTAGCAGGTCTCTTTGCTGGAATGGAAGCTTCATTTATAAGAACAATGAATTGCACATGTTAGAATTTCTGCAATACCACTTATACATTGTGGACTTTATCTTAAAGAAGCAAGAGTAGTTGAAGATACTTGAGTAAGAGCGTGACATGGTGAGAGTCGTGTTTGCAGATCATCTGGCAGCTGCACGCAGATTTTGTTGGCATGGAAAAGACCGGGACCTGGGAGATTAGTAATTCATTTTTGCTGAAATCTAGCAAAGGAAGCACATGGTATTGGTCATGAGAATGAAAAGAATGGATGAATATGGGAAATATAAGGAGGAATTGACAACACTTAATGGCTGAAGTTTAAATTTGAAGTTGATAGCTCCAAAATGTTAATTAGCCTCTGTTATTAGAAAAATTATACTATGTGGACAGAGCAAGTAAACTGTGAGAGATGAAATAATTACAACAGAGTATGTGGGCTCTGATGAACATCGACTTGGACAGTGTCTTGTCTCAACAGTGTGAAGAACCTTGGGCAAGTCTCATGTCTTTCAGAGAGTCTTTTCCTTAAACTTACAAAATAGAATCATAACAATGCCTGCCTGTCAGGTTTTTTGTGAAGATTAACGAAGATAGCCCATGTAAAGTGCTTGGCACATAATGTCTCAATAAGTGTCTGTAACTTGTCATTGCTCTTCTGGTGCTAGTTACTATTGTGCTTTTTCAATCAGCCAAACAATCCACGAAGGGAGAAGGAGACCTGCTGTGACCTAAACATACCTATCCTGTGGAATACTCTAACAGGCTGCTGGAGATGCATGATTCACACAGCCTCTAGCTTCAGATACAGAATTGAGAAGTATGTTCAATTAAAATAGGGTACAAGTTCACATGATGGGAGTGAATGTTTCACTACGATGACATAAGATAAAACAGGAATCAGATATCTAGTTTTCCTTTGCAAAGCAACTGGTGAAATCCCAGTCACACACCAGGGGTTCCGACAGCCATGTCTCAGGGAAGGAGTCTGGAAATGCACATGCCGAGGTAGCGGATTTCCTTCCTTAAGGATGCCAAGACAGCAAGTCCCAGAGAGTTTTTTTCTTTTGCTTTTTCTTTCGCTTTTTCTTTCCATGGTTTTGGGGGTAGAGGTGGTTTTCGGTTACACGGATAAGTCCGTTAGTGGTCATTCCTAAGATTTTGGTGCACCCATCACCTGAGCAGTGTACTCTGTACCCAATAAGTAGTCTTTATCCATCACCTCCCTTCCAACCTTCCCCCTGAGGTCCTGAGTTCATTGCATGATTCTTCTGCCTTTGCAGCCTCATAGCTGTAGCTCCCACTTATGAGCGAGAATGTACGATATTTCGTTTTCCATTCGTGAGTTACTTCACTTAGAATAACGGCCTCTAGCTCCATCCTAGTTGCACAGAAGACATGATTTCATTCCTCTTTATGGCTGAATAGAATTCCACGGTGTGTGTATATGTATACACACCACATTTTCTTTTTCCACTCATTGGTTGATGGGCACCGAGGCTGGTTCTGTATCTTTGAAATTTCAAATTGTGCTGCTGTAAACATGCATGTGCATGTGTGTTTTTGATATAATGACTTATTTTCCTTTGGGTAGATATCTAGTAGTGGGATTGCGGGATTGAATGGTAGTTCTGTGTTTAGTCCTTTAAGGAATCTTCATATTGTATCCCATAGTGGTTGTACTAGTTTACATTCCAGCCAACAGTGAAAAGTGTTCCCTTTTTACCACATCCATGCAAACATCTATTATTTTTTGATTTATTAATTATAGCCATTCTACAAGAGTAAGGTGGTATCTCATTGTGGTTTTAGTTTGCATTTCCTTGATAATTAGTGACGTTGAGCATTTTTCATAGGTTTTTTTTGGCTGTTTGTATATCTTCTTTTGAGAATTATCTATTCATGTCCTTTGCCCACTGTTTGTTGGAATTTTTTTTCTTGCTGATTTGCCTGTGTTCCTTATAGATTCTGGAAACTAGTCCTTTGTCAGATGATTTTCTCCCACTCTGGGTTGTCTGTTTACTCTGCTGGTTATTTCTTTTGCTGTGCAGAAACTTTTTAGTTTAATCAGGTACCATTAATTTATTTTTGTTTTTGTTGCATTTGCTTTTAGGATCTTAATCTTGAATTCTTTGTGTAGGCCAATGTCTAGAGAGTTTCTCCAAAGGTATCTTCTGGAATTTTTATGGTTTTAGGTCTTAAATTTAAGTCTTTGATCCATCTTGAATTAATTTTTGTATAAGGTGAGTGATGAGGGTCCAGTTTCATTCTTCCACGTGTGGCTAGCCGGTTATCCCAGCATCATTTATTGAATAGGGCGTCCTTTCTTCAAAAAGTTTTCTGCAGAGCACTAGTTCCACCAGATATTTGGTTTTGAAAGCTTCCATAATCTGATATGTTTTAGAAATGTATGATAAGCTCTGAAAATCCTTATAGGAAAGATCCTTGTCAACCTTATTTAAACCAGAATCCCCCAAAGTTACTCAGATAATACTCCCTGTGTTACCTGTTTGCTTTCTGAGGAATTTGCATTCCAGAGGACAGACTTACTGTATTTGTTAGTCAGAATCATTTCAAATCCAGACAGCCATTTTATGCAGCCAGAGATAGTCTGCTTGTTTTCTGCTTTCCAAGAAGAAAAATTGCTTCAGAAATCCCCAAATTTCACTGATTCAAGAATCATGCAGAGTTACTATTGATCCCCAGAATACATCTGTTGATAGCAGTCTTCTGTTTTTGGTTTCTGGCCACCTGTGACTTACGACCTTGAGTCCATGTGCTCAGGTTGCCTGTCAGCTCTGCCTGTACCCCTTACTCCTACTGAATTCAGAGGAACTGCCCTTCCCAGAGTTGTCTTGTGGCTGTTTTGTATGTTGTGACATGGAATCGAAAGGAAAGCTACAAACATAACTGTGCACAGAATGTAAGGTGCTTGTACATTTCGCTGAGTTTACATGAGTGATCTGAAAATGAGAGCTGGAGCCCACGGCAAGAGCTGGCACTGCCTGCAGACGAGCATCCCACTCATCCTTGTGTAACTGCACATCCGGTTGCCCATTCCCTCTGAAATGATGTCTGCATCACTCCTGCTCGAAAGCTCTCACTGACACTTTTAAGGACTTACGATAAAGCTATTGCTGACTTGTTCCTTGCTGCTCTAAGAAATGGATTTTACTTGGAGCCAAGGATATGAACAACAACAACATATAAAGACAATTTCACAGTGAAAGAAAGTATTCTAATATCCACTCGACCGTAATTGAGCTGATGCAGGGAGAAAACATACATGGGGGGGAAAGGCAATAAAGCTAAAGGGCCTTTGTGTTGCTCAAAAGGAATAACCACCTTCAAAACTTTACAGGTTACATACTCTAGAATTATACAAATTCTACATTAGGTGAATTTTTTCATAAAAATATAATAAAGTTTTAGGGAAGCATAAAATTTTGCGTCACTTTTAGAAACAAAGTTATCTGGTGCTACTGCTTAGAAGTTACTACAATTCCAAATGGTGGTAGAAGGCAGTGATTAACCGACATAGTCTTGGGTTTTCTTTTCCTGGGGAGTTTTCAGCTCCTCAGCACACGTTATTTCAGACCTGTGTCAGTGTATGTTAGGTGCCAAGCCCATAAGAAGCAATAAATGAGAAATAGTTATGATTATGAAAGTTGCTAAATATATTCAGCTTATGTAGTTACAGTGTGGATTCTACTTTGAAAAAACATGAAGCTTTATTCTTATTCAGTGTATTATGGAATGTTATCAAGACACCAGTTCTAAAAGTTCAAAGGATCAGCCTTGTATCAAAAGTTGAACTTTAATGTTGTAAGACGTATTTAGATATCAGACACACAGATCTGTCATAATAAATCTGCAGTTATTAATATCTATATCTCTACAGTCCCTGATAGTCATATTATTATTCTGAGCATTTCAACAGATTGATCACAAGTAGTCTATGTGACTGGATTTTAGGGAAAAGAGAATTCTGATAATATTAGGTAGGTTGTGTCACCTGACTGTGCTTGGCACAATAAGGCTTTGAATGCCTCAAGTAAAGCAACTGGAATCACAGAGGAAATCATGCTGGAATGGTCATGTTTTAGGAGCTGTACTGAGATTTCTGCCACATTTACATGGCGAAACACAGTTGGACAGCTTTAAGTTGGAGTGCCATGATGAGATTGGTGAAAATCACTCTAGCATGTTGCGAGTGATGGATTAAAGTGGAGAAGATCGGAGGTATGCCAACCTAAATTAGAAATGTGTTCTTGGCTTTATTTAATTGATTTAAAGTAATGAAAGCTAACCAGGTTTATCCAAAACCCAAAATTATTAAACAAAAATTTCACAGACAAAACTGGTCATTATTTAGTTTTTTAAAAAAATTTTATCAGATAGAAAATATTGGCCCAAAATAATAGAAAACCCAACTCAAATGAACTTACGTAATATAGACATGTATTAGCTAAAACACAGGTCCAAAGATGGGGTAACTCCTATCATTGTGTTGTGAAACATTTCTCACTTCTCTGTAATTCTCCCGGCTCTGTCTTTTTCCCTCTATTGATCTCATCTTCATGCTGACGGCAAGATGCTGATGGAACTTCAGGGAATCACATCCAGATACAGCAGAGGCATAAAGGGACCCTCTTTTTCGGTTCTTTTTCTTATAACTGAGAAAATCTTTTTTCTAGAAGACTCTGCTCTTGTCTGTCTGAAATTTTTTTCTCAAGTTTCACTGGCCCGAAGTAACTTAATAAGTTACGTGTACTACTCCTATACAAGCCACTGACCGAAGGAATGGAAATTACAAACCTTGGCTTTGATGAAAAATAACGTATCCAGGAGCCAGGAACAGGGTGCCACTCCCTGAGCCCGAGGAACTGAGAAAATGGAACTCTGTGTAGCACAAAGAACGGAAGAGATAGTGAGTAGGAAACTAACAATGTCTGCTACCTACTGTCCTGAAGACTCAACCAATGAGTGTCTAAAGAAGCACTCGGGAAGATGCTGCACTTGGCCTGGAAAGGAGCCCCAGCCCGTTACTGCCTCCTGCTGGTTCCAAGGCGTCCGTTAGTGATGGCCAAGACGGTATTTCTCACGGTGTCTTTATGTCTCTGTAAGTTGCATTCATAGTATTTAGGAAGCAGGCTTTTGCTCCTCCTCTTCTTAAAAAAGTTCTGTTCTTCCTTTATGTTTCTAAGACATTTATTCTTTTAAAGTAGCAGTGTTGACAGTGGATGGAAAGTTTTTGATTCAGTCAAAGATAGACTTTTTAATATAAATAATTGAGTGACCCAATATTTTAAGGATGATATAAGGGGAAACATAATGGAAATGTATGGCAGTTTAATATTGTCTCTTATGAGACCTCAGTGGTGTGTAAATGGTGACTATTTAATAGAATTCTATATGAAACAGAAGTTGACATATGAGCAATCTAGTGTTTTTTCAAATTGCTAAATGAAAATGTGTTTTTCCTCCACTTTTTCTCAATAATCATTTTCACCCTCAACCCACCAATACCTATTGTATAATTCCAAAACATGTCCTATCAAGTGGAAAACAGGGAGTGATCTTGAAGTTAAAAAAATTTATTAAACTTAAAAGTAAATGTACATAGTTATTAAGAACATTGGTAATACAAATTCATATTTATAATGTTATTTTCAGCAATTGCAAAAGCTGTATCTTCCTGAGTATGCACTAAAAGCATTGTAACATATAGAAGTACTTTATTTGACATTTCAGCTTTTACCCTAAAATTATTAAAAAACAAAATAAAGACAGTTTGGTCCATTAAAATGACACAGTAATATCTGAATATAATTTGAATATGTAGTAGTTAAGTTCAGAGGAGACAACAGCAAATTGAACAAAATCAACATCAGTAACAAAATGTGATTTGGGGAATTACAAGAGAACTTGGCTGAGAAGAACAACTGAAGATGGAAGAGAAATGCAACAGAAAGAGTAAGAGATGAAGGGCGAAGGGGAGGAAGAAATACGTAAAGCTTGGTTCTCTGTCTTAATGCAATAGTAACGGTGCCCTAGGACGTAAAGCCTGATAACTCCAGGCTTCATTATCATTTGTACATCTTGTGGGCAGAGCATAAGAACATATTGTATACTTGGAATAAATCAGAGACTCCAACATAAAAGTTTGTATTAATAACAAATGAGTGGAGTCCTGTGAAATTATCCATTCCAATCATATTTCTTAATATTCAACTAAAATTCCATGTTGGAAGTGAATGACCCAGATATCCACAGTGAAAATTAGAACGAGTGGAAGAAGAGAGGGTGCTGCCTCAGTGTCAGTTTCCTAAGTGGAATTGTGGGCAAATAAAATTATAGGAGGAAGCAGCTGATTCCAAGGGAGGAAAACGCTAAGTGGGGTCTGAGCATTCATTCAGTGTAAAGTCTCTCAGCTTCCTTCTTCCGCAATGCCGTCAATGGCCGCCACCCGTAACTCCCACCACATAAGTGGGGTCTGAGCATTCATTCAGTGTATTATTCATTCATTAAGTCTCTCAGCTTCCTTCTTCGGCAATGCCGTCAATGGCCGCCACCCGTAACTCCCACCACATAAGTGGGGTCTGAGCGTGCATTCAGTGTGTTATTCATTCAGTGTATTATGTCTCTCAGCTTCCTTCTTCGGCAATGCCGTCAATGGCCGCCACCCGTAACTCCCACCACATAAGTGGGGTCTGAGCATTCATTAAGTGTATTATTCATTCATTAAGTCTCTCAGCTTCCTTCTTCGGTAATGCCGTCAATGGCCGCCACCCATAACTCCCACCACATAGTGGACTGATCTACTGTGGGATCTTGCCAACTTTCAAGAGACCTGATATTGAGATGACAAAGAAGGGAACAGTGTAAAGAACAGTTGATGCAAAGGACAAGCCTCCGTGTGAATACATCGCACTCTTTAGATCTGTCTGGATCATTGAAAAGACAGATTTTCAGCCCTGATGTTTAAAATTGAATCTTTCCAAATGACTTCATATTACAAATGCTGAACACAACTGAAATGTATATGGTTGACAATTATTAAAACTTAAATGATTTAAGAGGCCGGGTGTGGTGGCTCACGCCTGTAATCCCAGCACTTTGGGAGGCTGAGGCAAGCTGATCACCTGAGGTCACGAGTTCAAGACCAGTGTGACCAGTGTAGTGAAACTTGGTCTCTACTACAAATACAAAATTAGCTGGACATGGTGAAGCATGCCTGTAATCTCAGTTATCTCAGGAGGCTGAGGCAGGAGAATCCCTTGAACCCAGGAGGCAGGGGTTGCAGTGAGATGAGATCGTGCCATCGCACTCCAGCCTGGGCAACAAGAGTGAAACTCCATATCAAAAAAAAAAAAAAGTTAAGAAATATTTCAGGAAAACATCTGAAAGCATCTTGAAAGAGATTTTTCCTTTGTCTGAAAGATGGCTATACCTGAAAATGTTTGGTCTTCTACAGTATCTGAGGAATGCTAATTAATTACATTAATGATCACTCTGAAAAGCAGTCGTGTCTAATCTGTGAGTTCATAAAGAAATTAGGTTTTGGGATCTGACTTTTGGTCTGTTGTAGCAAAAGTGTTTTGTTCTTTTACCTGAAGAAGAGTACAAATAAGAAGCAAACTAAAGCCTAGTTGCCATTCAGGTAATCCCTGCCGTGAAGTCACGGACCACGACCAGAATAAATCACCTAAAATACCCTCTTAACAGAATGGCAGGAGCCCACTGCCTGGAGGAAAGAGATTACCTGCATGCATATCAGACAGGGCGCAGGAGGGCAAACCCAAATGCCACCGCAGTCCAGACCACTTCCGACTAATCTGAGGACATTCAGTAAATACAACTTGAGTGTCAAACAAGGACTAGAATTTATTTCCTGGTAGACAGAAACCATATTTTCCAACAGGAACTGTATTTTCTCTTGCAGGCAAGCCTTGCTTGGATAACTACAGAAGCCCTGTACTCACTCTCAGGCACAGAATGTCTACATGCCTGACAGAACATTTAGCCCAGGCGAGGAAATCTGGGCACCCCCATCGGGCAGCCCTCCTCCATACCATTTACTGTAGTCAGGCAGATTGGGCCACATAGTACATGACAGGCCATCAGTTACACAGAGACGAGTGTGCCAGTTGAGCAATACTTCAAATCCAAGTGAGCCTGAACCCTTAAATTACTTCATCTTTCCTGTTCTGGTTCAATCCATTTCAGGCGAAACAAAACAACATGAACTTCTAGAATATTCATGTTGAAAAACATGAGTTGATGTCAGTTTTCAAATGTGATACGAACCACGACTTTCCTGTGTTATAATTTCATATCCTCTAGACAGACATCATAATATTTGTCATCTGTAGAAATTTATCTGATGACTTGAAAGATATTTTACATGCTCACAGCAACTCTCTTAGAAAGGACTGACGCTACTGGATAGGGCCAGGTAAACGGAGCTGGCCTCCTGGCGCTGGAGAGTTCAGGGAGTTTAATAAACTCAGCCAGACGTGCAGTTCAAGTGTCCTTATCCAAAAGAGTGGTAGAGCAAATCAAAGGTGGACGCTTAAGCTCAGAAGTCTCTTTCTTAGTAAGGGGTCAATGGAGAATTACCTGACATTTCTGCATTTATCTCATCAGATAAATTTCTGCAGATGGAAAATTTTATGATGTTTTTGGTGTCACCCTTGCTTCCATCTCTCAAGCTTAAAATTCCAACTCTTCTGTCAGAGAGCACAAGTGTTTTCAGTGATCAAAAAGAGAAAGGAATAACCTGTGCAGGCGTCTCTTCCGCACCCTTATTTTACACAGGAGGCATCTAAAGCTGGAACTGGTCACCAGTCTCGCTTGGGATGGTCAGTGTCAGAGTGGCTCAGGACCTCGGGTGGACACCCTTCCAATCCAGACAGGCTGCGCTGCATGACAGCCGCGGAGTGCCCTGACACAGCTGCAGTATCTGTCAGCAGTCCACACTGCATCCAGCTGTGCTCTAACCTGTGCCAACCAATTCTTTTTTTTTTTTTTGAGACAGAGTCTCGCTCTGTCATCAGGCGCCAGGCTGGAGTGCAGTGGGGCGATCTCGGCTCACTGCAACCTCCGCCTCCTGGGTTCAAGCAATTCTCCTGCCTCAGCCTCCCTAGTAGCTGGGACTACAGGCGCGCACCACCACGCCCAGCTAATTTTTGTATTTTTAGTTAAGACGGGGTTTCACCATGTTGGCCAGGATGGTCTCGATCTCTTGACCTCGTGACCCGCCCTCTTGGCCTCCCAAAGTGCTGGGATCACAGGCGTGAGCCATTGCGCCCAGCCCAACCAATTCTTTTATTTTTATTTCAGTTCCCTGGAGTCAGTTTTCCAATGCCCATTTTACAGATTAAAAAGAAGCATTGAGAAACAAAGAACCAAAATTATTCCAATGAGACGAATCTTCCATTCCTGGCTGATTCAGGATGACAGAGCTCCAGCCTCCTGGCCAGGGCTTATCCTTACTTACTCCCTTTAGCCCCACTCAGTGATGGCACCCCTTAAACAAACGTTTTCCTAAAGTCTCTTGATAAACAAATCTGCTTTTACTCTTAAAATAATTGAAGTGTAGAACTGTGGGCTTAGAAGAGCCTTAAAAATCCTTTAATTGAAAACTTTTCCCTATGAATTATAATGCCACACTCCACTTGCTAGACCTGTTTGTTCTTCTTGAAGAGGAAGGCGATTTCCATTCTTTGTAGCAAATGTCTTCTCATTTTTGTGAGGCTAGGAACAGTGCCATTAAACTGGGGACTAAAGAAATGCTAATTGTGGGCAATAGTTCATTTTTAATTTTTTCACCACAATATTTGTATGTCCAGAAACAGAGAGAAACTTTTTTTGTTTTTGCTGGAGTTTTGCTCTTGTTGCCCTGGCTGGAGTGCGATGGTGCGATCTCAGCTCACTGCAACCTCCGCTTCCTGGGTTGAAGTGATTCTCCTGCCTCAGCCTCCCGAGTAGCTAAGGTTACAGGCACCTGCCACCACTGCTGGCTGATTTTTGTATTTTAGTAGAGACAGGGTTTCACCATGTTGGTCAGGTTGGTCTCGAACTCCTGAACTCAGGTGATTCACCTGCCTTGGCCTCCCAAAGTGCTGGGATTACAAGTGTGAGCCACCACGCCTAGCTGAGAAATCTTTAAAGAGTAACATCCCACTTGAAAGCTACACTACTATAACATTTACTGACTACATATAAAAAAACCTGTTTGAATGACAGGAGAAATTGTCTGTACCTGCACATTGGAATATGATTACATATGCAATTGTGCTTACTTTGTCCAGTGCTAATTTTTAATGACAATGGAGTTTCTATAAAGTATGACAGGAGGAAATTTCTTTGCTCTACATTAGTCTGTTATATTTATGCTTAGTTTGGCTGGAGAGTTTTAATTACACACTCTATCCCAGTACATGAAAAATTGAAGTTGGCTAGTTTGAGCGTTAGGATGACCAGCCACTTTCTTGTAACCAGAAATAAGTACTAGATATTGTAAGCTCTGAGATGGAAATAGTGGACTGTGCATAACTCCATGATATTCTGAGGTACCTGTAAGGTTCAGAGAAATAAGTCACACGTTTGATTAACCTATCATAACCATGTTGGCCCTTACAATGAGAGAAGAGAGACTTTTTGTTTGTTTAATGATCTATTCCAAACGTGATTATTTATGGATGATGGCTAATTGTTTTAGAACGTATTGAAGAGCACACTCATATATTAGATACAAGTTGAAATAGACTTGGCTGCTCCAGTTTACTGTACACTAGGAGGTAGAATGATGCATCGGAAAGCGAATGGTCTTCAGCCCTAGGAAGACTTGGGTTCAAATCTTCAGTTATAATGTTTATTTTACTGATTTCTGAGCAAGTCACTGAACTATTCTGGCCCTGTGTTTCCTCTCCCAAAGAAGGGGAATAATAGCATCTGCTCCTAAAATGTACTTTTGGGAATTAGAATTTATATATGTAAGTTAAATAGGAAGAGTTAACAAATTGTAAGTACTGGACGCTTGGGAGTGATAAATAATACTTATTCCATTCACAAGGAGAGTTTAATGAACCACTGGGACTCAAACTACTCAAATCTTGAAAAGTCCTATGTGTTTTTATCAGCACTTACAGAAACAAATTCACTTTCACTTTTGCCGTAAGGTTAATTATGAAAAACATATCTGGCTATGTCACCTGCCCCAGTAATCAAATAAAACTAACAGCAACAAATTATTTAGTAGCAAAAATATGTCAGCTTTTAGCATTTATTCAATGTCATATGCTACCATTACCCCAGTTATTTGAATAAGCTATTTTTTTTTTGAGACAGAGTCTCACTCTCTACCAGGCTGGAGTGCAGCGGGGCAATCTCGGCTCACGGCAACCTCTGCTTCCCAGGTTCAAGGGATTATCCTGCCTCAGCCTGCCAAGTAGCTGGGACTACAGGCAAACACCACCACACCCAGCTAATTTTTTAAATTTTAGTAGAGATGGGGTTTCACCATGTTGGCTAGGCTGGTCTTGAACTCCTGACCTCAGGTGATCCACCTGCCTAGGCCTCCCAAAGTGCTGGGATTATAGGTGTGAGCCCCTGAGCCCCACCTTGAAGAAGCTTCTATGAACAAACGCAATTATTAAGAACCCATTGAATGTAAATGAAGATGAGAACTTACATTCATTGGTGAAAACACTATTATGTGGTTAAACTATAAAGGTGAAGAAGTCAGCTTATAAACTGAGAATGCCAGGAGCTTTGGTCCCTTAGGATTTGTATTTTAAGTAACATTTTACAACATCTTAATGTCGTGTTCCAGTTTATCACCTGCCACTTGAAGAACTTTTGTGTTGAGATTAGATAATAATAAAGCTGTTTGATTCAGCTTTGTAGAACTGTTTTCTACTTTCAAAATGTCACGATATACTTAAAACTATCTGCAAAAAAAAGAGAGAATGAATTGGTTTTCGTTTCCCTACAGTTTTATTTGTTGTTAATCAGCTTCTCAATGTCCTGTCTGGATGTTCCTGTTTTCACCCTTCTTTCTTACTGTGTAACTATATTGTTAGCCACAAAGCAGAACATATTATCTTCTAAGCAAAGGTGGAATTTAAAAGTCTCGAGAAAGAATTTCAGCATAGCAACTGTTTAGGTAAGTTCATGCCACAGTGAGATGCAAAGCAACGCCTAACAAGGAAAATCACTTAAACATGAGAAAGTTATTAATAAATCAGGAGAAATCAAGTGTGCGTGAAAAGGCTGGGTATTATGTGTCTGTTTTCAGATGCAAGGTTTACTACCTGTGTAACTGCTCTACCATGTAGGATACGCATTTGAGCAAATGTTGTGAATTATTACAACGCACTCCACAGTGAATCCTGTTTATAATGTTTCACACACACCGGTTTCGCACCTGGGGCGTCCTGAATTACTCATCCCTCTTACAGAGAAGTGACCCTCTAGGAGCAAGTCTCAAGATCATTACAGTCCTCCCCATTTATCCCTGAACATTGATTAGTGATACTTGAGAGGTGGCTGATGGGTGTTAAGAATACAAATATGAGCAAGCGGACCTCGAGCTGCAAGCAACCTAATTGAGAAAGGAGATTAGAAACAGCAAATTGCTTCTAGTGCTACTGCTGTTGCAGCAGTCCCTGCCGCTGCTAATAACAACAAAACAGAAGGCATCTGCCTTGCTCCGAAAAGCTGCCTTACAAATGCACTTAAAAAAAGAGAACATTTCTTTTAGCAAAATACGAGCTTAAGCAAGTTAATCATTATATGTACCCCGCTTCCATTGTCTGTAAAAGCGCAAATAATTGCTGCCTCCTGCAATCATTTTAGGGGTTGAATAAGATACACATGGGGAGCGTGGAGTGTTACGTCGGGAGCAACATCAGAACTCCGCATGGGAGCCCTCCGTTTATTGCTCTCATTGCTGCTCACGTTAGTTGCATTAATGGAGGCGTAAGGACACTGAGTCTACATCCAAGTAGGTCACGGCCTCATTAGGGGCTTACGATACGCAAAGATGTTAAAAAATCATCACGCCAGGCGTTATATGGGATGATTACAAATGAACGTCAGGCAATACGTGCTGAAGATGTTATTTTCATATATCCCTTTATCTCCAAAAAATAGAGTTGGCGTAACATTCTTGTTCATAAAAAAAACATAGAACAAAAATACTATGTCCCGTTTCTGCTTTCATCCTGGGTATCAGGCTCATTTCTCCAAACAATTATGTGTCCAAATGTAGACAGATCTAAATATAAATAACAATTTTCAAAAGCCATAATCAATCTAATCCATCTAATCTAAAAGCTAACACCTACTCAAACATACACAGGACCAAAGTGGCTGAATAATATATCAGAAATATTGAAAGACCTGGAACCAACCCAAATGCCCATCGATGATAGACTGGACAGGGAAAATGTGGCACATATACACCATGGAATATTATGCAGCCATCAAAAACGATGAGTTCGTGTCCTTTGTAGGGACATGGATGAACCTGGAAACCATCATTCTCAGCAAACTGACACAAGAACAGAAAATCAAACACCGCATGTTCTCACTCATAGGCGGGTGTTGAACAATGGGAACACATGGACACAGGGAGGGGGAGTATCACACACTGGGGTCTGTCGGGGGGGGAAAAAGGGGAGGGATAGTGGGGGGTGGGGAGTTGGGGGAGGGATAGCATGGGGAGAAATGCCAGATATAGGTGATGGGGGAGGAAGGCAGCAAATCACACTGCCATGTGTGTACCTATGCAACAATCTTCCATGTTCTTCACATGTACCCCCAAACCTAAAATGCAATAAAAAAAAAAAGAAATATTGATAAGCTTATCACATGTGCTTTTCTTTACAGCTTTTAAAATACAGAGTTATTGAGTTTGGGTGGCTGTCCATTGTCTTTGTGGACACAAAGAATTAAAACCCGCCATGACTGTAACTTTCGTACCTAATTCAGGACCAAAATCACAATGGCCCCTGACAGGACCTCTTTGACCTGGACTGACAGCCGCTGTGACCGAGACACTTGTTCTGGGCTAATGGACATTGATGGATTTCATGTGTGGCAGCTGAATTGCAGGTGATTTTGAACTGCTGAACAGGAAATGACCTGGTGGCTCAGTGAATAGGCAGGGTACGCGGATACTTGGGGATGGGCTGATGGCAAAACATATCTTCTGGACAGGTCATTGATGGGTCGAGACAGAAAGTGGAAGGTTTTGTGCCCTGTTATTCACTTGAGCTCATTCTGACCCAAACGAGTATCTGGAGGAAATAACTGGCTCCCAGGTGCAGGGTCCCACCTGTCCTCATGAGTGCCAATCAGACATTTTGGACGGAAATTCCCCCTCCAATGATGGAGAATACTGGCTTCAGTCCTTTAACTGGGGTATATTCCTTAGCTATTATGCACATCATAGGGGATAGAAAAGTAAATACCATGACTAGAATGATGAAAATATGGTGGCATACAATTTGTATTTTGTTTTCATTCTCATTTTCTTGATGTAACTACATGTCCTACTTAAAGATATAAAGGTGAAAAAGTCATCAGAAGCCATGACTTTCCATGCTGGTTACATGAACTCCACATGAGGGTTGAAGGGACTCTCGCACACCATGGAGGGAGTTTATTAACATGCCAGATGATAACAGTATTGACAAAGTGTCTTCGTGCCTGCCTCGTTTTACTGATATTTTATTTTTTTGTTTGTTTTGGTAAAGAGAGTGGGAGGAGAGTTGCTGGAAAGGTCTTACTGATAGGAATAGAAGAGGGAGAAGCGTATACATTTGAGAATGGGCAAAAGTCAACAAAGGCATTAATTTTGAGGCAAAATGTTTAATGTAGTATCTTAAGCGTCATTTTCCCACTGGAGTAAAGCCAGCCAGTAATTATGTATTGCACCAGAGAGCTATAAAATCAATAGAGCTGATCTTTCTAAGTCACATCTCTTTAAAATGATATTGTAGCTTTATTTTTTATAAGAAAACAATGCACCAAAGTATTACTATTAAGGAACTCGAACTCTTAATATGATAAATAAGGCCTTGGTTTTCATGTAAGCAGAAAGAATGTAAATAATTATATCAACTTTAAAGACGTGCCAAACATATAAAAATGGCTCAGCGATTTCTGCACGCTTTCCTGGAGACACAGGAGGAATAGAGTGATCTGCCACAATTGGGGGATATGATTGGTAAAATACAAACACAAGCAAAATTATGAATGTTGATACATGTGCTCCCAGTGAGTTTTCCAAGTCCCCATCAAGAGTGCACAGCCAGGGCCAGGCACGGTGGCTCACACCTGTAATCCCAGCACTTTGGGAGGCCGAGGCGGGCAGATCATGAGGTCAAGAGATCAAGACCATCCTGGCCAACATGGTGAAACCCCTTCTCTACTAAAATACAAAAATCAGATGGGCGTGGTGGCGCGTGCCTGTAGTCCCAGCTACTCAGGAGGCTGAGGTAGGAGAATTGCTTGAACCCGGGAGGCGGAGGTTGCAGTGAGCTGAGATTGCGCCCCTGCACTCCAGTCTGGCACCTGGCGACAGAACAAAACTCTATCTCAAAAAGAAAAAAAAAAAGTTCACAGCCAGGAAAAACAGGATCACAATGCAGTGATGCCAGCATGATATAACGTGGTGTCTCCAAACAGGTATTTCCGTATGGAGTCTTAGAAATCAGAATAGGAGCACTGCAGTCTATTTTTTTTTTTTTTGAGATGGAGTCTCACTCTGCTGCCCAGGCTGGAGTGCAGTGGCACAATCTCAGCTCCCTGTAGTCTCTGCCTCCCAGGTTCAAGCGGTTCTAGGGCTTCAGTTGCCTGAGTCACTGGGACTGCAGGCACACACCACCACGCTGGGCTGATTTTTGTATTTTTAGTAGAGATGGGGTTTCACCATGTTGGCCATGCCAGCCTCAAACTCTTGGCCTAAAGCGATCCACCCACTTCAGCCTCCCAAAGTGCTGGGATTACAGGCATGAGCCCCTGCGCCCGGCCTGGGATCTCTCATTGCAACTCTACAACCGTGCAATGTGGGAGAGGTCCTGTCTGCTGGGGTGGACCTTCGGGTTCCATTGTTTATCACTGATAAGGGGCATTAGGGCCATCTGATAGTATAATACCATCCAAATTATCATTTACATCTCTTGAAATATGTTCACTTTTTATTTAGGTTACTGACATATGTCAGGTTTTTCTGCTGAACAGAAATGAAAAATGTCACCTTGACATTTTGCAGCATGACTTTAATTTTTAAGAAATTGACCATTCTAAATAGAATGTTAATGTTTCGTGAGATTGAATGTTGTGAATCAGTCCTGTAATCTGAACATACAAAGCCTGGGACCAGACAATGGATCCTGATTGCCCATGCAGGTACCATGACCTGAATAGATGCTGCTGCTTGTAGAGGCATCTGGTCTATCTTTGACAAGCCTTTAACTATAATACATTGTAGAAAATTAATTTTTCTTTTGAGATAGAGTCTTGCTCTTGTTGCCCAGGCTGGAGGCAATGGCACAATCTCAGCTCACTGCAACCTCTGCCTCCCAGGTTGAAGCGATTCTCCTGGCTCAGCCTTCCGAGTAGCTGGGATTACAGGCATGTGCCACCATGCCTGGCTAATTTTTGTACTTTTAGTAGACATGGGGTTTCACCATGTTGGCCAGGATGGTCTCAATCTCTTGACCTTATGATCCGCCCACCTCAGTCTCCCAAAGTGTTACGATTACAGGCATGAGCCACCGCACCCGGCCTACTAAATTTGATAGTATCCACATAAGCAAGCTGAACTGAAGAATTAAGTCAAAAGAAAATTATTTTTAAAAATAATAAGCATGTCATTTATTTTATTTTTTTGGGACAGGTGCTCTTGCTCTGTCACCCAGGTTGGAGTGCAGTGGTGCAGGTATAGCTCACTGCAGCCTTGAACACCTGTGTCAGCTTTTTATTGTCCTTGTTACAGAATCCTCCAAAATAGTGACATAAAACAGCAATCATTGGTTCTTTCCCATAATTTTATGCACTGGCAATCCAGGCAGTCCTGCTGTTCTCACTTGGCTTCCCTCATGCAGCTGCAGTTACCTGATGGCTTATAGGAAGCAGAGGGTCCAGGGTGGCTTCGTCTGTGCTGTCTGTTGTGTCAGGCACCTTAGTCCCCTCCACAGGGCCCTTCCACCACGTGCTACTGGTCTCAGCATATCAAAAGGTCTGCCTTGTATCCAGGAGCTGAAGAACATGCCTCACCTCCTGCTTGTGGGGACAGCAACGTCACATTGCAAAGGGACAGGGATGCGACAGTGCTCTCTTCATTGGAGGCACCATTCATTCCAGCCCTTCCTCTAACTGTTTGAGTTCCGGCTGTGCCTTTCACACCTGCTCAGCACTTCACTGAGGTTGCCTGTCCCTGGCAGCGAATGGGCGAGTGGAGGCAGGAGTTTGGCGGCCACTGAAGAGTGATGTTTTTGTTGTTGTTTGAACTCCAGATCTCTCTCCCGTTTTTTGTTTGTTTGTTTGAGAGGAGTCTCCTCTGTTGCCCAGTCTGGAGTGCAATGTCAGGATCTCAGCTCACCGCAACCTCCACCTCCCGGGTTCAAGCAATTCTCCTGCCTCAGTCTCCCGAGTAGCTGGGATTACAGACCTGTGCCACCACACCTGGCTAATTTTGTATTTTTAGTAGAGACAGGGTTTCTCCATGTTGGTCAGGCTGGTCTCAAACTCCTGACCTCAGGTGATCCGCCCGCCTCGGCCTCCCAAAGTGTTGGGATTACAGGCGTGAGCCACCACGCCCAGCCCCCCTGCTGCCTTTTTTTAGATCACAGATCTATATTGATCCTCACCTAGAACAAAATCAGCCAAGTGTATCAAAGACTTTATAGAAAGATAAGCTCTAAAAAATGTTTCATAACGTAAGACAGGTGAGAAAATAAATGCTTATTTAAAAGTTAAAGTTGGTGTTTGCTCAAACCTTAGGGCACCCAAAGTTGTCCCAGCTACCTTGCTCATGCTGTATTGACTGTTGGTACAAAGCTATTTCCCAACTCTCAATTAAAACTAGTTTGCATTAGGAAAAAATGCAAAATCAGTATGTTTTCCATGATATGATGGAACAAAACATTTTCTTCAAATCATTTTAAATATGGAAAAAATAGGAGTTTTTTTAATTAAAATTGGAAGGAAAATATGAAACAAAGAGAAGCATAAATAAGATTTCCAAAGACAAAGAAATACTAGGTACAAGGGAGAACTCTTAACAGTAGCTGAAAGGAAAACTAATGACTTCTGAGGTTCTCAGGCCTCTGAGCAACCTCTGATGTTCTGCTCTTAAACTTCAGACAAAGGGGAAGTTGGGCCACTGGGAAATGGATACTCAAGAGCCTGTGATGGCTTCCTTTAAACCAATAAATCAAAATCCTCCTCGAGGAACATGAGGGTTTCCGCAGGCAGCTCCCCTTGCAGCGACCCCAGCTGATCTGTCACCGTGCAGGATGAGGAGCCTGCAGTCCCTTTGGGTGCCATCCCCTCCCCCCATCTCCACGCGCCCACACACCCCACTCCCCCAGATCGTGCCCATCTCATTACCAGTTACTCAGCTCCTACCATCTTTAAGGTCCACTCACTGCTGACATGCTCTGTTCACCTCATCCAATTATTCCTGGCTACACTGGCGTTTCTTTTCCCTACTTCCATGTGAAATTTTCAGTCTGCACTGTTCGTTTGGACTATGCGTACCATACAGTAATTATTAGAAAGGCAGCCACACCTGCCATCTAGGGCTTTTTATGTGCCAGGGCAATCGGCGTTGTCCTGTGTTGGCCTCCCAGATCCTGCTCTTCCTCTCCAATAGTATCTCTCTATCTCGTCAGGCAATGACTGTCCCCCACTGTGTACAGAGGAAATGGAGGAAAACTTGAGAGTCTACCTTCTACAAAGTGAAGGGTCAAGACCTTCCTCTCCTCATTCCGGAATCCTTCAGGAAATAAGCGATGCCTTCTGGTGCAAGAATTCACAGCACAGCCAGAGTTAATCATCCCCGCCGCTGGCCCTCACTGGGTTAGGCTCTCAGCGTCCTGTCCCGGCCTTTCTGGCTTCGGGGTGCGTGTTGCTTCCGGATCCCTGCTTCTAGTCTTTCTGCAACTCCTGGATTCCTGTCATGCTTATGCCTGCCCTGGGCAGCCTTCCGTTCATTCTGCAAATTCCCTGAAGCTTTTCAATAAATTGCTTATCTCCAATTAGCCTAAATCTCGTTCAGTTATTTTCAGCCTGGTGTCCTGATCCAGCCAAGCGCTGAGGACAGTCTGTGTGCAACACATACAACCTAAGATTGTAGATACAGACCAGAGAAAAGCTACTGTTTTTGTTTTCTTATAACACGAAAACAAAAACATTTTTCAGATGCCAGAAGTCACTCCGTGAATTCAGAGCAGCCTGCGTCACCTGAGGGTTTCTTCTTCTGGTATCTGGGACGTACAGAGGAGGCTTCCGTCCCTCCACAGTTAGCTCTACCTGTGCTAGCATCTACTGGGATGTCTGACCTTCTTCCACAGCGATGCTCATTGTCATGGGTTTAATTGCGCTTTCCCAAGATTCATACGTTGAAGTCCTAACTCCTAGTAACTCAGAAGGCGACTGTATTTGGAGATGTGGTCTTTAAAGAGGTGCTTATGTTAAGACTGAGGCCTTTAGGGTGGGCCCTCATTCAGTCCAGCTGGTGGCCTTACAGAAAGGGCGTATTAGGGCATACAGAGAAGGGTACCCAGAGGAAGAGCACACCTGCAAGTCAAGGAGAGAGGCCTCGGAAGAAACCAAACCTGCCAGCAACGTGGACTTCCAGCTTTCAAACTGTGAGAAAATAAGTATCTGTCGCTTAAGCCGTTCAGTCTGCAGTGTTTTGTGATGGCAGACCTAGCAAATACGTGTAACCATTTTCCGGTTAACCATCGCTATGGTTACCTCATAGTACTCAAAACCTCTCCAGGTCTACACCTGAACTCCTTCATGCACTTCCTTGAGACTCTTGGGCAATTTTAATTTCCCCAAAACCCATGCTCTCCAACACTGCCTTAGTCTGTTTCCTGAAAAATTAAACTGTCATTCGTTTGGTTCCTGCAAAGATGTACGCTGGGTCCTCAAGGTATAAAGTGTGTATTTTCTTTTTTTTTTTTTAACTGTTAAAATTTTAGCAACTCCTATGAGGCTGGGAGGTGGGTTTAGCAGTTTATTAGGATTTATAAGTCATTTTAAAAACAGTTGATTTAAACCAAGTAGAAATAAGTATGCAAAAAGTCTGCAAAACAAAACATACTTTAAACATGTTTAAGTAGACAGAATAAATACTTAATTGGATTCACAGTCATATTGATGACTGATACTTTCCTAAATTTTAGGTCCAATTAACTGTTTGTGAAGACTCCCCGCTTTGTTCCCGGGCTCCTGTGCCCAGCTCAGCATCTTCTTACAGACAGATAAATGAGGACAGATAAATGGTTGCAGGGCTCAGCCTACAGCAAGAGATACGGGCTGTAGAAATATTCAGAACACACATTTTACCAGTGTGATTTACACACAATGCAACTTATATAACTAAAGTATATATATATAATGGTTTTTCTATAAAATATTTTTAATATTTTGAAGATTTTGACATTCTTGACTTTTACGTTACTCGGTTGGGGAAACTGAGTGCGGAGTAGTGCGCTGGTCGGAGGAGTCTTTATAAAGAGAACAAACGTCTCTTTAGTAACCGGTGCAGAGCTTCGTTCACATTCATGATTTGCTGAAGTTAATACTTTGTTAAATTTGGTTTCTCTCTTTGTTTTAGAAATACATGGGGAGTTTTCATGAAATGGGAAAAAGAGAAAACTGATTTTCCAGCTGAGAAATGAGCAAAATATTGCTGGACAGCCAACATCTGGTATCATTTAAGTCTGCTCTGGACAGGGAAAAAAAAATAGAGATTATACCAGAGGGAGCAACCCTGTGTTTGCAAGGAAAAGAGGGAGATGACATGGTAGGCCTTTTCAGTGATTAAAACCCTTTCATTTTCACATAGCCTCAGTACAAATAGAGCACTTATCTTCGTTCAGCTTTTGCCTTTCATTGTCTCGTGTACAGACTCTAGAGGCAAAAATGCTAGAATTTTATTTTCCCAGAGAATGATGCTAAGTAAAGATACCTCAGTCTTTCCAACTCTTTAGCAAGCAACCCCATAGGCTGCCTTAGGTGAATGTGCATTAAATTCAGAGGGAAGGGGAGGGTTGACTTATTGTTCTCCTTTTCAGGGAAGTAAGACAGAGAACTGAAAAGTATGTCCTTTCAAGGTCAATGTATATGATGACCAGGAAATTTGGTAAATTAAATCCACTGGCATTGGGAGTGCAGATGTTGCCGGAAATCACTCCTTATAAATCAGTGGTGAACAGACTGTTGCTCATTCACCCTTTCCTCATTGTAAAAAGGGCCAGAACTCAGTGTATTTGCAATGTAGCCACATAACTGCTAATTACAGAAATATACATTTCATACATGCCTGCTGAAAGCAGTCACCTCGCCTGAGACACATAAGCCAATGCAAATGGAATAAAGCATCAAGAACGTGGCCTTGCAGCACAGACGACTTCACTTGCCCCGCAGAGTTTAATTGAGGCTCATGCGTAGGCATTTCACTGCAGCTAGCCTGCTTAACGGCCCCTTTGTGCAATCACAATACTTTTCTTGGTTCTCTATGCCTGTACTAAAAAGCTATGACTTGCAAACATTATAACATAGCTGCAATGTTGATACTAAAATGTAAATGAATGCACTAAGGCTGGGAGCTTACTGGCGGTAGAGACGAGTGTATCTCTTGGGAAAAGATAGACGACGACAGTCAAAATGTCAAATATACGTGACAAAAATGAAATTACTGCTTTTACCTAGGAAATGTATTTCTCGTGACAAATGCCCCCAATAACTTAGGATCTGTATTTCTAAGTGATCTCGAATATCATGTGGTTAGAGTATTGCAGGCAATTCTTGACACGGAGATGCACGTTTTAAGACACTGGAAGTTTTAGAAATAAAGGAGCAGGTAAGAATTTAGCTACTGTTCTTTAGTACTGATATATATTTAAAGCAGTATGTAAACTTATGCTTAAATGTGTGTGTGTGTGTGTGTGTGTGTGTGTGTGTGTGTGTGTGTGTATTTCAGAATGACAACTGTTAGATTATGTGTACATGGTTTCCTAGACAGTAATGGCCTGGATACTCACCACTTGTTTGCTTCCTGTTGGAGAACAGAATTTTATCTAATGAATGACTGTGTTTCTGTAGGGCACCCTAAATAAAAGCACCTTCTTTTCTGCTCTGTGGACCGAGTGAGACCCCGTGGGAGGATGCGGTAGAGGCCTACTGGCCACATTGTTTTGCTAACACTGAACCCCAGAGCTGAGCAGGTTTCCCTTCCCAGTCCTAGAAGCTCTCCAGCTCTCAGAAGTGCAGTTTCTAGATAAACAGCCCAGCCTAGCACCTAGCAGCAATCCACTTAGCAAAGAATGCATGAGAGGCTGAACAGAGCATGCAGTTTTCTGAAATTTTTCAATAAAGCCATCACTCTCCCTTCCCAGGGGCAAAGTTGGTAAAGGGATAGACATCAGGAGTGGGGCAAAACCCTACCAACTTTAAGAGCTGCAATTAATTAATAAATGTTGCAATTTATGCTGCAACCAGCTAATATGCATAGAAGCAGGCACATTCATGAGCCATTTTGCCTTTAGGTGAAGCACATGCCCTCTTACAGGCAGCCACTGAGTCTTCTGAATCAGCCTTTTAGCAGGAGCGGAGTTGATTGTCTTAACCAGAATCGCTGCTTAGGAGAAAGGGGGTAGAGAGTGCCCAGCTATGACAAGGACTAGGTGACCAGGACCCATCTTTAGATCACCAGTCCAGAGAACAGTGACAGTCACTTCATCAGCACGCATGCAACTATACAGCTAGACAGCACTGCTTCTGAGAATACATGTAAAATAACGCATACTTCTTTGGCTACCGGGGATGGTGGATAAAAACGTGAACTTGGCAGTTGGACTACCTGATCAAGTGTGGATCACTGTTCGCTAGGCAACGGCTTGGGCGAGGGACTTAGCCTCTGTGTGCTTCGATTTCCTTATAAGTAAAACGTAAGTGTGATAGCATCTGTCTCAGAGTATTGTGTATATTGTGTGGAGGAAATAACAGACACAACATAAAGGACTGCCAATAGTAGGAATGAAAAGATTTCATAAGATTACAAAATCACTCATGAACTACACATAACTGATACTGATTTTTTTAAGGATCTTTATCATATGGGAAACTATAAGGACATATGAAGATGTTAAGGGAATAGCATTGGAAAATACTTTGATGTTTACAGAGCCCCTTCTCTGAAGTACCCAATAATGCTGGTTTTATATATTTGTCTTCATTATATTTGGCCATACATATTCTGTTTTGCTAAATGTGGTCAGTGGCTTCAGTGGCTTCTAGACAATCCTGACTTATATAAATATGCAGACCAGATAAAAAAGCCAGAGTGAAGACCCAAACAACCTGTGCAACAAATATGTGCAGGGTTTGCTGATTAAATAGTTATATAATATTGAATTCTGAAACTTTGATATTTGACTGTGTTGATTTGGGACGCAATAATTTGTTATCTATGTGTCTATGGAGAAGAAAATATTTTACATGGATTGAAGTTGATGAAATTATAATTGTTGTCAACAAAGCCAGAGAAAATAAATGTCTTAACTAGAAAAATGAGTCTTAAAAAATAGATTAGAATGGTATTTCTGAAAGGGAATGAAGATTTCGAGTGAGTGTCCTGTGGGGCAGCATCCACAGCTCACAGTCACTGAGCCCACACTCCTACATGCCTGCTTCAGACTAGTCCTTCCCCACCTGAACAGACCCTGAGCTCGGTCTAAATCTCTTGGAGGTCACTCTGACTGTAACCCAGATATTCATTTTCACATCTCATGTTTCCCCAAAAGCTGCTGGATTGTCCTCTGCTTTCATAAAAAGTTTCAATGTCTCGAGAGATCCTTGTTTCATAATTAATGGGAAACCTATTTTTTCTTCCACTAACTCTGAAAGTCTTTGTAAGGGTTTGAGCTGGGGACTGTGATATAAATCACATATTTTGAATAAATTCCTTCCTTCTATCATGGTTTTCTGTTCTCCCTACTCTACTGATCCTTAACGTGTCCCATTTCTAATGACTGCTGTGGTCTTTTTCTGTACAATGTCCCAGTATACTGGATCTCACATTCCTCCATTCCTCAAAAGGCCCACTACTACAAAGATGGAGTAGCGGAAAAGATTTTTCTGAAACTTCAGTTTAATAAGAACGGTTTCAGAATGTGAATCTACCACCAACCACTGAAACTGGAATACGGTAGCCCTAAAAATTCATGGGCTATTTACCTGCAAGAGCTCATTTATCCTGGTCCTTGTTCATCACCAAAACCTTCAGTTTTCACTGTTGAGGGGAGAAATTTCTTCACCCTTTCTAGGTACCAATCAATCCTCAGCCTCCACATTTCTGTTTTTTTCTCATGCTGAGCAATTTGTTTTCTACTGCTCACCCCAAGCAGGGTCCAGATGCATCATTAGCACAGGAGAAAATGCATGAAGGTATTCTGTTACACAAGCCTCTAACCCTGGTCCTACTCCCTTAGAACACAATGCACTGAACGAAGGTGGAAAAGAACACTGTCCTGTTTTTGATTATCATATTTTTAGCAGGGACCTCTTTCCTGCTAGTTTTTGAATATAGAAAGGCAGCGGTGAAGATGTATGTGTGACCTGTCCAAAGCAAAGCCCTGGATTCCTTAGGTTTTGTTATAGTTGTTTATGTACATGAATTCTCACCTGTACTAGGCTGTAAGTTCCCTAAGGGTAGCATTCTGTTTTAGTTAACAGCTGAATAGACTATAGTTCCTAAAAAATAAGCCAAAGTGTCTAAAAAGTAGCAGCATGGTCTATCTCGGCCTTCAATAAATACATGCTCAGTGATTGGCAGCAGAGAAAAAGAACATGTTGAGGTCGGGCCGGGCACCGTGGCTCACACCTGTGATCCCAGGACTGGGAGGGTGAGGCGGGTGGATCACATGGGGTCAGGAGTTCAAGACCAGTCTGGCCAACATGGTGAAACCCTGTCTACTAAAAATACAAAAATTAGTCGGGCGTGGTTGTGGGCACCTATAATCCCAGCTACTTGGGAGGCTGAGGCAGGAGAATCTCTTGAACCCATGAGGCAGAGGGTGCAGTGAACTGAGATTGCGCCACTGCCCTCCAGCCTGGGCGACAGAGCAAGACTCCTTCTGAAAAAAAAAAAAAAAGGAACATGCTGAAAGTAAAAAATGTATACCAAAATAGTATACAACCGTGCCTAGTTAAATTAAAATAGTTTTAAAAAGTTGAACAACAGAAGGTAGGAAATTTCTACAGTCATTCACTCAACACGTACCCTATACACACCCCAAAGTGAATAGGTCTTAAACTTTTTTTTTGTACAGAATGTTCTAATGAGTATCTTGAAGGAATTTCAAAGAACAAGGTAAGCATGGTTGCCTTGCTTCATGTACCATAATACACAGAGATAGTGAAAACCCTCACAAATTCCCCATCAGTGGATCAGTTCTGTGTCACAAAGCCCATTGCACTGTCCCCACCACTGTGTTATGGCGCCAGTCCCTGCCATTACAGTGCTGGCACAGCAGCGTGGCCTGGACGACACCGAGGAGGAGAACAGGGCGACCGGTGGATGGATGCCTTGGTATTCTGCTGCTGAGCCATGCTGCGAGATCACACGTGAGCACGGACGAGAAGCACTTCCTCCACACTCCAACCAGCCTCCACCAGCCACGAGAAGGACCCTTTCCGCTTTATGCAATGATAAACGCAGAAGCAAATGTCACGTTTTCTCCATTTTAAACTTTTTGCCCTGTCATGCGTTACTTTGAGAGCTGTGCTTCCATACTGTTTGTGATAAGAGAAATAAGGCCACGCATAGAAAAGCCCTTCGTCCGGGACTGGAGGAGCAGAGCGCTCTGTGAGCCACGCTTCCCAGGTGGCCTCTCTGGCAGTGACAGGATGGGCTCTCCAGACGGGGCCTGAGCGACTTAGCGGATGAGTCAGTCCCATTAAGCTGGGCAGCAGGAGGCTGTGTCACCTGAGCCAACCGATGGTGCTGGAGAGTCAGAGGCCATGTTCCTTGGCGGGAGCTGCCATCACAGACTGCCACAGACTCGGTGGCCCGAACAAAAGCAAGTTATGTCAGCAGTTCTGGATGGTAGAAGTCCAAGATCAAGGTGTCGGCAAGGTTGCTTCCTCGCGGCCCCTCTCCTTGGCTTGCAGATGACCACCCAACCCCTGTGTCTTTCCAAGACCTTTACTCTATGCGAGCACATTTCTGGTATATAAATTTCCTCTTCTTACAAAGACACCAGTTAGACTGGATTAAGGCCCATCCTAAAATCTTTAATTAAATTTTACTGCATGATTTAAGACTGTATCCCCCAAAAAATGCTGCATTCTGGAGTACTAGGGGCTAGAACTTCAACATATTAATTTTGGGGAGACAGCCCATAGCAGATGCCAGACAGCCAGTAAATGGGAAGAGTGGAATGCTATCCTGACTCTATCTCGCATGATAGGTTGATAAACTCCACATGCCAGGAAACATTCATTCAAACAAACAGGAATCTGCTCAAAGTTTGGAGCCTTATTTTCATGCCATGGGCAGTCCGTATATCCTCATTTGTCTGTAGGAATTGCATGAGATGCTTTGAAGTGAGTTGCTAAAATAAAGTTTTACTCTGTAGAGAAAACACAGTTCTTTGGGATCATTGTATAATTGTGCAAATAGTGAAAAGTAATCTTAATGAGCTGCTACAGACAGAGGTTTAATATTAAGTCTGCACAGACTTCTAATTCTAGCATCAGACAAGAGCATTTTATGCTCCAGATAAGGATTTTGGAGAAAAAGCAAAGTTTGAATTATGCATCAGATATTTATTTGAGTACAGCTTTACATATAGTACCCTAAAAGGAATTTTAAAATTTAATGTGCTTCAATAGAAACTTTTCACCTTTGAAAGATAAAATTAAACATGGGATAACTTCACAACATGAACCTGAAACTCTTACAAATTTGGAAAAAGTCACTCTAAGATAAACAATTTAAAATGAGAGGATTTTAGGAATATATTTTATATGAAAGATAAAATTTTATTCTATGTTTCGAATGAGTTACTTTTTATGAATTGACAAGCCTTTATAATTTAATTATAATTTAATATAATTTAATTGTATAGTTGTAGCCACTTTCTGAGTCATACAAAACGCTTGCCTAACTCTAAAGAAATATAAAAACTTAAGCTTCAGTCATGCAAAAATCTTTGTCTACATGAATGAATGTACTTTTACTCAGGGTATAAGAAATATGTAATGCCTACTTTTGAACGATAGAAGGAGGATTTGTTTCTAGATCTGGTCACTAACAATTTCAAACAACCAAAGTCACATAATTTAGTTCTTTATAAAGAAGAGAAAAAAAAATCACAAGAAATAATATCATGAATAATTCTTAATTCCTGTAAAATGATGCACTCCTAATGATGCATCTATAATTTAATGTTATGGCTGTTTTATAAGTTGATCTATCTACCTATTATCTATCTGTCTGTCTATCTACCTATCTATATATTTTTTTGAGATAGAGCCCTGCTCTTGCCTATGCTGGAGTGCAGTGCTGCAGTCTCAGCTCACTGTAACCTCTGCCTCCTGGGTTCAAGTAATTCTCCTGCCTTAGCCCCCTGAGTAGCTGGGACTACAGGCTGTGCACCATCACACCAGCTAATTTTTGTTTTTTAGTAGAGGCAGTGTTCACCATGTTGCCCAGGCTGGTCTTTAACTCCTGATCTTGTGATCCACTTGCCTCAGCCTCCCAAAGTGCTGGGATTACAGACGTGAGCCACTGCGCCCGGCCGATCAATGTATTTTTACTGAATATCTACTACGACACCAACTGAAACAAGCCACTATGGAAACAGTAATACATAAGATGAAATCTATAGTTCTCAAAGAGGCTATAGTGTTGCCTAGAAGTTAACAAATTTCACACGTTATTGTAAAACACCAGAGAAGAAAACACAGGTGAAGTAGTAATGTAAAAATTATAATCAAATGTAAGAGAGGTAGAGAACTCATTCTTGTTTGTTCATGTTGGAGAAGTCATCTCAAAAAAGAATTACATATATAGAATTCAAGGAGCTGCTTAAAAATTAAAATTAATTTTATGTGAATAAAAATAGAAATAAGAGATGGAAGAGTGAATTCCAGGCAGAGGAAAAATATGATCTTAGGCAATAAATATTTAAATTATAAAACAATGAGTCAATTCAGTTTGATTGAGTGGACTCTGTTATACCTCAGGGAGTGGAGAGGAATGAATTTGCTTTTGGAAATATGATCTGGGTTGTCTAAGGGAGTCTTGAATGACACAGTATGGCAATGGGGAACCTTCGTAAGTTTTTGAGGAGGTTAGTAGAATCAAAAAGAGTTGAGCTTGATATAAGACATGCATTTAGAAGTCCTCTTCAGAGAGCTGAGAGTTAAAGCAATGAGTATGTTTATGATGCCTAAAATAAGGACTGAAGGTGGCATGACCTCACAACCTGATCTGTCCAGGGCACTGCAGGTCGATTATGTATTGCTCTAATGTCTCCTTTGATTAGTGCCCCCGTTCTGTTTCAGAAATGTCACAGTTTGGATCATAATTTATATGATCACCCTAAATAGAGATTGTATAAACAGCTGGGCACAGTGGCTCACACCTATAATCCCACCACTTTGGGAGGCTGAGGCGGTCAGATCACGAGGTCAGGAGCTCTAGACTATCCTGGCCAACGTGGTGAAAACCCATCTCTACTGAAAATACAAAAATTATCTGGGCATGGTGGCTCACACAGTGCATCATTTTACTGGAACTAATAATGATTATTTGTGACATTATTTCTTGTGATCTTTTTCTCTTCTTCATAAAGAACTAAATCCCAGCACTTTGGGAGGCCAAGGCAGGCCAATCATGAGGTCAGTAGATCAAGACCATCCTGGCCAACGTGGTGAAAACCCGTCTCTACTAAAAATACAAAAATTATCTGGGCATGGTGGTGCGTGTCTGTAATTCAGCTACTAGGGAAGCTGGGGCAGGAGAATCGTCTGAACCCGGGAGTCAGAGGTTGCAGTGAGCCGAGATCGTGCCACTGCGCTTCAGCCTGGCGACAGAGCAAGACTCTGTCTCAAAAAAAAAAAAAAAAAAAAAGAAAGCACAAATTACTCATTTAATGATTATATTTAATAAATGAAAAACAAGTCCAGAAGGTGATAACGGAACAGTGGGAGAGGAGAACTTGGAAATCTCAATTGTATGCACTTGCCTACTAGTTATAACTGGGCATGTATCACCGTATCTAGTATTCTCCACACATGGCATGCGGTTAGCTCAGTTCCCAGCAAGAGGGGAATAACTGCCTCATAATCATTTCATTAGTTGTATTTCACTTTGGAATTACATTTCCTTCTTTAAATATTCTAACTTACTTTTCAAATTATTAATCTAACTTTAAAATAATTCTCACTCATTAAAATTCTACCAGCTCAAACCAAGATGATGGTGATGAATAGCAGAGAACTGCGACTGAAAGCAATTTGTCAAGTGGATTATTAACGTGTGTAAAAGAAAGTTCACTTGTGAGAAGACGGCTTTGTACGTGTTGCTTTCAATATGATTCCATTCATTTTCCTCCAATTCCTCCATTCAATTTCAAACTTCCTGCAGGGAGTAAGAGCCTCTTTCTCTTTCTAGTAAAATGCCTGCGAACATCAGATAAGCTAGGGTTGATTGATTGGTTGACCAAGCTGTGCTCCATTAGGAAAGAATACTGCCATGCTGCCATGGTGTACGTACAGCATTCACTTAGAAGTTTCACAAGCTGTGTTGCGCACACAGGCGTTTGATCGCTTGGCATCTCTGCTGCTAACTTAACACTGTGACAGGTCTACCAAATTTCCTCCATCAACATCAGCCTCATGCTTCAAACTTTTATTATATCATGTTTTCTCTACAGAAGTCTAATCTCAACGGAGAGCATTTAAAGAGGATAGCAAATACTTTTCATAATAGCACTCTATTTCTCTATTAAATAGGAGTAGTTAGTGAGTATTCAGCGATCCGAATGCCTATTTGCTTTTACTAAAACTTCCTCGTCACTGGAGAGCTGTGATAAAGATTTATTTGGCAGAATATGCATTAAGGAACATCGGTATGTTAAAATCATCAGCATTATCACAAGCTGCCTACTAAAATATTAAATTTGCCCATTTGTTCCTGTTTCATTGCCTGCTCCAAGAAGGTGGTGTATAGCACACGTCCTTTTACCTAATGGAGATCGTGCAGTTTCTGTTGTTAAGAATCTGAATTTTAAAGGCCTATTTCAACAGTATTCTTATGTTTAAAGTACCTTGTTTTACCATGGCTGTAGTCACTTAGTGATGATTCATGAAGCCTTCCAGGAAGAGTGGCTTAACCTTTAGTTTGTCATGGAAATTCAAAGAAACTCAGAGTAATTCTACATTCACCATTTACATTTGAGAAAATAAAAATAATGACTTTAGCCTTTTAAATACTTTTGACTACACAATAAAACATGCAGATGAAGCATAGTGCCTGGAACATTTTAGACAAAAAGCACTCTGTTAATTCTGCATTGTGATAAAATTTGTCTGAACTCCTGGTTTGGCTTTTGCTTACTCAGTTTCTTTTCATCACTTTAGGTCTTCCTAAATAAGAGTAATTTACTCTTACTGCTAAATGATTAGAATACAAAACACAGTATTAGTACTTTTTCCTTTTTAGATCTATATATGCAAAATAATGTGCCCATTTTGAGTATATAGTTCAATGAGTTTTGGTAAAATATGTGCTTACATAACTCCCAATCAAGATAAAGGACATTTCAGTCTCACCCCACAAAGTTTTATTTTGCCCCCAGGGAACTACCTATCTCTTCCCTGTCACTATCATTCTACCTGTTCCAGTATTTCATATCTGTGTAATCCTGTGATATGACTTTTTTGTGTCTTAACGCCATCAGAAATCTGTTTTGAGACTCTTCCCTGTGGTTACAAATGTCAGTTGTCAGTTTCACTTCATTGGAAAGCAGTACAGTATTTCATTGTCTGAATGAACTTTTTAAAAAAAATTCTCTTATCTATTGATTGGCAATTGAGTTTCACAGTGCTCAGATACCATGAAAAAAGCTCTGTTAACCCTTAAATACACACCTTTTTTTGTGCATGTGCTTTCATATTTCTTGGGTAAATGCCTAGAAGCAGAATTGCTGTGTCAGAGAGTCGGTGCAGATTTAATTGCGTAAGGAATCCCCAGTTTTCTCTGCGTGCTTATGCGTTGCACACTGTGGGAGCTGTGTTTGCTCCATATCTTTCACAACACACTGGCATGTTTTACCACATGGAGTTTCATCTTCCAGAAAAACGAGTTTTTGCAAACCTCTGTGCAATATCCTGTCTTCTGAAACCATTCTCAGGTCACCTCTGCTTTTTTTGTTTTAGCATAAACTAGACCATCACCAGCTTTGGCTTTTTTAACACTCACCTTCAGGCATTTTGTGAAGACTGCCTCTGCTTGATTCAGCAACCTGACGTTTTTAAGGATGCATTCCAGTTTTCCATTAAACACGACGTAAGTTAAAGAAAATTAAGCCACCCAACAAAGTATAGAACAGTTTCATTATGTTGACCTTAACTTCCTATACCAACAAATATATTTATGCTTAAAGCATTTCACATGAGATAATGACTGAATTTGAATTTTGCAATGATCTCATAAGCAAATAACTTTTAAATATAAACCTCTTATTTCAATAGAGACAAATGTATATTAATTCTCAAATAATGAGATATCATTCAGTAATAATCCATACATTTAGGTAACTTCTCTGACTCTGTTTTTCTGTGTTAAACAAGAATAACAATAGCAATAATAGTATCTGTTCCGGAGAACTCTTAAGATGATTAAATGAGTTGATATTTGCTAAGAATTTAGCAAGACTGCTTGCGTCTTAGGAAAGGCACGGCACCTTTAAAATGGAATGGATACAGGTAACCCTAAGCATACACAATGCTGCAACATTATCAGACATGTCTCACCACAGGGAAGAGGTTAATTTCTTGGATATCTTGTAAGCCACACTTTTAAAAACGTGCCACTTAATAAACTGCACAGATTCAGAGTTTTGTTGTTGTCCTTTATTTGCATCTTCGCCGGGAACTGTTGTATTGACTCTGCTGTTTCTGGGTACGTGGCTCTAAAGACAAATAGAACCTAGCAAAGGCAAAAGGTTATTTTATTCCCATATAAGCTAGTACTTATGTCAATTCTTAAAATCTAGTAGTGTTGCCAAACAAAGACAAAGAGAACAGCAGAGTTTGTCTCCACTGCATTTGCTGATCATCTTTGCTTGTTTTTGTTAGTTCCCTCCCTGTCCCCACAGAATGCAATGACCTTGTGGGTGTATATGATTTTCATTACAGGAGATGGAGTCGATGTTACCTTCTCTGATTTCTAGATCAGGTTTATTTTAGAATCTCCTGCAATGAATGACCTCCCAAGGCTGCAAGAGTGAGATTATCCACGTGGAAATCCACGTGAGGGGCTCCTCTCTAGCTGAACTCCGCCCTTCTCATGGTGCTGGCTTTGATTCACAGCACTGGCATTGCAGGGACTGAATAACAACAGTAACAACAAAATGCTGTTGAAGAACTTGAACACAGAGCATTCATTAGAAAAATTTATAAGTGATTGCCTATCTCTTAGATTTGGCTAAGTAGGTGCATTACGGAAGTACTTTTGGAAATGTGCTTTAACCATCAAGCTTGATCAGGCAGCATGTCCTCCCCAAAATTATTATGATAAAATGGAAAAAAATACTTCCTAACAGTTTGAGTTACTGAGATGACCTCATTGTGTTTCTGAATCCCTTGAATGTTGTAATAAAAGATTTTCACATTTAAACTTCAGATTCTCATTTTTAGCATAAATAATTCAGTTCCAACTTTCCTAAAGTCATTTGTGGGAGCCCCAGCTTTTAGCAAAAGTAGAATGAAACAAAACAAAAATAAAAACCTTGAAACATAATAATAAACATTATTCAGAGTTCTGCATTTCACAGACCATTCCAGCAACTCCGCTAACATGCCACGGTCTAAAGACTCTCACATTTCATTTCATTACTTTTAACTCAACTTAAAAACTGAAGTGTACCTCAGACAGATAGTTGGTGCTCTGAGCCTCTGCAGAATAGAATTTTGAGAGAATGGTTTACTATTTCTCTTTCATTTTAAAGAGTTCATCTGTAAAATGAACTGGGTTTGGCTTTAGTGCGAAATTAGTCCATTTCAGAACTTTTTTTTTTTTTACTTTAATTTCTGGGTCCATGTGCAGATCTTGCAGGATTGTTACATAGGTGTACACATGCCATGGTGGTTTGCTGCCTCCATCCCCCCTCCCCCATCACCTACACTAAGCATTTCCCCCAATGTTATCCCCTCCCCAATCTCCCCTGGCCCCACTCCCCAACAGACCCCAGTGTGTGATGTTCCCTTCCCTGTGTCAAGCAAAGAAAGAAAGAAAAACATCTAAACTGTCACCCGTCTTTCTGTTACCATGTTAATTCCTTGGTTGTGTTTTCTCATACATTTGGCATTTCAATTGTTATAGCTTCCTATACGACAAATCTCACAATAACGTATGAGCGTTTATGTTTGAAAACCTTGAAGTAAAGTGCTATTCACGTCTTTTCAGTATATGCTTTATCATGCTGTAATTTTTCTACAATGCAGATAATTGCCTGATTGTTGAGTGACTTATTAATTCACTAGAAATAATGTAAATGGCTTTCCACATTGATCTTTGAAAACATATTTTATAAGAACCAAAGCAGGACGATATGTGTTTCTTGGATTTTTAACATTAGACCTTAATTTTATATCCTTTTTTCTTACACGGTATTTCTCATTAACTGGATTTGCGTTAAACAAAACAATTTTTCTTTCATTTACATTGACAAATTCAATGAAGTAGGAAAGGTGGTGAACTGGAAAAATATGAAAATTGACTACATAAAGATGTTTAATAAAGAATGGGAGTTTTACGGGTATATGTATATTTTATCTCCTAAAATATGTGTTTGGTCTCTTTTGTCTATTCAGAACTCTTCCTTCTTTAGTGTTTTCAGTGTCAGGAGAAATTCATAACAATGGAGCTAGGCTTTTAAAGACCAAGTCTGTGCAAGTCCCATAGAGAATTTTCATTAGAGATCGTGAATACCAACAAACCACTAAGGTTTAGAAAGGTTAAGTCTTTGTCACAAGGTCACCTCTTAGTACGTGGTGGAGCCCGGCTTCTTCATTTGGATGATATACTAGCTCCTGAAACTACTCACTTATTCCCCTGTTTTTCTTAAACGACCTTCTCTTTTCTTTTACAAGCTTCATCATTCTTGACTTTCCAAATATCTGACTCATCTGTCACATGTGTTGTTAAGCATGCTGAATTTTGTTTTAAAATGTTTACTATTCCTTTTCATCTTTCAGTAGTTCTTTATTTCTTTTAATATCCAGTCTTTTCCCACCTACATATTTATAATCCCTCTACTGCAAATCTCTATAGTTTAAAATAATATAAATATGTGCCTACAATAAAAGCCATTTCATTTCCTCCATAGGTATAGAGTCTGCAAAACTAAACAAGAACTAAATCAATGTAGAGACTAGATCTTTTTACTTGATAATTTCTGTTTTCTTTCAAATCTAATGACTATATGATATAAAGTTTCTCCTACTATTTGCCCATAATTTAAAAACTAAAAGTGAAGTTATACACTTCTAAGACTCACCCTAGATTTCATTATTGAGAAAACTAAAGCCCAAAGATCCTGTTGAAGGTCATACACTTAAACGCTCGGAAAAAGAAATAAATCATTTGCCTTCCCCATGACAGAATTTGTTTTGCAATGGACTATCCCAGTTTTCCACTGGATTATGGGTAAAATGCTATATTTATTACCACTGTGTAGACATAACACCAAAATTATTATTAAAATAAATAATAAACAGCTCATTCAGACTAAAAACGTTTTTTACATCTAGTAAGTTTTTTTAGTTTGTTTTACAATATTTAATAAGCACACAAAATTTTATATGCATCTGATTTATTAGTGAATAGATAAACACACACTATTATCCCTCCACTTTAGTGACAGTAACACTTTTATGCCCAAAATGCTAATGCTTTAATACTCTAATTCTTGTTTACTATCAGTTAGGATTGGAGTGGTGTATATATAACAAAATCCAAATATTGGCTTAAATACGCAAAGTTATTCTCTCATGCAAAAGAAATCAGGTGAATTACAGCTCAAAAATGACACAGGTTTCATGAATTCAAATGAAACAAGATCCTTCGTTCGTATTTTTCCCCTCAGCCCTCAGGATTGACCCTCATTCACAAGATTGTGTCATGGCCCGAGACAGCTGCTGGAAACGTTGCTATCACTCTGCTTTCCAGGCAGCGAAAGGAAAGAAATGCACAGAACGGCTCCCCTCTTCCTGAGTCAGCACTGAAGCAGCCTCCAGAGAAGGTCCACACCGCGCTTCTGCGCAGCCATCATCTGCTGAAACTCAGACTTAGGGGTCACTGCTACCCTCAGGAGTTTAGAATATGAACTTGAAACGTATTCTGTTTATATCAGCTACATAAAAAGAAAAAGACAATGATATTTGGTAGACAAATAACAATCTATCTAGCATCTAATGTGGGGAATAAGGCCACATGAAACCCTAATTTGCAGTCTTACAAAATCAATCCACCACACCAGGAAATATAGTTTAAAAAAAAAGCTTAAAATTATACTTCAAAAACTGTGGTATAATTTTAGAACACCTTCTAAGAAAGTCAATCAGAAGTAAATCCTTGGAAATCTATGTGCCTTAATTGGTTTACTTGTAAAATAAAGAAATTAACTCTGCCTTTGAGATCATATAAGATAATGCTAATGACAGCATCCCAGATGTGAAAGGGCTTTGCAACATTATATTTTTAATTACGCGTGGAGGAGTTTTAAAAGAAACCTCTGATGTTTACTTATTATGATTTTCCCAGGGATGTTTTAAAAACTGAATAAGCATCAATATGAATTTCTCTGAATTAACATCTGTGGAAGGTCAGCAGATCTAAGGGGGTGAGGCCTTGTGGAGGCAGGACTCTCATGCCTGTATTCCATCTCCAGCCACGCTCTATGACCGTCAGAAACCTCTTACAATATTGTCTGTTTTCTCCAGTTTTGAGCCTAGATTTCCTTAGCAAATTACTTTCTCTAGTCCAAAATCCTAACTGTTCTACTGAAATCACACAAATGTGATACACATAGGTTGTGTTATCACCAAGTGAGTCACAGACGGTTGCTTAATCAGTCTTTTTAAGCTAGAGCCAAATTAAATGTGAACACTTAGTCATGAAGCTGGATGAAATGACTGCTTGTGTCATGATACAACTTTCAGTGTGTCACTATAAAAATTGTACTTCCATTTCGTGGCTCTGTGAATGTAGCACAAAACGGCAACTTTTTAAAAAATTTTGAGACTAAATCTCTCTCTGTCGCCCAAGGTGGCATGAGTCGCCCAAGGTGGAGTGCATTGGCATGATCTCAACTCACTGCAACCTCCGCCTCCTGGGTTCAAGCCATTCTCCTGCCTCAGCCTTCTGAATAGCTGGGATTACAGGTGCCTGCCACCATCTTTAGTAGAGTCGGGGGATTCACCATGTGGGCCAGGCTGGTCTCGAACCCCTGACCTCATGATCCGCGCACCTCGGCCTCCTGAAGTGCTGCAGTTACAGGCATGAGCCAGATATTTGGCAACTTTTTACGTGATTTAATCCTTTAAGCAGTTCTATAGGATATATTGGAAAATGATAAGGTTTTGGTACTGAATTACACTCCTTGGCCATCAATTGGTTAACACCTCTTTTCTTCATGTTATTCTATTTTAATATATCCTATTGTCTTCATACGTGACATATCCTGAGAATACTTCAGTTATGAAATACATAAATTTAAAACAAAAATGTCTTAATGTCTCTACTCAAAGGAAAAACATACTTAACATTCATTAAGACATAGGCAAATAGGTTTTTGTTAACTATTAAATCTAAATGGTCTCAAATGAAAACTAAAGAAATGTAAATATCAAGGGAAAAAATGACTCCAGAATTGAACTATCCAGGATGATTTTAAGAGAATCAATCACTAATCCTAAATTTTCACTAAGTAACTTATAACACTCAATTGTTACAAGTGTTATAATTGTGTTATAAGTTACTTTGTGAAGCTCCAAGATTAATCAAATCTCTCAATAATCAAATATTACAAATTAACTGCTTCCATTAGCCACAAAATTGTCTTCAAAAACAAATCTTAGTCACTTTTATTTCTGTAAGCATTCTGTGAAAGTACATTATAAAGTATTAGAATACCTGCCACTCACTGTGGGTGGGTGTTTATTCTGCTTTTAATTTCTCAAATATCAATTTAGGTAGACCTCATTCATTTTTATTAACTTCAATTGTTGATATAACCAGAGTTATATGTGCCATGTTAAAATTTAGAACACAATTTAATAATATTATTTTTATATAATAAGTGCTTTAGTAAACATAGCAGCTCTGCATTTTCAGACACTCCAGATTTATTATATTTCAGCTGTGAATCTGTAGGCTAGATATAGAGTTGATGATCATTACAAATATATTTACAGAACTGCAGATCACGGAAATGAACAGCCTGGCCGTTATCCCTCTAGAAAAGGGGGTTCTAATAAAATTCCCCTCCAGTCTAACGTAGCAAACATGCAAAAAGAAATCAGCTAATTTCTGTACTTTACTAGTTAATTGACACTGGTTCAGAGTTGGGTTCAGAGTTGTTTTCTCCTTTCCCCTCAGAACTTTTAGTTTTCCCCAGCGTAAACACATAGATCTACTTTTATTTCTGTCATTTTTTTTGTTATTTTCTTGTGCGTCTCACATTGTGCTTTGTTATTGATCTTCTTAGCCTTGACATGCCCACTGGAATGAAAAGCAGGGCCTCTATCATTTTCCCACGGCTCCGTCCCAAACCCTCAGCCATGCCAAAAATATTGAGAGTCCTCCATGCCTATTGGTGGAATGTAGGATTGATCCGACCACTGTCTTGAGCACTGTGTCTTACCCGGAATTGCTAGAGATATTCCACATGGCCGCGTGATGGCCATTTCCAAAGGCCAACCGCACCGTGCTGCTCTTCTGAATAAAATCTCTCAGATGCATCACTGCAGATGAGAGAAAGGGCCACGTCTGCGGCCTGCAGGGTCCCTCATGATCAAGCCTCTGTCACTGCAGATGAGAGAAAGGGCCACGTGTACGGCCTGCAGGGTCCCTCATGATCAAGCCTCTGCTCTGCCTGCCTCGTCTCATTTACTCTCCCTCTTCACCCACCTCAGCTTACACACACCATCTTTCCATGTTTCCCAAGTGCTTTACATGGTCCCAACGCCCATCCTGGGAAAAGCTCTTCTCTTGGTTCAGATCCTCATTCCTAGTCCCTGAACTTGAGATTTCAACTCAAATACCATGTTCTCAAAGAAACTTCAGCTATTTTCCAGAGCGTATTAGGATTCCCCAGTAAAGACGCTCTACATTTAACGCTTTTCTTCTTTGCACTTAACACTTACATTATACCTTTATAGAATTATTTGATTAAAATCAGTTTTCTTTCCACTAAGTTTTAAAGCTCAATGGAAATAGTAATGCTATAATAAGTGCATAGTAAGTATTCAAAAGTACTTAAAAAAATTTTTTTTTAATGTCATACAGTTAGTAACTTGAAGGTGTATTGATTCCTTGGAGAAGCCTCATTGCCATTTCTTTGTATAGTATTTACATCAGCTTAGGAAAATATACAAAATCTCAACTTACATAAATCTTATTTTACCCCAGTGAACCCTTTCAATGTGCTAAATTTGTGTAATATCACACGACATGAGAAGCTACCTCATTTTTTAGCACTGAATAATGTGCTTAATGCCAATGAAATAGAATTCATTCCAGAACCTCTACCACATTAATGATATATGTAGTTGCTGTGCTTCTGCAAGATGGTCTTGGATAAATGAGAAGGAACATGGATCAATTCTGGTAAACAGCATTATTGTTATAGAGCCACAAGAAAAATGTACCTTTTTTAAAATTATTATTTGTGTAGGTAACTCATCAGTTCCTATTATCAACAGTAATGTTGAAAATGTACCCCCGTTATTGATATGTAATTGATTGCTATTACATCCCATCATACTCACTAACAAGGTTTCTAGATCTCCTCCTCGAAAGTGTGCCTTCCAGGAATCCTCCACTCTCCAGCTGACTTATTCAAAGTCCAAGGTTGATCACAGCTCCCAGAAACAGTCTCACACTGAAAGCCCATGAGTGTATTCCACAAAGCCACCAGGGCCTTTCTTTTTAAAATGAATCTTTTCAAGCATAAGAAAGGAACTTTTAGTAATGTGATGGTGAATATATGACTGTGTTTTTATGTCAAAATCCATCATATTTTATGTTGGTGATATTTGTGGTGTATAAATTACACATCAATGAAACATTTAAAAAGTAAGAACTTGGGGTCCAAATAGTCCCAGAATTTTTCCAAACAGTGGCCCCATATAGGTGCTAACAGCTGGAAATGGTTAGTGGGCGACTCCTGGGGCACGGAAGCAGAGTGCTTTGTGGCGTGGGTCAGGACAGGAGCTGGCAGTGGTGCAGCCGCGTGGTGTGTGCTATGCAACCTCACGCCACAGGATGCACCACGTGCAGCCTCAGCTGTGAAGACTTGCATGCTGACAGCAAGCAAGTGTAGATCCTTCTAACAGAAGAAAACAAAACACAGTAGCCAAATGAAATTTCACATAAAACTCTGATCCTGACACTTCTTTTGATACGTTGTCTGTATCCTCTGAAACATAAAGTAATGAGCCTGAGCAGGAATTTTGAAACTGCTTTGATTTTGAGGGGCCTGGGCTCTCCTTCTGGTTCAGCCTGTGCTATGCTCATCACCCAGTTGCATCGCCAGCCTGCTCCCTGTAGACGGAAACCACATGCCCTGTCCACACAGCCAAACTCCATGCCCTCAAAGGCTTTTTTCCCCCGCTTCACCTATTTGTGTACTATTTCAGCTGTCTGAGCTGCTCTTTCATTTTGACGTGACAAAGTGCTTTCTGCTCTTTAAGACTGAACTCAAATGCCCCTGCGTTCCTCACCGCAATCACAGACTGACAGCCTCATTGCATATATTTAACACTGTTACAAGACTTTGTTCATATTCTGTTTTATTTGTTTTGCATTCTGATACCACTTTTTTATTTTTTATGAGCTCCTCCCTTTCTTTTTGTACGTATAAGTCACCAATTTTTATCTCAATGGAAAGACTGAAGTCAAGTGATGGAGGAAGGAATCATGTATGTTCTTCAGAGACATCACTTCACCATCCCTGTTAGTAATCATTTTAACGTATCCAACCCGCCTGGTCCACTTTAGAACGGCATCATGGCATTAACTTCTACCGCTCCCAAACAAGAACAAACTCGCAGGTTTATTTTAGTGTTTTCTTTGGCCAGGTGGTTGTTAGCAAGCGTGTGTATTGTCGTTCGCCGAGCCAAAAAAGATAAAAAGAAAGGTTTTCTTTCCAGATCACTGTGTTATCCGTGCCATGGGTGATCATTCATTACGTTCAATAAGGAAGGAGAGTGGGTGTGATGAACTTCTCCCAGCTCGCATTTACTGTGGCAGAAAACACTATTACCGGCTAAACTTGGGAGAACATGGCACTGCTGTAAAGGATGAGCACTCGAAGTACTAGAAATTTAATTCCAGATATACAAGCAATAATTCTCAAACCGTCCAGCTTCTGCTAATACAAAATGACCTGTCTGGGAGGGGAAACATTCATTCCTCTCCTGAAGCATTTCCAGTGTGTTTGAGCCGTGGAAATGTTCTATTCCATACAGTGAGCAAGGATGCTTTTCAGTGGCTGTCTTTCGGGCACAATCCCTTAGGCTGGAAGGGAAACATCTCTCCCATGCCATCCTCACAACATGGACCCATTGTCTGTATAAAAATAAAAATTTAATTAAAAGATGGCCACAAAATAAACATAAAAACATTGATTTAACAACTTAACCACAAGAAATTATAGGAAGTTAAACAAGCCTCAAGTATAAAGGTTTGAGGGAATGATGGCTAGCCAGCTACATACAATTCATGCACATTTTCCCAGGATCAGCTCTGCTGTTATCAACCACCTCATAAATAATTATATGCACGGTGGCATCTACAGATGAGCGTGCCATTCTTACTCTTTCTGGTAAAATAATCTATCAACTGCACCCCAAATCATTCAGTAGAACATTTTTTTCCATATACATTATATTACTTCTTTTCATGTATTTAAGTACATGGAGATTGATATCTTCATTTTAGTAATACTTTTAAATGTAAATTTTCATCTTTACTATTATATCCTAAGATTTGTTGGACAAGTAGTATGATTTTTCCGGTAGCAAGATGTGGTCAGCGTGGAAGAAGTTTTTTTTTTTTTTTTTTAATTGTGATTTAGGTTCTGGGGTACATGTGCAGATCATGCAGGATTGTTGCATAGGTACACACATGGCAAGGTGGTTTGCTGCCTTCATCCCCCTATCACCTATATCTGGTATTTCTCTCCCCATTATCCCCTCCCCCACTCTCCCCCACTCCCGCTGTCCCTCCCCTAGCTCCCCCTACTGACCACAGTATGTGATGTTCCCCTCCCTAAGTCCACGTGTTCTAATTGTTCAACACCTACCTATGAGTGAGAACATGCAGTGTTTGGTTTTCTGTGTCAGTTTGCTGAGAATGATGGTTTCCAGATTCATCCATGTCCCTATGAAGGACACGAACTCATCATTTTTTATGGCTGCATAGTATTCCATGGTGTATATGTGCCACATTTTCTTTATCCAGGTGTTTGCTATTGTAAACAGTGCCTCAATGAACATACGTGTGCATGTGTCTTTATAATAGAACAATTTATAATCTTTTGGGTATATACCCAGTAATGGGATTGCTGGATCAAATGGAATTTCTATTTCTAGGTCTTTGAGGAATCGCCACACTGTCTTCCACAATGGCTGAACTAATTTACACTCCCACCAACAGTGTAAAAGTGTTCCTATTTCTCCACATCCTCTCCAGCATCTGTTGTCTCCAGATTTTTTAATGATCACCATTCTAACTGGTGTGAGATGGTATCTCAGTGTGGTTTTGATTTGCATTTCTCTAATGACCAGTGATGATGAGCATTTTTTCATATGTTTGTTGGCGTCATCGATGTCTTCTTTTGTAAGGTGTCTGTTCTGGTTCTTGGTCAGCAGGATGGCACTGATGGTGGGTCATGCAGTGGCTTGTTAACTGAGCCCACAGCTTTTTTATTGTATCTCTCTTATATGCCAGGCACTGTCTAGGCACTGGGTTTGGTTATAATAGAGATGCCTGTGTTAAAACAATGGTACAAATGACATCAGGCTAATGGGGATACATTACTTGCTAAATCTAAATGATGTTAAAATTCCACACTTCAGTGGAGCTGACATCTAGAAGCTCTGCCTATAAATCCTGGCTCCTTCTGTGCTAAGCCAAGATTGAGGTAAACATAAAGTAGGGTTTTAAAACAATTTCTAGACTAGACAGCCTTCTAGAAAAATAATTTTTTAAATGGGCATAAGCCATTTGTATAGCCAAATAGGTGGTCTATTGCACACAGGCACCTAGCTGAGGGGGTGAGTGGGGCTGAAATTCAACACCTGCTCTGCCTTACAAGTCATGTAGCCTGGGACGGGGTTGCGTCTTTCCAGAGAAAAAGGCGCCTTTAAAACACCTGCATAACACAGATGTACACGTGATGTCATTCTCTAAGTGCACAGGACACTGCTCTCTGCCCTCCCAGAGCTTTTTGCAGATTTTCAGGAAGATTCCTTGCAGCTTAGTAGCCTGAGCTTGGTTAGTTTGCTGAAGTTTGCAGTATGCTGAAGGTTGTTGGCATTGGAGGTTAAGAATCAGAATGGAACCAAGCAGTGAAGAATATGAGAAAGGGGGCTCCCACTTGGGGAGGCACATTGATTTCTAGAAGTGTTCTCTGGGACCACCAGGTCCAGGTAAGTTTTGAAATATGCCACTGAAGCCAGCACAAAGATACCCGATGGTAGGAGCTGGGGCACTGTGACGTCAAAAGGAAACAGAATAAGGAACGTCCTCAATAGGAATCTGTTTCAGTGCCTGCTGCTGCCTCTCAGCATTGGGCTAGGATCTGGGGTGAGGCAAAACCTGAGCATGGCGAGCTGACAGCTCTTGCTGAGGAGTGCTCTAGGAGGGCTGGGAGCCTGAGAAGGGTCCTGAAAGCCAGGGTCTCTCTCCAGGGTGCCTCAGACTTCCTTCAACAGCTGTGCGGCGGCAGCTCAGGTTCAGTTTGTACTTCAGCGTTGTTCTAGGTTCTGCATCACAGAGCTCCAGCACCTCTGTGGAAAAGGGTAAAGCAAGTTTCATGAGGATGCATTCCGTTGCAGTTTATCAGTACATAGTCTGATGGCAAGTGCTTTTATAAATTCGTGTAATAGAAAATTCCATGTTCTAGCCTTGCAAGACACATGCAAAATCTTTTCTTCTTCATTTATTTTTAGATAACATGCTGTAACTTACTTTCTCATGTAAAACAGCTTTAAAAAGCAATTTGAAGGTTTAAATGTTTCTTTCACATCTTTTGCATGATATGGTGCTAAATGTTGCCAGTCATGGGTTCATACAATAGCTGGTTTGCTTTGCTGACTGTCACAGCCAATGACTGGATTCTACCCTGCCTATTCCCAAACCACAAGGAAACCGGGTAAGATAAGCATATACAGCAAGAGAGCACATTACCAGCCTTAGGAGAGCAAGCCCAACATGCATGCCTGTTAGGTGAGTATGTTGCTGCAGAAGGGGCAGTGCCATTCATTTTTAAAATTTCATTCAACAAACATGTTGAACTCCTCCTATGTACTAAGCATAATCTCTGTACTCGCCAACACTATACAATGTAACCTTCTAAGAAAAACACAATTTCCATAGATAGATATCTTCCTCGCAAAACAACAGGATGTGCGACCCACTGTCAGAATGCTTTGTTTTCTACCAACTAAAATAACCCTCTTGTAACATGCCATTTGCAAATCAAAATCCATCTCCAACAAGTGTTACAATGCAATTACCAACATTACTTCAAGGTAAGCATTTAATCCCCCGCATGCCTTAAATACTCTGCAAAACAGGAAAGTAATGCTGCTGGGAAGTCGACTGAGCTGAAATGAGTGCTTCGCAGTAGGAGATTCTACTGTTGTTATTCTAAGTTGGAAATTCTGTGGTAGCCTCACAGCTTTCCCTCTATGTCGCCAGCACAGTTATAAAAAATTCTTGATAGATGGAAATGATTGCTGAGTAGAGTCTCTGGGAGGAGAGCTGTGGTTTGCCCTTCTGCCAAGCAATAGCAAAATCAAGCTGTCCCCACAAGGCGTTAGCTCTTCAAGTGAGTAAGTTATGGTTCCCAGGGGCCTCCTGTACTTGATGGATGTTCTCAGTGTGAAGTCGTCTCTGGAGACCTCCCAGAAGTCTGAGAACATGGCAGGGTCCGTGTCTAACCTGTGGACAGAGTATTTACTAGAAAGGCCCAAAAGCTATGTGCTTTGGCGTGAGACATTTGGCTCATGCCAAATGAGCTGAATCACTCAAGGACTGATGCATCTCTTTGAGGAAATGCAGCTTTCCTGCATTTCCTGAACCTCAGGAACTGCTTCCCCATTCGTAGCTCTGAGACCTTTGGGAGCTCTATTTGCCAAGTGCGGCCTGCATTTCACTTCTGTCCTTCGTAATCTGAAAGTCAGAATTATACTCCAGATTAAAGTCTATTAATAACCCCAAAATCAGAGCACAGCAGGGCTAATATAAACTTTGATAATTATTTAATATTAAAAAATGATGTGACATTTGTCATCTATTTTTCCTAAAATCAGAAGTTTCATTACTGATATCACATGTGTATCAACTGCTACACATATGCCTTAGCCTTTATTTCAGCTCTCTGAACATCTGCAGTGACAAATTTCATGTCATTGACATCTAAAATAAGAAAAAAAAAGTTTTTAAAACTCACTATACTGGGAAAAATCTCTCGAAAAAGCAATAAATGCATTTTATAGAAAATTAACCATATAAGTATATACATATGTAGAAAATTAAAAGTTTAACTTGCCACTAGTCACTCTGTGTTGCTATATTGTATTCCTTAAAATGTGGTTGTTAGACTTCTGGAACTGACTTCAAGACTCACTCAAAAGTTGAGACCAACAGTTTGATAAGAACTATTATAGATAGTGTGATATTTGCAGAATGCTGCAGGATGCTGAAAAGTCCCTCTGGCAAACAATATTTATCATCATTGAAGGCAATAATGAGGCCATAAGCAAAAGACAACGCTTTAGAAACTGCTGTTAAAAAGCACACCTATAAGCTGAAGCGGCTGCTAGTACAGGCGCTCCAATTATGTGTGTGTCACCCCTGCCCCTTTCATCGCTAATCAGTCATCATATTCTGTCCTCTTGAGCTTACAGAAGACTTCACATCCATTTTCAATACTGCATCCCAGGCAGTGGCTACTGGTTTATTGTAAGTGGCCAGAAAAACAAAACTGATTTGTCATCTGATTCCTCGTCCTTTCTTACATTAATTTTGAGTAGTTTTTCAATTGACACCTCTAGATATATGAGGAATTTTGGGCATGGCACAGAGAAGAGCAAGGTGACCAGGAAGAGTCTCAGGGGCCCACACTGAGCTGATGAGGACTCTGGGTATAGGGCTGAAGTCTGCTATAAGAATGCACAGTGTTGACTGGTTCCAAAATGGAGGTGTGGAAACACATTTGCGTCACTCGCCTCAGCAGAAAACCAAAAGCAAATAGACAGCGTCATGATTAAAAATAGTAATAGCACAGAATGCAAGCATGAGGGTGAAACTGTTCCCAGGCCACAGAGAAGTAAAAAACTCTGAGCAGACGGTGAGAGAACTGGACTTTCATATCTGTGACATTTCTCCCCTAATCTGTACAACATCATGTAAGAGAAACATCGTTTCGTTTCATCCATCTCTGTATTATTTCATTAATCTCAGTTTCACTTATTTATGCTTTTACCTTTATTATTTCTTTCTACTAATGTTAGATTTGTTTGTTTTTGAATTTCTAATTCCTTGAGGTGTATCATTAGCTGTTTACCTGAAATCTTTCTACCTTTTTGAATATAGACATTTATTTTTTACTGCTTGGTTTATCCGAAAGATTTTGGTATGTTGCATTTCTATTTTTATTTGTTTTAAGAAAGTTTTTAATTTCCTTCTTAATTTCTTCATTGACCCATTGGTTTTTCAGGAACATATTGTTTAATTTTCACGTGTTTGGATTGTTTCCAAAGTTCCTCTTGTTATTGATTTCTAGTTTTATTCCATGGTGATCAGAAAAGATATTTGATATGATTTCTACTTTCATGAAATTTGTTGAGACTTGTTTTGCGGCCTAAGATATGCTCTATTCTGGAGAATGTTCCATGTTCTGGTGAAAAGAATGTGTATGCAGCACCATTAGGTAAAATGTTCTGTCGGTGTGAGTCAGCCTCTTTAGTCTAGCGTGTAGTTTAACTCTGATGTTTCTTTCTTGGTTTTCTATATAGAGGATCTGCCCATTACTGAGAAGTGGGTATTAAAATCCCTCACTATTATTATATTGCAGTCTGTCTCTCCCCTCAGATCTATTAATATTTGCTTTATATACTTCAGTGTTCTGTGTTGGGTGCATAGCTATTTAGAATTGTTATATCCTCTTGCTGAATTGTCCCCTTTACTTTTATATAGTGACTTTGTCTGTTTTCATAGTCTTTGACATATTACTATTTTATCTGATAAAAGCATAGTTACTTATGCTCTTTTTTTGATTTCAACTTGCATGGAATATCTGTTTCCACCCCTTTACTTTCAGTCTATATGTGTCTTCACGAGTTTTTTTTTTAAACAGGGTCTTGTTTCGTCACCTAGCTAGAGTGCAGTGGCATGATCAGGTGAGGTAGATTTCTTGTAGGTTACATAGTTTGGTCTTGTTTATATATTCATTCATATACTCCATTTTTTTTTAATTGAAGAATTGAGTCCCTTTATATTCAGTGTAATTACTGATAAATAAGGTCTTACTCCTGCTGGGTTTTGGGGGGGTTTTTTGCTTGTTTTCTTGTTGTTTTGCTTGTTTTCTTATTGTTTTGTAGCTCCTCACTTCTTTTCTTACAATCTTCCTCTGCAGTTGAGTGATTTTCTCTGGTAGTACATTTTAATTCAGTGCTTTTTATTTTTAGTGGATCTATCACAGGTTTTTGCATTGGGGTTGCCATGAAGCTTACATCAAATATCTTACAATAAGTCATTTTAAAGAGATGACAGCTTATCTTAAATCACAATAGAAAGTATAGACTCAAATAAAATACTGAAGAAAAAAATTCCTACACTTTAGCTCAATCCACCCTATGTTTTCACTTTTTGTTGTTATCTCAATTTAGCTATTTTTATGTTGCCTATCTCTAAACAGGTTGCTGTAGCTATTATTGGTTTTGATAGATTTGTCTTTTCGACTTCATATTGAATTATGAGTGGATTTCACATGTCAGTTACAGTGTTTGAGTATCCTGAGTTTGTCTGTGTACTTTTACAGTGCGTTTGATACTTTCAGATACTTCTTTTTGCACATTAGTGTTTTTGTTTTTGTTTTTAGAAGGAAGACCCTGCTCTGAACACTTGTAAGATTTTGTTTGTTTAGGAAAGATCTGCTCCTTCATATTTGAAGAATACCTTTGCTGGATAAAGAATTCTTGATTGTCATTTTTTTTTTCTTCCACACTTTGAAAATGTCATCTTACTCCTGGCCTTTATAGCAGTAAAGTTGAGACATCTTTTTCCAGATGAATTTGAGTTCCTTTACATTTTATCTGTTTCTTCTCTTTCAGTACTTTTAGGATTGTCTCTGCTCTTGCCACTTAGGAGCCTGATTATATGCCTTGTGGTAGTCTTACTCGGGCCAAATCTGTTTGGTGTTCTCTGACCTTTATGAACCTGAATAGTTGTATCTTTCTCAAGTTTTGGAATTTTTCTGTGGTTATTTTTGGAAGTAAGGTTTCTACTCCTTGTTCTTGCTTGGCTCCCTGTTGATCACCAGTAATTTTTATAGTTAGTTTTTTTGAGGTTATTTTCTATAACTTGTACATGATTTTTATTCCTTTTTCCTGGTTGTTCACATTTATCTCACTTTTTCCTTTGTAGAAAATACAAGTCTGAGAATGCGTTAAATGTAGAGCGTCTTTACTGGGGAATCCTAATATGCTCTGGAAAATAGCTGAAGTTTCTTTGAGAACATGGTATTTGAGTTGAAATCTCAAGTTCAGGGACTAGGAATGAAGATCTGAACCAAGAGAAGAGATTTTCCCGGGATGGGCGTTGGGACCATGTAAAGCACTTGGGAAACATGGAAAGATGGTGTGTGTAAGCTGAGGTGGGTAAAGAGGGAGAGTAAATGAGACGAGGCAGGCAGAGCAGAGGCTTGATCATGAGGGACCCTGCAGGCCGTACACATGGCCCTTTCTCTCATCTGCAGTGACAGAGGCTTGATCATGAGGGACCCTGCAGGCCGTAGATGTGGCCCTTTCTCTCATCTGCAGTGACAGAGGCTTGATCATGAGGGACGCTGCAGGCCGTAGACGTGGTCCTTTCTCTCATCTGCAGTGACAGAGGCTTGATCATGAGGGACCCTGCAGGCCGTAGACGTGGTCCTTTTCTCTCATCTGCAGTGAGGCATCTGAGAGATTTTATTCAGAAGAGCAGCACGATGCGGTTGGCCTTTGGAAATGGCCATCAGGAGGCCATGAAAAGATGAACAAAATCCATGTGGAATATCTCTATCTTTATCAACAAACTGTTAGCTAGACTAAGGAAAAAGAGAGAAGACCCAAATAAATAAATAAATCAGAAACAAAAAAAGAGAATTATTATTATTAGGTATCAATTAAAAAATCAAAAATGCTGCACAGTATTGCCCCAAACTGCTTCACCCTATTTTCTGAGATTCCTGTTCCCCAAACTCTAATCATATATGATTACTGTTTTGTGAAAGCCGAGCTTGACGAATGAGCTGCCAGAGATGCTCGTGCATGCTGCATAGAATGCCAGATGTTTCTTCATTATCTATTTCATTCCAAGCCTGCTTTCCTTCTTGATATCCCTCCGATTTTGACCCTTATACCCATAAATATGTTTTTCTTCAGGATATCCCTTTATTTAAAACAACCGTCCCTACTTTAAAAATAGCCCTTCCTCATCTTGGGTAACTTTACGGCATCACTTTTGTGGAAAGACATTGGTATACAGTTTATTTCAAGATTCCAAGGTCTTAAAACCTATTAATTACCTTGCGAATGTTCATCAGCTTCATATTAACCACTCATATCTGCATACAATTATAGGAAGGGTTAAGTTCGCAGGTGTACAGCATGCTGAAATATCTATGAACGCTGTCTACTTACGTTTTTATGGTTTTGAGTTATTTTGAGTCTTGCCTTGGAGGCAGGTTTTATATCATCATCTTCTTTTGTTAAAATTTCCATGTGGTAAAATGCAAAGAACCAAAACATTCAATTCAATAAATTTTGACAATTTGCACAATCAAATAACAAATACCCTAACCAAATACATGAAATGTCAATTTCTTCAGAAATTTCTTTTACGTCCCTTTTCGCCCTTCCATACGCAGGTACTGTTTTAATTTCGGTGATTATAGATAAGTTTTGCATTTTTTGAACTTGATGTAAAAATCATAAAGTTCAATGCAGTAATTTTTATCTACCTTCATTTAATTAGTACTTTTAAAATTTACTCAGGTTGCTGTACAGAACAGGTCTCATAATCTTTTATTATTGAAAAATATTGATATCCATTCTCCTACTAAGAGATACTTGGATTGTTTCAGTTTCTGGCTATTGTAAATAAAAATTCTATCAAAATCTTTGTGCAAGTTTTTATGTATGTCTATGTCGACATGAGTAAATACATAGCAGCAAAATTGTGACATAAGCCGAATCTACGTGCAACATTATAAGAAATGGCTGCAGAGTTTTCTAAAGGATAGCATTTTACACTCTCACCAGCAACACGCCAGAGTTTTAGTGCCATACATTGCTAAAACTGGATGTTGTCCAGCTTCTGACTTTTACCTAGTCTGCTTGTGTTAACATCTATTGGTGTTACTGTTTTGGGGCATGAGTCGCCTAGGGAGTGTTACACGGGAATCTAGCCCACGATATTGAAAGACAATATTCAGAGCTTAACACATTCATAAATATTAATGAGAAAGGCAGAAATGGTAGCAGAAATGTTGAAATGAGGTTTTATATCCAAAAGTGAAAATGCCTCTATTTTCATGCCTTTATACCTCCCAAAATACTTGGTTATAGGGGAAAGCAGCCTCTACTGTTTTTCTCTCTTCTAACTGGGTAGAAGGTTAAGAGAGTAAAAGGTTATTTAGAATAATACACAATGTTTCCAGATGGATTTTACAAAGACAGAAGAACCTAATTCATCACTCCCATCTAAGATCTTGGAGATCTTTTATTCTCCGATGTGGAATTTACTGATCTTTTCCTCATCAAGTTCAGAGTGCTGTTCTGAATTTAAGAAAATGAAATTAGGTAAATTCTTTGTGTGTTTCCTACAGTTAGATTTAACTTCACAACTCACAAATATTGCACCTGATAACTTACATGCAACTTTATCTCCACAGCTCTTGTGTGAGACAGCAGTTTTCATCCACAGCAGGCTTTGGGGAGCCAGGTCTGAGGCTGCCTCCCACCTTCACCCCGTCCTTCTTCAAAGCTTTGAGATTAGTCAGGACTCCTGCTTGCTTGTTCAACTTTCTCGTGTGTAGGTTTAGGAAGGATTAAGGCAGAAGCAAAGGTATTCATTAGAGTCCTCCTCCCTGGGGCTCTTCTCTAAAATCTCCCCGAGTTGTCTGTCTCAGCAGTGGAGTTTCTTCCATTCTCTCATCAGAGACATTCTTGACTCCCGTTTGACCATTTTCTAGTCTCTTTTTATCAAAAATCTTCCTCAAATATATATTTCTTCATAGTATCCAGTATTTCCTTACTCTTTGCAGTACATATCAGTAATCTCTTGGACAAGTATGTGAAAGCTACTCATCACCATTTCGCCCCAACTTCTTATTTTTTCCAGTTGTTCATGTGTGTAGAGTTCAGCCAAATTATTCACCTGCTACCAAATAGAACCCACCCTTCTTTTTTTTTTTTTTGGTCTTTTATTTCTACAGTTTCTCGTCTCTGCACAAGCAGGGAACCCACCCTTTAAGACCACGGTGCATTTCCAAGAGCGATTCTTCTACCCACGGTGCCTTCAGTACCCTTCTTCTCTCACCGTTCCTACAAGCCTTGCATATGCCTCCTGTCTCTTTCCCCACACGAGCCGCACTGCGATGGCTCTCTGTCACCTTGGGCAGGCCAGCTTAGTTCTTTTCCCCCTGGCTCCCATGCCCTCTCATGTCAGTTTCTCATTCACATACAACTTCCTACTATTCAATGTAGTTCAACTTCCAGCATCCTATACTACCGTCTTATTCAGTGTTTAGGCTCCAAACTGAAATGCATGAAGTGAAAATAATAAACACACAAAACTAACAATGAGAATCCACCAGGAAACCTTCTCATTCGACTTTGCCACACTAACCTTCAGTTATTCAGTGCAGCAGATCTTCCACCAATGCTGGCACGAATTACTATTTTGTGAATTGAGTACCATTTCATGTGGCTGGTTATACTCAGGACTTAATGAAAAGTTGCATAAACTTTATGTGTGTGTCTGTAAAACCAGTACTGACCTCATTTTGAGTCTTCAAAATGAAGAGTAACAGGTGTTGTGTTCCCTACTTAGACATAAGGAACCAGGTTTTCGGAACCCGACTAACTTCCTATAACTCACTCAGTCATTTACTGAGTCATAGAAATAGATCGTGAAGCCAAGTGTTTATATCTCAAGTCTTTTGTGCCAAACTATTTTTTGGTTCAAAACAATTAGAGGACTTGGGTTTACAATAATGAAAACATTTACCCACAAATAAGGTAAAAGTAAAAATGCTAAAAAATTATGAAAACCCTCAAAGACCTTCATTGTTGCTAAGTTTTATTCAAATGTTGTAGGAAATTTTCAAAAGTACATATTTTCTACCTTTGAATTACAAGAAACGCATAATTAATACCTTTATGGTAAAATAAATAAATACATGTTTGAAGAGATAGAAATCTGGAAGAAACCTTCTTTTTACATAGTTACGTCAAGACAGTTCTGACTTGGTTCTACTAATAAAGGGGATATCAAAAGCAGCAAAAGGAGAAAGACATTTCCTAATTCAACCACAATTTCAACTTAATATTTAAAAATCTTCAAGTACTGAGTTTCTTTTTCATATTTCTATTTTGTCTTGTATATCTGGCTTAAGCCACTGATTCTCCTTGAGAAGTAAGAACACATTTCTTTGAGAAGCTATGGGAAAGTAAATGATTGCTTGACCCCAAACACAAATATGAACTGTGTATTTCAAAGTTTAAATCTTCCAAGTAAAAGAATCATTGTGATTTAGTCAATAGCATCTTTTGGAAAGAGCTAAACGCTTCAGAATTTTCTCCTGAAGACACAGACAGTATAACTTTAAATAGTTACTCAGTAGGAAAAGAACAGCATTTAATAATCACATAGAAGGCACAGATACAGGATAAAGGAAAGATGGAATTGAATCTGATCAGCACCCAGGTGTGACAGGAGTGCCATGAAATTATCAACTGCAGGCAAGTGCAGTGTGACTGCAATACTAAGCGCTGACGCTGGAGAACACAGCGGGGCAATACTGAGATTGAAGAAAAGAAGGTCATTTGTACTCTGTACAGAGATAAAACTCAGCAAAAGCATGCCATAGAGTTCCAGGAGTACTTCCTGAGAAGATTCATCACAAGCTAAGGAAGAAATCAGAGTGGAAAAGAAAAGGAAGCTGAGAAAAGAGAACCACTTCAAGGACAAAAGGTGGCTCACGCCTATAATCCTAGCCCGTTGGGAGGCCGAGGCAGATGGATTGCCTGAGCTCAGGAGTTCAAGACCAGCCTGGGCAACATGGTGAAACCCCATCTCTACTAAAATACAAAAAAATTAGCTGGGTCTGGTGGTGTTCGCTTGTAATCCCAGCTACTTGGGAGGCTGAAACAAGAGAATCGCTTGAACCTGGGAGGCAGAGGTTGCAGTGAGACGAGATTGTGCCATTACACTTCAGCCTGGGCGACAGAATGAGACCCCATCTCAGGAAAAAAAAAAAAATATTTAAATATAAATTTATCATGGGACCAAGCAATTCCACTGCTAGGAATTTACCCAAGAGAAATTCAAATAAATGTCCCCCACAATGGTTTTATTCAAATGTTATACTATTATTCTTAATAACCAAAGCTTGAAAACAATTTATGTGCCCATCAACTAATGAATGGATAAACAAAATATGTATATTCATGCAACAAAAACTTTGCAGTAAAAAACGAAGTGCTGATACATACTACAACATAGATGAACCTCAACAACATTCTGCTACATTAGAGCAGCCAGATGCAAAAGACCACCGCCTGCATGACTGAGCTTAATGCAAGTCCAGAGGGCGCATCCCGGAGTCAGAAAGTAGCTAGTGGGAATAGGGACTGCACATATGGTCAAGAAGAATTTTCTGGGAGTAATGGAGATGTTGTAAAATCTGATTTTGGTAATGGTTGCACAACTCTTCAATTTTATTTAAAATAATTACCCTATAAAATTAAAAAGTTGAATTTTATAATAAATATATTAAAAAATAAATATATATAGCACATCTTCAAAAAATCCTTTAAATAATTTTGTTACAGGTTAATCTAAGTATGTTTAAATACCAAAAAATAAATAAAATGATAGGACATACACTACATTTTGCACATTGAGAAGACAACACTCAGGGAAAGCCGTAGGAAAAACGCGGTACATCTGTGAGATGTATGACTGACTTTGTCTTCTGTTGAAAATTAATTTTAAACATACCGTAGCAGACCTATTTGACTAATTGTAATGATGTTATTAAAATGGCAAACTACTTTTACTCTATTTATTAGAAAAGAAATTGTTTTATAATATTTTGCTTAAAATAAACCACTACAAATATTTCAAATCTGTTGTGGTTTTGACATTATTTCCCTCAAGTGTTTAATTTCTTCTGAGAGTTTAATTGCTAATATAATAATTTTAAATATGGTGAGATACTTTATAGAGCATATAATTAAAGTGTATAAATTGTGAACTGAATTTCACATAGCCAGAATTACTATAATACTGCACTCTTTTATATTTTGTGAATGTATAACTTACAGAACACTTATACAACTTACTGGTCACTTACTATGCATCAGAAAAAATTCTGATCCTTGAAAATTCATTAAGAATAAAATGAATAATAACCTATGAATTTGCGAAGCCTACATTCTAGTAGAAGATTTATTTCACATTCTTTTCAAAAATTGCCCGTTGGAATTTGTTAAGTGGCCAATTGATTAAATGATAAAATGTTTAAAAAATATATTTTCCTCATCTATGTGTTCAAAACCATGTGCAAACCTGTTTATACTGTCTGGTTATTATTTTTTAAACGTTTAAATTCGATGGCATGTAGGTCACTATGAAGACATTTGTGGAAAATGTTAAGACTGTATTTTTAAATAATTGCTTTTGGTATTGCCTTATTGGCCTATAATAAAAAAGTTAGTGTGTGGATCACATTAGATACTGTTTGAAAATGAACCTAAGATAGATCTTTACACAATGGAAATTCAATATGTAATCTTTTCTTCTCCCATGCCTACTTTAAGTTTAAAGTAATTAAATACATTCCTTGTAGTTATAGTTTCCAAGGAGCAATTAAACAAAAACTATTACTCAGAGCAAAAAAAAAAAAAAAAAAAAATCAAATAAAGAATCCTAAGAAGAACTGATCCTGCTATTTAAGTGGCATGAATTATTTTATATGTTTAAATTCATCTACTGCCATGAGTGATTGGAACATAAGCATGATCCAGCATTACAAATGTTCCCATATAATCCAGAAATTCAAAACAATCTTGAACTTCTATGTTTCTACATCTTCACCATATTTATAATAATACTGAACCTTCTCATAACCTCTTACATAACCTTATTTTATCTACCACTTTCATGGAGATTTCACTATTTCTTGGACATTAAATTTAAAAAAATCTAGGATTCCCCTCATCTTCTGATTTCCTAACTTCTTACCATATTATCTTTCCAAAGTCTACCATGCACCCAATTTAATACACAAACACACAAATATAATCACCTCTTTGCCTTTATCCTCAACTCTCTCGCCTTTCTTCTCCCCCGGGTATACCTGACTGGCAAAACGTTACCTTCATATAATTCTAATCTCTTCATGCTTAATTGGTAGCTCAAGTCAAATAAACTTGGCAAGAGAAAAATCACAGAACCATGTTGACTGGTCTACTTTAAGTTCACAGTCACAAACATGAAGTGAGTCCTTAATGCTTTATGCAATATACATTTCCCTGGTCCATTTGCCATCTCATCTTCTAAGATACTCAGTTTCAACTTTCTTCTCTCTTCAGATGTCAGACATCTCCTTCCCCCATCCTTACCCTGAGCTGACAATTTTTCTTGTTTATTTCTACGAACAAAGTAAACAAAAGAACACATTTGCATTCTCCCACCCCCCTTCTTAACTATCTTCAATAAGCCTTGGATCCCATTCCCCATGGCAGTGGGCATATTCTGACCTAAAGTATTGTCAACCCTCATCTCCAGAGAGAAGATTTACCACCTCTTTCCACACAGAAAGTGGGAGAAATTAAGAGAGGGGTACAGATAGTTATCGCTGTCATTCTAAAAAAGGGATTATAAATGCCCCAGACTAAACTTGATGTCTTTAAAATCGAATCTCTCAAAGTAAAAAAGGGAGGGGGGGAATATGGTAAAATTAATATTAATTCGATATTCCTGGTTGAAAATGGAGATTCCAGAAAAATGAGAGTGACTCATCTCTCTATAAGATGACTTGTGGAGGCAGTCAATAGAGGGTAATAAAGGGGAGTGCAGCATCTGAGTGGACCATAGGCAGCTCCACTAAGCTGCCCACAGCTGAAGGCAGTGCAGGCTGGCAGCAGAAACCAGCTGTGTGTCATGGCAGTGTGCAGTAATAAAGGAAAGTCATCAATTGCGGAGTGCGATGGCTGTAGCCAGGGACACCTCAGTGGAAAGCTTCAAGTATCACATGCCAAAGACAAAGCAGAAACACAGACAATTCATGACATGTCAACAAGGAAGGGTGTGGACATCTCAGAAGCAGATAGGTCTATTTATAGCTCAGCAAAACCCAGTCAGGATTTTTGATGACACCCAGAATCCTGGTGAGGCGATAGTCCTAAGTGAGGCTTCATGTCACAGACGGCGCCTGGGGCACGTAAAGGGTCGGGGAACCTGGGCCCGATTGGGCTTACGCTGCTTAATGAGATGATATCTTAAAACATCATTCTTTGTGTATTTACTTCTGTTGATTAGAGGTGTATTTTTTTTCCTCCTCAGTCAGAATAAGTCTTTGCTGAGGTTACATCTCTTCAAAAGAGCAAGTGAATGTTGAGGGTTTTGTTTTGTTTTGTATTGTTTGCTTTCATGTGTGTTTTGTCTGTTTTCCAACAGGTTTTTGAAGATTAGTCAGCTTGGCCAACATGGCAAAACGCTGTCTATACTAAAAATACAAAATTACCCAGGCATGGTGGTGCACGCCTGTCATCCAAGTTACTCAGGAGGCTGAGACAGGAGAATTGCCTGAACCCGGGAGGCGGAGGATGCAGTGAGCTGAGATAGTGCCACTGCACTGCAGCCTGGGTGATGAGCAAGACTCCATCTCAAATTAAAAAAAAAAAGATATTGGCAGGCATAGTGGTCCAGGCAGGGGGCAGGGAACTGCTGGGTAGAGCAGAATGGGTTGCTTGCTAAGGGGTCCAAACTGAGGCCTGTGCCCGTGGACCTAAGTGAGAACAGGCACTGCTGTTTTCACACCCAAATGTTGCATTTTCCAGGACCACTCTGGCCTGTCACACCGCCCTGTCCTGTGCCCATACAAACCCAAGACCCACATACAAGCAGGCCCACACACAAGCAGCTAAATGTTGAGAGGAGCAGAGGAACAGACCAGCGGACACCAGCCGACCAATGACAGCACAATGAAGCAGACACGGAGAGGAGTTTGGCCAGGGTGGTTGGAGGAGAGTCTGGCCACTGGGTGGCCCAACTCCAGGAGACCACCTTCCCACTCCGTCCCCGCTTCCAGCTTCCCACCCATCTCACTGAGAACCACCTCCACCACTCATTAAAACCTTGCACTCCACCTTCAAGTGCACTGGCCCCTGCCCCTGCAACAAGGCGCTGATTAACACAAGCCATTTGCAGAAGGCAAAGCTGAAAGAGTACACTATAACACATGTCCACTTGGGCTTTGGGAGTCACAGACACCCACCCCTAGACGCTGCCATGGGGCTGGAGACCAAAAGTGCTCCCCACGAGCTCTGCACCTGCTCGTCTGCATGCTCCCATTATATATAATAATGAATGAATGCTTGTCATTCATTATTTTAAATTGGTAAATGTTCCTCAGCTATCAGTGTGATTCTGTTATGTGTACCTCTCTTTGCTGTGTGAATCACATGTCACTGTGGATGGGTAAGAGAGGTATAGGTCATTTATTCCACCAGTCATTTGTGCCTTTCTTTTTCTATGATTTCTTATTATCATTCAAAAGTATGTATTCAGCAGTAAGGTTTAGAAATAAGCAAAACACAAGCACTTTTCTATATTATTTGTGTCCATGTCTACATTGTTAAAAATAAGTTACAGCAGCCAGATATGGTGGCGTGTGCCTGTGGTCCTAGCTACTCAGTAGGCTGAGGTGAGAGGATTGCTTGAGCCCAGGAGTTTGAGGCTTCAGTGAGCTGTGATTGCACCACCACATTCCAGCCTGGGTGACAGAGCAAGACCTTATCTCTTAAACAACAACAACAGGGCCGGGAGCAGTGGCTCACACCTGTAATCCCAGCGCTTTGGGAGGCTGAGGTGGGTGGATCATGAGGTCAGGAAATCAAGACCATCCTGGCTAACACAGTGAAGCCCTATCTCCACTAAAAATACAAAAAAAATTAGCTGAGCATGGTGGCAAGTGCCTGTAGTCCCAGCTACTTGGGAGGCTGAGGCAGGAGAATTGTTTGAACCCAGGAGGCAGAGGCTGCAGTGAGCCAAGATTATGCGCACCACTGCACTTCAGCCTGGGTAAGAGTGAGACTCTGTGACACACACACACACACACACACACACAAAGCAACAAAAGAAAACAAAAAACGAACAAACAAAAACCAACAAATCTCAATTTCTTGGTGAAAGTTAACAGATGTATTATAGAGTCAGGGACACTTGAAAGTCACAAAAGATTAGCTAAATGTAACATAAGCAAAATTATTTTGAAAGAGCAAATTAAGAGTTATGATTATCAAAAATATTAATGCTGATCTGAAAATACTGCAAAACCTTAGTCTAGTTAACACCAAACGTTCCTGTATGATGTGCTGCTGCTGACATTCCCACAGCCTGCTTTCTCCTCAGACTGTGTGAAGTTATGCATGGCAGCACAGAAGCTGTGAGGACCTTAAATTTTGTCCCAGGAGCGTTTCAGCACAGGACGTTGGCATGTCCTTTGTCCCTTCATCCCCAATCCCTCATCCCATAATGAGTAAGATGGCACCCAACCGGAACTACTGCAGGGAATCAGAGCAGCAACTATTTCTCCAGGCACTGCAGTGCCTGTAAAGCTTTCATGAGTTCATGAAAGTTTTATTGCTTTCTCTCTGTTTGACCAATGTGAGAAATAACAACTACCAGTTTTTTTCTTTAATTAAAAATGTAAAAAAAAATAAAGCAGAACAAAACAACAGAAATGTCCACACATACAAAACACTCCCCAGTTCCTTAACTTGTTATGCTAGCGAAACAGGAATTCTTTATTCTCCCTGTGAATGCAATCTGATAACACACACACCTATAAGAAAACAAATGATTAGCACACTGCTCTGTGCACCGTCAGCCCGTAACAAATAAGAATCGATGATTCTACTCATTTTGCTGGCTCCATGTTTTGAGAAGCAAGGAAAGGGACATTTAATGATTGTTTCTTAGTGTTCTTTTTGGAATCTCCATCACAAGTGGTTTGCGTTTAAATAAAATAAACATGACCATGTTGTTCAGAAGTTCAAATTCAACACGTAGGAATATGCTATCCGTAATTTCAGGCAGAACATTTTAATCCATCCCATATACATACATACACACACACACATACTCCCTCTCTCTCCATATAGTATATATGTGGTATATATAATAGATACATACTATATATAATGAATATATATTATATATAGTATATATTTATAGTAAATAAGTATATAGTAAATGCATATTTACTATATATAATGTATATATTTAATAATATAACAAAAATCTTTATATGTCTTCTTTTTAATTCAATTCACTCTTCCTTAATTTCGTTATATTCATTCACAATCAATTTTTCTTAAATTATTCAGTACATCCCTTAGCCCAGAATTTAAAAAAAAATCTTAGCCAAAATATAACTATTCAAAACAGGAGATGGTAGTCGTATTGTTCCCAGATCTAGAGTTTAAAGGTGGTCCCATTCTGACTGACAGCAGTTGCGGTATTTCCTGTTTAGCCTCAGCTGTCCTTCACACAGTGTTCTATCAGTGTGGCCTGTTGGGGAAAAAGAGCTGGCTTGTAGCACAAGCCTAAAACTTCTGCCTCAGAACCATGGAGCTCCAAGCCACTTGTTTGCCTAAAAGGTAAACACAGCTCAACACAGCCCCACTGATTTTCCATGCTCTTAATAGGCGTAAGGTGGGTATCATTATATGAGAAATAATAACATAAGACATGATTCTAATATGACCCTGTGTGTGAGTTAAAGTGACAGGGCACCGATGGCTGCCTTTAGTAGGACACTGAAACCTGGGCTCCCTGAACATCGTTTTGTCGGGGGACAGGTACAAATTCGTTTAGAATTCTCAAATCTGCCACATCCTGAAATGTAGTGACGCGAGAGTGCAGTTTTACACCCTATCCATCTCATCGTATTTCCTTTTACGATCATAGGAATATATTTGATATTTCTAAATCGTATCATGCTAAAAATGAGATTCTCATACTAAAAATGGTAAACTAAATGAATCATCAGGTAGACTAGTGGAAGAAAAGGAAAAGAAATTAGGTCTTACTATTCTGTGTTAATTACCCTGCTTGGGGTCCCAATTTGGATACTAAACAAATTCTACTAAGTAAATATATACATTTACTCTTGGTGTTGCTGTTAAAAATTCCTTTAACACTCTAATGTTCACAGATATGGTATCAAATAAGAGAAATAAGTCTGTGTATTGACTTCTGACAATTCATATTTATAATTCATCTATCAATAAAAACTGATTATAGGTCCATAAAACCCTGAAAAACCCAATACCGTACTTACGTACAACAGTTACAACAGTAATAATAAATTTGCTTCTCTCACGGGTTTTAATATTTCAGACCCAGTTAGGCACAGTGAAATGTTTAGGAATAACTGTTCTTAAACATTTTCCTGTGCCTCATAAACCACGTCAACTGTGCCAAGGTGGAAGACCTAATGGAATATTTCAGTTAATTACTGACATACTGTTACAGTGACCCAAGAGAACGAAGCAAGCAACAGTGACAATATATTTTTTCCTCTTAACTATTACAACACCTAAAATACCCATTTTTAGGAAAATATAAATACTAATGTAACAGCATAACTAAAAATATTTTATATTAAATCTGATTTTCACATTAGAGTTACTTTGGTTTTTGAACTTTTGGTTTTTTTAAGGAAAGAATTAACTTAGAGGTTTTTTTTGACACCATTGTATATAATCTTTTTTTTTAAAAGTTTTACTTTAAGTTCTGGGATACATGTGCAGAATACGCAGGTTTGTTACATAGGTATACATGAGCCATGGTGGTTTGCTGTAACTAACTTAGAGGTAAATTAAATTAAAATCACATAGCTAAAATCTAGGCATAAAGACATGCAAATGACTTACTTTTCACGGCCCTGGGCATCAAGTATTAATTCTTTCTCAAATCAGCGGTGGCATTTGTCAAATAAGTCTCACAGTGAGCAAGAAAGAATTCTGGCACATTGTCAACATTAAAAAAAAATAGCAGTGGGAAATGGCCCTATTTTCGTATTTCCCAATGACCACTTAATCTCAAATCTTTATTGCATATGTTTTCTGATTCTCCCAGTCTCTTTGGCTTCCTCTTTCTGTGTTAGTATCACCAGTTTACCTTCGGATAAGAGCTCTTCATCTGGGAAGGTGTCTGGTTATGGGATCCGGCACGCACAGCAGCAAACACAGCTGCAACGACACTCCCGGGTAGCATGCGCTGACGCTAACCGCACAGAGAAGTCCGTCACCGCGCTGTCTCCACGTGTGTCACCCCACACACTGTCTCCAATCACAAACTCGATACGGCTCATCTTTCCTCCAAGAGGTTGTTTGAACGGCATTTTTCTTGCATCATCTAGAAGCATCGAGTTTCTGGTACTTTATCGTAATTATAAAATCATAAATGAACATTCAGAGTCTTTTTGAAGGCTTGGAAGAAAAAAGTCTATTAGAGATCAAACCATGCTCACATAGATAAAATAATATTAGGAAAGTGTCTAGTATGAAATTCTGCTATTAAAAATGGTGTTGGGGCCGGGCAGGGTGACTCACGCCTGTAATCCCAGCACTTTGTGGGGGCCAAGGCGGGCAGATTACCTGAGGTCAGGGGTTCGAGACCAGCCTCGCCAACACGGTGAAACTCCATCTCTACAAAAATACAAAAATTACCTGGTGGCAGGCACCTGTAATCCTAGCTGCTTGGGAGGCTGAGGCAGGAGAATTGCATGAACGCAGAAGGTGGAGGTTGCAGTGAGCTGAGATTGCACCACTGCAGTTCAGCCTGGGTAAGGGAGCTAGACTCTGTCCCAAAAAAAAAAAAAAAAAATAAAATATATATATATATATATATATATGAATAAAAAATGGTGTTGGGCGTAGCTTCATGTAGAACGTAAATATATAGTATTAAACACATTTTCTGAGACAAATGTAATTCAATTAGAATTGTCCACTATTTACATTCAAAGTCAATTAATAATCCTATTCAATAAGCTGGCTGTGGCCTGTGCCTTATACTACAAAAATGTCATTAAGAATCAAATAAAATAGACCCAAATTGTGTTAGTTCACTGTAAGTTTTTACACCTTGGACTTTTCATGGCTGCTACAATGATAATGGCATCATTGTGGGCTAAAGTACTTCTGAATAAAATTGTTTTTAATCAAAGATTCAAAATTTTAAAATATTAAACCACACGAAACGATACGACCTATTAGTGGGCCAGTGATTTTACAGCATCTCCTGACACCCCATCTGTGGCCCAATAGTGGGCCTCCACAGTAGTACACACATGTATCTCAATCGCTTGTTATGCAAACATATTCTACATAAAAATGTATTTTGTTTTTCCAAGTATATACTTTCTGTAACTCGTCATTTGCCTTGTAGTTGTTCAATCTTACTACTTATAGCTTTAAAACATATTAACACAATTAAATTGTATGTAGTTAGAAAAGAAGGACATTAGAAAAAAATGCATGTCATGAGAGAAGTCTTAGCCTTACAAAACAGGACAAACACTTCAGCCAGGGAAATTTAGAAACAAGAGCTGCAAATTGGTCAACGTGGCTCAAGAGAAGGAGCTTCCTCAGAGCGCCTGGGACAGGGTACAGCTCATCACAGCCACCAGAGGCACCTGACTATTGCTCCGCTCCCGAGTTCCCCCTTCTTTTTCTTGTTTTATTTCTTTTTAGGACATGATGCCTTCTCTTTACTAATGGCTTCCTTCTGCCCCATAATTTCTGTTTGCATGTGGCTTTGACTTGCTTCGGTGCCAGCTCTGTGTTAGTTTCACACTCACCAATACTTAATAACTTTTTCTGAGTCTTTTTGCTCAGATTTTCCAAAGAAAATATTTAAACAGCTCAGCCCCTGGATTAGTTTTGAGACAAGACTCCATCGCAGGTCAAACAGCTAAGGTTATGGAGGCAAGGTCAAACAGCTCATTCCTCTCTGCCTAGGCCCACCTCTTTAGAAGGGATTCCAGACTGTGGACAATATTTTTAAAATGAGACACAGGCTAAGCAAATACCCCACAGAGTACATTCTACAATAGAAAAATAGCTAGTTAAACAGAGACAATTCATTAAAAATTGCTGAAGATCACTACTATAGGAAAAAGCAATAATCCATGAAAATTGAGGGTTGAATTTCTACTATGTAAATAGCATAGTAGTTTTCTTCAAGTGTAATAATCTGGATCCTGGTTACTGCTGCGCAAAGGGGAGGAACTAAAATATGCTCAAAATAGACGTGGCTAGATACAGATATAGACACATATGTGCATGCGTGTATGTACATTGTCTCTCAATACGCAGAGTTGATAGATGTGACAGTAAAAGAACAACCACTAATAGCTCTATAATCTTTTTTGGTTAAAAAATGAATGTGGATGCTTTATTTTCATCCAATTTCTGTTTTATGAGTCCTGTAATATAAGTATTTTTATTTCACTGCTATTGGATATTCCCTGAGAAGGGAGAAGACACTTGACGTGAGAAATAGCACATTTGTAAATGGATGTTTCTGGAAAATATCTATGTTCTACTCTCTCTAGAATTAAAGCATTATTTAACAAAACATTCTGGCAATAACTGATTGGTCACCTGTGGGGTACAAGGTAACAATGACCAGAAACTAACATTATTGGAAAGGTGGCATATGACACAAGCTTGCTCTGCATGCATCATTTCCATTAAAACCATACGAGCTTCGGAGGCAGATAAAATTGTCAGTATCTAAATTTTATGAAAGAACTTAAATGGACAAAGTTTTTTCACCCGAGGATACACTCCTCATAAATTAAATGGTGAAAGGAAGATTCAAACCCAGTTTTAATTTCAGAGCCAGTCATTGTTGGCCTCTGACTTTAAATAACAGATAAATGAAAATAAGCACATATTAGGGATATTCTAGTAGTCTTGCAAAATATCTCTAAGGACACCCGTGTCCTCTGTTATCATAGTGAAATAGTCTAGGGTTACCCAGTATAAAGGCATTGCAAAAAAGAGTCGTATGGATTTTTAATACTTTTATGCAAGATTTTTGAAGACAGTATTTTAAAAATCATTGAGAACGTTGGGTCATTTTGTTTTCATAGTCATACATTCCCCTAAAGAAATCCTTTGGTTCAGAAGATAAATGAAGACACACATCGTTTAGAAGTAAACACAGAAAGATGGATTTAACAGTCTGCCTAATTATCTTACTTCTTCTTCTATTTTTGTCTCTGTGTGTGTGCATGTGCATTGTTTATGTGACGAAGGGTCTCCAGAGAGTGGAACGGTAATGAGAGGTAGAACAAATAAGCAGAATCATTATGCCTGCATTAGAATCCATACATGGGTGACATAGTATGGGAAAATAAACTGATAATTGTGGTCCTTGATCCCAGGACCAAATTCAAGATCAAAACCACTCAGATGAGAGATTTCCAGTCAAGGTAAGGTGGCTGTTCAAGGGAAGATGGGATTTGGGGGGATGGTGGAAGGCAGAGGGCAAAGAAAATGGTCAAAAACAGCTGGTGTCTGACCTCACATTCTCTCCAGCAATGGAAAGGGGTCTGCTAGTGCTGTGGTTGGCCCACAGTGCAGGAAAGGCCACGGTTGGTGAGTATGTGCTGAAACTGAGCGTGACTGTGGCTCCCTGGATGGAGAGTAGCTGCTTCCCACGTGCACGAGGGAATGCAAATGCCAAGCCCACACCAAAACCACAGCTCTCTCAAAAACGCTTATTTGCTTCTGCCTTGTATGATTGTTTTGAGGCAGGAGAATAGGGTCTGGGGTCCTGTAACCTAAGGGATTCCTAGAACTATGTCAAACTCTATGACCAAGTGAATAACTGAAACTCTACTTCAGCCATGGCAGGAAACATCTTCTTCATGTGTAGGGTGTACACCAAGAAAATAACTTTGTAACCACCCAGCCTGTTCATTCACATAGGGTGCACACCATTAACCAATGGGAAACCTCTAGAGGGCATTGAAACTCCAGGGAATTCTGCACATGCCCTGAGCTGCCTGCTGGGGCCCTCCCCACCCTGTGTAATATGCTTTTGTTTTCAATAAATCTCTGCTTTTGTTACTTCATTGTTTCCCTGATTGGTTTGAGCATTTTGTTCAACTCTTTGTTCAAAATGTCAAGAACCTGGACACCCTTTACCAGTAACAGTTTCACTTAAGGAAAGTTTCTGTATTCTTGGCTGAGTAAGTCAGAAACTTATTTTAATCTTATAAGGAGTATAGGTGGTATCTTCCTCCCATTCCTAACCTACTATGAACCCTGCTCTGGAAGGTGGCAAAAAGCCTCACCAAGCCTCAGAAACAGTAGCTCTGCTTAGTAGCATTATAATCGATAGTATTTATTAAAAGCTGCCATGAAAACAGTAGTGACGGAGAGGCAGTGCCATTTTATGAGACCAGGGGGTGGCATTATCTGTGGTTCTAGACCGACTGTGATGGAAGTTTGCTCAGACAAAGCCCGTCATAGTCAAATACTTTCAGATTAATACTTTGCATAAATTATTACGGCATGGATGGTATGCAACGTTTAGGCTCATCAATTTAATCATAAGTATCTATGCATACACTAATTACAACTATGTAAGTTAAAACAAGTATTTTTATATTAAATCTCTTAATCTACAGGTGATTCCAATTTGTATTTAATGGTCAAAAGTCATAATATTCCAATTTGTTATTGTATGTACAAAAACTTGGGGATAGAGTCTAAACAGTGTTTGAATAAATGATGTATATATTAATAAATGAAACAAATGAATCAATATGTTCTCAGGGCCTCCTAGACCCCATATTCACAAAACTCACAAAAGAGAAAGACGAAAAGCAAACTTTACCTAGAAAATGCTGAGCATTTAAGGCCCCAAATTCCCTTAGGTCACATCTAGTAAAGTGGTACTAGCTTTCCAAAAGTATGGAAGCTGAGTGGAGGACAATGTTACCACCACAGCAATGCAGTCAGCCTTAACCACAACGTGCAAAACTCTCAAACAAGTGGCTCCAATCCACTGACAAATAAATCGCCAGGAGTATCCAGAGACCACGAGAGGTCAGACGTGGGTTCTTATGTTTTAGAGAAACATACTGAAGCAGTTATCCAAGTCATGTTTCTGGGATTTACATTAATATCATACATGAGTAGAAAATGAGAGTGAAAAAGTCATGATTGGCTATGAGTTAAAGTTGGATAATGTATATGCAGATTCATTACAGTACTCTGTGGGCTGTCATATATATTTAAAGTGTTCCATAATAAAAAGTGTTTTAAGAAAATATCAGGCTGCTTGAAATGTGCTTCTAATGGAAGGTCATTGAAAGTCATCAAATTTTCTTTTCTTTGCTTTTTTCTTTCTTTCTTTTTTTTTTTTTTTTTTGAGATGGAGTTTTGCTGTCACCCAGGCTGGAGTGCAATGGTGCAATCTTGGCTCACTGCAACCTCTACCTCCTGGATTCAAGTGATTCTCCTGCCTCAGCCTCCCAAGTAGCTGGGATTACAGGCGCCCACCACCACACCCAGCTAATTTTTGTAGCTTTTAGTAGAGACAGAGTTTCAACATGTTGACCAGGCTGGTGTCAAACTCCTGACCTCAGGGGATCCACCCACCTCCGCCTCCACCTCCCAAAGTGCTGGGATTACAGACGTGAGCTGCTGCACACAGCCAGTCATCAAATTTTCTATCAGTCTATTGACTGACCTATCTATATCAAAGTCAAAGGCTTTCTGATTATATATTAAATATTCATATGTAAACATTTGTATATATGCAAATATACATATACATTCTATATGTTATTTACATGTGTAGATGTACATATAAAATATATTGTACCTATGGGATATGAGTTACTGATTCTTCCAGGGATGCTTCCCTATGCTCTCATATACACCCCTCTCAAAAACAATTCAACACAGTAGAGTCTGTGCCTCAGTGGCCTCAAGTAAATGAACAGGATGGTAGGTAGGAGAATGGCCACTGGCACAGTCCTATCATGTGTGTCCCAAATATTTCCTGGAGGTTTCACAAATGGAAACTTTTGTGGCTTCCTCTGACGAGTTCTACATAGCTATGTGACACAAAATACTGAACATGAGGTCAGCGATATAGTCTAAGAAAGCTGTATGCCAAAAACTTCAGTTATCTTTATATGGCCCCTGGCACTGTTTTTTTTGTAATTTTTAATATGTTTTTTAACATAGGTGTTGCATGAAACTATAGTCTTATTTTTGAAAAAGGATACATTGTTAAGAAAAAAGTAATTAGCCTGTGTTGAGTGAATAATGTATTTTGTAACGTACTCAAATTCTTATAAGTTTCTACAGAGGTTGAACTATACAATACATAAATTAAAAAATAAAATAAAGAGAATTCTCCGTTTCATATATTTTGACCTCTTCTGTGTCTACTTTTAAATTTTTTGAACCATAACTGTGCTTTTAAAATCAATTAAACATTTTATATAAACTGATAAGTAAACATATCCAAGAGTGGAAGGTGGAAGACAATGAAAATGTTTACCCTGGATATGGGGAGGCCTTCAGGGAGAAACGTACTATGGAAAAATTTTAAAAACTCAGGAATAAATTGTGTCCCTCACGTCAGAAATACTAAGTCACATAGTCTGAAGGAAATCCTTCAACTTTAAAGAACTGATTTTCATAATTGCCCACAAATACCATATAATACCAGAATGCTGAGTAAGAAACATTCATATCAACCAGTATCTGAATTCTGAGAACACGCCTGCCACATCATTGACAGTGGTGAGGACAGAAAGCAAAGGAACCTTCACCAGCACCAAGCCTAGAAAGCCAGCACGGCAAGAAGAAAGTGATGCCAGCTGGGCACCAGAAAAATAATCTTTACCTATGAGGACAAGTTAGTGTTCTGTAAATGCAGAGGAAATGTGTTTAATTGCAGGAGATTCGCTGAACTGAAAAGGAAAATGTCTTAATAAACAACTGCTCTGTAGTTGCAAAATAAAAGAAAACATGGATCCTTCAAAAAACATGTACACTTCCCTCAAGGTGAGCTGAGGAGGAGAGAATGACGAGGATTTTCCAAATGTTAGAAGTTAGTGTTTCTCAATTTTTTTTTTCTTTTCTTTTCCAATCAACCAAAACACAGGCAATTAGTTTATAGGCTTCACATCCTTATCCAGAGCTGGCAAAAAATATGAGTCAAGAAACAAAAATAATTGAAGCAAAATATAAAACAAATGAAGAAAAGCTCATTTTGGGAACAGGAGAGAACATCACCAAATCTGAAATGCTACTCGTGGGATAAACTCAAATGAATACTCATTTGTAAAATGAGGACAGAATACTGTAATTTAGAATAATAAGAAAATAAGAATAACCTGTTGGGATCATCCAAGTAAAAACTGATGGAAGAACCAGAAGGTAAAGTCCAGGAATCGTCTCAGAAATTAGAAGAAAAAGATGTAAGTGGAGAATAAAAAATAAAAAAATCCCAATCTTGAGCTTAAAAGAGATTTGGTCAGGAAAAAAAATTCACCTGTGAGTCATCCACATTGGGTGTTAATTGAAGCCAGGACCATAGATGAGACTGACTAGAGGGAGAAGAAATAATTTGAGAAAAGAGGGCCCAAGCCCAAGCATTCCAGAACTCCAAGCATGCGTGGCCTAGAAGAAGAAATAAACCTCCAAAGCAGGCCGAGAAGGACAAGTGGAAAGGTCAGGGGGAAGGTGAGGCTGAGGCATCTCCCCAGTCCCCGAAGGAGGACGGCCAACAGCGGAAAGTGATGAAGAGGGCTCACAGAGGAGCCCACTGAACACGAATGCTGCAGGCTGGCGGTAACTGCCGACTTTAGCCAAAGCTGTTTTTGCTGATGTATTGGATTTCAAGTTAGATTTTAGTGAGTACAGCCTGAGTAAACAGAAATAATGAGAAGAGGCAATACCAGGAGGAGAGAGGCAGAATACTTCAACTTGGTAACAAACAAACAAACAAAAACCTTTTATTTAAAACCCACAGCCTAGAATGTTCTTAAAGTGAAATACGAAGGATGCCCGGTATATATAAAGAACATATGTAAAATAGAGCACAAACGTATTATTTCAGTATAAAGATAAAACTATTCCTTTCCCAGTAAATACTAGAAACAGTGTTCTGTCTTCCCAAGCACTTTCCCTGTTGTCTGATTTCCTGAGTACACAGTGGTCTACCCCAGGGCTTGGAGCTCTGGACCAGCTCCTACTGACCAGGAGAGCCACGCAGGCTGCCACAGGAGCGAGTCTTCTCTTCTCTCTCCTCTCCTGTCCTGCACATTTCAGTCACACTGCACCTCCACCATCTAATGGGGGAGCAAAGTTCTCATGACAGAGCATCACCATCCTCTGAGCTAGGGGAGGGGAGGACAGTGCAGGTACCCCACGCCTTTGCATGGTTCTTTTTCACTCCGCTCAAGGCGAGCTGAGGAGAGGGAGCAGCCTCTCTCCATGACTGTTACTTTCCAAAACTTCAACATGTTCTTCCCCATATTTTCATTGATGAAGGAGTCAGGTTGATGTGGCTGGAGCAATTCCATCGTTGCTGGTGGGCACCCCCTCAACCAGCTCTACTGGAGGAGGCTGGCCTCACTGTTCCCCGAATCGGGGGTGTGCTCAGTTCCAAGCCGTGGCCTGAGTTGCCAGCACTATCACGAGGCCCCGAAACCCCTTTTGCCTCACTTGTATTCTCCGTCGTCATTTAACACTGTTGCTGAGTCATTCGACAATCCAAGCTTCTCATGCTTCTCACTGATTTTGGCTAGGGAGACAGTGCCACGTTTTTGCCAAATGAATGGAATAAATTATGTAAGCACACAGTGCAAGAACAGTATGGTGCATACGTTAGCTATTCAACAGATGATGCCTGAAACCAGAGACAAAACTTATCATGATTTGAGGACCTGTTGCTTATCCATAGAATAAACATGAAGTGGTGTTTCTAAAATGAATGAGGTATGCTAAGTAGCTACCCATCATCTCACTAATTAGAGCTGAATGAGTCATGAATGCTGAATATTCATTCCATAAACACAGAAACCTGTGACAGACCCACAGTTCTTCAGAGCTGCGCCATTAGAAGAAAAGGCTCATTCAGTTGAAATTTCTAATTGGGAGAGGAGATGGATTCCTGCTTTACTGTTAACCCTTGTCTACACATATTCCTACATTAGACTGGCTCTGTCAATTCCGTTCTCCTACATTCACTGCATACGGACTGGGTGCCCTCAATTGCCGTAAACGTTGGCCTCAGACTTGCTTACTGCGCTATAAATTTGGCAGGAGAGCTACTGGGAAAGGTGCAGTCATTTGCTGTTTGAATTCCATTTTCATGCACCAGGGCTTTTCCCCCAACTTGGCAAGCGCTCTGCTTGTGTCAGCAGTGCAAGTAATTAAAAGGTTCAGTGGTTAAATACGGCTACAAGTAGTTCAAAACAAAATCGTCATTTTTAAAGACAGAAAGACAAACACGAATGAATGATGAATGCATGATTCGTGGACTGATCTAGAATTACAAAATAATATGCTGACACTCTTTTTCACTCCAGGAAGACAGGTGGCTCCATGTAGGGGTGTTGGAAGCCCGTAAGAGAGTAAGTGGTAATAGTGGGGCGCGTTAGGGCAGTCAAAGGCAGGTGCTCCATCAGGGGAAATATCAATATGAGCGTTGCATTTACAAACCAAACTCGGAGTTATTGTTTCATTTGCCAAGGCTTTAGACCACAGAGTAGAAACATTTAAATGAGTGACTTAAATCAAGCTAATCTTTTTAAAATTGTCTATTTATTCAAAACATTAAACGTAATTGACGCTTCAAGACCGGGTACTTTTCCCTTTGCATCTTAGCTCTTAGCTCTCTCCACTGCCTTCCTGCTGATTTCTTTTATTAGACTCCTCAAGTCCCATAACTGAAGCTAACGTGAATTTCTACTATCACCACTAGGCTTATTAATTTGCGATAGCTCTAAACGACTAGCAAGTTTCCAAAAGGAGGAAGGAAAATACACAACAAAAATATAGGCCAGGTTTGTGGCTCACATCTATAATCTGGGCACTCAGGGAGGCCAAGGCAACAGGATCACTTGAGATGAGGGATTGCAGATAAAACTGGACAACATAGTGAGACCCTAGCTCTACAAAACACACATAATATAATGGAACATATATTCTACATTAATGTATAGTATATTTTATATTTTATATACTATATATGTTATTTATAACATATATTTTATATATAATATATATTATATATATAAAACCTTATTAATTTTTAAAGATAATTTTATGCCAAATTATTCATTCTCCTCTTTAGAAAAATAATCCCAGCCATTTGTTATAATCTGTTTCCAAACATTGTTGCACTGTTTCAAGTTTTTTTAAAACAAATTACTGTGATTTAAAAAGTGAGTAAAAAGAAAACGGTTATTTGTATTTACAGCTGCCGGACTTCCTTCTTGTTGTTCCCCACTGATGTGTGACACACAGGGTAGAGGCTGAGTTTTCATGAAGCAGAAAGGACAATAATAACTGCCCTCACTCTGGCTTCCTCCAGCTGCCCTGGGAATTGCCCGGGGAATTTGAAGTTCCCTAATGAGATCTTTCTTTTCTTTTCTTTTTTTTTTTTTTGAGACCGAGTATCACTCTGTTGCTCAGGCTAGAGTGTGGTGGCACCATCTAGGCTCACTGCCACCTCCACCTCCTGGGTTCAAATGATTCTCCTGCCTCAGCCTCCCGAGTAGCTTGGACTATAGGTACGTGCCACCATGCCCAGCTAATTTTTGTAATTTTAGTAGAGACGGGGTTTCACCATGTTGGCCAGGCTGGTCTCGAACTCCTGACCTCCTGATCTGCCTGACTTGGCCTCCCAAAGTGCTGGGATTACCAGCGTGAGTCACCAGTAGACAAGAACTCCCAGACCCCTGATCACCATTTCTCCCAACCTGTCACTGGGAAAACTTGGCTAATAGGAAAGGACCAGGATATAGTGTAGCAACTGGCTTATAAAAAGCAGTGAAGATGCAAGCACCAAGATAGAATCAGGGGGAGGAAGCAAGCATATGCTCAGCAGCCATCGGCGTCTTACCTAAGCTTAGGTGCAAAGATGCACAGGTAATAGGTGGTCCGTGTCTCCTCCCTCAGCCGCTCCCTCCTCTTCACGGTTTTATCCGTTTCTCTACCTTGCATGCACCACAGCCAACCGAAAATGATGTGTAAGAAAAATGACTGTATAATCAAAATGCCTAATTGTTTTATTTAAATAAGAAGAAAATTGCATTAATAAATGTATTAGTTTTGTACCTGTTATCCTATTATTCTATATACCTATTTATCAGTCATTTTTCGGCTAAAATCTCATTTAATCAAGTTTTAATATTTAAAACGCATGTGCTGCTCTTTAAAAAGCATGAGAGGTGCATCATTCACTGTGGATTCAAAGTAACAGATTGTCACATAATCATGCAAAATCTCCTAAAGTTGTCAAATTGAAGTTTTCTGATGTAAATGCAAAAATGTCAAAGACACAGCCAATAAACACACTTTGTTTCAATGTGGGCTTGTGCTTTAGATTATACCATTTATTTTTGAAATAATAACTCCTGCTTCCTGTCCATGAAGTCCGTGAAAGAAAACAAATGACGTAATACTCATTCAATTCCATCAATGTTGAGAAGACATTTAGTTTGCATACAAATGTGTTTCAGATGATGGGAGGATGCGATGTCAGAGTTCCCCATGCTTCGTGGCACAGATATTCCCGGTGGGCCTCACCCCTCACTGCATTCATTAATGCCATCAGTGGGGGCTGCCTCTACACATGGACATGGGACATGAAGTTTGAAACCATGACAAATAGCAAATGACTTTCAGCTATTGGACCAAACCCAATTACTCCAGGCGTAACTACTTCATTTCACAGTCTAATCTCAAGAAACTCTACAAGTGCCACAAAGTTTTGAACAAAATGCAAAAGGAGAGTACGATTGTTACTATTTTGCACCTGCGAAAACTAAGTCCCCAACACTTCCTCGAGTAATGAAAAATATCCTGTACCCCAGATGCATCAATGCAGTACCCATATTTTTGGATGGAATGAAACCAGAGAAACAATCAAATCCAAAGACCTTATTTCCACGATTTGCTGAGGCTGAAAATTTCATTCGCTTCTGTTAGGGCACGATAATGAGTGCCAGTTATGAGGCGGGGTGAGCGGCACTTCCGTTTTGGGCGTTAGCTGTGAATTTCTCTGGATTGTTCAGGCTGCCCCTGATTTAACTCAGCCACTGCATGGGGGCAAACACAGGGGGCACCTGCTGGAGCGCTGGTCATTCCTGAGGCCACATGTCTGTCAGCCCTCCTAGGCTCTCTTCCCACAGATGACATCTCAGTAAAGAAGGAATTTAGCGAGCAATTGATAATTGAAGTTTGAAATTCCTTAGAGAAAAGTCTATTAACCAAAGAAATTATTATAATTAATGAGAGGAGCGGGGACCCTTCTTAGGGACCTGCAGGCCCCCCAAGCATGGAAATAAAATAAAGTCTTAAGTTCCTTCAAAGGAAAGTGCAGGCACCTATGTAGCCCTGAGAAGTAAATGAGTAACTTGATAGGCAATAAGGTAATTTTATTTAACAATAAAATTGTTTATTATTTAACAATTTATTTAACAATGTTTACCATTAACATTTAACAACATTAACAATAAAATTGGCTTAAAACAATAACCAAGGAAAGTAAAGTCGAGGGATATCTGGTTCACGACAGGAACTAAAGAAAATGTCTGAACATATGTTCAAGTTATTTTTAAGAAACCCAAACTCCCACCAAATGGTTCTGCTGGCACAGACACCCCAGATAAGGAGGAGCTGAGGAGGGAACTCTCACCATTGTTCTTTGTTCTAAATTTCTTCCTCAGTGGCCTGGAGGAAGTCACATCCATGAGCCAGAGCTAACGTTCTTTTCCGCGGATCCCAAATATTTAGACATGGCTTTGTATTCTTAACCAGTTGCAGACCAGAAAGCATTTGAATCTGCCAATGACCTGTGGGCCTCCACTTTGAGATGTCAAATCAATGTGTAGCTTTCATGAGTTGATTAATGATGTTGCTTGTAACCTCTGCCTCCCTGCCTTTAAAACCTTTAGCTGTAAGCAACTGGGGAGTTGGAGTCTTAAGAATGAACGGCCCAAGTCTCCCTGCCTGGAGCCCTGTAATAAATGCCTCCCTTCGTCTCGCTGCAATCTCAATGTCAGTGTTTGGTTTTTCTGCATCTAGTGGGCAGACTCACGATCTGTTCCATAACATTAGCAGTACATATTTTTCTGTACTTTATTTTTGGAAATGAGTCTCAAAGTTGGTCACCAATGTCAAAGTGCTCAGCATCAAGATGAGATGTTAGGGTTCATTGTATATTACGCTTACCTTAATATGCAATCTTTTAGACATCTGTAAACTTCCAAAATGCAAGGAAAATGCCTAATGACTACAACAATCATAATATCATGAGCTAACATTTTGATTACTTACCATGCTCCAAACATTTCATGTGTATAAAATATTCACAAATTACTTCGTAAATTAATTCTGTGAATAATCTTATGAGGGAGATACTATTTATTGCTTTTTTACAAATGAGCAACAGAGGTACAGAGAGATTAAATAATGAAAATGATCTCTTCACTGTAATTTTTTTAAATTAACTTTTTTTTTCTATCCACATAGAGCATCTTTTCTCATCTAATTACAGGACTGATATTTAGGTTCTCAAAAGGTGGTTGCCTCTGGAATTCTTGAACACATGTTAAATAACTTAATATCAACCTGGGCTGCTTTCTCATATATGTCATCAGGGTTTCTTTCCCTGTTTCTTCTATTGATGGTAGAGGCAGAAACACATTAGCTACAAATTGTGGTTAATAATAAACAGGACATTTTCAGAAAAAAAATCAATACATTTCAGTTCTAATGAAAAATTATATCTATTTATAGTCAATAGTAAAGAAATATCATCTAATAAATCAAGACCGGGATCCAGGAAAAGAAAAGAGAGCCTCCGTGAGGATCCTTAAAGTGTGAGTTATCTTTGCCATAGTTAAGTAGGCCAGACCCTGCTCCATCATCCGTCAGTAGGTACATTGAAATTGTTTCCAAAACCCAAAAATTGTATGGCCTTGATGAAAAATCTCCACACGATGGCTCAGAGGATCCACATATCAGGCCCTTCTCCAGGGGGAGAGCCTTCATTTTAGCATCTGTAATGGATTTTCAAGGACAAATTTTACACATTAAAACTGAGTTTCTGAGAATCTTGGAATTCCCTTCAGTGATAAAAGGACATGTCACTTTACCAGATTATAAAATATTTGCATTTGGATATCAATGGCAGAAGAAATGAACTGTGAACTGTTTTGGTTAAAATAATGTATAGTAATATTTTTGGAAAAGTCCGCTATCATCCTTCTGGTAAAAATTGTTACATTAATAAAACAAATGGGGGAGCAGAAGGTAAGTCATGTAAAGCTCAAAGAAACTTCTAGATCCCAGGTATTCCTGAAGCAATTCCGTTGAACTTTGGAAGATTCTGAATAGAATGACAGCTAAAGGCAGTTAATGTGAGTTAAAGACCTGCAGGATCCTCCAGACTGCCTTCGGCATTGTTTACTTTCACACTTCCAAATCTGTATCCAGATTTATCAGAGGAGAGATAAGATTGAGAAACCACAGCTGGGTGTCCATTCTGAAAATCACAGAAACATTTATTGTACTCAAATGCAAACAGATATTTAAAGTCCCTGCAGAGTAGCAAAAGCCAAATATTTTATCTCACCCTCTATCTGAGCCAGATATTTTACAAACCACTTGATGATCAATATACCACAGCCGTCTTAAGGCAGAAAGTCACAGGTTGCAATGTAAATGTGTGCTCATAAGGGTTTTGCCCCCCCCATCACATCCCTGGATGAAGGAAAGGTTGTTAAAGGTGGGATCCTGGTTAAACCCCAAATTGCGTCATCTTATATGATTAACCGACAATTAACACAACACTTGATGATGTCAATTTTTCTTTACAGATCACAGGGTCGTTTTGCACTATGGAAAAGGCACATCGTTTAATGATAAACTTGCTTTACATCTTTGGTAAATAGGGGACAAACTTTTTTTGGGAGTAAATATATCACATTTTCCTTACGTGCTATTTCAGTCACATAGCAAAATTTGTGTAATATTTTTAAAAAGAAACTTGTAGAAATAGCAATTAAGAAAGCTGTTTTCCTCTCATAAATAGGAATAATGATCAAGTAACTGTCCCCTTTAATTTTTATCAAGTGTTCTTGTCTTCCTGGCCCTTTAGGAAAGACTCTGACTAATGGTTAATAATCCACTTGTATTTAATGCTTTATAGACATCATCAAATGTATACACTGCCTCGCAGAAGTTTTCCACTTACTCAGTCATGCAGTTTTTTTCCATAGTTATATTTCTTAACCGATGTTCTGTGTTTAGTATTTGTTTTTCTAAAGGTATGTGTTTGTGTTTTCTGAGATTAAAACAGAATAAAAATGAACAAAGAGTGCGTTGGCACTATTTCATCCTGAAGTTTATTTTTAAAATGATGGAAGAAAATTATTTTCTTTTAGTATGAATTCTGTATCTATTATTAATTAATGGCATTTAATAAATGACAGATATATAATTCGTACTTATAAAAACATATTGTTCTCTATTAATAAACTGTGAGCCATACCTGAGATAATGGAGCCATGCAGTGGGCCACCTGCGTGAAACACAGGACTCCTTGTCCCGGGCCAAAGGCCCTGTTGCCAGCTCTCACCTGCACTGGCGCCCGTCATGCAGCTGACCTTCCCACGCATGTGTGCCCTTTCCTGTAATTTCAACCAGTAGCTGTGATAGCATCATTGATGGTGCAGTAAACATTTTTGTCATACTTGTTACCCTGGAGTTCTTAGGCTGAATAAAGATCATTTGAAAAAAAGGAAACCAGAATATCGTGTTACCCACATTATTTTTGAAAGATAAAGAGAAAGGTGATGCTCAGAAGTGAAGAACACCAGTCATAGGCACCTTTTTCTAAAATGAAGGTGTACGGTCATTCGGCCAAACAGAAAATTGTTGGGTTTTAGATTATTCTAATACAATATACTGAATCCTAAGTACAAAATGTGTAATTTCTATACTTCTTTTTTCAGACCATATACCTGTGTAAAATCAGATTTTTGTATTACATTGAAGTGAAAAATATTGTATAGCTACAAACTTGATGTTATGTCTGCTTTTGAATATCCAAAAAAGTGACATGGTTTTTGATACTCAATATATATATGCTATAAATATCTCAAAGTACAGCTTTAATTTTATCATGGTTTCTGTAAGTCCTATTTGGTAAGAATAATATAATATGAAAGATGTTTCATTTTCTCCTCATGCGAGTTTTTAATGAACATGCAATGAAATATATTTGTTCTACTGGCATAGACTTAAAAAGGCAAATATATTGGGATACTGCAGAGATTATTCCTTTATCCACATTTCCCTGTGGATTCTTAACTCATTAAAGATAGATAGAAGAGTAGCGCCAGTTAAGAACAGACACAGCCTGTGCAATCACACTTGGCGCTTCTGCACAGGAGCCAGAGCGGATTAAATACAGCTCCCCACTGGAGTAATAAAAGTTCTGCATATGAGGACAACTTGGTCCTGAAGCAAAAATGGGCTGTCTTTGTCTTCTATTCTAACTTGTACCTTCTGACTGAACTTATTTCAGGGAGCTTGAAGAAGAAAATGAACTGCGAAAGTGTGGAGAAAAGAAAGATTTTTGTTGTTGTTTTGAGACAGAGCCTCGCTCTCTAGGCCAGGCTGGGTGCAGTGGTGTGGTCTCGGCTCACTGCAACCACTGCCTCCCGGGGTCAAGTGGTTCTTCTGCCTCAGACTTCAGAGTAGTCGGGATTATAGGCATGCACCACTGCACCTGGCTATTTTTTTTTTTTTTTGTATTTTTAGTAGAGGCGCGGTTTCACCATGTTGGCCAGGCTGGTCTTGAACTCTCGACCTCAGGTAATCTTCCCCGCCTCGGCCTCTCAAAGTGCTGGGATTACAGGCGTGAGCCACTGCGCCCGCCCAGACTTTTTTCTTAGCCTTTTTTATGGAGGCAGATGTGCCTAGTGTAGTCTGAAATTCAGGAAAGGAAAGAATGGAATTTTGAAAATTTCATGTAGTAACTTTATTACAAATGGTACAATAAAAAAAGTTATAGCTTTCACTGTAATCACTTCATCAGAGAAACAGTAGAGTATCAAGATGTCACCTTCTAGATGTAGACTGAACCTACATCCTGGTTCTGCTACTTATTGTGGCAAAACGTCCTCGTTGGTATAAAACAGGGATAATCATACTGTGGCTGTCACAGCTAGAACGCTCTCAGTTTTAAGACACAATTTTAAATATCACTGAAAAGGAAAGCCACAGACAATTACGATGTGATGCAAAGCCCTCTTAATAGTATGAATTTCTATTCCATGTGCCTATTGAAAAAATTAATTATACACAGATATTTTTAATCATGTACCACTGCCATGCAAATATAAAAAAATTAAGCAAGACAATTGGTTTAGATATTTCTCAGACTTCTTTATATGCAGATTCCAATTCTTCTAAATCGGCTCTTGACTCAGATTTGGCAGTGTCTAGCCTCTTCCTTACAGAATTGCCCGTAGTACTATGAACAGTGTTGGTAGAATAGCATTTCTTAGTAGAAATGCAGGAATCCACGGAAAGGCCTTGGTGCTGGGGTCCCACGCTGGCTGCATAGAACCAGCCTGGCTTTGACACTGTGGCTCCCAAGGGTTAAACGTAATTCCAGAGAGTGTCCCTGGGATGTCCTTCTTAGTTCACCACATCTATTCTGCCCATTTGGAGGCTGACAATTTTTATGTCTTCACATGTACAGGTAGTAAATACATCTCAAGGCCGAGTACTGTAGCTCATGCCTGTAATCCCAACACTCTGGGAGTCTGAGGCAGGAGGGTTGCTTGAGGCCAGGAGTTCAAAACAAGAGTGGGCAACATTGTGAGATTCTGTCTCTACAAAAATAGACTTAGCTAGGCATGGTGATATGCACCTGTAGTTCCAGCTGTTCAAGAGGCTGGAGGGACAGGGTTGCTTGAGCTCAGGAGTTGAAGACTACAGTGAGCTATGATGGCACCACTGCACTCCAGCCTTGGTGACAGAGTAAGACCCTGTCTCTAAACAAAATATAAATGAAAACCAGCACTCTCTCAATTTGAGGGAAATGGTGGGCTCCCACTTGGATAGACAGAGCAGCGTATGGAGACACATCAAAAACTTTTGCTCCAAGAACTACCACACAAACATGTCAGAAAAGCCCAGAGAATCCACAGATCCTTTGAAGGAAGCAACTTTCCCTTTCAGGCTCTTTGAGACAACCCAAAAACTGAGTGCTCGAAGTGTGAGGGGGAGTGTCCACCCTGAACACACATGCTCACTGAGGAACTGAAGGTCCAGATCATGAAAAAAGGATTAGACCTTACCAGAAGCTGAGGTGAATTTGGAGACCCAAGCAAAATAGAGGGGTAGAGGAAGCCGCAGGAAGAGCCCCGTGGGCACTCTCGGTCCCCAGGGAAGCTAATTCTGACTTTGTCACACAGGGATCTTTGGGGACGGCTGCTAGTGGAATTGGGGATAAGGAAACTTCCAGCTAAACTTTGTTACAATTTTGACCAACTTGAAGTTTCCTGGACAGAATCTGGAGGATGCAGGGAGCCAGGAGTGCAGACACCAGCGCAGAAGCTGAGGCAGGCAGGGAGATCTGACACACGGAAGCTTGACCTGCTTTCTCAGTGAAGGGCCTGGGAGCCTGGCAGAAGTTTCTTAGCCCTGCTTACTGGCTGCCTGGAAATAAACTCAGGGCTGTTGGCGGGGCATGGAGGGAATGAGACTGATCTTTCAGACTGCATGGCAGCTGGGTGAGCCTGTCACTGCCACCTTTCCCCACGTCCCTGGTGACCTGTATGAAGCAGCAGAGGCAGCCATAATCCCCCTGGGGACATAACTCCAATGGCCTGAGAACCACACTGCCGTCTCCCCACAGCAGCTGCAGCAAGCATTGCCCAAGGAAACACGGAGCTCAGACATGCCCAGTCCTACCCACAACTGATGGGCTTTCTCTTCCCACCCTGGTAGCTGAGGACAAGACAAAGAACATAATCTCCTGGGAGCTTTAGGGCCCTGCCCACCTCCTGAAAAACCTGAGTACTTACTCAGACAACCTTATGGCAAGCTCGCATCCTCCCTACACTACTGCGGCTGATGCTGTTTTGAAAGTGTCAGCTCCTAGTCTGAGGCCAGCCAACAAAAAACCAGCACACTAAAAAAAACGACAACCAATGACCCTCACAGAGTCCACTTTGCTTTCTTGCTACCTCCACTGGAGCAGGTGATGGTATCCATGGCTGAGAGACCTGAAGAGAGATCACGTCACAGAACTCTTTGCAGGCAACCTTCAGTATCAGCCTGGAGCCTGGTAGTTCTGCTGCGTAGTTAAATCCAGAAGAGAAATACCAGTCATCGCAGTCTGGCTTGCAGGAAGCGCCATTCTTAAGGGAAGGGGAGAGCGCCATCAAGAGAGCACCCTGGAGGACAAAAGAATCTGGTCAGCTGCCCTTGAGGCCCAGATCTTCCCTCTTGCATAGTCTACCCAAATAAGAAGAAAGCAGAAAAGCAATTCTGGTAATATGTCAAAACAAGATTCTTTAACACCTCCAGTAGATCACACCAGCAATGGATCCAAACTAAGACAAAATCTCTGAATTGTGAGAAAAAGAATTCAGAAGGTCAATTATTAAGCTAATCAAGGAGGCACCAGAGAAAGATGAAGTCCAGCTTCAAGAAATCAGGAAAATGAGACAGGATATGAATGAAAATGTCTCCAGTGAAATAATAGCATAAATAAATAACAATCACAACTTCTGTAGATGAAGAGCACACTTAGAGAAATGCAAAATGCATTGGAAAGTCTCAAGTAGAAGAAAGAACTTCAGAGCTTGAAGACAAAGTTTTCAAGTTAACTCAATCTAAAAAAGACAAAGAAAAAAGAATTTTAAAAAATGAACAAAGCTTTCAAGAACTTTGGGATCATGGTAAACAACTAAACTTAAGAATAATTGATGTTCTCAAGGAAGAAGAGAAATGTACAGGTCTGGGAAACATATTTGAGAGAATAATTGAGGAAAACTTCCTGGCATTGCCAGAGATCTAGACATCCAAATACAGGAACCTAAAAGAACACCCAGGAAATTCACCACAAAAAGATAATTGCCTAGGCACATAATTATCAGGTTATATAAAGTCAAGACAAAGAAAAGAATCTTAAGAGCTGTGAGCCAAAAGCATCAGGTATTTTATAAAGGAAAACCTATCAGATTAATAGCAGATTTCTCAGCAGAAACCCTACAAGCTAGTAGGCATTGGAGCCTATCTTCAGCCTCTTTAAACAGAACAATTACCAGCCAAGAGTTTTGTATCTAGTGAAACTAAACTTTATAAATGAAAAAAAGATACAGTGTTTTTCAGACAAACAGATGCTGAGAGAACTTGCCACTACTAAGCCAGCGCTGCAAGAACTGCTAAAAGGAACTCTAAATCTTAAAACAAATTCTCAAAATGCACAAAAATAGAACCTCCTTAAAGCATAACTCTAATAGGACCTATAAAACAATAATACAATGAAAAAATAAGCATGATATTTAGGCAACAACTAGCATGATTAACAGAATAGTATCTCACGTCTCAATGCTAATGTTGACTGTAGGTGGCTTAAATGCTCCACTTAAAAATGCTTCACTTAAAAAAAAAAAAAAGAATTGCAGAATGGATAAGAATTCACCAACCAAATATCTGCTGTATTCAAGAGAATCAACTAATACGTAAGGACTCACATAACCTTAGGGTGAGGGCATGGAAAAAGATATCCCTGCAAATGGACATCAGAGGCTGTTAAAAAGACAAAGAGGGGACATTACATAATGATAAAAAGCCTTGTCCAACAGGAAAATATCACAGTCCTAAATGTATATGCACCTTACGCTGGAGCTTCCAACTTCATAAAACAATTACAACTAGACCTAAGAAATGAGATAAACAGCAACACGATAATAGTTGGGGACTTCAATACTCCACTGACAGCACTAGACAGGTCATCCAGACATGAAGTCATCAACAAAGAAACAATGGACTTGAACTATACCTTCGAACAAATGAACTTAACAGATATTTACAGATCATTCTACCCAACAACTGCAGAACATCACAGCACTCATCTGTTTTCCAAGACAGACCATATGACAGGCCACAAAACAAGTCTCAATAAATTTAAGAAAATCAAAATTACTCTTTCAGACCACAGTGGAATAAAATTGGAAATCAACTCCAAAAGGAACCCTCAAAACCATGTAAATACGTAGAAATTAAATAATCTGCTCCCAAATGGTCATTGCGTCACCAGTGAAATCCAGATGAAAATTAAAAATCTCTTTGGACTGAATGATAATAGTGATAACAACCTATCAAAACCTCTGAGATACAGCAAAAGTCGTGCTAAGAGGAAAGTTCACAGGGTTAAGAGCCTTCATCTAAAGAACACAAACAGACAAAGGTCACCCCCTCAAGAAACTAGAGAAACAAGAACGAACCCAACTCAAACCCAGCAAAAAAAAGAAATAACAAAGATTAGAGCAGAACTAAAGAAAATTAAAACAAACAAACAAAAATTACAAAAAGATAAACAAAAGGCTGTTCTTTGAAAAGATGAACAAAATTGATAGGCCATTGGTGAGATTAAACCAAGAATAGAAGAGAGAAGATCCGCATGCGCTCAGTTAGAAAGAAAATGGGAGCTGTTAACAACAATACCACAGCGACCATTTCAGGCTCTAGGAAACACCTCTATACATACAAACTAGAAAACCCAGAAAAGAAGGAAAATTTCCTGAAAATATATAACCCTCCTAGATTAAACCAGGAAGGAATAGAAACTCTGAACAGACCAATAACAAGCAGTGAGATTAAAATAGTATAAAAAATTGCAAAAAAAAAGTCCAGAGCTAGATGGATTTACAGCTGAATTATATCAAGCATTTATAGAAGAGTTGGTACCAATCCTATTGACACTATTCCAAAGGATTGAAAAGGAGGGAATCCACCCCAAATCGTTCTATGAAACCAGTATCACCCTAATACCAAAACCAGGAAGGACTTAACAAAAGAGAGCTACAGATAAATATCCCTAATGAACACTGATGCAAAAGCCCTCTACCAAATACTAGCTAACTGAATTCAACAGCATATAAAACAGATGATCCACCATGATCAAGTAGGTTTCACATGAGGAATACCAGGATGGTTTAACATACAAAAGTCAATAAATGTGATATATCACATAAACAGAATTAAAAATCACATTATCATCTCAATGTATGCAAAAGCCAGCATCACTTTATGATCAAAACCCTCAGCAAAATTCGCATAGAAGGGACATACCTCAAGATAATAAAATCCATCTATGACAAAGCCACGGCCAATATTATGCTGAATGGCAAAACGTTGAAAGCATTTGCCTTGAGAACTGGACAAGGATGCCCCCAGTTTCACAACTTTTATTCAGCATAGTACTGAAAGTCCTAGCCAGAGCAACCAGACAAGAGAAGGAAATAAAGGGCATCCAAATCATCAAAGAGGAAGTCAAGCAGTTGCTGTGCTGCTGTTCACTGATAATATGATTGCATACCCTGAAAACCCTAAACACTCCTCCAAAAAACCCCTAGAACTGGCAAATGAATTCAGAAAAGTTTCCGGATACAAAATTAATGTACACTTATATACCAACAGTGACCAAGGTGAAAATCAAATCAACAACTCAACTCCTTTTACAATAGCTGCTAAAAATAAAAATAAAAAAGGAGAACTATACCTAATCAAGGAGATGATAGACCTCTGCAAGAAAGTAACTCAGGAATGTGAAACAAAACACCGCGTGTTCTCACTCACAAGTGGGAGTTAAGCCAAGAGGACAGAAAGGTATAATAATTATACAATGAACTTTGAGGACTTGAGGACAACGGTGGAGGCGGGTGAGGGATAAAGGACTACACACTGGGTACAGTGTGCACTGCTCAAGTGATGGGTGCACCAAAATCTCAGAAATCCTCATTAAAGAACTTATCCACAGAACCAAACGTCACCTATTCCCAAAAAAACCTATTGAAATGATAGTAATAATAAACAAAAGCAAATAAACAAAACACATACTACCTCAGTTTCTGCCTCATGGATAGGGATGCCAGAAGCCATCTATTTTAGAACATATTCTAATATTAGAACTGTTAAAATATGAAAATGTAAGCATCGTAGAACTGATAGAAAATAGCAAGGTTGCTATGTAGATTTACATGAGTTAAACCATCCAAGCCCCTCAGCACAGCGGCTGGCACAGTGTCATCGAACACCAGCTGTGATCAGTTACTCTCACCCCCAGCTAATTTCGCACAGGTTCATGAGCTCCAACTGATTACTTAACTTACAGAAATTCTACTTTACAACTCTTTTGTATTTTTGACACCTTAACATGAAGCAAATGCTTTTTTAAAAGAAGTTAAATGCTTAATCAATCTCTACAGTCAATGATTTCTATTTTGTTGATTCAACCAGTGGTTCTTTGAAAAAGAAGTCTAGGGAGCATCAGCACCAGTGTTCTAACAAGCCCTACTGGAGGTGTCTGTAGAATTATGGCACCCATGAAAGTGTGGATTTTATAAAGACAGAATTACCCAGCTTTTCCCTAATGTAATCTATAGACCAACCTGTGGAAAAAATGAAATAGATTTACTCTACAGTAATGCTCAGCCATTCATAATCCGGAACCAAGGTCTGGGAACGTTTCTCAGGGGGTTAGTCGCTGCTTTTCACATACTGAGAAGAGACGATGTGACATCTTCCACCACCCAACAGCAGAAGGACAGCCTTCAGGCTGGTGGCTGAATTCACCCTTATTTATAACAGCATTTTAAACAATATAAGCTTATGCTTTCATAAAGCTAGAAGAATACACCCGAAAACAGATGTTGGAAGATTGATTTCACTTCACAAACTCACCTGCCATTGAGGATGCCATGCATTTAGAGCCACATCCCTGCAATGAGGGAGTGCTGCCACCTGTAGGCACAGACAGAGGTAGAGAAATTGCTCAAAACCTGAAAAAAAAAAGGATCCAGAATTTGATTTAGAAATATTTTTGTTAAAACAGTATCTTAGCAAAGAAAAATAGCTTATAACAGAACAATCTTTTAGAGACAAGCCTTTCGTCTACCGCGTTACTCTCTTATTAAATAATATTTCCAAAAGATGTGATTTGAATGAGGTATGTTTATTTATATGTAATATACTGAAGTTTCAAAACTCGAATTTCCTACAGAGTTGGAAACATGTAGGAAAAATGTGTGTGGCTTTCTGGTTTGTTCTCTAAGAGCAGCATACTAATACATAAAAGTGACTGTGTTTGTACGATAAACATGAGTCTTCTTTCTCTCCTAACATAGCAAAGAGAAACAAAAAGGTTGTTATTGCTAAAAGAAATTAGCATACACAAAGTAAGAATCCAATACTAATCCTAAGTATTTCCTTATTTATCAAAAAGAAATGGTTCCCATGTATTTCTCACAAATGCATGTTTTCAGCAGATCAGCCAGATGTCCAAACAATGAAATACCATCCTGTGGAAAACCTATGCCTATGGGATTTCTGATGTACCAGTGCCAAAAAGTGGCTTTGGCCTGATTCCTCTTTCTTGTGATCTCAAGTCATATTTCCAGATAAAAGAGCTTTAGTTACATTTAGAAATGAGAAGAACTGCCTGGAATTCACCCTACCAATTCACACTGCTGGCATTCTTTGGGCTTAGTCCAGGTATTCAATTCCACTTTCCCGCTCTTGTACCCTCTTGATCCGGGAAGAGGGTGGGCCTAAACCAAAAAAAAAAAAAAAAAAAAGTTTGGTAAAAACAGAGTGGATGAAAGAGCTGAGGCCTTCATTACCTCTTAAAACAATAGAAACGATTTCTTCAATAATTGCTTCGATAACAGGGTGGCATGTCCATGAATTCATCTCAGTGAAGTTTTTCATGATAGCCAGTTTTAAATCGATCAGAGTTTCTTTTCATGATATACACCCTGCCGTTTACTTCCTCAGTATCACTCACAGAACTAAAGATTGTCCATGTCTGGAATTTTAAAAGCATGAACGAAGGGTTCTAAACTGTTAACTATGAGTCAGTGCAGCAAATGTAAGGCTAGGCTCAAAAAACACCCTGTGAATGAATTAAATTTCTAACAATGCCTTCCGTTGATTAGAAGCTTTACACCAAGGATAATCAGTGTTCTGTAAACATATGATAGAAAGGAGGGTTACCAATGATATTTTTCAGAAAGATAATCAAGTTTGCACGATCAAGGCTATTTGTGGCATTTAAACACGTCAGCTTTGAGAGGAGATATGGGTAAGTCTAGGTATGATCGCTGTTCACTCTCCGTGAGTCCCTAGGAGAAAAGAAGAACTGGGAGAAAAACAACTAAGAGATTATTCTGATAGCATGAGTTTCTTAACTGCATTTAGACCCTGATGTTTCCAATATGTATTTCTTCCGGAAATCCCACAGTTGTGAAGTCATCTGTCATATTATTTTTTCTTTCCAATTTGTATTTTTTTTAATTTAACTTTTATTTTAAGTTCAGGGGTATATGTGGAGGTTTGTTACATAGGCAAACTTGTGTCACGGTGGTTTGTTGTACAGATTATTTCAGCACCCAGGTATTAAGCCTGGTACCCACTAGTTATTTTTCCTGATACTGTCCCTCCTCCCACTCTCCACCCTCTGATAGCCCCAGGATGTGTTGTTTGTCTCTTTGGGTCCACGAGTTCTCATCATTTAGCTTCCACTTATAATTGAAAACATGCAGTATTTAATTTTCTGTTCCTGCATTAGTTTACTGAGGATAATGACCTCCAGCTCCATCCATGTTCCTCAAAGGAGATTATCTCATTCTTTTTATGGCTGCATAGTATTCCATGGTGTATATGTACCACATTTATTTTATCCATTCTACAACTGATGAATATTTAGTTGATTCCATGTCTTTGCTACTGGGAATAGTGTTGTAATGAACATATGTGTGCACGTGTGCTTATGATAGAATGATTTATATTCCTTTGGGTATATACCCAGTAATGGGATTGTTAGGTCAAATGGTAGTTCTGTTTTTAAGTCTTTGAAGAATAACCTTTATCTTCCACAAACTAATTTATACTCCCATCAACAGTGTTTAAGCATTCCATTTTCTCTGCCACCTCACCGGCATCTGTTATATTTAACTTTTTCATAATAGTGTATTAGTCTGTTCTCTCATTGCTATGAAGAACTACCTAAGACTGGGTAACTTATGAGGAAAAGAGATTTAATTGGCTCATGATTCCACCAGTTGCACAGGAAGCCTGGCTGGGAAGGCCGCAGGAAACTTTATACCATGGCAGAAGGCAAAGGCAAAGCAGGCACACCTTCACATGGTGGAGCTGGAGAGAGAGAGAGAGAGAGAGAGAGAGAGAGAGAGAAAGGGGGAAGTGATACAAACAGCCAGATCTCAGGAGAACTCACCCACTATGTGAGAACAGCGAGGAGGAGGTCCACTCCCACGATCCAATCACCTCTCACCAGGCCCTTCCTCCAACATTAAGGGTCAGGATTTGACATGAGATTTAGGTGGAGACACAGAGCCAAACCGCACCAAACAGCCGTTCTGACGGTCGTGAAGGGTCTCACTGTGGTTTTGATTCGTGTTACCCTCATGACTGGTAATGTTGAGCTTCTTTTCACATGACTGTTGGCCATATGTATGTATGTTTCCTTTTGAAAAGTGTCTGTTCATGTCCTTTGCTCATTTTTTAACAGGGTTGTTGGGGAGTATTTTTTGTAAATTTGTCTGAGTTCCTTATATATGCTGGATATTAGGCTTTTATCAGATGCACATTTTGCAAGAATTTTCTTCCATTTTGCATGTTGTCTGCTCACTGTATTCATCATTTCCTCTGCTGTGCAGAAGCTCTTAAGTTTAATTAGAACCCACTTGTCAAGTTTTGCTTTTACTGCAACTGCTTTTAGTGTCTTTGTCATGAAATCTTTTCCTGTTCCTGTCCAAAATGGTATTGCCTAGGTTGTCTTCCAAGGTTTGTATAGTTTTGGGTTTTATATTTAAGTCTTTCATCCATCTTGAGTTAATTTTTGCATATGGTATAAAAAGGGGGTCTAGTTTCAGTCTTTTGCACATGGCTACCCAGTTATCCCAGCATGACTTGGTGAGTAGGGAATTTTTCCCCCATCGCTCGTTTCTGTCAGCTTTGTCGAAGATCAGAGCTGTAGGTGTGCAACCTTATTTCTGGGTTCTCTATCATATTATTTCAAAACATTCTTGATTCTCTTTTCTGTCCACAGCAGGACACAAGACATAGGAACTTCCTGATAATTAGGAGGAAATAATTATCCTTTATGTTATTTTTCATATTTCCTCCTTGAATCAAAATTTGTTCCCCAAGTACTCAAGATTACTTAAGACAGAGAATTTGTACTAATTTATAGAAAAAGTACTGTACAAACTATTAGAAGAGAAACATTTTTGAGCATCTATTATGTGCAGCTGTTTTATAAGAACTGTCACTCCTATTTAATGAATTAGGACTCAGACTCAGGAGCTTGATCATAATCAGTCGCCTGGCATATGAAAAGCAGGGATCCGAGCCCAAGTTTGGCAATGCCCTTTGCATTCATTATATTTCACATACAAGTGGAGAGCCAGAGCTGTGCTGCTGCAACTGTAAGCCTGTAAGATCCACTGGTTTAACCAGCTGCTAGCCTCTGTTCTACCATTATGTAAACCTCACTGGACAATCTACAATCAGACTTGTACTTGAATACAGAAAGTATTTTATCTGCTCTTAGGGAGAATACACAGTATATACCTACTGCCTAAAATTATAAAAATAAAATTATTTTCAAGGCCTTCGAAGTTGAAAATAAATCAAAGACATCACAGGTAAGAGTTACACTCATAGTTCAAATCAGTGTGCAGTCTATACTGTAAAATTAAAAATATAGAGAGCATAATTAAAGATTAGTACATATCCCTTTCATTTAAATATTGCTAAAGAAGTCAAATTGCCTTTTATTTAATCGATGAACCAAAATGACTTGAAATAGCAATATCATAAAGCTTTGCTGAGCTAGTGTTAAATGCATTTTTCCAAAGCAATGAAACATACACACTTGGCTTTTTGTGACACATAACAAACAATCAGATTTGAGCATCATGCCTGGACCTGTATGAGCGACCTTGAACCACACTTGAATAGAATGTCATAGTTAGACGAACTGGTGCAGGCAAGGCCTGTTTCAAAATACACAAAACATCAAAAGGAACAGCCACCCCCACACACAAGCCAGCCTGACCCATAACATTGGCTTTGATTTTGCAGGTGGGAGAAGAGAAACTAGGTGGGGGCAGGATTTGTTTTTTGTTGTTTACCAAAACAATTGATGGACTGCAAGACTAGCATATTTAAGTTGATTTTAAAATAGATAGAAAAAGCAGAAGAAAGCAAACAATTTCTGAAAGTATAATCACCATATATGTAATTTTCATAACACAAATGTGATGGTATTGGACAGAGTATTAAATATTAACATGCAAACTACCTCATTGTAAGCAATTTAACTCAGCTCCTTTGGCAGCAAAGCTACATTGAGTATGTGTTTAATAATGGTGTACAAATGGAGTGACTGCCATTTTTTAGAAATGAAAATGTTTGTGCAACTCAAATATTTGCTCTGCATTGTAAACTGTAATAATGGAAGCACCAGAGTCCCAGCATGTGCAATGCCTCCAGCCTCAGCGTCAAGCCAGATCTGTAGTGGAGGTCGATATACATTTGTTGACCTACTACGTAAGGAGCAATAGGTAAAAGAATGTATGCTGTACTTTTCAGAAGCGTGGTTTAAAATCCCAAACATGAATCATTTATAGAGGATCAAAATGAGAACGACAAAAAAGCAGTTGATGCTTGAATCATATTTGAACAACCATATTTCTAAGTAACATGTAATTCAAGACCTGTCAAGTCTCAGAATTAATAGCCCAGATTCTTAATTCTTGGCGAGGTTGACAAATTATTATTTCTTATGGCACCAGTCACACTTGGTCACAAGTAGTATCTCTAACCATAACTCTCCTTCCATCAAATCGAGCTTAAATTTATTTGTCTAACACAAAACGCCAAAAGGTCTACAATGTGCAATGAATCAGTGTTCTTCATTAAAGAGTAAAATGTTTCATGGGTGGAAAATGATTCTCCAGCTTCCAAATGGCTTTAAACAAATACAGTGCCACTGGTGCCAAGCTATTATTTTACTCCCAGGGTAAATGTCTGCTGTCTAATCTTTTAGAAGTAGCAGTAAGTTGTTTTCAAGTCATTGAGCCTGAAGGCATTGAAATGTCAAAGACTGCATATATATATAAAGTTATATACATGTAATTTTTCCTGGCATCATACAACTTTTTTATAAACCTTCTTAACTTTAGGATCTATCAAGAAAGTAATATCATACTACCGCCGAATTTATAACCATTCTTTGAGGGAACAGCATCTCTGAATAGTCTGTCTGTAGGTTCTGCTAAGTATTCTAAACAACATAAATTAAAGTCTATTCTATTATTTAGAATGTGCTATTAAGAGGGAAAAGGCAATCTCAAAAAATGTAGGAGGAAGAGGACAGAGGACAGCGTTCATTAATTCAATAATCTTGGACTGGTCACTTCACCTTTCGTATTATATAAGCTTGATCATGTACCAGATTGACATAATGGTACCAGTTTCATTGTAAAGACTAAGTAAAGATTCTTTATGTAAAATACAAGGCTTGGTGCCCAGCACATGGTAGATGCTCGGTAGACACTATTTATTATGTCCTTCGTTACTGTACACATCCCACATTCCAGTATTAATTGATAGGGAAAGAGGGAAGAGCCCTTAAAACTCCTTTTCTGTCTAAATGTACAGTGAACAGTTCAATACAAATAAATGACCAATTTGTTTATAAGCCTAAAGGAGAGAATCAAACAATGGTGGATTTCACATTAGTAAGGGGATACATTTGATATGAACACTTACGTTCTTTATGAGGTCAAGTTTTCAAAATGGTGTGACTACCCCAAATGCTTAGCCCTAGCCCTAGCCCAATTCATTGCTTCTTTCATGGCTCAGATGCCTCAGCACAGGCAAAGGGGAAACAAAATGGTAAATGTTACCTCTTTGATTTAAAGCACCTCTTATTTTGATCATGGCAGAGGTCGATTTTCACTGATGGATATTTAGTGGTGCACACTAAGTAGACAGGCTAAGTCATTCCACGATCTGTAAAGCTTAAGGTACTCATGTCCCTGTGGAGTCAAAGCCTGCAGCCTCATCAGCTAGACTTCCTGTTAAGAAAAAAAAAGAAAAAAAAAGGACTGTTATGGATCCTCATAACTTGAAAGGCAAGGTATTTCTAGAATAACTGTCTCACCCACAGCCTGCCTTACAGTGATCAGCTCTCAGTTTTCCCTTGTTTTGGGCTGATGTCCTAGGAATATTGAATTCTCTGACCCTATCGAGGGCTTCATGAAAATCAAAGATTAAACAATGATTGGAAAATCATCATTCATAAATGTTCATTATTGCAACTTTATTTGAAAATTGGTAATTCACCTATGTACATTGCTAACACTAACTTTCTACCAACACAATTAAAATAACTAGAAAAATATCTATTGACTTCCAGATAACAGAGTTCTCTATGCCCAGCTATTGTGGTTCTAACGACTTACGTAAAAGAAATAAAAATGAAATTTTTTTATCATTTAATCTGTATTGTAATAAGCACTTGAAAAGATACTCTCATTTCCCCAAATAAAATCACAATAGCATTATCACACCCCAAACAAGAATATCAATAATTACTTCACTGTCACCAAATAGCCATCAAATTTTCACAAATGTTTCATTACTTTCTATAATGTCAGAACACAATGAATGTTTCCTTTGTACTTGATGATATGTCTCTAAAGTTTTTTTAACTCAATTATATATATATATGTTTTAAATTGTACATTAGGTTCTGGGGTACATGTGAGGATCATGCAGGACTGTTGCATAGGTACATACATGGCAATGTGGTTTGCTGCCTCCATCCCCCTGTCACCTATATCTGGCATTTCTCCCCATGTTATCCCTCCCCAACCTCCCTACCCCCTGCTGTCCCTCCCCTAGCCCTCCCCAGCTGACCTCAGTGTGTGATGCTCCCCCTCCCTGCGTCCATGTGAGAGCAAGAATACCGTGGCCAAAGTCATTTATTTATGCTTTGTTGGATAAGAGAGATCACTAAATTCTTTATGTTTGTAGCCCTACATGATAATATGGTCAATTTTTTACGTAAAATATTTTTCATATAGTGGCTCTTATAATGAAATAAAACATCTCAAAGCATGATGTAAGCAAAACCTAAAGATCCTTCATGAAGGAAGATCACCCTCCTAAAAGTAAATCCATGCTCTGCCTTCCTTCATTGGAACAGACTACACAGCCCCAAAATACTACCTGTGGCTTTATAATAATGCCGGATTATGTTAAAAGAGATCTTTTTCAATATATGCATGAAAAAGCTTCTCTTTGAAACTACTGAAGAATAAAATCCCATAATGTCACAAGCTTAAAATTATATAAATATCTATTATCTCTCTAACACACACACACACACACACGCGCACACACACACACACACACACACTGCCATTTATTTTGATGGTATATTTGGGAAAAAAAGTTGAAAACAAGACAGTTACGGGGTTGTGTAGTTAGTCGTGGAAATGTGTTTTGAAGTCCTTACTGAATATCTCTCTTCAAATGTCAGACTCCCACTTGGACTGAAATGCTATCAAGATTTGTGTCAGTGTTTGCATCTCTCACGTGAATTCTCGAGCTTTACTTCACAATTGTAGTACCTCACCCTGGTGCAGCTCTGCGGCTGCTGACTTTATGAAGGCTGATAAAGCATTCCCAGGCCCTCCAGTCTGTGGGGCACAGCACAAAGCCGGAGACGATCGTGGAAAATTGAGTCTCGACAGTATCTTCCTCTTCCAGGCCTCAGATGGCTCGGGGCTTGCAATCAGATGACACTTGGTCGAACTGAACAAACTCTCAACATGCACAGAATATGATTTCAGTTCTTAAGTGCTTTCCTGCCACAACAACAGGACCAAGAAGAAAACCAATGAGATCTTCCTTTGTTCTTTTCTGGCTGAATTTAAAGGCATTATGTGGGTACCTTTAAGAAATGGAAATTGAAATGAGATCAGCTCCTGGCCTTAAGACATCACCTGGGTCATATTTCCGTATCAGTGTCTCAACTCTGCCTTGGAGAAAAGTGGCAATTTCAATGCATGGCCCACGTAGGCCGTTTCTGACAAGACCACACATATCACCGTCATGGCTTCAGCTTTAATGTTATTTCTGCTGTGGATCACTGGGCTCAGACGAGTGCCCAGCTACTCATTTTAGAGGTCAGCGAACACGCTGTAGACAGCTCTAACTTCAGCACTCCAAGAGCTGGGACAGAGCTCCAGATATCATTACTAATCCCCTCATCACCCAAACCAATATTAGAGTCTGAATTTTTAATCAGCTGCTGCTTCCAGTTGAATGCCAACATATTTTAAACATTTCCTAGAAGACTGAAATTACCAATACAGTACGTAATATAAAAATTAAATATAAAGAATAATGTATTTATTTTATTTGCTATCTGATTACACATATGCAATCATACATATGCAAGCTCAATAATTCAAGGGCAGGTAAGAACCATTCACAACGCAACGGAAGGGCCAATACTCACTGAATTAGTCCATGAAGTCCATGTAGGAGATTTAATGATGTCCTCAAAATTTCCTCCTTCCAGCCACATTAGTATGCTTCTCAGTAGCAATAAAGCACTGGTAATTTCACAGAGTATACAGTTTTAGTTTGTGATCAATCACTCTGCTAAGAGAGCTTTGCAATTATATATCCAATAAACAATCAGATGTGTGTATTATAAATGGAAAGATTTCGCCCATTCTTTTCTATTCTCTCCTGTTCACAAGCTTACTAATGAGTTTGTGACGTTTATGTGGAAAGGCAGGTGAGTACTGAGAACTTACAGGTGTATTTCTCAACAGTATTAGAAAGTAAAAACTCCAGTATTCCATCTATCTGTTACTGTCACTACAAAATGTAATCCCATGTAGCACAGTCCATCACATACACTGCTTTACTTAACTTCCTCAAGATTTATGAGATGAGCAAAGGTTGATATCTTTATTTTACAATAATGAAAGTGGTAAAGAATCTAAATTATTCACTCTTATTGAATGCTCATAAGTTATGTCAAAGCTTGAAATTCTTTCTTCTCTTCCGGTTCTAGAGCTTTCTCAATGACATTATTCTGCACTGCAGCTCAAGATGTTAATCCAATGGTCTTTTGATTGTGTATGATAGAAATCTAACTCTGAAAAATGGGGCGAAATATACGGGTTTATCACTCACAAAATTGCATAGTCCTGGAGTATATCTGGCTTCTGGCACAATCACATCCAGGTTCTCAAATAATTCCACTGAATTTTTTCTCTAACTCCATTTTGGGAATTATTGATCTTTTAGCATTAAATTTAAGTCACTCCTCCACATTTGGTGAAAAAGTTGACCTCCAACATGTCCTTCAGGTTTGTGATACCAAAGGAAAAGCTACTTCTGATATATGTCGGATGTGTGTTCCCTCCAAAACTCACATGGAAATGTGACCCCAATGTTAGAGGTGGGCTGGTGGGAGGTGTTTGGGTTATGGGGGGTGAATCCTTCATAAATGTCTTGTCATCCCCTTGGTGATGAGTGAGTGTTCACACTATTTGTTCACACAAGAGCTGGTTGTTTAAAAGAGGCTGGCACCTCTGCCCCTGTCTTGCCCTGTCTTGCCATGTGACACGCCTGCTCCCCTTTGCCTTCCGCCATGATTGGAGGCTTCCTGTAGCCACAAGAAGTAGATGCCAGCATTGCACTTCCTGTACAGCGTGCACACCCATGAGCCAGGCAAATCTCTTTCTTATCAATTACCCAGCCTTAGATATTCCTTTATAGCAATAAACTAATACAGCCTCTGATACCCCAAATCTGAATATCTCATCTTTGAGAACTGTCAGCTGCATTTGAACCATGTGCTCTTTTCTGAAGTAAACAGTGGTGAGAAAGTCGGGGGTTCTGTTTCACCACCTGAGCTATATGTCACCTTCCCAGAGGATGGGAAGAGATGGTATCCAGTGTCACTCACTTAAGCCATATGAAGTGGATTTTCCTTGATTGCTATTGCAAGAAGTGGAGACATTGTACCCACCAGCACCGCTCCACACACGGTTGTGCACACAGGCTCTGAATCCAGCGTTTCACTGCTGGTTCCTCTTTCTTTTTAACACTTAACAGTTTTACTTTTAAAATGTAGGCTTTGCCCCAAACCTCAGTGTCATGCAATATACCGTGGAAGAAACCTGCACATGTACCTCCTGAATCTAAAATAAAAGTTGAAATTGAAAAAAAAAAGTATGCTTAATTAAGTCAATAGGTAGATATTTTCTAGCCATTTCCTGAAGTAATAACAGCTATACCCATTTTACAATCTGAAAATCTATGTTTTAGACAGTAAGATATTATCCTGAGGCCAATCTGCAGAGAGTAACAGAGCCAAGATTCCAACTCTGGCGGTCTGACTCCAGAATTCACACTCTTCACACCACACAATACATCCAGTAGCAGACCCTCGGGAAGGCCTTCAACATGGCAGGTGACCTCTCTCTCGCTGTGTGTGTGTGTTTTAGTCGTGGTGGTAAATAAGAAGTGAAGCCATCAGGTGTTCAGCCGCAGCTGCTTTGCTGCTTGGCTGGAAGTAACTCTGAATGAAGACAATATCAGAGACGTCAACATTTTAAAATGCCAGACTCTTCTATAAATTCCTGGTGGCAGCAGGGATAGGCGAGCAGATTTTAGGAGACATGAACCCGATTCCAAGGTAAACTTACCGTAAAACATAGGTAAGTCCAAATCTAAATAAGTCAGCCTGATAACAATAGTTTTTCTTTTTTCCTGTGAAATATTTTGAGGATTTTTTGTTTTGTATACAAGTCAAAAAATATCATGTAAAAAAATTTCAGAAAATTTTGCTGCTAATCATAATGAATTTGTAATCCAGAAGTCAAAGGAGAACAAGTGGCATTTATCATAAATAAAACATATGCAGGACTAATTAGAAATAATTACGGATGGGAAATTCTACATTAAGAACTTCAGTTTATTGACATAAAAATTTAAGATAGAAAATTAAATAGACATTATATAATTATAATGCTAAGCCAGGTCCAAAGCAGCTTAATATTTGTAACATAAATACTTGATGAATCTGATCAGCTTATTTTCATCTTATTCAGAATCCTGGAATTGCTTCTGCTAACGATAGTTTATAAAGATGTATTTGTATGCACTATTTCTCATTAAACACCTGTCACAAAGGAAGAATGTGAAGGTCTGGGAGATGGGAGAGAGGGGTCAGCCCAGCCTTGTGCTACTAATTTGGCCACAAGCCCTGAGCTGTGATTTGGTATGCCAGACAATCAGCAATTTTCTGAGCATCTATTATTTTGTCGTTAGAAAAATTCCAATTACTATACTTGGCAATCTTTTGTTTGCCTCGTTCCAACTCCTGGTACAAATATGACTTGAATTCCTAGTGTCCCTTTGGGAGATTAAGAGTGAGACACAGTGTCTTGTGCCAGTGGTGGCATTAGGCCCGCTTTCCTGCACTTGCAAAACCCACACTGATGACTGTGGTTTTATAGTATTATTCTTGGGATGCATATAAAATATAGCTAGCATGGTCATTCTACCTTGAAATGCATTCTGAATGTGTTTATTGAATATATTCTAGTTTTCTTATTCTTGTCATCATTCTTAAACATCTTACCAATTCCAAAGTTCTATTTCTTTCTTTTTTCAATTATCAAAATGTTTTGAGGTACTCCTGCCCACTTTGGCAGGACCCAGGGAAACAGCCTCCTAGGCAATGTTTCTGTTTCTGGCACATATCCTGGAAGTCATTTTACTGGTTCTTTTTTATACTGAGCTAATCTGGCTCCAGTACCCGCATTATCAACAAGTGTTTATAAGTAACTACTATGTACAAAGAACCACACCGTGCTAAGTCTTGGCAGAGTTCCTGGTATTAACATGTATTTTCTAGGTACACATAATACCGTCCTGTCACTGAGTCCCTACCAGTTTAAAGGTAAGAACTCTGTCTTCCCAAACCCTTTCTTCTCTGAATAGCCCTGAATGACCATACATGTTGTTTTCTGCAGGACCACAGTGGTTTTCCTCTTCATGTATATGTATATATATACGTATTTGAGTGGGGACACAGCCAAACTGTATCAAACAGTAATTTTTAAAGTGACTGAACTATAATTCTTTTTCCTTTTTTGAGATGCAGTTTCGCTCTTGTTACCCAGGCTGGAGTGCAATGGCCTGATCTCGGCTCACTGCAACCTCCGCCTCCCAGGTTCAAGCGATTCTCCTGCCTCCACCTCCTGAGTAGCTGGGATTACAGGCATGCGCCACCACACCCGGCTAATTTTGTATTTTTAGTAGAGACGGGGTTTCTCCATGTTGGTTAGGCTGGTCTCAAACTCCTGACCTCAGGTGATCCGCCTGCCTCGGCCTCCCAGAGTGCTGGGATTATAGGCATGAGCCACTGCGCCCAGCTTGAACTATAGTATTTTATTCCTTTATCCATGTATCAATGTCCACTTAAATTTGTTTCACCTATGCTGTTAGACAAGACATGTGACTCAAAGCTCTTATACTCTTCAAGCATTCTGGTTATTGGCAGACTTTACAATGACAGAGTAGACATGATAATGAACATTTAAACTTAACCACTGACTCAGGAGTCCCTGGATCTTTTTGCGCTCAGTATTGAATTACTTCTCAGTTGCACAATAGAAAGAAAGGTTTGCATGTCGCTCCCGGCTGTGACACATCCCGAATGTCAGTCAGACCCTATGTAAAATGCTCTCATCATGGTAAGGTCTAGTATGAAGCTGGTAGTTCTGTTATTCTTCTCAAAAAATGTCAGAATCAGAGGAAAAACCCTCGAGGATGCATGAGACTTATTTCACGTGATGGGACTTTGTTGTCACCTGAGCATTTTCCCTTGTCTTCACTGCGGTTTTCTGCCTTTCCCCCGCTGGGGGGGGGGGGGGGTGCTGGACTAACTTGCTGAGAAGCCTTCTCAGTGGGGGCCCCTGCTTGGTGGGGGCCCCTGTGGTGGCTGCCACACGTCCAAAAACCGTAATGTGAAGAAAATATTAGTATCCTCAGTTCATGGAGACAGAAACTGAAGTTCAGACCATTTAAGTAGGTTTCCCAAGCTCAGATCGCTGTGAGCAGCTACACTGAGGTTCGAGCCTAAGACTCTGAATCCAAGCCTGGGAAGTGTCTGCCACGCTGTGCTCCCCTGCCAGAAATGTTCTGAATAGACACATAATGGTTGGCAAAATGGGAAGAGGTCCACACATCTGCTGGTGTGGCAGTGTCATAGGTTAGAGTCACATTTAAAACCAAATCAGGATAATTTCTACGATTCTGAAATTTCAGTGTCTCTTTTCTAACACTAGCAAATGTTAAATCACAGGAGATACGCTTCTTAGAACAACAGCAGAAGTCGCTTGAACTTACTTTATGTAATTTCTTTGTTTATGTAGCTATTGGACATTTATCAGTTATTTTTTTTCAACCCTGAAAGTCAAACCTGCCCTCCAATTGTAAAAATTTATTTGTTTTAATTTCTGGTTCAAGATGATACATTCAGCACTTATATATACCTCCCTTCCTGTTAAACACTCTAAGGAAATGATGTAAAGAACAATAGTTTAAAAAATCAATAAAAGTTTAAAAGAGTAATCAAGGGTAGCATCGGTGAATGTGAAATGTGTGGAATGTGTGGAATACAGAAGAAAATGGATTTGGATTAATACAGAATCAATGCACATGGGTCCACACTGGTAGATTCTGCTTAAAAGAGACACAGCAGTGAAGAAATGAAACAGGCAGGATTCCTATGCTAAAGGTGTAAAAGAAGATACTGTCTATAAATTTTCCTGCCTATTCTATAAAAACTGAAAATGGCATGCTGGAAGGCAGACCAAGTAATTCCTGGTCACAATGCTTGAGTCAAAGATGGTCCCATGCGCAGGGAGAGCCTGTGATGAGGTCCTGACATGATGTAGGAAGACGTGGAGGTCTCCTTCTCTCTGCAATGTGATTTAGGAGGAAGGGGACAGAGCTGCCAACCTGTCTTGCACTCCCATGAACATGAGAATAAAACCAGTACCTGGAAGAGGGAGGAGCCACACCCAAGCATGGAGAGTGATCAGATGTTATTTATTTATTTAGTGTTTTTGAGGTGTCCTTCCTTAGCTAGTTAGATTCATTTAAAAAAAAAAATTTGTGGCCAGGTGTGGTGGCTCGCGCCTGTAATCCTGGCACTTTGGGAGGCAGAGGCAGGTGGATCACTTGAGATCAGCAGTTCAACACCAGCCTGGCCAATATGGTGAAATCCCTGTCTCTACTAAAAATATAAAAATTCGATGGGTGTGGTGGCACATACCTGTAATCCCAGCTACTCGGGAGACTGAGATAAAAGAGTCGCTTGAGCCCAGAAGGCTGAGGTTGCAGTGAGCTGAGATCGCACCACTGCACTCCAGCCTGGGCGACATAGTGAGATTCAGCCTCAAAATATATATATATATATATTTTCTTTGAGTTTCATTTAATTATTTCTACCCTAAATAATCTTTCCCTACAACACTGTAAGCTTGTTGTTTTAATCATTTCTGTTCTACATGACACAGAAAATGCTGAACAAACATTTGTTGTTAATAAACTAAACTGTCTGATATTTTTTGCTTAAACTTGACAAACTCCATATTATATGCATGCAATTTCTATTTCAAAGTAAATGAGCATAAAAGGTAGAGTATCAGGTATGACCAAATCAAATTTTGTTGTAATTACTGCATAAATATAGTTTAATAGCAAAGGATGACAGAAACACAGTTAAATTTAAAATCAGTATTCAACATGTCATGGTTAATTTCTTTAATCTGTTTGTAACTAAGATAGAAAAGCTAGCATTGCATTGGATTTATCAATTAATTTTAGAGTTTGGATATGGTTTGTCGCTGTATGCCATTAGAGGGGTGTGTGTCATTTTTTGTTCACATAAAAAATATCCACAGTATAATCATGGAAAAATGTCAACGTTATTGACCTGAGAATGCCCAACAGTTTATTAAACTCACCCTCTCGCTCTGTCTTTCTCACTGTGTCTATTTTACAAGAAATAACAAGATTGCTTTCATGTTTATGTCTGCAGAGCCTACTGTCATCATCAGTAGCCACACGTTGTCCAGGACTTGAAGTGTGGCCAGGACGAATCGAGGTGTGTCATAAGTGTAAGCCGCTCACCAGATTTCAGAGTCAGTGTTATCAAATGCAATACGTCTCCATCATTCTCTCACTTACCTGTTAAAACAACATTTTGAATATATATAGTAAAATATATTATTAAAATGAACTTAATCCAATTCTTTAACTTTTCCAGTGTGGCTAGGAGAAAAACTTAAATTACACGGGTGACTTGCGTATGTTTATATTGAATAGTGCTGATTGGGATTATAAAATTTATTTTTGAGAACGACCTAGTGATTTCAACCTAAAAAATTAAAGATCACAGAATTCAGTCATTTATCGAGGGAGCTAGTTAGCAGCACTACGACAAGAAATTTCCAGAATCCCTGATGTCCCTTCCAATCATCTTTGCGGCACGCCTCATGCATGGGAAGCATTGCTTTCATTGTGACTCTTTGAAATCAGTGACCTCTAAATACATAATGCATTGCTCATGAGTGGAAGTATTCTTCAAATTACTTTTAGTAACACAATTGTAAAATACCATTTTGGGCTCATTTTTTGCTACTCTTAACAATAGAATGCATTTTTTAAGGAAATATTTGTGGCAATATATTAATGTCATATAAATATATAAGATGTATTTAATATAGCTTTTTTTTCAACTCAATTGAAAAAGCTGTATGACTTAGAAACTTACACACTGTAATTTGGTTGTTCAAATACGTAACACTTTATTACAGGGCTTTCATATTTGAAAAATAGTTTTATTAGCACTTATGAAAATGAAGCATGACTTGTCATTTACCTGTGACACTGTCACAAAGGTTCACTGTTTGAGACTTTTAATATATTTCAAATGTTGAAATTTTACAAATTAACAAACATCTTAGTGCATGCTTTTATTGGACTAATAATACCCTTATAAATTGTTATATGTTTATATTTTATGACTATTAATAACAAAACATTATGTTGGTTGAGCTCTTTTTATATGATTATAAAACAGAAGCCAATAATTAACAGGAGAATGTATACAGCATGGGTAATTCACTTACATAAATGTGGATGTTTCTACCTATCTATTGGGAGTTTACATTTCTGAAAAGAAGTATTGACATTACACAGCTGCAGCCTTACTTTTGATGTATGTTATGATCATGTTTAAAAATAAACATCTGAGATAACATGGAACATCATGTGTTCCTCTACTATGGAAAAACACAGACATGACAATGTTTTAAATTTAATCGAAGGCACTTAATTTTTCAAATCACAAAACATTCCAATGCTTTGAAGAACTTAATTACAAATAAATGTCAGTACATATACATGAAATCTGTCCTCTCCACAACACTGCATTAGAAAGTGTTGATTATGTGAAGCCCCAAGGTAGAAACAACCTCCCCCACGGGACTCTTCTATTTCCAGTCCACTCTGAAGGAAAAACTGATGGACTGCCTACCTTTGTATATCATCTTCAAGCTGTTTATCTTCACTCAGTAAGTAAATTCGGAGCACCTATTTTGTGCCAGTCACTCTTATAATCACAAAAGAGAAAAATGTCCCTCTCTGCTTTTGAAGGATTTAACTCCTAATGTGGAGAAAGAAGGAAACCTAGCAATAAGTCAGTACTACAGTGTTTTGAAAGATGGAAATGTTATGAAAAAGACACATGAGGAGTAGGGCGCAGGAGATTCTGAGGGCTGGGGTTGGTTTTAAATAGGGTGATTTCAGCAGGTGATATTTGGTTAGAGACTGGAAAGAGATGAAAGTGTCAACTATTCCACTATTTGGGAAGCATCTCCAGCAGAGGGGAGAGCTTGTGCAAAACAACTCTAAGTTGGTAAGGGACCTGCAGTGTCCAGTAAATATCAAGGGGGCCACCATGGACGGAAAAGAGTGGGCAAGAGGAAAATGTTGAGATGCAATCAGAGAGGTAACGGGAAGCCAGATCATGTAGCGATGCCCGAGCCATGGTGAAGGCTTCCGACTTTTTCCTTAGTGAGACTGGAGCCACGATGGCGTTCTGAGCAAAGGTCTGTCTTAAAGGGGTAACACTGCGCTACGAGACTACAGGGAGCGAAGAGCAGAGACAAGATGATCATCAGCCCAGGCGAGAGTCTTGAAAACAGCATCTGGTCTACTAGACTTTCTTACAGATTTAATTTCTTTTGTATTTTAAGAACTTTATAATGACTGAAGGAATGTGTTTTCAAAATATTATTTGGTAAAGCAACAGATTGTGATGGGAAAATCTGTTTTTTGTAGGTTTATTTGTTGCATACTTTGACTTAAAAATAAATTTTTATATTCAAACCACTGATGTTGATACTTTCAACTTCTTAAAGTGAAAAATTCAGTGGTTTTTTTTTTGTGTATTCATGAATGTGTGAACCGTCACTACCGTCTAATGCCAGAACATTTCCAGCCCAAAGAGAAACCCACACCTATTAATAGTCACTTACCATTTGCTCCTCTCCTGGCCCTGGAAACCACTAATTTTTTTGTGTCCTTCAGTCTCTGGATTTGCCTCTTCTCAGTATTCTGTGAGTAGCATGGTTGTACGTTACACGGCCTACAGATTGGTTGTCAAGTTTCATTCATGCTGTTGTATGAATCAATGCCCCATTTTTTTATGACTGAATAATATATTTATATGAATATGCTGCATTTTGGAGGAATATACCACATTTCACTTATCCATTCACCTGCTGAACATCTCAGTTGCTTCCATTTTTTAGCTCTTATGAATAAAGCTGCTGAAACATGCATGCAGGTCTTTTTGTGTCAACATACTGTCTGAGTCCATTTTGTATTGCTTTGAAGGAACATCTGAAGCTGGGTTATTTTTCAGCTCAAGTTCTGCAGGCTCAACAGAAAGCATGGCACCAGCATGTGTTCAACTTCTGATGAGGGCTTTGAAGCTGCTTCAAAGCATGATGGAGAAGGTCAAAGGGGAAGTGGGCGTGGGTGAACAGGGAGCAAACCCAGGGGCATCCTGGCTTCGTAACAACCCACTGTCATGGAAACAACTTCAATTGCTGGAGAACCAATACAGCCTTGTGACAGCAAGAACTCACCGCCACTAATGGCAGCAAGCTAGTCATGAGAGATCTCCTCCCACGACCCTAACACCTCCCACTAGGTCCCACCTCCCAACAGGTGACACTGGGTATTGAGATTTGGTGAGGACAAACAAACCATATCCAAAGCATTGCACATGTGTTTTGAATTCTTTTGGATATATACTGAGGCATGGAATTTCTGTGTCATATGAAAACTTTTTCATCTGAGTGGTTTCTTTTTCTTTTTCTTGCCAAGTTTACTGCCTAAATCTACAGCAGTAGTGGGGTTAAAAAGATACGCTACAAATGTCTATTCAATACAGAAAAGGGCAGTAAAGGAGGAAGAGAAAACCAAAAGATAAATAAGACTAATAGAAAACAAGATGTCAGTCTCACCACCCTACTAACAATCATTTTAAATGTAAATGAACAAAATATTCCAAACCAACTTCAAACATTGTTAGATTTTTTTTGTTAAAGCAGTGAAAATAGACTTAAGAGTAAGAAATATGTATAGAAACAAAGAGATATTTTGTAATGGTAAAAGAGTCTCAGGGAAAGAAGATGGAACATTTATAAATTTTCTTCCATCCAAAAACAGATACCCAAAATAGTTCAAACAAAATATGACATAATTAAAATAGGAAAAAAATTAAAAATTTTAATACTTTTTTAGGAATCTATAAAAGTAGTACAAAAATATAAGAATACAGCAGACTGAATAAGAATATAAATTTCATTAAGCTAATTGATCCTTAGAGAATATTCTCTGCAATAAGTCAAGATTTTGCCTATTTTTCCAAGCACACTTACAATATTGACATAAGATAGACAATATGGAGGGCTATAAAACACATCTCAAAAATTTTAAAGACTATGATAAAGAATATATTCACTAACAACAAGAAAAAACAGTAGATATTAATAATAAATAAATTTCTAGAATTGCCTTGTAAGTGAAAATTAAACAAAATAATTTTAGTCACTGGTCAAAGAAGAAATCTCAAGGAAAATTAAAATGTATTTAACTGAAGGAAATAAACCATGAGAAAAATCGTCATGTAGATAAAGCAGCACTTAGAGGTAACTGTAAGTAGAAGGCCTCCAAAACATGCTTTCTAGTTCCGATTACTCGGTGCCCATTCCTTCTTAATCGCTGAATGTTTTGATACCCCCCTGGATATCAAAGTTGTGAATACGGATTTGAGGCTTGAAGGAAGAGAAGCTAGAGAAGCCCACGTCTCCGATTTTCAGCCATTCGTATGTTACAAATCTTCTGCCGGAAAGGACAAAGCAGAGGATGAGGGACATGAGAAGAAAGGAAATCAGAGAGTGGGTTTCCTGAAGACTCGGTTGGTTGAGGTTGGAGCTTGTGCAGGTGTCTTGGGGCTGTCACCACTGCTATGTGACATTTCCTAAGGGCAAAAAAGACCCTGGATCCAGGAGGTGACTCCATTTTTAAACCTGGCAAGTCATGGTGGTGGAAAGACAGAAAAACAGGAAAAGCGTGGGCCCTGGTGAGGGCACTGTCACCAGGTTGTGAGGTCCAGGCTGATGGGAAGGGAGTTTATGTCGTGGAGAACCCAGGGCTATGAGAACAGGTGACAACCAAGCGAAGGAGGGCCCCGGTAACAGAAGCCAAGGCACAGGAGGGCAGAGGGCCAAGGGACAGGGTGCTAAGATAAGGAAAAGAGAAGGAAGAGGAAAATAATTTCAGCATTTCCAGTCTCAGAGAACGAACAGTGCTGAGAGATGAGGTGGTCTGGGAGTCAGTCGGGAGAGAAGGTTAACTGAAGAAAGTTCCCTGAGCCAGGAAGACAAGGCTGTGTGAGGCAGGGGTCAGGGCGATCGGTGTGGACACTGTGAGTTAGCCGGGAAAAGGAAGGAGACGGAATGGGAAAAAGAAAAATGTGAGCCGAGTGACGGAGAAACGTGACCTCTGACAATGTGAAGGAAGTTGGTGCCATATCCTAGAGACTTTAAAGGCAGAGGAAACGTGAGGCCAGTTCTCGTGTGGTTGTTACGTTTCCAACGTGATTCCAGCAGGGAGGTTTGCAAAGACCAGTGCTTCTTACCGACGTGTGCTGCAGTGCATGTAAAATAAGATGGGTTCTTCCTCCAGAACTGCCTTGGCTAGCAGCACTGCCTACACGGGTCTGTTTGCCAGAGGAAAGGTGAGGGTGCCGCTCTGGACATACACAAACTATAATCTGAAATTTGACTGTCTCGAAACACATTGGTGAAAATCTAGCTGCTGGAGAGATTTATAACACTGCGTTACTACCAAGAGCTCCAACAGAACTCTGCAGTTACGTGAAGTGAGCAGTGCGCTGTCATTCTGGAAAGCCTTGCTCTGTGGCTGAACCTCTCATGATTTGCTCGGCCTTTTATTGCCTGAGAGAGGAAGGAGCGTAGTAGTGAAAATGTTTGCCTGGGGTTTCTGCAGCCACCGACCTGACTGACAGGTGACATTCTCTAGTCAGCATTTGCCTCTTTTACTGTGATTTTCTTTTATGCATAGCAATAATAAATAATACACCTCTCAGCACACTGCCCGCAGCCATGGAATTAAAAACCATTCAGTACTGAACCTTCCCTTTGGGACTTTGAGTGCATAAGTTGCTGGTTGAGAAAGCGACATCTCCAATATGCAGAAATAATAGAAAGTTAGAACTTTAACATGCCTGTGCTGTGTTGTAAAGCAAAGGACATACAGCAGTGCAAGACAGCATAACTCACATGAGGTATCTTTCTCAAGCAGTAAAAATCTCCAGCCCATTAGAATGACTGATACTATTGCTCTGTATTTATACAGTGTCTTCCTACAAAGGAGCTTAAAATGTTTTACTAACACTTTCTCATTAACTCTCCCTTCATCTCCATGAAATATGCAGTGACAGTTGGGACCGCTCTTCCTGCTTGCACTACCTGTGGTTAATGCAATGCCTGGCCTGGCGAGGCTGGAAACCCAAGGTCATTCTGCGGACTGGTGACAATAAGGGCTCCTTTTATTAGTTTCTCCCCCTTTCCTCTATGTCAGCGGTGATGTCTCAATTTAGCTTGTCACTGTCTTCTCAAATCGGTGAGACTGGTCCAGTTGGGAATAACTGCCCTGAGATTATACATCAAAGTGATGATGATATCAGCAAATTCTCATTGATCTAATTCTTTGCCATTAATTAAATACTTTCATCATAATTATCTGTAATTTCTCTGATAGGCAATGGGGAAGAGATTATTATAAAAAATAAAAGAAGAATCAACTCTGCACATCTCTGCTTTTGAAAATAATGAATGCAAGAGAGGAGAGAAACACCGGAAAACACAAGCTCTATCTGAAAGCCAGCATGTAACATGCATGGGATCACATTGTCTTCTGTGACTATGGTAATATTTCTTCTTTTTATGGTACTTTGGGCTCTGGGGTACATGTGCACGTCCTGCATCCTGCAGGATTGTTGCACAGGTGCATACATGCCATGGTGGTTTTGTGTCTCCATCCCCCTGCCCCCCGCCTCCATCACCTACATCAGGCATTTCTCCTGGTGTTATCCCTCCCCAACCTCCCCGCCCCCCCCCGTCCCCACTGTCCCTCCCCCTCTCCTCCACCCCCTCACCTACCCCAGTGTGTGATGCTCCCCCTCCCTGTGTCCATGTGTTCTCATTGTTCGTCACCTGCCTATGAGTGAGAACATGCGGTGTTTGGTTTTCTGTTCTTGTGTCAGTTTGCTGAGAATGATGGTTTCTAGATTCATCCATGTCCCTACAAAGAACACAAACTCGTTGTTTTTATGGCTGCCCCACGGATCCTGTGTGGCCTCTGGCTCTGGCTCTGATGTTCCTCTATTCCACAGGCAGTCCCTCCTGCCCTGAGGACTCACTGTGTTCTCAGCCCCCTGCTTTGATCACCACGGCACATGGAATCCCACACAACCCACCCACACTGTGGACAACTAGAAATGTTATCTCAGGCTAACAGACGTGTCCTGCCAATGCAAAGAGGGGTTTCTGTTATTACCAGGGAAAGAGGTTTAACTGCCTAATGGGTTTTTCCTGCTTGTTGCACAAATAAAGACCATATCATTACAGTAAGGAAAGAGTTTAATTGATGTGAAGCTGGCCAGGCCCTGTGGGAGACCCAGTTATTACTTAAATCAGTCTCTTCGAAGGCTCTCATAGGTTAAGGGTTTTTTAAAGGCAGTTAAGGAGAAGGTGTAGCGGTGGCTAGAAAATGGGTGTTTGCTGCTGATTGGTTGGGGTGGAGATGAAATCTTAAGTGGTTGAAGCTGCCTCTTGAGCTGAATTGCTCCTGAGTGGTGCTATAGGGGTGGTCTGGCAGGTCCAGTTGGAGCCATCAGTGTCAGACATGCGAGAAACCTGAAAAGCCATTTCAAAAGTCCAATCTACTATAGTGATGTAATCTGCAGGGGTAGTTGGGGAAGTTATATATCTTGTGACTGGTCTATACCTCAGCAGAATGTAAGCTCTTCTTCTCCCCCTAGCCTGTGAGCTCTCACATCCCCCATCACTTAGCTTTACAAAGGTGGTTGAGCTCTGAGGAAGGGCTACTACCATTTAAACCATAACCTACATGTCTTCCACATTTGCCCGGGCCTAACCCCAGGAATAGTGAAGGCACCTTGCAAGCTAGAGGCAGAAGGAGGCAGTGGTAACATCAGACCTCCCCTACTGCCATAATTTTCTCGCGGACATAATTTTTTCGAAGGCCCTTTCAGAGGCTGTCCAGCCTTGGATGGCTCAGAGCCCTTCACAACTCTGTGGAGGGTTCTGTATCCTGTGCCGTTAGAGAGACCCTGTGAGGGGAGGAAAGGGAAAGAGCTCTGCTATTCTCCCCCCACTCTTCGCTACCTATGTCTCCGTCTCTAAACAAGATTAAACCTGTGGTTATTAACACATAATAAAAGCATCACATGCATTCGCTCCTCCAAGGGATATAACTGAGCACTGGTCTGCAGCAGGCGCTGTCCTGTCCCTGTGAAGCCTGCATGTGAATGGGAAAGACTGACACGGGAAGTGCAGACACGTTAAATAAGTGATCGAAGGCCTCGGGGGAGGGATGCGGAGACAGCACACAACAGAGGGTGCCATTTTGGAGACCGTGGGGAACAGAACCTCTCCAAAAAGGTGACTGTGAGCAGAAATCTCAGACAGTTCCAAAGCAAATTGTGTGCTTTTCTTGAGAAGGAGCACTGGAGGCAGAGTGAAAGGCCCTGCTAAGAAGGCACTTGCACAGGTTGCTGGAAGAAAGTCAACTGTATACAGCTCAGAATGACTGACCGGGAGATGGGTAAGAGGAAATGTTTGCAGAGTTAGAAGCAGCAGGCATCCTCTGAGGCAGGCCGTGCAGGCCGCTTTCAGGAATCAGGATGTCAGTCACCGAGGAGGCCTGTCGTATGCGTCACTCTCATGTCTCTTACCTGCTTCCAAGCCCTGCCTGTGCGGGTGGCATAGACCCAGTTCGTACTGTTGTCGAGGCCAGGGAAAGCTTCCCCTTTACCCTCTGAAGGTTTGCTGAAAAATCAGCTCATGAAAGGAGACTAGTAGGAGAAAAGGCATGCACATTTATCTGATCATAGGCGTCGGGGAGCGTTCGGAAACGCAGGGGAGGTTGCCCATGTTTCTGCTTAGGTTCAACAACATTCAGACAGCTGTGCAGAAATTCGATTAAATAAAAAGCGTGTGATCTAATGCTGAGAGACTGAGTAGGGACATCCATCAAAGCCTGTCACTCATGCTTCTTGATGACCTCTCTGAGCCGAATCCCTTCTTTCCGGTGTGGGGCAGGGCCCTCTTTGGAATGGGGTCTCATGATCTAAGGTCAAACAAGGTAGGTCCGAGAGTGTCTTTGTTGCCAGTTTTGCGTGGCATTGAGGGGCAAAACTGAAATAATATTTTAGGTTTTATGGCTGGCTTAAGGGAAAAAGGACTCTGGTTTCTAGAACCTGCTTTGGGAAAGGGGGGATTCTAGTTTCTATGGCTGGCCTTGGGGGAGAATGATACTGAGATAGGTGGGCAGGAGAAAGTCAGAAAAACGTTTGCTTCCGAAGCCTTCCTTTTGGGTTGTTGTTTTCTGAGTCCCAGTACTATTTACTGCTTTATCAAATGTACTATAGTTTTTTATATTGTCGTCTTATTGACAAACATTTAGGTTCCTCAAACTTTCCACAAAGCTGGCTTATTGTTATTTATGCTGAAAGTTCCTGTCTTAAGACATTGATTTATTTTTTGTGACTAATATTGTAAAACAGTATAGTTTTTATGATCTGGTTTTTATTTTTACTTTGTTTTCTGTTTCTCCTTTCTCTGCCCACTGTTGTATAGATTGCATTTCCTTAATTCGTAATTCCCGTATTGGCTTTCTCTGGTTTGAAATTATGGCATACGTTTATATTTACCTGAAATGGTCAACATGCATGCTTATCTTTGAAATGCTAAAGTGGCTCGGTATCTTTGTCATCTTGCCAAACAATACAATTCTATACTCTGCTCATCTTCCATATTTTTGAGATGTGGGATTTAATACTCATTTTTCTACAAGTTTCACCAAAATTGTCTTTAAGTTTCTTTTCAGTTCCAATCAATACTAATCTAAATGTTTACCGGCTTCTATGTTGGTAATTACTCTATGTTGACAATTCTAATTACTTTGTATCTATGTCTTCATCTGGGTTTTTCCCTGTTGAAGTACATCTTTGGGGAGAATTTTAAGCAAGCCTCTGTGAGCAGTAAACTCAGTATTTGATGTCTGAAATTGCCTTTGTTTTTCCTTGTAGTGATTGCACTGCCACCTGACATTTACCAATGCCCAAGGAAAATCTGTTGTCTTGTTCCTCTGCAAGTAATCTGCAGTGTTCCCCTTGTTCCGATGGTTCCACTCTGTACCGCAGCGTGTCTAAGTGGGAATTTGTCGTGATTCGCGCTGCCTGAAAATTAATGTAACTCTTCAGTCTGAGCACTCGCATCTTTCTTTAATTGTAGGAGACACTCAACAGATTTATTTAGAAGCCTACATCTTAGCCATTGTCTCAATTCCCCCGCTTTCAGTGTAACTTTGATAGGTAATGGCTGAGGCTTTGGCTTCTCTCCTCCGTTTTTCAAATTTTCTTTCATATTTTCTTTCTCTTTTCCTCACTGGTCTCTGTATTCAGTCATTTCCTCTTGTCTATATCTCAGTTAACTAAGCCACTAATTTACTAAGCCCACTAATACTTTATTCAATTTATATAATGTTTAAAATATCTGATTTTTTAAAACAGGGAATTGTATTTTTAAAGAAAGTCTTGTTCTTATTTTATGTGTTTTCCTTCCTCTTTGATAAATCACTTCAGAAGTTCACCTTTGGAGTCCAGAACTCCTGTTTTTATGTTGGACCCCTCTCGTTAGGAATCTCTCCCACAGACTTCGTGTGAAATGGGACTCTATCACTTCTTGGCACGTGCTTGGCATTCCAGTTTTGTGTGGATTCCATTGTGTCTTTGGGACAATGGGCACTTTTTCTGGTTTCCACTTCACAAAGGAAGTACAAGCGTTCAAACATTTGCTCTTTTACCAAGTCTCAAGGTGGTTCTGGGCAAATTACTGAAAATCTCTAATTCTGATTTCTAATTCTCATTTCTGGTCAATTCTCCAAAGGTTTTCCCTGCTTGGTTACACTTTCCTTTGTAATTCGTCTCCCCCTTTTTTCTTTTTCCAAAGAAACTACATAAAGCACTCAAACATGGGATTGTTCTGCCTACCCTCATTTCTTTTCTATTGATTATTACATTAACTGTAAGTAAATTGAGTTTTTCCATTAAAAATCTCTGAGTCTAGGAAGCTGCAACATTGAGAGTCACTTTCCCATTTGAAAGACATGGATGTGGCTTCAGGGGTCTTCACTGGCCTTTGTGAAGCTGGTTGAAAGTGATGGTGGGGAAAGGCTTGGCGGGTAAGTGCCTTCGTGGTTCCTGACAGAGCTCAGCGACTTTACATCCCACATCCCAACGGGAAACTTGGGGTAAGAGCTGAGCAAAAGTCCAGCAGCATTTTAGCTGAGAACACGCTTTGTCTCCCAGTGAAAACTGAAGCCTTTGCGTTGATGTGGACTCGCTTCCACGGAGGTAGAGATCAAACCTAAATGGTCTGGCCTGGCTTTACTTTTGGTCCTAAATGGTTTGACCCTATTTCTAAAATATTAACCTGACCTCAGTATTTCATGTCACGTCTAGCTTTACACTCAGAAATACTGAGGTCAGGTTAATATTTAAGAAATAGATTTTGTCAGTTTCCTCATCTTATTCCCAGCTATAGACAATAGAATAGTATTTCATCCTTTAATTGAAATATTTTAGCTATTTGTATGTTCTAAATGGGACGACTGATAACTCCACATGTGTTGTTATTTATAGATCCCATGCCTGGAAGATTTATGTCACATAATTTGGCATGTAATGTGCACACTATCCCTGAAATGGATAACATATAGAAAATTGTGGAAAGCAATAAAAATGCAATGCAATAAATATAAAAATGCTGTATTGTTCCATTAATATATTAAAGTAATATAATTATTTGAATTCTCCTTTCCGGGCATCGCTGGCACTGTAACTTGTTTTAGACTCTAACTTGAATGTGTTACATATTTTAATGTAGATTTGTGGTTTACGACTCAGTGCTGTAAGAATTGTTAATTGCTTCAATAGGCGTTTGAACCTACATTGTCTTGTTTATCACTCATTTGTGTGTGACTCTGGGGGATTGGGACACATTTTAGACCTATTATGTGTGGAAACACATAATAGTTTTGAGCATTTAAAGATGTGAAGCCAGCTCAACAAGAAAGTTGCTATGGAGAAACATATTCTTTTCACAGTTTGAATGGGTAGCACCCAAAGAACTAGTTGCCAAAATAAGACAAAAAATGAAGGAATGATTCCGTTTAGCAAACAAGTAGCAGAACACGGTGCTGGAAAAGTATAACCAAGCATTGATTTTTATGTTCTACAAACTGAAAAGCTTACTTTCAACACATTTTCCCACAGCATGAAAAAAATATTCTTTTTCTTTTATTATTTATAACTACCCTTTAGAAACTTGAAAGTGGTTTTTGGAGGGTCATTCAAGAACTGCAGGAATACAGATGAATTTATTTGCCGTTCAAAAGAAAGAGATTTGTAAAACATTGCGGCATTGTTTGGAATCACTGGAGAAATCAAATACATTTTCATATAGATACAAACATGAAAAAGTTTGTTAAATATTTCTCTTAAAAATTCCTAGGTGAATCTAATCTACCTTTGTGTTCGACTTGTTAACACAAGAGACATCAACAGTCAGTCTCAAAATACAAAAAGTTCCTATGATGCTATAATATTTTTATAAATATTTCCCTATTTCTTATTAAACAGTTTGCAGTGAATGCCTGAAAATTAAGATATTTCATTAAAAAACAAAGGCATAAACAACTTGAGTGCAGTATCTACACTGTTGTACAGACGGGGTGGAATATGTGTGGATGAAGATGACTCATCCGCAGTCCTGTGTTACTAACGGCTGGCAAAACGAGAGCCTCATGATTTCCAGCACCCCCATGAAGCCTGAAGTTAACTTCAAGCTGATCAGCTAGCCCTGTAGTTAATTATCTGATGAAAGTATTGGCAGGGGTTTAAAAATGTACACATGCCTTCATGTTAAAAGAGATACTTAAGGTTAAGAATGTTTAAAATGTACAAGTAAATCCATAGAGATATTTGGAAAAAAAAATTGCCTCACTATTGCTTTTATGCAGTAACAAAAGACACTGACGTACAAAGCAAAGAGGAGGGTCAGTATTGTGCCCCTGCGCCCTGCGTTTACAGCTTCCTTCTGAGAGTCTCTGCATTTGGTGTTGCATATAACATTAGGAAGGAAGCATTTTCCAAACTGCTTCTGGGTCTGTCTCACAGTTTGAATTCTCACAGTTTAAGGTCTGTAACTTGTCAGTACTGAGCATAGCAAAACGTTGACCTAATGGCACTGCAGTACAGAAGCAGCCACTCATAATTACCTTGATTGCTGTAAAGATGGATCTTCTTTCACGTGTGTGTCGGCTGCAATGGAGATGCAGTGGGAAAAATGCAAGATGAAGGCCTTGTCAGTCTAGATGAATATGAGCTCTGAAGCCTACCTGATAGCGTGAGTTTCCTCGCAGGACAGAGGGCCTCTCCTAGTCTAGACTGGGCCTTTTGAATCACTGCTGGGAGCTCTTTGCTGACTACATGATTGCAGTTACAAGAGTTTCTATAATTGACCAAAGTCATCAGGTTTCATCCCTACTTTTACTTATGTTCACAGCTCACAATTGTGATACGAGGCAACTTCCCGAACTCTGTAGTGCCGTTAGTGGCAAGAGAAAATGCAAAGCTCAGCGAGGCCACCAACTGCAAATAAGGCACAGTTTTGGATTAAAAGTGTATTTTAATGTGCTGAATTTTGCCCAGGTAATCTGTGAATTCTGTTTTCTATTAATGAGAATTGAGATCAAAGTCATAAAGTTAGGACTTCTAAAATCAATTCATAATAATATTGCTTTCCAGAATTTCTAATGCTATATTTTCTTGAGTTAATTTTAATTTTAAGAAAAGTTTCCTAATCATTTTACCCAAATTTCATATACACACACACATATACACACCCCCAAAAAAACTGAATAAATATTTTTGTGCTGATACAAACTGTCACAAAGGAAGTCATGATGTGATTTGTGTACATTAACCTGACATACTGAGGGAAGGTGTTCTCTTTCTGGGTCCACAAGGGGCATAGTTTCAAGGGCAAGAACTTCCCAGCGCCATGGCCCCTCCCATCTCTCTCCATCTGGGAGATTTAACAGTTTATGTTTGAATTTCACGGGCACGGGAAGAAACTAAGAGTCAGTCACTCCAGTGGAAGTTCTAAGGAACTCATTCATTGGCCTGGGGTCTTAGAAAAGGTAGGGTTCCTCCCAGGTTAAAGGTCCCCTTCTTCCACACCCCTTCGGACTCCATGTTTGGGTCCCCTTCCACGAACACTCCCTTCATGGAAGCCATCTTTCTCTCTCCTGGATTTCCCTCTGGAGTCCCTTCCACACTCTCTCATGGAAGCCTGTCTTCCCCCTCCTAAACTCCGTCTCTGTTCCCTTCCACTCAGTGTGGAAGCTGCTTTCCTCTCCTGGATTCCATCTGTCTGGATTCTCTCACTCGGTGTGAGAGTTAGCTGTTTCTCTCTCCTTCTCCGGTTTCTTTCTCTCTAAATCACTTTCTACAAACACTTTTGAGTCCTGCATTTACTGTGCACTGCGCTGTGGTCCCTCTCTCTCATTCTTGAGAGGGCAGGACACCACGAACCTGAAGAAACATCCTCTTAGGGGAGCTGAGGGTACCCTGAACCCCTGAACCCCAATATTACAATACTGGTGAAAATAACCCCATTGTTGATTATTCGAATTAGTTAAGAATTTGGAGAAATTCTTGAAGAGGACGTGAAGGAGACCACAGATGCGTGTGGGTACCTGTGAAGTGCGTGCTGCTTTGTAAATATTCACACCAAACTCTCAAACGCAAGAGTGGTACTATCCTGGCAAACCTAAGGTTCTCCGGGGAGGCAGGTGGCTCGTTCCGCTTTTTCTCTTTCTTTAATGTTACAATGGAGCTTTCCTTTGATCATCCATCTCTCAAGGGTGAGAAAGAAAGGAAATTTTGTACCTGCAGGAATTAAGAGGTCCAGAGAGACATGGAGTACGACCTGGGTCCCATCCCACTTTCTTCTTTGGGCTAGGTAGTCATCTCTTGAAACTGCTTGCTATCCCACAAATAGCTATCAATTAACCTAACAATGCCACACACCTGATACCTAATCCATATGATAAAGAGCCAATCACCAACCATTGTTATTTCTGTAAACCAATGAGAATTCCTGACAAGCAGCTTTGTGTCAGCCCATTCCCTCGTCTGCCTTTTTGTTTTTAAAAGCCTGCCTGTACCAAAGCCCATACAGAGCTCAAATCCAAGGTGATTTGGGTCTGAGTCTTTTGGGAAACTGTCCTCGCTTTGGCTCAAGTCAACTCTTTGAATTACATTTTGTGCTTAAGCTTTGCCTTTGAGGAGACCAGGAATATTAAAATATAATTGTACCATAAAGTACTAATTAGTCTTAATTTGTTTTGCCCAAATAAATTTATTGATAAAACAGAAGGGTGGTAGTCATAGAGGTTTTATTATGTATATTTAACTTACTGCCAAGGTGTCGGTTCACCCATGTGGGTCCCCCTGTTTAATCTTTTACTTTCTATCCAGAGTCTGAATAGAATGAGACCCAGGTGGTGGATGCAGGGGCTACTCTGGGCACTGTATACGCTGTCCATCCCGCAGTTTTGCTAACAGTGCAGTCCAGAACCCCCTTCTTTACTACGTGCACCAAAAAGTCAGGCTTGTGTAGATGGCGATTTAATACCGATCACTTGTAAAGTATAGTGCTGTAGTGCAATTCTTAGGCTATTAGAGAGTTAATATTTTAGTTGATTCTAAAATTGCCACCAAATTAAACAAATCTGAAATTTACCTCCACAAAGCCCTCAATTAGGATACGTTTAAGTATCTACTCAGATCATTTTGCTTTGAATTACAAAAGCAATCCCTGCTATATAAAAGAAGATATATTTCTGAAAAAAATTAAATAATTAATAATGTAATTTTTTCTTTGTTTTGAAGCAAAGTCTTGCTCTGTTGCCCAGAAGGCTGGAGTGCAGTGTGTGACCTCGGCTTACTGACACCTCCTGCTTCCTGGATTTAAGTGGTTATTGTGCCTCAGCCACTTGAGTAGCTGGGATTATAGGTGTGCGCCACCATGCCCAGCTAATTTTTGTATTTTTAGTAGAGATGGGGTCTCACTATGTTGACCAGGCTGGTCTCAAACTCCCGAGCTCAAGTAATCCACCCACGTCAGCCTTCCAAAGTGTTGGGATTACAAGTGTGGACCACTGTGTCCAGCCTAACAATGTAAATTTTTAATATTCAGATGCTAGTCTTTAGCTAAAGCTGCTGAATGAATTCTAAAAGATTAAAAACCTTGAATAACTCTCCCAAATACGATACAGGGAGATATTAAAAAAAAAACTTACATCATTATATTCTGATAAATTTATTATTTATCAATTTGTAAAAATGAAAAAGCTATACTATTCAGTGAATTCCATAATTTTATTATATTTACTGTTCTCTATTCATAAGAGAAAGCAAGAATAGTACCCCCATTTCCTAAAGTTTCTTCCTGAAAAAGGAAGGTAGTCACAGAGAATGCGGAACAGATTAGTGCCATTTGGTATTAGAGGTCTTGCGTTTAGCTTCTCATTGCACAGAGTGAGGGAATTTAGCATTGAGTCAAGTTATTACGCATCTCCCTTCAATACAAGATATATTAAATAGTACATAAATAAGCATGTCAAGCAAAACCTATTTATTGTCACAGGAAAGTCATTTGGTCGACAGCTTGTCAGAGACTGGAAAATTAACATCTTTCTCAAACACTTTTTTCTTCCTAACAGGTTGATACATTTAAGACAAATATATAACATAGCTTGATGTTATTGAAGGTAAAACTGTGCTTCCTGCCTCTGAGGCTAAATAGAAAGTAAGAAAATGAATTTCAAGTTGTGATATAGCTTTGACACAAAGTGAGGTTGCCTTTTAACTTCAGTTGACTTTTAATCATTTCATGAGGTATATTCATGCCTGTATCTTCATTCCTATAAAATAGAGAAATTTAGCATTCATTAAACTTGTCAAACCACAGAAAGAAATAAAGACATCTGGAGGAGTGATTCTCATCTTTATGTTTCATGTATTTGGCTGTCCAACTTTCCTGCCCTGTCCTAGGAAGGACGTAGGAAGAAAGGACTCATCTCAGGCAGATGCTGCCAACCTTTACTGGAGCAGGACTTTTGGGAAAGTCTCCAACGTCTTTAGAAAAAACTAACAAGTTAGCTGCTGTTTCACGCTCTTGCCCGACAGTAAGTGCAGCTGAGCAAGCACAGACACCAGCAATAAATGCAGAAAGCAATCAGGGATGATGTGAGAGCATCGAAGAGACTGTCGTTCCAACATTGGAACATCATGGCTTTAAAATAACCTAAATGTTAAAACCTGACACAAACACACGCAAACCCCAAATCAGCACTGAATTGTGAGGCACTGATTGCATGCTGGACTGTGTCAAAGTCAAAACCCAGTGGTAACACCTCAGGTATTTGGTATGAGACTTGCTTATTATGATTTTTGTTAGAAATAGTAGTAGCAGAGATGGCTGTGGATTTGGGATAATCCATCAACACCAGTTTATAGAGCCCAGGTTTACACATACATACAGAAAACTCCCCCAGTTTAGCAGGAATTAAAGCTAGTTTCTTATCAGAGAACAATACTTGTTCTCGACTCAAAAGCATCATGCTCTGACCAACAAGGTAACTGGCCACTCCAGAGCATCGGCGATTTCCCTTTTCCTAACAAATTAAAGGTCAAGTTCTTAACCTGTGTTGTGGGCTGACCTAAGTCACTTTGGCTTTTCACAGGTATTAGTTTTTGGGGGGGGAATGGAGAGATAATCAGTTTCCAATAGACATCTACCATGACCAGGTGGGATAAAATCAAGTCTCAGGCCTAATTCTGCCAAGCACACACGCGTGCACACAACCTGTCACACACAAGATCTGTTGTTTTTTGACCAACGGTATCACAAATATTTCTTCCCTTTTAGCCTTCCAACCATCACCTTGCATATAAGCTTATGTAGGGCAGGTGGAGCAATCTTCCAGTTCCAGAAAGGCAGAATATGGCCAGCTGGACTCAGGTGACTTCTCAGTGGACTCAGGTGACAGGAAGGCGGGGTGGACTGGTGCCTGAAGCCCAGGCTGTGCTCAGAGGAGCAGAGGTGTCTGACCCTGCTAACCACTTTTGCCTTGTCGGTGCAAGGAGGGAGATACTTTAAATTTTCCCAATTCACATGTCTCTAAAGAGACACATTCCACTAATGAAAAAAATATTCCTACCTTTCTTTATGTCACAGAAGAAGAAATGAGTAGCTCTGATCAAGACAAAAGATAATGGAACTATTTGCAGTCACTCTCTTTGGAGACTGGAATCCTCACCGGAGTCCTTTACTTGCCAATTAACCTCCTGGTATTCCTGGATATTTCCTCGTGTTTCAGGTAGTATATGATGCCTCTTACGGGGTACAACACAGCTAAGATCTTTTTACAACACACCGTCTGTGCTGAAGTTTTATTTTGTTTTGTTTCTAGTCAAAGAACATACCACCACAACATGGTTTTTTCACGTGACCTCCCCCGACTTCTCCCGAGTCCTCCCGTCAAATAACTCACTCGAGTTGAACATCCCGTGCCAGCAACGGTGCTACTCTCTCCATCTGAAAAAAATCCATTTCTCCCCGTCTCTATTCAAAGTATGTAATTCATTCTAGAAAGCTCACGTTTGAAACAAATGTTTTTAACACCTTCGTTTACTATGCATGTGACCATGTTTATGAACATACTTCTACACAGTTGATAGCAAATGTACTGAACATTTGATAACGCATTTCATTACTTCTTACGTTTGCCATATACAGTTACTAAACAAAGACCATGTGCTAAGTAACGGGGCCAGTGATGTGCTTTCCCTGAATCCAGGCAGCCTGTGAGTGTGCCAGCAAACCAGGGAACACAGTGTGATGGGCACTCGAGCAGAGAGGTGTAAGGCAATTTGCCGCTAATGCAGCCTGTGGAAGGGGACTTCTAAGTTTGCTTGGTAGAATCTTGAAGACTTTTCTAAAAAATACTGCTTGAGGTGAGATTAAAGAATAAATAGAAGCTGTTCTGTTTTAAAAGGCAAAGGCAAAGAAACATGGAGAGCAAAATCTGACCTTTCGAGAACAGACGGCAGGATTTTTCTCATGGTTGCCACTATGAATCCGTGCACCATAGTAAGAATTTCAAATCGTCTATTGTAGACTGTGGCAGACACTGAAATTGGAAATGTGGGGAATGATTTCAGATAATTGTTTTGGAAAGATCACTCTACTGACATGCGGAAGATGGATTGGGGAAGGCACGGCTGGAGAGGGTGCAGTGAGTCACTAATGGTTCACATGAGGAACGAGGATGGCTGGAATAAAGTTGTGGCAACGTGGACAGAGAGAGCAGAAACAGGACCAAGCATCAGATTTACTCGGAAAGCATTAGCAGTATGACTGGCAGGAAACACAAAAGACAGAAAGAGGTGACAGGTAAGATGGCTGTCAGGCCAGCCATGCAGATATCTGGGTCAAAATCAGAGAAGAAAGGCAGGAGCGAGAAGCATCTCAGTGTAGAGAAGGGAATTCCTGACCCCGTGGTAGAAGCACTGAATCTGAAGAACAGATGTGATGGCTAAAAGGAGGGCTTATATATAATCCTAGAGTGCATGAGAAAACAACAGATAAAAATATCAATTTGAAGTCGTCTTTATAAAGCAGTAGGTGAAAGAATGAACAGGAACAAGGGTACCTGAGTTAGAAAGAAAAGAAGGTCTAGTCCTCAACTCTAGAAAAGGGAGCTATTCTAGAGGCGCCTGGAGAAAAGTCAATCTACGGAAGTGGCAGGAGGGAGCAGTCAGGGAATAAGTGAAGCAAGAGAAACCAAGGGAATGAGAAGGGAGAAAGGCCACATTGTCAACTTCTCCAAGAGAGTTAAGTAAAATAGGAAGAATGAGGAAAAAGAAAAACAGTCCCCTGGAATGGTTCCTAGAAACTCAGAGGTGACCGCGGCAGAACCAGAAAGCAGGGGCACAGGACGTAAAGAATCTTGGCCGATGTTGCCTTTATTTTCTCTTTATGAAGCCACGTTGTTCTTTTCTAATCCCCTCCTATCTTAGTCCACTGTGTTGATATAAAGGAATACCCAAGGCTGGGCAATTTACATATATATATATAAAGGGGGTGTGTTCGGCTCACAGTTCTGCAGGCTATACGGGAGCACAGCACCAGCATCTGCTTCAGGTGAGACCCTCAGGGAGCTTCCAGTCATGAAAGGAGGCAAATGGGGAGCAGGCATGTCACATGGTAAGAGAGGGAGCAAGAGAGAGGAAGGATGCCAGGCCCTTTAACAGCCAGCTCTAGTGTGAACTAACAGAGCAAGGACTCGTGACCAAGGGAAGGGCAACGAGCCATTCATGAGGTGTTCACCCCCCACCAGCCAACACCACCCATCAGGCCCCACCTCCAGCACTGGGGATCACATTTCAACATGAGATTTGGAGGGAATAAACATACAAACACTATCACCCCCGCTATGACGCCGTAATGTGACTGGATTGTGCCGCCTGCCACTTCATGTGCTGAGACCCTAACCCTCAGGACAGCTGTATTTGGAGACAAGGCCTTTAGCAGATAATAAGACTAAATGAAGTCATAATGGCAGGACTCTCAGCTATAGAACTGGTGCCCCCCCCCCCCCCAACTTTTTTTTTGAGATGGAGTCTCACTCTGTTGCCTATGCTGGAGTGCAGCGGCGTGAACTCAGCTCATTGTAACCTCTGCGATTCTCCTACCTCAGCCTCCCGAGCCACTGGGATTACAGGTGCCTGTGCCACGCTCAGCTAATTGTTGTATTTTTAGTAGGGACAGGGTTTCGCCATGTTGGCCCGGCTAGTCTTAAACTCCTGACCTCGTGATATGCCTACCTCGAACTGCCAAAGTGTTGGGATTACAGGCCTGAACCACCGTGCCTGGCCCAGTGCCCTTTAAGAACAGGAAGAGGGAGAGAGACACGTCATTCTAGGAACACAGGAGAAGAGGCAACGGGAGCACATAGTGAAATTGTGGCTTCCTGCCGGCCAGGAGAAGAGGGCACGGAAGCCACTCTCCCTTGCTGGCAGTTTCTCCACTGGACTCCAGAACTGTGAGAAATGAATTTCTGTTGTGTAGCTGCCTGGTCTACAGTAGCTGATATGGCAGCCCAGGGTGACCAGTACACGTGGTTTCCCCTAAGGCAGCTAGAGCTACACGTTTTAAAAAACTCTTTGACTTATTTTGATCTTGTATATAATATCCAAAATAATAAATCTGTAAAAGTCCAAATGGTAAATTCTTCTCTAAGAAGTATCTTCCTGATAGAAAACCCATGAATTTATTTTCTGGGGAAAAAAATTGAAGAAAAGTTTCGTATCCATGACAGAGCTGCTCGTATATTCTGCATTTCTATAGGGAGAAGAGGAGACTAATGTACCAGGAGTGCTTGTGATCCCGGGGTGTTTCTTGTTTATGAGAACAAGACATTTTAAATTCTTCCATTGTAGGATTCATAACCTCAGGATACACAGGAATCTCAGACGTCAGTGGCTTGCCTGGAAGAGTTAGCGATAGCAGTAGGAAGAGACAGCAACGGCCCCAGGGACAATTTTGGCAGAGAGAAGAAAACCAGGGTGCCAAGCCAATCTTGATTGTTGCCTATTATACTCAATAAACTTTCTTTTGACTCACAGGGGCTTCGGCTCCTACAAGCACACCAAAAAAGGAAAAAAAACCCACCACCAACAAAAACCCAACTTTTCATGACCAAATTCCAGTGGATGAACAGAACTCTGGCACCCAGACAGCTTATAATTCAGGACCAGGAAATAATCAACTGTGTACAGTTTGCAGCGACTCTCCCAAGAGCCATTTTCAGCCTTTCTACCACTTTCTATACCATGCTGGTCTTGTGATTTTATGCCTCTAAGCCAAAATGAGAATATGCTACAGTGACTGTGGACCTGCAGGAGATAAATAATTAATTCCAAACTCAGCCAGAAGCCAGTCCTAATAACTTGAGTTGACAAAAAGCGACTTGTTACCTGGACTCCCATGCTGAGTACACAGACTGGGAAAAAGCCCCGGAGTGTCATGATATTTGCGACATCTGTGAATGACGATCTCCTTTTAATACAGTTTCTTTCCTCGGTTTTCCCCAGTGGTAGTCCGGCGAGTAGAAGCAGCCTGAGAGAATCTGCCATTCTCTTTACTTCTTGTGGTTATTGTTCTTCCTGTACTACAGCGTGATTCATTCTGTTGGTATCATATTCTTTACTATTCTCAAAATCAGGGGACCTGTTTTAGGTGTACTAAATGTTCACATTTGGAAGAAATTTAGAATCTTCTTCCTTAAAACCAATTTATATCTCAGATATCTGTACTTAGCCCCAGAAATTCCATCGCATTCATGACACAGTTTGACTCTGTGTCCCCACCCAAATCTCACCTTGAACTGTAGTTCCCAAAATCCCCATGTGTCCTGGAGGGGACCCAGTGGGGACGTGACTGGATCATGGGGGCATGTTACCCTCATGCTGTTCTCATGATAGTGAGCTCTCAGGAGATCTGATGGCTTTATAAGGGGCTTTTCCTCCTTTTGTTTGTCATTTCTTGCTGCCGGCATGTGAAGAAGAAGGTGTTTGCTTCCCTTTCTGCCGTGATTGTAAGTTTCCTGAGGCCTCCCCAGCCCTGCAGCACTGTCAATTAAAACTTCTCTTTATAAATTACCCAATCTCAGATGTTTCTTCATAGCAATATGAGAACAGACTAACGCAATTTATAAAACTGATAAAACAAGCAAGTCAACGCAAAAAGCCTAGTCAAAGCAGACAAATGAGAATTCCTGCTTTAAAACTTCAAAACCAGATACTTTGATCATTCATTTACAATTTTATTTTCCTATTTTATGCTAAACATGGTGATTTATATTAAGAAGAGTCAAAAACAAATCTCTCTGTTGAGATGAACAGAGAGAGAGAGAGAGTGTATGTTTGCTCTACGAATAGCTTAGACTACATCCCCCATAGCTTAGACTACATCTATATAGGTCAAGAGCATACAGAAATATGTATACTTACATTTTCTCTTATTTTTTTCAAATTTATAAATTGTGTCTGTCCTTTTGTTTTGTTTTTCAGCTTTTATTTTGGACAGACCAGATACGTGTGAAGATTCACTACGAGGGAATATTGTGTGGTGCTGCAGTTTGGAGTATGTATTCCATCACACTGACAGTGAGCATCGTAGCTGATAGGCAGTTTTCAACCCACCTCTCTGAAACCTTCTAGCAGTCCACAGTGTCTTTTGTTTCAGATTTAAGTCCATGTGTGCTCAATGTTTAGCTACTACTTTTAAGTTAGAACATACAGTATTTGGTTTTCTATTTCTGTGTTAGTTTACTTAGAATTATGCCCTCCAGCTTCATCCATCCTGCTACAAGGACAGGAATTAATTTTTTTTATGTCTATGCAGTATTCCTTAGTGTGTATGTACCACATTTTCTTTATCCAGCTTACCATTGATGGACACCTGGGTTGATTCCATTGGCTATTGTGAACAGCTTGACAATGAACATATGAGTGCACGTGGCTTTTTTTTTTTTAATTATTTTCCTTTGGATAATGGAATTACTGCATCAGATGGTAGTTCTAAGTTCTTCAAGAAATCTCCACACCAAGAAATCTCCACATGGTTGCTTTCCACGGTGGTTGAGCTGATTTAAATTCCCAACAAAGATGTATAAATATTCCCTTTTCACAGCCTCATCATCTGTTTTGTTGTTGTTGTTGTTTTCGACTTTTTAACAATAACCATTCTGACTGGTATGAGATGGTATCTCACTGTGGCTTTCATTTGCATTTCTCTGTTGATTAGTTATGCTTAAAAAGTTTCATATGTTTGTTGGCCCCTTGTATGTCTTCTTTTGAGAAGTGTCTGTTCATGTCATTTGCCCATTTTTAAATGGGGTTATTTGTTTTTTGATAATGATTTGTTGAAGTTACTTATAAATTCTAGATATTAGGCCTTTGTCAGATGCACAGTTTGTGAATATCTTCTCCCATTATGTAGGGTGTCTTTTTGCTCTATGAATAATGTATTTTGCTGTGCAGTAGCTCTTTAGTTTAGTTAGGGTCAATTTATCTATTTTTGTTTTGCAATTGCTTTCGGAAACTTAGCTAAAAATTCCTTGCCAAGACCAATGTCAAGAAGGGTATTTCTTAGGTTTACGTCTAGGATTTTTGTAGTTTGAGGTCTTACATTTAAATCTTTAATCCATTTTGAGTCAGTTTTTGTATGTGGTAAAGGGTAAGAGATCACTTTCAATCTTCGGCATATTAGCCAATTAGCCCAGCACCATTTATTAAATAGGGAATTCTTTTCCTGTTGCTTGCTATTATTGGACTTGTTGGAGATTGGATGATTGTAGGTGTGTGGTTTGATTTCTGAAATTTTATTTTGTTCCATTGGTCTAATGTGTCTATTTTTGCACCAGTTCCAAACTCTTTTGGTTAATGTGGCCTTATAGTATAGTTCGAAGTCGGGTAGTGTGATTCTTCCAGCCTTATTTGTTTTGCTTAGGATGGCTTTGGCTATTCAGGCTTTTTTTTTAATCTATATGAATTTTAGAATAGTATTTTTTATTGCTGTGAAGAATATCATTGGTAGATTGATAAAAATAGTATTGAATCTAAATTTCTTTGGGCAATATGGCCATTTTTATGATATTGATTCTTCTAATCCATGCACATAAACTGTTTTTTCATTTATTTCTATTGTCTTTGATTTCTTTCAGCAGTGTTTTGTAATTATCTTTATGGCGATTTTTCACCTCCTTTGTTAGCTGTATATCTAGGTATTTCATTTTCTTTGTGGCTATTGTAAGTGGGATTATGCCCTTTATTTCATCCTCTGCATGAACCTTGTTGGTGTATAGAAATGCTACTGAGTTTTGTATATTGATTTTGTATCCTGAAACTTTACTGAAGTCATTTATCCTGGGAGCCTTTTGGCAGAGTCTTAAGGAGTTTCTGTGCATAGAATCATATCAGCAAAAAGAAACAGTTTACTTTTTTTCCTATTGGAGACCTTTTCCTTTTTTCTCTTGCCTAAACACTGTGCCTGGTATTTCCACTACTATGTTGAATAGGAGTGGTGAGAGTGGGCATCCTTTTCTTATTCCAGTTTTCAAAGAGAATGGTTCAAACTTTTGCTCATTCAGCATGATGTTGGCTGTGGGATTGTCATAAATGGCTGTCATATTTTGAGGTGTGTTCCTCTGATGCCTAGTCTGCTGAAGATTTTATCATAAAGGGATGATGGATTTTATCGAAAGCTTTTTCTGCATCTATTGAGATGATCATACGGTTTTTGCTTTTGATTATGTTTGTTTGGTGAATCACATGTATTTATTTGCTTATGCTGAACCAGCCTTGCATCCCAGGAATGAAACCTACTTGATTGTGATGAACTAACTTTTTGATGAGCTGCTGCATTCAATTTGCTCTTGTGCTGGGGATTTTTGCCATGTTCACAAGGGATATTGGTCTAAAGTTTTCTATTTTAAGAATGTTTAGAATAGCTTATGCATAGTAGGCACTGTCTATTTTTTAAATAAAAATAAAATACGTATTTTAGAAAAAGTAATGGTTTAACATAAGTTATGTGACCCTAAACCTATGAATTGTGGTTTAAAAAAAATTGACAAGACAGTATGGCAATTCCTCAAGGATCTAGAAATAGAAATTCCATTTGACCCAGCAATCCCACTATTGGGTATATATCCAAAGGATTATATATTGTTCTATTATAAAGATACATGCACACATATGTTCATTGTGGCACTGTTTACAATAGCAAAGACCTGGAACCAACCCAAGTGTCCATTGATGATATACTGGACAGGGAAAATGTGGCACATATACACCATGGAATACTATGCAGCCATAAAAAATGATGAGTTCGTGTCCTTTGTAGGGACATGGATGAATCTGGAAACCATCATCCTCATGAAACTGACACAAGAACAGAAAACCAAACACTGCATGTTCTCACTCATAGGTGGGTGTTGAACAATGAGAATGCATGGACACAAGGAGGGGAGCATCACACACTGGGGTCTGTCGTCAGGGGCTGGGGGAGGGACAGCGGGGGATGGGAAGATTGGGGAAGGATAACATGGGGAGAAATGCCAGATATAGATGATGGGGGGGATGGAGGCAGCAAATCACACTGCCATGTATGTACCTATGCACATGTACCCCAGAACCTAAAGTACAATAAAAAAAAAAAGAAAAGAATTACTTAGACAACATTAGCCATTTGACATATGAGTCGCAAATCCTTTTTCCAGTTTTTAAAATTTGTTTATGGTGATCATTTTATTGTGCAGACATTTTATATTTTTATGAAATCAAATTAGAAAAAAAAAATTGACACATGGTGAAGTAACTGGTGACGTACCCTAGGTAAATAAAAATTCAGCCTCACAAATGTTTCATTCACTTCTACATAGTGACCTCAGAATAATAGTACACAGATTTCTTAGGTTGATTTGATTGAAATAAAATGTAAACATATATATATGGCTCGATAGTAACTAAATATGGTTTCTTTCTGAAACTTACCACTTTGTCCTATTGTGAAAAAGTTACACATTATATCATGTGTCACTTTAAAGAATCTCCAGATATTGCTGAAATTTATTTGTTGAATAAGAAATTTCTATATTGTTCATACACAGGCATTTTTAATTTATAAAAATTAGGCTTGATAGGGCTGCAAGTTTTTGGATTACATAAGTGTGGTCATTGGAGTTAAGAAAAATACCCATATTAAAGAGAAAGTATCTGGAAGAGCTGAGGCTGCCATCAGATTAAAGCAGTTTACTACATACTAAAAAATGGCATGGGATCAACATTAAGAATCCTGTTTCATTTTATCACCATTTCATGGAATTCATTTTCTGTCCTTAGAAATAAGGACATTTTGTAACTGAACCACCAGAAGACAACATGACTTGACTCTAAGTACTTCTTTTAAAAAAGGAAAGAAGAAAGAGAGCAGAATTTTCTTCCCAAGCTTGAAGAACAGTGTATAATTAAGACATCATTTCATGAAAACTGTGTGATCTTTTACTCTCTTTTTTGCTTATCATTGAATATCTATTATATGATTGCTTTAGTTTTCTGAAAATCTGTTTACTTCACAAGAAAATTATGCTTCCAGATAATCTGTGACACGGCACAACCAAACACTTACCTCAGAAGATTCAACATCCAACGTTACATTTAGAAAAGATGCCAAGGTGACTGACGATACTCAACGTCAAAGGTGTAAAATACGGAAAGAAATTAATAATCAAACTGAAAAACACGTCAGGTTTAGAAGTAGCCATCGCAAAAGGTGATTCTCTGAACTTTCATCTTTACATACGAAAGGCAAACATTTGTGGACCCTATTGAGAGCCCAGAAAGCAAAGAGAAAAGCGGTAACACATATTTGGCAAACAGCTTGTTGTTTTAGGAGATTTGCCCTTATTCTGCTGAGGGAAATATTTGGATTTTCTTCAGGGAGTGAAGTTTTGCTGTAAACAGTTTTGGGTGACGAGGAGTGCGGGATCGTGAGGACGCAGCCCACACAGCCGGGTGGACCCCTGCCCTCGGAAGAGCCTCACACATGCGTTCTGTTGAATTTTCTGCAATTAATTCATTAAGATTTAAATTAAACAAAAACGGGTTCACAACTTCAATGGGCCAGGCACTGTCCTAGTGTCACTGTGGATACAACAGTAAGCACACTAACTCAGTAGAAAGCAATACAGAAAATTAGACAAAGAAGGAAACAGGATGAGTGTGATGAAATGTTACGACTGTGTGCCGTGGACTGTAAGAGGCATATCGGGGCTACGGAACCTGTGACAGCCATAAGGCCACCTCCACATCCCACAGTGCCTACGCTATGTGTCACTTAGCTGTTTAATGTTACCGGGCTTGAGGATTTCCAGTTCTGGCCCAGGGATTACCAGAATTCTATGATAAGGGGACCTAAAACTTTGGTTGTCCTAGAGACAAGGCCACCTCAGCACAGGTGCAAATTTTATAAGCCTTGAAACAAAGTTTACCCTTAAAGAATGGCTTAAACTCTCTCTACAAAAGAAAGCCCTGGTAACTGCCTGGATTGAATACAGGTATAAAAAGGAGGAAGAGTCCCCCAAATACTGAAAATGGTCTCTGGCTGGATGCCCCGGGTTAGTCAGTCGTCTGACCCCGACCGTGTCTGGACCCCGCCACAGCTGGCTCCCACCAACCCTATTGTAAGAGCATTGCCAGAATAAAGTGCTTGAGCATCAGACAGTGTCTAAGGCTCATCTATGACAAGAACTGAGCGCCTCTGGGGGAAGGCTGATTAACTAGCACCACTCAAGATCCTTGAATGTGACAGTAAATATAATTGTAATAAGAAAACACGCAATGCACAAACAGCCCGTAGGCACTGGCTAGCAGGGGCCTGCGCAGCAGACAACAGTTTACGTAAGGAAATAGTTCATGAGAAAGTGAGTAGACATTTCAGCAATGGGAAGGCACATATTCATTTTCTAAATCTGCTGTATTAGGAGACGTGGAACTTTGAAAATAGGAAAGGAGAACATTACCTGGAGGGCAACACAGAATGTTGGAAAAGATCATCTTACATAGATTGTGTGAGAACTTATTAGTGATCGAGGAAGAGAGAGAAAAACCAGGAAAGGGAGAAACTGAGAGTCACCGAGAAAGAGAATAGGATGACGCAAGTGAGTACCTGGCAGCATCAGTGCTCAGACATCTTGGTTTTGCTACAATCACCTGAATTTCCTGATTTTCTGAGGTCTATCTCATTGAAAGTATTCCTTAGTCCAATTTCTTGGGTCCATTTTTATTGCCGTTTTAATTCATCAGCAAGCCATCCTTAATGATATGCCAGTTGGGTCACAGAATATATTTGCATCTTTACTTGGTCAAAATGAACTGCAAGTGGCCCTCATTCTGGCGCACACTTTACCTATGACAATTACACCTGCACACAGGGGAGATATTTGGCTCTAAATGAAATAGCCAATCTCTCATTTAGTTACAGTGTTGGTGTAAAACGCAAACTTATTTTGATTCAAGTGCATGTTCTTAAAATCACTGAATGGTGGAAAAAAGAGAAAATAAGGGAAAATAATATGTGAATATTTCAAGATTTTTTTAACTAAATGGAGTTGGAGGAAAAAATAAGTCATTTGAAAACGAGTTTTTGTAATACCTCTAGCTTCTTAGCGAAGATATGGGATCATTTGAGATCTCAAAGAAGTTTCCAAATCTAAAATTTAAAATGGGAAGGATCCCTTTTCCTTTATGACTGCAATGTCAGAACAGCGTTGTGTATGAGTGTTCATTGTCTGGTGATCTGTAATGATAGGGTTTTCAGCCAGACTCTTGACAGTATCAGCAAACACATTTCCTATCAACCGCACTTCTCACTCCCTTGGACATGGCGGCATAAACACCAGTTAGTTAAATCCAGTTTTAGCCATTCTCTGAAAAAGCCGAACTTAAACCACGATTAAGTGCACACTTGCAACGTGGGGAGCTGCGGCCTGGCAACGTGCGGGACCCTTTGGCAGTTCAAGAGCGCCACCAGTCGTGGAGAAGCAGAAAAGCAGGGCGGGGAAGATACTCCACGTTTATTATATTTTGGTGATATATTTTCAAATAAAGAGAGGTATTTTCTTCTATAAGTGTATTTTACCCATTTGCTGTTTGGTGATGTCTTACTAAGATGTTAAAACGTGTTTATTCACTAAAAACTACAATAAATACATTTTACAGAAGGAAAGAGAGAAAAAGGGAAAGAAAAGGGGAAGGGGAAAAAAAAAACCAAACAAGACTTTTCTTATTTTTATAGAAACTCTTGTGTTCAAACACTGTTTGTTATAATGTTTTTCTTTAAATAATACCCTTAAGAAATGTACAATTCTAAAACACTAGAACAATTTGTGTTTTTGTGGTTAAACAAACCAGTGTGAACTGTTTGAATAAACCATGAGGACTTCATCCCAGAGATGAGAATGTCCGAGGAGTGCTTGATAGTCACACAGGGTTTCAGCTGTGGTTTGCAGATTCTTGTAAACTAAACCTCATGGCAAGAGCCCATATTGAGAGTTCATTTGTGAATGTTGAGGATAGAAGGCATTAAACTGCTGCCTGAAAACACTCTTCTGGTTTTTAAATAGTCTTTTCTATACATTCCATGTTCATAAAGGCATTCAATACAACAAACGCTCTGGAAGCTATTTCTGAGTCATAAACCCAGTGATATGAGCAGGATCTTCAATGGAAACTCTCCTAGCCGGGAAGCCTCTGCTCAGTGAATGCTCCTACCTTCCATGGCACCCAGCCTTCCTTCTCTCCCCTGCTCCTCTGCATTTACCTTCTCACAGGTTGGTCCCCACCCCTTTCCGTCATCAGCACCTCTGCACCTCCCGCTTCTTCCCCTGAAGGCAACCTTTCTGGCTGCTTCTCATCTATCACCTCTCAGCTTACATGTCCACACTGCAACGAGCCTGTCTTTGACCAACCGATGGAATTTAGGCCTACCTATCTATTTGATTCAAACAACTCACTGCAAATCCCAACTATTCTATTTATTTCCTTCTAATTTTTCCCTTCTGTATTGCATATCTCCCTCTCCAAAATAGAAACTTGACCAATACAATCTCTTAACTACCTTATTTACCATTTTGTTAGCAGCATATAGTAACGTGCCCTGGGGAGATGAGTGCACAATAATATTTTTGGAATGCTTACATGAAGGCTTTTCTATCAATCAAACTGAACAACATGTCTCAGGCTCTTTTGAGAGGCCTAAGCAGATATAAATAACTCTGTATCATTGTAGCACGGTTTGCTGAAAGGCAACTCATGGGCTGCAAGGCAGTGTTGTAAGTGTGGAAGCTTATAGTATTAGTCTGGTGAACAATATTATGATAAACATTTAAAGTTTCCCTGAATTTCTGAAGAATAGATAAAAGTATCACTGTTTCTCTAGTACAGGTGATCTCAGGGCAACTGGAGAAAGTTTGGAGTTACTGAATATTTGGCCAACCACATTTGCTAGTCTATTTAAATAACTACCCCAAAAGTCTTCATACGCTGGTCTTTTTAAACATGGACAAACAAAAATTCAACTACTGAAGCTTTCATTTTTATTCATCTAAATAGACAGCATATTCTAAATATACAGACAGTGACATTGTAATCTCCCCAAAATAAATATTCCTGGAACATTGCATTCTCCCAGTCTTTGTTACCTATTTTATGTTAATTTTGGTTACGTTATATGTTCCAGAAATTCCTAGATTTTCTCACTTAAACAGTAACAAGTTAGTTTCAGTTGGGGTTATTTATGAAAGCTGTTTAACTGCAGCTATGAGAAGCACCATGGGAGAGAGTCTGCAAACTGGCAAGCCAGGGAAAGTTTCTCCTGGAAGACTAAAAGCAAGGCATTTTTTGCTAGAAAAAGGATAAACAAGGAAAAGCTAGTATGACAGAAAACAAAAATAACAAATATAAAAGGGAGCAACTATGTTCCCCTCGCCCTGAAAAAAAAAGTTGTCTTTCAGTCAATAGTAAAATTAGAAAAATAAAGATAGATAGTAGATATTGACTTTGCGATATTAAGTGAGAGGAATTGAATTTGAATTTTAGTATTCTGACTTTAAAAATTAAAAATCAGAAAACCTGTTTGACATCCTAATTTTTGTTTTGAATTTTTACTGAACTATTAAATCCAAAAATCTAGGAACCAATTGATGCTGAAATGGATAGAAGTAGCACATGAGTGAAAACTGAAGCAGAGGCATCGGGAAGGGCATCTTCAGAAGCTATAAGACAGCATGGGACAAAAATGACCCCTCTGTTGAGTCTCCTGAGTTCCGTGACAGATTAACACTGAGTCTGACACCTTGGGAGAGCTGCCTCCGACAAGTTTGTTATCCATGAAATTAATATTAAATGACAAGAGCTGACCAGAGTAATGTTGAGAGTTGAATAATGTTATTCTAGAAGAAGGTAAGCGTTAAGTATTGTTTTCACATATTCGAAGAGTTTTTAGGAGATTGATTTCCCAAACCAGAAATGTCATATAAACAAATAGCTAGGTAACTTCACATAAAGTTGAAATAACATGAATATATCACTGTTTAAATGGTGATCTTTCATGTCAGTCAAGAATTTTTATCTGACAGATTCATGAATATATGGCTTTTATAATAAAAAGTATTTATTAAATATTGTTTATAGTTTGGACTGAGTTTATAGATAAAAGGAAAAGCAGAAAAATAGGTTTACATTGCGTTCTTAAAATCTTGAGTTTTTATGTTCTTAAAGGACACATTTCAGTGGAAAAAAAAGAGTTCAAAGAATTATCTGGAAATTAGAATGTTTAAGGCCTAAATTCCCAAATTAGCCATGCAGATGACTCGATCAAAATGCCATTTAAAGAAATCAATAATTTAAAATGGCTGGTTATGTAAACAAACAGATCTGAGCAAATTTCCGATTTATTAACAAGAGAAACAAAGAAAAGAGAAAACAAGAAAGGGGAGGAGAAAAGACTGAACAAAGGAAATTGCTAAGGACAACACATTGTAGAGCAATAGTAAATTTGGGGAACAATGAACTATTTGTTCAGGTGGGTAAAAGTGTATTTTCGCATCCGTTTGTTTGTGTGAATAATATATGTTTGCTAAAACTTGAAAATGTTTGATGTCATTCTTAAAAATAATTGTTTCGCCTGTAATCCCAGCCCTCTTGGAGGCCTAGGAGGGTGGATCAGCGGAGTTGAGACCAGCCTGGCCAACGTGGTGAAACCCTGTCTCTACTAAAAATACAAAAATTAGCCAGGTGTGGTGGCACATGCCTGTAATCCCACTACTTGGAAAGCTGAGGCAGGAGAATCGTTTGAACCTGGGAGGCAGAGGTTGCAGTGAGCCGAGATGGCGCCACTGCACGCCAGCCTGTGAGACGGCGTGGGACTCCATCTCAATAATAATAATAATAACAAAGTGAAATTTTATTAAAAGTGAAAAGAAGGTTTTCTCATAAAACCATTTCTGTAGCTCACTCACTTGTAGAAATCATGTCTTTTTATTTGAGCCTAGCATTTTGAACCCATTGTTAATTTTTCAGCTACAAACTGATGTAAACAAATGTATGTAAACAAATTAATGATAAGTTTGCAAACTAGGCATTGTCAGGGTGGTGGTAGGGTAGGTGAGACCATTAGACAGTCCCTTCATATAAACCCTGAAATGTAGAGAGCTGATCTCATACAAAAATGAGTTTCTTATATCTGAGATTGTAAGAAAAACTAATAGAACAGGCAGAGGATTTTGCAGAATAAATGGTGACTACTGAAGTGTAGAAAAATAGAAAGAAGGCAAGATTGAAATTCGGGGCAGAAGACATAGATGTGAGTCCCACTCGAGAGGTGACTGGAAGCTGCACAAATCAAAAAGGCCCTGAGATGAAGAGCAAACCGAAAAAAGAACAGGGCGACGGCCAATTCCCAGGCAGGGCGTACATTTAGGTGGCCAAAAGTGGGGGAGACGCAAATGGATACTGAGGCAAGAGACTGAACAGAGTGAAGCCTGGCAGGGACCACCACGAAGCCGTAAGGAGGATGAACTGCCTTTGGCCAGTGGAAAATAAAGACTGCGGGCTCAGAGCTAGCCTTGGTCCTTTTGCTAACTTCAGCTATTCTCTCTAACTGGGCGTTCTGATCAGTTTCCAAACTGAAATGGGCCTTCCTTGACTTATTTCTAATGCTTTATGAGGAGTGTTTATTATATCGGATATTGGGATCTTTCTGAGTCTTCGGAGGAAAGATAATTCCCATACATGTTAAAATTCGATGTGAACTAAGCAATTGTGATTTGTTCTCTATTTTGCATGTAAATATAAGTACTTGTGTAGATCACTGGTCCAAAAAGAGCAGGGACGGTAGTCACGGACTGAAGGCTCAAGAGATGGTGACATCCATGGAGAAGAAAAATGAGAAAATCCAACTGGCCAGTATAATTGACAGCACGTTGAGCCTCTGCCGGAAAACGTTCTGCACTGAGTGCCCCGGGCCCCACTTCCCTCTCTGGGTGTCTGTCTTGGCACAGAGAGCTCACCAAGAGCCCTCCAACGAACCCCTTTTCTCCATGACCAGAATCCTGAAGGTTTTATTGGTTCCTATTGCCGTCTGCTCCTTGGATGAATGCCAGTGGAGCCATTCACTGCAGTGGTTACCAGTCCATGCTTGCAGCCATGGTCCAGACCAGCTTTTCAACAGACACACATTGCGTTATTAAAGGCAATGCATGAAATATCTTTTAAAAGACTCGGAGATGCCAGCAAATGTCTCAAGATAACTCTGAAAGGATTTTGGAAGATGGGTGAGTCTTCACAGTTCTAATTTTCAACAGTTAGCTTGAATCATCTCATCAGCGTCCATGTTTTCCTCCTCAAGAAAAGCATTTAGTAGAAATGTTTTTTGTTTGTTTTTTATTTTATTTTTTCCATCAACATGTTCTGAGTTGGTACCTACTCCGAGACCAGACCCTGTTTTATACCTAGGAGACCCAGCAATGCCTAGAACAGACACAGTCTCTCCTCTTGTGAAATTTACATTCCAGTGAAGAAAGAAATAAATTAGACAAATAAATAGGTAAGGTAAGTGCAGATAATGTTAGGTGCTATGAAGAAATCAAACAAGGTAAAGAGACAGGGAGTGATTCTGAGGAGAGAGGAGCTGCTGAAGGAACTAGCATCTGAAATGAAATGTGAAAAATGGAAATGAACAAGCTGTCTAAGGGTCTGGGAGGAGCATCTCCATCATAGAAAAAGCAAGGGTAAGCCTGAGACTATCTGCAGCAACAGCAGCGGTGACAAAATGGCCTGGGTGGCATGAAGTGGGCAATGTCAGAATGGCAAAAACTGTACAGAGGAGGCGGGCAAGCATGGAATCATTTAGAGCCCTGTGGACTATGGAAAATCTAGAATTTACTCTATGGGCATTGAGCTCATAAAGACATTGAAGTGTCCTTAGCAAAGGACGACTTAAGCTGATTGACAGGTTAAACCTGGCGGATTCATTGCAGGAGAGAACTCTGCTATACTGTCACTGAATGTCTGCGGGAAAGCGTGGTGCTGCTTTCCCTGGAAAAACAAGGAGTGAAAAATACCTCTGTGTTCAGCAGGTCAAGGTAATGCCTCCTAGGACACAGCTTTTCAGTAAAAAGCAATCACTTGTTTTCACTAGAGCCCTGATGAAGTCTTCGTTAAGTGTCACATATTTCTTCAGTTCTTCTACCTGAGGATGTCGCTTCTTCCTGTTATTTTAACCAGAAGCAATAACAATGTCCTGAGATGAGCAATTTGGGCAGGAGTAATAGTGCACATGTTCTCAAGGAGAGGCCTTTTGGAATGATTCAGAAATTGCAGCCAATTCTATAGCAACGAGAAATGAATATGGCAGGCTTTTGTAACTTACGATGCATAGTGCAAGTGAACATCATTACCAGGAATGGCATACCAAGCACGCTGAAACCAGGGCAAGCATCTGCACTAAACTACGTTTTCTCACTCGGCCCATGGAGCCTCTATTTGTAACAAGTACTAGAAAGAGATGTTTGGCATTGCAGTCATGACCATTCTGTCAAAGTTGGAAGCTTTGAACTCTGAATTACCTCCCAAAATATAAACTTTAAGCTGGAGAGAGCTGTATTCACCTGTGACATTTCTGTAAATATTAATTAAACATAAAATAAAAGGAACGAGGGGACATAATCACTATCAAGGTTGGTGCATTCTTTTCTACTGACTCTCAGAAGGAAGCACTTATGCAAAAATGCACTTTACCTTGTTTATATTTCTTTCACTGAAATTTACTGAACAGGCGCTTTGATGTAAATATCAAATCAGCCATTTGCTCTTTAGCACAGTAGTCCAAGGTCATTTCCCCAAAGGGAGGAAAAATTAAAACTACATGAGGCAGTAGCTCTGGAATGAGGCTTTAGGGTTACTACTTAGTTAAAATATCAATTTCAATGACTATGGAAAAAATTAAAAAAATCATTTTTTCCGCTTAAAATTATCAGACTGCTAATGCAGAAGTAGGAGCACCATTTTCCTGTCTGCTCTGATTAGTATGGTGTGTAGATGTATGGACAGTTTTTCAAGGTTATCAGGGCTGATAGACATAATGACTCCATTGTACTGCAGGGGTTCAGACCCTGGGGTTTAAACAGACACTGCAGAGGCCTCCCAGCTAGATGAGTGCATGATTCATGTTTTTGTTGGCTAGCTGAGTACGTAGATGAAAAAGGGGGCAGGTCTTTATGAAGTCAAAATTAGACTCTGTTTCTCATCCTAAAGATGACTCAAACGTTATGATGACAAATATTCTGTGATCTAAGTGCACCAGGTCCAGAAGTGCACATTCTTCCTGACTTGCCAAGTTGAATATGTCTTTGTTGTTAATCAGAACAAGAGTAGAACTAGCTTTGGAGAGATTAAAATTTCTTGTTCCGTATGATACCCAGGTAATACTAACTTTTTAGTATGCAATGTTTAAATGAGATATCAGTTAAAACCTCTATAATTAATGAAGTGATTTTCCATATTGGAGTACATAAAATTATGACTTGACCTGGAAAGGGAACGGCTTGAATAAGATCTGGTCAAAGCCTATACGCACAAGCAGCCGCTAAAATGAGAGACATGTCACTTACTAAATTATAAAATAAGCACAATTTCCAGACAATACTGAAAGCTTGAATATGGTGATTTTAAAATGAAGAAAAAGTCTACATTTATTTCTTTATAATATATTGGATAACTGTCCGTATTCATTTACTTATGTAGCACTAGGTATTCAAAATCATTTAAACATATGTGTGTATGTGAAAGCATGATAACCACATTGTCATCCTGACTCTCTCACTTTCTGTGCTTCCCATCAGGATAGAACACGGTGGGTCTTCTCCTCCCCAATGCCTCTTTCTAGGATGTTTCACCACCTGCGTCCCAGGTAACCTGTCTGAATGCAGCGTTTGCCGCTGCTGCCCGTTAGAACAGAACGTGTAGCTAAGGTCAGGTTTCTGCTGTCGGGTTGTCTGGGTAGAATCTTAGATCCACCTCTCACTTTCCATGTGACCTTTGGCCAATTGTTTGAACTTTCCCTTTTGGATTCCTTAACTTTAAAATGGGACTATTAATATTACCTACGTTTGAGTATAGCTAGGATGGTTAAAAGACATATTATACGAGATACATAAAATGCTGGGAGCAGAGGCTAATACACGCTACTGCTAAAAAGATGCTTAGTGGTGGTGGTGGTAGACTTGTGGTGGTGGCAGTGGTGGTGGTGGAAGTGAGAATTGTGGTCAATCACTGGATGCATAGCTAAGAAATGACATACTAGGCTGGGCGCGGTGGCTCAGCCTGTAATCCCAGCACTCTGGGAGGTGGAGGCATTTGACTCCTTTAAGCCATATCATTCTGACCTAAAAATACGGCATAGAATCTTTGTGATTAAAGATAATCTGTAATACATAATACTCTATGCCTAGCATACAGTAGCTTAATAAATCATAGTGACGGTTATTGATACACATTGTATTTTAGTGTCTTGAAAAATGGCTAATACAGATTTGTCACTCAACAAGTACTTATTAAATGAATGAACACAGCATCTTTGTGTGTGGGTATGTGTGTGTGTAAAATAGAGAGCAAGACGGAGTTTAAAAATTCGCTATCTGGATGGATTAGTTACTCATAACACTAATAAGCTAACAACTTATAAAGCTTGTCCCCCAGCCTGATCTTTTCCTTGTTTAGGGCCAGGATAGCTTCCTGCCTAACAAGTCAAAGTTCCTTGGGTGTTACAAAATATTCAACTAAACAATGACAATATAAAGTCAATGAATTAAATAATGGTACTGCAAAACTTCCAAAATATCAGGATTTTGCATATTTAAGAAAATGATTTTTGAGAACTGGATAAACCAAATGGAAATAAGCAAGTAATAGAGAAAATGAACAATGTACAAATATGGTTATTTGAATAGATCAAGAAAAGTGATAAAACCCTAGCTTACTAGATCAAGAAAGAAATGAGAAAACACCAATTACCGATATCAGAAATATGAGAGGCATGATCCCTGTACTAGCTCACAAATGTTAAAACCATAATGTCAGAATAAGAAGCTGCATGCTGAAGGAAGAAAGGAAAGAAGGAAAAAAGGAAAGAAGAAAAGACAGAAAGACCAGAAAGAAGTAAGCTATTTTTATTTGTGGATGACATGATTGTTCACACAGAAAATCCTAAGAAATCTACGGAAAAACTAGTAAATACAATAAGTGAATTGAGCATAGTTCCAAGTTATGCTTATTTTTAAGCAGTCAATTATACTTTTATATAAAGCAATAAACAATTGGAAAATTAAAGTTTTAAAATACCATTTACAGTAGCACCAAAAAACATAATTTACAAAAGTTATTTCAGCAAAAATTGGGAATATCTTTACAGAAAACTATAAGATATTGCCAAAAGAAACTAAAAGATATCTAAATAAATTGTGAGACATAAAGTATTTTTGGATCGTAATATACAGTATTAATATGTTAATTATCCCCAAATTAACTTTAAATTTGATGCAATCAAATATAATCCTAGCAGATATCTTTGTAGAAATCCACAGGTTTATTGTTAAATTTACAGATAATGCAAATGAGCAAAAGCCATAAAGTCAAAACAAAACAGAACAAAATCGAGTCAGAGGACTCACACCGTGCGATTCCTAGACTCATAGAACTACTATCGTCAAGTCACTTGGTGCAAACCTTCAATCAACAAATGGAACATAATTCTGAGAATTAGACTCCAGTTAGCTTATTTTACACAAAGGTGATCGGGAAATAAAATGTTTTTCAACAAAGGGTGCTAAAATAAATATCCATGTAGAACAAATAAAATGTAACCCCTATTTAACACTATGCATAAAAATTAGTTTTAACTAGTTCATTGATACAAATAAATGTGGAAACTAAATCTATACAGCTTTAAGACAAAAAATAAAAATAAGTTTTTGTTTCTGTGACAAAGATTTCTCACGGTACAGAATTAAATTATCATGACAATTGATAGAGTCCATTAAAATGAAAGAACTTCTGTTCATAAAAACTCCATTATTGAAAAAAATGAACAAGTAACAGACTTGGAAAAATATTTACAAAACAATCCTTAACAAGAGCTGAATTCTTGATAAATCCAATATTTATAAAGAATTTCTGTAACTAATATTAAAAGCTAAAATGAGCTCATATGGAAACTCTTAGCAGTCATTTCAAGGAAACATTATAAATGACCAATACCTACATGAAATGTGCTCAATATTACTTATATCCAGGGAAATGTAAATTAAAACCTCTCAGATATAAAAGAAATAGAAAAATATGATAAAGTCTAACATGGGCAAGGGTAGAGACCAATGGAAACGTTCATAAGTTGGTGAAACTGGAAAATGGTAGAACTAGTTTGCAAAAAAAATTGTATTAAATAGCTGAAATTGTCCTTATGACTTCATAAATCTAATTCTAGGTATTTCCCCAATAGAAACAAAAACTGTCTACAATTACTTACATAGGAATATTCATAATTTCCAAATTTTTCAGTTGGTGCTTTATGGCAGATATTATTATTTTATTGACTGCATAGCTATAATTATCTGGTGAGCAAAATTAAAAAAAGTTATATCATGACTACGTAGTAATGTGACACTAAATAATACAGAAGTAACTAAATCTTAAAAATATAAAATTTTGGTGATTTGTGTTATTTTTTATTTAAAAGAAATATGTATGCCATTTCCCATCATTTTCTTGATTTCACCAAAACTCCAAGTAAGAAAGACTTCTGGTTTTAAAAAAAGTATATAAATTAATCTTTATATTTGGATCTAAAGTTATTCTAAAGACCGTCTAACCCAGCCCCCTCAGTTCACCAAAAAAATAAGATACTCAAAAAAGTCAAGTGGCTATTTCTATCATCATGAAAGAAAAGAAATATACCACAGCATATGACAAGACGTAGAAATCCATAGAACTTCTAAAACTGAGACTATTTTCTTTATTTCTGTAGGATACAATGGCAGTGCTAGCCATATTTAATTTTATTTTCATCGTCCATTGATCTTACAGAAAGTCAACAGGCATTGACTTTCAATGGGTACTAATGAAAGCTCTTTTTAATAGGCTTATAAAACAAGCACTGAATCACTAATTTATCACAACTTGCTAGTTCAGATTCTACTATTCTTCCTTGTGTTTCTACTGAAAGTAAATAAATGATTAGTAATTTGAAGTTTTTTTATTTTTTTCACCAGAGGTTATATTACTTTCTATTAATTAAATTAGATGACCTCTCATACTGTCAGGATAGAAATATCCATTTGAAGTACAAAGCAGAGGTCTAATGAAGCGAACACTGACTTTTCTTTCCAAGGCATGTGTATTGATCATCAACATCCAGTTGAATTTAGCTTTTCCTGGCCATGTGATGTTTTGTTGCCAAATGTCTAGTGTGTGGTGCCAGCCATTCAGAGCAGCTGGTGTCAAAGGGCAGTTTGATGTGTATCGTAAAACTAACAGGACCTAAACCAAAAAGGGTGAAGGGCAGCCACTGCAACCAGAAGGGATTTAAATGGAGGAGCCATGTCTATTCACAAATGTTCTGTGTCCTTCAGAACTTACAGAAAACAATCTGACTGTCATTCCATATTTGGGTATTTAAAAACAGCAGCAAAGTGTCAATATGTTTTTTCATTTAGTGCCAGATAAATATTTAAAGCACAGTTCTCCAGATCTCTTCATTCACAAATGTCTTAGAAATAGATCTCTCTACCAGGCAGAATATGTGTAATTTGCAATTTGTCTCGGCATAGTGGAGCCCTTCATCTTTTGTGCATTTTTTCTGCTCATCTTGGGTGTGCACTTCCTACTAACCACTAAATGACCATATACTTCCTGCGACCCAAACTTTCCTTTCAGGGATTGAGCTGATTTACATAATTTTTCACTGGCTAATTAGGTTTTTCAAGTTCATACATTATTTTATAGAATTTTCAGCACATTTAAATAAATGTTTGTTATATAAATTTTAATATAAAAAGACCTTGGTCAAATTAATACACTTCTAATTGAAGATTTTTGACATCAATAGGGCTGTCTTCCAAAATAGGTAAGGGAATGAATGGAAACCTCTAAATTCACACATCTTGCAAACCCAGCAACTCCGTTATCAAGTACTGGACTTAATAATTGGGAAAAAATAAAATATTACTTCAATTGAGAACATTATTTTCAAATATTTAGGTACCAAAATTAAAATTTTTGGGTTTTTAAATTTTGTAATTTATCTGGATAGTGAATAATTATATAGATATCAAGGGTTTTCCCCACTGTGGGGTAATTATATCAATTTAAATAATCTTATATGTAATTATAAAAAAGACATGTTTAAAAAGTCTGATTAATAAATATCTAAATAAAATATTTTATGTTAACAGATTTTTTTCAACTGGATGTGTTGAAATAACTGTTCTGCTGTTTCATTAAGTCAACAACATCTAATTCCCAAATTCTGGAAGGTGTTAAAAAATAGAAAAAATAGATGTTTTAGAAATTTTATAATTGTCTGTGGAAATTAATTTTAAATATCTAATTATGTGAAGAAAATGTAGAGATTCTCTAACATTATAAAGTGAATTGTATAGCCAAAAAGGTTAATCTAAAGGGAAAAACAAATTGTTAGAAGCTGTCATTATGAAATCAATAATTGGTGTTCTTATTAAGACAGAAAGAGAGAAGAAAGGATAGATCTTTAGTGATAAAAAAATGGGAAATCACAGAAAAATATGGTCATGGCATTTAGAAGAGAGAAAGTATTATAGGCTAGACACATGTATAAAAGCGTAGAATCATCTCAGCAAGCTGGAGAGAAAAGTGAAATGAATGAGAACACCAAGAACCTGGCATGTCAAGCGAGAGATTTTGAATTTGATCTGAGAGAGGTGTAGGTTTCAGGGTGTGGAAGAGGCATGATGGAGGCATCCACTGACCAGGCATCTGCTGGGTGACCCCACCAGTGCAAGAGGGTCACCACTGACCCTGCTTAGGGCATGACTGAGGGTTGCTGAACTGCCTACGAAAGATGAATGACAAGGTACCAAACCGCAATTGTGGCATGTCAAAATGAGATTATGTTTATTTACACACTTGATTTGTGCTTTCATCAGTTTCTGTTTATCTTCTTTTCAGCGACCCCTTTGACCAGCTCTGTGCATTATGGATAAGCAATCAGAACATAAGTTGTCAGTTTGGCTTGTCACAGCTCCCGAAGGGCTCAGTGAACACAGTAAACAGTTTTTCCCAGTCATCTCACAATAAAAAATAAACTGCACCAACTTGTTTTAGGGACATACTAGAAAAAGTCATGGTAGACCCTGCCAGCTCAGTTCCAGGAAAAAGTATTGAGTGAAATGTTATGTGAAGACAGAATGTCTATTGAGTGATTCAGTACCGTGATGGTGGGGATGGCTTCTAAATTATGGATGATGACTACAGCCCCACATGCCCCCCATCAGTTCTCTCGCTGGCTTCTTGCCTTGCATGTCCAATATCGTCAGCCTAACTTAGCCTGTGAACATATTCTACTGTTTTTCTTGTTAATGTTTTCGATTTTAGCTTTTGTTTTTTGTTGCCTTTAACGTATTTTTGTATATGTAAAAATTCTTGTATGATTAAAGATCAAAACTATTGTTTTAAACATACTCATACAAGTCTTGCAAACTTGTCTACCCTGTTTTTAACCATATTTTTTGTTAGTTTCTGGTTTGATATACAGGTATGTGTCCATTGCTTGGACATATTCGTATTTCTTCTTTTTTTATACAATATACACAATATCCTGCACCCCCTTCTTTGCTTTGATCACTTACAAATATATCCTAGTGATTTTCATTCTCTCTCTCTTTGTGTGTGTGTTTACAGTTGATAATATTCCACTTGGTGATGTGTTCTAGGTTGGTAGGCATTAATTTTATTCCCCAATTTTTTGTTTTTACCAATAATGGCATACTGAAAAAAACCTGTGCATTTCCCCTATTTGTGGAGGGGTGAATCTTACAGCTATATTTGTAGACTTGGTATTGCTGAGCCAAATAATGGAAGTTTCTTAGATATTATCAAATAGTTCTCCCCCACAGGGATTCTATCAATTTATACCTCTAACAAGAAATCAGAGCAACTGGTTCTCAGAATCTTGCCAAAAGAGCACATTTTCAGTTTTCTAGTTTTGCTAAGCTGATGTGTGAGAAATAATACTCAGTTCTAAAATTTTTCTAACTAGATAGCAAGTTAGCAAGCATAACAGAGGAATAACAACTTGTTCTCATTTTATAGTTTCAGAAATGTCCTATTATTTAGAAAGAGCTCTTTAGAGTCTTCAGATTTGCAGAAAAACTTTTAAAATACCAATAGCAGGCATTACAACATTGGTTCATCTGCCAGCCAGGGGAAAAGCTGAATCTTTCTTTGTATTTTCTAAAGAAAAACGTTTATAAAGCCAGTTTGATATTTCATTTGGAAGTGAACACTGTCATCTGGACTCTAATATCGCACATAATGCGGTTGAACATGCTTCATTACAGTCACACTGTTCCAACTTATATGTATAAATGTTTCTTTCATTTGCATAAATCAAGTGACTTGAAGATTGTCTTCTAAATTAATTTTCAGTCTCCTAAGGTTTGACATTCAGTATATCATCCATTGCAATTAACCAAGAAGTAAAAAAAAGTAATAATAATGATTTTTTTTTATTTTCATGGAACAATGGGATTTCATCTAGATTTTCTGATTAATTTGGTATTTTACTTTGCCATTATAATTCAATTTCTGTAGCTTTTCTGTTCATTCCTCGAAGGCATTTGTATCATCCATGAAAATCTGAAATAAAAAGGAAAATATTTCAATATTCATTTTCCCTCACAGGAATCCTGGTGCTGCTCCCCTGCAAATAACTAAGTAGAACAGACATTTTCAGTGTTTTTAGTGCCAGAAAGCAGGTTTCAGCTCTTTCATATGGTTATTTTTTATTGCTCACAAAACAAATGAAAAAAACTGAAATTACTTACTGTTATCAGTAATATTGATTATCCAATTATCCAACAACAAAATAAAGGTAGCTAACAACGCCTTTTTGGTATATGAGGCCATGCTAGAAAATAAATTATTATTAATATGTTTGTATATAAGAGACTATTACATTCTAGATCATATTTAAAGCAACAGTACTTGGTTATCAAATTATTTTATTCTTAGTTATGCAGCTTCAGTCTCACAATACACTTATAATTTTTTTCTGAAGAGAACCAAGACTACATAAAACTGTAGCACCATGTTCGTCATTGACTTTTTAACAGAGAAAACATACAAGCAGCATAAATGCTTCACCCTTAAAATAATAACTGGATTGTCATAAATCCTTCAATATATATACATTTGGTAGATTCCAGGGATGCTTTAGCTCATAGAGAAACCCAACACATTTTGATTATAATGAAACTAGATTTTTGTGTTTCAGTCTAGAAGCAAAATACATCCTGAGACAAAGGTGTTGAAATAGGTGTGTGGTAGTCAACAGGTTAATTATTTGTAATAGGTAAAAATGGAGGGAGAAAAGCTGTGTGATGAAGTGAAAATGTTATTTCCAAAGATCACATGTATATGCATGCATTTCCCAAGGATCAAGGGAAGGTTCTGATGATGAAACCTCCAGGTTTAGCTATCACAGTCCATGTTCTTTTCTAGATCTTGATTCTTCGGGCTGGGGATCTCCATGCTCCACAAGCCAGCACTCAGCACATGGAGAAGCTAAGTGCCTTCCTCCCACTTCCAGCATTTAATCAACATGAAGGTAACCACTGTGCCCAGTGATGAGCTTGTCTCTGAAGCCTCTGCTTTTCCCTCAGTCTCATCTAGGTTTTCATGATTCCAATCTGCCACGGAGCTGGAAATAAACACTGTATTCTAAAATACAGAGCCAGGCTAGGTGACCTGCTTACAGCACTTTGGTCGGCTGAGGGAGGAGGATGCCTTGAACCCTGTAGTTCAAGACCAGCCTGGGCAACACAAGGAGACCTCATTTTTACAAAATAAAAATCAAAAATTTAGCTGGTCGTGGTTGTGCAGACTGTAGTCCCAGCTCCTCAGGATGAAGAAGGGAATTAAATAATAGTAATAAGAGTAAAAACAAAATCTTATAATTTGTAGTTGCTATATAATAAATTTTGCTGTGTTATGTGCTGTTTAATGTAAAACCTAACCCCCAGCTCTGCTTAAAATTAACTAAATCCCTGTAAAACCTACCTTATCTATTCTCCACACATTCTCAGCAAAGTTCCCAGGCATATCAAGACTCCTGTTTTCCTTGCTGACCAGCTGCAAGGTCAAAGGGCAAGATAATATCCCAAAAATGTACAATGAGTTTCTTAATGTACATCGTAAGACATGCTGCAAATCAATTAACTGTTCTTTGTTCTGACTTCGTAAACCTGTTAGCTGCTACGTCATCCTGGATATATAAAAGTACCCCATTTTCTTTCTCTGAGGCTCAGACTTGGGGATGCTAATCCTCTGAGCCAGTGGCCACCTTAATAAAATCCTCCGGTGTCACCGATAGGTGACTCCAGTCTCCTGGATATTCTGTAACAAGGAGGGTGAGGCAGGGGGGGGTCACTTGATCCTGAGAGGTTGAGGCTGCAGTGAGCCATGACCATGCCACTACACTCCAGCCTGGGCAACAGAGCGAGACCCCATCTCCATAAAAAAATGTTTAAAATTAACCAAGCATAGTGGCATGCACTTGTAGTCCCTGTTATTCAAGAAGCTGAGGAGGGGGGGGATTAGAGGAGCCCAGGAAGTTGAGGTGCAGTGAGCTATGACTGCCCCACTGCACTCTAGCCTAGGCCACAGAACAAGACCCTGCCACAGAAAAATATACGGACTCCAGAATATCCCTCCACCCAGTTTTCAAGTTCCTTCACCCTTTAGTTTTATGTTCTTTTGGCTCCAGTCCCTATCACTCACTCTCTACACATAGTTCTGGAGATAAGCAGACAAATCTCCATTCTTGGCATATCCTGGGCACTCTAATGCCTCCTCGCTTTGATTTTAATCACTTCTGCCTAAAGTTGCTCCTTTCCACCAGCTGCCTCTCCATCACACGTGTCTGGCCATGTGATTAGTTCCAGCCAGTGTAACCAGTGAAAATGTTGAGTGTCCCACCCAGACTTCAAGAAGTGGTTGTGTCTCTCCCATTCACTTTGTTCTTCTGTTAGGTGAATGCAGAGGTTGAGGAGACCCTAGAAAGCAGTAAAGCCACAGGAAGGAAGGAACTCAGGTTCCAATCATGGGCTGGGATAACTGTACAGCTATACGCACGGCCATATCAGGCTGCTACTCACGCAGTAACGAGGCTCTGTGAGTGCCACCGGCATTTTGGAGTTGATTGTTACAATTTGAAACACTAAATATTGCAGACCCTAGGAAAGGAGGGGGATTCCACAATTGAACTTGGGCCACTAGTCTCTCATGTTTTGACTGTTTCTGTTACGTTTAGAAAAAAAATTATTAAAAACTTATTTTCATTAGAATACCACATTAGAGTCTCTTGGGGGATGTCACTATAATCAAAACATGGTCTTTATGTTTGGAAAACTGAAAATTTAATATTATCATAGTTTTCACTAAACTGTAAAGAGCTCTTCTTTGTTTACCTGTCATCTTGGGAAATATGATGTGTTCATAAAGAAGCAACTCTAGGTGAGGTTTTTAATTCTGCATTTTCTGCAAATGAGGAAAAAAAATCCCTGTCAAATGTTATCTGAGAAATATTTCTATGGACTGTTTAAAGGCACCATAGAAATTTTGAAGGACATAGTCCCTGAATTCAATAGTTTATAATGAAAAGCAGAAAAGTTAGATCATTTTCTTTTTCCATTTTGGAGGGAATGTCTTGTTTATATAAAAAGCAACCGTTTTCTCTCAGTTTCAAACAGTTTTAAACTAATAGAGAAATCAATTGGATAAAAGCAAAAATAAGGTAATTCAAACTCTATAACGAGATCTTCACTTTCTTTTCTATGAGGAAAACAAAGTTTCTTAGAAACTAAAGTACTCCTTTTTAAAGAGGCAAAAGTAGAGTCTAAAAGGTTTAATTAAAAAAAGAAACTTATGGACTGGGCATGGTAGCTCACTCCTGTAATCCCAGCACTTTGGGAGGCCGAGGTGGGTGGATCACCTGAGGTCAGGAGTTTGAGACAAGCCTGACCAACATGGTGAAACCCTGTCTTTACTAAAAATACAAAATTAGGCAGGGGTAGTGGTACATGCCTATAATCCCAGCTACTTGGGAGGCTGAGGCGTGAGAATTGGTTAACAGTTAAGTAGAATACTCAATTCTGTCTAAGAACAAACATGTGTATCAATTCCTTAAAGAATCACATACAGAGTAACAACAATTGTTACTCAATTTTTTTCCACTCTATTTTCACCTTAAGTTACATAACACATTGTTTAACTTGAACACAAGGAAAACATACACTGAGGGAAAATGTTTTTGTGATGTATTAAAATGGAACAGGCATTTTATTCAGAATGGCACTTCCTCAGTCAATAATCAATCTAATATTTGCTCCTGATGTATTTTTATCTAAATATTGTTCAAAAAGAGAAAGGGGGAACACATACACTGTTCTTGGGAATGTAAATTAGTACAACTGCTATGGAGGACAGTTTGGCAATTCCTCAAAAAACTAAAAATAGAACTACTATGTGACTCAGAAATTCCACTGCTGGGTATATACCCAAAAGAAGAAATTAGTATATTAAAAAGATATCTGCACTTCCATGTTTATTGCAGCACTGTTCACAAGAGCCAAGATACGGAATCAACCTAAGTGACCATCAGTGGATGAGTGGATGAAAGAAATGTGGTGTGTTTACAGAGTGGAATATTATGTAGTCATAAAAAAGATTTAAACTCTGTCATTCACAGCATCATGGATAGAACTGGAGGGCATTATGTGAAGTAAAATAAGCCAGGCACAGAAAGACAAATATCGCATATTCTTAATCATATGTGGGAGCTAAAAAAAAATGAAACTCATGGAGATAGCAGAATGGTGGTTAGCCAGAAGTCGGGAAGGGTAGTGAAGAGGGGGTATAAATAGCAGATGATTAAGGGGGAAAAAAGTGCAGTTAGGTAGAAGCAATCAGATCTAGTATTTGGTAGCACAACAGAGCAACCACAGGTAACCATAACTTATTCCCTATTTCATAGTAACAAAAAGAGTAGACTTGGAATGTTCCTAATACAAAGAAACCTTAAGTGTTTGAGGTGGTAGGTATCCCAGTAACCCTGATTTCATCATTACACACTGTATGCTCGTGTGATAACACCTGGACCTCATAAATATGTACAACTATTATGATTCCATAATAATTTTAAAAAAATAGAAGGTAAATCTTATAAAAGCTTCCTAAAAATATTGGCTTAATGTTGAGTTAAATAAAAATCTAAAGTTTGTTGAAACAGGGATGTGTCCTAGTATAAAAATGTATTCTGATTTTTCTTGTAGATGAGCCTTATCAAATTCAACTATGTCATCCCCAGCTCAGACTGCCTGCACTTCCAGCGCTGCAGACAGACAACAGTCTCTCGCTAATATGAAGGGTTGCATCACAAAATGACTTCCCGTATTATATCCACATAAAGTTACCAAAGCAACCAATCCCATTTTTATTGTTGGTGGTTTACTGTTATATATGCGTCTTTTTTTGTTTGTTTTCTTTGTATAAAATATTTCTAACTATTGCCTTATTTCTCTCTTGCATTTGTATTGAGATTGCTATTACTCACCCATGCAAATTTAAAAATATATAAACATGCACAAAGTACATACACACACAAACATGAAAAGAATAACTCTAGACAAAATTAGTTTCTTTCACATTTTCATTAGTAGTTTTAAAACCGTATAAAAGTTAAAGGTTAACTTTAGCATTTCTAGCAAATTTATAGCAAACCAACATTTATAGCTCATTAAGACACTATGATTAGAAAAAATTTAATGAAAACAGCCAAGGGTTAAAGATTTTATTACTTTTCCACATTTTAACATTTTTCAAAATTTTACTGTAATTGATTTATTTTAAAATATAATATGAAGTGCAAACAACTTCTTAAATAACCATTAAGGACATATCATGTTTTTGGTAAAACATATCATATTAATTCATTTTGTGTTTCTATAAAGCAATACTTAAGGCTGGGCAATTGACAAAGAAAAAGTGATTATCTGGCCCACAGTTCTGCCTGCTGTAGAAGCATGGTGCCAGCATCTGCTTCTGGTGAGGCCTCAGGGCACTTAAAATTGTAGTAGAAGGTGAAGGGGCAACAGGTGTGTTACATGGTGAGAGGAGAAAGGGAGAGGAATTGCTGCCAGGCTCTTTTTCACAGTCAGCTCTCACGTGACTAACAGAGTAAGGACCCATTCGCTACTACAGGGACAGCACCTAGCCATTCCTGAGGGGAGCCACCTCCACGACACGAACAGTGCCCGCTAGCCCCACCTCCACCATTGGGGATCACATTTCCACGAGATCTGGAGTGTTCGAACATCCAAACGGTAGCACATATTAATTTTTCTTTTGACATTTAAAGATTCAACTTTATAACCAACTAGTACTTTACCAAGCAGTAAGATATTCCAGGGAATAACCCTAGAAAGGAATAGAGCTCTATTTTATTAATTAATCAATAATTAATGACCTTACTGGACACCTTTGAGTCCTTGGATTGGGTTTCAACTTTCACCTGGACCTTGACGACCTTCCTTGCCATCCAGATTCTGCATTCTATGTCTTTCATTTTACGCATCTCACTCTGGCTAAGAGCCATTTTCAGAAAAACTAGTATGTGCTTTAGGAGGCAAGAGAACACACTGGCTTTTTGAGATTCCAGAATTCTTGCATTGATTCTTTCTCATGTATGAGGCCTGGTGTTCCTTTCACTGTGACGTAAGTTGACTATAGTTAGCTGGTTTCATTTCTGAGTGTTTTCAGAGGGCCAAGACTCTGTTTAGAACCTTTATTTATAGCCGGATTTCTGCCTTAGTTTTCACAGGTACTGTATACTTGCAAAACATTTTGATGTTGTATTTTGGGCTGTGACTCAGTAGGTGAGGTTTAAGAGTGTTGGACGGTGGATAGGCTCTTACCCACAGGGTTCTTTTCTATTTTGGTGCAGTTGGCCGTAGTGCTTCCCGAAGGGTAGGGGGAGGAAAGGGAGGACCCCTCACCTGGTCCCCTCCCGGGCACTAGAGAAACCCCCTGTGATCACTGGCTTTGTGCCTGCATTTTCTCGTCAGGTGTTGTGGTCCATGGGGCTCTGTCTGTCAGGCAGGGGCTCTACCCTTCCAGGTAGGTCCTGCGGAGGGCGGCATGCCTTGTCACCCCGCTCACTCTGTTATCCCAGCATCGCCCCCTTCTCAATGCAGTGCAGAAGCCGCCAAGTCCCACCCTGCAGTCAGCAGTGGGGGGTGGGTGTAGTCACCGGGTCCCCCGCCAGCTGCTGCCCAGGGGAACCGGAGCTGTGTCCACCACAGGGTCAGGCAGAGGTGGCTCTGCGGTGTTGGCATGCCCAGCTGGCACGTCCCCTCCTGGCTGGGAGCAGCATGGGTGAGTGTGGTTGCCTGCTCCATCACCCAGGTACTTCTTGGGGGGCCTGGAGCGGCGCCTGCCCCCCGGATTCAGGTGGAAGTCGGTCCCCTGTGCTGGGAGCTCCCGCAGGCGTGGCCTGCCCGGCGATGAGCAGCAGGGTGAATGGGGTCCCCCCGCCCAGCGTCCCGGTGCTTCGTGGGGGACGGTGGAGCTGTGCCCGCCCGCGGAGCTCAGGCAGAAGCGCGGCTGCGGGACTGGACGCGGGCCCCTCTCCCGCCCCGTCTGCGGCCCTAGGACGCGGGCCCCTCTCCCGCCCCGTCTGCGGCCGGACCCGGCCCCTCTCCCGCCCCGTCTGCGGGCCCTGGACGCGGGCCCCTCTCCCGCCCCGTCTGCGGCCCTGGACGCGGGCCCCTCTCCCGCCCCGTCTGCGGCCCTGGACGCGGGCCCCTCTCCCGCCCCGTCTGCGGCCCTGGACGCGGGCCCCTCTCCCGCCCCGTCTGCGGGCCCTGGACGCGGGCCCCTTCTCCCGCCCCGTCTGCGGCCCTGGACGCGGCCCCTCTCCCGCCCCGTCTGCGGCCCTGGACGCGGGCCCCTCTCCCGCCCCGTCTGCGGCGGGGTAGCTAAACGGCTCCCGGGCAGTGCGACCGTGTGGCCTCCGTGCAGCTGTGGCACCGCGCCCACCGCCCGCTGGGGACTCCCGGGGACCTGAGCGCCGCCTCCGCCAAGACGCCGTCATCTGTGTGGGCCCAGCCGACTGGGCGGCGGGAACGTCCGGGCTGTGGGAGGCGCGGCCCCGGACCCCTCGCGCGCCCTTCCTCCCCGGCTCCGCGAGGACCTCGGAGGCGCTGTTGCTCAGCCTCGTTCCCTTCCGTTCTCCGAGTCCCCTTGCTGCCTTGGTGGAGTCCAACACGGTTCCTTACACGATCCGCTCGCAGGGTCGGTGTCGACGGCCCCCCCCAGCCTCCTCCCCCGAGAGCCGCGCGCTCCGGAAGCTTCCGGTCCGCCATGTTGACCCTCCACGTGCTGTCGCTTTGCTGCTTTTTTTACTCAGAAGTGTGTCGTTTTCAACTGCCTGGAGACTTTCCTCTTATTTTTCTTTGATTTCCAGTTTTATTCCTTGTGGTCAGATGACATAGTCTGTATGATTCAATTTTTATAAATGTGTTTTTTTAATAGCCAAGGTCATAGCGTATTTTGATAACTATTCTGTGGGCGCGTAGAAGAGGTGGCGTGTTATAAACGTTTACTGGCTCCTGTAGGTTTTCGAGGTCCTCTTATAACCTTGGTGATTTCCTGTCCAGTTATTGTTTCAGCTGTTGTGAGAGGGTGTTGAATTCTCCAATTAAAATGTCTTTTACAACATGCTCTTACACAGCCATTTTGATTCCTCATCCCTGAGGAGATATGTTATGACTTAGACCATTACTCTTTTAAAGATTTTGTTTACTAAACATACCAATACAATAATTTAACCAATCTAATTTTCTCTCAGTAATTCATTTTTATTCTTTTATGCCTGTTCCCTAGAGATAGCACTTATTATTTACCTCCAAAAATGCTGGTTACAACAAAACTATTTTTGGATTCTTCTTTTTTTTTCCAAATACATTTTCAAAAGTCATTGTAGAGACATTATGTATGGGAGGCAATGATTTTCAAGTCTTTTTGAGAACCAAATATTAGAACCCTAAGGGATTTGAGAAATAAAGTTCACTTATAAATAATAGACTAGAAAGAATGTATGACAAAATAAAAGTCAAGTTTCCATGCCCTGAAGGAAATGAAGATCCCTGTACTGGGAATGGAGAAAAAGCCGTAAGTTCATAGAGTTAGCAAAAATTCTCACATCCCTAGTGTGATGTGACCTGCTAGAATATGCCACGTTAGGTAATGGGAGAAATCAAGGACCAGACAAGAAAAATGGATGCCTTGTCCTTTGCCAACATGGAGAGTTGACAGATAAGCCAGGCATGCCTTCCTTTCCCTAAACTTGACAATTCTTTCTCAACTTTTTTTTTTTTTTTTTTTAGATTCAGGGAGTACATGTACAGGTTTGTTACTTGAGTGTATTGTGTAATGCTGAGGTTTGGGGTACCATTGATCCTGTCATCCGGGTAGTGAGCCTAGTACGTAATAGGTCATGTACTAGTCCCCAGTGTCTGTTGCTGCCATCTTTATGTTCATGTGTGCCCAGTGTTTAGCTCTCATTTTTAAGTGAGAACACACTGTATTTGGTTTTCTGTTTTTCTGTTAATTGGCTTCAGATAATGGCCTCCAGCTCCATCCATGTTTCTGCAAAGGACATTATTACATTTTTTTCTATGGCTGTGTAGTAATCCATGGTGTAATGGTGCATATGTACTGCATTTTATGTATCCAGTCCACCAATGGTGAGTACCTAGATTGATTCTACGTCTTTGCTATTGTGAATAGTGCTGCAAGGAACATCCAAGTGCACATATATTTATGCTGCAATCACTTGCTTTCCTTTGAGTATATATATCCAGTAATAGGATTGCTGAGTTGAATGGTAGTTCAACTCTCAATTCTTTGAGAAATCGCCAAACTTCCCTCCACTGTGGCTAAACTAATTTACATTTTCATTAACAGTGTATGAATGTCCCTTTTCTTTGCAGCTTCATGAACATCTGCTACTTTTTGGCTTTTTAACAGATGCCATTCTGACTGGTGTGAGATGGTAATTCATGGCTTTGATTTGCCTTTCTTGGATGATTAGTGGTGTTGAAGATTTTTTAATATGCCTGTTGCCCACTTGTATGTCATCTTTTGAAAAGTATCTATTTATGTTCTTTACCCACTTTTTAGTGGGGTTATTTGGTTTTTGCTTGTTGATTTGTTGAAGTTTCTTATAAATTCTGGATATTAGGCCTTTGTCAGATGCATCATTTGTGAATATTTTCTCCCATTCTAGAGGGTGTCTGTTTACTCTGTTGATAGTTTATCTTGCTACGCAGAAGCTCCTGAATTTAATTAGGCCCACTTGTCATTTTTTGTTTTTATTATAATTGGTTTTTAGGGCTTAGACATAAATTCTTTGTCAAGGCCAATGTTGAGAAGAGTATTTCTTAGGTTTTCTTCTAGAATATTTACAGTTTGAGGTCTTACATTGAAATCTTTAATCCATCTTCAGTTAATTTTGTATATGAGGATAGGTAGGAGTTCAGTTCATTTCTTCTGCACCTGGATAGCTAATTATCCTAGCACCATTTATTGAATAGAGAGTGCTTTTGCCATTGCTTGCTTTTTGTTGACTTTGTCGAAGATCAGATGGTTGTAAGCATGCGAGTTTATTTCTGGGTTCTCTCTTCTGTTCCATTGGTCAATGTGTCTGTTTTTGTACTAGTAGTATACTGTTTTAGTCAGTGTAGCCTCTTAGAATAAAGTTGACAATTCTAATAAAACTTTTCAAAACTTAACTAGAATTTTAAGGAAGAAAATGGAATTGAGCAGATTAATCCAGAATTGTGTGAGAGTAAATTGCTAGCCACTGGAATGAAATAGCTGCTCATATTATAAATTAAGTTCAGTTACAGGAAAACAAAGCTGCTTTTATTTCTACTCCTACGTTTGTAAACTATGAAATGTCTCTTGGCCACAACTATATGAATCACACAGACAGACTCAACCCATCCTGCATTTTGCCAGAGTACTGGTGTCTTTTCCATTTGTGACTCTGAAGAATGCGGTAAATGAAGGGGTATAAGAAAGTCAGTGAGGAGTAAGAATTAGAAATGTGGGGGAGTGTCAAGGATTTTTAAAAAATCATTTGAAAATCAAGAATGTTGAAATGTTAATGGCTTGGAATATGAATATCAAAATTTTCAAAAGATCATAAAAGCCACCTTTGGCGAGGCATGATGGCTCATGGCTGTAATCCCAGCCCTCTGGGTGGCCGAGATGAATGGATTGCTCATAGTCAGGAGTTCGAGACTAGCCTGGCCAGCATGATGAAATCCTGTCTCTACTAACAATACGAAAATTAGGCAGGCATGGTGGCACATGCCTGTAGTCCTAGCTACTTGGGAGGGTGAGGCAGGAGAATGGTTTGAACCTGGGAAGCACAGGTTGCCGTGAGCTGAGATAGCACCGCTGTACTGCAGCCTAGGTGACAGAGTGAGACTTCATCTCAAAAAAAAAAAAAAGCCACCTTCAAATTGTCTCTCATACATTAAACTATGCCTTTCCAAGGCATTCTGGACAAAAGTTCACATGCCCCAGCTCAATCCTTGGACTTTAAGAACAGCCTAGGCTATAACCTTTCTGCATAGCAGATGTGCCCCAAGTTATAACCTAAATTCATACATGATAACTATAACAGAAAAAACTAAAATATTTTATAGAAAAAAATTAGCAAAAATCAGATATAAATATCTTTGCTTAACTCATAGTTCTAATTCTTAACTGAGTAATATCGTTAGTGGGATAATCATTTCATCATCAGAGCATTATAGTGAAAGGTAGAGCTCATGGTACATTCTTAAGACGTGAGTTTTTCCTTAATCTGACAAGTGCTACTTCTTTATAATTAGTACATTGGGTAAATTATATAATCTGTCTAAATCTTCATTTCTTAAAAACAAGTGAGATCGAGACCATCCTGGCCAACATGGTGAAACCCCGTCTCTACTAAAAATACAAAAAAATTAGCTGGGCATGGTGGTACGCGCCTGTAGTCCCAGCTACTGGGGAGGCTGAGGCAGAATTGCTTGAACCCGGGAGGCGGAGGTTGCAGTGAGCCGAGGTTGCACCACTGCACTCCAGCCTGGCGCCTGGTGACGTAGTGAGACTCTATCTCAGAAAAAAAAAAAGAAAAAACAAGTGAAAATGTTATAGTGCTGAATAAATGAGGTTATATATGTTGACACTTTAGATATTAAAAAATATGCAAATAAAATCAAACCATCATTATTATTACATCATAATTATGTTATAATCACAATTAATTGAAAGCCTTTCTCATTAAATGTAAAGATTTTGATAGGAAATATTAATTTTAAAATAATGGATTTTATGCTAAAATATTATGTATATTCTGCATTAAATTAATGTTAAAATTATAATGCAGACAGATCACTTGTAACATTCAGCTAAGCATTATTTGAAAATGTCAAAGATAAAATCACCTTCCTATTCTAAATATAGTGTCTTTTGGATTCGCTCTCCTTTTTTTTACATTGTTCAGTCAGGTTTCCACAGACTTTGCCAAATCTGAGGTTGGAATGGATCTATGGATATTTACATCATTTAAATTTTCAGTTCAGTGGTAAAAACAATCATTATTTGCTTCCACCATTAGGATGGTTGAACAGATTATAAATTAAACAGGTGCATACTTAAGGTGCGTCCTGTTTCATCATTCCAGCATTAATTATATTTACCTGCATTATTTCTCACATTTGGGATCATGAAAATTAGAAACCATTTGTCTCCATGTTTTAGAAATTACAATTTTATAAAAAGGAAAGCAAACAGACACATTCAAAAGCATCATTTTTCATTATCTGTAGTTTATCAGTGTACTTTTATGTATGCACACATGAAAATATTAACTTAAATATTTGATCTACAGTAATGCATTTTATGTCTCTTTGGCTTGACTATTTTTTCATCTACCAGAAGCTTCTTACCATTAAAGTCAAGTTGTGTTTAACTTAATTAGAGATTACTGATACACTTCATGAAAGAGCCACTTTTTACATTGTAATCCTTTGGGAAATCCTTTAAGTTAATGACTTTTATTTCTGAAACTCATAACCTCCCAGACACAAGAAGTACACTTCTTTATATTTAAAAGAATAGTGATTCAGGAGACGGCAAAACCCAATTCAAGGAAAATAAGAATCACAATAAAGTCTTACAGGAGCTGAAGGACAAAATAGCCAGTATAAAAAAGAACCTAGTGGGTCTAAAAGAGCTGAATAAATCAATACAAGAATTTTACAATGCAATCACAAGTATTAACAGGAGAATAAACCAAGCTGAGGAAAAAATATCAGAATTTGAAGACTGGTTCTATAAAATAAGACAGTCAGACAAAAATAAAGAAAAAAATAAAAAGGGAAGAACAAAACCTCTAAGAAGTATGGGATTATGTAAAGAGGCCAAATCTGTGAATCGTGGGTATCCCTGAAAGCAACAGGGAGAAAACAAAAAACTTGAAAAACATTTCAGGATATCATTCATGGAGGCATCCCCAACCTTGTTACAGAGGCCAACAGTCTAATTCAAAAGAATACAGAGAACTCTGAGAGATTCTACACAAGAAGATCATCCCTGAGAGATACAATTGTCAGATTTTCCAAGGTCAAAATAAAAGAAAAAAATGTTAAGTGCAGCTGGAGAGAAAGGACAGGTCACGTGCAAAGGGAACCCCATCAGGCTAACAGCAATTTCTCTGCTGAAATCCTACAAGCCAGAAGAGACCAGGGGCCTATATTCAAGATTCTTGAAGAAAAAAATCTTCAGCCAAGAATTTCAAATCCAGCTATACTAAGCTTCCTAAGTGAAGGAAAATAAGATCCTTTCCAGATAAGCAAATGTTGAGGGACTCCATTATCACTCGACCTGCCTTAAAAGAGATCTTGAAAGGAGCACTAAATGAAGAAAGGAAAGCCCACTACCAACTAATATGAAAACACACTTAAACACAGAGACCTGTGTCACTGACAGGCCAACATTATAACCAGCTACAACACAATGACAGAATCAAATCCACACATACCAAGTTGTATAAAAAAAGCAAAACCCAATAGCTTGCTGTCTTCGAGAAATCCATCTCCCATATAATGACACTCATAGGTTCAAAATAAAGGGATGTAGGAAAATATTTCAAGCAAACAGAAAACAGAAAAAAGCAGGGGTTGCAATCCTAATTTCAGACAAAGATTTCAAAACAGAAAGATGAAAAAAGACAAATAAAGGCATTAAATAATGGTAAAGGGTTCAATTCAACAAGACCCAACTATCTTAAAATATATACATACCCAACACAGTGAAACCCAGATTCATAAAGTGAGATTTTAGAGTTGTACAAAGAGGCATAGACCCCTACATAATAGTGGGAGACTTCAGCCCTCCACTGACAGTATTAGAAAGATCATTAAGGCAGAAAATTAACAAAGATATTAAACCTAAGCTCAACATTGGACCAAATGGATTTTTTTTTTTAATGACAACCTAGGCAATATCATCTTGGACACAGGAGTGGGCAAAGATTTCATGACAAAGACACTAAAAGCAATTACAATGAAACCAAAAACTTACAAGTGGAATCTAATTAAACTCAAAAGCTTCTGCACAGCAACAATTAAAAAAACTATAAACAGTGTAAACACACAACCTAGAGAATGGGAGAAAATATTTGCAAACTATGCATCTAACAAAGGTCTATTAACAAGCATTTATAAGGAATTTAAACTAATTTACAAGAGAAAAACTAACCACTCAATTAAAAAGTGGGTAAAGGACATGAACAGACATATCTCAAAAGAAGATATACATGTGGCCCACAAGCATAAGAAGAAAAGCTCAGTATCACTGATCATTAGAGAAATGCAAATCAAACCACATTGAGATACCATCTCACACCAGTCAGAATGGTGATTATTAAAAAGTAAAAAAATAAAAGATGCCAACAAGGTTGCAGAGAAAAGGGAACACTTAGACACCGTTGGTGGAAGTGTAAATTAGTTCAACCATCGTGGAAAGCAGTATGGCAATTTTTCAAAGAGCTAAAAGTAGAAATACCATCTGACCCAGCCACCCCCATTACTGGGTATACACCCGGAGGAATATAAATCATTTTACCATAAAGACACATGCACACAAATGTTCATTGCAGCACTATTCACAGTAGCAAGGCAGGGAATCAACCTAAATGCCCATCAATGACAGGCTTGATAAAGAAAATTCGGTACACGTACACCATGGAATGCTATGCAGCCATAAAAAAGAATGAGATCATGTCTTTTGCAGGAGCATGGATGGAGCTGAAGCTATTATCTTTAGCAAAATACTGCAGGAACAGAAAACCAAATACCACATGTTCTCATTTGTAAGTAGGATCTAAATGGTAAGAACTTACTAACACAAAGAAGGAAACAACAGGCAATGGGGCCTACTTAAGTGGGGAGAGTGAGAGGAAGGAAAGGAGCAGAAAAGACAACTTGGGTACTGGGCTTAATACCTTGGTGATGCAATAATTTGTACAACAAACCCTCATGACATGTGTCTACCTATGTAATAAACCTTCACATGTACCCCCCAGACCCAAAATAAGAGTTAAAAGAAACAAAAGATGGAATGGCTGCATGCCAAGGTGTTGACAATAATTTTATAGGGGCAATGAAATTACGATTACTCTCTTTTCTTCTGTAGTTATTTTCTGTAATTTTTCAAAATCTCCACCATACAAACTTGTATGATTTTTGAAATCAGAAATAAACAAATAATAGAACAGAATAGAGAATAATTGAGATCCAGATTTGAAAGCAGGACTTTGCCAAGCATCTTCCTTGCCCAGTCTCTGCTACCTGTTTTACGTGACAGTTTAGAGATTGTTTCTATATTACCGTCTCACTTTGCCAAGCACCTTCCTTGCCCAGTCTCTGCTACCTGTTTTACGTGACAGTTTAGAGATTGTTTCTATATTACCGTCTCACTTTGCCAAGCACCTTCCTTGCCCAGTCTCTGCTACCTGTTTTACGTGACAGTTTAGAGATTGTTTCTATGTTACCGTCTCTGGGCGCTAGATCTGTCACACTATCTCAGATAGTTTCACATTTAGACTGGAATGATGCATGGGGTGTTCAGATCTCGCACCCATTTTCTTCCAAAAGCAATAGAACTGCTGTGGGTACAAACGGTGGTCAAAACACTACACATTATTCTGTAGAAAGAGGCCAAATTCTAAAGAGTAATGTTCCATGTAATGGTGTTTTGGAGGAACTGTGATTTCTCTTGCTTAAAAGAATAAGAGAAAGGCAAATTACATGCTAAATGATAGGTTTTAAAATAATTACAAATAACTCTCAATTACCCATGCAATGTTGCACTCACTGCCAGCACGAAGGTTAAGACCCTAACCCAGCTGGGCCCCTGAGCTCTGGGCAGTGTAATCTCTGTGCAGACAGCTGTGCACTGTTCCCCCAGGCAGTACCTCTGCCCACTTTGCTATTCATAAAATGTAAAGAAAAGTGTCAGAGATGAGGTTTGAAGTGGCCCCATTTCATGCCTCTGTGTAGAAATGTTCCTTCAATCGTCAATCAGTACGAGAAGATCTGGACTTGCTTTTATACATTCGTTTTAAGAGTATTTATTGAGTAACTGATAGTGCTAGACCATGCTCTAGGTGTTGCAGCTATGGCAGTTTTTTTTTTAAATGACAATTACTGCCTACCATGGAGCTTGCATTCTAGATTTCTTTAATAAGGAGCTAGCAGGTTTTTCTACACTTACGACCTTACTCCTCAGCCCATGCTCTTCCCAAATGCTCAATCTTTTAAAACTTCTCCAAGGCTAAAAAATCTCATCATAAAACAAGTTCTGAAGTATAGATGACTGAGTATGACAGATCTTTAAAAAGAAGGTTTCCTGATTCTTCTCTTTTCATAAGAGAAGCAAAGTTTTCCTGGTGATGGAACAAATGAGCAGGTGTCCTCTTTCATTAATTCAAGTTCGAGACACTGATGAAATGCAAATAATCCCTGCTCTTCCTAGGTCAAGGGCTAAAGAGCATTTAAAAGCTCTTCCCTTCAATAGAAAAAGCAACAAAAGAAACCCAGTTCATAAGGGATGTTTCTGGGCCAAAGAGATCAGTAGATATTTTGACCAAGCCCTATAGAAAATAGACTAGAAAGTCAGCAAGGCCGGGTGAGCCTTCATGCCAGAAGTATTGACATGGCCTCCTATACACACGCCAGCTTTTATTTCACATTTTCAAGGCATTCTTGCCCTTTACTGAAAAGAACCACCTTCCCCAGGCCTAGGGGAAATTATGTTCTTTCCCAGGTGGAAGCAGAATGCATTTTCATCCTCCAGCTCCTACTTTCTTGTGTGAGATGAGGATGAAGACCTAGAATGTTCTCTCCATCCAAAGCCTGCTCTGTGTGACTGCTGGCTCACTAAGAGGCATTCAGATAAATGTCACCAAACTTCCCAAATGCTGCTGGTTATACATCAACTGTTTCAAGATAAAATTGAGTCTAGCTTTCTTTTATTAAAAATAAATATTTGAATTATTTTTGTCAATGCTTGATTTTTATACAAATGAGCAAGTTTTTCTAAATAAGTCATCAAACTGCACATAATTTAAATATTTTAAGAATAAAATTACACAAATAATTTAGTGTGCTATAGATATGAGTTTGACTCATTAGATATTAGATTCCCCATATCAGCAAAACCAAATGATACGAGTGAAAGGGATGCCATTTCATACGGTAACTGTCAAAACTTCAGTGAATAATACGCAAATAGTTTCCCAGAGTGCGTGTTGTACAAAACAAACAAGTTTCCTGGAGCACATGTACAACTCCATCAGTGAGGACTATATCGTTTATACTCTTAATGCAATAGTTATTATTACTTGGTAAAACATGTCTTTAAGATCTATGTTTTGTTACGGCAGTTTTATTTTCATTTATTTAATAAATATTTTTGAGCCCTTTCTATGCACCCATCATGATACTGCTCAAAGGTGGTGCAGAGGTGACCATGAAATAGTCGTGTTTTCAATGAGTACATAGATTAGTGAAGGAAAAATAAGATGTATATACAATCAAACATTTACTTATAATATTTCAATTTGTCCTACAATGAGTTACAAAAGGAAACACATAGCAATAAAATGTAACTGTGCCTGTGCAATCGGAGAATGCTACCTTGTGGAAAAAATAGCTAAGAAAAAAATATTAAAAAATGAGAAGTTAACCAGGTAAAAAAGAAGGAACATTTATTTGTTCCAGGCAAAAAGAAGAGTCTGTGAAAAAGACCAAAATGTAGCACATTTGAGAAACTGAGAGAAACAGAGCGTGTCATGAAATTGAGTAAAACGGATAGAGGTGTAAATTTGGTAAGAAATGAGGTTGGGGGCCAGCAGACCACAAATCACAAAGGATGAGGAACTGGACCCTCTTGTGAGAGTAAGAAGTCTTTGAAAGATTACAGACACAATCAACATGACGAGATTTCTGTCTTTTTAAAGATTATTCTGGCTGCAATGTGGAACAAGAGTTTGGAGAACAAGATTAAAAGCAAAAAAAGAAAAAAGAAAAAAAAGAAAAATTCTCATGAGATTGTTGTATTCTCCAGAAAAGACAATGGTGGCAGGGACTCAAGAATTTGCAATTTCACAAATTTGGTAAAAATGATGACCCTCCATGTCTTTGAAGGACCTCAAGATGAGCTTGCAGTCATTCGCTTTCATCTAGATCATGCTCCATGTCTTTTAATGACGTTGTGTCTTCGTGAAGTTGGGTTGTTAGAGGTTTCTGTGATAAAAGGAAAGTATTACACTAAAATCAGTGTGAAACAGAATGTGATGGTGGGTGACGTCGCACTGGGTTGCAGGTGTGAGAAGCTGTGCAGTGTCTAAAGGACAACGCTCTTAACTATGTTTGAATCAAACAGTGGCCTACACACGTTAACTGCCTTCTACAGCATGGTGTGCTTAGAAGAAATGACATAACTTGACCTTGAATATACTTCTCTTACTTCTAGCTGTGCTTTTTTTTTTTTAATCTGAAGACACATAATTCTTTTTAAATTATCTTACAAAAAAACATACAAGGTGTTAGCATTACATAAAGACAATTTGACTATAATTTTGTCTGAGCTAATATTTTATATTAACTTATGTTCTTTTACTTTGAAATCTTAAAATCTCACTTAAAAACAGTATACTTCCCCTTAATCTACCTGACTGGCGGTGCCTTCTCATATTCTTACTAGGTTTATCCACCTCTATCTGCCGAAGTTCTCTACAGGTTAATCCTCAAAATCTCTATCTCTATTTATTTTAGAGTCCAAATAAACTAAATTTGTGATTTTAAATAAATGCAAATCAATAATTCCAAAAATGTTATCTGTGGCCCAGACCTGGACTCCTGATGGGTGTGTACAACTCCATATGGAATCTAACAAGTGTCTCAACTCTGGCTCATCTTAAACTGAAGAGTTTCATCCTCAGAATTGTTCTTAAACCCATTTACATCCTCAGAATTGTTCTTCCTTCACCCTCCCTTATATGTGTTAATATTAGGTTGGTGCAAAAGTGATTGCGGTGTTCTGCCGTTACCCTGAACAGTAACCTCATTCTTTCAGTCACGAACCTGGGCTAAAAATGAGCTACGATGTTTTTTTCTCCACAGCCACATCCAATTGCTCAGCTGGCGCTAGCAGCTCTGCTTCCATGTTTCTGGAGTCTGATCATTTTCTCACTGTCAGCACTACAACCCTGGCCTCCATTAACGTCATTTCATCTTGGCTTATTGCAATATCCATTCTGCTTTCCCCACGTCAGCTTCTGTGCCCTGCACAATAACCAGGGTGATTATTTTCAGTGGTCGCAGAGACATTCCTGGTGAGCTCAGAATCTTCTCCTAGGCTTCTCATATCACCTCAGCGGCTAGTGTCCTCACCTTGGGCCATGAGGCCTTCTTGACTACACCGAGCACTTCCCCTGGCTCTAACCTCTGGGTCTTTTTCTCTGGCACCTGCTCTCTCTGCTCCAGCCACATTAACAGCCTTACTGGTCCTAGAAATGGCAAGCAGGAGCCTGCCCCAGGGCCTTTTTGGAATGTTCTTTCCCCAGACAGCTACAAAGCTTCTTTCCTTACTGACTTTATTCTTAGTATCACCATGTCTGGGAAACGTCCCTCAGCAATTCTACATAAAACAAACAGCAAGACTGTCCACCCCCCACAGCCCAGCCAGGCACTCCCTGTTTCTTTGCTTGTTTTATTTTTCTTCGTACACCTAACACCGTCTAATACACCATGATTTTACTTGATATTGTCTTTATCATCTGCCTTTTTTGTTAGAAAGTAAACTCCATGAAGACTGGACTCTGCTGTGTTCTTGCTGTATTGCAGCATCTGGAAGAGCACCTGACAAGGGCTAGGCACTCACTGGGCGGAATATTGCCATGAAAGGCAAAATACAATGCTGACGTCAATAGCCACGAGAAGATAATTTAGACAAAATTCATTTTCCTAAATGGCAGAATCTGTTTACCAACATAGGGGATCTAGGTAATGAGCCACATTTGGGAAATGTAAATCTCTCTTTTCACTCTTTTATGGATTTTAAACTAGTCATGGTATTTTCAAAATGCACAATTCATCCTGAAACCAACTGGGAAAAATATGTTATGAAAGTTTTCTAGGGTTTATGTTTGTAGTAAAATAAATTTTAGAGTGCAATCATAGCTCCTGCCTCCTGACAGCTGCTGACAATATATAAATCTGTTTAGAAACGGGCTGAAGGATGCATTGTGGAGTATCCCCATGACATTTGATTTAAAATGATTTTTCAACAAAATGAATTCCTAAATATATTTTATTTTGACTTTTACAGTATATATATATTTGAGACTGAGTCTCACTCCGTCGCCCAGGCTGGAGTGCAGTGGCGTGATCTTGGCTCACTGTAACCTCCAATTCCTGGGTTCAAGTGATTCTCCTGCCTCAGGCTCCCGAGTAGCTGGGATTACAGGCACCTGCCACCACGCCCAGCTTATTTTTGTGTTTTTAGTAGAGACAGGGTTTTACAAGCTTGGCCAGGCTGGTCTCAAACTCCTGAACTCAGGTGATCCACCCGCCTCAGCCTCCCAAAGTGTTGGGATTACAACACTTTGTTGTGAGCCATTGTGCCCAGCAAATATATTTTAAAATCTTATATCAGATGTATCTTATATCAGATGTATAGACAACTACTTGTTAAATCAACTATTATTTTAATATGTAATTAAGCAAAAGCTTTAAAAAAACAAAAAATTAATGCAGGAAACAAGTGCTTTGCAATGGAATCAAATGAATGCTTGCATGCCTTGATTGACATAATTCATTGGGAAATATAAACAGATTTCCACACCAAGAATGAAAATTATTAGCTCTTCGACCTTGATTTCAGGGCTAAAACAATATGCGTAGTTGCTGATAGTAAAAGTTTTAGTGCCTTCGCTTCCAAATCAGAAATGTCTTGGTGGTAGATTTTGTCACCATGATATACATTGATACTGAAATATCGGTTCCATAGCAAAAAGAACTATACATTTTTTTGTTTAAAAGTTGAGTGCCTTTAAGTAAATTGGAAAACGTTAATCCAAGATTTTACTATACTTATTTTAAGGACTTTGGAAAACAGTCAAAACTGGTAGGGCTGCTCCCTCCCAAAAGCAGCAGCTGGAGGAGGTGCAGTGAACCACCCTTCTTTCAGGCTGTGCTGGGAGGCAGGGGCCACATAAGGAGCCTGAGATGCTGCGAAGGGTAGGGGAAAGTGGGGCCAGGCTCCCCAGTTGAAGGTAGGAGCAGGAGGAATTTCAAAGGTTGTCCCAAGGGCCATGCTTGATGGACATGCTACCCCGGAAACCCTTCATCTTCAGAAAAAAAATTACTAGTATGCTTGGTATAGAAGCCACCAAGGGAGGAGAATTTTGCAACCATGTCAGTCTTGTGGTGGAAACAATTGGTTTCTGTGGCTGCAGGATAAAGTAGAAGGAGAAAAATTGAGGTTTGAATTCTGAATCCTATATATCTGAATATTTCAAGGGTAGAGAGCCTTCTAATTGGAATCTGAATTATATTTTGGGGTCAGTTGTCATGAGGGATCTCTGATCTAACCTAAAGTCCCAAGTAGTAACATCCTAAGTTGAATTTTTACCTTGACACTCAGCACAAAGTCTGTGGTTGCCAAACTACTGGATAAATGTATAGAGGAGTGCATGATGGGATTGTACTAAAACGGTAAATGAACAGAAGAGTGCATGATGGGATTGTACTAAAAACGGTAAATGAACAGAGGAGTGCATGATGGGATTGTACTAAAACGGTAAATGAACAGAGGAGTGCATGATGGGATTGTACTAAAACGGTAAATGAACAGAGGAGTGCATGATGGGATTGTACTAAAACGGTAAATGAACAGAGGAGTGCATGATGGGATTGTACTAAAACGGTAAATGAACAGAGGACTGCTTGATGGGATTGTACTAAAACGGTAAACGAACAGAGGAGTGCATGATGGGATTGTACTAAAACGGTAAATGAACAGAGGACTGCATGATGGGATTGTACTAAAACGGTAAATGAACAGAGGAGTGCATGATGGGATTGTACTAAAACGGTAAACGAACAGAGGAGTGCATGATGGGATTGTACTAAAACGGTAAACGAACAGAGGAGTGCATGATGGGATTGTACTAAAACGGTAAACGAACAGAGGAGTGCATGATGGGATTGTACTAAAACGGTAAACGAACAGAGGAGTGCATGATGGGATTGTACTAAAATGGTAAATGAACAGAGGAGTGCATGATGGGATTGTACTAAAACGGTAAACGAACAGAGGAGTGCATGATGGGATTGTACTAAAACGGTAAATGAACAGAGGAGTGCATGATGGGATTGTACTAAAACGGTAAATGAACAGAGGAGTGCATGATGGGATTGTACTAAAACGGTAAAGGAACAGAGGAGTGCATGATGGGATTGTACTAAAACGGTAAATGAACAGAGGAGTGCATGATGGGATTGTACTAAAACGGTAAATGAACAGAGGAGTGCATGATGGGATTGCACTAAAATGGTAAATGAACAGAGGAGTGCATGATGGGATTGTACTAAAATGGTAAATGAACAGAGGAGTGCATGATGGGATTGTACTAAAACGGTAAATGAACAGGGGAGTGCATGATGGGATTGTACTAAAACGGTAAATGAACAGAGGAGTGCATGATGGGATTGTACTAAAACAGTAAATGAACAGAGGAGTGCATGATGGGATTGCACTAAAACGGTAAATGAACAGAGGAGTGCATGATGGGATTGTACTAAAATGGTAAATGAACAGAGGAGTGCATGATGGGATTGTACTAAAATGGTAAATGAACAGAGGAGTGCATGATGGGATTGTACTAAAACGATAAATGAACAGAGGACTGCTTGATGGGATTGTACTAAAACGGTAAATGAACAGAGGAGTGCATGATGGGATTGCACTAAAATGGTGCTGCTTCATGTACTCTGGGATGGTTGTTGTGGAGTTTGTGGAGTTGCTGTGATGATGAGAGATAGAGTTAATTTAAAAAATAAATCAATCGTTAGAGTATTATATGATTTTAAAAGACAACTGGATATTGGGAATTTCTTTATTAAACAAGCAACAGCAACATTCAAAAAATTTCTCTCATTTTTTAGAGAAAAAATTAGCCTGCCAGGAGGCTAGTTACTGAGTGCACCTTGGGACTGCTGAACAAAACCACACAATAGCCAAATCCAACAAACCTACTAAGAGCTCACTCACTATGTTCACACCAGGACAATTTTAAGTACAGGCGCACCTCATTTTATTGTATTTCACTTTCTTATGCTTTGCAAATAATTTTTTTTTTTTTCCCCAATTGAAGGTTTGTGGCCACCCTCACCCTGCATTGGGCAAGTCTATTGCCAACAATTTACAAAAGCACTTTCTGTTTCTGTGTCACAGTTGGTGGTTCTCACAATATTTCAAATGGTTCGTTATTATTATCTATGTCACGGTGATCTGCAATCAGTGATCTTTGATGCTACTATTGTAAATGTTTTGGGGTGCCATGATCCCTGACCATACAGGATGGCAGACTTCATATAGAGCTTCTGTATGTTCTGCCTGTCCCACTGGCCAGCTGCTCCCCCTCCTCTCTCTCTCTCTGCACCTCCCTGTTCTCTGAGACACAGTCATATTAAATTGAGCCAATTAATAATCACAGTAGTCTTTATGTATTTAAATAAAAGAAATAATTGCATGTCTCTCACTTTAAATCTAGGGCTAGAAATGATTCAGCTTAGTGAGGATGACATGTCAAAAGCCAAAACAGGCCAAAAGGCAGGCCCCCTGCACCAAGCAGTGAAGTTGTAAATGTAAAGGAGAAGTCCTCAAAGGAAACGGAGACTGCTGTTCCAGTGAACACACAAATGATGAGAAAGCAGAACAGCCTTATTGCTGATGTGGAGGAAGTTTGCGTGGTCTGGCTGGAAAATCAGACCAACCACCACATTCCCATAACCAGAGCCTAATCCAGAGCAAGGCCCTAACTCTCAACAGTTCTGTGAAGGCTGAGAGGTGAGGATGCTGTAGAAGAAACTTGAAAGCCAGCAGATTCCTTCGTGAGATTTAAGAAAAGAAGCCACCTTTGTAACCTAAAAGTGCAAGGCAAAGCAGCAAGCGCTGATGGAGAAGCTGCAGCCAGTTATCTAGAAGGTCCTTGGTGAGATGGCTACGCTAAACGACAGAATTTCAGTATAGGTGAGGCAGCCTTCTATTGGAAAAATATGCCATGTAGAATTTTCATTGCTAGAGAGAAGTCAGCGGCCGGCTTTAAAACTTCAAAGGACAGGCGGACTCTCTTTCAGGGACCCTGTGGCTGGTGATTTCAAGTCAGAGCCAGTGCTCATTCACCGCTCTGAAGATCCTGGGGCCCTTAAAAATTACGCTAAATCTACTCTTTCTGTGCTCTAGAAATGGAAGACCACAGCCTGGATGACAGCACATCCGTAACAGCGTGATTTACTGACAGTTTAAGCCCACTGTTGAGACCTACTGCTAAGAAAAAATGTGATTCCTTTAAAAATATTGGTGCTCATTGACAACTCACCTGGTCACTCGGGAGCTTTGATGGAGATGTATAGGGAAAGTAATGTTTTCATGTCTGCTAACAGTATCCACTCTCCAGCCCAGGGATCCAGGAGCAGTTTGACTCTCAAGTCTTATTATTAAATGAGAAATGCATTTGGTAAATGTATAGCTGTCCTAGATAGTGATTTCTTTGATGGATCTGGGCAAAGTGAATTGAAAACCTTTTGGAAAGGATTCACCATTCTAGATGCCATTAAGGACATTTGTGATTCATGGGGGGAGGTTGAAATATCAACAGTAACAGGAGTTTGGAAGAAGTTGATTCCAAGCCTCTTGGGTGACTTTGAGGGTTCAAGATGTCAGTGAAAGAAGTCCCTGCAGATGTGGTAGAAATAGCAAGATAACTAGAATTAGAATTACAGCCTTAAGATGGGATGAAATTGCTGTGAAATAATGATAAAACTTGAACAAAGGGGGAGTTGCCTCCTATGGGTGACCAAAGAAAATATTTTCTTGAGAGAGAAACTACTCCAGGTGGAGGTGTCGTGAACATTGTTGAAATGACAACAAAGGATTAAAATATTCCAGGAACCTAGTTGATAAAGCAGCAACAGGGTTTCAGAAGGTTTACTCCAATTCTGACGGAAGCTCTACTTTGGCTAAAATGCTATCAAACAGCATCACATGCTACAGGGAAATGTTTTGTGAAAGGAACAGTGTATCAATGCAACAAACCTCACTGTCTTATTTTAAGAAATTGCCACAGGCACCCCAACCTTCAGCAGCCCCCACCCTGATCAGTCAGCAGCCATCAATATAGATGCAAGATCCTCACCAAGAAAAATATTAGGAGCAGTGGAATCTTAGCACAGTCACCTGCACATTCATTTCAGTGCTCTGACCCCCTTATCCAAGCTAGCCAAAATGCGGTCTATGGTTTTGCATTTTAAGGATATCCCTGGGTAAATCTTGAGCATGTTCAGGGGAAGCACTGTCCTATCTTACACATCTACTCGTCACCGTCATCACGGGAACTGTGTTAGAGCATTTAACTATATAGGCTCTGAAATCAGATGACTTAGGTTTGGCTTGCCTCTGCTTCTTACTAAGCAGAGAACTTTGGGGCAGGATACTTTACTAGACTCAATGTTATCATGTCTAAATTGGAGGCAGTGGGAAATGATAGCATTTCATATAAAATATTGTTTTAAGTATGGAATAAAATAATACACAGGAAGCTTCTTCACGTACTAAGTACACAATAAATATTACCTATTCATACCTCATTTAATCCTAATACGAAGTCTATAAATGTATACGCAAAGATTTTTTTCTGTAGCTACCCAAAGTTTCACAATTAATCTGGATTTAAAACAAACAATTTTCTCCTTATAGACATGCCACAATTATATATGAGTATGTTATGGTTTGTGGGAATATAAGAAATTTGCCCTCAAAAGAGGGAAGATAAACTATATTAGCTGACTCCAGAAAGTTGCCTTTCATGTGAGAGTTGGCAATTTCTGGGGGGAAAGAAGAGAAAGTTGATTTTGCAAATAAAAATTATCATAGAGTCCTCTCTATGGCAACATCCAAAATGAAAACCAATTCTCATCTTCCTGACAATCTGCAAAGATGAGTGAAACAAAACCTACTGAGCATCAGGTTAAAGGAGGAGAGAACTTTGACGGCACAGGAGGAATCATGTCACCGCTCGGGAAATCAGTACGACTTAGTGTTCCTCTGCCATCCTCTGAGGCTAAGGATGGATGAAATATCAGTGGCAGACCTCAGGAAATGGAATGAGCAAAAGAGCTATAAGAACGTGTGCATATGTAATTAGGAGGGTGAGAAGGAATTTTTTAAAAGGCAATTCCTAGTTTTGTTCCCCCTCTAGTTTACCTCACTGGTGAAGGAGTTTGTCTTGCCCTAGGATTCTGGGGATGGCTGCAGACACTACAAGCACTGAGAAGATGAAACCAACAGTAATTTATTAGTCACTCACACTCAGCCCAGGGCAGATGACTCTGCATCTCTGCAGGTCTGTGTGGGGGCTGCACTTAGGAACAGAATGAGCAAGCAGAAGGTGTGGGAGGCAGGCTTCGTGGTAATCAAAGGGTGGGGTGACCCCTGTTCCCTTGGGGAACGTGCTTGACTTATTTGAAGAGTTTTGCAGTCGGGCAGGTGGTACAAGCCGTTAGGTAGAGGACCTGGTGAGGTGCTGCATGAAATTTTAGGTGTCACAATATAATTGACCCCTGATGCTTTAACATGAGACATTTATTTTAAGGATGACTAATATTTTGAGAGGCTGAGAGAAGACTGGTGGGGAAACTGAAATAAGTGCTTAGGGTATGAGAGATTAGGAAGGCCACAGTTACCATTACTGAAATGTGAAAGCCGATGTGCAGCTACTGCCCCCCACTTATTTAGCAGAAGGCAAGAAGGAAAGGGGGGCCTCTGGCAGCACAGGCATGTTCGTGAATATTTGGGTGACATTATGTGTTTCCCATGCACTGGTTTTCGTATCTTCAGTGAGTTATCAGGCAAGTCTGATGTTACCGATCCACATGCAGCAGGCAGCTTCCTGCACGGAGCTACCTCCGCCTCTGGACAGTCCAGGAGTGAATGGTGGTCAAAATGTGAACTCCTTGATGTCCGATAAAGGCAATGGAGGGACCTGTGTTACGCTGGTGTAAAAAGCACACTTTCCTAAGGAGTACGAACTTAGAGTGATCAAAGCCTGTGGCAACAGTGGACCCGGCAGGACATCCACTCCCTGCTTTGTAACTTAAATAGGAATTCTTTGAGGAGTTCAGTCTCTCTCTCAACAAAAGCAGCTGCTGGCAGCCTATAAGGGCAGCGGAAGCCCTACTGGACACCTTCTTCAAAGCCCAGAACTGTGTTTTCTGAGAAGTGAAATCTGTGCCTTGGTCACCATCAGCAGTGTCTGAAACTCTGCAGGGAATAAGGAGTGTCCCTGTGAGATCCATACTGTGTCCTTAGTTAATAAAAAGCCATCTGTTACCTTGATTGGTATTCTGAGTATCCATGAGACAAGAGGTTTCTTTATTTCAAGAAACCTTCAAGGAGGGGGAGGTGGACAATTCTTGGTAACAGCCAAAAAGTTTGTAAAAATGTACAAATGGGGCCAAGTGTTGGTGCAGCGTCAGTGCTCAGACGACTACCTGAAGTTCAGCTGGCCGTGCTGATGCCTGGGTCTCGTCCTCTCTCAGGAGCACCCTAGCTAAGAGCGGGAAGGCAGCGGCAGCCCACTGAGCTCCATCACATCTGACAATGGCATCAATTCAGAAAGTGGGCGAACTTCATTTCTGGGCACTCAGTCAATCCCAAGGGGTCTGGGAGAAAGGTGACTTCCAGTACCATGGCCTGAAGATGAAGATGAGAATTGCAGCGTTCCACATTTGACTCTGTCCTGAGGCAAGGAGGTCTCTGCAGCTGTGCCAAGGCTGCGGGGCACTGCTTCCCAAGGCCTGATGGCCAGATGGGCAGGAAGGCTCATGAACATGGACGCAGAGCCCTCTATTTCCAGGAGAGTCCAGCACGTGGTCAGCAATCCCTGCCCCTGATGGTGTATACAGCATGAGGCCAACAGAGGGCAGGTTTGTTTTTTACATCAGAAGTCTATGGACAACTCAGCTCATGGTCTCCATAAGTAGCCCAGATATTTCAGGAAGCATCGGAGGCAGCTGCTAAACCATCTACAGTGTGATCTCTTGGGGGAGTCCATAGGAGCTCCTGTTGAGTTAAATTTGGACAATTCCAGACTTGTTGGAGGAAGCTTCATTCCAGGTGGGTTAGTTTGCAAGTGACAGCATCAGTGAGATTCAGTAAAATTTGTAAATGAGGAATATGTTGTCACCTGCAACCCAAATAAAGAGTAAAAGGGCTGGGCCCAGTGGCTCACACCTGTAATCCTAGCACTTTGGGAAGCTGAGGCAGGAGGATTGGTTGGCCCAAGGAGTCTGAGACCGGCCTGGGCAACACAGCAAGACCTCATCTCTACAATAAATAAAATTAGCTGGGTGTGGTAGCACACACCTGTAGTCCCACCTACTTGGGAGGCTGAGGTGGGGGGGATTGCTTGAGCTTAGGATGTCAAGGCTGCAGTGAGCTAAGACTGAGCCACTGTGTTCCTGACTGGGTGACAGAGCAAGACTGTGTCTCAAAAAATGTATCAATAAAGAATAACGGACTTGTATTAACATTGTCAGTACTGAGAAGATCAATAACCACTTCTTGAAAGTGTCGGGGATACATCAGCCCTCAGTTTACCAAAGAATTTTCAGGAATTTAACCAAAGGGGGAAGGGCCTTGCACTACACGTTGGGGAAAGGTCCATTGCCTTTGTGTGAGGCTCTTTGTGCCTGTACGTCCTTAGTGTGTAAAATGAATTTTATGTGAGAAGGATGTTGTCAGTATAATGCCATACTTGTGTTCCTGCAGAAAGGTGGCTGCAGTAAGATCTTCTCCGCAAAGGCTGCCAAGGCACTCCGTGGGACACCTCACCCTTCAGAGGGGGAAGGACTGTGGCTGAGACTCTGTTAAAATAGGCACAGAACACAACACGTTAGCCAACTCTGTAACAACAGAATATTTACCAGCTGCATGCACATATGTAGGTTTGGCTCGTGAGGTTGTGATAGTCAATACTGAGTGTGAACTTGATTGGGTTGAAGGACGTAATGTGTTGCTCCTGGGTGTGTCTGTGAGGGTGCTGCCAAAGAGATGACCCTTTGAGTTGGTAGACTGGGAGAGGCAGACCCACCCTCAGTCTGGGTGGGCACCACCTAGTCAGCTGCCAGGGTAAAAAGCAAGCATGGAAACAGCAGACTGGCTGAGTCTTCTGGCCTCCATCTTTCTCCCATGCTGGGTGCTTCCTGCCCTCAAAAATAAGACTCCAAGTTCTTCAGCCTTTGGACTCTTGGACCTTCACCAGTGATTTGCCAGGGGCTCTCAAGCCTTTGGCCACAGACCGAAGATTGCATTATCAGCTTCCCTACTTTTGAGGTTTTGGGATTTGGACTGGCTTGCTGGCTCTGCAGCTTGCAAATGGCCTATTGTGAACTTCACCTGGTGATTGTGTGAGTCAATTATCCCGCCCCTTCATACATACATCTATACGATCAGTTCTGTCCCTCTAGAGAACCCTGACTCATACAGTGGTTATGGAGGCTGGGGAGTTCCAGGATCTGCAGTCAGCAAGCTAGAGACCAAGGACCACTGACAGGGGAGTTCCAGTCCAAGTCTAAAGTCCTGGAACCAGGAGAGATGATGGCTTCAGTTACAGTCCATGTCAGACTTCAAAGGCATGAGAAGATCTACGTCTCAGCTCAAAGATAATCAGACAAAGAGAATGAATTCTCTCCTCCTCCACCTTTGTGTTCTATTTGGGTTTTCAGTGGATTGGATGAAGCCCACTCACATTAGGGAAGGCAGCTTCTTGGTTCAGTCTGCCTTTTCAAATGTTAATCTCATCAAGAAACACCCTCACAGACACATCCGGAATCATGTTTAACCAAACACCTGGGCAACCCAAGTTGACAAATAAAAGTAACCATCATAGGTGGTGTCAGTAATTTCAATAATGTTAGGGACTGAGTACAAGGGCCTTAATGGACAGGAGCACAGCACTAAGGTTGCCGCAATTCACTATGAAATGCCATTATTATTTCCAGGTTTAAGAACAAGCCAAACTAGACTGCTAAGTGTTGAAGCAGTGAGGATGATCACTCCTTCACTAAGTAGTTAAGTCTTATAGAATAAGTTTTAATCCTTTAAAGTCATGTTGTAATTTATGTTGGGCCATATTTTTTTTAAATTGTACTTTAAGTTCTGGGGTACGTGTGCAGATCTTACAGGATTGTTGCATAGGTACACACATGCCATGGTGGGTTCAAAGATGTCAAAGCACCACCTGAACTTATCATACATCTTCTCAGTAGAGTTCTGGAAAATTGTGAAGCTGGGAATGTTAGCAAAAAACAGTAGAAACAGAATTTATGGCAAGATTCTAGATGAGAATGTAAGAAAAGGAGATCCCCCTCTTCCTCCATTCACCCTCCACTTCTAAGAAAGGATGAAGAGGAAGACAACCTCCATTTGGTTTCTGTGACTGGTATTTCTATAAAACAGGGAAAGATACCATGTCCTTGTAATTCCTAGCAAGTCATCTAATTCATAGTCTTGTAGAAGACTAGGGCCAATTTGTCAGTTGCTTACTTTTATTCATAAGGCATAAATCTGTAATTACGGGAAATTATTATTTTTGTGCACCACCATTATTAGATTGGAAAGCCTCTATGATTGAAATTGTGAGAGACCATTGAGACTTGCATGATTGCAGAAGAGACATTGTATTAATAATGCAGTCTTTAACAGTGTCAGAGCTGTTGACACTGAATAAAAGTTTAAAAGTGCACTGGGTTTGCTTTCTCAGAAATTATTAGTTCTATTTATTTCAACTTCTGTGCGTTAAATAGAAAACTCATAACAATGGTCACAAACGTTTTGTGCATTAATGATGACACGATGACATCATATTTGGCTGGGATTCTAAATCTCACAATCTTCTACTATCCTGTCAAATCACGCCACAAGTTTTCAATGTGCATGTGGAAAGGAGGTATCTTGGAATAACTTACTTGGTGTATAATTCTTTATGATCTCACAATGAACCCTGACGCTGAGGGAACTAAAATGATGAGGGCATATTTTGTTAGGGTCAGGTCTTGGCAGCTGTATCTCGTCCCTCAAGATCAGCACTGTCCAAAGATATATAATGAGATCTCAAGCGTAATTTAAATTTTAGTAGCTCCATTAAAAAATAAAAAGTAATATGTGAAATTAATGAAATAATATGTTTTATTTAATGCAACATGTCCTCACAATGACCTTTCAACTGATAATACATACAACAATCTTCAGTGAGGGGTTTCAATATTCTTTCTTGCACTGCCTCTGAAATCCAGCGTGTGTTTTACAGCTACGGCACGTCTTAACTCGGGCTCCTCACGTTTCAAGTACTCCGAGGCCACAGGCTGCTACTGGCTCCCCAGCTGTCCCCAGTAGCTTCCTAGAGCTACTGGACAATGTGGCTCTAGATTTTCTATTCTAAAGGAGAGAAATAGGAAACTAAAAGATAAAATAGAAAGGAGAAGAAGGAGCTATTAAGACTACTACATTTAATAAGCCAAACACATTTCTAATGTTCATGTAATTGAAAAGATATTTTAGTTTCCTCTGAAGACTAGACACGATCAAATCAAAGCAGCTTTTCTTAAGAGACTTGGGAAACAATATAAACAAATGCTGAAAGGAAAGAGAGCTTTAAGCTGACCTAAAAGGCAGCATGTTATACAACATATAAAGAGACAGCAATACGACTCTCTAAGAGACCGCATAGAAATAGTACCACCTTAGACTGCGTTAGTTAATTGACTAATAATATTACAAGAGTTAGCACTCACAGGTTCAAAGGTCAAAAGCAAACAATGCCAATTTAATATCTACATATTTTAGGTAAAATATAGCTCAAATGTCCTAATGAAACAAAAAAAATGCAAACTTTTAAAAATTTAAATGCATTTTAAACAGATGCTGATTTAGAAGAAAATTTTCACCTAGCAGAATTCTACTGAAGCCCTTTAGCCATGCGGAATTCAATTCCCATATTGTATTCTGTCTTAGTTCAGTGAAATGTGATGTATGTTTTACCTTAGCAGTACAACATTGAGCATCCTAAGGATCTCAGAGGACTTCACTAATTTGTCTCTGTAGCTTTTACAAAATAACAATAAATTTATATACCTCCAAGCAAGTACAACTTGGAGTAATGTCAAAAAATTTAAAAAATACCAAGGAATATCAAAACCTACTAAAAGTTATTGTTTACTATCTAAACTGTTTCCTTTGTCTTGATAAAAAATTTTAGTGGAAAATCCCAAGCTTAAAAACATAAAGTAGAGATCTGGCTTAGAGGGTTTAAACACAAATGACAACAAGATTTCAAAATGATCAATTAGAAGAGACAGCATAGATTGAATCCTTGAAGATAACTAAATATATCCAGGTGCCCGAATGACCTGTGATTCAAAGAGCACCAAAAACTAGAAAATGCTATTTTTATTTGAAAAGATAATTTGTAGCTCTGAACACAGAGCAAGCATTCAAATAGCAGCTGCAAGACATTTGACTAAAATAACTACTTTCTATGCCTCACAGAAAGTTTAAGTACAATTGACCCTTGAAAAAACACAGGGTTAGCACAGTTAAAAGTTTACATACAACTTTTGACCCCCAAAAGCTTAACTGCTAATACCCTACTGACATTACTAACGCTCCACGTGCTTACCAGCAGAAGGCTTACAGATGACATTAGCAGTCTGCTGACACAATTTTGTATGTTATATGCATTACACACTATATTCCTACAGTAACGTAAGAGAGGAAAAAAATGTTATTGATACAAAAGTTAGGAAGAGAAAACGTACGTAGTATTTATTAAGTGGAAGTGGATCATGATAAAGGTTTTCATCCTCTTCGCCTTAACGTTGGGCAGGCTTAGGAGGAGGAGGAAGAGGAGGAGTTGGTCTTACTGTCAGAGGTGGCAGAGGTGGAGGAAAATCTGAGTATCTAAGTTGACTTGGGCAATTCAAAATTGTATTCTCAGGGTCAGCTGTGGTGGCATTAAGATCATCATGATAGTGACGTTTTTTAATCTCCAAAATTTTTCCCAAAAACCATAAACAGAAAATATATAATTTTAAGCACAACACCATTAAACAAACACAAAAGAGTACAAGTGGGTTCTTTAGCCTGCGAAGTCCCAGACTTCTGGTGGCTGTGGCTGAATCAGCTCTGGCAGCAGTACTGTGCAAGGTCAGATGGCCAGCGGCAGGGAAGAGGCAAGTAAGCTTCCCCACCCACTTGCCTTACGTATGGAGCACCCCTGATGTCCATAACTCCTTCTTAGAAAAATATTCCATCTTCCATTTCACAAGGCACTTTCCCAGCAAGGAGCAGATGTTTTGACTCATCAATACAGACTGCATCCAAACAGACAAGGACATAACTAGGCACACTCTCCCACTGTCAGTCCTCACCACAGGACTCTGTGCTCACAAAAAAGAGGGATTTCAGCAGCTGAAAGTGGCCATCTTAGCAGACACTCTCCGCTCCATCACTTGCCATAAGCACTCAGCATCCACCTCCAAAGGCTCCGCCCACATCAAAGACCCCGCCTTGCAAGGCACTGACCCTGAAGGGCCACCCGGCCAGGCCCGGACATTCGTTTTGTCCATGTCACTCTCTCTGTCCATTAACCAGACTTTTTTTGCTATTTCAATCATCCACTACATGGAGTTCCCAGGGAGCCAATTCCCTTAGTTCTTCCGTTCAGTACTTCTTAGTGAGAACCTCGGGCACACAGTATCAAGCCACTCCACAAGTCAGTCAGCATTGCAAACCATACATAATAGTAGAATCAATATATAAATCATATTATTCAACATTCTACAGCAAACAAAGTAACATTAAATATCAAGAGAAAAGAAATAGGAAAAATGGTTCACAGTGAAGTACTGTACATGCTACAATCAGGATAAAACTTGAAAACCTTATGCTAAGTGAAGGTTTTCAAAAAATACTCTATGATCCCACTTATATGAAATATGTGAAATAGATAAATTCATAGAGACAGAAAGTAAAGGGGGAGGGAGGAATGGAGAAATCATGAAACTCCTAAGAATTTCACCGTTTCTGAGATTTTAAAGAAATTTTGAAAATAGATAGTGGTGATGGTCGCATGACATTGTGAATGCACTTGGTATCACTGAATTGTACACTTTAAAATAATATAAATGAAAAATTTTAAATATGAATTTATCACAATAGTTTTTTAAATAGTAATTTTTAAAAACTTTATTACTATAGACTTAAAATTATCAAAATATAGAAGGAGAAGAGGAAATAGAACTAAAATAAGTTCACAAATTGCCTTATAGTGGTTAGCTGTGTTAAATCACATAAGGAGGAAGCCATTAACCTGAGGCTGTCTCCGTATTTTAATTCCTTCGTAAGGAATTTCAACCTAACTTAGTGTGTAAACAAAACAAAATTTAACTTATGAGTGTAACACACAGTCAAGTTTCAAGTCAATAATAAGCAGCCATATATCAGCTAGTCACAGATAGCCCACACCTCACATGATACCCAATATGCAAATGCCTAGTTACAGCCAATCAGGTGATTTCTCTACTTTGCTTCTATGTTCATCCCATGAGAGGTCATTGCTCATGCTGCTGGGAAGAAGTCTGAATCTCTCCTGGCTCCAAGCACTGCCCGATTCATGAATCATTCTTTGCTCAAATAATTACCGCTAAATTTAATGTGTCTAAAAATTTTCTTCTAGCAGTTGGAAGGAAAGGGTTGTTTCTTGCATATGACAAATCTAGTAGTAGGATTTTAAATACATCTCATAGAAAAAAGATATCTATGCATACTGCTCAGGTCTCTCAGTGAAAGTGCTTATCGCTGAAATCTTAGTTTTGGTCAACTTTTCCCTGTATCTATCATCTTTGTCTCTTTGGATATCACTATCATTTGCCTGGAACTCATCCCCAGCAGTGGATTTATGACAAGTATATCTTATGAATTGTTTTCACTAAATCTTCAGACTTGTTCTGCTGGCACTAGCATCTAGTTACCTGAGAAGCCTGATGCCAACTGAGTTCTCATTTCTTTATAAATGGCCTATCTTGTTATTTTTGTTTTTGTTTCACTTTGCTTTTTCTCATTTTTCTGAAATTATTTAGAATCTTCTATGTAAAATTGCTGAATGGGTTTGATCTTTTTCAATCATTCTTTCTCCTTATCATTTTGAAGTCTCAGTTTTCTTTTGAACTCTGGAAAAATTTATTTCTCTCTTTTTTTATGTTTTTACTATGTTCTTCCCCATTTTCTCTGTCATTTTATTTTCCAAAATTGCTATGATTAAATGTTGAATCATCTAAATATAGTTTCTTTCTCTTATTGCTTTTCCTTTTTTCATTTTTTCCTTTCATCTTTATGCACTAGAAAAATTTCAGCTGAAAATTGCAACACTTTCATTGGCAATTAAATTTTTACTTCCAAGAGTTCTCTCCAGTCCTCTGTTTCTTGCATATTTTCTACATGAAATTATCTTATATAACAGCAAAATATATTTAAACATTCCTGAGGACATCAAATTGAGATATTTCTGTTTTGCGGAGGATGCGCTACCTAAATCATTTTCGTTATGTGGTTATGGTTCATCAATTACTTTAGGGTTATCAGGTACAAAGGCAGGTATTTTATTCCCCTGGCCCTATCTTAAATACCCTACAATAGTGAAGCTTTCCTCTGAGGAATAAAATTGGAGAGCATTTCAAAAAGTACACTTTTCTAAAACTTAATCTTTAAATATTCAGATTCATGTAGCTTAAATATTCAACTGAAAGTCTAGCTTTTAAAACAATCCCCAAGGTGATTCTTATAATCAACCAGACTGGGATTTCCATTCCAATCTTACAGACCTAGATAAATTGAAGGAGTCTAATCACTGGGCCAGAGGTGGCTCAGTTTGTGTTGGATAAACCTTCTGCAGCAGAATCACCTGAGGGTTTCTTTTTTCTTTTTAAATATACTTTTTTGATCTATTCCAGAATTGATAAAGCAGGCTATCTGGTGGTAACACCTGGAGATCTGCCTTATAATAAGCTCCTTAAATGAATCTTAGGCACGCAGGTGAGACCGTCTGCTGTAACGGAACTCAAGGCTTACCCCAACCCTGAGATTATCTCATCTTACCCTGAGGAGCACACAGGACATTAGTTAAAGCCAAGCACGCTGGGCAACGCTGCTGGAGTGTGAAAGGCACTGGAAAGTCTTTGCTTATTTAGCCTGTTCTCTGAACTATTTCTATGGAACTCTCCTTTTAAATGGTGACTCTTTGGTTTTTCTCCTGAGTCCGCACTATTTTGCAACGTCTTTCTCATCTGTTGATGTGGTAAAAGGACCATGGGCTCTACCCCCTAGTCTCATACAACACTGAGAAGCCAAACAAATTCCAGAGTCGGGCCCACAGGAAGAGAAGCTTCTGTGGGCTGACTTCTGGGTTCAACGCAAAGACTTTCTGGGGCCGAACGGAAGTCAGTAGAGCTCACCAGGGCCATGAACCTACAAAGGAACGGGTTTCACGGTACTTAGCCTTAGAATAGCATACTTTGACGGCCCTACATAAGACAGCACCGCGCCACCCATTTATGTCTGATTTCCTTGCTGATTTATTCTTCTTCACGGCACCGGCTCCACTTTGTGCCGTATATAATCATTAGTTTTTGTTGTCTGTCCCCTCTCCAAGTAAAATTTAAACTCTATCCAAGTTGAAGATTTGTTTCTTTTCTGCCATATCCCTAACATGGTAGGCCTCTGATAAATACATACTGAATCAATACGTTTACCTTCATGTCTCTTCTGTGTTATCTCCTTTGAGTCCTAACTAAGAACAAATAGGTAAAGGATGAGAATAGCTATTGAATATGACTATGAAAATTGGCTTTGAGAAGAGAAGATATGAAACTCAAGATTCCAAACACTGGCATTGTTAACACCAGCAGACAAACATTAGGATTCGATTCAATACATTCTATTTGAAACGTTTTTTAACAGTTCCAGTGTCCAACAGAAAGCGACGAATCAATAGGCTTATATACCTGTTAAGGAGGCAGTGGCTCCACACTTCTCTTTTTGTTTGTGATTGTCAGTGTGTACACGAAATTCAGAGCCCGTATTCCTGCGGTTTCAAAAATGGCTCTATTTCTGTTCATGATAAATTTGTGAGCCTTATTTTGATGGATACACATGAAGTAATGGATGTTTAGTGTGAAGGAACTCATTATAAAACACTGTGGTAGTCTAATGAGATAATTTCGAAGAAAACAGTGCTTGACAGTTGAAGTTGATTATTGCTGGCAAAACTGGTTAGTGTGAGAGTCTCTGACACGAAGAATGGTATTCAAAGCCAGGTAAACAGCTCAGGAAGTAAAACAGTGTGTGACTTCAGAAACAATAAATTATAGGGATTTTTCTTCTAAGAAATGGAAAAGATTGAGTTATGGCCCCATTCCACTGGCTGAAAAGGAAAACACTGGGAGAAATGCCTGATGTCTTGCCTATGGGATAAGCAGGGGCGGAGTTTGCAAACCACCATGGCACGTGTGTACCCATCAACAACCCTGCGGGTGTACCCCAGAGCTTAAAGTACAATTTTAAAAAGTCGTTTTAATATTGTTATTTATACTGTGAAATAAAGTTGTTTAACTGAAAAAAATAAATAAATACAAGTAGATTTTCTAATTTATAAATGTTTAATATTGAACAAGGTAATGTATGAGACTTCAGTTTTTAGGGTTTACAGTTGCAGTCGTCCATGCTCTAAACTGACTGAGATATTTGTCACATAGTCCCTTCTCGTGGTTCCTTATTTAACACCCTAGTGACATCGGAATCTCTAACTTCAGCAACTTAAAATCTCTCTGTAGACATCTTGGTGTTTTCTATCTTAGATGATTCCAGGTCATTGCTCACTCTCAGCAGCCAGCCAGGAGAGACAGGGTCTTTGTAGGAATCTGATCTAAAGCCCCGGAGTCAGAGACACAGACTCCTGAGGACACAGGATCTGAAGCAAGGCAGGCCAGGGAGAGTGTAGGGAATGGGTTTCAGGAAGGAGCAACCCCTGCAGCGACGAACACAGCAGAAAGACTGAAGGCCAAGCTTTATTAAGGAAAAAAGCTCTTTGCAATGCTGTGAGGTGTCGCAGAATGAGACGCTGTGTGCGGAGTGGTGAGCTTCCCCGGGAGACACTGGGGGCCGAGAACACGACTTGCCCAGTCAGGCCTGCGCTCTCTCCGCCCTTGGGTAGTCCATTTCATTCTACCCTCAAAACACTGTGACCGTTCTACACCGCAGTTGTCTCCCACTGCTGCACGACCTGGCCTGGACGCCACCACCCTCACTGGGCTTCCCCCAGGCCTTTTAACCATTTTTTAAAATTCATCCTAACTGCCCTAAAGTCTACTTTCAATACAGCATCCAGAATTATCCCTCTGAAACTTAAGCAAATTGACATCACTCCTGTGATCAGGGCTCCCCACCTCAGTGAGAGTGAGGGGAAGGAGAGAGCACAGCTCTCTGTACAGCATCACCGCCCCACCACGTGTCCTCCCCAGCAGGTGCCTTCCCCATTGTCCCTCTTCAGCCAGCACATGGGCTTCTCCACGTCACCTCAGACGCAAGAGCGGGCTCTCACGGAGGGCCTTTGTGCTCGCAGTTCCCTCTGCCTAGAACACTCTTCCTCTCGCTGTGTGCTTGGCTCATTTCCTCACCCACTTCAGGTCCTACTCACGAGCCCGCCCTGCCTGCCTGTGTCTGCCCCCCGTACCACTGATCTTGGTCTAGTTTTTCCATAGTGTTTGTCACTTCTAACATGTTCTGTGACAGACTTGTTTGTTTTTATTATTGTGTACTGTCTTCCCCCATAAACAAGACTGTAAGTTACATTAGACCAGAGGTTTTTGTTGGAACAGATCTGAATAAGTCCTGTTATTATTCTCAACATATTTAACCATCATCAGTTCTTTTCAGAGTTTTCGGTTTCCAGACACAATCTCTGCACCTGCCCCCCCTGTACCCCAATGTTGATCTAGTTTCTGCCATAGCGCTTGTCACCCCTAACACATCCTGTAATAGACTTGTTTGGTTTTATAATATTAGTGCACGTTGTCTTTCTCCCATAAACAACACTGCAAGTTACAGCAGACCAGCAGTTTCTGTGGGAACAGATCTGAGTAAGCCCCGATACTATTCTTAACGTATTTCACAGTGGATCTTCAGCTCTTTTCATAGCTTTTGGTTTCCAAACGCCCTTATACATTCCGACCATTGTTTTATGTCTTTACGTTTTTTGGTTTACACTCATCTATATATAAGAAGTTAAATCTGATTTAATGGGAAATGCTCAATGAAGCCACTTTTGGCATTTTTACAAGACTTTCTCTCTTTCTTCGCCACTGGCATTATCTTCAACTGAACTGTTAATATTATGCTTTTGAAAAGCCTCTCATTTCCCTGTAGCTGACTGACTATGGGACTCTTAATTTCTAAAGATGACCTTCCGATCTAAGTGATGGGTCTAAACATATCCTTCCTCACTTATGCAGACGCCAAAGATTACGCTTATTGAACGTTTATACTTTCACGGGAAGTACCGCTTCTTGTTTTCACAAATAAAGGCATGAAGTTGTCACAAAGGTAGGGCGGACCTTTCTCGGGCCCTCAGCTTTAGCAGCGTAAGATTTGCAGATGTCTGAAAATCTGAGGTTAATGACAGGCATATTTTCTCTGTGCTATGAATTACGTGAGACAAGCATGAAGCTTCTCCCCCAGCAAACTGGGCCATCTCACCCAATGCCCCTTGGCTTTCTCCTGTCACGTTCTCCCATTCAGAACCTGCTCATCGGGGGTGCTGCACGTATCTGTATCTGCCACCCTGTGCTCCTGGGACAGCAGATTCTTTTGAAACATGATCACAGAGCTCCCCCTGACACATCCTCATCATGACTTCATCTCAGTATGTATTGCTGTTACCTGATGTATCATGTTCATTTCCTTTTGTTAAAATTTAATAGCTTTTCACATACTCTGAGACTAGATTATCACAGGCAATGACTTCCTGAAAGTCACTAGGCACTGTCCTACCAATTGTTCCTCTTTCTGTATAGAAGGTATACATTTCTACAAAGTGAATTTCACAATAAAATGTCTCTAGCCATCAATCTATCCTTTTGTTTAAAAAATCAAAATCCATGGCCAGATAGCCAAATTGTGTTATTTGACATCTTCCATGTAAACTGTTATTTAATTTCAATCTTTTCTTTATCATTTCACTGTTACAAACTTAAACTTGAAAAGAAATTAAAATACAATCTTCCCTCCAACTTCTTCAGCACTCATTTCAAAACATAAAAAATGTGGAGAAAAATTATCAAAGAAAAAAAGCCAGTATAAGTGCACTTTAAAATGAAGTAAACATGATAATTTTAGTAATTTCTCAAAAACAACCATTATGAAATATAAATGTAGGAGTTGTGCTAATGCAATGACTCGCAGTCTTAAAAACCTTTTAGAGATTTACATGCTGCTTAGACTGAGTCTATCAAACATAGGAAGAAACTAATTCTGGTAGGTGGGTTATAATGCCACTGGTTAAACAATTTTGTGTTGAAGAATAATGAAACAAAGATCATCATCCATAGAAGCGGCCTGTTACGGACACGCTTTGGTTTCTTGCTTGTTAGGGAATAAATGCTGCAATCGTAGACTGATGCAGCTCTTCCTCCCCTGCATTCACCTCGGCACTCAAAGACCTTTCAAAGTTCAAATCCAGTGTCTCAGACACGTTGCTTACTTCCTTCTGTTCAGAATTCAGCAAGCTATAATGACGTTCAACATCTCATTCTGCTGTATTAAACTGAACATACTAGTTTAATTAGTTTGATAATAAATTGTGTAGACTCAGCTTCTGGAAAGAATCAAAGTTTGTGTACTCCAACAAAATGTGTGTCTTTCCTAGATACGTGTTGCATCTTGACAGTTACACATAAAGGGAATGATGGAAAAGAACTCCTGGGTGACCTGGAGAGGCTACTCAGAATAACTTTAGCTATTTAATTTCTGAGCAGGTTAGAGACCAGCCTGCCTCGAGAGCCCCTCGATCTCTTCCTGTTGATGGATGTACCTCTCTCTGCCTTCTATGTACCATGAGTTTTGAAAATGTACAGGGACTGGAATCCTTTTGCTACCAAACATATTGGAAACTCACAGACGTGATTACACTTGGTGGTTTTATGTATTTTATCAGCCAGTGACATCATGACAGAAGGGAATGTTCTGCCAGGAAAAGTCAACATTTCCTAACAGTCAGGTATTCACAGACAAATCACATGTACTAACAGTCATTTAATCTAAACAATGATTGGAACATAATCCAGACCCAGAGCAGAGAAAAAAATAATCTCAACTGCCAGGCTTATTATTACAAGACGTTTGATTCAGAGCAAAACACTGTTGGGATTTATAAACTACCAGAAGTTAAATAGAATCCTTTGATATATATGGCAGGGAACGTGTTCTTTTACTTTTCTATTACTATCTCATCTGATGAAACATCAAACATCTCATGGGGAAAAACAGAAAAAAAAAAAACCTAGTAAATACTACCTTGCTTTTAATGTTCTTATTTTATCTGTGAATCATGAAAGTAATACTGCAGTAACTAAATGAGTTGAGTGATATGTGCAGAAAACAGAGCATTCTTCCAAAACTGCTTCCTTGAGAGATAAAAACTCATGGATTAATGTGTCCAGGGGAGATTAAAGCAAGTCCACAGAGTTGCTCTGAGACAAATAGGCATTACACTTCACAGGAAAGGGCTTTTTATCAAGCATAGTTGTTTAGATAAACTATAATCAACAAATATAAACTGGATATGCACTGCACAACTTTTTTGTATTAACGCTGAGTTTTAATCTTTGAAAGATCACATTGAGTAACAAGTTCCTTAAAAGCCACACTCTGTGGACAATCGTCTGGGAGAATAATGACCCAATCCCCATAAATCGGATGTAATAAAGCAGAATGGAGCCATGATTGGGTTATTAATGAGACATGCAGGAGCAGCTGCTTGGTGCTCACCACTCTCTAAATGGTCCCGCCTCCAGCAGTTCTGGAGACCAGATGGGAAAGTGACAAGCTCCACTTAATATGTCACAGCATCAGCGTGGTCATAAAAGAGTCCACGGCAATTCTCTTTTGAACAGAAGCCACCTGTTTACTATAAACACACCTCCTATTTCTCAAACTCCACTTTTAATTTTCAACTTGCACCTGAAAGCTAGCACACCTTCAAGTTCAAAGCTGCCAGGTTGCAAATCAATCATGAGTGTTTGAGGAGTTTAAATCTCTCTGGTAGAATTAGGACAGTTTTAAAACTTTAATGTGTACAAACCCTGCTTGTAAATGATCCAATACATCTTCTCTTAAAAGGAGGTTTTGTCATAATTAGAATTTCAGTTGGCATTTTCTTTGGCTCTTGCTTTATTCCAAAACTATGCTTATTAAAAACAGACTCTTTACCCCTTTGATTATTAGAAACAGACTCATTGTATCCTCTATTTTCTCTCAGCATAAGCGGTCTATGATGGAAAACCAAAGATGTGGCTCTGGCCTGTAGCTATAACTTCTTCACAGAAAGAACTGTTTCATCTGGCATCTGGGGCCCCTTGCTGTTCATTACGGGAGATCTTTGGTGTCTCCAGATCTCTCAGATAGTTTAGCAATGATCATATGTCTCATAGGAGAAAAAATTACTTTAAAAAGTTGGAGCTAACACATAAATCCAAAATGAAAGATAGGAATCATTAGAGCATCAATTTATATTACTGTGCTATAAATCCATTACAGTAGACACAATCTCTCTCTGAACCAAAACATTCAGCATAGGAATGAAGCAAAGGCAGAAAAAAAATATTTGGATGATGAGTCCTGTAAGAAATTTATGGTATAGCTCAGTTTTTCTATTATAGGTTTTATTAGGTGCCTGGGATTAAACTTGGATCCCTTCAGGATCTAATGTACACATAATTTTTCTTGCCCTTTTTCATTCTGGCTACAAACTTTCCCACCGAGTTAACAGTGCTAAATTCAGAGCACGTGAAGGATACTTCATGTAGTAATGTTTTTAAAAGGAAGCAGGAAGGGAGGCTTCATTAGTAGGGTTGGGGCATAGCATGTGTTAAATGGACATCTCTCTAGTTGCCTGTTATCTAGAAGGAAAGTACTTGAATTTAGAAGGTAGCTAACTTCCTGCACCAAGTTGATCTATTTGCCTGTGCTGGAGGGTCTTAAAGAGTTTATTACTCACAATTTTTTTGCTTTTGTTTTAAATTTTATATCTGTGCCATGTCAACATTTTTCATTTCTAGATTCAAGTTTAGCCTGAGAAAAAAAGGCAGTACAATCAGAGACACCGTTACAGGGATGACCAATAGCTCAGGACGTGAGTGGGAGGAGCTGACCTGCTCAAATAGTCATTGCGTTGTTAGATTACGCATCAGGTAACAGCCCCTATCAGGAGTCACACTGCCATCCATTCATGTAACAAACATCTTTTGCTATGCAAATAAACTGCAAAATTTTGTTTTAAAGGGTGGAAATGGATCAAATTTCTTGTAAATTATTGCAGTGATTGGACATACAGCACAAAAGCCACATTTTTGCTCACTCCTTCCCCTGAATTCCCACCACAAACATTCTGAAGCCCAGACTGAAAAACAAACTAGCAGGTACTCTAATGTAGGCCTGCAGGTCACACAGTAGACTGCATTTTCATCTCCAGGATCCAGCAGCTTCCTGCATTTGACCATGTTTTCATCCGCTCCACTAAGCAACTCCTGTGGGGAACCACAGACATTTTGCACACACAGGCTGGTGGTAACTCACTTATCATTTTGTAGCAAGCCCTGTTATGCTGTTTCCCAGCTTATAAGAAACAGAAATATTTCATCAGATACCTATTCAGAATAAGTGGTGAAAAATAAATGTTCCTTACTTTATGCATTTGACCAAATAACATGAAAATAGTTCTAATAGTATAGCATATGGATGCAAAGAATAAAATTAAAAGAACATTGCTTTTGTGGGAAAATAGGCAATCTCTCACTTAGAGAAAATATAAGAAATGCATTTCTTCTTCTACAATAATACATTAGGATTGGGTGAAGTAGTCAGAAACGTTTCCTCATTAAACGCTGCATGAGCTCATTGTGTGTTGAAACATTTCTAATAAATCCTGATTCAACAGAAGACTTGCTTTCATAATTAAAATAGCAGTTGTCTGCTAATGCAACTGTTTTGTTAACTGCTGAGGATGGGAGTAGGACAATGTATGCTTCTCAAAAAATAAAACCCGACAATCTCATTTTTTTTTTTACCTTTTTTTTTTTTTTTTTTTTTTTAGAGACAGGGTTTCACCACGTTGGTCAGGCTGGTCTTGAACTCCTGACTTCAGATGATCCGCCCGCCTCAGCCTCCCAAAGTGCTGGGATTACAGGCGTGAGACACCGCGCCCGGCTGAAAATCTCGTTTTTACAACATTTTATTGTTTGATATTTGCGGTGGTTTATAAGTCACTAGCACACACTCCTACTGTCTGTCACTATTAACATTCCAATTTTTCAGCTGGGAAAGCAAAAAATAAGAGTTATGCAACACTACTGACTGAATCTAGTGAAATGCAGGATTACTTTTGAATTGAAATAACTCACTATTAATTCAAAAGTTTTATCAAAATAGATAAGAAATGGCAAATCAGAGTTTAGCTTTTTTTTGGCCCCTAATCTGATGTTTTTATAAGTTTATGAGTAAGACAAATTTTGCCTTAAAAATCTCAATAAATAGTAATTTATTTTTAAAATCTTGGCATTTATAGAAAATCTTTACTATGCTTTATATCTTTGCATAATTAAAAATAAATATATTTTCATTTAATTATTCATGATTTTTTGTTTTGAAGAAATTAAATGAATTCAAAGCAATTCTTAGTGTTCACATTTATGCAGTACCCATTTGAACATCATTAATGCTACATAACTCAATAAAGGTTTTTATACTACTGACACAGATTGAGCCAAAACAATTAAAATTATGAAATATTCAGTTTCATTGTCTAATTCTATAATTAAAAGCTATTATTAATATCATATTAATATTTATAAAGTTATCTAATATTGCTCATTATTTTATAATAACCTTCTACAGCCAAGAAAGCTTCGTTGCCAGTTGTGTATTGTGTATATTCCACATCTTAGTGAAAAAGCTTTCAATTTTTTTCCAATTGATTATACTGTTAGCTGTAGATTTTTCATAAATAGGCTTTATTATGTTGAGGAACTTTTCTTCTATACCTAAACTTAAGAGTTTTTATCATGATAAAAATGTTGAACTTTGTGGAATGCTTTTTCAGTATTGAGTGAGGTGACTTTTTTTTTATCTTTCATTCTCTTAGTGTGCTATATCACATTCATTTGCGTATGTGAAACCAGCCTTTGTGTCAGGGGTAAATCCCTCTTGGTAATAATATAAAATCTTTTTCATGTGTTGTTGGACTTCGTTTGCTAATATTTTGTTGAGTATTTTTACATACATATTTTTCAGAGAGACTGGCCTATAATTTTTTTCGGGGGAGGTTGTTTTTTACCTTTTGATGCCTTTATCTGGATTAGGTATCAAGATAATGTTGGCCTCATAAAACATGTGAAATATGTCCTCCATCTCTATTTTTTGGGAAGAGTTTAAAAAGTATTTCTATTAATTATGATTGGAATGTCTGCTAGAGTCACCTTGATGCCATCTGGTCCTTGGGATCTGTTAGGAGGATTTTGTTTTTTCCTTCATTGTCTTCATTTCTTATTGTTCTGCTTAGTCTTTCTATTTCTTGACTCAGTCTTAGTAGGTTGCATTTTTCTAGGAATTTACTCATTTTTTTTTTAGGTTATCCAATTTGTTGGCATATACTCGTTCATAATAGTCTCTTATGATCCTTTTTATCTCTGAGGTGTCTGTTATAATTTCTTCACCTTCATTTTTTACTTTTTTATTTGGTTTGTCGGTTTTGTCAATTTTCTTTAAACAATTCAGTTTTTTTCTGGCACCTATTTGATTTAATTCTGTTTGGGATTTATAATTTTCTTCTCTGATAAATTTTGGTTCAGTTTGTTTTTTCCTAGGTCCTTGAGATGTATGATTAAGTTGTTTATTAGAAATTTCTCTCCTTTTTGGATATCGGCATTTATTGCTATGAACTTCCCTCTTGGAGCTGCTTTTGCTGCATCTCATAGGCTTAGAAATATTGTTTCCATTGTCACTTGTCTCCAGATATGTTTAAGTTTTCCTTTTCATATCTTATTGATGCATTGGCTGTTCAGTAGACATGTTGTTTCATCTTCTAATATTGGTGAATTTTTTAAGATTATATTATTGATTCCCAATTTCATATTATGATCTGAAATTATACTAGATATTATTTTAACCTTTTCAATTTTTAAGACCTGCTTTGTGGCCTATCATGTGGCCAATTTCATGTGTACTTGATAAAAGTGTGTATTCTGCTGCTGTTGGATGGCAAATTTTGTATGTGTGTTAGGTCCATTTGGTCAAAAGTGCAGTTGAAGTCTAGTGTTTCTTTACTAATTTTCTCTCTGGATCAAATTCTGTTTCATAAACTACCAATACTTTTGGCAATATGTGAATGATATTTCAAATGTGGACTTTCGATGGATTTTTCTCAGGTGTGGGGAACCATATCTCTGGCCCATGAATATCCAAATACAATGTAATATTCATCAAATTAGACATGGAATAATTTTTAAATCAATGGTTTTAATTTTTTTAATGATTATGATTTGATCTCACTTTCCTCATTAGCCAAAGAGCTATTAATGGTAACTACCTCATATGGTTGGGTGAGGATTAAATAAATACACCAGCACTTCCTGGGTCTAGCACATGATGACGATGATAATGACACAACCTTGATCATTATATTCTGTCCCCTACTTGAAGCCACATCTACAACACTGGATATTTGTGCCTAGCACAGAGTTGCCCAATTTGGCAAATGAAAGCATAGGACACCCAGTTAAATTCATATTTCAGATAAATAATTTTTTGGTATAAGCATGCAATATTTGAGACATACTTTAAATGAGTTTCGGATAAACAACTAATCAGTAGTTGTAGTACAATTATATCCCAAATACTACATGGGACATACTATTCCAAAGAATTATGCCTTACTTAGATGAAATTCAGATTTAACCAGTGTCTTATATTTTATCTGGTAATCTTAGTCTAACACAGATCAATTGTTTTCGTAAACATTTATAACTATAAAACATAATTTTATTTTTAAAATGGATTGTGACATTATTGAATTAGTACTTTAAGACAAATCAATGCAACTAATTGTATATCATATAGTCAATAATTTGACAGTCTAGAATATTGATGAGTCTACATTATTCAGTAGGAATTACATATACCCTGGAGTGACTCTTGCATCTATGACTTAGGAGCTATGTGACCTTAGACAGCTTAAATCATAATCTATATGAGGACAGATTTCTTTCTTTTTTTTTTTTAAGTTAAATAAAATCTCCAATCTCCCTTATGTGGCATCATGAAGAAGAGGTAAGTATGTAAAGCACTCCGTCAGTGGCTGTCCTCTAGCAGAAACTACATTGTTCCTTTTTCTCCTTCCTCTTTCAGATTTAAGACAGTGTTTGAGGACAGCATCTGCATTGCTCTTTCAATTGTAATTTGCAAGGGTGAATCTTGCAAAGGTAAAACTAATAGACCAGTAGACTGATTAAAGGAATTAGATGCTAAAAGGAGAACAAAAGAGAGAGGTCAAAGATAACTCTAAGTTGTGGGTAAAAAAAGAGAGGAAAAAATGAAGTTACTGTCGAAAGAGAGTGAATTAGAAGAAAGCGTGTTTGAGAGAGAAGGCCGTGAGTTTTAGAAATAATGAGTTTGAAATAATGGTGAATTTCTGTGAGCTTTCTAATTGGCTCCTAAAACATGATCCTTATTATCTTAATTTATTATCTTAATTTCCTCTTTCATTATCATTATATATCAATCAATAAGATACTTAGTGTAAGGTACCTGAAATATTACCTGGAACATGGTAAGGCTCAATGTCAGCTATAATTTAATTTGTTTTTGTTATTATATCATCATTTCAAGTGACCATTTTGAAATTGTAATATCATGCTTAACCATTTCTTAATATCTTCTAATTTTTTTCTTTTGTTATCTACTAAAAGTCTTATACTAGATTTACAATTATAAAGAAGAAAGAAAAGTCATTTTCTCAAGTTTACTCTGATCAAGGTAAGAAAACCCAAAACTCCCTCCAAAACCTTTTGTGTTCCTATAAAAATTATATATACTTTCTTGATCTTTTATTCAGAATTACAAAGGTATGTATTTAAAGAAACATTTGCTTTCTATTTCCTATATGTGCATATATATTATTTATATTTAGGGAAATACATGCTTATTGTTTAAACTTCAGAAAAAAACAGAAAAGTTGGAAGAAGAGAAAAGTGACTCAAATTGCTAAATCACAATATTATCCATTAACATTTTTAGTATTTTTGATGTAAGAGTGTTGTGAAGAGCACTTCCACAGTTTTATAGCCACATTGTATATCCTAGATTTTAGACTTTATCATGTGATTTAAGCTTTTCCAAGCCAAGAAGGAATATTTGTTTTTTGTTGTTAATGTGAATTTCCAAGTTGCTAACGTGAGTTTATACAATCGTGAGATACTAAATCTGAAAATAATTGAATTGAACAGCTTCCGAAACTTTTAAAGAACAATGGCTCCTATAAGTTAGCTTCAGCACACAAAAGGCTATCCCTGGCAGCCTAAGTTCTTTCCCTTGAACCCCATACAATCAACACAGATGATGGCTGGCTTTTTGCAGAGAAACAAGAATCTACATACCTGTCAGTGTTTAGGACTGCTTTAAGATTGCCCATTTGACTCAAACTTAATCCTGATGCCATTTGTGCTCTTCACCCTCCATACAAACTACTGGAATATTATTCTAAATTTATAATTTATTTTTCAATGCTCCCTTTGGTACTAATTTCAACTCATTAGCATCAAAATATTCTTGTCTCTTATTTTCCAAAGGAAAAAATATACATTTCTGTTGATTCTGCCTCTAACCAATGACGTGTTCCTGTATGCAAGCTTTATCCTGTCCCTTCCTTGAATAACGTCCTAATTGGCTCACTTGGCTTTCAGAAAATTACTAGACTCTTAGTTTGGTGTAAAGAGCCCTTCATGACTTGATCCCTCACTAGGGCTTTATTCTTATTTTAGAAATTAAACATACACAAATTAAAAAATGTGATTTGGCATATAAACAATTAAAAACAAAAACCATATGATCATCTCAATTGACATGAAAATAGCTTTGGACAAAATCCAATATCCTTTCATCATAAAAACCCTCAAGAAACTAGGCGTTGAAGTAATATACATCAAAATAATAAGAGCCATCTATGACAAACCCACAGCCAACATCATACTAAATGGGCAAAAACTGGAAGCATTTCCCTTGAGAACTGGTACAAGGTAAGTATGCTCACTCTTACCACTCTTGTTTAACATGGTACTGGAAGTGTTAGCCAGAACAATCAGGCAAGATAAAGAAATAAAGGGAATCCAAATAGGAAAAGTGGAAGTCAAACTGGCTCTCTTCATGGACAACACGATTCCACACATAGAATACCCTAAAGACTTTACCAAAAGGCTCCTGGAACTGGTAAATGATTTCAGTAAAGTTTCAGAATACAAGATCAAAGTACAGAAATCAGTAGCATTTCTATATACCAGTACATTCAGCTGAGAGACAAATCAAGACTGTTACCGCCTTTGCAAAAGCAACAAAATTAAAAACCTAGGAACACATCTAAACAAGGAGATGAAAGAGCTCTACAAAGAGAACCACAAAACACTTCTAAAAGAAATTATGGATGACAAAAATAAAAAATAAAAAACATTTCGGGGGGGAAAAAGGGGAGGGACAGTGGGGGGTGGGGAGTTGGGGAGGGGATAGCATGGGGAGAAATGCCAGATATAGGTGATGGGGGAGGAAGGCAGCAAATCACACTGCCATGTGTGTACCTATGCAACAATCTTGCATGTTCTTCACATGTACCCCCAAACCTAAAATGCAATAAAAATATATATTTAAAAAAAAAAAAAGAATTTCAGAGAAGACCACCAATGACCAATCACATGAAAAAAAAAATATATTTCATGCTCATGGATTGGAAGAATCAATATCATTAAAATGGCCATACTGCCCAAAGCAATTTACAGATTTGATGCTATTTCTATCAAACTACCAACATACTTTTTCACAGGACTAGAAAAAATTATTCTAAAATTCATATGGAATTAAAACAGAGTGCAAACAGCCAAAGCAATTTTAGGCCAAAAGAACAAAGCTGGAGGCATAACATCATTTGACTTCAAACTATACTGAAGGCTGCACTAAGCAAAACAACGTGGTACTGGGACAAAAACAGATATGTAGACCAAAGAAACTGAGTAGAGAACCCATAAATAAAGCCATACTCCCACAGCCGTCTGATTTCTACAGTCAACAAAAATAAGCAATGCGGAAAGACTTCATATTCAATATGTTGCGGGATAGTTGGCTAATGATACACAGAAGAATGAAACTGGACCCCTACTTGTCACCAAATACAAAAATTAACTGAAGATGAATTAAAGGTTTAAATGTAAGACCTCAAACTATAAAAATACTAGGAGAAAACCCAGAAAGCTCCATTCTGGACATCAGCCTTGGGAAATAGTGTATGACTCAGTTCTAAAAAACAATTGCAACAATATTAGCAAAAAAAATTGACAAGTGGGACATATTTCTGCATACTTTTGCACAGAAAAAGAAAAAACAGAGTAAACAGACAACCTACAGAATGGGAGAACACATTCACAAACTATGCATGTCTAATTACGTAAAGGTCTAACATCCAGAATCTACAAGGAAGTTAGCAAAACAATCAAAAACAATAACCCCATTAAAAATGGCCGGAAGACATAAATAGATAATTCTCAAAAGAAGACATATGCAAGTGGCCAACAAACCTAAGAAAAAATGTTCCACAGTACTAATCATTAGAAAAATATAAATAAAAACCTCAATGACATACCATCTAACACCAATCAGAACGGTTGAAGTCAAAAAATAACAGATGCTGGTGAAGCTATAGAGAAAAGGGAGTGCTTCTACACAGTTGGTGCGAATATAAGTCAGTTCAAGCACTATGGAAAGCAGTTTGGAGATTTCTCAAAGAACTTGTAACTACCATTTGACGCAGCAATCCCATTACTGGGTATATATTCAAAAGAAAACAAATCATTCTGTGAAAAAGACACATGTACTTGCCTGTTCAACATAGCACTATTCACAATACCAAAGACATAGAATCAACCTAGGTGCTCATCAATAACAGACTGGACAAAGAGCGTGATATATATACACCATGGAATGTTTCACAGCTATTAAAAAAATTATATCCTTTGCAGCAGCATGGATGCAGCTGAAGGCTATTATCCTAAATGAATTAATGCAGGAACAGAAAAACCAAATACTTCATGTTCTCATTTATAAGTGAGAGGTAAGCATTGGATACTCATGGACATAAAGATGGTAGCAGTAAATACTGGGCATTACTAAGGAGTGAGGGGGGAAGGGGGTAATGGCCAGAAAACTAACTTTGGGGTACTATGCTCAGTACCTGGGTGATGGTGATGGCACTCATACTCCAAATCTCAACATCACACAATTTACCCGGGTAACAAACTTACATGTGGACCCTGTGAATCTAAAATAAAAGCTGAAAATAAAGGAAAATCTTTTATGTCTATGCTGAGTGGCACTTAGCTTTTTAAAAATATATATATTAATTTACACATTATAATTGTACATATTTTGGGGATTGTCTTTAATTTCTGTTGCTTATAACTGAATATCTAAACAGTAATTTAGTTTTTAGAAACCAAATTTATTTCTTATAATTATAGAGCCTGAGAAGTTCAAGGTCAAAGGATTGCGTCTAGTGAGGGCCTTCTTGCTGATGGGGACAATCTGGAGAGTACCCAGGAAGCAAAGAGCATCACATGGTGAAGGGGCTGAGTGTACTAGCTCAAGTCTCTTTTCCTTTTCTTATAAAGCCACCAGTTTTCTCCCCCAGGAACAACCAGTTACTCTATTAACTCATTCATGGATTAATGATTAGGAGATCAATGGATTATCCATATAGAAGGGCAGAACCTTAATGATGTAATAACCTCTTAAAGGTCCCACTTCTCAATACTGCCACATTAAATTAGGGATCAAATTTCAGCCTGATTTTTGGAGGGGAAAATATTCAAACCATAGCAGAGTTACAACTTGTTTCCATACCCATATACAATAATTACATCATGGTAGTTAGTAGATCTATACTTTAATTCATTCATTCATTTCTTTGTGGTGAGAACATCTAAAAACTTCTCTTTGGCTATTATGTAATATATATTATCTGATTGTTAACCCCAGTAATCCTGCTCTGCAATAGAGCATCAAAACTTCTTCTTCCTGTCTAATTCTAACGTCATTTCCCTTAACCAAATTCTCTCCATCCTTCCCTTTTCTGCTCCCTCTCCAGTTACTAATAATTACTGTTATACTCTCTACTTGCATAAAATAATTTTTCTTAAATTCTATATATTAGTGAGATCCCGTGGTATTCATCATTTTGTGCCTTGCTTATGTTACTTAACACAACGTCTACAAGTTCATCCATTTTGTCTCCAATGAAAGGCTATTATTCTCTTTTACAGCTGAATAGTATTACATTGCGTAGATAAATTACATTTTCTTCATTCATTCATCTCTTTTCAGGCATTCAGGTTAATTCCAAGTGTTGGCTATGTAAATAATGCTGCAGTAAACATGAAAGTGCAGATATGTCTTGATATACTGATTTAATTTCCTTAAACATACAGCCAGCAGTGAGATTGCTAAATCCAATGGTAGTTCTATTTTTAATTTTTCTGAGAAAGTTCCATACTGTTTTTCATAATAGCTGTATTAATTAACATTTCAAACAGCTGTGCATAAGGGTTCCCTTTTCTACACATCCTCAAAATCAACACTTGTTTCTTCTGTCTTTCTGATAATAGCCGTTCTAATTAGTGAGGTGGTGTCTCATTAGGGTTTTGATTTGCATTTTTGTGCTGATTAATAATGTTGAATATTTGCGTTTTTCATATATCTGTTGGACATTTGTATGTCTTGTTTTGAAAAATGTCTATTAAGATCTTTGGTTATTTTTAAATTTTGTTTTTGGTTTGTTTTGATGCTGAGTTATTTCTTATATATTCTGAATATTAATAACTTGTCAGATGCATAGTTTTCAAATTTTTTTGCCATTCTGTAGGTTGTCTCTACACTCTGTTAATCATTACTTCTGCGTGCAAATCTTATTAATTTGTTGAAATCTCCTTTGCCTGTGTTTCTGAGGTATTATCTGAAAGCTCCTGGCCTACCCCAGTGTTGTCAGGCGTTTCCCCTCTGTTTTCTTCCTGTAGTTCTGTAGTTTCAGGTTTTACATTTAAGTCTTTTGTGCATTTTGAGTTGATTATTGATTAAGTTTATTTCTAGGTATCTTTTTTTGTGGCAATTATAAATAAAATTTTCCTGATTTCTTTTTCAGATAGTAAAAGAGAAAAATGCCTTCAGCTTTTTCCCATTTAGTATGATGTTAGCTGTGAGCTTCTCATATGTCCTTTATTGTGTTGAGTTACATTCTATCTATACATAACTTTTTGAGGGTTTTTTTTTAAATCATGAAGAAATGTTGAATTTTGCCCAAGACCTTTCTGCGTCTATTGAAATGATCATATGGTTTTTGTCTTTCTTTCTATTAATGTGATGTGTAACACTTATTGTTTTGTATATGTTGAGCTACTCTTATATCCCTCCGGGAATCCCTGATCATAATGAGTGATCTTTTAAATGTGTTGTTGAACATGATTTGATAGTGTCAGGTTGAGAATTTTTGCCTATATGTTCATAAGGGATATTGGTCTGTAGTTTTCCTTGCTGCTGCTGTATTACCCTTGTCTGGTTTTGGTATCAGGATCCTTGAAAATGTGTTTGGAAGTACTCTCTTTTGTTTTCTGGATTGTTTTTGAAGAAGTAGTGTTAATTTTTAAAATATTTCATAAAATTCATCAGTGAAGCCATCAGATCCGGGGCTTTTATTTGTTGGGACACTTTTTATAACTAATTCTGTTTTTTCACTTGTTATTGTATGGTCCAGATTTGCTATTTCTTCATCATTTTATCTTGGTATGTAGTATGTGTACAAGAATTTATCTTCTTTCTCTAGGTTTTTCCGTTTGTTAGCCTAGAGTTGTTCATGACAGTCTCTGATGATCTTTTGTATTTCTGTCGTACTTGGGGTAATGTCTCCTTTCCTATCTCTAATTTTATTTATTTGAATCCCCTCCACACTCATGCCCATGAACGAGGTCCTCTCATCAAACAGCCAGTTTGATGGAACAACCAGGCACAGGTCCTGCGTATGCCTGAGTAGCGCGTTTCTTCTCCTTGCCAGCCAGTGAAACATTCAAACAAGCCCATCACATGCTCCCACGGGAACCTGAGGACCCCGCACCCTCTGATACTCCAAAGCCTCCTCCCATGGCCTCAGGTAGTTCATTCTGGCCCTCAGCACAGCCCTTGGGCGCCAGCACAGTGCACGCGTCCCGTTCCCCAGGGCTGTGAATGCAGGTGATTAATAACCTGCTGACAGTCTCATCTGCTCAGCGACAGGTGATTTGCGTTCAGCCAATCCTATGGCCCTAGGACAAGAACCCCTCCCTACGAACGGGGTGAACAGCAGGCACTTAAACAAAAGGTGACCATTGGATTTGGCAACCTAGATTCCCCTGCAATCACGAAGAAAATACTTTGACAAGGAAACGCGAGAAAAAGTAGAGACAGGAACTGGGAAGATCTCTTTCCAGAAGTTCCACTGCGTTTCGGAGTGAGGCGAAGATGGTTTTCTAAGACGGGGGATGCTGTAGCACGTAAAAGGAATGAAAATCTAGAAGGGCAGATGCATGGGGCAAGAGTTAGGGCCGACTAGCAGGAGTAAAGTCCTCGGGAAGGGGAGGTGAACGGCCCTGGAGCACACGATTGTTCTCAGACAGAAGCACGGAGGCTTCCTGAGAAGTAGCCAGAAGATGCAAGGAAGCAGAGATGGATGTGAGTGCCCTGCCCTGACAGATGGGACGAGGAAGGATGGGAAGGATGGGAGTGCTGGCCCGTGGAGCTCGCTGATGGCTCAGCTGCTCTAGGGGAGACGCACAGGGGATGAAGCTGGCTTTAATGAAAATGGAGAGTTTGCCCAGAAAAAAGTCAAGAATATTTACAAAAGGCTGTCAGCTATTGATTAGCATATAAAGAAAACAAAATTTTATTGCTAATCAGAGGTAAAGCAGAGCTATTAAAAAATGAAAAGACGTAAAATTTTGTTAATTTTTAATGTGAGGTATCAAAATAATCATATTATTTTTCTTCAGCTGCATAGCATTATGGTTTTCTTCACTTGTTTTAAACATTAAGAAACTAGTTTAAAACTTGATTGTGATACGCTGAGTTTTTACTAAGTCACTAAGCTTAATGTTGTACATAAAACACGGATGTTTAGTCTTTCTTTAGAATGTTTGGATTTTATATTATGAAGTGAGAGACATAAGGTCACATCTATGTGATAATAATATGAAAATGTTTAGTACAAAATAAGTTAAATGAACTCTAACCATGGAAAACCGAGTCAAGGAATAAAAAGGTACCTGTGGTTCATGTTCTAGTGGCTTGAATGCTATGCAACAGGCAGAAACGACATTTCTGGGAAGTAACATTTTGGGGGAACCTATATTTTGGTAAATCCTGGAAAACCAGACTAACTATATTTTACTATTATAATCTAGTTAATTTAGAACATGAGCTGGATGTTTCAATTCATACCAAATTAGCATTCAGACTATGAGACAGTATATGTGAGGTGCTTAGAATAGCACCTGACATACAGTAAATGAGCAACTCATTATTTTAATACTGCCAGCAATGCTCGTCAAAGATAAGAATATTGAAAGTGACGCTGCATGGAGTCTGTCGTCTGAAAAGTATGTTTGATTGTTTTATTGAAGAGAAAGCAATAGCATTTCTCACTCAGATTTGTTTCCTGTTTGCTTCTGAGCCTGTTATTAGAGCATTCCTGCAACCTATGACCACAAACATGGTCACGATGAATATGCCAAATGTTGGGAAATTCACTTAACCCCCCTCCCTGTTAGGCCTGCTATGCTGAGATACTTGCTGATCTATGTGCTTTATGTGAGCACTTGGACTTTTTAAACTCAGCCTAAGCACCGCTTGTAGACTGTGCTCAAACATTTAAATTAAATAACTCTTTCTTCCACAAGGCAATTTGGCAGAAACTTAAGCCTTTGCAAACTCTTGGAACTAGCATTTCTCCTTCTTAGAACCAGGAATTTTCAAACATTTATCTGTAAGGAAATTATTGTAACAACAGCAAATATTTGAAAGAATCTAAATGTCCTCTGATAAAGCAATAGGTAAATAAAGTATGGCCAAACATGGATGGATCAGTTACCGGCAGTGTTGCATAGCACTGTGCCGTGATGCACACACAGACTCTTAGTCTATTAAGCAGCACTGCTGGATCAAACACTCAAAAAATCAGTGAGCCTATTTTTTTGTAAAAATGAGACACCGTCATTGATAGAAAAATACTTGAAGGAGATACACTAAGATGTTGGTAGTATTTGTATCTGAATGGTGGTGTTAGAAGTAATTACCTTTTTTCTTTATATTTTCCATTTGTTAATAAATATCTCTTGTTTTACTTGAAAACATAAGGTGATTTTTTTCAACTGAAATATAACAGTGATATAGGAGCAGATGTACTCCTGACAACATTAAACATAGTTTAGCATTATCATGCGTACTAATGAAGACTCAAAACCGAGAGAAACAAAGTGCATATTAAAATTAATGTAAATATACAACTGATGTTTTCTAAGACTCAGTCAAATATTTGAAATAACTTTTACTCGGGTCAGGAATGAAAAGAATACTTGTAATAGTTACAAAGATGACAGGTGCGTTTATAGGTCTTGCACAGTCATCATCATCATCATCAATTAACATGCACTGAGTCACTTCTCTAGGGAGCAAAACCTATTTCTTAGAACACATCTGGAAGTAAAATTTTTTTTTCAGAATTCGAGAACTACTTACGAAATTCTGATTCTGAACATTACACAGTATCTAGCCTTCTGAAAAAGTTAATGTGGTTTCCAGAACTGTTCAGCATATTTAAGTAGTGTCAACAGAAAGCGGCTGGATTATAAAACATAATCGCTAAAAAGCTGCACTGGGAATAGCATCACTTAAACGATCTATTGCCATCAGAAAACTGCTGCAAGAGCCCCTACAGCTGATGAGCCTCATATCCCCAGACAGCACCGCCCTCAAAATAGAATACCAGACCAGGTACAAAGCGACATCGAAGACATGGCAATTGAGATCCAAGGTATGCGTGTGCCAGAGAAGCAAGAAAAAAACCGACCAAATTTAAGAGAAGCATTAAATTTAGAAAAAGCTTCAATATTATTCATTCAAAAACATTTTACTCTGAAAATATTCGGAGGCATAGAAGTTAGCTTTGTGACCTTTGAAAGGTCGTTCTTTTTCTAAATGGTCTAAATAAACAATAACCATTTTTCGGTTTAAATTATTTGAAGACTTAATTAAATAGCCCTAGTTGAATAAGTGGTTACTTCTTTCCAAAAAAATAATTTTTTGGCTGTATTTAAAGAAAATAAACTTCTGAATATTCTACAGCAGCTATGCAATGGGCCACATTTGTTAAGAATACAAGATCCAGATTAAAACTGCTTGGGTTCAAATCTCAATTCTGCTAGTCACTAACCTTGTGGTCCTGGTTAAGTTGCTTAATCTCCCCAGGTTCTTTATCTGTTAAAGATGTGTAATTATCAATTATATCACCTGCACATACATGTGCTTTGAGGATTAAGTCGATTTGTGCATACGAAAGTACTTATAAAGATGCCTTGTACATAACTGCCCAATAAATGTTTATTATATTTAGGCTATGATAAGTAGTCATGGCAACAAAATAAAATCTGTTTTTAGTCACCATTTTGAATGGTTTTTTCTGGGAGGTCTTAAAGCCTTGGTATCAGTTAACATGAAGCCTCTGGTGAAGCATCATTGCGCTCTCTCCTAGCCTTCTTTCATTTTGTCCTTTCTCCTTAATGTCAATAAAACCAAAGTCATGGTTTTCAAACGCACACGTAACTAAGCATGGAGAGAAAGGACTCTGTTGGATGTTGGAGTGAAGATTCAAAATGAACCCCATTCACTGTCGTTCTGGACGGTAAGTGCTGTGACAAAACACAACAGGAATCAAAGGATGTGCCCAATTTGGGATCACAAAAGCCAAATGTAAAAACACACGATAGTGGGGACCGAGGTGTAAAGTGCAGACACACTTGGATGTTCCAACCATGCTCTCCTACAGGTAAGTCTACTTTCATGGATGTGGAAGTTAGACTTCTAACAGAAGCAGAAAATCAAAGAGTAAGGTACAGGGCGGGGAGTGGAAGGAGCTCAAATTCACTCCCAAACTTACGATAATAAAAAGGAAATCCCACGTTACCTCTCAAGACATCTTTATCTACGTATACTGAATTAATCCTGTCTTCGTGGAGTAGAAAGTGTGCAGAATGCCCAGGACTAAGGCCTAAAAATCTCCAGTGTTTGGGAACACAATAAGGAACGAGTGACTGACAAGGAAAATAAATGAAACAGTCAAATGAGCAGGAGGGTCCGATAATAGGGTGTCACAGAAGCAGAGAGGAGAACATGTTTCCAACACAAAATAGTTTACTGATTATTGAATGCCAACAAAAAAGAAGTGTACTGAGAGAGAGTGTCCTTTGGGTTGAGTCCTGGAACAGACACTAGTGATAGCATGCCAGAGGAGTGATGAGGTCATGGAAGAGTGACAGAAGAAGGGAATAGGAAGCCAGAGGGCAGGTGTCATAGATGGACCATTCGACAGTTAATTAAGAGAAGCTGGGGTGTAAGGAGATCAGGACCGTCCTTAGCAGAGTGTATAGGATAGGGAAGGGTTTTCTCTGAAGAGAGACTCTTGTACACTTCTGAAACCTGTTAGATCTATAAGGGAAGGAAGATTAGAGAATAATTGGATCCCCACAGCCCCTCAATAGAGAAGGCAGATACACAGCCTACTGGAGAGAAATGGTCAAGGACAGCCCTGACCTGGCTTCCCTGAGCTGGGACTTGCTGCATGAGAAAGAGATTTCCAGCTTTCATGACATGCACGCCAAGGTCTCATCATGTAGGTTATACTATTAGAGCTTCCCAAGAACAAAAGTCCAGGAGTATAACCAGAGGTGTGGGTGGGGAAGTGTGTGTGGATTCAGCCTGCTACGTCCAGTGCAGTGCAGTGCTCCCTAATCCATAGTACTTCACATGAGAACGTTTTTCATGTGTTATTGAGTTTTTTAACCTCTTAATAATAATAGCTCCATTTATTTAAACCCTATCATGTCCCAGGTACTATAATCAAAAGTTGAAAAATACTAATTTGAATCCTCATCACAATTTTATGTTATGAAAAAGAGTGTAAGATCCTAGTCAGAGGCAATTTGCTACCTATACTCTTAGTTTTTTAGTACAAAATATTAAAAAGGAAAGATCTCAGAATTTAAAATCATCTAAATCAAGTCATAAAGTGCACAGATAATATAACAGTTGCAGGCAAATGCTGGCAATTGGTTCATTCATTGTGATGTTTATTGAATGCCTGCTGTGCCAGAGTGTGTGTGAGGCAGTGAGGATGGATTGAACAGTAAACAAAGGAATTCCCTGCTCCATGACTGACACTTTAAGAATATTGCATGCTCTTGAGGAAATGGCACAAAACGTTTTTTATTGATTGATAAATAGATACTGATATCAGATTTGACAAAGTTCTTCCCAAAAGCTGATTTAAATTAATAAGGTATTCACTAAGAATATATATATGTATAAAACATCCAAATTAAAATTAGATAATGCAATGTACTCATACCTTATAATTTCAATACAGTGAAAACAAAATCAAGACTCTAGAACATGGGACACTAAATGTTAACCATTTATTGTTACCAAAGAAAGAATATATTAAAGAGAAAGAAATTAAGATGAAACTCTCAGGTGGGGGGGAAAGAATTAACCAGGTAGATTGTTTAAATTATCAAAAAGCAGATCACAAATGAATTCAGTACAAAAAAATTTAAAAATCCACCACCACTGCCATTACTTTCCTACACACACACACACACACACACACACACACACACACACACACGTCAATTTAAAGTACGTAAACTCCTGAGTACCCCTGGGCTTCTGGTAAAAATATTGGCTGCTGGTTAGGAAAGTAAAGGGGGTGAGGCTACCTGTGAGCGTTAGCCTGGTGACAGCTGAAGGCTCGAATGGCAAGGTCAGATAGTGTTGGTTGAAACCTCAGCTTTATGACCTCCCTGATATTTGACTTTGTGCAAGTTTCCATGACCATCTAATACGGGAGTAATGAAAATGTCTATCCTGTAGTGTAAGGATGGAATGTGTTAAATTAAAAAAAAAAGTTTGGAAAAGTGCCTAGCATATAATAAGCACTCAATTAAGCTATTGTTAATATAATTTCCACTGTTTTGTTTAACTTTATGTCAAATTGCTGAGTTTTTTTTCAATGCTATTCAAACATTTTTATCATTTTGAAAGACTGACATTTTCCAGATTGCATAAATTGTGCTCTCCTTTATCATTCTGAAAGATTGACATTTTCCAGATTGCATAAATTGTGTTCTCAGACACACACTGGCACACCACACATACACATACACACAGTCACACTCACATTTCGGGTCATCACATTAATTCCATATGATATCTAAGAAGCAAGTGAACTCCAGTGAGTACCATAACTCTTTCTCCCTGTGAGTATTTTTCTAAATAATTTATTACCATTTAGGAAAGAGTTCCCACATGATATATCATTACAACTGCTGATTGGAAAACAATTGTTACATTTAAGTATGAATATGTAACTTGTGGCAATAACTATGAGGGGGTGACCTAGTTCTATGAATAAGTACCCCATTATTTTGTTTCTGTTTACAAAAAGTATCAGAAAAGTCAGGGGCCATTAAGTAAAATGTAAAAAATAAGACATAAGCTGCACGCAGTAAAAATTTAATGTGCTATTCCCTGTTTGTTACATAATATTTGTTAAAATGATTCCATCAGTTCAAGACTACCTGTGTATTTCCTGTTTTACTTTCTGCCTTCTTGCTGTTCCAGAGAAATCAGGCACAAGTTACTGGAAATGCTACTTTTAAAGTTTATTAAAGAGATTTGATGGGAAACAAAATAGTTTCTTTAATTTCCTACACTCAGGTTTGCGCTTTGGAATAATTCCTGATTAGGGACAAATATTCCACTGGCAATGCTCCTGTGTGCCACATGTCAGGAGGGAAAGAGGACCTGGGGCTAGGGTAAGAATTTGCTTTCCATTCATAGCCAATGGCTAGTTGAGTGAGCACGCTTCACCTAGATTATTTATTTCACGTCATTTCCTTGTCTATTAAATGAGGGGTGCTTGACCAACTGATTTCCAAGTCATCTTTAGCATAATCAATAATTTTAAGAAATAAAAAAAAACTATGTGTTTTCAGAAACTCTAAAACATGAAAGCTTATTAAGTTTATAATAATAATAATATGTTGTGAGTTTAACAAAGTATTTCTTATTCAAATCTTGTAATAACAAATCTTCAACTAATATTCACTATCTGGACTTTCGTGGCCTTCCAGAATAGCACCAGGATGTAATTAATAATGAATAGTATGTTAAGATATAATAATGATACATTTGTCCCCTTGGATTGAGCAAGAATAACTCAAGACCTCTTTGTTATGACAAAAGAACCCGTGGAGAACATGTAAATCTAACCCTGAAAATGAGCAGGGGGTGTTCCTTACCTTCAACAAACACCCAGACAACCAGTGTTGCCTGTGAGCGCCCAGCCCTGTATCTCTGCCTGTAACTTACCCAGATTGCTTGTAAGTACGTGCATCGCTTTAAGACATGACTTAGATTCTTTTAAAAATGTAAACTCTCCCAGGAAAGACGAGCTATTCTTCAATTACTCTTTTAGAATTGGGCATAAGTGATTTCTAAGATTCTTGAATCTTCAGGAGTGGGAGAGAATGCACAAAACTGGGAACCGTGAGGACAGACCATGGCCTGTGTCTCCACTCCACTTTGCTGTGAGCCAGTTCACTAAGAAACAGTGCACAGCTCAGTGGTGTGCCGTGTGTTTACTGTGGAAAATTCAGGGGAGAAACAAACCAGCCAACAAGTCAGAGTGAGCAAATCACGTCTATCCTGCCTCTCATGAAATAATAGAATTAAAACAAAAAAGTAAAAAAAAATCAGGAAAGAGTGTAAGAAGGTCTCTACATCGGTTCATGCTGCTATAACAAAAAGTACCGCAGACTGGGTGGCTTAAACAACACACATTTGTTTCTGAACGTTCTGCAGGCTGAGAAGGCCGGACAGCTCGCAGATCTGCTGCGTGCTGAACCTGCTTCCTGGGTGAGACATGCCGTCTGCTCGTTGTGTCCCACGTGGCAGGGGGGAGCAGGAAGTCTGCTCTCCTGCTCTTCTTATGAGGACACCAAGCCCACCGTGGGTCTCCAGCCTCATAACATCCTCACCCAAAGGCCCTGTTTCCAATGTCATCACAGGGGGGACTGTGGCGCCCATGTACGAATTGTGGAGGGACATAAGTATTCAACCCCCAGCAGGAGGGCTGCAGAATTCCTAAGAGAAAGAAAGCATATTCAGCCAACAAAGGAAGAATATGGGGAAAACAGCCTAGAAGACATCCGAAGGTCAATTAGGAAAAAATGCCATTGACTAGACATGGATTTTGAGGAGCTCAGAGTTAAGTCTCCACAGATAAAAACTGCTCTGAGGTAGTTGTTGGGGTGATTAATACAGTAATGACAATGGAAGCACCTGGACCCAGTTGACCCTTACGTCTTCTTCCCCCTTAGGGAGCAATGGTCAGGAAGAGCATTTGCCCCTGAGAAAGCAGGAAGTGAGATTTCCTGAGCGAGAGAATGAGGAGCACGCCCAGGGAGCTGCCAGCATCAGAGAAAGAACTAATCCATTCTAGCAACCCTTCAAATACCGCCTCACTTGCAGTTGCTGCCCATGACTGACTCCTATAAGCAGAACAGTCAAATGGACCAGCATTTTCAAAGGAAAAGACAGATCCACAAGCGTTTGAGCAAACCCTGTGCCAGGAGTAAAATACACCAAACTCAACTGAAAGAAGCACTAACATTAACAGCAACCTGATCAATAAAAATAACAAGTAACACTAATTTTGACAAGGATATTAGAGATTACATGGACCTCACAAATAAATACCTGGTGATCTCAGAATTATTTAAATACAATTGTCAAAAAATTCATGGGTGATCTAAAAAGTAAAATGCACTCTATTGAAAGCGGATTAGTTGAACTATTTTTTAAAAGATTCTCCCGGTAAACTAGTCAAAAGATCCAAATATGGAAAGGGTTTGAGAGTTACAAGCACAAAGGATACTCCAAAATCTTAGAAATGGCCATGAGAGAAGTGCCAATGGAAAATAATTACAGAAATCGATTTTTAAAACCTGAAAACAACTCAAGTCTCCATATTTATGACGGCCATTAGGTGCAAAGAATGAGAAATAAAAAATAGTGAGAGAATCCTGATTTAGTCCATGTTTTACACTAAAAATAAAAGATGAGGGGCCTTAGAAATCAGTGTATTAGTGTGTGTGTGTGAGAGAGAGAGAGAGTGTGTGTGTCTGTGTGTGTGTGTGTGTGTGTGTGTGATATTGAGCACCAACTCAGGAGAAGTCTCAAAAGGAACAAGAAACTATTAATCGTGGCACTTCTGGGAAAATTAGTAGATTAAAAAAAGATGAAAAGAGTGAAGGTCTTCATATAACTTTATATGTATTGCTTGAATCTTTTAAAATTAAGATGCCTCTGTGTATTATTTGAGTTAATTGGAAACTAATTTAAGAAAATTAATTAATACTATTTTTAATTGGTGAATATTCTTTTAAATAGGAATTTTAAATTAACAATATTTAAATAATAGTATTTTACTTAATAGTAAAAGTAAGATAATTTAAATTTTAATAACTAGAAATATAACATAATATAAAATATTCAATTCATATCAAATATATAAAATGTGACAACTAAAACAGCTTTCATAATTAGAGGAAATTTGGAATAACAGGTCTTGTTAAAGAGTAAATGCTTATAATGCTGTACCAAATATTGAGCTTTTAGAAAGTCATACTAACAAGAAAAAGAAATTCAATAGCCAAAGTCTCAACAATATGTTGGACACGGGGCGTGCACATATTGAAGGAGATGACATGAATTAAAGGTCCCCCACAAGTTAAAAATAAATAAAAAGACTGGAATCAATTTCTCCAACAAAAATAGCCTTATAACAAGGAGACCTGGTTCGCTTAGGAAGAAGTAACACAGAGGGTTTAAATATCTTTCAGAGAAAGACATAAAGATCATCCAGGCTTTGCTTTGAAATGAAGGTATATATTAGCTAGCACCAGATTAACTTGCAATAAAATACAGGAGCATAACCTTGCTTCTTAAAATTAAATTTTAAAAAAGGACCCTTGGCTGGGCAGTGTGGCTCACTCCTGTAATCCCAGCACTTTGGAAAGCCAAGACGGAAGGATCACGTGAGCCCAGAAGCTAGAGACAATCCTGGGCAACATGGAAAGATCCGCTCTTTACCAAAATATACAGAAATTCGCCATGCATGGTGGTGCACGCCTGTGGTTTCAGCTATTTAGGAGACTGAAGTGGGAGGGTAAAAAAAATAAAGCACCCAGACCATTAGCACCTGGACACAGGCACTCAGCAACACTTCCTGAGTGAATGAGGAATGGGCTTTAATAAGCCCCTCGCATGCCCGCATTGGATTGGCATGCTGATGGGCACTGCATGGGCAAAATGCCCTCTAAATTGAGTAGCACGTTGCTTTCACAGCCATGTCCACCACAAAACAGCTATAAAGGTCCTAAGCAAATAATTTCCTGATTTTATAACATTAATATTTGTCTTGCTTCCTTTTCCAGTTCAATTTTCCAGTTCAAATGAGACGGTCAAATGAAGCATATGCTAATGCTTTAGGTAGAAGGATTATTGCATGATGATATAAATCATTCTAAGACAATGTCATCATTGCTACACAATACTCTCCTTTTCAGTATTTCAACAACGAAACAGATTTTTACATGAGTTTGCTCTGCAGACAGTGAGTAAGGCAGAGAGCACTGGACTCTCCAAACATTATATCTGTGCCTTGAAAAGTCACATGAGTGATGAGACCTCCTAACTAATAAGTTGGATCAGGTGACATGGTGTGTGTGCATATACAACATGCAGGCTCAATCTTTAACCACCCAGATTAGCCTGTAACATTGGGGAAAAAAGACAGAAAATGAGGGCAGGGAAATTAGCCAAGAGCAAGGGACACACTGTGATGGCCACAGAGAAAGTGAGGAGGTTAGAGACAGGTACGAGGCTGCCATTCACACCCAACAGAAGATTTGAATCTGAGCTTCTGACTACTCATTCCTCTGTTCACTCCCTGTATACATCCGGTGAGGAAACTAATTAGTTCTTTCTTTACAAGATTAGAAACCGCTATTCAAAAGAAAAGGGAGTACTGATCACTCACTAAGCAATCTGATAACTTTTTAAATTCCAACGTAAATAGAGAAACCCTAAGTCATTCTTTCACAGTCGTGAAGAGGCTTCACATTTCTTATGGACAATATGTCTTTGGTTACAAAAAAATAGTTTGAAAAATAAAGTAGATAAACTTTTTACTGAAGTGAAATTGAAACACTAAACAAAACGCTTACATTGTATGAAATTAAACATATTTTGAATGGAAATATATTAAAGGTCAAATTAGCAAATCTAAAAAATGTGAAAACATACATTCACTAAGTTTCGGTGAGTCTTACAACATGCATAGATACTGACTTACAGAGGTGTCTATAAAGTGATGAGCAACTCTGCAAGCCCCACGTAAAAATTAATGAGAATATAACCCTATGTATTAATCAACCCTCTATACACTTCACATGTATTAACGTATTCATTCCTCACAGCAACCCAATGAAGTGGCTGCTATGATTATGACCATTTCAAAATTTTAAAAATGAGGCACATAAAAGTTAAAAACCAGAAGTGTCCAAAAACCAGCTCCGAAGATGTAGATTCCGGATCCTAACCAGAAAAGCAGAGTTACTGACCACTGCATGATAGTTTGCTCCATGCCTCATACAAATGTGCAGCCCTAGTCACATATGCAGTTTATAGTATTAGCCATCAAGAAGAACGTTTACTGGAGTGGAAAGGGTTAAGACTGTGGGAGAATTAGATGATCAAAGAGTGATTCTGAAGACTCAGGGTGGCTGTATCCGATATAAATAAGATTATTATCCTTTGTAGAATTCAACAGAGGCTGAGGGTGCACTGAGATTAGGGTCCAAGCATTGACCTGATAACATTGAAGATGAGTTGATATTTAAAAAAATTATCCTAAATTCAGACAGTTGTAAAGGATTTAATTTCCAGCCCATTTTAATATTGAAAAATTTAAATAATTGATTAAATTATTAGCTTCAGTATATCCAGTGATATTTACATACTATATAAAATTAAGCCTTTATAAATAACTTTTTCAATAGCCAGAAATTTTACATTGCTTTTTTCTCTCTGAATCTATTTTCATCCTCACAGAATTACTTTTACGTAATATATTTGTGCTTAAAAGTCTTTTACTAATAACCCAATCATATTTTCAGGCAACATTCTCAACACAAATTGCAATTTATTAATCTTATTTCATGTAACCATAAGTTACATAAGTATTTCATGTGACCATAAGTCACGTAAATATTTAAAAATTTCTTCAGAATCGTATTATTATGGTTAATATTAGAACCCAATTTTAAAAACACATAAAATGTTTTTTTTTAATTTTAAGTAATGAATAAACCTAAAGTCAGTTATTATTGGAAATGAATCTCTTAATGAGATGGATGGAGCTAGCTTATTTATCTTTTCCAGTGGGTCATATTTCCATGGACGTTACTGCTACAGTGAGATCGGATTTAACATCCATTTTATTCCTACTTTTCACTGCTGTGGATGTAATTTCTGAAAACCTTGTTCCCGTAAACAAGTAGATGGAAATGGATGGAGTGTGGTTATAGTGACATCACTGAATTATTTTAAATTCTTTTGCATTATATGTGGAAAATTCCATAGTCATTTACATTAACAACAATCACAGGTAATTATCCAGCAGCTTCTCCTCCGGAGCTCACAAAAGCATTGTCACGAAAGCGTCGGAGCCATGAATTCTCTCAACAGCAATATTCCAAGTCCTTCCTTTATGGCTAATCCAGGGTTTTATAACCTTGGGTCGGGCTCACAGAAAGATTCATACCTGGGAAGACGTGCTTTCCAACTGGGAATGGGGAGGCAGGAAAGGAAAGGCCAGCTCTTTCATGTTAGGCATGTTCTCAGGGAGATTTTAGGAAAACCTACAATGAACTTAGGATCTGAAAATGATCTCTCCTATACCAAGTGTTCACCTGTTGAAAAGCCTTTGTTTGCCCCCAGGATGTGCACTCCCATGTGAGTTCAGGTCTGTGTGGGGAGGACACATCCCCAGTTGGCCTCAGCATCCCCTCTGTGAAGGTGGAGGTAGCGATCCCGCAGCCTCGTGACGAGAATGACAGTGTCTGCTGCATGGTGCTTGACGCCAATCTGACATTTGGTGGCTGAGCATCTTCCCTCATGCTTGGACCTGCAGCTCTGGCTCCCTGAGTCCTCTTCCCGGTGTCACCTCGAGGCCTCTCTCCTGTCACTCTGCTCTAAGGTTAAGAAGTCCTCTTGCCGCCTTCCTGCACTCCCAGTCCTAAGTTGCCCCATCACTGCTTAGCGCAGTGTCCTGTGTTCTTTCCATCATAGCTCCTGACCCTACATGATTGTCTCGTCCTGTTCTGTCCTGTTTGCTTGCCTCCTTTTATGACGTGTGGCCGACCCCTGGAAGGCTGGCTCTGTAGAGCAGGATGCCATCTGCCCAGAGCCTTGAACGTCCATCAGAGGAGAGCTGCTGTAAACGATTGTTTGATGAACAGTAAAGGAGTGAGTGAGTGCATTCGTTTGCTATGACTGCCGTAGCAAGGCACCACAGACTGGGTGGTGCAAACCACAGACGTGTGTTTCCTCACAGCGCTGGCAGCTGGAAGTCCGTGATGAAGGTGTTGGCAGGGCCAGCTTCGTCCGAGGGCTGTCTCCTCGATGTGCGGGTCACGGCCTTCCCTCCGTGTCCTCCATCGGTCTGTGTTCATGTGCCTTCCTCTCCTCTCCTTCTAGAAGCCCCGTGCACAAATGTTAGTAGCAACCATATGTGTAATGGCCAGAGACTGGACGCAGTCCGATGCCCATCTGCTGGGGAGTGGACAAATGTATGGTGGGACACCTGCGTAAGAAATGAACTCAGCAGTGAGAAAGAACGGCTGACATGCAAAACGACACGGATGAACCTGGAAGCAGGATGGTAAGTGACAGAAGCCAGAAACAAAAGACACTGCAGAAGTGGGTCCATATATGTGACACTGCAGGAAAGGCAAGATTTTAGGGACAGAAAGTAGATCAGTGGTTGCCAGGGGCTGAGGCTAGAGGAGGGGGATCAACTTCAGAGGAGCTCTAGAGGGTTTGATGGGGGTGGAAAACTGCTATGATTCATTGTGCTTATGGTTACTGGACTGTATATATTTGTCAAAACCCATCAGCAGTACACTTAAAATGGGTAAATTATAGATAAATCTAACTCAATAAAATTGATTTCACAAAAATCAGAGCATATCAAAGATTCCTTAGAATCTATGTTTTCATATGATAGCCTACCATAGAATTTTTGCAAATATATTTTTCACATATATTTTGAAGAAAAGTGCACGTGCACACACACACACATTTATAGGTAAAAGAAAGCAAATAGAAATGTAGGTTTTATTTGCAAAGTTCTTGAGAATGCTAGGGTAGTGCAGAGCCTTGGAAGAGCGAACCTCAGCTCTCCCCACAGCTGCTGAGACGGTGCCTCGCATGATTCCTCATTCGACTCCCCCAGACCCCAAAGCCTCCCTGAGCAGTCAGTAAGGACGCTGGAAGGATTCCCCAAGCCATCATTATTTACCTCCATTGACTGAAGCATATTTAAAAATTTGTATACACTTTCCACTCCATATCATTTAATAATATCATATTGAACTGTTTCCTCAAGCAATAAAAAATAAATCCTTTAATGCTGTAGACAAAGTATAATAGCGCTCAATAGAAAGAAAAGAAATTTGAAGGGCTTAGATTTCTTACTCTCCAATTAGAAAAGTAAGAATTTTTGTGGGGCAGCGGGGGGGAGTTTGCCTATAAGGGCTTATTCCATAGAGGACAGATGGAAAGGATATTTGTGTTTAATTTAAACATTCTGCAAAAGTTCACACTTCCAGCACTATGGCAATACCCCCCAGGTTTCTGGCAAGTGACAAGAACACTTTATCTGAATCCTTAGCAGGAGCTGAGACATAGGGATTTTGAGTCCATCTGGAGCTCGAGGAATCTCTTTGAAATGAGGCAAACCAGGCAAGGCTCTGAGGAGACTTCCGCGCACTCCCCCAACCAACATGCAGCCCTGATTCCCAAGTTTCATGTTCTGATTCATTAGCGATCCCGGGTTTGGATAACCACTGACTGCTCTTTCTTTGGGGGCTGATTTGGTTTAACGATTCCTGACATTTCATCCAGCACACTGAGCTTTTTTACAGCAATAAAAAATAGCCTCTCTGCCTGACACCAAGCAGGTTTATCCGATGCTATCAACTAGAGGAACAGTTATGGCTCTCCTCTGTGCTAACTCACGGCACAATAGGCAGAACATCAAGAATAATTACCTCAAATGGCCATGGAGACAGATGCGCAGGTGAATGCCCATTTCAAGCCTGACACTCTCTTGTGTGTTGTGCTGCTTCCAGCAGCAAAGGGGTTCTCACAACTTTCTGCTCCTCCTTTGAGTGTGGGAAGCTGCCAGGAAGGCTGCCTTTGAAGAGCTGTGATCTGAGGGTCCTACCAAACCTGGGGCTTTGAGGACTCCCCAGGAAGCAGCCCCTTCAGTGCCTGTGCGGAGGCAGTCATCAGGATAGTCGTATCCAGAGGATACCTGGTGACAACCCGGGTTTGGGGCCAGCAAGGACTTGACATCAGCAGTAAGGACTGTGGTTAATGGCACAAGCAGCTGCCCAAGGGAGGCTGAGGGAGAGCAAGGATTAATGACCTCGGAGACTCTCTTTCCAGTCTTTTCCTGAAATGCCAAACCATGGAGCCAGTTATCAATCAAGAACGTGAAATATATCAGTGGTTGGGTTTGGTTTGCTCCAGTGACAGCCAGCTTCACTTTTGAATACTCTGAAAACAATTTTTACTGTGCAATGCTGGAAAAAGCCAACAAGTAATAAAACTGTCGTAGTACTCACCAAGAGCTCATAAATACAAAAGTCAACCTTGCAGCTGCAAGGAAAAGCCATTCCTAAGCTTGAAAAATTGTCAGTGCTCAATCATTGCATCTGATATCCATTTTCATTTTGGGCTGTGATTTGGGGCGACTCTTATCTTCAGCACTCCAGAGGCGGGAGCCTCCTCTTTCACTGGGCGGTCTAGAGTTTAGGGTGGAGGTGCTGCCATCAGGGGGAGTTAACAGTCCTTTGAGTTCTTTTTAATTTTCCCAACTGTGCTACAGTTACACACCAATAAGTTCATCTTTGCATTTAGTTCAAAAAACTATGCTGAAATGTGCGGATTCTGCATTTTTGGTGATGCAATTTCAAAGGTAAGAGAAACACATTTAATGACAGCCATAGGCCTTGGGGTCTGCCCCGGAGTCCCGTGCTCCTCCTCCTGAAGCAGTTCTCATTATGCCACGTCACCCCGAAAACCTTCTTTCTGTCTGTTCGATTACTGTCTGCCTTCTCTGCCCTTAGGGAAAAATCATCACACAAAGCCTGATGAGAGAAATGAGAACGTTACTGAGGAGCACTGTGCTGAGTGAACACTTTTCAGCAGTTTCCTGTAACTTTCGTGGGATTCAGCTGGAGCAAATGTATGACCAGATTCTTCAAAGGGGGACCAGGAAGCTGCCTGCCGGGTTCTTAGGCGGGTTCACTATGAACAGTGAAGCACAACGTTGCTTCTAATCAAGGGAAAGTTTCCAGGTTCTCAGAAGGTTCCCATTTCCTGAGAAGTGCCAGGTCACACATTTTGGTGTTGGAACTAAAATTTACTGGATTTGGAAGTGAGCTATCAGCACATATTCCTCAGAAAGGTGTTTCTCAGTAGTGAGAGGTCGCTTGTTAAACGAGTTGTCTTTTTCCACATTCGATTTTCTCGCATCTGGACTGTGTGGGTGGTGGAGAGGCACACACAGCCCCCTGCGGGTGTGTTCTTCTGTGAATCTAATACAGGTCATCTCGTGTTTCCCAGGGAGCACCTCCCTTTGTTGAGACTCCATATGCAGTTATTTTTAGACGATCTCCCTCTACTGAACCCCTCTGGATACAGTAGGCAATTTATGTACAAACATGACGATTTGTTTTTCAATTTTTAATTATTTTTTAACTTTAGGTTTAGGGGTACATGTGTATGTTTGTTATATAGGTAAGCTTTTGTCTTAGGGGTTTGTTGTACCCAGGTACTTATTTTATCACCCAGTTACTAAGCTTAGTACCCAATAGCTATTTTTTCTGATTCTCTCCCTCCTCCCAGCCTCCACCCTCAAGCAGGCCCCAGAGAGCAGACATCCTATATGTTCTCATCATTTAGCTCCCACTTGTAAGTGAGAACATGCAATATTTGGTTTTCCGTTCCTGCATTCCTTTGCTAAGGAGGCTCCAGCTCCATCCATGTTGCTGGAAAGGACATAATCTCATTCTTCTTTTGGCTGCATGGTACTTCCTGGTATGTGTATACCACATTTTCTTTATCTGGTCTGTCACTGATGGGCATAAAGCTTGATTCCCTCTCTTTGGCTATTTCGAATAGTGCTGCAATGAACATAAGCATGCATGTGTCTTTATGGTAGAATGATTTACATTCCTTTGGAATTGCTGGGTCATATGGTAGTTCTTTTTGGCTCTGTGAGGAATCACTATGCTGCTTTCCACAATGACTGAACTAATTTACACTCCCACCAACAGTGTATAAGCATTCCTTTTTCTCTACAACCTTGTTGGACCTGTTATTTTTTTTTTAACTTTTTTTTTTTTTTTTTTTTTTTTTGAGACAGCGTCTCACTCCGTCACCAGGCACCAGGCTGGCGTGCAGTGGCACGACCTCGGCTCACTGCAACCTCCGTCTCCCAGGTTCAAGCAATTCTCCTGCCTCAGCCTCCCAAGTAGCTGGGACTACAGGCACGCACCACCACGCCCAGCTAATTTTTTTGTATTTTTAGTAGAGATGGGATTTCACCATGTTGGCCAGGATGGTCTCGATCTCTTGACCTCATGATCCATCCGCCTTGGCCTCCCAAAGTGCTGAGATTACAGGCGTGAGCCACCGTGCCCGGCCCATTCTAACTGGTGTGAGATGGTATCTCATTGTGGTTTTGATGAGCATTTCTCTAATGATCAGCAATGTTGAGCTTTTTTTCATATGCTTGCTGGCTGCATGTAAGCTGCACGTCTTTTCATGTTAGGATTTGTTAGTGTGGTTCAGCAAACATGTCCAAAATGGTTAAGAACGGACAAACCACTCTGAAGAAAGACAAAGAACTACACCATTAGTGGTTACCTGGTAACATACAAGATCCTCAGACCTGGAGGTTCTTCCTCTAGAGACTGACTGCTGACATAGCAGGAAACCCTAACGTTGGTCTGTCCTGATGCACCAACCTGCTGCTTTTCAGGGAATGGTCCCACAGGTGAATGCTCTGTCCTGGCAAATGAAAACTCAACAACAAAATGTGTTTCTCTAATAGAAATAGTAATGTTGTCTGTGTAGACCGTCCATGGAAATACTGGTTTATACACTCACCATTGATAATCGCATTAGAAAATAAGTAAAATATAGCTATGTGGTGTATCAAAAATATATCCCTTTTTGACAGTTGCTACATGAAAAATAATTTACTCAACTACTTTTTAGTGGCTGATTTGATCAGTTGTTAAAGCCAAAATAATCTGGAGTCATCCTTGAACTTTGTCAGAACTAATCAATGTAAAACCCAATCAATACCACCTTCGGACTGTGTCTTAGACTGGCCAATTCTCACAGCCTCTGTCAGTTGTACTTAGTCCTCTTATGACTCCAGCCTTTTACTACTCTCCCTGTTTCTGTCTTTTTCATGTCAGTTCATTCTCTACACAGCAGCCAGGAAGCTCTTTGTGAAACATAAGCCATATCAGGCCACTCCTCCCCGCAGGCGCTACAAGGGGTTCCGACGGCCTGTAACAAGGTCTGGCAAAAACTTTTTCTGAACGTGGCCATGTAATAAATCGCGTTGGCCTTACGGGCCATGAGATTGCTGTTGTAACTACACAGATTTGCCACTGGAGCATGGAAGCAGCCACAGACAGTGCATATGTGAATGGGTGTGGCTTTGTGCTAATAAAATCTTTATTTACAGACCCCATGCAGGCCGCTTGTGGGCCAAATTATTTGGTGACTCCTAGAATAGAATATCATACATAATCTTGCTTCTGGCTCCCTGTGCTAAAATTCTCCCACTTAGTAACCTTGCTTTAATCATAATGCTCTCCTTGCTGTTCTGGAAGGATGCCCAGAACAATCTCACCTTGATTCCTCTGCATTTGCTGTATGTTGTCTTAAAATGATTGATTTAGATACATGCAGCTGTGTAATCAATCAGACTGAAACCTGGTAGCTTAAAAAAATAAAGACAAATATTATCTCTCACCATCCTCTGCATGGACTGGGCTCAGCTGGACGGTTCTTCTTTCACATGTGGTGTCAGTTAGGGATGCAGTCACTTATGGGCTCAACTGAGCAGAAACACAACAGATGGCTCATTCACCTGCAGGCAGCTGCTACCAGCTGGGATCTGTATGCTCAGCTGGATGTAGGTCCTCCTCCATGTAGCCTGTTTATGTGGCTTGAGCTTCTTATAACATGGTGGCTGCATTACAAGAGGGGGATGTTCCAGGAGCATACAAGTGGAAGCTACAGATCTCCTAAGTTCCTACCTTGGAACTTACAGAGCATTCATTATTTCTTCCATAGACTATGCATCACAGCAAGGTTCAGGGAGGATTCTGAAAACATCTTTCAAGGGGGAGGCTTAGGAAACAATTTGCAGCCCTCTTCAATCCACTACAGGCTCTACTCTGGCTTTTGCTTAAGGTTCAAATGTGACCTCTTCAAAGAGGCCACTTATGGCCACCCTTATCCTGTACCCCAAACACTTTTTATCTGCTTCACCTAATTTTTCTTATTGCAGTTGTGCATTGTGTATGTTTATTTGTTCATTTTCTTTTTTCCTACTGCTAGACGAATGTGTGTTCCCTCCTTGTCTTCTGTTCACTATTCTCTCACCAGTTCCTAGGATGATTCCTGACATAAAGAAGGCATTCACTGTTTCCTGAATGAAGAAGTGTCAGCCATATAATACAGACTGTGCCAGCCATGGAGGATGAAAAGATTAATCAGATAGTATTTCTGCTCTAAAAGATCTCATGACCTAAAACTGAGAGCCTGCTACTCTGGAATTGATGCTGTGGCTTCTCAACTCGGATAGTTTGGAAGAGAATCACAAAATTGTGTAATTTATAAGCAATGTTTACAGTGCTAAAAAAAAATAGAAAACTAAATATTTAAATGCATGAGAACACACAGGTCTCCCCTCGTCTGCCAACGGTAGGGACTATCAGGAAGAGCACTTCTAAAGGCATTTTAAAGTTTCACTGTGAGGAGTGTCAGACTGATTACCATTTTCAGACAAGACTGTTGAAGGTGGTATTTACCAGGTATTTTTCATTTATATTTAAATTCTTAGATTAAGGAATAAGAAACATATTAATAAAAGCCTCAGTGATATCTTCAAAGTATAAAGCATGACTTACTTTGTTAATCTACTTGCATATCTTATAATTTTCTGTGATATTTATATCCTGAAAACTGTGAGGGAGAGAGATGGTACCCGGACTGAGGAAACATGTTAAACGATATTTTCACTGATGTTTCAGACGACTTTATTTACTGAATGGTGAAGCTCAAAGAGCAAAGGAAATAATAGCAATAAATAGTAAATTTACTAAAATCTAGATATCCTATTATTCATTGCTAGTTTTAGCAATTCCTTGACTTTAAAGTGTAAGAGGCCAGGTGCTAAGATTACCCCTGTAATCTTAGCACTTTGGGGAGGCCAAGGTGGGTGGATTACCTGCGGTCAGAAGTTCAAGACTAGCCTGGCCAACATGGTGAAACCCTGTCTCTAGTAAAAACACAAAAAAATTAGCCAAGCATGGTGGTACATGCCTGTAATCCCAGCTACTTGGGAGGCTGAGGCAGGAGAATTGCTTGAGCCTGGGAGGTGGAGGCTGCAGTGAGCTGAGATAACGCCATTGCAACCCAGCCTTGCTGACAGAGTGAGACTCTGTCTCAAAAAGAAAAAAGAGAATAAGAGACATGTTCACACTGTATATGTATTTTGGGAAAGGTAGAATAAAATGATATACAGTATATACAAATATATAGTGTATATAATATATACAAATATATGATGTATATATGTATACAAACATACATACACTATATATATGGTGTGCAATTTTTAAAAAGTTGAGATTTGTGGGGGGGGACACAGCCCAACAATACCAACATGAATTTTAGGGGACACATTCAGATTATAATAAAAGGTAAATTAACATTTCCTAAATTAGATAGCTAGTAAATAGCTGAGCCAGAATTCAAACCTGGATCAGTCTGAAGCAAAATGCAGACAGACCCAAAACTGTTATTATTTATGCCACTGATTTACAAAAATAAGTTGTAAAATAAATTTAGTTACTAATTACCAGTGTTTTTAGAAAAAGGAAATCGAGCAAGATCCAATTGAAATATATTACAAAAAAGAAAATGCCATTTTATTAAACTTTTATTTCTGAAGATAGAAATAAACAGACAGATGAGTGGGTGGGTGGGTGGATGGATGGATGGGTGGGAGAATGGATGGATAGATAGATAGATAGATGGATGGATGCAACCACACAGGTAGAGGCCACGTAAATGCATTTCAGCTGTAGAAAAGCTATGTCCCAAAAATTAGCAGGCAGAAGAATAACGGGGGATGGGTCATCAACCACTGGGCAGTAGCCTACTGGATTGTTGTGAGAATCAGATGAAGTAGTAGGCACTACCTGGGATATAGTGAGTGTTCAGTAAAATTACATTTATTGCCACTAAAGACATAAACATGTTTTTAGCATCTTTACCTACTACCCAAAAACGCTAAGGCTGCCGGCATGTTAGGGTTTTACAAGTCTTGGGACTCTCTGAATATCATTTAATCTAGCAGTTCCTAAGAGTTTACTCCACGGTCGGAAGGCAGATGTAAGCAGCCTAGATGCCGCGAGGCAAGACTCTGGTCTCTGAGCTCAGCCTGCACCTTGCGATCATTCAACCGTCAGTGCCAAGTGCACTCAGGAAGCTGTGCTGACTACCCAGCCACCGCGTCACTTGCCGCCCTGTTTGAATCACTACTTGATAGTCTCTCCTTCTCTCTATTTTATCGCCACTCTTTCCCCCACTTTACCAAGAACAAACATTAGGTCTATGAAAGCAGAGTTTAATCTCTCTTGTCCATCAGCTTGAAATGTGCCCGAAACACAGGGGACAATCAATAAATATTTGTTAATTACTTACAGACAAAGTCAAGTCAGTGGAATTTATTTTGGTGCTCATCCAACCTTCCTTTACATTTCTAGCCCTTGCTGGGGATCATTAGAACCCTCACTAAGAGGTAACCAATGTTATTGTGAGGTGCATTAGAATTATAGGAAGTTACCTCTGATTGGCAATGCAGCCTGCAGCTCAGGAAAGGCCAGCCAGGCAGAATTGCCATCACCAGCAGAGGCTGACAAACACATAGCTATGGAATCCTGTCATTTCCCTCTTCTTTCCTAGGATTTCCCAGCTGTGATGACGGCACACCCAGGTCTTGTGTCACACCCAAGAGAAGCGGAAGCAAAAGGAAAAATATATTAAAATTTGACTCTTCAATAAATGAGAAAGAATAAATTTATGTATAAGTAAACATTGCTTTTTTGTACACTGGATCCCTTAAGGATAAAGTGTGTTTTCCTGTAGAAATGAGTGATATCTGTTAACCAGGAGTTTCCAGAATCCCAGTGCAGCTTGTGAAATTTATTGAGTGGTTCCCTAAATTCTCTGATAAAAAGAGCATTAGGTTTAAAAAGTATCACTTTAGGATTTTTCAAAAACAAATTTGTGGAATTGAGGGAAAATGTAATCCAATATCTTTGGAAAGTAAATTTGGGGCAGGGAATATTCAATTTCTTCACGTAGAAACAGCCTTGCTCCACTCCTCTTACCTTTGTAATCTGGTTTTTAAAAGCCCCTAACCTTTGAATGGGATATACATTTGAATGGAATGTGCGAGGCTGGCTGGGGGCAGGATGAAGAGGAGAAAAGATCAATCAGATAAATCACCTTTAACCCTTAGGCGTCTGGCTTTAGTTGACCAGAGCACAAGCTGCCGCCTAGCTCAGAGCAATAAACCTCTCTCTGAAGAGAACTGTCACAAACGTTTTACACAGACAAGCCACGTTTAACTTTTCTCTTTCTCCCTCTTGTTAAAAGATGATCTCAATCTCCTTTGCCCTCATTCTCAGATCCTTTCCTGGGTAATGTGTCTATCTCTCACTTCCATTCAGCTCTGCAATGAGGATCACTCCTTCCTGGGCTGTGTGCCATTTTAGCTCGAGCTGAACTGTGCTATGGTTTAGATGGGACCCTACCACTAGGTTCTATGGTTCCCTGGAAAATTGTGGTTATCATAATGGGTACAATTCCAAGGTAAGCAAATAACTTCTCAGAGAGGATATTTCATGCCCCCAAGGAGCATAAATCTTTCCAAGCAAACAGGAACTCATTAGCTAACCCAATGTACTGCGACCTGAAATCGCCCTTTCAGGTGACAAAATGCAAACCCTGAATTCCAGAAGAATCTGTGAAACAATATATCAGCTCCCTGTCAAATTCAAACGACATACAACATAAAATACATTGAGTACACAGTAACTGTGGCCCTTTAGATAGATACCATAGGTATATTGCACAACACAAATCTTTGAATTCTGTTTAGATTTTCAAAAGCTGGGGTAAATTTCACTCTAGGAATCAGCTTTGATGAAGTTTCTTCATTCTCATCTTTATTTAATTTCCCCCTCCAATTTTCAACAGGTAACAGTCTAAACTTGAGATACTAGGTTTTAAAGCAAACAGTCAACAGAAGAAATAAAAGTATCATTTACTGCTTCACAGAATTTTAGCTGGAAAGGGCTTGGGGGAGAAGCTGGTCTCCAGGCTCAGCATCTGTGAGAGGAAATGGACTCCTGCAGAAGATGAATATGCCACTAGGTGACACAGCTCGTCAGAGGCCATGCTCAGACACAAACACCATCTTTCATTCAAACCAGAGTTGTGTACTTTTTTCCAAAGTTTGGTACTTGACACAACCAAATAAAATTTACAACCCCTGCCCAGGAATCAGAACCCTACCAGCCTCAGATCTGCCTCTTATTGATGGAAAAAGAAAGTCAAATTATGCCCAGAGATTTTGTTCTTGGAACCTCTCGAATTCTTTCTTCCAGCAAATCAAAGCTTATACCCTGAAAAGAACAGATCATTGTCTCTGACGCTGGTTGGAAATCTATCGATAATATTTCATCACCAGTACTGCACCGAGGACTTTTTCAGATTCTGGCACACAGATGTGAAACAGTTGCATTGCTGTGGGTAACGATTCGTTTGCCTCAGCTCTGCCTTGCCCTTTTCGTTTGGCGGGATTGATTTCCTTTCTCCATATAATTTCACTTGTCGCTATTCATGACTTGAGAATTGACCCTCTCCTCTCTGCACCCTCCCTCACGAGCCAACTTCTACTCTCACAAACAACTGAAATTGAACATTAATAAAAAATTGTTGAAGACGGCATTTATGCAGAAAGATGAAATAAAAATAAAGGGATCTCTGCCTCTAAGTTTCTAAAGTGATGGCTGAGTTTTAAGAGAGAAAACATGTAAATCAAACCTTCCACAGGCGTTGCAGGGGAAACAGACCTTCTGAACTGCTGGTGAGCTGGAAAGACTCAGCCTTCTCCCCTTGGAAGTGAGTTTGTTCGAGGTAACTGGCAGAGCTCAAGGTTTACAAAAATTTCCTTAGTACCAGTACTGCTAGTGAAAATTGTTCCAAGCCGATCATGTGAGGCCTGTGACCATTGGGGCGCATCCAGAGCCAGCGCAGAGGTCTCTGGGTCCTGCAAGCCCCTACTGTGTGCAAATTGTGGCACTGGCTGTGCGCCCCTGTCGTGGCCCTTGGGGACAAAGAAAGCTACAGTCAGAGTCACTGCTTTAGCTGTGGTAATTGGCTTCTCTTTCAGACTCTACTTCCTCTGTCGGGTTACGTTTTCTGGCATATAAGTTCTGAGTATTTCTGAGGTATTTCTGAAGTAGAAATTCCAGCGACTGTCAAACATTGCCTTCATGTGCTGAGATACTTGGACAAATTCATTTCTCTTGTTTTGTATGAACATGTGGTGCAACCGAGCAGTAGTTAGCAGGACAGTGCTATAGAGATCTCAACATCTACATGCATTTTAAAATTTACTTTTCAAACTTTAAGTGACTTGAAGTTAAGTTACTTTTAGGAAACCTAACCTATCAGCTCATGACTTACCTCTTCTAGGAAGCCTTCTGACACCCCAGCCTAGATAAAATGCTCCTCCTCTGTGCTCCCCACATTTTTTTTTTGTCATTGAGCTCATCACATTGCATTAAACCTGTTTGGGTGACTCTATTCTATATCAAACCAGCTAACCACAAGTTGCCAACACACTCAAAAATTGTTTTAATTGAGCTGAACTGTTTATCTGGACAGGGATTACAGAAGAGACCATGTAGCAGAGGCAACTGAGTTGGTGGTGGTGGAATATCCAGGAAAGGTCTTCCAGAAGAACTGTTTGGAAAATTGGCAAGTGGAAATTCACACTTCAGGATTACAAGAGAGGCCAGGACAATAAAATCTAAATGAGAATACCAAAGAAAAGAATACAGAAAATGGAAAAAGAAGCAGAATAAAGAAGCTTCAGACACAGAGAGGGCAATGCCACTAATAAATACCAAATTGCAGGACTTTTCAAAGAGAAGCAGTCCATGTAACAGCTTCCATAGCTGTTTTCTCCGTCCGACCACCAGTTCTCAAGCTAAAATAGTGTCATCCCAATAAAACATTCGGCAATGTCTGAAGATATTTTTCGTTTGTCATGATTTGGGGAGTGAGGGTGGTGGTTGGAAGGAAATGCCACTGGGATAGAATGGGAGGAGGCCAGGGATACTGCCTGTACTGTCCTGTGGGCCGCGGTCACACCACACCAGAGGCAGGGTCTTACACAACAGAAATTTATCTTCTCACAGTTCTGGAGGCGGGGAGTCCAAGACCCACGTGAAGACAGAAATGCCTGGATGTCCAGGCAGCAGTCAGCTGCAGAGTGGAGCCCTCATGGAGAACCTCTGCTAGGCCATTGCAGAAGAGAAATGTGGGGTTAGAGCCCCTACGCAGAGTCCCCACTGGGGCACTGCATAGGGGAGCTGTGAGAAAAGGGCTACCATCCTCCAGACCCCTGAATGGTAGATCTACTACAGCTTGCACCATGCACCTGGAAAAGCTGCAGCCATTCAGAGCCAGCCCATGAAGGAGCTGCCCAAGGCTGTGGGAGTCTACCCGTTGGATCAGCATGCCCTGGATGTAAGATGGAGAGTCAAAATACATTATTTTGGAGCTTTAAGATGTAGTGACTTCCCTGCTGGATTTTGGACTTTTGTGGGGCCTATAACCCCTTTGTTTTGGCCAATTTCTTCATTTTGGAATGGGAGCATTTATCCAATGCCTGTACCCAAGTTGTATCTTTTAAGTAACTAATTCGATTTTGATTTTGCAGGCTCTTGAGCAGAAGAGATGTGCCTCATCTCAGATAAGACTTTGAACTTGGATTTCAGGGTTAATGCTAGAATAAGTTAAGACTTTGAGGGACTCTTGGGAAGTCAAGATTGGTTTTGAAATGAGAGATGGACATGAGATTTGGAAGGGGCCAGGGGTGGAACTGTATGGTTCAGCTCCGTGTCCCCACTCAGATCTCATCTCAAATTGTCATCCCATAAACCCTACAAGTTGCTGGATAGACCCGGTGGGGAAGGGACTGGATCATGAGGGCGGTTTCCGCATGCTGTTCTCGTGACACTGAGGGAGTTCTCATGAGATCTGATGGTTTTATAAGTGTGTGGCAGTTCCTCCCTCACACACACTCTCTTTCCTCACCTTGTGAAGAAGGTGCTTGCTTCTCCTCCCATGAGTGTAAGGATCTATGAGTTATTTAAACCTTTGTTCATAAATTACCCAGGCTCTTGCAGTATGTTTACAGCAGTGTGACGATAGACTGACATGGCTTTTTTTTCATAGAAAAACTATTCATTTGTGAAATAGTTAATGAAATAGAAGTCAACTTATCTGAAGAAATATTGTTTCACTCATAACAGACTAGTGGTAAAATATGTACCTTTCTTTGAACTAAACTGCATTCTTTAAAAATTTTATTATTTTGAAATAATTTTACATTTACAGAAAAGTTGCGAAGACAGAATAGAGAACCCCTGTCTACCCCTGTTAAAATAATGAAATGGAGGGCATTAGGTCAGAGCGGCTCTCGTGGCCTGTGTTCCCACATAAGCAAAGGGGAACTTCAGCTTGCAGTCACAGGCCGCCAGCCGCACATTCTCAAACTTCAACCAGTAAGCGGTTCCTTTGCTCTGTTCCACTTTCACCCTATAAATCCCCACCACCCCTTTGGTGAAACCCTTCAGAGCTTGTAGTTTGGTGCTGCCTAGTTAATGAATCCCTGTTTGTTCAAGTAAATTCTTTTAACAGCCCTTACTAACTAACATTTCCCTTATTACTAACATTTCATATCACTATGGCACATTGATCAAGACACAAAATTAATATTGCTATCTCTTTTACTTTCCCAGGGCTGCTAGGACAAATTGCCATAAACTTGAGAGTTTCTAACAACAGAAATGTATTCGCTCACAGTTCTGGAGTCCAGGAGTGGCAGGGTTGCCCTCCCTTCCTAGGGGGGGGTTTAGGGGACGTTTTGTTCCTTGTCTGTTCCGGTTTCTGGTGGCTGCTGGAGTTTCCTGGTTTGTGGCTGCAATCTCCAGTCTCGACCTTCACGATCACGTTGCCTTCTCCTTTCCTCTTTTGGGCCACCATTCAGTCCACACCCCAGCATGACTATTAACTAAACTCCAGACAGTTTTTCCACGAATCTCCTTTCTGTTTCAGCACCTAATCAGGGCACCTCTTGTATGTGACGGTTCCCACACACTTTACCTGGTTTTGATGACCTTGAGGGTCTTGAGGTGTACAGGTGAGTTACCCCACAGGAACACCCCATCTGGGTTTGTTTGTTGTCTTTCTCATGGGATTTGGGGAAGGAATTTCACAGAGATCAAGGGCTTTTCTTGTTGCACCAAATTAGGGGCACATGATATCCACATGACACCACGGAGGATGTTCACCTCCATCACTTGTTTAACGCACTTTTGCCAAGCTTTTCCTCTCTAACTCTACTATTTTGCTTTTTCTTTCTCTGCTTCATTGTATGGAAACAAGTCACTAAGTTTAGTGTATGACTGAGGAGGAGGATTAAGCTCCAACTTCTATAGAGTGAAATATCTGCCTATAGGGTCCAGTGGGTCCCTCCCTGCTGGTGTGGACACGAGAAACTGTGGAAATAAAAGACACAAGACACAGAGATAGAGAAAAGAGAGTTTGGGCCCAGGGGTCCACTGCTACCAATCGCAGAGACCAGCAGTGGTCCTGAGTGCCTGGACGCTCTGACTTTTACTGAGTACAAAGCAGGGGGCAGGGCAGGTAGGATGAGGTAATGGTGGTCAGTGATAGGGTCAGCTAAATCATGTGTCTTGGAGACAGGGGACCCAAGACTTTGAAGAAGCCGAGGCGAGGAGAAAACTAAGACATCAGCACTTTTTTCATACTTGTCAAGAAATGGCAAGGTCACTAAGATTTATGTTACTATTACTAATTCTTATCTTCTAAGGAAAAGAGGAACCAGGTGCAGAAGCAGAACTTGAAAGTAGCCATGAGTGACCGCTAAGGCACAGCACCACAGACAGACAGGTCCCTGGATGTCTGTGGGCCTCCCCTGACAGCCGTCAGGCCTACCATAAGAGCTTGGAGAAGAGGAGTGTTCTCCTACCTCCTCCAGGGAAGGAGACATCTCGGCCATCCTGGACGTCTCCTTCCCTAGCTGCTAAACAGCGGGCGCTTTCCCAGCTCTGACCCTGCTGCACAGCCGAGCGTCCTCCGGAAGCGCTTATGCGGGTGTCACAGAGGGCTTAGAGCATCTTGCCTAGGGTCCCTTCTTCCCCAATGCCACTTCAGTCCCTTACCTCTTGACCTGAGACTTATTAGTAAGATGAAGGATTACATGATTATATATGTATGAATTTATGATTGCATATGAATAGCTATGTGATTATTTCATGATTATCTACAGGAATAACTATGTAACTGTATCTCTAATTTCTTTCTATGTTTTTATGAGAACATGCTGAGGCTTCAGACCCTTGCCTCGGCTCTTGTGGTGTTCCCTCCACCACATCTACGCAAATAATTTGGAATTTTTCTGTAAAAAGAATGTAAGTTCTTCCCCATGTATTTTTTATTCATTTACTCCTTGTACGAACATGGACTTGTGTATATTTATTCTATACCTTCGGTTATATCCCAATACTCCATCGTTTATTTTACTGCTCAGATTATTCCAGCATTAAATGGGGAGCCCTTCAGGTTGGCCTCTGTCCCCCTTTGTCACACTCCCATTCTTTGGGGGTTTTTTTGTGCACTTTTAACTTCCAGATTCTACAAGATGCCCAGGCTTATCTCATATGCGTGGTTTACTTTTTAAAGCCAAATGAAATCTTCAGTGCTCAACTCTTTGATTTGGCTTGTCTAAAATGAGGAATAGCACTTACTAATATTTTCTCTGACGTTGTAAGTAAAAACAGTGGCACAGTTTCACAACGTAATGATTAAGCAAACAGCCAGGTTAAGGAGTTATGTGGGGGGCCATAACTGCTTTTCCTACAACTAAGATGTCTGTGCCTTGGGCAACAGGCAGGGCAGTAACTCTGAATTCTAATAACAGAGTTCACAACCTTTAGCTCTAGCACAGACTCAGCTGAGATGATCAATTCCCTGTTGGTACAAGCCTCAGCCTGGCTGCCGACTCAGAGCTCCCTATTCACCTGCATTTAACCTCTGCCAGCCATTGTAAATGTGCAGACAATTCTCATAAAATCACCAATTGAATTATATGCTGTTTTCATATAACAATTTTGGCTCTTGAAACACACAAAAAATTTACAGTGTAGATGTGGGTCACTCACCCCAGAAATGAACTGGAACAAAACTGCCCATGGAAGCCGCTCGTACACATTGGGAATGGTCAGCACTACTCAGGGTTCCAACTTCCAACTTGTGTATTTGTCTATATTTTCTCTAGAGGAGAGAAGGTAAGAGAAATTTCCGTGATTATGGTTGGACTTCTCAGAGGAAGTCTGTATGTTCCTAATACTGCTGGTCAGCAGCACACAAAAACAAATCAGCATTAAGGTATTATATAGCAATAAGGATAAGTTCTATAACATATGACATTTTACTATTTTCAACACCACACACACACACACACACACACACACACTTATTACATCAGGAAAATAGTCCTACCAGATGGGCAAGGAAAGCATTTTCAATATATTTTCACTCTATGGATGAGAAAGCCTAAAACAAGAGAGATGCAATTTCCTGGCACAGTAATAGCAGTTACTTAATTACAGAGAACATAAATTCAGGAGGATACAGGAATATTTTCGAAATCCCTTCGTACTGACAATCTATGTGCAGAAAATCAACACGGGTAGTATATCTAAAACGTTCTTTAAAGTTTTCATAAAACATAATGAATTTAGTACCAATTAGAAATTAAAAAAACAAAAACAAAAAACCAGGTATTGGATAGTCAATCTATCTGAAAACTCAAACTGAACGCATATGACCTAACATGTTTACAGCCCGATTAATGAGGCAGCTTTCCAACATTTAGTCTAGCAACAACTATTCTACATCCTTGAAATGTAATTTCAAAGAAATTATGTGCATATTAAAGTCAAGGTGGAAAATATGTGCGTTACTTAGTCTCAAGCAAGGAGTTATTTCAATGAGATGTTTCAGCAGGATATGCACTGTAAAATATAAATGAAGAGAAATGACATGATGTGCTCTTTTGTCTTCCAGCATAAAAATTTTTAAAAATACTGTATTTTGCGTCATTATTTTCACAAAAGCACTTAGCAACCCTTCAGATTTTCAACATTACATTTTGACAAGACAAAGAGAAAAGTAATCTGTGGGTGGCACCCTGCAATGATAAGCAGAGGAGTGTCATGGGAATGAACGTTGTGTCAGCCGCTGGAATCTTCAGCAGCTACACTTCTGAGAATCAGAATGAATGTCTTCGTGACTACTTATGATACAGAATGATTTTACCTTTGAAACCCAAATGAAGTCATTAATTTTAAAGGGTAGGGCCTCTAGGTTCGGCAGCTACCTTACCAAGAGTAAACGAAGGAGAAAAGCAGCCAACTTACTTAAGATTTTTTCTCTGCTTGTCTCATTAGTCTTCTTTTACTCTTTTGAGACAAATATGATCTAAAATATCATCAAATATAAATTGTGAGTAAGTCTCTCTGAAGAATTAATCTAATGTTTGGTTTTTAAACCAAACGTCAAAGAAATTAAGAAATTACATCCCCCAAACTGTTGGTTGCTTGCTAAAGCTGGCAATTATTGTGTTTACTTTCAGCATCAGTCTTGGTGAATGCTCAATTTTCTTCAGGTTTTCAGATTGTAAATGCAATGGCATATAAATGGACTTTATCTCTTTCACTTCTGCCACTGACATGGGATAAGGGTTAGCATGGTACATCCTCCTGCCTCCTGCTCTTTCCCACTTCCCTAGGACTTTATGTTAAAGTGGAGTGCCAGCAGAGGACATAGAGTCAGTCTTGTTTTGTACTCACTCTGACATCCTGTCTTTTAATTAGTGTATTTAGACCATTCACGTTTAATGAGATTATTGGTAAAACTGGATTAATATTTAGCATGTTTGAAACTGTTTTTTCATTTTTCCTTGTTTATTTTCATTTCCCTTCCTTTTCTTTCTTCTCTTGTTTAAATTATTTATATGATTCTATTTTATCTGCTCTTTGACCATATTGTTATATTTTTAAAACAAATTTTAGTGACTTCTTGAAAGCACGTAACACAGTTTTAAATAATGTATCTCAATAGCGTCACACTACTGCACATGTGCTGTGAATTTGTGCAGCAGGTTCACTGTGCACTGGTGAGCAACTCGTCTGAATCCGGTGAGACAGGGCCCACTCATGGGCAACGAGCCAAGACAGAGAATTATCACAGACAACAGAAACCTGGGGTTCATCATCAGCTAGTCCCTCAAAGCTCAAGAAAGCTGCACAGGGCAGATGGAGTCTTGTCTGTGTGTGACCCACTTACCCTGCACCTGAGGAAGCCTGGAAAGAAACCCACCCTGGGATTTATATCCCAAGAGTCACATGAAGTTCTGAAGTGCTGGGTAAACTGTTGAAGAACATCCTATTTGCGGAGAGAAGGAACTGTTCCACCCACCCTCTCCTTGTACCAGGATGTTGCATTTCTGTGGTTATAGAATATTGTTCTGCAGTTGTTCTTGAGAGAACTGCAAGTGAGAAAGGGAGCTAGCCGGGTGTGTCCAAGACTGCCTGGAGAACTGCCCTACACAAGTAACCGGGTATTTCCAGTGGCTCCTTTGTATCCCTGTGACAGGTGGTCAGGTATTTCACTTATCCACATGCTACAATCACTCAGTACATTGTTACCACTATTGATTTAAATCAAGTTACCCTTTAGATCAGTGCAGAATGAGGAAAGTAAAAGATCTGACCAATATGATTTTCCTTCTATCTGAAGACCTTCTTTTAATGTTAGTTTCTGGGCAGGTCTTCTGGTGATGAGTACTCCCAGTTTTTGTTCTCTGAGAAAGTATTTCTTCTTCACTCTGGAAGAATAATTTCTCTCGTTACAGAATGTGAAGTTGGTGTTTCTTCTTTCGTTCTCCTCTCCCTTCCACACTCCTCTTGCTTACATGATTTCCGATGAGATGTCACCTATAATTCTTATCCTTGCCTTTCTATAGATAAAATGGCCTCTGCCAGGCTCTTTCCAGATTTCTTTTTGAAATTGGTATTCTACTGTTTAAATATGATAATCCTGGATGTACAGCTTCGTTTTCCAGCATTTATCTTCTTGATGTTCTCTTAGCTAACCTGATATGTGGTTTCATGTCTTCCATACATTTTGGAAAGTGCTCTGCCATCATTACTTCAAATATTTCTTCTGCTGTATTCTCTCTTTCTGTCCTTCTGGTGATCAAGTTAAATTTATGTTATGCCTTTTGCAATTGTCTCACAGTTGTTGGATGTTCTGGGGTTTTTTTTCCCCTCACTTGTTTTCTATTTGCATTTCAATTTGGAATCTTTCTATTGATATATCTTCCAGCTCATTAATTTTTTCCACAGCTATTTCAGTCTACTGTGGAGATCACCAAGGCATTCTTAACTTCTGTTACTGTGGTTTTGATCTCTAAAATTTTCTTCTGATTTTTTAAAGTCTCTGTTACTCAGCTAACATGTATCTGTTTTGGCATGTTTTCATTTTTTTATTAGATTTCTTAAGATATTAATCACAGTTGCTTTACATTTCCTGTCTGCTAGTTCTAAAATTGGTCCTGGGATTCTTTTTTTTTTTTTTTTTTTTTTTTTTGAGACAGAGTCTCGCTCCGTCACCTGGCACCAGGCTGGAGTACAGTGGCCCAGCCTCAGCTCACTGCAACCTCCGCCTCCCAGGTTCAAGCAATTCTCCTGCCTCAGCCTCCCGAGTAGCTGGGACTACAGGCGTAAGCCACCACACCCAGCTAATTTTTTGTATTTTTAGTAGAGACGGGGTTTCACCATGTTGGCCAGGATGGTCTCGATCTCTTGACCTCGTGATCCGCCTGCCTCGGCCTCCCGAAGTGCTGGCATTACAGGCGTGAGCCACCGCGCCCAGCCTGTGATGCTGTTTCTAATGCTTGCTTTGTATCTTCAATCTGTAATTTTTCTTGGCATGATCTGTAATATTTGTTGAAAGCCAGTAAATAGATAGGTAGAGAGATACATAGATAATAAGAATAGAGCTATATATAGACATATAGCTATACATCAATGGGTATACGACTATATCTATACATATACAAACACCAACACATACATTACAGGTAAGTACACACACACACAAACACATAAAAATGGGAACTTAGGTAAACTGGTCTTTAGTGTGAGGATTTATGTCAGTTTGGCAGGTCTTGGACTTTGCTTAGCGTTGGCTGTGGCTGTGGGTGCCAGAGGTTACAAATACCTCCGGTGGCCTTGTTTTTGTATCTTTGGTTGTTTTTGTGTTTCTGTAGGATAAAGTCTGTCTTTCAGCTCCTTCATCTGGAATGAACCTTTGCTCTACTGGAGTCAGCTGGCGTTGCAGTAGAATACTGGGAAGAGAGGTGCGCTATAGTCTCATGTGTGAGTTCTAATGTTTTAGTGCCACTGTGTCCCAGGCCTGTGACCTTGGTAAGTGTTTCTTAGTTTTTCTTCCCTCCCTCAGTGGTGATAGAAGAAGGCAAGAGGTGGCTGGCATCATAGATACACTCTTGCCCCAGGAGGAACGGGGCCCTGGCAGTCTTTTTTTTTTCCTGGAGAGCAGCCTTTTGTTACAGAGAAGACCCTGGGCATATTTTATAAAGATTCCCTTTCCCTTCATTCTGCCATAGCACCAGGGGGTCCCTCTTGGCCTTCCACTGTGACACTGCAGTGGCATTCCAAGTTCCAACTGGGCTGGGGCAGTGAACGGGGAGCCCTAACACTAGGGTCTCCAGAAATTTTTCACTCTCAAAATGTCTGCATTCAGCATCCAGCAATTCATCAAAATCACCGCTTACATGTTCATGCAGGTTTATGGCTCCAACACTCCTGCTCTGGGGACACCAGTCTTGTTTATGACGCTCCGCATTCAGCTTCAGCTTCAGCTTTGGGGACGCCAGTCAGCCCTGTGACCTCAGGTCTCTGAGGAGTCTAAGAAAAGTAGCTGATAAAGAGTTTGTTCAGTTTTTTTTCTTGTATGAACAAAATGTTTGCTTCCAAGCTCTTTATATGGCAGAGGGAGATTATAACACAAAGCCTGTAAGCTTGGCATCAGAACATTTTTACGGTAATCGCACTCAGGAAAGGTATCACTCTCTTACTCAGGACAAAAGGCAGGCAGAGCCAATACTATATTCCAAAGCCAGGTGTTCTAGCTTCAGGCAGCTCTAGCCTGAGATGACTGAAGACAGAGATTTGATTTGACCGTTCTCTTAAATCTAAAAGGAATTAGATTAATTAATCAATCCTAATAACTAATTTCAGTGAGTAGGAAACTGGACTACTAGCATTTTACACGTTAAATTGCATTATACTTCCTATTGTGTTACAATATACAATGCATTTTGGGAAACTTGAGGGCATATATAGCACCTCTACTATATATTTATCTCTATCTACCATTCTTTTGAGAGACAGAATGTGTGTGTGCGTGTGCATGTGTGCGCATGTGTGTATGTGCATGTGTGTCTGCTTGTGTATGTGCGTGTGTCTGCGTGTGTGTGCATGTGTGTGTGTGTGTGCATGTGTGTGTGTGCGTGTGCATGTGTGTATTTTCCCTGCTTTAGCAATGCCAGATCCATTCTCCACCCTCCTCCATTCCTCAGAAGACTGATCAATAGAGACTAAATTGAAATGCTCTCTTGCCTTCTAGCTTTGGATTGGATTCACCAAAGAAAAAGCACACAAATGGAGAGAAAAGACTGAGGCTGTACACTTATTCCCTGAGCTTATTTCCTGCGTGTTCCCCTCGGATTAGGTACACCCTCCAGCAAAGTGCACAGCTCCTCCCTCCTGCTGTTCTTTCCACAGGAGTCTTCCCTTTCGGGATTCCAGCTGCGCCTGCTTCCTGCTTAGTCAGTCATACCTGAGTTATAAAAGCCCAGCCGTTTGTGCGCTTGGCCTCTAGACCAATTCCCAGTGTCTAAGGGAGAATACACATATCCGAGGAGATAGGGTGATCTCCCCATCTAGTATCATTCCCAAAGCTCCTTTTCTTTACCCCCAGCTGTTTCTGAAGACTAGACTGCATGAATGTGTCTAAAAGAGGAAGAAGGAGGCTATGTTCCGACTGTGCTGCAGGTGGACATACACAAAGCGGTCATTGCCGGACGTTCTAGGTAAAGTCCTTGCATTTCTGAGCCCAAATCAGCAGCTCTTGTTTTCAGGAAACAGTAAGTTCTATTGGCTTTGTAAATGCTGAAGATTTCTAACAAATTCTGGTAGTGTTGATTGTCACATTTGCTTTAGGGTGTTGTGAATTTTGCTTTTTAAAAATATCTTAACATATGTTTGACTGAAAATTAGGAAAGAATATCAGATGCCATTTTAAACCCAAGACAGACCACAGAATTAACAATGACTATTAAATAAACCACATATGTTTTCCCTCCTATGCGATGTTAAACATAAAAGGAACTTACCTCCTTCTGTACTTTATGCTTGAGCTACGCTATGTATATATCCCTAAACGTTTCCAAATTCGCGACTCTGTTTCCTCACTTTCTGTTAGGAACTTCTCAGCTTCTGTTATACCTTTTGAAATTCTGTACTTTATTCAAGGATTACCATGGATAACAACTTCTCTATGAGACATATTCTGATGTTTTCACTCAGATATTGATTCTTTCCCTCTTTTGCACAATCATTGTATATTATTTATTGTCTTTACATTATATGCATATATAATATACAAACATATATAGAGTCAATTTTCATTATTTGCTGTAGGTTCCTTCTCTGAAGTTGCTGGTAACAGTGAATTTGTGAATACTGAACCATTGTTCCCACGGAAAATACAGGGTTCAATCCCTGCAAGCCTTTGGTCACAATATTTTCTTGCCCAGTCCCATCCTGGTCACATTTTTGTCAATTTATCAATACACAATCTCGTTCGTGTGCGTCTGTTTAAAGTCACCTTATTTAATGCCTGTTGTGATTCATTACCTTTGAGCTTGTGGCCAACAGCAGTCATGCCTGAATGAAGCTTGTCATGTCTAGCTTCTCCATGAGGCACGTCACAGCCTTCCTGCTTTGGCCACTCCAGGCAGCACCTCCACGTGATACTTAGGGGCCGCCTCAAACAACAAAGTCCAAAACAAAAAGCACAGAAATGCAAAAAGCACAGCATCCCGAGACTGCGGAAAGGACATTCATTTGCAGTGTGAGGGCCGGCACGGAAAGGCAGAGCCTCCCCCTTCTTCTTCCTCAGCTGGGAACATGCATGCTGGGTGGCAAATCTTTCATATTCTGCATATGCCTTTTCACAGGGGTGACTGTGACAGCACCACGGTTGTTTATTTGGACATTATAAACAAACATTAGTGAGTAGGCAAATTTGCAAATGTAGAATTTTGCAGAATGAGGATAAACTTTGTGTGTGTGTGTGTGTGTGTGTGTGTGTGTGTGTGTGTGTGTGTGTGTACGTGTCTATTATGTTCCTGCTCTGTGCCAGATACTGGGCTAAGCATTGTGGTTTATAAAGGAGGTTATCACAATTTGGAAATGAAGATAATCAAACAAACTGACGCTTGTAATGTGGTATAAAACACACAAGAGAAAAGCACGTGGTACTGAGGCCTCATCATCAGGTTACCTGGTGAAGCATCAACCTTCGGGAAAGGTTTCCTGGAAAGAGTTGCCAATGAGTGGAATCCTCAAGGACAATTACAACAGAAACCTTTCGTGTTTTGTTTCATAGCAGCATTTAGTACGGTGTCTGAATACATTATAAGTAAACAAAGATAAAGCTTTAATTAGCAAGGTCTACTTAGGTTACAAATAGGAAATAGGAAAAAAAATGTATCTAACTGAAGCTTGGACATGCAATTACTTCTAAAGTCCTGGAGATCCATTTCAGCTGTGGTAATTACTGAAGCAGAGTAGGGCACTTTCCTGGTTGAGAGACATCACATGAGGTGACATCATGCATGACTGAATGGGGACAGGCAGAGCACTGAACAGACTGACAGCAGCCAAAATCCAGAGGGACTTGTATGTGATGCAGAAGAAGAGACTGAGAAGGAGTCATGTGGGAAGTAGAAAGGTAATCTGTTGCGGCATTCTAAAATCAAGGTAGACGTTTTTAATGGAGACAGAGGTAAGCCTTGGAAGGAGTCCAAGCAGTAGTTAATTAAATTATAATAAAAAGCTAATAGGAACTATTAGACTCTTCCTTCAATCCTGTATGATTTGTCTTCTTTGGTCATCACTCTGTCACCTTTGCCAGGAATAATGCCTGGCACAGAGTTAATGCATAACAATTTTTAATTATACTTTAAGTTCTGGGGTACACGTGCAGAACGTGCTTAGGCATGCACGTGCCATGGTGGTGGTTTGCTACCTCCACCCCCCCTCATCTACATTAGGTATTTCTCCTAATGTTAGCCCTCCCCAATCCCCCTACCTGCTGCTCTCCCTCCCCGAGCCCCTCCACCCCCGACAGGCCCCGGTGTGTAATGTTCCCCTCCCTGTGTCCTTGTGTTCTCATTGTTCAACACCCACTTACAAGTGAGAACATGCGGTGTTTGGTTTTCTGTTCCTGTGTCAGTTTGCTGAGAATGATGGTTTCCAGCTTCATCCATGTCCCTGCAAAGGACACGAACTCATCCTTTTTTATGGCAGCAATGCATAACAATTTCTGTTGAATTAATAAATGAGTGATTGAATTAATACAAAATTTTAATTATTTATTGTCTAATTTATGCCTTAAGTTTATAAACTTATAATCAAAATTTCAAAACAAAATTCAGGGAAAGCTTCTACAGTGACTCTACAAGGCAAGGAGAGTATTTCAAAGGGAATTCTGGCTCTTACTGTAATTTTTACTCTAAGGAAGAAAATAAAAAGGTACTTAAAAATCTAAGAAGGATCTTTCTAATGAGCTTAAATTTGAAAGGATATGAATAAGAAATGCAAAACCTGCATATTACCAAGAATACATATGAAGTAAAACTATGAGTATCTTTTAAAATATGCCAAAGCCAGAATAATGGGAAAAATTAAAAGTAAAAAAAGTTACAAATTTTAGTTTATCCATGAAGCTATAGGAAACATAAGAAATAGAGCCTAAGGTCATCAACATCTTTAACACTCAAAAGTGCAAAATAGAAAACACAGTTACAAGTGTTATATACACCCACTAGCATGGCTGAACAAAATATTGATAATAGCAAACTCTAGTGAAAATCTGGAGCAGCTGGACCTCTTACATACTATTTATGGGAGTATAAGCTAGTATAACTATTTCGAAAATATTTAACATGTTCTTATAAAGTTAAATATACTTACATTATGACCCAACTTTATCACTAAGAAATAAAAGCTTGTGTCCACAGAAAAAGACTTGTACTTGAATGTTCACAGCAGCTTTATTCATGATAGCCCCAAACTGGAAACAACTCAAATATCCATCAATGGAGAATCAAATGATGGCATACCGGGGGACTGTGTCTTGAAAACAAAACAGAATGCCTATGCATCTTCAAAAATATTGAAGTTAAATAATCCAGACTAAAACAATATACACTATATGATTCTATTTGTAGGAAGTTCTAGAATAGATAAAAGTGATTTATGGCGATAGAAATGAGACCAGGGTTTGTGTGGGATGAGTGATCGGAAAGGTCATTTGGAAGGGACAAAAAGGACGTTTTCGGAATGATGAAAATATTCTCATATCTAAAATGTGATGGTGGTTACATGGGTGCATACATTGTCCCAGGTGTATACCTTTGTGTATACCGTGGGCGTGTTCGTTGTATGTGGGTAAATACACTGGTCAAATTTATTATACTCTGTATTTAAAATAGGTGCATTATTTTTATTACATTTAAATCATGTCCCAATAAATTTTGTAAAAATTTTAAATTATATGTTAATTAAATAGAAATCTTCAACTCTTGTTTTATTTCTACTCTTACCGCTGAGAAAAAGAATTCACATTGATAAAAAATAATCAAAATCAAATTAGGGTACAGAATATTGTATGGGAGCGTCCAGCTCTTCTAAATAAGTTCAAATTTTCAAACAGAGAAATTGTACCTTGTGTATGTTGGTCAGGGTTCTTCATTGCCATGTACAGGATCCACTCTGGTAGATTTAAGCTGGTATGGACTGAATCGTTTCTCTCCCAAAATTCTTTTGTTGAAGCCCTTACCCTCACTGTTCCTATGTACAGAGATAGGGCGTTTACAGAAGGGACTAAGGGTTGGTGAGGTTGCCAGGATGGGTCACTGAGTTGATAAAATAGGTGTCTTTATAGAAAGGGAACCAAAGAGCTCGCTCTCCTCCTCCATGTGAGGACACAGCAAGGAGGCAGCCACTTGCAAGAAAGGAAGAGAGTCTGTACCAGAAACCAGTCTACCAGCCAGAAGCCAGTTGTCTACCAGACCTCAGTCCAGGACCTAGGGCCTCCAGAGCTTCACTTAGCCACACGGTCCATAGTACTTTCTTGTGACAGCCTCAGCTGACTAATTCAAGCTGAAACTGCTTTATTAGAGGGCACTAGAGAGCTTACAGAATCTCTGGGAGCACAGGAAGTCAGTTATGATTGCTTCTCAAAGACCTGCTGCTTAACCTCTGCGGGAGCCCCCGGGAAAACCGAGTGTCTCCAGCTCACAAGACGAGCCGTCATTTGTCCTGTCACTGCCTCCACTCCCAGCGGGGTGTGTGCCTGGCAGAGCCTAGCGGGGCCGGCCTCAGCGTCCACACCACCGGAGCATTGAGAGCCCTTGGTGGGAAGATTACTGAGTTGCATTCAGGGACTGTGAGAGCCCTTGGTGGGGAAGACTACTGAGTCGCATTCAGGGACTGTGAGGAGCACTTGTGGGAAGATGAGAAAAGACGGCAAATATTCTAAGACAGCCAAAGGAGAACTGAAGAATCACAGAGCAGACCTGTGGGCCCCACATTCCTTTGCCAAATTTCAAAGCAGACTATTAAAGAGACAGATTTGGAGTTTTGTAGTGAAAAAAAAGTAACAATAATGAAAGGCAACACATTTTTTAACCGGAACTAGGTTTCTCACATTGGTATAGCTGATTGATCTCAGAATGACATCTGAGAGTCTCCCATACTATAATTTGCACAGAATCCAAAAATGTGAGACAGGTTTTTTTTTTTAAGAACAATTGATTAATATCATCCTGAAAAGAAGTTCCTAGGTAATCAGCATAAGAAATAGTTTTTAATATGAGTAGATACACATCAGCTTATCAAATTTGCACATGACACAGGATCCAGGTACAGGTTAAAGAGGCTGCCTCTCACAGCAGTTCTAATTTTTTTTTTTTCTGGTGCCTCAGCTAGTGTCTTCCCTACTGCCCCACCATGACTGTGACTCTTTCTCAGAGCGCTGGGTTGGGACGAGACCACATCCACTGTTTATTTGTTTGACCGGGCCTCCAGTTTATCTTCTGAACACAGAGATGACCTCCAGGGCCACTTCAGCTTTTAGCCCCCGTGACTCTTACGAAGCCTCTTGGGCTTGGATGTACTTTCATTTTTCCTCTGAAAACAGTTTTTAATTTGCCCATACCTGTTGGTGGGTTCCCTGAAGCTGTCCACTTGATATGTCACTAAGCATTTGTAAATTATTGGTTACAAAGGGCAGATGAAGAATAAGGTATTTTTTCTGTGACATCTTTGTTCGTAGCTGTGCCTTGTGGTATAACCAGGGAGGGATTTAAAAACAAACAGCAAACTGGAGGGCCAAGTTTCCTCCAGCACACTTGCTGGTGAACTTTCTATATATACTCTATACTTTCTGGTAAAACAGTCTATAAAATAAATTGACAAGTCGTGATCCTTGAGTAAAAACTGGCAATGCATTTTCTTGGGGACATCTGACTTCTCAGATTTGCAGAGAGAAGAAATGATTCATGATGCTATGACTGACTGTTAATAGAGAATGTCTAGGATTTTGTCACAATCTTTGTGAAGAACCCTGATCCTGTATGCTCCGTCGATCCTTTTATCCACCAACACATGAATCAGTGGGAACTGTGAACTCACCTTGAACACCAGGTTCTCTGGCCAAGCATAAAAAACAAATCCTTCCCTCAGAATGCTGCACGTTTTAATGTAAGATCTCTTCTTGCCGAACATGCTCAAACTGTCAATTCCCTTGTTCTGTTACCTGCTCTTCATATTCTGCTGAAGCCAAATGTGTCAAATGGACAGATTGCTCTGCCAGAGACAGTCGGATATTGTCAAACTAGGAAAATTAAACCCAGGCCTTGTCATAAAAAACACAGCTTTGGAGTCTGCTGGCTGCACCCGCGAAGGTGGTCCCGCTCACAGCTGCACTCCCTCCTGGCATTCCAACATCGGCCAAGCGTTGATTCAAAGCATAACCAGGTCAGAAATCTCTCAAGCAACTCTGCTTCAGCTGATGCAGCTAAAAGGTTACGAGTAAGTGGTGTTTGTCACCCGCCAGTCAGAATTGCTGACCGTAAAACGTAAGATAATGAGGAAGAATTCGCTCTAGAAGAGAAGTTTCAGTTGTCTGCACGTGTCTTTCCCGGGTACTATGGCCCCTGGGAAACCCGGGAACTCTTTACTTTGTCCTTCATCATGTTTTGGTATTTTAGGAGTGTTTGTGATATTCTCTAAATTGGTTTAGCTTTCATTTAGGACTAGGCAAATAGTTGAATTATCATAGAGTGAGTCTGCTAATTTGCTTATGATGGCTAAGAATTCCCTATTGAAGAAACTATCCAAAGATTCTTCATGGGAGCTGTATGAGCTGGAGCTTTTCCCCTCTGGCGTGTTTCTGGTCCGTCTTTGACCCAGGGTACCTGAGGCCTGTCTGATGTGCTCTGAAGGCTTTTTGGTGAGCTCTAGATGGATATTAAGGTTTTTATGGAAATCTCAGGGTTCCTCATTTCCTCTGCCTAAATATTCCAAAGAACAGATGGCTGGGAAGTTATTGTGACACAAGGTGAGACAGAAAGAGGGATGACCTTTCTTGCTAAATTACTGTCACTCGATACTGGCTAATTTGAAAGCAGCAAAGGATGTGTCTGTGTTTACTTACAACTCCATTTCCAGACAAGTTATGTATTGCTATAAAGGTAAAACCTAGCTCATACTCTTGTATGTGAGACAAATTTTTTTAAGAAGAAATGACTAATTCTTAAAGTAATATCATAACCAATTCTACCTGTGTTTACCATTTGCTTCCAACCAAAAGTTTAATTTGGACTTGATCTTCTGGAAGATTGAAACACTGTGTTCATAAGTACTGTTTTGTTCTTTCTGATTTTAATGGGCTGACCTTCACCCCTACCCCATTGAGGCTCTGTGGTATATTTATTTAGCAATCAACTATTGGGATGGAAAAATAATGGCCCCTAGCACCCGAAACCATGAATGCATCGCTTATTACACATTGCTGGGACTCAGTGCAAGCAGATACATACAAGCATCATGTTAAATAGCCACGAAATTATTGAACAACTGACAAATGAAATAAAAAAACATACTTCTTCAAGTATATCTCAGAGTTTATTCTTCCAATAATAATTTTCTTGAATTAATTGCTTAGGCATTTGTTTAAGCCATTTATTTAAATTCTAGGGCAGAGGCAGCAATCTATGCTTAATTTGTTTTCCCAATTACAAGTGGATTTGAACTGAAGATTGAAAAGTGAACTGAAGCTGTCAAAATTATTTTAGGATAACTTGCAGTTAACATAAATTAACCGAACACCACATAACTTTTAGATTCAGCTGGTAGTGAGAATAGTGTGTATTCAAATGTGTTTGCAAATTTTCATCTTGTTTCTAATCTTTAAATAATTTACTGTCTATCCTTTATATCTTCTTTCTAAGCCTGTTGCAGTAACTCAAAAAAACCTGTTCTGCAATCATATCCACTCTGAAACTCAATCTATCCAGCTATTAAACAGTGCCTCTTCCCTCTACACTTTGCCTTATAATTCTCTCAAGGCATCTATGTAATTATTTATTTGTCCTTGAAGTTTTGACAACTTTTATTTGTTATGAGCCCATGAATTTAATATCTGGAAAGATGGTCATTACTCCCACATTACATTTGACCATATTACAGAATCGGACGTAGTAAATATAATACACAAAAGTTATGGGTTCTCTGCTGAAGGGGCCGTACAATACCCGACAAGTGCGAGAGGCGGAAGAACCTTGAAGTGGTCATAGGTGCAAAAAAAAATACGTGAATGCAAGTTCTGATCTATGGAAGCTGAAGGAACCAGCAAGGACATGTCCAGATTTTATAGTTCGAGCACTTAAGGACGGAAGATAAAGCAGAAATGTGATTTGTGGCCACCACAAAACACATCTTCCTTGCTAATACCTGGCCTTTTAACGGCCTTCACTTGAAAACACTTTTTGTATTACGAGTGTGTTGTATTTCTATGCTTTTGACAATGGAGCAGATCGTTTATTAACCTCCTAGGAAAAGGATCCACGCTAATTTTTATTGTTAGTGAGGTAACTGTTAATCACATAGTGCTTTTAGTTCTCCGGTTTACTTAACAGAGTGAATGACTAACATACTCACCTCAAGAAGTCTGTAAAACAATGAAATTCCAATTACTCCAGGCAATTTGTGTTGTTCTGTCTAGTTTTTAAACAATTCTTTTAGCAGCTGAGCCTTTTTAAAAACTGTATTACTCACAAGAGACTAGTGTATGGAATTGATTAAAATAAGGATGGCACATGGGGCACCTCATTCTTCTCCAGGGCATGACGCGGACCCCTGCATGGCTTTGTACACACACATTGCATGGATCCCCTGTAGGTGCAGATACACATAGACACACTGCACGGGACCCCTGTATGTTCACATACACTGCACAGACGCCTTACATACACCTGTTCACACACACACTGAACACATGCACACACACCCCACATGGAAACCTTCTCAAGGTCACTCAGTAAATGACACAGCTAAGCTTTGAAATCAGGCAGACTGGCTCTGGAGTGAAGGTCATAGAGTATGTGTCTTCAAGAAACAAATTAAAACTGGTGATAACAAAATGACGAGCAGCACTTTAGCAAAAAAGAAAACATTTAGTAAGTGGCTGGAAGAGATCATTTCGTAGGTCTATTTTCAAACCTGTCCCTTAGATCTCCAGCTTCTCAACCTCTTTGACCCCATGTGTTCTAATCTGTAAAGTGATATAATAACCGTAACTACCTCAGAGGATTGTTATGTGTATTAAATGATTTAATCCACATGGATCCTTTAAAATACTGCCTGTCATATGGTAAGCACTTAATAAGCTTAAGCTATTATCATTCAGTTCAGTAAACTGAGTACCTACAATGAGCAATGCGCTGAGGGTTTAGGGGATGAAGACAGTCAGTCATACATAATCCTAGCCCAAAAGTAGTTCACAATATCCTCAGATAAGGAACTAGATAAGTGCTTAAAAGAGTTTCTAAGTTTTATGAGGATGCTGATTCCCAGAACTTTTTCCACTGGGACCTTACTGAAAGGGACGGGAACAGATGCAAACTGCAACGTGTGTCTGCCAGGGTCCATCAGCAACAGAAGGCAAATGCCCAGCCGCTCTGGGCAGCAGACTCTCTGGTACACGACAGTGTAGCAGGGAGGACCCCACCCTCCCTCCACAGCCTAACAGTGGGATTGGTGTGAAGCCAGGCAGGGGAACTGCCCAGCCAACTGCCTGAAGCAGATCCCAGCATATGTAATGCCTGGAGGGTCTCCAATGTACCACACCACGGCGCAGCAGAAAACACGGACAAACAGGTCCTGCTGGAGAAGTGAGTTTTGGCACCCCCACCCTGCTCTCCAGAGCGCCATAGCTGATGAATGCCAGGTTCTCACCAAACTCACCAGATTAATCAGTCCATCTCCTGAGAGGAGGAGCAAGTAAGGGGACTCAGTTGTCCTCAAGAGAGTCAGATGGCATCACTGTGGGAAAGAAGAGGTTAAAATTGAAAGAGGTTTTGTGTCACACAGTGACAGGGACACCAAACTGTCCTGAAATGAGAAACACAGTCTTGTAAAATGAAGAACTGACGTGCTCAATGTGTCACTGATGCCCCGGATAAGAAACAGCAGAAAGAGCAACAGAAACACCCTCTCAAAATGTTTCCCTGCAGAACAAGGGTAATGGTGGGAAGTCCCTTCTCTATGACCCTAGGTGGAAAAGTAAGGAGAAAAGAAAAGTGTTCTCCACCCCAACCCTGACACACACACACACACACACACACACACACACACACACATGCACACACATGCACACACACAGATCACCTTTAACTGCCATCATGAAGGTCTCCCGAGGAGAAAAAACAAGTTCCTAGCAGCAAGAATGTTTTTTGTAGATGTAGAGATATGCAAGCGGCAGAGAGGGAATAGTAGGGAAAAGGAATAGGGACGGAAAAATAGAGGGTACAGTCCAGAAAGGGCAAATGGGAGTAACGTACAAGCAGGTGGCGGAGCTGGAGAAGCACAGGAGCCGTCTTCAAGGTGCCTCGGTCAGAAGCCATGGGTGGCGACCCTTCTGCAACGCTGGAGCTCAGCCTGTACACAGCGGGGAAGCACTGCCTGTGCCTGTCCGGATTGGAGAAAGTAAACAGAGAAGCAACAGACGAAATGAATTCAATTAATAATACACACAATTTAGAAGGTTACTTCAGTTGTTCCAGCAAGAATATCACAGCTTTTCTTCCTTCTTCGAACTTAGATCAGCACAATTTGTATACATATAAGTTGAATGTTCATATGCAACACATCTTAGCATACAAGTACATAGTGTTCTTTATAATTATTTGTCCAAATTGCACTGAAATTACTCTCAACTCTGAATTACAGAACTGAAGCAAGACTTGGCCGTCATTTGGTCCAACCCTCTCAATTTCTCACCGGAGGAATCTGAAGATAAGGAAAGTTGAAGGTATTCTTATGAGGTCACATAGACAGCTAACGACTTTATAAGTTTTTGAAAACAAGTACTGTGCCTTACATTTCTAAAGTAGTGTTATTTAATTTTTAGAACATCTTTTAATCCAGCACTTTGAAAGTGATCAGTTTTTAACGGAATAACTTTTGCCCACGAAAACTCAACTTTTGCAAATAATATCTGGTAAAACAAAACAAAACATAAAATCCTCTAACAGCAGATGTAGTGTGACCAGAATACAACTCAATCTCACAACTGACCTTCAAAGCAAATGCTGAATTTTTGTGTTTAGATAGTTCCTGAATGGGGTAACTAGGTTATCATTTTTAAGCATCCTAGTTACATAATAACAAAAATGTCATCCTGACTTCATCCAATCACAAGATTTTTGACATAAAAATATTTCCCATAAGTATAAAAATTATTGAATATAAATAATAAAGCCATGAACAATAGCCATAGAGCTAAGATATTAAATCTTAAGTACAATAGCCACGAAGCTAGGATATTAAATATGTGTCACATTTCATTAGTGAGGAAGGTTCTACTCTTAGTATGAGTTCAGCCTTGCTTTCTTTCTGGGAACTTCGTATTACTGGTACTTGATTTAAAGAGGTGAGTTCTTAGAATAAAAACATGGAAAAGAACTCATTGGCCAACTTGTCAGATGCTTTAGGGGCTTTTCGTATCTAAAAGATAGCAAAGAAGCAACCCTCCTCTGCTCACTGGATTGCGACTTCTGTAGACTAAAAACATATCTTCAAGAATAATCTCCATAAACCACCTCACACACGTTTCAACAAAGCTTAAACAGAAATGTTCAGTAATTAAATATACCATATGTTTTAAATATGCCTTGGTTTTATTCCATCTCCTAAGTGATCTTGAAGCTGGTTTAAGTAAATGCTCTTGAAAATATCAATTATTGGAGGCCCGAATGCTTTTAGCTAGCTGCCGAAGTGAGTTGGCAAAGGGAGACGATATTTCAGATGCTTCAGAGCAAGGATTTGCTTTCCCCTAGCCTATAGGTAACAGGATAAAAACCCTCTGATTCCTCCGCTGGTTCTAAAGTCTGTATTTAGACTTGAAGATGTTCTAGAACAACAATATCATGACTGTTTTTCTTTTTATTAAAAATCCCAATTTAGCTACTTCACAGACGACAGTTTGTATAATCTACCATTTTCCTCAATTCCAATGATTGAAAAAGACAATGATTTCCCATCCCTTAAAGTTTTCAAAGAAAGATGAGAACTTCCACTGCTCTCCCAGCTGGGAAAAGTATAAAAGCAATGTACTTGGTCTCTCTTTAAACCTTCTACTGTCCCCAAGGAGACAGGAATGACTGTTAATTAGAGCCCTAGAAAATAAATCCTCTGGGTTTTCTTTTTTTTTTTTAAAGACCATCCTGTTCAAAAGAGAGCTGAGAACTTCTGTGCCACCGCTAATTGATCAGCATGTAGAGACATTTTTATCTTCATCTGTATGATTTTTCCTTGTTTCTTCTCCTTTTCTCTCAAATGTCAAATGATTTAGAATTCGGAGATACACAGATTAGAAGACAGCCAATTCAATCACAAGTTTACAAGGAAAACGGAAGTACCGCATAGTAAGATACATTCCAATTTTAAAATGGCCAATGCAGGGAAAGGAGAGGACAGAAAACACAGCATTTTGGAAAATATTTAACAGACATACTATGTTTATCCACCACAATTAAGTACCTAATTGGCAATCAACATCTGTCTAAGGGAAGATGATACTTGACCCTCAGTAGAGAGTATTGCTGAGTAGAACCTCCCTTCCTGAATGCCGTCACAGCGTTCCCACAGTTGTCTTTCTCCTGGCAGCATCATCCAGGACTAAAACTTCCAGCCTTCCTCCTGGGTACCAGTCTGTGCCCTAGCCCCACTACGGCCGCACCGGCTCCTCAGCTAACATAAATAACTCTGTCCTGCAAGGCTGTATAATGATTTTCCACCTTCCTCACAGACTTCACTGGTTCAATCTCAGGCTGTAAGCCCAGTCAGGTCCAGGGTCCCAGCCAAGGGGACACGGGGTCTCACTGCAGAGGTGGAGTCTCAGTGCACCAGGGGAAGGAATGAGGAACAGGCACACGTGGGCCTCGGAGCAGAGAGAAAACGTGGAGCCAGGTCCCAACCAGACCCCGAAATTAGAAAAATCCAGGTGATGTGGCCAGGGGAAAAGTCATACACAGCTCAGGATTCTTCGAATTTGAGCCCCACATGATGGTGACTGCAAAGCCTTCCTGTGAGTCCTACATAAAAAAAAAGTCTCTACAGAGGTAAGCTTACAAATTCATCTTGCAAAGACAGTTTACAGTCTAGGAGGCTCTCCCTTCCACCAAAGATTACATAGATTTTCTTAAAGGAGCTATTTATTTAAAATATAAATTGTGTCCCTCAGAACAAAAGTTGTAAGATAGCTAACAATTATAACTAATTTCAGGAAAAAACAAGTAAACAGCATAACATATAAATGTTACCAATTAATGACCCCATAATAAATAATCTACAGTTGAATAAATAATCCTCTAGGCTGAGCCCTGAAATACCAATATTGGCAAAATTAACAAATCTTTTATAGGACCTAGTTAATGACAGACTTCAGATCGGCCAGGTGCGTGCTCCAGAAAAAGCAGAACTCCGAGTACTGCAAGGCTGTCTAGCCCGACTCACAGGTATTATGTCAACTACAGGGCCATTGTTCTAACAAAGATAACAGCATTTCTTTTAATTAATGACTTGGAGTTTATACTCATCTGTTTACCTACTCATTCAAAAAATTGAATATTGGGTTCTAATATTTAAGCTTTCAAAAAATTCTAACACAGTTAGGGCTTATTAAAAGTAGAAAAAATAAACACATTAGCATGGAAACAAGAAGGTATAATTTCTTTCTCTCATGAATTTTCCTTTAAAAAACACTAAAAAAAAAGACATTGCAAAACAAATAAATAGATTTTCCAGAACAAAAGCACATTCAGGATAACAACAACAACAAAAAAAGTAGCCTCAATCAAAACACTACCCGTAAAGATAATTTATTTCAGGATCAGACTGAACACAGGAAATTTAGTGTTTGAAACAAGTTTGGTATTTAAATAATAATTGTAATGGGTCAAGAGCTATTTTCAATCCAAGTTTTTTAACAATTTTTAACATAAGCAATAATCAATTAATACAGGCAGAAGTCAGCATGAAGTGGAGTGTTATTTACACATAACATGCATTAAATTTGCTGAAATGCAGGGAGCGTTTTAATTGTTATTCTTGAGGAGGAAAATTTCAGAGGAAACCCTAAGGTTACGTAGAGTCTGTGTGGGGCTGGAACGCTGTAATGTGGAGCAGGACCTTGTCCATGAACATAGTCCTAGCGTGCTGTACCATGGAGAGCTACAGCATGCCTGCTGCTCAGAGGCACTGCTCTCAACCTCGGGTTAGGCAAACTTAAAAACTGCAAGCTCAGAAAATAGACATGGACAATAAGGCCCTTGATTCAAAGCAAACAACAGTTACATTGCCCTGTATAGGTTTTACTCTCATTTTGAAGACTGCTTTACCGGGTATAGAATTCTAGATGGACAGTTGCTCTTTTTCTGTTTTTAAAATACCATCTATTTTCATTTCTATTGAGAAATCAACTGTCCATGTCATTGCTGTTTTTTGATTATATTACTTTTATTCTCTGGCTGCTAAAACTTTCTTGCCTTTGCTTTTCAGTAGCTCATTAATGTTTTAAGTAGTAGTTTTCATAGTAATTATCTTTGTGAGTCATAGAATTGCTTGAATCTGTGACTAATTTTTTCTTTCATAAATTCTAAAAATTCGCAGGCATTACCTCTTCAAGCATTGCTTTCTACCACATGTTTTCTCACCTTGTCTTTTGGGATTCCAGTGACATGTATCTTAGACTATTCACCATGTCCCTTATATTCTTTATAATCATCTTTGCTTTCCATTCTTCAATCTGGACATATTTTTACTAATCTATTTCCTGCTATTTCTCTTGTGTTGTGTCCAATCTGCTATTAAATAAATTTCTGGTATTCTCAGTTTCAGTAATTGTACTTTTTGGTTGTTGAATCTCTATTTGATCATTTTTTATAGATTTAAGTTCTCATGTAAAATTCTCAATCTTATTTCTTATTTTGTTGAACGCATTAGTTGCAGTTATTTTTAAATTCATGTCTGATAATGCCAGTATCTGAGTCACTTTCAGATCTGTTTCTAATGTCTGTTTTTTATCTTGTCCTATCATTGAAATGTGCTGATTTTCTTTTAACTGAATGTAGGAATTTTGCATGAGAAAGCAATAGAGTCTTTGGATGTTTTCCACCAGAGGAGAATCACCCCATTGTCCTCAGTGAGCCGACATGGGATACATAAAACATACCACATCAATCTCATCATAGATAACCATGCTGTTCTGAGATAGCATTTCAGGCTTTATAAAGGGCCAGTAGAAGTCTCCGCTAAGAATCTGGATGTACCATAAGTATGTAAATAAATGTTTGTGAGCCTGGGTCTAAATAAATAAATGTGAGCCTGCCTCTAAATAATTAGACAGATGGATAAATACATAAATCCAAGCCTGCCTCCAATTATATAAATAAATAAGTAAATGCGAGCCTGCTTCTCCATAAGTACATAAGTAAGTAAATAAATAAATAAACAAATGAAAAGAAAGAATCTGGATGTTTCCTACGGCTTTCTTTCCTTGTCCATACCTGAATTTCAATTTTAGTTTTCTAAATACTTGAGATTGCAAAAAATCTGCTGCTTTCTTATTGGCTTTTCACTTCCTGACCCTACACAAGTGAATAATTCAGAAAAGACTCAATGGACGAACAACAAATGTCAGGCTTCCCTCTCTATGTTCTCCTCTCTCTGGGTTCGTGGCATCTCTATTTGGCTGCCTTGGCATTGTCAAACATCCGTTTTTATTTACTGATTTCAAATCACTTCCGTAAGATAACCCAAAGCTGTCCTGCCTCCTCCTCTTCCTGGCAGCCGTCCTCTTCATGACTTCTGTCTCCTATCCTGTTTCCCTGTCTCTGGCCCCTATTCCTGCATCAGCAAACGACCCAAGAAAGAAGCAGCACACAGAATGTGGAGCCCATGCTCAAAGATCTCTCTCTTTCTGGATCTTTGTTCCTCAAAATTTGACTGTCTCAGAGGCACTCTGGTGCTGTCAAAGAGACAATTTTTTATAATTTATTGAGCTTTGCAAGTTGTTCTCAGAGGGACCATCAGCAGAACTAAAAGGTAAGTCTTGTTATATTTAAATTTTGCTTTCTTCATGAAAATAGTCTTTCCTTAGTAGATAACATGAGCAAATGAACAATTTTCTTCCACCTTCCACTAAATTTGAAAAGGGAAAGTAAAAAGATACCATACTATCACTGCATAAGGAAAAATTGTATGCATACTATCTTGTTTGAGAAAATGTCCATATAAGTTTGCTTTTATGAAGTATGGATCTCAACAGGATCAGAAAGAGGAGCAAACATTCCGCATCCCTGTCCATCCCAGAAAAGCCCCACTTTGTGCCACCATCCTCTATGATATGTACTCAATTTCGCCAAAGCAAATTGTGATTTAGCTTTTTAATATTTCTTGACTGCAAAACTTCATCTGATTAAAATTAAATATTGGAATTTAGAATGATATTTTTTTGTTATCAGAGTGCCTTTGCTGTATTCTCTGTTACTAGCAAAACTAAGCATATTTGGTAGTTAATGGTCCTCACATCAAGGAAAATATGCAGAACTCATCCATGATTCACAAATAGGCAGTCTGCTTGGTTCATTCTCAGACCAAACAGAAGGCTTGAATTACTAAGAAATTTCTTCCAGAATTAGAGTAAAATAATAACTTAGCATAAGAACTTCTAATATTGAACACAGAAATAAAAAAAGCACATCTGTATTTGTTGTCTCTTGAGAATATCAGATATTTTCTATGCAATTAGTCTATTCTTACCTATGTTTACATACATATATTATGTTTGCAAATAGATGTTACTCAATAGTTTTGTAAAAATCCAAACACATTTCCAATTCCATAAACGAACATTGTATTTAAATAAATCACATGTTAAATGATTTTCTAAATGAAAGAACCTCTCTACTTCTCAGACATGTAGACGGCCAATAGTCATATTAGATATTAGTCATAGCAATGAGTTCTGACATCCACAGTAGTGCACAGCAATGTCCCAGGCCTTCACATTCTCTCACCACTCACTCCGGGCTCACACCCAGAGCAAGCTCCTGCAAGCTCCTGCAAGCCCCACTCATGGTAAGTATACCATTTATAATCTTTTGTACTGTATTTTATTGTGTCTTTTCTATGTTTAGATAAACAAATGCTCACCATTGTGTTATAATTGCCTACAGTATTCAGAACAGTCACATACTCTACAAGTTTGTAGCCTAACAGCAGTGAGCCTGACTATATCGCCCAGGTGTGTTACTATGCACACCTCTTCAGTCTTCCTTTCTCCATCTAATAGGGTTTAATCAAAGAGCTTGTAAGGATTAATTACTAATATGTTAAATCAAGGCTGATTGATAACCCTCTATGGGTTTTTTTTTTTTTGGTAAGTCTTTCTCACTAAATTACACCTGCTAGAGGATCCTAGCAGATAAGTCATGAAGTCAACCTTCAAATGAATAGCCACCCTTAATCTCTATGTATATTTATTAAGCAGTCTGTCTTCACCCTGAGTAGTGTGCAGAGCAGCAAATTAAAGATGGCATGTCGTCCTCCCCCACTGGTTAAGCCATGCATGACTTCCCTGCAGTCATGCCTTGCTTGACGACGGGGACACATTCTGAGCGATGTGTTGTTAGGCAATTGTAGCACTGTGTGAACATAGATGTTACTTACACAAACCAAGATGGTACAGCCTACTACACACCTGGGCGATATAGTCAGGCTCACTGCTATTAGGCTGCAAACTTGTAGAGTATGTGACTGTTCTGAATACTGTAGGCAATCATAACACAATGGTGAGTATTTGTTTATCTAAACATAGAAAAGACACAATAAAATACAGTACAAAAGATTACAAATGGTATACTTACCATGAATGGAGCTTGCAGGACTGGAAGTTGCTCTGGCTGTGAGCCCGGACTGAGTGGTGAGAGAACGTGAAGGCCTGGGACATTGCTGTGCACTACTGTGGATGTTATAAACACTGCACACTTCACCTCGGCTTACTGTAACATTTTCACTCTATCAGCTTTTGACTTACTCTAAGTTGTTGGCTGTTTTGTAAGAACATCTAGCTGAAAATGAAGCACATTGTACAGATGTACTAGAAAAGAAAATACTTTTCTTCTTTGTATTCTTATTTTTTCAGCCTTTTTTGTTTTAACTTTTATCTTTTTAAACTTTTTTGCTGAAAACTAAGACACAAATACACATGCTAGCCTGGGCGTACACAGTGTCGGGACCGTCATTGTCACCGTCTTCCACCTCCGCATCTTGTCCCGCTGAACGGCCTTCAGGGGTCATGACACGCACGCAGCTGCCATTTCCTGGGATAGCAACGCTTCCTTTGCATAGCTCTGAAGGACCTGACATTTTGCAGTTAACTGTTTGCACTTAACTTTTCTTCTGAAAGTAAAGGGAGAATACTCTAAAATAATTATAAAAAGTATAGTATAGCGAATACATAGAACAGTAACACAGTCGTTTATTATTATCAATTTTTATGTATTGTATGTCATTCAACGTGCTACACTTTTATATGAATGGCAATGCGGTAGGTTTGTTCACACCAGCATCACCACCAACACGAGGCTAATGTGTTGTGCTAAGACCTTAAGATGGTTACAATGTCACAGGCCACAAGCGTTGCTCAGCTCCATTATCATCGCAGGGAACCACAGCCGTATATGCAGGCTGTTGCTGACTGAAGTGTCCTTACGCAGTGCATGACTGTACTAAGCTTCCTACTACCTGTAGTCATTCAGAGAGAGCTGCCTTTCTTTTGGCCGTCCTGCCAACATGGTCAGCATTAGTTTAAGAATGCATGGAGGCTGGGCGTGGTGGCTGACGCCTATAATCCCAACAGTTTGGGAGGCTGAGGTGGGCGGATCATTTAATGTCAGGAGTTCGAGACCAGCCTGGCCAACATGGTGAAACCCTGTCTCTACTAAAAGTACAAAAATTATCTGGGCATGGTGGTGGGCACTTGTAGTCCTAGCTACTCGGGAGGCTGAGGCTGGAGAATCCTTGAACTCAGGAAGTGGAGGTTGCAGTGAGCTGAGATCGTGCCACTGCTTTCCAGCCTGGGTGACAGAGTGAGACTCCGCCTCAAAAAAAAAGAATGCATTGAATAGCAGGACTAGCGCAGGCTGGAAGGGCTGACCAGCCACGTTCAAGTCTTGGTTCTGTCACAGCTTTATAGTCCTGGGGATCTTTCTCCTAGATCAGTTTCCTCAGTCCCAAAACAAGGATTAATGCCATATATGACATAAAGTTTTTGAATACTAGATAAAATATTAAATAATTATTTTAAATATTAAATAATAATTACTTTAACTTAAAATTCTACATGAATCTACTTATAAGTTCTAAAATAAGGTAAAAAGGTAAAGAATGGTCTTTACATTATTATCATTATTGTCTCCAAGCTAATATAAAAGTAATGCTAGTCATCTTCATTCATAAAACACACCTTAACAAATTTAAAAGAATTGAAATCATAGTGTGTTCTCCAATCACAATGCAGTAGTATAAGGAGTAGACACTTTGTCTCTTTCTTATTCATAATGTTTAATCAATAAATATACTATTAGCTGTATTTTTTCATGTTGTAATCAAGTGGCTCCATTTTATACATGCTTTTCTGAGTGTTTTTATCATAAATAGATGTTGCTAAATGCTATTAGTTCATCTATCAATTGAATCATCTACTAATTTTTCTTTCTTTTGTTAATATGACAAAATTAGATTCATTCATCTTTTCCACTGTTAAATCAAGCATATCCTTTTTAACATTTTGCAGAATTTACTATGCAACAAACCTGCCCAATCTGCACATGTACCCCAGAACTTAAAGTATAATAAATAAATTTAAAAAAAAAAGAAAAAAAAGATTTTTACAGCATATATTCATTGGCTCTATAATTTTATTTTTTAATGTCTTTTTTATATTTGGTATCACAGTTATGTTGGTCTCAAATAAACAGGCAGTTTTCTTCATCTGTTTTCCAAAAGACAGGCATATTTTGCATGATTGGTATAATTTCTTTATAAGACATCTGAATTTATTAGTGAAACTGCTTTTGGAATTTTATTTGCAGAATGATTTATGATAAAAATTAATCAGTTTCAATTAAAAAAAGCAGTGCTACTGATCTAGAAGACCTATAGAGTCTAAATATATAGGTGCTACCACTAGTTATGTTTTTACTTTAAGTAATATGCCATATGGTGTATAGTCCATTGCAACAAATAATTTAATTCCTATAAGATTTACAGAATATATATTTCTATTTATGAACCTAATTTAAATCCTGTTGTATTTTAATTGTGGTTAGCTGCATTTCAGGAACATAACCACTTGGAAAAAACTGATTATTAAGAAAATAAAATTGGCTTAATCTCGTTGTGACTTTTACACTGATTTCTTGTCAGTGTTCAAGCTGCATTCAAAGGGGGATCAACATAATGAACACGTTCTAGACAGTGAAGATTGAATAAATTGAGTTATGTGACCCAATCCATGCCTGGAAATGTGGTTTAACACGTTCTACATATTCGCAGTATAAACTCAGGAATAAAAAAATGCTAAATCACCTGCATTATTACAGTCCAACACTTTAAGGCCCAATGCCTTCTCCTTTCAAACCAGAAAATGCCATCATCTCTCTTCTTTTCTTTTTCCTTCCCTCTTCCCTTCTTTCCTCTATCCTTCCCTCCCTCCTTTTCTTCTTCCATTCTCCTTCCTATTTGCCTTCCTTCCTGCCTGCCTTCTTTCCTGCATTTCTCTTTCCTTTACTAACATTTCTATTTCCTGGTGCTATTTCACTCAACTCTTCATTAACTGGCCATTAAGTATAAGTCATTCCTGAGTCCCGTTAGTCCACATGCTGTCCATGACAGGAATCTGAGTTTGCGCAAGGGATTTCCTCTGTGGCAGTGACACGTAGCAAGATTCCAAGACACTGACCATTGGTTACAACCTCTGTAAATAGTGACTTTACTCACTTTACACATCAAACCCTTCCAGGGTGTGAGAAAATGAGAAAACAGAAAAGTGTCTAAGAATAAATACAGGACTGCTGCAAGTTGCAAATACCAAAAAAGAATAGTATCAAAGCTGGGTCAATCCGAGCTTGGCTATGGCTCCTGATGCCATCAATGTCAGACTGTAGATTGTTCATCAAAGGTAAGTAAGATACTGCATAAAACTGTTGCTTAATTCATTTGAGCCTTGGTTGATGGCTCAGTGAAAGAACTTCTGAAATCTCTGCAATGCATACATCATTCCACATGTCTTATCTTAGCTGGTACCCCTCTGCAATGTCTACAGCACTCCACATGCCTTATCTTAGCTGGTTCCCCTCTATCTCTTTAGGGCTTGTTGTGTGAGTCGAATGAGTATGCCGCCTATATATTCTCAATTGTCAACTATTGAAGAACGTCACTAAGAAGTCCTAAGACTGGAGATGATGGGATGAGCTTAGCAGCTATTAAAATGTTGATGAAATAACCACATTTTTGTAGTTTGGTCTATCCAAGATACAAAGACCTAGTGTCGTGCCTACCACAGAGTATGTACTGAATAGATATTTGTTGAATCAATTAATGTATTGATTAATGAGAGTATATGTTTGCTCAGGATCTTTCGGTAGTAATTAAGAATGGCACCTCATTAGTTTTATACACGCCTCATTATTTTTCATATGAAACTGATGCATTCAAGTGGTGGCAGGTGTTCTTCAACACAGAGTACCTTCAGAATAAGGCGTGTATAAAAAATGTTGTGCACTGCACAAGCTTCAGATAGTTAAATATACTGCAAAATATCTTACCAGTAAAGAAAGCAATAATTGAGTAAAAACTTTCCTAAACAAATCTAGTGTTCAGTTACTTTTCAATTGGCTTTAGATAGAGGCCCACAGAAGCAAAAGTGACTGGAGCCCCCTTTTGGAGGCATTGGTTGGCAACAAGATCAATTTCCAAAATGAAATGTGAAGATATATGAGTGACTTGATTGACACTCCCCCTAAAATAAAACCAATATAATTTAAGAAAAAATAATTACCATTCAGGCACTTTATATAAAGTCTTATTAATAGTCACATCAATCAGAGGACCCAAATTCCTAAGTGGCTCTTATGCCAGGCCATACCACTCAATATTGGAAGAAACAGGCTGGAAACTGAGGTTTGTGTGATGACAAGACTCATAGTTATTCAATCAAATCAGCCAAGTCTCCAGTCCTCAATCCAGTGGTTGAGAGATGTGAGTTGGTTTTGCCTTATATTGTTTTAGTTTTAGAATTTGTATAAAAACTAAAAATACATTAAACCTATTCTGTTGCTATTTTCCACTTTTTGAATAATGCATGTTTTTTGGTTATAAAAATGTGGGAAAAAATGCAAAAGAATAGGGCAATTCTTGAAGCAGAAAAAACACTGGTTATGCCCCTGGGCAGACACAATATTGTTAACATTTTGATACATATTCTCCTTCTCTGTTTATGTATGTATAGGTATGTTCATGTATATGTGTATCTGTGTGTGTGTATATATATATATATATATATATTCTGTACTTATTTAAATTGTCATGACTTCCATTGTTGCTATACTTTTTTGAAAACAAGATTTTTTATGGCTACCATTTCTCATTGTTTAATTATACCACCACTTCCTTAGACACCATTTCTGATGAACCTTTATTTCCAATTTTGTTTACATGAATTCTGTTGCTACTTTTTTCTAAATTTATGTCTTTGGAAGCCAACAACTGAGCTATTTAATCCATAAAATATTTTTGAAAACAATTATTTTGCAAAAAAGACTTGCGGAGAAGCTGGTCCTCTAAAGAAATTGATTGTCATTTTATCACAACTCAGGGGTTGTGAGTTTGATGAACTGCTTATATATTTTTAAGCTCAGATACAATCAGACAGTATTTCCTTCTCAAAACGTGTGATCACCATTTCTTCTCTATTTTCTTCAATTGTTTATTATTGAATGTTGCTGATTTCGTTTTATATACTTTCCAGTGAGTCATCTAAACACAATAATCACACACTGAGATGACAGGTTAAAAAAAGGCCACTCTCAAAAAATGCTTGCAAAAACCAAACCTTTGGTGTGTCTGATACTCAAAGCATGCCAAAAACATACTTCTAAGTTTAAAATATAATGCGAATAGAGCAAATGCAAATCACTTCACCATTCATCATCAGTGCTTTGAACCCAATTAGACTGTTGAGAAGCAAAAAAAAAAAAAAAAAAAAAAAAAAAAATTTATGATAATTGAGAGGATTTTATTTCTTGTTATACAAGAGGGAATCAACAGGACTCAAATTCAAACCAGTGAATCCAGTTGAAAAGATATATAAATGCAGAATTGGCAGATGGTAGCCCTGTGCTAGGAAGCAAAGGAGAAAAATGAAAAATAATGAATAGAAGCTTCATGATTTAGCCAGAAACCGCCATGCTGGGTTCTTTGGTCCACAGTCTCCCCGGTCTCCACTTCTGACCCTGGCACACACTCCATGGACGGAGGCCAGAACTAGCTGAAGAAAAACAGAGTCGCAGGAGAGTTTCCTCAGCTTCCGGAACAGGAGAGCTGCAGCACCAATGCCATTTTACTGAATGCTGGAAATTCCAGAAGAAAGTCATGAAAACTTCCAATACTCGTAAAAGCATATGTTCCTTTCAAAAGGAAATGTCTGAAAAATCAGAGGTCTCATACTTGAATAAACAAAACCGGAGTGTTATAAACTTAATGATCACCCAGCATGTTAGCTGGTATCTTGCCAAACGTGTTTGCAAGAAACAGCCTGAAAGTCTACCCTGCCCCAGAAACACACACGGGCAAAGAAAAAAGAATCCAAGGCTGAATTTGGGGAATTTAGTATTTCAGAAACTACTGCTGCGTGTGTCATTTTGTCTATACTTTCTTTGGTTTCTTTGGATCTTTAAAATATATCTATCAAAAGACTGGCTGGTTTTATTTCCTTTTCAACTCAGACATTACTGTCTTCCTTCCTTCTCCCTTCTTTTCATTTCTTTTCCTTCTCTTTCTTGTCATCTGCCTCTTCCTTTCTCCTTCTCTTTCTCCTTCATCCTGTTTGCCTTGTCTTTTTCCTCCTCCTCCTCCCCCTCTTCCTCCTCCTCCTCCCCCCTCCTCCTCCTCCTTCCCCCTCTTCCTCCTCCTCCTCCCTCTCCCTCCTCCTCCCCCTCTTCCTCCTCCTCCCCCCTCTTCCTCCTCCTCCTCCCCCTCCTCCTCTTCCTCCTCCTCCTCCTGCTCTCTTTTCTCCCTCTCTCTCTTCCTCTCCCCTCTACCTAGATCCAAGATTATACCAGAAGTGTTTATATTGGTGTAAAAAGGCCATGTTAATGGTAAGATTTTGACTGACAGTTGTCAATTCTGGTGAGATCGTATAGCGTGGACTTGAAATTGGGTTTGTGGTTATAGCACTCTAACTCAAAAAGGAAGAAATAAGTTTTTCCTTCTGGGCAAGGCTATAGGTGAAAGCAATTGATCACAAGGTCAGATCATGCCATTTGGATTCTTCTAAAAAGGAACAGAATTGATAAACAGGAAGATTTACAAATCCCAGTATTGGATATTTTCCCATTCCAAAAATAGCTTATTCTTTCTTTGCTAGTGACATTTTTTTCAACATAAAATTACCATAAACATTAGGAAACATTGTATGCAAATAGCACTCAAAAAGAAACACTTATCATCCAACTTCTGAATTTATTATTCAGAGGAAATAAAAATGTAAATTGATTGCAAATAAAGCTGCCAATTAAACTTATAAATTTTCCTAATATTCCTGTGATGACAGAGGAGAAAGCTTTTTTCTTTTTTAATTCACTTATATTCTGAGCAAAACAGAAGCCCTGTTACAGAGGAGCATCAGGCAATATTATACAGGAAAAATGAGACGTAGAGTGATGAGTGCTAAAATCAATCTCTTTGTTTCATGGCTGGGCATGGTGGCTCACACCTGTAATTCCAGCACTTTGGGAGGCCAAGGCGGGTGGATCACTTGAGGTCAGGAGGTCAGGAACAGCCTGGCCAACATGGCGAAATCCCATCTCTACTAAAAATACAAAAATTAGCCTGGCACAGCGGCGTGCACCTGTAATCCCAGCTACTTGGGAGACTGAGGCAGGAGAATCACTTGAACTCAAGGAGGCGGAGGTTGCAGTGAGCCAAGACCACACCACTGTACTCCAGCCTGGGCGACAGAGAGACTCCATCTCAAAAAAAAAAATCTATTTCTTTCAGAGATTAGTGATTTTCTTAGTGTATATCATGAAAAGAACAGTATATTTACAATGAGCTACAAGTGTTACCTGCATTTTGTGGAGAATTACAATATTGCGTGTTTTCAATTCAATACAGAAAACTATGACGTCCACAATGAAAATCAAATCACATAGGGAAAGTTCAGCAGGACTTTTGTCACTAGCATTTAGTTAAATACCTCTTCTCTTGAAACAGGTGTCATTCATTTTCAAGTATGTTTCTAGGTTGAAACCCTTTTTGGCTTTTTAATCTTAGGTCAACAGCGGAAATGTTAGCAGAAGGAAAGTTAATACCGATTTTCTCACCTTAGACTAACAAGGTTTCTGGATTGCACTGGCAAACTATTCAATAGAAATTTAGAAAGGATACTTTAAGAGCAGGAAATCCCTTGTCAGGCAGAAAGCACTATAGGCAGACAAGTCTCATGTCCAATGACTTCTACATTAAAAACAAATGTTTCATACAATTGAAATCATTTCATTACCCAGCTCATTCCTCTTATCTGGAGGTAATTTTTAACAGATTCCAGCCTCCTTTCCAGACACAAATTTCCAGCCACTCTCCTTCATGCCCCAAGAGGCCATTTCATAAGCAAGCTAACATCAATTCAAACAAGATTCATTTTTTCCATCACTTTACACCCTAGAAAACTGATACAGACTTCCCTAGATGAAGTTTAATACAGAACATAGGTTTATGAAGTGTGGAACCTCATTTCAAATGTACACATAATATATTGATATAGACTTTGGGAACATTTTCAAAGAATACAAATGTGCTGGGCCCAAGGCTTAAATGGTCCTTTTCACTGAAATACAGCTCATAAAAGATTTCAGAAGGTCAGAAAACTTCAAAATTTAGTGCCCTTGTTTGAGCTTTCCCAGAATGTTTTAATTTAGAAACTAAATTGTATATCCAGCACGCAAATGTGTAGTGTAAGCAATTCATTAGATTAAACATATTTGACCATTGGGGACCTGATTATGAATTTCAAAGCCTGAGTGCTTACAGAAAAGGTGCATGAGTAAAAACCACGATGACAGTCAATAATATATGATAATACATGAATAATAAAATGTCCCCCAGACTCAAGTATGTGGTGACTCTTAGTAGATATGGCTTAAAGACCGTGGTTATTCAAATTCTGTATCCTGCCTGAGAAATGTCAACAAGGGATCTGATGAAATGCACACAATTGTCTTTTACGTGACATCTTTCTTAAAAGCTTGGAAATGTACACCCGTCATATCCACCCTTCCTTATGGGTATGATAGCTATTATTGTATCCTTCCTATGTAAATTTATATTATATCCTGATAAATATGCTCTATAATTAAATCGGACTATGCAAAAATAGTTGTTTTTTTTTTTTTACTTCAAACTGTCATTTCTGTTTAATGGTTTTCTCTCTTCAAGGTAAGCCTCCCACTTCATTCATTCAACAAATGTTTATTGGTGCCTATTTCATGTTAGGTGTTGAGCTATAAAGCTGAAAAAAATATTTTGCCCTTCAGAAGCTAAAAATTAAGAAATCTGGAATTAGGTATAGGGTTTTTTTTTTTTTTTGCTTTTGCTTTTTAAAAAGATTTGTTCAACTTCCATCCATATACCTTTCATAATACTTTTATTTGATTTACATCAACCATTTTTATTTTATGCTGATTTATAAACATGATTTCTTCTCAAAAAGATTTTAATCTTAATTTTAAAGACTTAATTTTTGAGAAGATTTAATTTTAAATCTTCTCAAAAAGGTTTCTTCTCAAAAAGAATTTATGAAGACGTGGTGATTAATTTTATGTTTCAAGTTGACGGGGTTAAGGGATGCTCAGATAGCTGGTAAAATGTTATTCCTGGGCACTTCTGCGAGCGTGTTTCCAGAAGGGGTAGCATTTGAATCATCAGACCAAGTAAAGAAGATTTGCCCTCACAATGTGGGTGGTCACCATCCAATCCACTGAGAGCCCTGACGGAATAAAAACCAATAAACAACAAGGAGCAGCGAGGGTGGCTGTGCACTCTGCTTAGCTGGGACACCCTCCTTTCCCTGCCCTTGGGCGTAGGTACTGCTGGTTCTCCCTTCTTTGGACTTGAATTGAATTATACCAACAGCTTTCCTTGTTCTTCAGCGTGCAGATGGCAGACTGGGGACTCTTTGGCCTCCATAATTGCATCAGCCAATTCTTGTGTTATGTATATGCACAAACCGTTGCTTTCATATCTCTGGAGAACCCTAACAAAGAAAAAGCAATCTGTGATTCTACTGCTCAGAAAGAATCTCTGCAGTTGATTTGTGTGTTTTCTTTCAATGTTCCCTTCCACAGGACCATCATGCTTATAGGTTTATCTGTCACAGGGAGGAGCCCTCTAGTCTGAAGCAGACGGACCATCCCCTCCACTCACCTCCAGGTCTCTGTTCGTAGAAGCCAGGTGGGACCCTCCAAGCTCTGAACACTCCTGACCAGGTCTCCTGACCACTGCCTGTCTCACTCCACCACGGCTAATCCCATTGCACTGTTTATCCTATTTATGTCAGGCACACAAGAAGCCGAGTCTTCCGCTTTTCTTTAGTGTCCAGGCCTCTCGTCTGCTTCTGATTTCCCTCCTCAGAACTGACGCTTTAATATTATTCTTAACTTTTACTTTCGCCTCACCTCAAACCCTTACTCTGTGTCTCCAGAAGCTCTCCTTCAATCCAACTTGCACCCTGTGCCTGGAAAAGCCATAGGTGCTCGATGCCAACCCATGAGAGCAGCCACAGTGCTGTCCCCTGAAAAGTCGCAGGGGCAGAGCTGCCCAAGGCCTTGGGAGCCCACTCCTTGCATCAGTGAACCCCGGGGTGTAAGACATGGAGTCAAAGGAGATGATTTTGGAACATTATGGTTTAATGACGGCCCTGCTGGGTTTTGGACTTGCACGGGGCCTGTAGCCCCTTTCTTTTGACTGATTTCTGCCTTTGGAACAGGAGTATTTACCCAATGCCTGCACTCCCATTGTATCGTGGAAGTAACTAGCCTATTTTGATTTTACAGGCTCATAGATGCAAGGGAGTAGCCTTGTCTCAGATGAGAGTCTGGACTTTTGAGTTAATGCTGAAATGAGGTAAGACTTTCGGGGGCTGCTGGGAAGGCATGATTATATTTTGCAATGTGAGAAGGACTTGCGATTTGGGAAGGGCTGGGGATAAATGACATGCTTTGGATCTGTACTCCCGTACCAAATCTCACGTCAAATTGTGATCTACACGGTTGAAAGTGGGGCCTGGTGAGGGGTGATTAGATCACGGGGGTGGTTTCTCATGAATTGTCTAACACCATCCCCCAGTGGTTCTCACGACAGTGGGGGAGTTCTCGTGAGAGCCGTTTGCTTCAAGTGTGTGGCCCCTTCCTGCTTCTCCAGCCACGTGAAGTGATTTGCTCTTCGTTTGCCTTCTGCCACGGTTGGAAGTGTCCTGAGGTCTCCCCAGACGCAGAAGCAGCTGTTTCCTGTGCACCCTACTGAACTGTGAGCCCAAAACACTTCTTTTCTTAGAAATTACCTGATGGAGACTCCAGTAATGTGGGGCGTGACCAACTCAGTATACCTCTGGAGGCTACATGAGTAAACAGCAAAAACGTTCCTCATGAAAGCAGGATACTGGCAAACTGACAAACTGAGTGCCACCAGAGGGGAAGGTTGAGGGCAGTCACGCCCCAGGTCCCGTGCTCCTTGAGGTTATCCGTGCTCCTTGAGGTTATCTGTGCTCCTTGAGGTTATCTGTGCTCCTTGAGGTTATCCGTGCTCCTTGAGGTTATCCGTGCTCCTTGAGGTTATCCGTGCTCCTTGAGGTTATCCGTGCTCCTTGAGGTTATCCGTGCTCCTTGAGGCTATCCGTGCTCCTTGAGGTTATCCGTGCTCCTTGAGGTTATCTGTGCTCCTTGAGGCTATCCGTGCTCCTTGAGGTTATCCGTGCTCCTTGAGGTTATCCGTGCTCCTTGAGGTTATCCGTGCTCCTTGAGGTTATCCGTGCTCCTTGAGGCTATCCGTGCTCCTTGAGGTTATCCGTGCTCCTTGAGGCTATCCGTGCTCCTTGAGGTTATCTGTGCTCCTTGAGGCTATCCGTGCTCCTTGAGGTTATCCGTGCTCCTTGAGGCTATCCGTGCTCCTTGAGGCTATCCGTGCTCCTTGAGGCTATCCGTGCTCCTTGAGGTTATCCGTGCTGCTTGAGGCTATCTGTGCTCCTTGAGGCTATCCGTGCTCCTTGAGGTTATCTGTGCTCCTTGAGGCTATCCGTGCTCCTTGAGGTTATCTGTGCTCCTTGAGGCTATCTGTGCTCCTTGAGGCTATCTGTGCTCCTTGAGGTTATCTGTGCTCCTTGAGGCTATCCGTGCTCCTTGAGGTTATCTGTGCTCCTTGAGGCTATCCGTGCTCCTTGAGGTTATCCGTGCTCCTTGAGGCTATCTGTGCTCCTTGAGGTTATCCGTGCTCCTTGAGGCTATCTGTGCTCCTTGAGGTTATCCGTGCTCCTTGAGGCTATCTGTGCTCCTTGAGGTTATCCGTGCTCCTTGAGGTTATCCACCTGAGTATCTGGAACCCCTTAAACAAGGGAAGCAGTACCTGTGATAAATCAAGTAGCAGACTGACAATCACTCCCTCCTCCCTATTCACTTTACTTAATAAATGTGAGAGGCTGTCAAAGCTCAGGGCCGGCCGGGCGAGGTGGCCCACGCCTGTATTCCCCACCACTTTGGGAGGTCGAGGCGGGTGGATCACCTGAGGTCGCGAGTTCGCAGACCAGCCTGACCAACGTGGAGAAACCCCGTCTCTACTACTAAAAATACAAAATTAGCCAGGTTTGGCGGCGCAGGCCTGTAGTCCCAGCTACTAGGGAGGCTGAGGCCGGAGAATCGCTTGAATCCTAGAGGCGGAGGTTGCAGTGAGCTGAGATCGCGCCAGCGCACTCCAGCCTGGGCTGCAAGAGCAAAACTCCATCTCAAAAACAAAACAAAACAAAACAAAAAAACAGCTCAGGGCCTTTACCCACTAGAAGCAAAGAGCCCCCTGACCCCTTCTTTCAAATGGAATCTTTTGACTTTGTCTTCAACTCCCCGTTTGTCCCCCTTATTCATGAGATGACTAAGGCAATCACCCAGTCTTCAGCACTCCTTTAACGCAGTGGGAGAATGGGCTGATACCGAGGAATTTCCAGAATCCCGCCCAGGTTTTCTCCACTAATTTTTCATATTTTGAATTGCCCCAGAGTCTTTGCTATCTTTGTAAATATGCCAGATACTTAGCAGATGTTCTCAAGTTTCTACCATTTGTATGACACGCTTTCCTGGGATTCAGGAACGCGGACATTTTCATTGCTTTTCTTCTTCTCTGACTCACCCGTCATGCCAGTAAAACACTGAAGAAGGAGAAGAGAGGGTTGGAGAGCTCAGCATGGGAGAACAAGGCTCTCTTTGGTGAAGAGGGTAGGCTGTGGAACGGGGTGAAAAAGGCCACCTGCCAGCTCTGCTGGTTACCAGATTAGACAGTTATGTAACCATGGGGCCTCTCCGTCTGCCTCTGTAAAATGCAAATTATAGTAGTGCCAGCTCCACGTAATAGCCAACAGGATCAAACCGTTTTTCACATGTTAACACAACTTAGAAGTATGTTAAACCAAGCAATTAGTGTCTAATATTATTACTATAATGTCACACCTAAACCTAATTTCCAAAGATTTCTTTTTAAAGATTGTATTTACACAGTATACTCGGTCTCTTTTGCTCCTTTTATTGGCCTTCCCTAGACCGTTATTGAAATATGGTAACTAAAATATATATGATATTGCAGCTGTTTACAGGAGAATACAATACCTGTGTTGTTTCTAATTATTTATCACACTGAAATAACAGATATGGCTAGTCTAAAATTCTTTATAGTAATTAGGGACAGCAAATGTATCAATAAACTGAATATCTGAAAAATAGAATTTAAAAAATTAGTTTACTTGTAGTGATATTAAAACACAATTCCAAATTCTCTGACTTGCCTTCCATCAAGAGGCGCATCTAAGTCCCCCTCCCTTAAATCTGAACAATTTGGTCGCTTGGTTCATAGAACACAGTAGAACGGATGATGACCCAGGTCTTAATAAACTGGTAGTGTCCACTTTCTGCCTCTGAAAATCCTCACTCTTAAAACGCAGCCACTCTGCAGTAAGAGAAATGCCGGCGGCCTGTGGAGAAGCCCGTGTGAAGAGGAGTAGCAGCCCTAGTCCCCGGGCCGTCTGGGCTTCCAGGCACCAGCCAGTGCCCACCTCCCAGCTTATGAGTGAGCCATCTTGGAAGCAGATCCTCCAGCCCGCAGTCAATCTGTCTCAGCATATGCCACTTGCAACCAAAAACGAATTGTCCCTAGCAAGCCCTGCCCATCTAGCAAACACATGAGTAACATACACGATCATTGCAGGTTTTCACCACTAAGTTTTGGGGTGGTTTTCGGTCAGTAATTGAGATAGACTACAATGTCTTACTCCTACCTAATTAAAATTTTATATGTAATCTCGAAATAGTGTGAATTACAGCAGCAATAACTTATTTTAGTTTCAGGTGTTTCTGTTCCTCAATACTTTCCAATAAAGGATCTACAAATTGCAGAGGCCGAATGCAGGCGACCAAGGCTGATGCAATGCTTGAATAATCCACAAACTAGATAATGAGTGTTGCGTCGTGGAGATAAGGTATAATTATCCTAAAAGTCAGTACGTGAAGAATTAAATGAGACATTACAGCATTGCACATATTTCAGAAGAGCATAAATCTTCTGGTAAGACTTAGAATCAAAGCTGTGTGCGTAGTGTTGTGAAATTACTTCTTAGAAGCAGGGCAGTGAATATTGGGCAATGAAAGTCAAGCTCTTGGGCTGACATCTTAACTTTTACTAGGTCTCAGATCTAAAGTTTTGATTTATATGAAATATACTAAAAAATGTTCCGTGCCAGAAATTGGATCACATGTGTTCACATGATCTTTGTTATGTAGTTTTCTTAGGATATTATATCACTTCACACAATATTTTCTTTCAGGAAGAAATGGGCTCCTTCTTGCCTTGAAACTCCCTGCATAAAATGAAAAACCTCTGACTGGTATAAATATTTTCCAACACAGGATCACTGTATTTTTCCATTTTCAATTATAGTTTCATTTTCACCATTACATGACAATGACAATCATTCTGCCATTTTGGTACATTTGAGCATCATTTTAAAAAGAGTAATTATTACAAGTGACTAAATAACTTAAAAAGGAGAGACTTATTTCTTTTAGAAAATGTCATCCTAACAAAGTTTCTAATTGCAAAAAAAGATACGATGATCTGTTACGTACTTCAGGACACTGGACTTCATTTAAAGGGAAGAAGGAGTAATGGCAACAGCAAAAGTAGTAGAAATAAAAATAAAATACAGACATAAAAGAAATATTTTACAAGTTAACATATTGATCTTAAAGTAATTCAACACTAGCTATTGAGTATCTTCAAATAAAGGGAATAATTACATAAATTAAGGTAAGGCCATCCATTTGGAGATTGGGGTGGTGGCTCACACCTGTAATCCCATGCTTTGGGAGGCCAAGATAGGTGGATAACTTGAGGTCAGGAATTTGAGAGCAGCCTGGCTAACGTGGCAAAACCCTGTCTCTACCAAAAATACAAAAATTAGCTGGGCATGGTGTTAGATGCCTGTAATCCCAGCTACTTGGGAGGCCGAGGCAGGAGAATCACTTGAACACAAGAGGTGGAGGTTGCAGGGAGCCGAGATCACATCACTGCACTCTAGAATGGGAGACAGAGCAAGTCTCCATCTCAAAAAAAAAAAGGAGCTTGGACATGTGAATTTACATAAGTCAGTTGCATTTATTCCTAAGAACAGGTACTAAATCTCCAAGTCTGAGAATTTACCCACTTCTGACTGCAGGAGTACAATGACCAGCAAGTGCTGATAAGAAAGCAAAATTTTAGATACAGACTTTCCAGGAGTTCATAAAAAATATAGTGAAAGTTACCATGGTCCTATTTTTATTTAACTTTAATTTTTATATGCATGTTTTTCAAAATGAGGTCCTATTTATATCTCATTTTCCTCAAGTGCTCAAGAATCATGTCTTCTATTCATTATACATTACAGCCTTCCTCAGTTGTTTTTAAACGACTGAAAGTTTGATTCAGCTGCTTTCTTGATGGGGCAGCTGGAAAAATAAGAGATGATTGATGAAGCAGTGACATGCACTTAGGCCACTGGCAAATATCATGTTCTCCCCTGAGCTCGGTGGCATTACCACCTTTCTTCTGTGTACTCACAGACATACGTGCACATGTGAGTGGCCAAGAGCATATGTAAAAAAAGTGTCCTGGGGGTGTTATTAAGTTTAAAAGGTCATTACACCACAAAGAAGAAAATAGTTCGGTTGTTTATAAGTAAGCTTTCAAACTGGAAAAATATGATTTTGGTTAATATCATTTAGATTGAAAATCAGTTAGAGAAGCCATTTATCAAAGATGAATTCTGAATGAATATCAATAATGTATGTTTACTTATACATTATTTATGAAACACAAAGTAATATATATGTGCTGATTTTGGTAACTGCTTAATAAATATAGTGGTGCCAATTATAATTTTTATTTAGTTTCTTGTTGATTCATTGATAAATTAGTTTTCCAGTTGACTTTATTTTCATTGATATCTTTCACCGGAGTAAAATTTCACTGCTTTAGACATTTCCTTCTTAGGGAAATGTTAGTTTAGTTTTGCTGGTTTTTAAATTAACAAACTATCAACATTTTGTGAGTTTTTAATATTCTCCATGCATTATTCTTTGTAAAAAAAATCTATGATGGCTATTTCTGAAAAAGATTAGGTGTGAGAAGCTCAAAAGACCATGTTTATGTGGAGAAAATAGTATGAGTCTTAGAAACAGATAACTCAGAATTGAATTCCATTTTTTCATCGATTAGCCTTGTGACATGGGGAAGGTTATATGTTGGAGATTATATATATATAAAGGGCTCCAGATATCTACTTTGGGGAGTTTTTAAAATAAATAAGGAAGATCAAGTTTACTAAAAACCTGATTCAGAGCCTGACCCATTGTAGTTGATCAGTACACCTAATTGTTATCATTTGAGTAAATGAGATACGAATACTACCTTGGTTTTAGGATTTATAATAAGACAATACAACGTCAGTTAAATGGATGGATTCTGAAGCTAGACTACCAGTGTTCAAAACTAGTATCCTCTGCTCACCCACTGTGGGACCTGGGGGAAATGTACTCTTTCTGTGCCACAGTTCCCTCACCAATAAAATAAGAATAACAATAATAATAATACCTATCTTCTAAGTTTGCTTTAATAATTAAATTAATTCATGTAAGAAAAGTGCTTTGGGTAGTGTCAGTTACACGTGAATTTCTATACAAATGTTTTCTGTTATCACTAAGTAATTAGGGCTATTTTCTTTATGAGCCTGTGGATTGTTAACAGGCCAGCCGGGTTTAAGTCCCAGCTCCTTTGCTTACTGAGTGGGTTACCTTGGGGAATTTTTTTTTTACCATCTCTGTGGCTCAGTTTCCCTATGTGTAAAATGAACATAATAAACTCTCAGGGGGTTTGAGATTTTGTACATACATATATATGCATGTATAAAATATATACATGCATATATATGTATGCTTCATATATGCTATTAAGATATGTGTATTTACATATACCTGTATGTACATGTGTGTAGAGAAATAAATATAGATAAAAAAATAGGTATTCTAAGACAAATCCCAGAAATAGAAAGTATTCAATAAATGCTAGCTATTTTTATGGAAATAAAAAGAAGCAAAAAATATAAATATGATTTAAATTACTATATAAGTAAATTAAACCTCCCAAAAAATTAAAAGAGAATAAATTGCTTTATTCATGATAATTATAATGATAAAGCCGCTAATTTGGTTTTTCATTTGCCTGAGGCAGGGCTCAGCTTCCATATTTTCCTCCAGTGTACTAGAAGTTAAAACACAGATTTATGTCTCAATAATTCCTTATGTTCAGGAGCAAATCTTGACCCAGCCTCTTGACAGGTATCAATTCAGCACATAGGACAATGATTTCTGTAGGCATAGCTCAAGTTAAGTTTCGGTTGATCAGCACACTGCCAGCTTAACCCGCCTCTGTAGGGTCCGTTCCTCGTATGGAATCCAACACAGTGCGGGGGATCAGAAAGCCGGGTTGCCTGATAGCCTGGACTCACCACAGATCCTTTCCTCAAAGGCATCTCCCCTGGGGTGAGAAATGCCACGCGGGTCAGATTTCATGAATCCTGTGAGATTCCCCAGGACCTTTCCTGACATCAGTGGAAACCCGGCTCCAGCGTGTAGGACGCAGCTCTGGCAGTAAGGCCAGTGGAGAAGAAGCGGAGAAGTCAGGTCAGCACGCTCCTTCCAGGGAATCAGGGTGCTGGAAGCCACCACCAGGCCCAGACGCCGGCTTGAATTCAGCCTGGGGGTTTTAGACATTCACATCTAAGCATGGATGGGTTTCTCCACTTGCTTTCTGTGAATAAAATTTCCATGTGTTTTTTTCCTTGTATGGCTTTTTAACTTCTTGCTTGTCTGAACTGTAATTTTGGGAAATCTCAGAAGTTTCAGAATGTCTGGTAATGAGAACCTAAGCAGAGAGCCACTCAGCATCCTGGTACACTGTTACTACCTGGTGTGTAAATTATACCTGAGTCAATTTTAAAATGCACATTCTTAGCTATACACGAGTCAGGGCCAGTCATGTAATTTCTTTCCCTGAGTGACTGTAAAATATGTGATATTGAATGTCCACACCTATCGAGCCTTTTTATGTTTCACCCTGACAATACAAATTATTATAATGACATAAACATGAAAGCCTACCTAACATGCCGTCATCGAGAACACATCTCAGTGCATTTTAGTCCTTTCAAACCTAACTGACCAGCCTGAGTTTTTAATCACGCGATACCTCTCATGAACCTTTAGGATCGGAAAAGCGCTCTTTAAGCATGTTAAACAAAGTAGGCATTTTGGAGCTTTGATTTTTAAGTGCAGTTCTGTAACAATTTAAAGAAAACCATGACCAATGATGAAAAACCCATAATAAAAAGAGGATTTCAGCCTAAGAAGCTAAGAAACCGTAATGATGTCCTATAGGCTGCTTAGGACATGATGTGCGTTCTTCTCCACTCCTGGCCCTCACCAGTGTAGATGGGCTGTAGTGATGAGAGCAGTAACAGGTTCTGGAAGACTGACTTTCACCTCCACCTGCGGGGTCAAATGAACACTTCGTGCACACATGCATTCCGGAAATCTCATGACCTGTGCTTTCCTGTACGTGGTTTCTCTCCCTTGTGTTTCCATCCCAGCCATGCAGGAAGCAGTGTCTGTCCCGGCACACCGGGGCATTTTGTCATATTCGCTTGTTCCTCCCTGCTTGTGTTCTGGAAAGCTCTTGTTCACTGTTAAATCTTCCGTGGATGCTTTTCCCGCCCCTCAGGTTAGTTGTATTTTCTGTCTATATCCTTACAGTCCTTTAGACTTTTGTAATACTTACATGTTCCTTATTGAGTGTACAGTTAAGTACTGGTGAGTAATTCCAATTGGTGTAAAACCAGTCTCCAGAACTTTTCAATGCAAAAAACCGAAATGCTGCACTCGTTAAGCAGCTCTTCAACTCTTCCGTCTTCCCCCTCCTCTAGGTCCTGGGAGCCACTGTTCCCCACGAAGACGTTCTGTCTCCAGGAAGTTGACTATTCTAAGTACCTCATATAGGTGGAATCATAACTTATTTATCTTTTTGTGACTGGCTTATTTCACTTAGCACAATGTCCTCAAAGTTCATCCATGCTGTGGTATGTATTAGAATAATATCCCAGCGCATGTGTATAGCACATTTTCTTCATCCAGTCCTTCCCTGACGGATACATGGACTGTTTCCACCTTGTGGCTCCTGTAAATATTTCTGCTCTGAACACGAGTATACAAATATCTCTTCCACACCCTGCTTTCATTTCTTTGGGGTATATATCCAGAAGTGAAATTTCTGCATCACATGGTAATTCTAGTTTTAATTTTTTAAGGAATCATCATAATGTTTCCATAGCTATTGTGCCATTTTAAATTCCCACCAGCAGCATATAAGGACTTCAGTTTTTCCATTTCTCTCTCACTCTTGTTATTTTCTGTTTTTTTTTATAATAGTCATTCTAACGGATATGAGAAAAATGTCATGTATGTCATGTGTTATTTTAATTGTCTGTTTGTTGCCTGACACTGACTTCCTTCCGGAGAGAGAACCATGCCTTTGCAGCTGAGCTCACTCATATTTATGTCACTACTGTCTAATTACATGCCTGGAACACATATGTCCTCAAAAACAGCTTTTCAAAGAATAAATATTGCTACTGGTAAAAATTGCAAAGGAGCTTTAAGCTTTTTCAGCAAAGGAAAGACAGGTGACCCACGAAATCATTTCCTCCAGTGGGCCAAGGCATAGAGGACTCATGGCTGGAGCTTCAGATGCCGGCGTGAAAAGAGGAGCCAGCAGGCCAGTCTCCATGGCCCATTAGAGGAAAAATGGAGGGTGGGGATAAAACCAGGGGCTGACCCAAGACCCACATAGAGCCTTGAGGGTTTTTGTTAGAGAAAAATACTATCTGCCATCACCCTCCGTTCCCAGTTTCCAGCCTCTCCATCTCCACTTACCTGGGTACACTTCAGGACCTCCCGCCCTAGCCATGGGTGCCATTGGATACGCAGCATGGGGAGCTTCTGTGTTCCGGGGGACCCGAAGTCAGAACACAACTGTACAATTCCCTTTAATCAGCCTTCTGCTACTAAAACAATCTTGGAATGTAGCCCACTGGCAAACTGGAGAATGCCATCATCCTTATCACAGTTTTATTTATCATAACCATATTTATAAAAAAGATAAATAGTGTTGCAAGATCAAAGAGTATATCCCTAAGCTCCTGGTTTCACTCCATTATGGAGGTTGGCCTTGTACACTTTATCAGCAATTCAAGGAGGTATTTTGCATATTTTATTGTCAAGCCATAAATATATTCCTTTTCGGCAGCTCCGTTTTTCTAAGGAAGCCTAGTTTCTCGCTTTCTATTTCTTCTCACTATCTCCTGTGGTATGGGCAGGTCTGGAACTTCCTATCACTCAATGTTGCACACTTTTAAACCACAGGTCTTCCCATTCTGTATATTCTTTAATAATTACAGGTCTCTTTCATAATAAGCTCTTCCCAACTTGTTACCAGTCTACATTTTTATCTTCGTTTGGTTCTGCTTCTAAATTGTTTCAGCACTGCTAATCACAAAGAAAAGATAAGGTCGACTTGCTTTTCTCCCTCACTCACAGCAGCTCAGAAAGTGAACTGCAGCATTCGACTTTCCTACGCAGGTAATGATGTCTTCATTGTGGCAAAGTCTTCGCAGATAATAAAAATTACATGCTTTTTGCAGATGTGCTAATTATCTCATCTTGATCAAGAAAAAAACCTCTGAATTGGCTTCCAACTAAGTAGTTTAATTTAAACCCATATTTGATGCTGGCATGAAGCCTGAGCTATTTCATGTTACTTTATTTTTTGGCCAGGAAAGTAAGATTTCTGGAAAATTGCTATTAAGAAATGCTTAAAACAGCCTATGCATAAGATTGATTGTAGAAGGTCACCCCCTGGTTAAGTTACAATGCAGGTGTAAATGCAGAGACATGGCAAGGAAAGCAAAAGGCAAGCAGAATGATGCTTTGTGGTATCCAACTCGAGTGATGGGAACTAACCCAATCTATTTTGGATGTGCAGATATAACTCTGTGATTAAATGACTAATTTGCATCAAGAAAGGAGCAAACTATATTTTTAAGACAGAAAAACGCCATCATTTCTTGGCAACTGAAAGAGGCCAACGTTTTCCTGGTGTTCCATTCCTTTGTTTCTTTATGCTTTTGCAGCGTTAAGACCAGTATCGTTTGCAATTGCAGACTAGTTTTAATACAATAAATTGTATAGTCACCATATTCATCACGGAGAAATTAAACTATAAACCAATATCAACAGCAATGACAATGACAACAAAAATGGTATTTCTAGAGTCACAAGGGAGAAACTGATTTAAACTGGGCCATAGAGAAAGGATAGCATGAAGGTCAGCAGGGAGAAGAAGAGGGCAGATCAGTTTATCTACTTTGGGTGACGAGCTGGAGCAGCAAGCAATCTGTTAGTAAATGAGGTCCAGTCGTGTAGCGGAGTCCTTGAAAGCCATGAAGGGTCTGGATGGGTACAGTAGAACACTGTTGAAAGTTTCTGAGCAAGTACGTGACAGATTAAAAACTGCTGTAAGGAAGTGAGCATGCTGAAAGTACACGGAGAATTCTGGAGTGGTAAATGGCCCCTCTCCTAGACAAGCACCCCTGGCAGTGGAGCGCACAGGCACTCTAAATGGCAGCCTGAAGCCGTGGAAAGCCAAGCAGCCGACAGTCACAGGAGCCTGGGAAGAGTAACAGAATCTAGTAAACTAGGGTGGGTGCAAATGGAGCCCCGGGGCCTCAAAGTAGCAGGGCACTGCGTGGTGCAGGTGAGGGTGCAGGCAAGTGTGGCTACTGCTGTGAATGCCAGGGTGGCCTTTCCTACGCTCTGGCTTAAGGCCACGCAGGCCCATGCAGGGCTAATGTTACTGTTTTATTTAATTGTGCCATTTGCTTCTGTAAACAATGCCATCCCTCACACCGAGAGATACCTTACGGTACTAAGCAACAGAAGCCCTCCTGGACAACCGTCCTGGGCTCCTGCTGTTCTGGCCACAGAACCCTGCCCTGCCCCTTCTCAGCCTCCTGCACCAGGGAACTGGGAAGCCTGGGAACTGCCCCCACTAGCACCGCTGGCTAAGCAGAGCCGCCCATGAGAGGCCCTGGTGAAGGATTTGGAATGGAGAAGAGTGGCAAAGCCACATCCGTGCACGTCTGGGTGTGGCCAGCAAACAGGCAGTCAAGTGGCAAACGTGGGCTTTCTGTAGTGGCTTCCCAGTGCTCTGAAAATCACCTTCTTAAGTACTGAAGAAAATCTGATCGTTGGTGTCAGTTTTCTGGACCTGTGACCCTTTGATCTCTAAAAGCTTGGCGTGCAGCTGAGAGCTCACATGACTTGCCCTGGCCTTCTCCTTCCCAGTACTTCACGAGGCTGTTCGAAGGCATTTAATTCCCTGTATTAAATACCATCCTGCTTAAAAAAGCAAGAGAGAACGCTGTTTTGGGACGTAGCTCTTGCTAATATACATTTTTTTTTCCTTTCTACTAGCCATTTTAACTTGGAAATTGGTTCTTTTTTAGTTCAATAGTAAGTTTTTGAAACACTTTTTAAATTTACTGTATATTTTTATCTTACTATTTCCAGTGAAAGTGCCAGAGATTAGATATACAAAGATGTCTCTGAAATATAAAAATTATATTATCAGAACTTGTTGATATATTGTTTTTGCTATTACCAAATCAAATGAACTAATAATAAACTTGTTTCCTTGAGGTAAATCCAACTTTATAAGTTTTGGACCTAATTCCTTCACTGTGTAACTTAATAAACACCATAAATTCAGGAACTTGTGCTTTTGTAATAGGTGAGAGGAAAGAAGGTAAGGGCTGCTCTGGCATGAAAGAAATACCTTCCACCTGTTTTTAGGGAATGCTGCTGGATTCAGGAAGTAAACCCTGAGTCATTGCATCAAGAATATAGTGAAAACTGTTAATTAATATGATAATTATTCTTGTAATTTTAGTCATAATTTTAATTCATTTCCATTACTTAAGCTGAAAAGTGCCAAATTATGCTTTAAGCATTTCTTCATTTTTCTCACCTTTCTATTAGAAAAATGTTAATTATCTTTATTACCGTTTCTGATATTTAAGAAGAAAGAGTGGGGGTTTATAAGTTCATAAGCATCTTTAAAGCTACAAGCCAGAGACTTTTACCCAATTCAAAGAAATCCGGGTCATTCTACACAGAGAAGGCCGCAGCCCACACACCCCAGGGGTGCTCCGGGGCCAGTGTTCAGCCTCTGCACCGCTGCTGCCAGCCCAGGGCCTGACCTGGGTCCCTTACGGGGGTTCTGAGTTGCCTCTAGAATTCAGCCTCTCGCCTGCCTATGCATCAGATGACCTCATGTTACCATCATCATTCAGCTACTCTGAGCACATAGCAAGAAAAGCAACATGTGTGGCAGAATGGGAATGGGGATAAGCTGGGGCAAGTCTTTCACTTCTGGAAATGCACGCACAGGAGTCCAGAGGGAGGATGAGGAGCGCTGCCTACCTGACCTGGCTGCCGATGCCATCAGTGCCAGCTCTATGAAAAGTGTCAGGGTCAACAGTGAGCAAATGAACTGATGTTTTTGTGGCTATTTTTGTGTTTTGTGCTACATTTGTATAACCCTAAAAATTACCTCGAGCTAAAGACAGAAAGAAGGGAAAAGAGCTCATGGATACACTAGCAAAAAATTTCATCAGGAATCTGTGGTCACCTTTTCTACCTCTTAGAGCGGTCGCTATAAAATAGAACCAACAAACCCATGTTCAGAGCAGACACTATATTCCCAGGCCAAGCGGCCGTTATTTTTTGTAATACATGTCATTGACTTTAGGGGTCAAAATTTTTAACATGGCCAGGCACAGTAGTTCCTGACTGTAATCCCAGCATTTTGGGAAGCTAAGGTGGGAAGACTGCTTGACCTGAAGAGTTCCTGATCAGCCTGGGCGACACAGAGAGACTCCATCTTTATCTCCAGCAAACAAAGTAAAGAAAGAGAAGATTTAGCAATCAAAAACTTAGGGAAGCTTAAGGCAAGACCCTTTCTGTTGCATTTACTCCACTATCAACCAAATTACATATGACTCACAAAGGTAGTTTAAATAACAATAATATTAACCAAGTATTTGCTATTATGGCTAAATAATCTGTTAAAGAATAAAGATATCCCATAAAAAAGAATAAAGGGGCCACCAAAAGAACCAACTTTCTTTTTATGGGATCCTTTTTTATACAAAACCCGTAGGCAGATGGTGTTCCCGGTTTTTAAATAATACAATTATTTTCCACAGTTAACAAGCCCAAGCATCATGGCACCGTTCTCCATTTCTTGGGAAGCTGGTGGGTGGAAATCTGGTCGGCAGAGTCTCTCTCTAGAACACAGAATGTTCCTAGGACCTACCATGTAATTACTTTTGCCAAAAGTAGAGTAGAATGAGAAAAGATGAACTAGAGAGACTTACAGGGGTTCTCAGTGAACTCAACTCCATGAGAGACTTGTTCTCCTAAACAGTAAAAGGCATGAATTTAATGGCTGCTATCGTCACGATAGAAGGGACATCAAAGCTATGCAGGTTGTTCTCCCTTTAACTGTTTCGATATGAAATGTTCCTCCAATAAGCTACAAACACACACTCTACCATGCATTCATACCTGTCTGTTTAACTATTTTTGCATGTGAATTTTATATTTAATTAAAATTTCTATAAATTTGGAACAACATCTGTTTTATCAAATCGAACTGTAGCCAGCCCAGAACTCCATACAGATGAGGATTCAGAAAGCATATTTGACGGTAACTTTGAATTTTAACTTGCAGAATTTTTATGGTCAGACTTAGCACATGAGTCTTTCTTACCCTCAGCCTCCAGCTTAATAACCTGGCTCAGTCCTCCCTCTTTCTTGGCACCTACGTGCATAAATGCTAACTGAATAGATGAAAGGCTGAATGAATAGTGGAGGCTGCATCACCAAATCCCATCCTATTCAAACGCTTTTCCTTGAAGACTCTGTCATTTATTTCTATGACTAATCTGATGTCCTGGAATAATTTTAGCTTGAGTAACCCAGGATGTAAGACAGGCGTTTCCTATTTATCAAAAAGTCCCTTAGACTTGTCTCGTACTCACGGTGCCTAAGTTCACACAACGTGAAGCCATCACAGCATACGCAACCGCATATTTTAAAGCTGATTTGCTGATAGTAAATCACAAACCCATGGTGAATTTTTTATTCGCAACAGAAATACAAAAACCTTATCTCTTAGTACACTAAACTGTACTAATACAATTTATTAAGTTAGTTCAACTAGCATTTCTTTCAAAAGAATGGACAGTAAATTAAATTGGGTGCACGTCTTTTCTATTCCGTGTTCAGCTGCCAAGTCCGCTCAGCTTTCTACGTCTAAAACTCTTACTAGGTTCTACTCCATTGTGGGTAGATTCTTCCATTCCAGTGGACTTTATTAAATTAGAATCCAAGATAGCTGTCACTATCTGAAGGATACAAACAAGGGCAAGTATAGACTGAGCCTCTAAACCAGCATGGCATAAATTGGCCATATTTCCAGGGTGACAGAGCAAGTGAAGGATTTCAATGATGAATAGAGAAAGGCAAAATTAGCTAATAAATGATATTCATTCATCAGGAAATGGTATTTACAAATCATTCAAAATATCCCCTTTACTAAATAAGTCATGGGCTATGCTTTTGTTCTAAAACCAGTCTAACACAAGGTGGTAACGTCCACATACAGAACTGACACCAAATCACCGTGGTTCGCCACACATCTTTAGATGACTAAGAATTAGAAAGGCAGAGAGAGTCAATTCCTGATTTAAATATTCTGCTAATAAAGTGACAAGGTCTTACGGAACAAACACAACAGCTGCAAATTGTGTAATTACGTATCTGTATGCAAATGTGCAGACATCTCGTAAATGCTGGAACACTATCTGCACTGCTAATGAAGTGGCTTTTATTGAGGCTGCATAATTCCTACATGTGATTTGGTGCCAGATGTCAGTGTAGCTTGTGAAACCTTTATTGTCAGGTTAGCTGAGGTGGCACACATTAACACCACTCGTAAAACCGCTATTTATAATTAAATTACTTGCAGTGACTCAGTGATTTTTCATCACCCCCTGTCCACCTCTGTACTCACATGGCATAGAGATTGAATTGCAACTGGAAGCCTGAGCCTAAGCACATTTCTCCACTTACATTCCCATACAAGTGGCTAATCTGTTTAATCTCACCCACATAAACCACGTCAAGTGTCTAATGAGCATGGGAAACAGATCAGACTGAGGTCAACGTGGAATTGTTGGCAGATGCCATAAGGTTTGATTTTAGATTTTATAGCTATAAAAGAATAATAATTCCTTTTGCTGTAATCTCATATCAGTATTTGAATAGTCTGAATAATTATTCTTTCATTTATAATAATACACAATGTTTTGAGATCGTACCCTGTATCGTCCTTTCAATAAGTGAAAAAATGAAACTAAGAAAAAAATATTTATTGAACACTCACTATGTTCACTGCATCGCTGGGACTATAAGTAAACATTAATACAAGGGCTTCCAAATAGCTCAGAAACAGTTTACAACGCAACACGTAAACAATATTTACAACAAAATAGAAGAATAGGAGACCTGGTTGTTCATCTGGAACTAAAACAGATAAATGAAATCAGAGAGAATCCTCATAACTATTTTAATCTAACAATTTACTTCAGCCTTTTCTCCTACCAAAACTTTCATCAGAACTCCTAGGAGTATAAGACATATGACTTGGTATTTTCAGTGCTTCTTTCTAGTTCTTGTAAAAAGAATCCGAGAAATTATTCAACCAGTCCCTGATGTTTTAAGGGCTGTTTCCTTTAGATGATGGCAGAATGCACCTGCCCCATAAACGACTGTAAGCAGAGAAATTATCTGACGTAACAAGCACAGAGAGGGAATTTTCCTGGTTCCTAGAGATGTGGCTTTGACCCCAAAATAAAACTAAAGCACTGATTGGCCCCTTCATCTAAAGATGAGTGTCTCAAACCCCTGGGACTTCCCGGCAGGGCTTCCTAAGAGGCAGCAGAACTGGCAATCCTACCATTAACCACCACCCCACCGGAACCTCCCCCATCTACAAAGGCAAGTAAAGAGGATGCGATCCTCTTCAGAGCAATGGACAGAGCGATGCAATACTTCTCAGCAAGGGAGGAAGGACTTGCCTCTGATGGACACACAGGAACGGGAAGCTGGAATATCATTATTGGCTTGATGCTGGCACAGATGGAGATGCAGCTATTGCTGCCCGGGGCAGAGCTGGATGGGAGAGCCCCAGGAGAGCTTGGCCTCTACACCCTGAGAGGTGGGGCACATGTGAACATAAAGGTGAACTGTTAATTTCTAAACTAAAGAGCAAGGCAATAGGATCTGATGGGACATGTTACAGCCTACAGGAAAAAAGGCATGGGGTCATTCCCCCGTCACAGCTCCCCATGGCACTGAAAGGGCCTAGACAAGGTCATTGGCAGCTCCCACAACCCCATGTGAATGCACACAGGTGCTCAAGGAGAAGGCACTCAGGTGCGGCCAGGTAAAGGTGCTCCAACACAGGCACAAGGACATGGGGCGGGAACCCTGGTGGCGCCAAAGGAAAACTAGGCTGCCCTCCCCTCAGGGAGAGAGGGGCTAAGGTGAAGCCGAATGCTGGACTAAATTTTCAATTCAAGAGTTACTATATTTTTAAATAATTTCTACCTCCTTATTGATAACTGTCTTGGTTTACAAATTGTCATTCTGCTTCCCTTTAATACTTTAGAGATTGTTTTCTTGGAGTCTTTAAATATACTAATAACTATATAAAGTCTTCTTTCTATAACCCATCAGGGCTTCCTTAGAGACAGTTTATATTGGTTACTTTTTTTCACTGTGTATGGACTGTATTTTCCTTTTTATGGCTCATACTGTTTTTTTTCTGGAAACTTGTTATTTTAGAAAATGTAACTTGGCAACTTTGTAAATCAGATACCCTCTGCAAAGTTTGATGTGGCTGCTGCTGTTTGTTTAGTGACTTTCCAGGACTAACCCTGTATGGTCTAAATTCCCTGTTGTGTGTGACAACTAAGATCGTTTCTGGGTTAGCGTAAGGATGAGATAATAGTTTGTAGGAAATCTTATTGAACCAGTATCTGCAAAGTCATTGAACATGTATTCAACACTCAGGCGATTTACACATACTGCTTGCACAGAGCCTCAAGGCCAACTTTGCACAGAGGTCAAAGAATTGGACCCTTTCAGGTCCCCTGGGCATGCGCACAGCTCTGTATATGTACACGACTTTCTAGATTCTCAGACACATGACAGGGCTTATCTTTTTCTTTTTCTTTTAATCACATCTTACTGCAGCCTCAATCTCCAGGGCTCAGATGATTGTCCCACCTCAGCCTCCTGAGAAGCTAGGGCTACAGGCATGTGCCACCATGCCTGGCTAATTCTTACTTATTTATTCATTTTTTGGAGAAATGGGGTTTCACCATGTTGCACAGGCTGATCTCAAACTCCTAGACTCAAGTGTATCTACCCACTGTGGCCTCTCAAAATGCTGGGATTACAGGCATGAGCCACTGCACCCTTCCCAGAGATTTGCAGAGGTCCCTATAGACATCTAATTTCCCAGGTATTCCTTTTAAGATTTTTGACCAAGATCTTGGTATGCCAAGAAGTATCACAGCCTCAAGCAGCTGTGATGTTAAGCAGTTTTGCTGACTCTTTTCAACAAACTCATGGGGGTAAGTGTATTCTCAGAGGGAAAATTCTGAGTCAGATCAAATAATGACAGCAACCTACGCTTGGGAGAGCTCTGCAGGACTCTGAAAGACAGATCAAACAGTGGAGTGCTCTGGGAATGAGATTTCTGAGGAGCTTCAAGACCAGTGTGCCCAACAGTTGCTGCAAGGCTGCTTGTTTTCAAGTGATGATGGCTGGTGACAGTGCTTCGAAATCTGCTGTTCTTACCACATTTCTGTTTATCTTGAGCACACGCTTTCAGATTGTCGCAAGCCTTGGTTTTGCTGTGCAGATTTCTGCAAATGTTGCTCCTGACAGTTTTCTTTAGGGCAAGTATGCAGAGGCCCTTTGTCCGCTATTTTGGACATTCTGGAAGTTTTACTCTTGAAGTTCTCAGTTCACCATTTTAAAAGATAATATATTTTTATTTTTAATTTTAGGTATGGTCTCCTATAAATTAATGGTTACTTCCGTAGATTTCTTGGTGGCATAATAGTTTTACTCATTGAACTTACTTCCAAATAATCAGATTCTTCAGAGGAATGAAAAATGAAGTTTGTACAATGCTAAGCTATTATGAGAACAATGAGATTTACTTTTGGAAATAATTTTGCATTGATAAAAAATATGACACACAGCTAAAGTAGTTTTTTAATTAATTGAGAGAAACCTGAACTTACAGATTATTAATAAATATTGGTAATGTGCTTAACCCAGACTACAGTCACATTCTAAATAAAAGACAGTGAGCTCACTCATGATTGTACAACTGGGGAACACATACATTCCAGGAGGATTTGCTGTCCACACGGGAGACATTCTCCCTCAGTAATTCTGATGGGTTTCCCCCTCACCTTTGCTGCCTGAATGCACCGCAAGTTCCTGATGTGTTAGCTGGGATTCTTACGATGTCTATATAAGCCACATGGAAGTGAGCACTTCCTTTTTTTCCTACTATACATTGTCTGATTTCCCTTTCCAAAAGGTTTTACAACTACTTAGTTCTAAGCTGGTAAAGACAAAGGATCAGATACTTTAAAAAGAAGGAAAATAAGTAATAGGGATATTGGTGGATTATAAAAATCGATCACTTAACATTTCAAAATACGTAGAAGATTACCTGGAAACCTGCCATTTAAGTTGGGCAGTTACCTTATCTTCTCCGTTTTTAGCATTTTACACAGTGGCAGATAATTTCTTAATATAAAGATATAAGAAATCAATCCTTGGTGAAAATAAAGTAATATTGATCTGTATATACTGGTTGTGTCACAGTGCAATATGATTTGGGAGGGAGTGTCATTGTGGTTTTCTGTGGTGCTGAGCTCAAAAGATTAAATTATCTCCCGAGCATATTAAACAAACCTTTAATAGCTCCAGATGGGTCTCTCATCCATGATTTTATTTAAAGTTTTAAAAAGAGCTATATAGGAAAATACATATATATAAAGTAAAATCTAACTTGATTTCAACCTTAAAGTATTCATAACTCTCTTAGCCCTTAAATACCAGTATGCCTTGAATATGGCCTAGGGATAAAGAAGAAGGGGTCTCTTAGGTCCCATGCGAAACCCTAAAGGATTGTTTTTAGCCACAAAAGCCATTAGGAAAATGTCACTGAAGCTATATGACAGTAGGCACAGAGAACTACCAGATTCTCCAAGCTGCAGATTCCGATCTCATCTCTACTCAGTTTGCAAACTGTTTCTGTGACCTTTATCTCCCTTTTCCCAGGCTCCTGTGACTGTCGGCTGCTTGGCTTTCACGGCTCCAGGCTGCCGTTTAGAGTGCCTGTGCGCTCCACTGCCAGGGGTGCTTGTCTAGGAGAGGGGCCATTTACCACTCCAGAATTCTCCGTGTACTTTCAGCATGCTCACTTCCTTACAGCAGTTTTTAATCTGTCACATACTTGCTCAGAAACTTTCAACAGTGTTCTACTGTACCCATCCAGACCCTTCATGGCTTTCAAGGACTCCGCTACAGGACTGGACCTCATTTACTAACAGATTGCTTGCTGCTCCAGCTCGTCACCCAAAGCAGATAAACCGATCTGCCCTTTTCTTCTCCATACTATTCTTTCTCTATGGCCCAGTTCAAATCAGTTTCTCCCTTGTGACTCTGGAAATACCGTTTTTGTTGTCATTGTCATTGCTGTTGATATTGGTTTATAGTTTAATTTCTCCTTGATGAATATGGTGATTATACAATTTAGTGTCCAAACCAGGATATGTCTGAGAGTGAGGGGGTTTCTATTAATGAGATACCTGGGCAAGAGGCACGAGCCATCTGAGACTGTTCTGAGCAAGCCAGGCTGACAGGCCAGGCACCTTATTTTTCATGCATTTACAAAGAACATTTTAAAAATATCTATTGAAGTGTTACAAGTTAGACAATTATTGACCAAATTAAAATTCTACTTTGGACTCAGATTTGATTACTAAGGAAAGAAAAAGCAATTACAACCTTAACAACTTAGAGAAATGGCAACTTGACTTAAAAACAGCTACTCCCCTGCCAGAGATTTCTCTGTTTTGCTTATTATTGTAAGCTACCTTTTATAGAGAAAAAATACATTCAATATATCAGCAATTTCTGTGTTAATTTGAACATGGTTGGTGTTTATTATTATTATTCATAAACTAAGAAACTCTCAGTAGAAAAGTCATGTTATTATTATCTTCATCTCATAAAATCTGGCTGTCCACAGAAGTTCTTCAAAGTTCACTCTATAACCAGACATGAATTAACCAAACATTTATATAAACTAACCAAGTTTTAAAGGTTAATTCAATTAATCCAAGGTAATCCAATCGATTTGACCTAAGTTTTTAAAACACTGATAGAAATCTCTCCATAATTAGTCTAAAGACATGAGGCATTGCTACTCAGGTCGGTAAAAAAGTAAAGCAATTTGTTAAAAATCACCTCTATAGCTCAGTCCTCCCTCACCCAGAGAATGCAGGAAGGAGAAGGAAAGATAAGGTGCTCACGAGTGCAGAGGGCACACCCAGGGACAGCACGCTGCCCAGCCAAGGAGGGAGACTGCCCTGCTTCCACGAGAACAGACAGGAGAAACTCTGAGAGAAGAGACTATCTGGTTGTGGTGCCCGGAGCCCTTCCAATAAAAGCAGCAACATCCACAATAATGGTGTTTAACATTTAGTGAACACTTGATATGTATCAGCAACACTAACCTCCGGCTTCTGTCACCATCCCTGATCCTCATCTGAAATGCTGCTGGGTTGCTGCAGTACCTGGACACCTCCTAGACCCACAGCTATAATAACAGTCAGGTGGAAGTGAGTGACAGGGAGCAGAGCGGGACACCTGTTTACACAGCCAGTTAAACCGGGCACAGATCGCATGTCTTCAGGCTTGTTAGTCCCCACTCAGCAGGGCTGCGTTTTATAGAAATTACGGCTCTGATAAAAGGCTAGTTTGAGATGTTTCATAAATAGCCTGGGAATTTCTTTCACTGTTACTCAAGGCCTGCGTGGTGTCTTCATTTCTGCGACATGTACAGTGCTCACTGGCTTTCATGTTCCAACAGAAAAACAATTTTCCCTGTTGTGGGAGAAATGACCAGGAGGGAAACATTCTTCATTCTTCATGAAAGAACAGGAGTTCCTTTTCAAATGCTAAGCTCTGTGATTCTCTGGCACATCACACACACTTCAGGTGTCCCCAGAGAAGCATTTTCTCAGAGTCTCCTTATGCAGATTTGTTTTTTCTGAATGTAGCAGAGCAGAGACAGCATTCCTTCTTTTTCCCCCAAAACACGCTGGCTTCTATACAAAAGAGCCGGGCTGAGTCAAGGGCCTTGAAGAGCATCTGCCCTCTCTTCTCACAAAGCAGCCTCTCTTTCTTTGTTCCGAGGTGGATGGACTGTGATGACTCTACAGTCTATGAAATTCATCCAGCATCTGTGTGTCAGTACGAGGCCTTGAAGTTTATAAATCCCAGCTCTGGCCCTGTCTCTATCTCAAGGGTGAAGAAATTAAGAAACAGAAAACAAGACTGCAATGGTAGCTGCTACAGGGGCCTATTCTCAAGTCCGTTCCGAATTTAGGCTCATCTACAAACCAGTCAAAGCCAAAGCAGTCTTTACTAGCGTTTACTTTACTTTGGAAACACCGGGTTCCCCAGGCTGGTCTTAGGGACTGATGTGCATACCTATTCCTGAGCTTGTGGGGGGAGCTGCAGGAGGAATGGAGGAAAAAGTACTGCCAGGGTCTAGATCCTTGAGGAATCTAGAAATAGAAATTCCATCTGACCCAGCAATCCCATTACTGGGTATATACCCAAAGGATTATAAATCGTTCTGTCATAAAGACACATGGACACGTACGTTCATGGTGGCACTGTTTACAATAGCAAAGACCGGGAACCAACCCAAATGCCCATCAATGATAGACTGGACAAGGAAACTGTGGCACATATACACCGTGGAATACTATACAGCCATAAAAAAAATGAGTTCGTGTCCTTTGTAGGGACATGGATGAATCTGGAAACCATCATTCTCAGCAAACTGACACAAGAACAGAAAATCAAACACCGCCTGTTCTCACTCATAGGCGGGTGTTGAACAATGAGAACACATGGACACAGGGAGGGGAGCATCACACACTGGGGTCTGTCGCGGGGTGGGGGGGGGCTATGGGAGGTTGGGGAGGGGTAAATGGCTGATGTAGGTGGCAAGGGGATGGAGGCAGCAAACCACCATGGTGTGTGTACCTATGCAACAATCCTGTAAGATCTGCACATGTACCCCAGAACTTAAAGTAAAATTTTAAAAAATCAAATAACAATGAAAACACTACCAGTCAAAACTTATGAAAAAAGTCTAAAGAAGTATTTAGGGAAAAAAATTGTGTCTCTAAATATCTTATTATAGAATAAACATCAAAACAAGTTTTAAAAAAAAGTACAATCAGTTTCTTCAGAGCCCCAAGCTTGCTCACTGTGAGCTGAAAGTGACAGGCTCTACCATGCAGCACTCAGGATGCACAGCCATGGGGGCAGGAGAGGAGCCCACGCTGAGGGGTGCCTGGGTCCCTGAGGCAGTGTGGAGGGGAGCTGAGGAGGCAGCAGCCTGGGGTTCTGCACACCTACTCCCTAAGCCTCCACAGGGACTGTGAAATAGGCTTCTTCCAAGATTCACTCGCTGAAAGACAGGACATTGTGGCTGCTGAAATCTTGCTCTGGAGGGATGTTGGGGGTGACTCAGGCACTGGCCTAGACTCAGTGAGACGCCGGTGACGGAGACCAGCACATTCACACGTCAGCGTGTTCCCATGTCTACCAACAGCGACACTTTCCCGATTCTTCCCAGTGCAAAGGAGGTAACATGTAGGAACCACTGCCCACCGGCCACACATGACGGCAGGACCTACACTGACAGACCTCGTTGTCACGGATACGCAGAACCCACCACTAGAAATCTCTCTGGGGGAAATAGCACTTGGGGCCCTGATGTATGAGGCTCACCTGACTCTACCTTTCCACCGTCCCCGACCCTCCCTCCTGCAGCGGGCTGCTCTCCTCCCGAGGGCCTGTGCCCTGAGGAACAAAGGCCACACCTCGATTTTCAGACTGAGATTTTTGATCTTCTTGATTAGCCTTGTCAAAGGAAGAACCTGAGGCAAAATTAATATAAGTGGAGAGTTTTTTGGGGCCAAGCTTGAGGGGCATAGATTCAAGTTGCCCTGAATATGCCCTCCAACTGGCGGCAGTTACAATGGGTTTTTCATGGCAGTGGAGGGGGCAGGGAGTGGGCTGATACAAAGCGCTTTGTCAGGAATTCTCATTGGCTTACAAAAATTACGTTGATTAGTGATTAGCCACACACTGTTATACAGGGTGTGGTTTATGTCCAGTGCGACCTTATTAGGTCCATTTATAGGCACTTGTAGTAGCAGCAGTTTCCAGGGATGAATTCACAGCTCAAGAGGGAATTAGTACGTGATTACAGTCTTGTTTTAACGTCTCTCCGGGCTGATCATTAAAAGGACTTGTATTCCTCGGAGTTCTTTCTCAGCCTCTCTGTCACTCACCACCCTAGCCACAGCCCCCTTCTGTCTTCTAGCCATTCCTTCCTCAGCATGCACGCCGTGCTGGACAGTGCAACAGGTGCTGCAGATGTGAGGGACACAGGGTTGACGTGGTCACTCTTGTGTGTGGCTAGAGATGAACATACACAAGACATACACGAACAAAGCAATTGCACATGTGATCAAAGCTATTAAGGAGTGATCCGAGTGCTGAGACAGACAGCAGCAAGGGCGGGGATCTCCGCTTCAGACAGAGTGGTCGGGGGAGGTCCCTCGGAGCAGCTGAGACACACAGCAGCAAGGGCAGGGATCTCCGCTTCAGACAGAGTGGTCAGGGAGGTCCCTCGGAGCAGCTGAGATTTCAGGTGGGACCAGAAAGGTGGAAAACAACCAGTCATAGGAAATGTCTGTTGCCTGTGTGTGCGGCAGGTGTGATGGGATGGAGCGTTCTCAACAGAGTTTGGCTGGGAAAACTGTGTCCGACGAGTAGAATAAACAGATGGAGGATGACGTTGGGAACCAGGCGGGGACCATATCATGGTAGTCGTGAGAGTTCAAGAGGAACGTTTATTTTATACTCTAGGTGTAAATATAAAATAAAATAAGGCAAAATAAGAGTTTTAATCAGGAAGGAAATATGATTAGGATAAATATTTGCTGAATGAATAAAGAAATGAGGAGTGAATGGGTTCGCTCTCCTTCCAGTGCAACAGCTTTTGACACAGCCCGTGCCCTCGAGGCCCGTCTCTTCCCCTCCTTCCCTTCGTGTACCGCTATCTTCTCATCACCACTCAGGCAACGTAGAACCGAACCTCTCTCCTTTACAATTCTTTTCTCACATCCTGACCTCACTGGGAGAGGAGAACCACGTGTCAACATAGAGTTACCCCTTGAATTATTTGAAGACACACAGAGTTCCTTGCGGACATTTGCATTTGATAAAAATGTTAGTTTGCAATTTGTTCACCAAAGCTGCTGGTTGTGCTTCCTTGTGGGAATGCTATCCATTGGAATGGAAGCTCCATGGGCGCAGGACTTGTGTATTCTTTATTTTACTTTTGTGCATGAATATATTACCTAGTCCTGCAACCTCAGCAGCAGTGCCAAAGCTGCCATCTGTGCCTGCTGACAAAGGTGTCACAGCCCCCGGCAACCTCCTCACACCTCTCTGAGGGAAAGAGGAACAGGCTTCATACCAGTAGCTGCTTTTATTGGTAAATAAAATTAAGGACTGCGAGTGGATTTTATAAGTACCACATTTCCCTAGAAAAGCACTGAGGAGGCCTAGAGCAAGGGACTCTAGTCCGTAAATTTGGAAAAACGGCTTCCCTCTCCAGGAGGGTAAAGGTTTTGATTTATCCAGAGCATTTATTATGGTTTTAGAGTTTAAATCCATGTTTGTTTCACAAGATTGGTATGGAAATCTCATCTGTCCTTAGCTTTTCTGAATTTTTAAAGCATCAAAGGTCTAACCTTCATCTTTCCAAGAGAAAGACCCGTGGCTTCTATCTTAAGCAGTTCTTCACACGGGGCATATTTTGCATAAGTTAAATTGTCAACGGCTACGCAAGGGCTGTATAATGTTTTGCTTTTGTTTTTCTTCTCTTTATTCTTTTTTTAAATCTCCTCTAGGTGATTCATCAAGCATGCTTCTTGAGCCAGCTGTGAGAGATTAAGAAATGTCATTTGCATTCATGGGAAGAATTTTCAGGCAAGAAACAATCAGCCTGTTGAATACATTCATGTAAATAGAACAAATGTTTTAAAGCTGAACAGAAAGCAAGCAAGGGGCACATGAGAGAGAACTCACTCTCAGCATGAACCAGGCAGAACTTTGATCATAACTTCAAATAAGACTAGATCTGACCAGGTGTGGCAAGCTCCGGCTTGGAACATCTGCAGCTCTAACAAGGCTTCCTTTCTCCCTCAATTCAGTTGCCCTAGCTAGGGAAGGCCCTGCTCTCAAACCTGTATCTTAAGAAGTGAGGCCCCAGAACGTCAGGGAAGTATGGGAAAGTGGGAAACGCACCACGCCTGAGTTAGAAGGCTTGGGTTTTACCTTCGGCTGGGCCAGTAGATAAACGTAATGGCTCTTAATAATATTAAAACTCAAGGCACAATTTCGGCAATGACAATACTCACTCATTGAGTGCTTTAAACATGTCACATACTATACTAGTGTTGAAAGAAAAGCTTTAAAAAATTAAAAGTTTATTTGAGTAAAGAGTAACGCATGGACCAGGTAGCACTCTAAACCAAAAGGGGCTCAGAGCACTCTGCTCTGCTGGTGATGGGATGTGAGCTGTTATAGGCAGAACACAGAAGTACAGAAATGGCAGCAGCTTGGCTTCACGGGGGCCTTATTTGCATTGTCTGATCAGCCAGCTCCCCTGTGATCAGCTGAGACCTGGCTATCTATTAAAAAAATATATACTCCCAAAGTGGGTTTCAGTGCGTTCACATACTAAGTTAGATTGTGTTTTCTTACTTAGGAACTCAGAGTATGGAGAGAGCCTCAGGCCAAACTTAATTGAACACAAGGTATTTTATAAGCATGAACTAACATATTTTCAATAGCCCTATGTATTTTTTTTTTTAACAAAGGGGCTACCTGAGGCTTAAAGAGGATGATTTTCCCACAGTCATTTTGCTAAGTATGATACTTTGACCAACCAATTAGACTTTTCTGGACTTTAGTTATTTGTTGTTTGTTTTTAATTTGAAAAATGAAGGGATGGAATAGGTGCACGCTACAATTCTGACGCCACAATTACGTGATTGGACAAATTCTCTTAGCTGTGCAAGATGTGTTGTCTCTCTGTAATTTGAGTTTTCACAAACCAGTTCTGCTGCCCCATTCTTCTGAGTGTCTTTCACTTGGACAGGAGAACGAAAAGGAACACAGAGCAGTTGTGATGTAATGGAAACCACGTCAAACTGTGACTTCCGGTAGCAGGTGTCTGATGCGGAGAAAGCCTTCGGTGTGGATTCTTCACACCAGTCACTGTGTGACTTCGGTCAGCTTGCTCGCAACAGATTTTCCACCTAGTTCTTAAGTCATTCATTTTCTAAAGACACAAGTCCAGGTGATCTTTAGAGTAGCTATACGATCTAATATTTGATATCTGAGACAACTATAATGTCAAGTAATGAAGTACGAAAATGTTACAAATCAGGCTCAAACCAGGAAAAATAGTCATAATTTACTCTGTATTTCCTTTCTAGTACCTCAACCACATATGGCTATTTTTGTTCTCAAAGCCTAACCCTAAGGAAATTAGAAAGGAATATACAGTTTGACAAATTTTCCTCATGAAGAACAATTTTTTAATAATCTTTGAAATCCACTTGAAAGCCAATATAGATGAGAAATTACAAATGTTGGAATGAAGGGGAGGCCCTATTCATTCTCAGCATTCAGGGGACTGCAGGACATCCTAATCTGCCTTCTACTCACAGGCAGCTAGAAGAAAACGGCAGCTCACAAAGGAAAGAAAAATAATACCTAAATAATAGCTTATCAATATAGTAATTAGATAGGAGCGAGAAAAAGAGAGAGATGCAAGGAAAACGATTTAAAATATCACCATGGGTAAATATAGTATCAGAGTTTCTTCGTTTGTTTGTTTGCTTTTGGAAGTACGTACATGTCACGCAGAACTAGATGGTGATGCAAATCCCACCAAACACTAAAAAGAAGAGTCTATTTTCTTGAAATTGTAAAATCTCATACCCTCAAAGACTGAAGCTAATCTTTGATTTGCTGAAAGCTTACCTAACAATTGAAGAACTCTGTGCTCTGCAGCTTTGGATTACACCTATGATATTCTCCTGAGGCAGGAGAATTGCTTGAACCTGGGAGGCAAAAGTTGCGGTGAGCCACTGCACTCCAGACCGGGAGACATAGTGAGACTCCTCCATCTCAAAAACAACAACGAGAACAACCGATAAAAAGAAATGTACCTTGACACTTGAAAGGCAGTTTGAACAGACATATTATCTTTGATGCATTCTTTCTTTCTCTCAGCTTTCTGAAAATGTTACCACATTGGTGGCTTTCTTTCCATGTTGTTTTCAAGGAATCAAAGTCTGTCTAGGTTGTCTAGGTTTTCTGATTTGTAAGTTATTTTATCTTTCTCCTTTAAAATCATAACTTTGTTTTTATTGTTAAAGTCTAACAGTTCTGCTAGCATATGGCTCAAAGATAATTGATCCAAGTCATTTTCCTTGTAAATAAAACATTTTCACTGTGTATTTTTTAATATAGTTTGAAGTATTAATTTTGTTCATTGTTTTGGTTTTCTACTTCAGAAACATCAATTATACATATGTTGGACCCTCTTTGCTTTCTGTAATTTCTCTTTATTTCTTTCTTTCTTTACATCATTTTTATTATCTTGATTGTTTTTCTGGTTTTATTTAATGCTTATTACTACATTTTTTAAATGTATCTTTGGGAGTCTCTTTTTGTTTAGTTTTTAACTATTGTATAATTATGCCTTCTATTTCTTTCTTTTTAAGTTCAGTCAACTCTTGTTTAATTTCCTATTGTGTTTTTATAATTTGAGGTCATAGAATTTTTCCTGCTTCATACTGTTTTCCTGTTTTGTTTTGTTTTTGTTGTTGTTGTTCATAGTCTGAAGTACTTGTTTAAAAATATGTAATTCATCTTGAAGTATTGTGTTACAGATTTTGTGGTGATGTTCAACCAATACAAAAGCATTTATTTATTTATCTATTTATTTATTTATTTTTACATTGGCCTGTGTGCAATCTGTTTTCTTCTATTTCTATTCATTTTGTGGACAGAGTTCCTAGTCTGAGAGTTCCTTCTTCCATTTTGACATTCTGTTAGCAGGACTTTTTGTGGACAATAGTGGTAGTGGTGATGGTTGTATAGGAAAAAGGAAAAGACTGAAGTTTCAAAAAATGCTTAATTTTTCTCTCTGATTTATTATTCCTCCTCACCTTTTGTCTCCAATAAGTGTTACCCCATGTATCTGAAGTGATTATCTGATGCTACAATTTAGCACATGTTTAAGTACCTTATGGCATTTCTCTGAATTGTGTCTCAATCTGTGTTCCATATTTTGCCATATATTAGTGCACATTTTCTTACTGGGGCATGATTTTTCCTGTTTTCTGTACATCTTTCACATCCATCTACATTTTTATTGCAGAGTTATTTAAACTCCTCCAGCCTGCAGCCTCAGGTGTTTAATAGGGTTTGTGTGAGCTCTGTTGGCATTTGTTTATTTTCTTCCCTCTTGTGGAAAAATTGAAGATTTCAATATTGACATTCTGTGTCTCCTAGTAATGCAGAAGCCATGCATTCTATGTGGTTTGGTTTGCTCTCCATGTGACCTTTATGGATTTGTGGAGAAGATGTATGGGAGATTCAGAATCAGGTTTTCCAAACCTACGAATCTATGAGTTAATTTTGTAAGAAAAAAATAAGGACTCTTCATACATATACACTCTCCATAAGTGTGAGCTGCATAAAGTTACTTCCTTCCAAACAATAAAATATGGAAAGGATGAAATACAATGTTCTGGCAAACACTACTTTCACCAAATGACTAAGGTTAAGATAATAGTCATGAGTCATGCTAATGGAACATGCCCTTGATATGAAAAGGGCACTATGTCCTATGATCTTCCTCTCCAAAACACAGAAATCCAGTTTAGTCATGAGGAAAACATCAGACAGATTTTAATGGAAGAGAATTATGAAATAGTTTACCAATAGCCTACAAAACTGTCAAAGTCAGAAAAAACAAGGAAATTATATGAAACTGTCATAGCCAACAGGAGTCTAAGGAGATACAAAAATGAAATGTGATGTGGTGACCTGAATAGAACCTAGAATAGAAAAAAATAATGTAAAAAACAAGGAAGTCTGAAAAATGTATAGACTTCAGCTAATAACAATGTTTCAAGTTAATTTAACTATCATACTATGTATAATGTTAATAATAGTGAAAATTGGGGGTGGGTATGAGGATACTGATTTACAGGAAATCTGTATATTATATTATCAATTTTTAGTAGCTATAAAACTTTTCTCTAAAAAGTATATTTAATAACAATAAAGATCAAAAAATATAATCAGAAAAGCCAACTTTTAGTAATAGAGAAAAATAATGTAATTTAAATTTTAAAGGCCATGCATATATTTTATAAAATATCAAAATTCATTCTCTGGAAATCAATTGTTGACTTATCAACAAATAAATTAGCAATTATTTGAAGTTTTCTAAAAAGGAAACCTGAGTGCTCAGATCTAAATAGACATTTAATGTTGAAATTTCTGATTGAGTTTCTAAGTAAGAAAATATTTAGTGTTTCAGTATACACTGGAACTTTTTCTGAAGCTACAGTAAATTAAAGATTATAAGTTTAATCACTAAGAATAGAGATAACAAATAATATTAACAAAAATAATTTCAGAATTATAATTTTGGTTTATTACTAATTTTGTAACAGAAAGATATCCTAAAAATAGCAATTACTCTGATTGTTTTTTCCTGAAGAAGCCTTGTAGTTCTGTGAGTTCAGTTATATTGGTAGTAGATGCCAGCAGGTAAAATATGATGTATTAAAGTCCTTAGGTTAGTTGAGCATATGGAGCTCTTTTTCTCCTTATTAGGTCTTAGTTCTTAAGTATCACCCATATCAGCACAAATGTAAGAGTTCGTATGTAGAAATGCTAATTCAATATCATGCTCTAATATTCCCATTTCAGTTAATGTTCCTTTAAACAGTAAAAGTGAGGAGCATTTTTTAACAGAAGTCTTAACACGGCCTAGGAGATATCACAATCTCTTATAATCGCCTTTTCACTCACATTCAAAATTTTGAAAACAATATTCATAAATGCGAGAATGAAAAGAAAATTTAATTTTTAATCTGCAAGCTTCATTTAGTGTACATAAATATTAAATTTTATCCACAATTATATTATGTTCCTGTTTCAGAAAAGCTGTCAAACAGTGTTTTTCCTCTGCTCTCACACCAGCACCACAACATTTATAAACATACAAGACTTCTGTGTTTAAATATGGGGGGTTCACTCTGCCACCAGCCAAGTAATTAATTCTGCAGCTGGCCTAGCTGGGTGTCCTCCAATTCAATTCTAACATTATGTATCTGGGTATAATGTCAGATTCTGCAGACTCAGGGTTCAGTTCCCAAAACTGTTCCTGTTACCACATACTATTTGCAAGTCCAGGCATCCAGAACTTCTGATTGACTGCCTTCTATTTGGGGTTCCATGACACCCTCTTTGGATTCAATTAACTTGCTGGAGCAATTCGCAGAACTCAGAAAAACACTTATGTTTGTCAGTTTATCATAAAGGATACTGCAAAGGATACAGATGAAGAGACGTGTAGGGTAAGGTATGGGGAAAGGGGGACAGAGCTTCCATGCACTTCCTGCTGCAACAGCCTCTAGGAACCTCCCAGTGGCCAGCTACCCAGAAGCTCCCTGAATCTAGTCCTCTTGAATTTTTCTGGAAGCCTCATGATGCCAGAATTCCTTCCCCTAGGGTGTAGGGCAGGACCACCTCTGGGGAGGGTCTTATGACTCACAATCAGAAAGGCAAGGTGGGAGATTAGAGTCCTTCCTTGGGACGGGAAAAAAAGGGAAGGAGGAGGTCAGAGAGTTTCTGTTTCCTGAGGCCTGTTCTTCAGGCATAACACACCCCAACATTATAAGAAGTGACTGTAATGAGGGTTTTGGGAGTTATAAGCCAGGGACCATGAAAGAAAATGTGTGTGTGTGTTTGTGTGCATGTGTTTAACGAACCACACATGTCAAAAATTAAAGAGGACAAAACTAGCTTAAAGCTGGCTTTCCCTCGCTCTCTCTCTCTCTCTCTGTCACTTCTATCCCCCTCTCTCTTCCTCTCAGATTCCAGAATGATTGCTCTTTCAAGGGATTATATTCCTTGTTCCCTTAATTTATTCATTTATTCTGAGCACAAGCTGAAAAACTCACTTTATGTGGAGGTTTTCTACATTTAAGTCACCAGAGAGTAACAGCACTATTTCTCCGGGATCAGTCTCAGATCACATTAGTTCTGAATCTCATTTCCAGTCTTATAATCCAAGTAAAAACTAATCCTAAGCAGTTCTTTTGCCTTCATTAGATATGAAAAAGTATATCTTATTGAAAATTATTTATGATTATTTAAGAATATAAAAAAAGTCATGAGATTAAGTGGAAAGAAGAAATAATTCCATAGATAACACATCTGAATTTAAAAATCTGTGCTCCTGCATGGAATAAAGAATTTGCCTTTAGATTTGGAAGTAAAATTAAAATTTGATAAAATGGGATTGAATTTGGACTCCTGATTAATATTTTCAATAGTCATTGACATTAATTCTCTGTTTAGTCATTGAAAGTAATAATCCTTCCCTGCATCTAATCTGCAAATTCTTTTAATTTGTCTTTGCAGGAAAAAAAATCTTCCATGCAGGTGGGTAAGGGTCTCCCACATGTGAAATTCTCAAGCAGTTTATTACTAAAAGGGTGAGGTGAGGGCACCTATCTGAGAGGTTTCTCACACAAGTGCTCTGTTACTACAGCTGCTAAACATCCTCACCAAAATAATCTACAATACAGACATGCAAACATTATATTCAACTTAAAATATACGGAGGTCAATCTAGGAAATTTTAAAAAATGTAAGGAGTGGCAGCCAACATGGCTGACAAGGTGCAGCCAGGGATGAATCTCACACCTAGAGACAGAATAGCAGTAAGACTGGTATGCGCCAAGCAGATCTTTGGGGGAAAAGGCATTGAGAGGGCATGGAAAAGAATGAAGGCCTTGGGATGGAAGAGGAGAGAGCGGGGAGCCCTGCGTAGCACTGCTCAGCACCAGGACATGTTCCTGGTCCCCAACAGCTCCTGGAGAAGGGGTGAGTGGAACAGGAAAAGAGTAGCCTGTCTCACCACAGACCTTCAGAATCCTAGCCTCAGGAGACCCGATGGCCCCACAGTCACTTAAACTGGCAGGAGGAGCTGTTTGCAGGGGCCCCTCTGTGTGAGGCCCAGGAACAGCTGCGCCGGAGCATGGACAGGTGTGACACGGATCCCCCAGGACTTGTCAGGCTCCTCGAGGTGGCTTTGCCTTTGGTGACTGTGAAACTCAGACAAAGCAGGGCAGTCTTTCCCATGAGACAGCACCAGTCTGACCTGAGGATACCCCTGTTTGCCATCTTCTCTTAGGGACCCAGCCTGGCTGTACCCACTTGTAGTGCTGCTTTGAATGTTAAACCAGTATGCTTCCTGGGGGGCCTCATTCTAGCTCTTTCACCAGCAGACCACACCTGATCATTGGAGAACTTCAGCAGACTGGCAGCCACCAACACATGCCAGGCTACCGACAGGCTTTCTCCGCAGCAGCCTGCCCCACAGCACTGCCAGTGCACCCATGGCCATGGCTTCCTTGCCCTCACCTGCTTTGCCGGCACATGCACTCAGATGCATTTCACCTTCTCTCTCTTGCCAGCATGCAAGTGCACACACCCTGTCATCCCCCTACGCGGGCGTGAGCGTGTGTGCAGGGATGTAGGGATGTTGGGATGTTGGTGCCCCATCCCCACTGATGAACAGGGGCCGTGCTGTGCCGCTGCTGCTGCTTGCACACGCTTGTGAGAACAGACCCCTCTGCCACTGTCCCAAAGAAGCACTTTGGCTGGCACTCCCAATTGTTGTTGCCAACAGACTGGGAACAGTTCAGCTCCTCCAGTGCAGCAGGCTCCTCACCTCAAGGGACCAGGGAACAAAGCCAGGGGGTAGTCTAGCTTCCCAGGGTTACAGCATGCGGCTCTGGAGCAATGAGCTTAGCTTTGGTAACTTTAAAGTTTAAAGAAACATCAGACCACACAGAAGAGAATCCGCACAAGACTTTGGCAACTCAAAAAGCTAGAATGTCATCTTACCTCCAAACAATTGCACTCGTTCCCCAGCAAGCATTTTTAAACTGGCTGAAATGGCATGAATAACAGACACAGATTTCAGAATCTGGATAAAAATGAAGAGCATCAAGATTCAGGAGAAAGCAAAAACCCAATCCAAGTAGTCTAAAGTATCCAATAAAACAATAGAAGCATTGAAAGACAAATTAGCATTTTAAGAAAGAACCAAACTGATCTGATAAGAGTTAGAAAATTCATTACAAAATGTAATAGTGCAGTCACAGTATGAAAAGCAGAATTGAGCAAGCTGAGGAAAGAATCTCCGAGCTTGAAGACCAGTACTTCAAATCAATTCAGTCAGACTAAAATAAAGAAAAAGAAGAAAAAGAATGAATAAAATCTCCAAGAAATACGGGATTGTGTAAAGAGACCATATCTATGACACGTTGGAATACCTGCAAGAGAGGGAGAAAAATCAAGCAACTTGGAAACGTATTTGAGGATATTGTCCATGAAAATTTTCCCAGCCTCACTAGAGGCCAACATTTAAATTCAGAAAATGCAGCCAAAATCTGTGAGATACTATACAAGATATACACCCCCAAGATACATAGTGTCATCAGATTCACCAAAGTCAACATGAAAATAAATCTCAAAGGCAGCTACAGAGAAGGGACAGACAGGTCACCTACAAAGGAAACCCCACCAGGCTACCAGTGAACTTTTCAGCAGAAACCCTACAAGGCAGAAGATATTGGGGGCCTATATTTAGCATTCTTAAAGAAAAGAAATTCAGGCTGGGCGCAGTGGCTCACGCCTGTAATCCCAGCATTTTGGGAGGCCGAGGTGGGCGGATCACGAGGTCAGGACTTTGAGACCAGTCTGACCAACATGGGGAATCCCTGCTCTACTAAAAATACAAAATTAGCCGGGTGTGGTGGTGCACGCCTGTAATCCCAGCTCCTTGGGAGGCCGAGACAGGAGAATCGCTTGAACCTGGGAGACAGAGGTTGTGGTGAGCTGAGATCATGCCATTGTGATTCAGCCTGGGCAACAAAAGCGAAACTCCATGTAAAAGAAAAAAAAGAGAAAGAAAGAAAAGAAATTCAAACTCGTTCTCTGAGGGCCAGCATCATTCTGATAACAAAACCTGCAGAGATACAACAAAAAGAAATATCCAGGTCAACATCCTTGATGAACAGAAATACCAATATCCTGAACAAAATACTAGCAAACTGAGTCCAGCAGCACATCCAAAAGCTAATCCACCACGATCAAGTCGGCTTTATTTCTAGGATGCGAGGTAGGTTCGGCACATACAAATCAATAAATCTGACTCGTCACATAAACAGAACTAAAAGCAAAACCACAAGATCATGTCAATAGATGCAGAATAATCTTTCAATAAAATTCAACATCCTTTTATGTTGAAACATTCAGCAAACTAAGTATTGAAGGTATATAACTGAAAATAACGAGTCATATATGGCAAACCCAGAGCCAACATTATACTGAACTGGCATTCCCCTTGAGAACAGGAAACAAGACAAAGATGCCCACTCTTACCACTCCTCTTCAACATAGTAATAGAAGTCCTAGCAAGAGCAATCAGACAAAAAGAAAACAAATAAAAAGCATCCAAATCTGAAGAGAGGAAGCCAACCTATGCCTGTAGCTGATACGGTTTTATACATATCATACCCCGGAGTCTCTGCCTCAAAGCTTATAGATCTCATAAACAACATCGACAAAGTTTCAGAATATGACATTATTGTACAAAATTCAGTAGCATTTTTATAAACCAACAACCTGCAAACTGAGAACCCAATCGAGAACACAATTCCATTCACAACAGACACACACATACAAAGTATCTAGAATATTGCTAACCATGGAGGTGAATAACCTCTACAATGAGAAATACAAAATACTGCTGAAAGAAATCAGGAACAGCACAAATAGAAAAAATACTCCATGTTCAAGGGAAGAATGGACATTGTTAAAATGGCCACACTGTTCAAAGCGATTTATAGATTTAATACTATTCCTATTAAACTATCATTTGTTTTTTTTTATAGAACAAGAAAAAACTATTTTGAAATTCATAGGGAACCAAAAACAAGTGCAAAGAGCCAAAGAAATCCTAAGCAAAACGTACCAAGCTGGAGGCATTATATAACCTGACTTCAAAATGGTGTAAGTTTGCAGTTACCAAAACAGCGAGATCTGATACAAAAACAGACACATAGGTCAGTGAAACAAAACAGGGAGCCCAGAAATGAGCTGCACACTTTCAATCATCGAATCTTTGATAAATTCAACAAAAACCAATGGGAAAATGAATATTTATTAAATGATGCTGACATAACTGGCTAGCCATATGTAGAAGATTGAAACTGGACCCCTTCTTTTCACTATATGTAAAACTAACTTAAGATGGATTAGAGACTTAAACCTATAACACAGAACTATAAAAACCCTACAAGAAAACCTAGCAAATATCATCCTGGGCATATTTCATGATGAAGATGCCAAAAGCAAAAAAAAAAAAAAAAAAAAAAAAAAATGACAAATGGGACCTAATTAAACGAAAGAGCTTCTGCACAGCAAAGAAACTATCAACAGAGTAAACAATCTACAGAATGGGAGAAACAATTTTCAAACTATGCACCTGACAAAGGTCTAATATCCAGAACCTGTAAGGAACTATATTTACAAGCAAAACATATTTACAAGCAAAAATCAAACAACCCCATTAAAAAGAAGAAATACATGTGACCAAGAAGCATATAAGAAAATGCTCAGCATTGCCAATCATTAGGGAAATGTATTTCACAACTGCAACGCGATACCATCTCACACTAGTCAGAATGGCTGTTGTTAAAATGTCAAAAAATAACAGCTACTGGCAAACTAGTAGAGAAAAGGGAATGCTTACGTACTGCTTGTGGGAATGTAATCTAGTTCAGCCAGTGTGAAAAGCAGTTTGGTAATTTCTCAAAAATCTTCAAATAGAACTAGCATTCAACCCAGCAATCCCATTATTGGGTATATACCCAGGGGAATATCAATCATTCTACCATAATGACAAATGCATGTGTATGTTGGTCTCAGCACTATTCACAGTACCAAAGACATAATATGAAACTAAATGCCCATCAATGGCAGACTGCATAACTAAAATGTGGTGCATATACACCAGGGACTCCCACGTAGCCATAAAATAGAACGATATCATGTCCTTTACAGCAGCATGAATGGAGCTGGACGTCATTATCCTAAGCAAACTCACACAAGAACAGAAAACCAAGTATTGCATATTCTCACTTATAAATGGGCATTAAACATTGAGAACACATAGACACCTAGAAGGAAACAATAGCCACTGGGGCCTATTTGAGGGTGGAGGGTGGGGAAGAGAGTGAGGATAAAATGACCTGTCAGGTACTATGCTTATTACCTGGGTGACAAGATACTCTGTACACCAACCCGCAAGACCCACAAATTACCCAGATAACAGACTTCTACATGTAGCCCTGAATCTAAAAAGTAAAAATAAAACAGTGCTTATCAGATTTCTGTTGCAAATCTCCTCTATTATAGTTACTGAAATTCTAAAAACAGAAACTTTTAAAAAATGCTATTCAGAAATTTCAAAAAAAAAGTCTAATGCTCATGTAGGTTTGCATTATCTTCAAGTCATCAAACTAAGAAACAGCAAAAGTTGAAAAAAAAAAAAGCATTGATGTACTTTATACATTTCAATGATATGGACCATCTGCTCCACATGTTTTAAAGTTGGGGATTTACTGCTGTATCTTTTTCATATGAATAAAACACAACTCAGATTTGCATCAAAGAACAAAACCAAATTAATTGCACAGTGAGATAAATATAAACACAAACTTTTCAACATTCTAGAGAGAAAAGGCAGTTCTCAACTGATTACAGTTCAAATCAGATAGAGCTCAGATTGATTAGGGTTTTAAAACTTACAGGAAAATAAAACAATAAAAGTGAAAATCTTAATGAGACTTCCCAAAAGAGTAAATCAGTTGTCCATCGGTGCAGCAATCATTAAGTTAAAACTGAATATCAGCAATGAAATAAACGTCTTATTTTAAAATTTTCAAATAATGTGGAAAGAGACACTGGAAGATCTAATGAAAATATTAGATGCTGCTCTCAAAAGAAAAAAGATAAAGAACTTCATCTGGAGACAGAGATTGCTTTGTTCTTTTCTGGAGATCTAAGAAAACTAGGAGGTGGTTTAATGAGAAATATACATTTACAAAATTCCATTTAACTTCTGGAAGTCAACAAGCTACATAAAGTACACCGAGTCTTTGTTCTGTCTTTTGTTCCCCATTTATCTTAATGCTACCTCTTTGTTTCTCTAGTTCAAAGAGACAAGTAAGTAACTCTGGGGACATGAAAGCGAATTATTGGCCTAGTGCTGACCTCATAATGGTAGTCTCTAGAGCACCCAATAAAAAAAATCACTGATGGTGCAAGTTCAGTCATTTCAGACTTTTGCAATTTAAAATGCCTTCGTTTGTGTAAGGAGATGACAGTGGCCACCTCCATAGCTCACGTGTTTCCTTGCTGCTTTTCCAGATGGATGCACCTCTAACGTCTTCCTTGTGGTTGTTCCCATGAACAATTACTGACTTTGGGAGACGGCTGTGGTTAAAATAGCAAATTTGCTGGCCCTCTGGAAGATCAACGTTCTCAGCGTTTCTGTTGTTGTTGTTTTGTTTTGTGTTAGCTAAAACTCAAATAATGACACCTAACTTGCAGATTTTATTTGGGTTAAATCACATTTGTTAATGTATAGACCTACATGTGAAGACAGTGCATACCACATAGGAAAGGCAGACACACATTTGTTGAACGTGAATGTCTTTGTCTCATTAGTGATTACACTCACCACATACCAAAACTGGGGGGGGGAAAAGAATCATTTCTTATTAAAAACAGATCAGCTGCTCTTACAGGAAAGTACAGGAAAGGTCTTTAGTTGCTTTACATGTTAAAACAAAATTGACCTTAAAAAGAGCAGAAAATTAATTGTTATTGCTGCTGTTGTTGCTTGGAGGGAAGAAGGTTAAACTTATGGTCTGAAACGTGAAAGCCACTGATCACCACACTTCCAAGTTTGCATTCCGCCAACGATTCGCCCACATTCAGGGACAGATTTGGCCAGAAACACTAAGTTTCTGACAAGTGCCAGATTAGATTAACCCCCAAAACAATACCACGTCTCAGCAATAAAGATGAGGAGATAACCCTGCAGCTAGAGGGACTGTCAGAAAAAAGTTACTGTAGAGAGTCTCTTCACTCTCTTCCATCACAGAGGGAGAATCCCAGAGTAAAGATGTGAAGATGGTGATGTAATGATGGTGATGCCTGCAGGTAGAGGAGACAGGCATTTTTTCTCTGGCTGCATGTCTGCTTAGCCAGTATGCCCACCGGTTACCTCCTGTGTTACCAGGCGTGGCCCAAGAGGGTCTGAGAGAGTAGATGGTGACGGTGAGAAAGTGTGACTACTCTGTGGGTATGGTAGAGCCATGCAACGTAGCTGGGTTTGAAGCTTCTTCCCAGCATTCTACTCAAGATGCCCACTTAGATAAACGATCCCAGCAGCAAGAAGGTCATGGCCGGGGCGTGTAGAGGAGTTGGAGGCAGGTCGTGTAGAGGTGGAGAGGAGAGTAGAAAAGGCCAGGCCTGAGCTGAGCAGTGGGAGGTCCCTCTCTTCTGTGGAGAGTCCACACACACGCCCCAGTGAGAGCACCGTTGTTAAATGAGAAAGAACAGCAGCCAACCTGAGAGAACTCTGCGTATTTCCTGTTTAACTGAGATCTTTTAAATTTTCTTTTTCCTACATTCCCCTCAAACCCACTTTAGCAGCTTTCACCTAGGAAAAGAGAAAAGAGCATGTTAAAGGTTGATAAACTCCCTCCTTTTCCCACCAGACCGCGCACACACACTCTAAGGCACGGCAGCAGCAGGCTAGTCCAGCTGCGTCAGAAAGGACAGGAGACTTCTTCGGTAGAGCATCACAAACAAATCATAAAAGTTATGTGCAAACGCAAAGGATAAAAGACAGTCACGACGATCTTGAAGAACAAGGATGAAAACTATACACTATTAGGTTTCCAGACTTTTCATAAAACCATAGTCATTAAGGCAGTGTGTTGCTGGTGTAACAGACGGTAAGCACCACACTGTCTCATCACTATGGTTAATGAAAAGGGAGTCTGGAACAGACCCACACCTATCAGGTCCCTTGATTGACCACAAATAATGGTATTGGAGCAATGGAATATCCATAGGATGACAAAATTAACCTTCACGCTCATCTCACATTACGCACAAAATTTATTTGAGGTGAACTATAGACGAAATGTGAGATGTTCAACAATAAATCTTCTAGAGTTCTACTGTGTGCCAAGGGGCTTTGGAGAATTGCAGCAAACTCACAGGGTGCCACGGGGTATTTCACATTTGGGGAGGGAAACAGGGAAGGACAAACTTTTGTCACATCCCTCACAATATGTCAGCTAAAGTGATTCACATGTTCAGCGTCACAGTGTGCCACCTTTTATCTGTGCATACTTTAGCAAAATGAGGTGTTCAACGGTGACTGTCAAAAAAGCAAGGACTGTCCAAAAGTTAGTATGGAGAGGGTACGCAGAGAGGGTATGCAGGCGTGATCTAGGTGGCGGTGACTTATTTTGTACATAAGCAAAAATTTAGAATTGTCATTTTATGTACTTTTCTGTATTATTTATTTTTATTTATTATTATTATTACTTTCTTGAGATGGAGTCTCGCCATGTTGCCCAGGCTGGAGTGCAGTGGAGCGATCTTGGCTCACCACAACCTCTGCCTCCGGGTTCAAGCAATCCTCCTGCCTCAGCCTCCTGAGTGGCTGGGACTACAGGCGTGCACCACCACACCAGGCTAATTTTTGCATTTTAGTAGAGAAGGGTTTTCACCATGTTGGCCAGGCTGGTCTCAAACTCCTGAGCTCAGGTGATCCACCTGCTTCAGCCTCCCAAAGTGCTGGGATTACAGGTGTGAGCCACCACTCCCGGCCTGTATTTATATTATACCTCAATAAGTAAATAGCCAGAAATGAGTTTTAATTAATGCAATAAGACAATTCTAAATTTAAATGACTACACTATTATTTAATCTCACCAAAATAAGTACAAAGGCATTCAACATAGGGCAGTTGGTGGTAGTTATTTAGAGAAAAGATTCCATATTAATATGTCCTACAATGTGATGTTTCTTCACATACAGTTTGTTTAACAAGCATAACACACCGCAGTACCTAAACCATGAGTTCGGGTTCTCACTGCACTGCTTACTGTTTGCATAACCCTGACAAGTTACCTCACCCCTTTTAAAAACCGAGATAAAAACGTCACCCTACCTTACTGGATTGTTGAAAAACTTAAATGGGTCATGTAAGCCCAGCAGAGAGTGACAACTAAATAAACGTTATATTTGTCTTATTATTATCATCATTTCTCTTCCACAAATCTTTAGTAAACGCGACTAGGCTTCTATAAACGATGCATGCAATCACAGCAATATCATTTCAGCATATACACAATTTTTGCCACTGACTGAGATCATTTCAAAACCAGGAAACCAGACGGGAGTCGAGAAGAGAAAAGGGAGCTGCCATCGAATGGATGGGTTGAGCCGGAGTGAAGGTGTTTGCAGCATAGCCTTGAAAGACGGAGAAAACGCCGATGCACCTTGTGCCCGCTCCTTAACTCCGCACTCCAGCGTCTGCGGGCAGGGGGAGCCTGCCGTCACCACGATGGAACTGAGGCAATTCAGCCCCATCAGAGCAGAGAGAAACAGCGATTCAGCCGGACCAGCGTTGTTCGCCTCAAGAGTTCAGGTCAGTCTATCTCTGACACCCAGATGGCACCACACAAGTAGGGAGGAGAGAAGTCATCACTGCAGACCTATGAGAGTACTACGGCAATAAATAATGGCATATCTAAGAAAATAAAGTTTGATGGAGTGTATGTAAAGTCTGTATTGAAGCAAAATTAATGCCAGTCATAGTTTTTAAAGTGTGGAAGAAGATCCTGAAAATTTTCTAGTTATTATTGGGTAATAAATGAAAATCAACTCTACTGTATTCACTAATTTAAGACATGTGTAATGTTTCTGTAGTCTAACCACTATGCTATTTTATTGGTTTTCATAAACAACCGAAAAACACTCACAGCTTCACTGAAGACCTTCGGCTCTCAGCCTTCTTTAGTGCCCATAATGCATTAATTCCTCTCCTGTGAATTCTCCTACGATATGATTGTTTTAAAATGTTGATCCTCAAAAACTGGGACATGATAATTTAGCAAAACCTCATTTTGAGCCAATATGTGCAACTTTAATATTTCCAAGTGCCCTTAAGGGTCTACAGACTGTTTTTAACAGCCCATTATTTATGTTGAAATAAAGAAATTGTTGTTCCTTCTCTCTGACTACTAATCTGTAAAAATAGTTTTTCTAGGATGAACTGGTTTTCAATGGCCAGAAACCCTAACCGATACATTTTTAGCCTCAGAGACGTAAGCATTTTGAGAGATGCTTTCTTCATTGTTTAAGGTAGAGTTTTGTGAGTAGTAACGGCAAATGTAATCTGCTTTGACCTACGAACAGGTAAAACCTAAATGATTATGCTGCCCTTTCAAATTTTCACTCCACGTGCCCATAATTCTGGCCCTTTCATGTTTTATTTTTAGATATTAGGATGAGATCCAGTTGGAACTGACCTCCAAGGTAAATATGAACAAATTCAAGGGTAAAAGATCTGGGAGACATTTGACACATCCCCCATGGGCCCTGAAATAATAAAAAACAAAGAAACCTAAGAGACCAGCTTCTTGGACAAGAATGTGAGGAGTGTTTGCCATTGCCTGGGATGGCATGGCATGGCTGAAATGAATACACTTGCTGTTCTGGAAGAGGTAATGTGGGCTTGAAGGCCCAGCTGTGATAATGAGACCACAGTGACCTGTCACTACATCTTGAGTGAATTGCAGGTTTTGAATATAATCATTATGTTAAAAAGAGGTGTTGAGCCTACGAAAGAAAGGCATGTCTGGAAAAAGAGACACAGCAATATGTTACAGTCAAACTATAACCTAAAACCCACAAACGCGCGCCATCTCAGCACAGACGCGTGCCGTCTCAGCACAGACGCGTGCCGTCTCAGCACAGATGCGTGTCGTCTAACCACAGATGTGTGTCATCTCAGCACAGACACGTGCCATCTCACCACAGATGTGTGTCATCTCAGCACAGACGCGTGCCATCTCACCACAGACAAGTGCCATCTCACCACAGACAAGTGCCATCTCACCACAGACGCATGCCGTCTCAGCACAGACGCGTGCCATCTCACCACAGACGCGTATCATCTAACCACAGATGTGTGTCATCTCAGCACAGACACGTGCCATCTCACCACAGATGTGTGTCATCTCAGCAGACGCGTGCCATCTCACCACAGACAAGTGCCATCTCAGCACAGACGCGTGCCATCTCACCACAGACGCGTGCCATCTTAGTACAGATGTGTGCCATCTCCGCACAGACATGTGCCATCTCAGCACAGACGCGTGCCATCTCACCACAGATGTGTGTTATCTCAGCACAGACGCATGCCATCTCAGCACAGACATGTGCCATCTCAGCACAGACACGTGCCATCTCAGCACAGATGCATGCCATCTCACCATAGACGCGTGTCATCTCAGCACAGACAAGTGCCATCTCAAATGCGTGCCATCTCAGCACAGACATGTGCCATCTCAGCACAGACGTGTGTCATCTCAGCACAGACACGTGCCATCTCACCACAGATGTGCCATCTCAGCACAGATGCGTGCCATCTCACCATAGACATGTGTCATCTCAGCACAGACAAGTGCCATCTCAAATGCGTGCCATCTCAGCACAGACATGTGCCATCTCAGCACAGATGTGCCATCTCACCACAGATGCATGCCATCTCAGCACAGACGCATGCCATCTCAGCACAGACGCGTGCCATCTCAGCACAATGTGCCATCTCACCACAGACGTGCCATGTGCCATCTCACCACAGATGTGTGCCATCTCAGCACAGACGTGTGCCATGTCAGCACAGACACGTCATCTCAGTACAGACGCGTGCCATCTCACCACAGATGTGTGCCATCTCAGTACAGACGCGTGCCATCTCACCACAGATGTGTGCCATCTCAGCACAGATGCGTGCCATCTCACCATAGACGCGTGTCATCTCAGCACAGACAAGTGCCATCTCAAACGTGTGCCATCTCAGCGCAGACACATGCCATCTCAGCACAGACGCGTGCTATCTCACCGCAGATGTGCCATCTCACCACAGACGCGTACCATCTCAGCACAGACACGTGCCATCTCAGCACAGACGCGTGCCATCTCAGCACAGATGCGTGCCATCTCACCACAGACAAGTGCCATCTCACCTGCTATTCGTTTCTGCCAGAGCTGTCATCCAATGAGCCGAGACGAGAAAAAGGAGCAGCAGCTTTTAAACGAACCGATACATGATGGGGAGTAAAGGCAGGTCTGTTGCTGAGAGTTCGTGCTCCTTGTCGTGCTATTCCTTCCTTAGGAGGTGCTCCGTGAACTTCACCCCACTTCTCAGCACACTAACAGCATGCAGATTTCTACTCTGTTCTGTTTGAAACAAAAAAGCATTAAGTGGTATCCCTTAAATATTGAGCAATAGTACACACTGAAAGCTGTATCCTACTTAAAATAAAAAGATACTCTCCTGGGAAGCAGGCCCTATGTCTGTTACACATACTTGGTAAAATCTCTGGCTGCGTGGGTATCTCCAGAAGGTCCTTAGCACTCACCAGGAACCGTGTTGCCTCCGGGAAGTGAAACGGGGAGACTGAAGACCTGGGGGAGCAGTGGGCAGGAGGAGACACTTAGGATGCACCTTTTTGTCCTACGTAGTTATTTTCTATGTGTGTGGAGTACCTTGTATCGAACCAGAACTAGTAATTATAATACCTTGCGTTTCTGTAATGTTTTGCAGCTGTAACAGTCTCTTCAGGTCAGTTCTCTCACGTGAGTCTCTGTGAGTTACATGAGGTTGCATTACCAGCTCCATTTTACCACTGGGGAAATTGAAATCAAAGCGCTTTAGAGATTCACTGTGAGGAAATATCGGAGGCCAGACTAAAATGTAAGCTTCCAAACATTTAGCCAGTCTTTCTTCCACTGCACTACATTCCTGTCAAGGAGGAGGGAGAGGAGAAACGAGAAAAGAAAGCCAAATTATTTCCTTCAAACGTAAGTAGTTAGAATAATCAGTTTTGGAATGTACAATCAATAAATGAACCAAGTTGATCTTCCTGAGGCCAATTTAAAAATCAAATTCAAATTATTTGAATTATTAAACAGTAAGATGTCTTTCCCTTTACATGTAACTCAACAAGCACAAATAACAGCATACATTTTAATTATCTGAGAAGGATTAGGAAGACATTTGTTTCCTGTCACTCTTAGGGCCAAATCACGTTTCCAAAGTGAAACCCAACCTAAGAACTTTCCAATACAATATCATATAGTTAGTTAGGTAATTTGAAAATATATTTTGGAAACGAAATCTCCAAGTTTCCTTGAGTAATAGACTCTGAAATTCCCTTCAGTCACTGTCATGGCTAAGAAAGCAACTTCAACCCATTCACTGCGAATACGAAGGACAACTAAACCAGGTAGGCTCTGCTTTGCTTCCTGAAGGCGAACGACCGGGTTCCTAAGCATGGCGGACCACGTGAGGGTCCCTGAGGACACCCACCGCAGGAATGTGCTAGCCCTTTCAGGTCTAGGGACCTGGTAAGCCTCGTATTACTTGTGCTCTGATTATCTTCCACTTATTTCCCTAGTCCTTAAATGCGATTTATGTGACTTATTAACACTGAGGGTGTGATCACCAATAGCAAGTTCTAGCTTCAGTCCTGGTGTTGGTGCCCACACTACCAACTTCAGATAAAATCTAGGACTAATCACCCTCACAAGTTTACACTTTGCTAAAGGGTACCTTGGGAGAGAGGGAGTGCAGAGCAGAAACAACCCAGCTGTGCAGCTGAGAAGGTCACTCAGGCTACGGGGACAGAGAAGGGACGTTCTCAGGAGTATCCCATGCACCTGAACTTGCTTTTATGCAATCGCCTTCTGCCTCTGAACCAACTTCTCCTGGACAGTCAGCCAAGTGTTTCCACGGTACCAGCCACACCTAACGCCAGGAGGCTCACTACACGTGGAAGCTCTTCAGGGTGGAACTTTCTGACTTGTTCAGTGTTTCCTTCTCAGTATAACGTCCTGACAAGCGCTTCTGGAATAAATGATCTTGGCTGAAATGAACATTTGAAGTGACAATATAGCTAGAAAGAACAGAAAATATACACTGGACATATTTTAGGTGGCTGAGATTATTGAATGGGAAAATAGTGAGATTTTACAATTGAATGGGTATCATAACTGCTTCCTATACAACATTTAATTTTGCCCTATCACAGAGAATCCATATAACCAAAACTATCTCCCTCAAAAGGTCTTCTTAGACATGAAAACAAATTATTTGACTTCATATTGCCACTTTCCACCCCAAACTGTATGGCTCTTCCACTCACCATTACTTGGTATTAAATAGTATAGAATAATTTCTCTGAAATTCACTGAATATGATTTTCAAATGCTGTGATTTCTAAAAATAATATCTAGGTTGCCTTTAATTTCTCATGTCAGTAATGATTTAATGCCCCTACGAAGCTTAGGGGTAATCAGAAACATTTACTTATAACATACTGAAGAATTTTTAAACAACCACCGAATATGAATATGATAAAATATTAAATATTTCAAGGCATGCTTATCTTTGTGAACTCAATATTGGAGGAGGAGGATTGAGCAAAAGAGCTACCTTTGACATTCTAGCACCTACAAGGGACACTCTTCTCCCACACAGACCACCTGTGTAACCCGTGTGAGTTTCCACACAGAAACCAGGCATGGTCATGCCTCCGACCCACCTTTAAATCACCCGAGAGGATGCTGCAAACTCAGGCAGGCACGACTGACACTCATTCTTCCTGGGACAGCAGGGGAATGACCTCACAGGAAACTAACGGGTCTCGCTTCCTGAGAATCTCTGTCAGAGCATGCAACATAAGATAAATCATAGCCAAGGATTTTTCAAAAGTTTCCTGAAGAGAGAACCATGACCTTTTCAAGTGTAGTGATGGATTGATCAGGGCAAGCCATATGTAGATTTTTTAAAACAAAGCTGGCAAAAAAACAATGATATCTGTCTACCAAAGTTAGCTAGAATACTCGGCTGGCGTCCTAGTCAGGAAACACAGGAAAAGGAACATCTGTAGAAAAAAAAAGTTTGTTAAACAAAACAATGCAGTTAAAAACCAAGCTCACCGTAAGAAACGCTGTGTGGGTGAGTGCACACTGCCACGTCCAAAGTGCTCAGTGTCCCTGAGCTGGGTGGCCGGCTGCTTGTGACTCACAAAGGCAGAGTGCTCAGTGTCCCTGAGCCGGGTGGCCAGGTGCCTGTGACACACACAGGTAGAGTGCTCAGTGTCCCTGAGCCGGGTGGCCAGGTGCCTGTGACACACACAGGTAGAGTGCTCAGTGTCCCTGAGCTGGGTGACTGGGTGCCTGTGACTCAAAGGCAGAGTGCTTAGTGTCCCTGAGCTGGGTGGCCGGGTGCCCGTGACACACACAGGCAGAGTGCTCATTGTCCCTGAGCTGGGTGGCCGGGTGCCCGTGACACACAAGGGCAGAGTGCTCAGTGTCCCTGAGCTGGGTGGCTGGGTGCCTGTGACACACACAGGCAGAGTGCTCAGTGCCCCTGAGCTGGGTGGCCGCGTGCCTGTGACTGACAAAGGCAGAGTGCTCAGTGTCCCTGAGCTGAGTGGTCGGCTGCTTGTGACACACAAAGGCCTTCCCTGCTCGGGCATGGGGTAAGCCTTTGAGTGGAGATCCAGCAAGGAGCTTTGAAGTCTACACTGTGGGTGGAAGGGGGAATCCCTTTAGACCACTCTCCGTGGTGTGGATTTGTGAAGCCCCATGCAGACTGTGACTTTCATAATTGTCACTTAGTTGGTTTCAGCACACATCGCAGATTTCATTTTGTGCTGGCCCTTAACAAGCATTGTAATCTGGAAGAAAGAATCGAAATTCTTTAGTCGCCATCTAACTCCAGATTCATTACCTTGTTGTCCAGAGTGGAGTCCAAAAGCAGCAATTAAGTTTATTTCTCCATAGAAAATACACATTCACCAAGGCACATCTGTTCTATTATGTTTTTATTCTTAACTAGACCTTTAATATAATTGTTGGCTGCCTTTATTTCAACTTCCGCACAGATGCGATTGGCTTTCTGTGGCATTTCAATCACACTGACCAACAGAGACGTCAGGCATTTCAAATAGACTGCACCAAAACAGAGGGCAGGGGAGAGGGTGGGCGGGCCCGGCACAGCCCTGCTGAGGCAGTGACTCCTTGCTGGACGTGTGGAGTTGAAGTGTTTTCACTCAAAACGCCTGTGTTTCTGCTGAGGCAAAGGCTAGATGATTAAAAAAAAAAAAAGCTCATGTTTTTCTGATAAGCTTAGGCTCTCTCCATAGGCAGTATCCTGAAGGCCCCCGGCTCTGACTCCCAGAGCAGAGCCCAGTCTCTCCTCCTGGGAATGGACATGAAGCTTCATGCCCCTTGGGGTTTCTCTGCTGCCCATACAGTCACCCTAGTTTGTCTCCCAGGTCAAGGCCTCTCCAAGTCCTCAGGTTGGATCTCTTCCTCTCGCTTCCCTTGCTCCGAGCTGTGTCTCTGGATACAGCCCTGCAAGCTTCGCTTCAGGAGCTCAGCTGGCTTCTGGCTGGGTTCACCAAGCAGGAAGCCCAGACAGGGGACTGGAGAGCATGAAGGAGGGAGAACAGGAGATGTCTCCTCCTGTAGCAGCCCCAGCAGCAACGGGTCCTCCACAGTTAACTGGAAGAAAACATTTGAGTTCTGGTCTCCTCCTGGATGGCCAAGGGGTCTTCTCCTTAGACATGCAAATGCACAATATTTAAGTAAGCCTTTAAAGATTCAACTGCCAGGATTTAACATCAGTAAAAACAAATAGAGCAATATGAAATTCCAACTCACTGAGAGCATTACGATTCAGAAAGTGAAGAAACATGGAGTCAGCCTCAGCCGCAGCCCACCTTTCTACAGGTGACCAGCCCCTAAGACGGTGTTCTTCCACACGCACCCTCAGCTGGTCGTTTTCAGAGGGAACAAGTCTCTGAGAGGCAGGTCGAGGGATAAGCTTTCAACAAGCCACAGGCAATTCTCTGAACACAAAGAAGTAAGAATGACTTCACATCTCCGTAGAGGCGAAAGCAGCAGACAAATAAGCAAGGATGGAATTTCTTCTCTTCCCTCTTTCTGGACACTCACCCCTGCCTCCCATCATACCGCCCTGGAAACAGGAAGAAGGCACGGGTTTTGGTGCAGGCATCAACTACGCACAGGTCTACTTTAACGGGAAAAGGACGGGGGGTGAAATAACTATGATGCCATGTCCCCAAAAGGGGCACATCACACTTGGAGCAGCACGGATGTTCCAGAATTGCATCCATATTTAGTCGTGACTTAGAAATCATTAAGGAAACAGATGCTTGCTTTCTTTTGTAGGACTTTTTAAAAGAGAGGTTATGGAAAGCTTTCCGTTATTCTTTCTGTCATTTCCACAGTTTAAAATTGGATGAAATAGTATTCTGCTTATGGTAGATTTTATTTTTACGGCTTTCTCCTTTCAACTTTTTAACAAACATAGCTGCCTTCACTTAGCATGCTTAAAGGCTGGATGGGACATCTCTATATTATGACCCAAACAAAAGTGGCTTCGGGAACAAATGTGGCTGTTCTAAACTCAGTCCACTTGAGTTGTAGGTAACATTGACAGAGAGAGGACCAGCTGCTCTCAAGTTCCCTTGGAGAATACCCTGCCGATGTGATCTACATTTCAAAGCGGAAACAAAATCATCACTGCCCCTGGAACCTTAATATGTCTGGGATTATCAGAAGGATTTTCCTCTGACAAAGGAGATATCATAACTTGACTTGGGGTTAAATTCTGATTCTTCTACAAAACAGCTGTGTAAGACACCTAGTCTTTTTTCATCTTTAAGATGAAGTCCTGAAATTTCAGGACACTTCCAACTTCAAAACATGTCATTCCATGCAACAGAGAGGCAACATGTTGATAAGACTTCTGTCCCAAATCATATTCTATCCTGTAGCTATCAGTCTGTAAAATGGTAGCTGTTGACTTAGACAACAAGCTTTATATCACTGACTACAAAATGATGCCAGGTTGATCTTTGTACTGAGGGGTAGGCTGGGAAACCCCTGGCAGCGCCGTGAAGTGTGACTGGTGTAGGAGGGAGAGGAGGAGGAGATGACAATCACATAGAAAGCTGCTCCAGGCTGCAGCTAGCTCAGTGATTCACAAGATGCCATCACCAAACCTGGCACCTATTGCCAGCCCCCAGTGCCTCCTGAGTACTAAAGAAATTCCAGGGCTCTTAAGAGTCGTCATCTGCTTGAGGGGCAGCTCTAAAGCACCTAGATCTAAACAGTACAGCTTAGAATGCCCACAGAATAGAGAGGAACCTGTAATGGTGACCCTGACTTCCCAGTTTTCTAGGGCCTGCTCTGAAGATTCTGGTCCTGGTCCCGCCTATGGCTGAGAATAGACGTCAGGTGCGCACAGGTTCTAAACTGTGGCCTAAAGTTGCCGTTAGGAGTTTGCTCTGATACTGCTTTACAATCCCATCCTCTTTCTAGCCACCGATTTTGACACCAATGGAATATGAGGCTTTATTGTTAAACTCAGTTATCATCCTTTCATGTGAATTCAGAAATTCCAAGTTGGTAATCTATTTTTATGTGACATTAGCAACAATTAAACTAACATCTCTTTGCCTGGACTTCTTTTCCAGAAAGCGTCCTATGTGGTGGAGGCTGGAGGAGTGGAAGGGGGCTAGGAAAAGAATATATAATTTAGTCTTGAGATATTACAGTGGCATCAATACTGTTGTGAACAGGACACTTCACTGTTTCAAATATGATTTTATGGGTATGTGGGCTTAATCACTTTCGAAAAAAATTAGCCAAAAAAGACAACTGATGCTTAAGCTTATCACTTAATACACATAAAAGTTTGTATTTTAATAAGCATAAAGACAAGAATAAGAATGAGATCATATCCTTGGTTGGATCAAACTTTGGAATAGTTTTCCATTGAATATTTTATTAGGGGAATCAAAAAGTTGAGAAGATTCTGTTCTGTCATGTAAACTAAAAGACACCCAGTAGATGAGAAATTGAAATCCACAAAGCTTAGGGAAAAAAATGAATGCTTTGGAGCATACATTGTTCCATTAAATTATGCCAGGACCTTGAAAGTTACTATGCTCAAATATACTTCGAAAGGAAGAAAATGCTCTTTGCTGCCTTCAAACTAGGACTGGAAATTGAATGTATAAAGTAGCAAGACTTTTAAATTCTAGTAGGTTAAATAACCAATTTATTACTTCCTATTAATTCAGTATCAATCTGTTTGGATTGAACATACATTTATTAATATAGAAGATACCTTTACAAATTATTCAGTTAAAATAAAAGCAAGCCTAGGCATATGTCTATCCCTCTCTTTTCTAAGCTTTCCAGATGCTTACTTGTTTTCCCACTGGTTGTGTAAGAATACCAAACATTAACTGAGGGTTGTTACATCAAAAAGAATAAGAACAGCTCCCAAGATCTGAGGGCCATGGGAAGTTGCTAAGCTCAAGTATTCATCTCATACTAGTCAGAGTTAGGGATAGCAGAAGAGCATGGGCTGGGCTGAAGTGTCGGATGCCATGTTACTGCAATCACTGGAAGCTACTAATTAACAGAGAGTGTGGAGTGGAATGAAAGTGAACTTATCACGGGGACACTGGTATTCCCTGTAGTGCTTTCCTCTCCTCTCTACTAGACACTCTTTTTCTTCTTTGTCTGTTTCCATTGAATAAACGCAAGCTGTTTATATAATTCGATAGACTGTGGATTGAGAATCAGAATTTGGGCATTGTTAGTAATTAACAAAGTAATCGTCCAAGCATTTAATTTCACTGTAAATGATGGCTGTTGAAATGATGATTTCTTGTTATTCCTTGATTCTAAATTTAAAACACATTAGTGCCCAATTTTATTTCAAAAAGAAATAAAATAGGAGAGAGGAAATATAAAGCAAAGGGGAATAAGGAAAGAAGCTTAAAATTAAATGTGAGACATAATCCCAGGATTATCTTCAAAAAATTCTTAAATCTTAGTTTGGTTGTATACAGATTAATCTATGTAGGCCCTCCTTCTGGGATTTCTTCTCTGTCACAGAAATATTGATTCCACTATGACCTCTGTCTCTCTTGGCTTTTAGAATTCTACGTGCCAATAATGCAGAAAAAGGCACAAAGTAAACATCTTTGTCAAGACCCATGTATACAGCAAGCTCCTACTATATGACGAAGGGAATACCTTCCTCTGTGGCTAAAAAGTGACTAATTTCTACGTTGTTATTTCAACCCAAATATCAGATTCTTCCAACCTTCCATCATCACCCACCCCTACCCCCATGCACTGTATGCAAATGTCAGCACCCCACACCAACCGTCTCTTCCTGCCCTGCTCATCTTTCCTTCTTACACGTGTGCAGTCTCATTCATCCCGTGCTCAAGTCCCTATTCCTCTCTCTCTCACGTAATTTAACTCACAAACCAAGACTCCTTCTCTTTCACATGCCCCAATTCTTCCACCATTCCTACCCCAATCACCCACCTCAATAAACACACAGAAGTTGACCAGGTGTGGTGGCTCAGGCCTGTAATCCCAGCACTTTGGGAGGTCGAGGCAGGTGGATAACTTGAAGTCCAGAGTTCAAGACCAGCCTGGCCAATGTGGTGAAACCCCATCTCGACTAATAATACAAAAACTAACTGGGCGTGGTGGCGAATGCCTGTAATCCTGGCTACTCAGGAGGCTGAGACGAGAATCCTTTGAACCTAGGAGGCGGAGTTTGCAGTGAGCTGAGATTGTGCTGCACTGGGCAACAGAGCAAAACTCCATCTCAAAAAATAAATAAATTAATAAAATAAACAAATAAATACACAGAAGTGATGCAGACAGCTGAACAATCATGAACACACACATTAACTAACGTTTTAGTAAGGACACATCAGGAGTGAGTGTTCAATGCCTCGAGAAAAGGAAGCCATGGAAATAAGCCAGTAGAAATGTTCTACTTTTGGAAACATGGCATCACACATGAGATGGGATTTCCAGGACTACAAATTAAGATTTAGTTTTCTTAGGCATGCTGGGACTAAGTGTCCTTTCACAGCACCAGTGTCTGCAGTATTTGAAATGCCAGTGACCTCACGTTGCAGTCCTGCATTACCATCATGTGCAAAGCAACTTCGAAGATGTCTCTGCTCTGAATTGTGTTATCTTCACAGAAGTGTGGCAAAGATCCCGCTTCTGAGGCTGAAGGACAGACAGAATGACTTTCCTCTGGCATTCCCTACATGGTGCCATTGGTTGCTTTAACACATTTTTATTACAATTGAAACTTGAAACGTAGCCTTGCCATTAGCTTCAAAAAGACACCAGATAATCCACAAGCATATTTGGCCAGCACTTTCTCAAATAAAAATGAGAGCAAAATAGATAGGGTAATATGCTTTATCCTTGCCTCAAGCAATGTGCAGAATTGTTAATAGTAACTCCTCTCCCAAAAGGAAAAGGAAAATCTAAAATACCTGAACCAGCCTTAGCAAGCAAGCACTTCGACAAGTACAAAGTGTCTTTGCAAACATGACACGGGCATTTAAAAATCATCCTGAAGTTAGGCACATACTACAAAGTGAGGCCTTATTTGAGGATGTTATTAAAAAATCCATAACTGAGGCCTCCAAGTTTTAGGCTGTGGTGTACAAAAAAAAACCACATCGAGGCAAGGCGCAGGTATGGCACAGAAGTCTTCACGCACACCTTGGGGCATGCCTAGCTCTTCGGGGGAGCCTCCGGAGCAGGGGCCAGGAGCCCTTGTTATGCTGTGAGTTTTCCTTCAAATCGCTTCACTGACATGTTGAAAAACGTGCACGCTAAGGAAGATAATGCAAATTCTGCAATGTTGTCACTTGCCATCCCAGCCAGCACTGGCTCTGGGAAAACGAAAAAGCCTTGACACATTGAAACTTAGCAGCAGCATTCTAACTGGGTTGAGGACAATATTCTTAATCCTCCCTAGAAAGATCAAATTAAATCAGCAGCAGGCTCTGCCTGATACAGCTCTGTGTCACTGACTGTTCAGACAAAAAATCTAAAGAAGTCTGCAGCTCTTGATTTTGCAACTCATGTCTTTCTATAGAAATTCAGTGAGCAGTGATAAGACATCCTTGCATAAGGATTAGCTTCAAGACAGGGAAATGGTGTTAGAGAAGAAGCGGGGAGAACAGACACACATTTTGCCTGGCATTTACATTCAGCTAAAAGCCATCAAATTTCACAGCTGAACTTCATACATGACTCAGTCAGAGCTTTACTTTCTTTCTCTTTTCAGCAAGGCAACACATCTGTATATTTCAGCCTAAGCAGCTATGTTTTTTTTGGGAGTATATATTAAAAGCAGATTCTATTAATCAATAATAATTCAGAAATTAGGGCTGCATCCATTAAAAGTTCTACTTAATGGCAGTTAAAACTTGAGAGCAATGGTTTGCAAACTTTACTGTGCATAAGAAACATCTGGAAAGCATTAAAATGCAGATTCTAGGGGCCCACCTGCAGAGTCTCATTGAGTAGATCTGGAATGAAATCCCAGAAATTGCATTTGTTAACAAGCACTCCGGGTGAAATGTATCCTACAGTCTTTCTATCTTAATGGGATTTTTATAATCCAAATTGCATTTAAATCTTTTGAAGAAAATGGAAGCAGTGAAACAGCCCCAAATGCATCTGGACAGTTTTGTAGATAGTCTTCCTCTGGCTTTTAGAGATTTTAAATTAAAATTTTTTGGTATATCAAGACATAATATGGCTGCTTTTCTTTTGAACCAAACAAATCAACCAAAGAAAAGATGTGTCCTCAGAAAATTATTCAGCTCCCCCAAAGCAAGCATCTTTTTAGGTGGGCTATTTCAAGGAGCTGAGTTTTATATGCTCCTGTTAATAGTCTTAGCCATATTTATTTAATTTAAGCATACAGCTTTAAGTTTTTGCATTCAGAATGGAAGTGTAAAGGCAGTGTGAACAACTCAAGATGCTCAAATATCCACGGCATATTCAGTCAACGGTGAAATGTGACTGCAACTGTTCTCCAATATGAATCCCAATATTTGCCATCATGGTACCTACTTTTTTTTATTTTAAAAGACCAAGAACCTAACTACTAACTTTGCATAATAGTAGCATTAAACATAGCAAATCTAACTAGACCAATGTTGTATAACACTAGTCTGTATAGTTAATTGCTCTTTTCAAATGATTATTGGTCTTTGGAGGAAATATTACACTGTCTAATCTTTGGCAATTTAGAAATCCCTGTGGTATTGTTTATTTTGTTTTGTTTTTATTCTTTGTACTTGAAATTGGGTTTTACTTTCTTTAGCTTTTAAATTTTTTCTTTCTGCTTTTTCACTAGGCTTCATAGACCTCCCTTGCACATGTGTAATTTTGCTGTTAGCCAGAAATTTGCATAGTTTGTTCTCTGAATTTGGGTCTCATGCTTTCTGAGGTTGGCTTGCTGCCAAAATTTTCCTTTAAATTTTTAGCTGCTTTTTCAGGTCTAAATGTTCATTTCTAGCACTTTTAATCAGGGACTTCATTTTTTCTCCATTTATAAAAATTTTATTTTTCTACTAATACATAATGGATGTACATATTTTGGTGGAACATGTGAGAATTTAATACATTCATATAATTTGTAAAAATCAAACTAATGTAATTGAGTATCCAACATCTTAAATATTTGTCTTTTCATTACGCTAGAAACATCTGAATGATTATCTTCTAACTATTCTGAACTGTACAATAGCTTGTTGTAAACCATGATTTCTGGGCAAGACCAGCTTCGTGGGCACATGGGCTGTGTGGCTGCAGAGACTTATTGTCTCTGTGTCAGCTAGTGTGTATTAAATATTCCCTACGAATAATCTTCCTGAATGCAGTCACAATTTTATATGAATTTATTTATACATTGTATCTATTATTCTAGATGAAGGGAGGCTGGGACTATGTTTAAAAATCAGGTCACATCAGGCATTTTCTATCATGGAAAAGAACAGAATTATTCACCATCTAGATGATTATGATAGAGGCAGGTGGACATAGCTTCCATGGGTCACAGTGGCCAAATACCCTGTGGAAGTAACACCCGAAGGTGACCCCCGCAGACACAAATAATGTTCTCTTCTTCCACTTGATATAGATACTGGTTTATCCATTAATAGGATTCCAGAACTAACCAGAAGTATGTCTGATTTGGGTTTTACTCACACATGTGCTGGAAATCCATGCATGAGCTTTGTGAGAAAGGGCACAAATGAAACCAGCCTGAAGTCTGCAGAGGCCACACAGCACAAGTCAGCAGCAGCATTTACACAGATGGCAGAATTGTCAGAAAAGAACATTTACAAAGCAATTATTGCTGTATCCCGTATCTTCAAAAGGTTAAGTAGAGGCATGAGAGATTAAAAAGGCCCAAATTGAACTTTTAGGGAAGAAAACTACAATTTCCTAAGGTTAAAAAATACAGAAAGTGGAAATTACAGCAAATTAGCCATTGCAGGAAAAAAAATTATAAATTTAAAAGTGTAACAAAATAAAAACTCCATAATGTAACAGAGACATAAAAAATAATAGTTTTAAAAAACCAATAGGATTAGTGGGGCTAATCACAGAATATGAGACTACTCCAAGTCCAGTATACGTGGAATTCAAATCCTCAAAGATGGGAAAAGCAGAACTATTAAATCCACAGATCCCAAGAGTTTAACCCCAAGCACAAGAACTGTGAAGAAAACTGTACCAAGACATGTGATAACCAAATTGCTCAAACCGGTGATAAAAGAGGATGCTGAAAGCAGCCAGGAGGTATGGAATAGGGGAAGTCGTATTTTTTTTTTTTTTTTTTTGAGGAGGAAGAGTTTTGCTCTGTCACCAGGGTTAGAGTAAGGTGATGTGATCTCTGCTCACTGCAACCTCTGCCTCCCAGGTTCAGTTGATTCTCTGCCTCAGCCTCCCGAGTAGCTGGGACTACCGGAGCACACCACCACACCTGGCTAATTTTTTTTTTTTTTTTTTTTTTTTTTTTGCATTTTTAGTTCCATCATGTTGGCCAGGCTGCTCTCGAACTCCTGATCTCGTGATCCATTCGCCTCTGCCTCCCAAAGTGCTGGGATTACACGCGTGCGCCACCACGCCTGGCCAGTCATATTCCACACGGAGGATTGAAGATAAGCATGGCCATCTATCTGTCCTTGCAAACAAGGCAAGGGAAGAGACAGAGGAGCAAAATCTTTCAAGGACTGAAAGGAAAAAAATCAATCTAATATTCTCTACCAGTAAAAATATCTTTCAAGGATAAAGTAAAATAGAGTTTTTCAGACGTATAAATGAAGAAATCATTTATTACCAGCAGAACTTACCAATGTCGCAGACGACGGATCCAGGCACCTGGTCATGACCGAATGGTCCTCAGGCTTAGTGAACTAATGTTTAGCTTACTCCTAAACTAAGTGGTTTCAGTAGGCTGTTATCCTTAATGTTTTAGTTTGCATTCCCAATGTTATAACTGTTTAGTTTTCACAAAACCACTAACAGCTTTTCGCTACCATTTCTCAGTCACCGCTCTCCTTTTCTGTGACGGTTGCTCTTTTTGTTAATTTACTGCTTCTAACCAGAGGCTCTAGAATCTAAGATAAGAACATGTATGAGTTAAAATAGCTTCAAATTAAGTTGTGATGCACAGATTTTGTGTGATATACTGAGTCCCTCAGAGGCTTTTTCCCAATCTATATTCTGAAAAATGTGATATAACAATTATGGTAAGGAAAACTATTACTGAACGCCCACTGTGTGTTAGTCATTATTCTAAATATTTCACATTTGTGATTTTTAATCTTTTTCATGGACTCTAGATTCTACTTCCAGAGTATATAAGTGTATATATAAAGGGGCAGAATGGTAAAGTGTTTTAAAGTACCAGCTTTGAACTCAGGTATCTCTGGTTAAAAATCACAGCTCCTTACTCCCAAGCACTAAACCTGTGAACACGTTGCTCAGGCTTTGGTATTTACGTAGGCAACCCCAAGGCCAGTACATGACCCTGTGATTACTGGACATGCCGTATACCAGAGGGGATTCAAATGGTGAACTAAGTATACTTAGAATTTATTTACCTAATGTCATAAAGTAAACACAGGGGATGCTAAGAATTACCACTTATTCAAAAGTTACCTCCTGACTTGTCACTTTGATCTTATTTCACCAAATCATGAGGTCCAGGAAACAGAAAATTTCAAGTACATACATCAGATTTCTCTGAGATGCCTAGATTGATCATTGACCTCTAGCAATCTCCAAGGAGAGCAAGTGCCACACAGTTTCCTTAAGGAAACCCCAAAGTCCAACAAGGAAATCAGAAAAGAAAATCGGGCCCAGCAGCATGATCTATGGGTTGGGTTCCACCCGCCACTGCAAAGCCTGTGCCAGAATAATCTCCCGCGACAGAGACTTAGCAAGGAGCCATAACTCAGGTAGCACAACCAGCAGCCACTCTGCTAAAATAACCCCTATTTAGAGCTGATCCTCAAGACAGTGAAAGGTACACCGTGTGCTTTCGAAGGCACATTAATTTTACCAGCGTTCCCTCGGCATTTTACTGGCAGAAGTCTACAGGAATGCCATTTCATTTTTGCTTTTCAGATATGTATTGAATTTGCAGATGGCTTCTTTTCCAAATGATCAATGAATTTCAACTCCAGAGTCTTTGAGTCAGAATAGGAAGCCTTTTGTACATAGGTAAAACTAATTCTTTGTTTGATTTCATTTGGATTCAAATTAATACTGCTATCATCAGTGACACTGCAGTTCGTGGAGTAATTTATACTGTGTAGGGTTATTACGACATCCCTTTCAGTGCAGCATCTCTGAAAGCTAAAAAATGAAGATGAGTGAAGTATCTCTGAATAGAGGCCGAAGAATTACTCATTTCAAAGTGTGTTGGGAAGATACGTAACGGACTGAAGTCCAGGGACCAAGTCAGCACAAAAGGCCATTTCCTAAGACTTCATACTGACTATTCATCATCTTCTCACACCTGTTTCCACATCTGTCCTTTTTCTCTTCTGTCTTCGTGTTTTTCTCTATTGACCTGTCATCATGCTCCATTTTTTTCTCCTTTTCTCTTTTCTTCCATTTCTTTTGCCCTTACCACTTGTTTTCCCTATGCTTTATTCTTTTCACTACTTTTCACATAATATAGAATTAATCTGGATGTTATATTCATTGAATTATGTTTTAGTGTCCTGCTCTTTTAAAAATTGGAGCAAATGAAAATGTTTGCCCATGTCTGAAGAATTAAGCAGTTTTACACGTGGCCCTTGATGCTTTTCTCTAGAGTCAATGGGCCTTTTAAGAAGAAGCACAAATCCGAAGCTGCTTTTCATTCAGGGCCCCCAGAAAGTCAAGACTAGTCGTATTAGTCCATTCTCATGCTGCTAATGAAGACATACCTGAGACAGGGTAACTTCTAAAGAAAAGAGGGTTAACTCATAGTTCCTCAGGGCTAAGGCGGCCTCGCGGTACTTACTATCACCGCAAAAGGGGAAGCAAATCTGCCTTCTTCACAGGGGGGGGCAGGAAGGAGAAGTGCTGAGCAAAAGGGGAAAAGTCCCTTAAACCATCAGATCTCATGAAAACTCATGCACTATTACAGGAAGAGTAGCATGGGGGTGACCACGCCCATGATTTAATAACCCCTGGGGTCGCTTCCACAACACATGGGGATTGCGGGAACTGCAATTCAAGATGAGATTTGGGTGGGGACACAGTCAAAACACGTCTCTAATCTTAGCCTGACTGCCATCGTCAGAATACTGTCAGCACTTACTTTAATACTCCATGTGTTCATGTCCCTTTTGTAATTCACTGTTTCTAAAGAATATTCTTCTCTTCAGCCACAGAGCCCATCTTTCCATCTTTTTCTTAAAGTATAACTTATATAAAAACTGTGAAGTTTTTGTTTCTCTTCTATTTTGTCACTGGCCCTCTGAGGGGGCATCTCAGGTGCTCATGAGGGAAGTCTGCAGTCTGGTTGCCTTTCAAGTTTGTGAAAAATCTCTCTTCAAAATACATTACGTAGTTTCTGCCCACTTTGAATTTTGTTAAGTCTTAGAACAATGCAGTCCACGTGTGAGCTCACAAGTTTAGGGGTGTCAGTGGTATTTGAGTTTTCTGTGCCTCAAAAACTCACCGTCACATACTGTTCATTGTCACCAGATCTGATTGTGTCTCAGATGACTTCATAATGTTCTTAAGGCCAAGCGCTGAGGCAGGAGGAGAGGACACACCCCAGAGGCAAGACGGCAAGTTTGAGGTCACAGCCAGCATCTGCCCATTGCCATCGGCCCCGGACTCCTATTTCTGTGGCCTGGGTTGGACCACACTGGCTGCGCCTCAGAATCACCGAAAGCACTTGCACAATGTGTGAATCCCTGGCCCTTCGCCTAAGGAATTTTGATTTATAAATTTTTTCTTCCTGCGGGTCTCAAACATGGATAGTTTTTGTTTTTATTGTATTTATTTATTTAGTTTTGACAAGGAGTCTCCCTCTGTCGCCCAGGCTGGAGTGCAATGGCACGACCCCGGCTCACTGCAGCTTCTGCCTCCCGCCTTCAAGCCGTTCTCCTGCCTCAGCCTCCCGAATAGCTGGGACTACAGCAGTACGCTGCCACGCCCGGCTAATTTTTTGCATTTTTTAGTAGAGACAGGGTTTCATTGTATTGACCATGCTGGTCTCAAACTCCTGAGCTCAGGCAATCTGCCTGCCTTGGCCTCCCAGTGCTAGGGTTACAGGTGTCAGCTACCACACCCGCCCTCACATAGATAATTTTAAAAATCTGCTTAAGAAATGCTGATGTGCAGCCAGGGTTAAGGACCACTGAGCGAGAATGCCCAGTGGAACTCGGATCCCTGGACCCTGGACCAGCACAGCCCTCAGAGGTCCAGGGTGAGGCCACAGGTGAAGCCCCCGGTGAGCTGCTGCTGGGGGCCTGGCCACACGCTGAGGACCACTCAGCGAGGAAATGCACAGCACTTCGCTTCTCTTTCTAAAACTCCTCCTTCTGGGAGGAGAGACTGATTTTACCATTGAGTATGGGAGAAGAACCAGCACGCCTAGAGAGTGACGTCCCCTCTCTCTTTTCAAATGTATGAGCCTGGAGAGAAGCATTTTTATCCACTGGGAGGATGCCTTTGCAGGGGAGGCTCTGTCTGTATGAGGGGGAACAGCCTCCAATTTTGTTTTGTTTTGCTTTGGTTTGCGAAGGCTTAGCATAGACTTAGGGGAAGTGTTAGACCACAGAGCTGAAGTCATCTTCTTTGACATGATTAGAATTTTTAAAATGTGTAACAAATGTTTTAAAATTTGGATCTCCATTCATCTGTCTTCTGGGTCCTCTCTAAATATCTTGTGAATGCAAGATGGAAAAAAATTAGTGTGACATGTCAGCTTTCTAAAATCCCCATATAATCCTATTTCTTTTCAAATGGTTTCACTTCTTGGCCCTTTGAAAGCAACATAAACAATTTCACTGACTTAGTAAACAGGGCAGTAAAAACTGAAGGGGAAGCATCCAGTGCTGGATGGAATCCATTCTTCCAAAGCAGAAGGAGACAAACAGACACGACACGTCCGCGATCAACAGCCGCTAAAACGCATGGGAACGCTCCTGCTGCACCCCTCTGCAGGCTTTCACCTTATTTAGCTCCGATTCTCTAAGACCACTGCAAGAAAAAGTGCAAGAGAGGTCCCCTTGACACTAGCTAGTAAGAGCACAATCAAACGTGTTTATGGAACCACAATTAATAATAGTTGTCCCTTCAAACTCCTGCTGTGAGCCACGTGTTGTGTTAACCTCTTTCTGTGCTGTCATTCTGCTAAAGCACCTGCGTAGGTAGGTCTCACTTAGGAATGAAACTGGGGCATGGCTGGCTGGATTCATACCTGGCAAGAAATAGGGAGTGAGGGTGGGATTTGCTCTCATGTGTGTCTGGGTGGAAAGTGGAGGCTCTTTCCGCGGTGCACTGTGTACGCAAACTTGCACCAAACACAGTTACAAAGGCTGTGAGAGATGGAAAGAAATGTAACACCTCCTATTAGCTTCCTGATCTCAAAATGCATGGAGCCTAGTTAAGAAAATAAAATTATATAAAAGAAAAATTAAGTAACAACACAAGATCTAAAGATTAATATATTATTTTTGACTTCGATCTAAAAAAAATCCAAAAAATAGTAAAGTGATTGGGAGAATTCCAAATGCGAACAATTCAAGTAAGTGTAAAATGTGGTTAGTCTCACAGAAGCCAGCCCGCTTTGGGAAATACTTTACCTGATTAGAATCTCAGAGACTGAAATCCATTTTGCAGAGTGTATTCCAGCTCTTATCCAGTCTCCCCATGACTCTTTCAGAACGCTCTGTTAATTTGCCTGATCTCTTCTGTTTTTTCTCTGTGTTTCATATGTTGATCAAATTTTGTAATACAATCTCCAGACCCACATTGCTCAAAAGAAAACCACTTTTCCTGCTATAATTGTATTTATTTCCTCTAAGTAAGTAGGTGCATGGTACTTTGATTGATAAGAATGAAAAAATTATTAGGGAACTTGCCAACATATCCCAGGAGAAATCGAATGTGGCCTGCACCCAGCACTGACATTCAAACAAAATGAGAGCACGTCAGAGAAAAAGAATTGTATAGAATTGCTGGGATCAAATGTAACACAAAAAAATCTGGGCTATAATAGAATCACGAAGCAGAATCACCACTAAAGTCCATCTATGCTTCAGCAGCAGGAGCCCGGGAGCACCGGAGAAACAGCCGTGGGTTAAGGGATCAGAGTGAATCCTGTTTGGCAAACAGCTGCGTGATCCTGGCATTCAACTGACTTCTCAGGGTTTTTGTTCCCAGGTAGAATTAGAAGACTGAGCTAGATCAGGGGCTCGTATAAATCGGTTGAGGGGGATCCTACACTTGAAAGAATGCGTCTTTATTCCCGATAATCTTTAACTAAAATATATAGCACTCCCTCCGATCATGAAGGTAAGTGATAAGCCACAATACTACTAACCATACATGTGATTTTGCTTCAATATCAATTACAGATATTTTCACATTAATTATAATTTTTACAGTTATGTGAAAATATCATTTGTGGTCACCAGCTCCTCAAATTGACAATAATCATCAAAGTCAGAGCTGTTTCCGTTTACTTAATGCGTTAGGAAAGAAGCACATGCATTACTGTATCATAACATCCTTAAAAATGCATCGATTAATGTTTGAGCACCACTGGATGCCTCCGTAAGCAAACGTGTGCTCGCTGCTGCTTTCTCAAATGCTTTTCTTAGATGCGACTTTATCAGACTGCCAACATGGTCCCCTCAGACAGTGTCTAAGGCCCATTCCCTTGAACACGGGAGAATCTAAGCCTCCTGCCTCACGGGCTGGGGTGCATTTCGAGGATAAGCAAGGGCAGGAGACTGGGGTGACTGCCACACGCGGGAGGTGACAGCGACAAACAACAGTGGCCCTGGAACGGGCCGAACACAGCTTCAGGGCGTGTGGGTGACTAGGAAATGCTATGAGGGAGCAGAGTAAGATGGACAACTCAGCTCATCCGCAGGAGATGCTTGGCCAGGGCCGGGCGCAACGGCTCATGCCTGTCATTCCAGCACTCTGGGAGGTCGAGGCATGTGGATCATTTGAGGTCAGGAATTCTAGATCAGCCTGGCCAACATGGTGAAACCCATCTTTACTAAAAATACAAAAATTGAACCCGGGAGGCAGAGGTTGCAGTGAGCCGAGATCGTGCCACTGCACTCCAGCCTGAGCGACAGAGAGACTCCATCTCAAGAATAAGAAAGAAAGAGAGAAAGAAAGAAAGAGAAAGAAAGAAAGAAAGAAACTGCTTAGCCAGCAAATGCACCAGCCAGCCAGACCAATCCAGGCTCCAGAACAGCCTACTCCGTCAAAAAGTACAACAGTGTGTCACTTCCAGCACTCACTGACAGTCATTTCCTCGCAAATGATCAAGTATTAGCATGTAACAGGTGAAAAGGCACAAGAAATGCTGTGGTTACACAGATGACAACTCTGAGGGCAGCATGTGCACAGTTAGCACTGCATGCTTGGTTATGTTAAATCGTGGCGGTTGTCTCGGTGCATACGGTAAAACTTCGATGTGCTAAAGGCATGAGCCTACTGAAATGAGACAGGTGCACTTCTCAGCAAATCTATCCCGGCTTCTACTGGCAAAGAAAAAAATTCCAAGCTCATCTACAAAGAGACATGAGTAGCCGCGGTGGCTCTCACCAGTGAGACACAGGCGTACAAGGGAATGAGTCAGTGGCATCTCCAGCCTCAGGGTGTTAAAAGTGCAGATTCTAGGGCTCCCCCACCAGAGATTCTGAATCCAGGTTTCTGGAATGGGATCTTCAAAACTCCCACTCACTGGGCACCCCAGGCATATTAGTAAGCAGGCCATCTGCCAACTATACTGCGAAATAAAGCAGACACGGCCCCTGGTTGAGATATTTTGAGTCAGAAAAGTAAAGCAAAGCCCCATCGTTGTGAGCTGCTCCCTACTGCAGCTCAGCCCCAGGTGCAGGACCCTGTATGTGGGTAAAAGACTAGTCATGTGTTCAAAATACAGTGATGAAGAGGCCCATGAGAAGGCCGCTGTAAATGAAGAGAGAAAGAGCATGGAGCCGCAGGGGTGACAGGGTGCGGTTTCAGCCATCACAAAAGTTGCTCTCTGCAGCCAGCCCCATCAAAAGAATCCTGTTAGAAATGCTGTCCCCTTGGCAAGGAGTTTGCTGAAGGCTTCTAACAGGGAAAGAAAAGGCTGAGGCGCCAGCAGCCCTGCAGGAAACAGCTGTATTCAAAGCAGGTGCGAAAACCCTGCATGGTGGTTGATGCCCTGTCAAGGCAACAGCAACCTGAAGCACTAATTTAGGTAGATCCTCAGCTTCTGGGATGACCTGGCATTTCCCTCTACCTATGTGAACTCACATAGGGGCCCATTTTAACAATGCCCTGACTCCTTTAGGAATGGCGCACTGGCCCCGTGAGCTAAGTGTCCTATTGAAGAGTGTACAAGGAGCAGACAGTGAGACTGGCAGGGTACAGGAAGCCCTGTCTCAGCCTGGTCATCAATTCGGGTAAACAAGTGCCACTTTAATTAAAAGAACTGCAGAAGAAAAATCCTTGGCAACAAATACACTGACAAATCGGTCCATTGTGTGGCTTCTTCAGAACAAGACCTGCACTTGGAACTCAGAGAAAGGAGAAAACCACAGCCTTTCACGTAAATTAGATCTTGGAAATCACACTTCTGAATTTGAAAGAAGGCTCACTAGATAATGCCACAGGGAGGGCACTAGGAATTGGCATTTATTGACCACCTAAGTGCCAAGCTTCCAGATAGGTGCTTTGTATGCAACATCTCATCTGGTGGCACTACCAACAATTCAGCTCACTGAATGGTCCTCAGAGATCATCAGATCCAGCTGTTCATTTGCATGTGAAAATCCTGAGACCAAGAGAACACAGGTAGCAGAACAGAACTCAAGGTTTTCTTGTGCTTCCCTGACTTACCCTCTTTCCAACGGACCACACAGTCTCTCAGATGAGCAGTCAGGTATGCACATCAGTTAAGAAACTCAGCTCTTTATTAAGCTCTTTAAAGTTGGAATGCATTTGTGGATGTAAGCCTCAGTCCAGAAATAATTATGAATGAGTTATGTTTCTTATTTTTTTAAAAACATTAGCTTCTGATTCTATTAAATAAAAATCAATGTCAGTATTTCTTCCCTACTTTTCTAGAAGTTGTGTCTAAGTTCCAGGGCACCATGGTTTGGGGCAGCACCTGGTCCTAGATGTCATCTCTTCACTGCAGCATCTAATGAGATGCTGCCATCTTGGTGGGGTGCTCCCTCCTCCATCCACACACGCACGCCACCTATGGCCACACATTTCTGCACATGTGTTCTCTTTCTAGTTGGTGGATCTCCTGATGGAGATGGAGACACAGCATCTGACCTTGCATTTCTGTGGCACCCAATATTATGGGAAACTTCATGACTCTGTCTATGGCATTTATGCCCAGGCTTTCTGCAGCCCTCTCCCCCCCTCCACCTCCTCACAGCTCTTACCAGACAGGGGTCTTCTCAGATCTCACAAAGCTTTCTCAGGATGTGCAGACAACCCAGAGCCATGCCTGAGAGACGAAAAGCATGCCTTTCCTCTCCAGGAGCCACTAATCTAACACTAGTGTGCCCTGCTTCACACAGAGGAGCTCTTCTAGTCTTGGAAATGGGACAGAGGAACCCCTTTCTTCTCTTTGCTTCCTGGAGTGCTCTTCCGATTCCCTGACGGCATTGATATTCAGAAATAAAATCAAGGCTGTTTCACTTTTCTAGCTCTCCCATTCTGTCATATCTTGCAATTGAAGCAAGGAACACAGAATGGTCCACACCCTTGGATTCAGCAGACTTGGAGTCAAGGGGGGCAGAAGGGCTGGAAATCAATGATCCCATGTATTCACTTTTGCTGTGGTTTATCACAAAGACCAAAGCCAGTGGAAAATGTGGAGGGAGCAATAGAGATCCCGGGGGAGGGGGGAGGCATTTGAAACGTATCAGGCCATAAGAAATGACGCTTTTAAAACTGTATTGAATAACATGATGCCGAGCAAGACTTTTTTTTTTTTTTTTTTTTCAGATGGAGCCTGGATCTGTCACCAAGGCTGGAGTGCGGTGGCACGGTCTCGGCTCACTGCAACCTCCGCCTCCCAGGTTCAAGCGATTCTCCTGCCCCAGCCTCCTGAGTAGCTGGGATTACAGGTGCACATCACCACGTCCGGCTAATTTTGTATTTTTAGTAGAGACGGGGTTTCGCCATGTTGGCCAGGCTGATCTGAAACTCCTGACCTCAGGTGATCCACCTGCCTCTACCTCCCAAAATGCTGGGATTACAGGTGTGAGCTACTGTGCCCGGCCAAGATTTCAAATATAAGCTTATCTTAATATCAGACAAGCATTTTATTTCTCCTTATTTGCTGACCTTCCAAACCCCATTCCTGGGTCTTATGTGCCTTCCCAGTGGGTTTAGCCACTCCTGCCAGCTCCACCTTTTAAAAGCTCAAGTGAGTGGGAAGCGTGTCGGTACTGACCTGCCCACTCACGGCCTATGGAGGCACTGGAGGCCCTGTTAGAACAGGCTGGGCTATCACTTAATTTAACCCTTACTCAGTCTACAAGATGGTTACATTCTCAAGAACCGGAAAATATTATAGACAAACTTCTGAATCCGGTGGTTTATCCGAGAACTATCTTAGTTATTTAAAATGAATTTAAAATTTCCATTTGTTGCCATAAAAGCATTTAGAGAACTGCTAGTCTTGGGGTGTTTACTTGATCTTTGTCGATAAGCTTAATGATGAATGGAGCATCAGGGCTTTCTGATAACGCTTTCTAGAAATTTTCAACACACTTTAAAATATGACATTCGTTTCTGCCTGAAGACCACAGGAGGTTTTGCAGAGGCAAATTGAGAGGATGTTGAAAAGACTCATCTTGTGCCTGTGTGTAACAGCCTCCCTGGATGTCAGCTGGAAGAGCACATGCCATTCCTGACAGGTAACAACGGATTTTCAACCAACTCCACGTTCATCCTGACACATCCCTTGGGCATATTTTTAAGGTGAAACTTGTGTACTCCATAAGTTTTTGTTTTTAGGCAAGGGTTTCTGTGGCGGTAATCACCACCTAAACAGCCTGATTATGCAATCCTCAGAGAGCCAGGACTCCTGCCCAAAGGTAGAGAGGCAGAGTTTGAAGGAAAGTTTACTTCAGGCAGCTCCTACTTCTTCTGACTATTCGTTTTTTATTTATTACAGCAGATTTATCATGTGCTAGATAATTTCACATTCATGGCTTTTCTAGTGCTCAATTTATCAAGGAGAGTGGTGCCACATCCTCTTGTATTTTATCGCGAGTACCGTCAGGGCAGGAGACAGGTTCTCTCTCTCCTGCAGTGACTGCCGTTAAATCATAATTCATAACGATAGATGCGTCTTCCCTGAGTTCAATTTTTAATATTTCCCTTTTTGGACTGTTTACGTAACAGGAAAAAAGAGGGAATTATATGTGAGTCACATTCCTATCACTCATGTGTTCTTTCCTGAGAGAATGAAACCAGATACCTGAAAAATACTCAGTGATTTCAGCTACTCACTTAGGACATTTTTTTTAAAGTTGCCCAGTTTTTCATTATCAAAGACAAGAAAAATGGGAAGAAACTGAAGTGGCCTGAAATCATGAATTTCATTTTCCTTCTAGATTTAGAAAGTGTGGTGGCTGCAGATATGGTCCATTGATTATATGTTACACAGTCAGAACGGGGACCAGAGGAATTTGTGAAGGGCCGTTCTCCATCGGCAAACAAAGTGATTTTCTTTTCTGTGCTATTATCCACACTGTGAATCCAGTTACCAATAACATCCATTTGACTTTAGGCAAGAGAAACAGAGCCTCTCACTTTCCCTTGAGAACAATGCGTACTTCTTAATACTGTCCTTTCCCCGCATTTCCTTGCAGAGGAGTTCCCTCTGCAAGGCAAGCACGTGGTGGGGGTGAATGCTACATGGAACATGAACTCATTTTGCTTTCCATGAAGGTAGTGTAGGTTCTCCAGATAAAGGCATTTCCAATAAGGGTGAATGGTAGAGAGCAGCGGTGTTTCAAAAAAGTTTATAATCCCTCCTTCAAATGACTCCCCAATGAATATTAGAAGGCAATGTGTGGAGTCATGAGTCCCTGGAATGGTACCCACTGTGTGATTGCCAGGAAACGCTTCATCCCTCTGAGCCTCTGCTGGCTCATCTGTAAACTAAGGCAATTTCTATCTTCAAATTTCATCACTCTTTAACAACTTTTATTCCATGTTGTTGAAAAGAACAACAAAGTTGCATCTCTGGCTGAATTTGGTGGCTCTTTTTCTGATTAATATAAAATGTGACTGTGAAAGTCCCATCCCTAAATCTTTGTCAAATTCATGTGGCCTCCGTTGGTCTGTAGTTGGTTAGTACAATTCTTTATACTTGGATAAGATTTTCCCCAAACTTCGTGGTTTAAATGAGATGATGGTGCCTGCACTCAGAGTGGTAAATGGGTCGGTCCCGAGAACATTCACATACGCATGTTGCCTTGTCAGTAGGGTTTAGCATTGTATTAAAAAGTCAGTGGGTACTTGTAAGCGTTCTAGAGATCATCACTTATCTACTCACTCTTTAAGTTAAATTCTTGTATACTGTAACAGTGACATAAATTGCTCATTGAAAGTAATTTCAGTCCTGAGGTAAAAATAATCTTAATATTACCATCTTACATGAGAAGAAATTACAGTAAGAAGGGCTCAGTGACCTTCGGATCATCCAATAAGCCACAGGTTTATAAGACAAAAGAAGCTCAACAGATGACATTAAGGTAGAAAACAGCCTTTCAACAGGAGAAGAAACACCAGCGCTGGGACAATCCAATGCTTGTCGGCGCCTTCGTGAACACATTTGGCCAACTCAATGCAGAAACTGGTTGTTGCAAAATGGCCCTGAAACGTGCTTTGCGTAGGGAAATGCTTACTTCACATAATATCCACTCAGTAAATGTTAGCTCTCATAGCACAATCACCATTACAGAAGCTGTGTTTTCCTGCTGGAGAAATTTCTACCGTTGACACTGACTTGTAAATACTTTTAGTTCCTGTTTCTTGTCTCTTCTGCCTCGAGAAGAACTTACTTGTGAGAAAGATATTCAATTCTAATTCCTCACAAACGCTCTAAATAAGGTGCATCGTTCTTGATTTTGTAGTGGTGGGGACTGCTGTTTCAGTTTAATTTTTATTCTTTCTTGTCATTTTTTGACAAGTGCACTAGTCATTTAATACCAAAACCAATTTTTTCTTAGAGCCTTTAATATCTCTCTTTGAAAGATTCTTTCCATTTAAAATCAACAACAGTTAAAAGCTTTCTGGTAGTTAGCTTAGTACACGAATGTTGGAAGTACATTCCCGCTGCTACTCTAAGTGTTCTGTCTGTAGGCTGTCAAGGGGTGGAGGCCTGATGAAACGTGTGTATGCATGCATGGATATAGATCCGTGTGTGTAGACGGCTGTCTGTGTACATATCTCTACATGCAGGATGTAAATTCGCATGTTAGAGGCAGGCCAAGTGGCTCATGCCTATAACCCCAGCAACTTGTGAGGCTGAGGTGGGACAATCCCTGATGCAGGAGTTCAAGATCAGCCCCGGGCAGCAGATTGACAGCAAGACCTTGTCTCAACAAGAAATAAAGAGTAAAAAAATTAATCTGGTACAGTCCCCATGACTTGGGAGGCTGAGGTGGGACAATCCCTAATGCAGGAGTTCAAGATCAGCCCTGGGCAGCATATTGACAGCAAGACCTTGTGTCTACAAGAAATAAAGAGTAAAAACATTAACCTGGTAGTCCCCATGACTTGGGAGGCTGAGGTGGGAGGATCACTTGGGCCCGAAGGTTTGAGGTTACAGCGAGCTACGACAATGCCGCTGTCCTGCAGCCTCGGCAACAGAGCGGGACCGCGTCTTTAAAAAGAAAGTTAAAAAGTATTATGGTCTAAGAGATGGGATCAGATTATAATTATTTTTATCATTAAAACTTTTGTTTTCTAAATTTCCTATGAGGAATATGTATATCTTTATAAACAGTATGAACAACTAGCTTTGAAAATCGTGTGTCTAGCCTATGAAGAAAGAACAAGTGATAATCTTCACTCTACAGAAAGGATGATTCCCCTAAGATCATTGCCTCTTCCAAACCTGTTTTCCCTGGATCTCAAATGGGGGCCTAGAGAAGGCATTGTTGCCATAGGTTAGTTTGCCCCTTGGGCTCAGGTCAGTGGAATTTTTCTCAGCTTCAGTTTGGCTGCAGGGCCAGTTTTAGGGGTGCGTGGGTTGGTGAGAGGGCCAAGTCTTAGTCTATACTTACATATATTTACATATATATATTACACATATATATATAATTTATATATAACATTTTACATATATATGTAATTTGATAAACTTTTGGTATGCATGGGAGTGGGTTATCTAAAAGCATATTATACAGAATTATTCTCTTTACTATTTGAGTATTGTGTCTGCCCGTATGAGGTCACACTGTGCATACTGCTTTACAGTGTCTTCTTTGTACTGTAAACACTTCCAATGTCATCAAATATTTGTAGAATTAACAATTCTAAAGATGCCTAACAGATGTAACAGATTACTTATCAAATTCTTATGTTTTATCCTTTATATCATTTCAGATTTTCCTCCATTACAAATAGCACTGCCGTGAGCACCTTGCATGAATATATTTTTGTAAATATCAAAGAGATTTTCCCTAAGATCAGTCTCTGCAGTGGAACTCGTGACGCAAAGAATGTGAACATGGTATGAAAATGTGCAAGCATATTTTGGGTTTCAGTTTCTCACTAATGTTAAGCCCTGACACATTTTTCCAATACAGCATAGTCATTTAGAATCAGGCGGACCTGGGTTCAAATCCCCGTTCCAACTCCCTTGCTTGATGGCATTTATACAGCATGGTCTCTAAACTTCAGTTTCTTCGTATAGAAAATGGGGTCATGACCACCTTTCACTGCTGTTGTGGGAACTACATGAGATCACGTGCAGAAGCTTCTTAGCACAGTTCCTTGGCTATACCTCAAGAGGCCAGAGCTATTTCACGAGGAATTTGCTTGAGGTAAAGCCTACAAATCTAAGCGATTCGAATTTTGAAAGTTGGGGTTCTTTCCTGACATTTTAGTAAAACTCACCACATGTGAGCCTATGTCTTCCAGGAGCAGAACAGCCACTCTGACCTCAGAGGTTGTCAGTGAGGTTTTCAGGCTCTGTAGTCATAAGTATAACCTATGGTGTGGTCAATGGAATGACTGACTCCAATTCACCCTGCCTTCTTCATCCCCACCCAGATTTCCTAGGGGTGAACGCACTTCCTCCCTCACTGACTCTGAGCTCAGCCCTCTGACTTGCTTTGAGCAATGACACATGAGCAGAATTCCAGTACACCATGTCCACCAGTGGCTCCCAAAATGCATGTCAGGGGTGGCTGGCCTTCCATTCTGTGAGAGGAGCATGCCCCTGGACCTGCTCTCCCACCCGGGTCTGCACATGAAAAGCGCACGGAAGAGCCCTAACTCAACCACCGGCTGCCCGACAGCAACCTGGATGTGTGGAGTGTTACTGTAAGCTAGAAGATACAGAGCCCAGCAGGCTAACACCCTGCTGTTAATTCCCACCAACAGTGGCACGCTGGACAGCAGAACAGAGACAGCAAGGGAGAGGAAAATGCCTTTGGAGGGGCGAATTTGTCCAGAGACATTTACTAAAACTAGGTCCGCTACAACGCCCAGCCCTCCTTTCCCCTTAATAATGGCACGGCACCACTGGGAGTCAGCCAGGACAATATACTTAAGAATCTAGAGCCGAGGTCCCAAGGTGGACAGGCTGGTAATGGAAGTCTGTCGTGTCCCTGCAGTTATTTCTCTCCAGGGGTGATTTACAAGGTGATAAAAGACTTGAAGATGCAAAAGGTACTTAGGCTGTTAAAAACCAGCCTTTTATGATCCCTTGTGCTTTATAGTGCATGCTGCTTCATTAATCAAATGCTTATTCTATTAGAAGCCCCAAACCTTTAAGATGGTGGGACATCTCATTTTTAGTGCCCTGAAGTGGCATTAAAATCCACACGGTCCTGGGCAGGCCACTGGTGAACTCTCCGTGCTCAAACTCGTTCCATCCTCGGTCTTCTTCGATCCTATCTGTTTTGCATTACTCTTTTAGAAAAATTTTGTTGTTGTTGTTGCTGATGCTGGGACAGATGCTGAACTGTAAGCCAAAAGCCTTCTTTTTCTTCCCCTGCCACGTATTTGAAGTCTCGAGCCAGACGCTGATGTCATTCGCAAGCCTGTGGGTTAGCACTGTGGATCCTGTCTCTTGGCGTCTTCAGCTGGCTGTGTCTCACCATCAGTGGGAAAACTCCACACTCCCATTTGGTCAGCCCAAAGCAAAGCCTGTCCTCGTCCACTCCCTCGTTAGTGATGGGTCTCATACAGGAACCTCTTACTGTATATTTTCATGACCAAAGTGATGAAAGTTTGTCATTTAGTTTGATGTTTTCTAGTTTTTAAGACTGTTCGGAGTGAATGACATGATTATTTGTAAATATCAATCTACAATTCGTAATCATTATGTAATAGGACCTCCAATCAAGTTTTAGAAATAAACGCAATATGTATTCAATAGATAGACAAATCGACAAAACATAGATCAACTAATATAGATAACGTTGCCATTAAATTATAACTCATAAATACTTCAGAGCCTTTAGAAAAAGTTTCCAGACAACTGCAATCTCTCCGCCTTATTAATGCCTAACCTGTAAAAGCAAGGATTTGAAGAATTTCTAACGAAGCGGCAGACTCCGTGTCTGTTTTTAGAAACAACGTTTTCTGGGAAAACAGCCACGCCTATTTGATTATGTGTTCGTCTGTGGCTGCATTCACGGCGCAAAACAGACGAGTAGTTGCAATGACTTAACGATATGGCCTTCAAAGCCAAAAATGTGAGCAATACATTATTTATTAATTTTTCTGCTGTTATCTTTATATGTAGGAAATGATCAGCTTTGCTTAAAACTTGCAGCTCCGCTACTCACTGATCATATCTTTAATCAGCTCACCTTTCCCAAAATGTTTTTCCATCTTTTGTTTTTTATGCTTTCTTAACTTGCCCTAAGCCACATCCTATGTGTTTTTTCTGAATAAGCTCGAGCCCTGCTTGCTGGATGACAACTGTAACCCAACAGTGTGACTTCCCTGCACATCTCCAGCTGCTCTTCACTGTCTGTCCCATACACACGGGTGCTTGACTCGTCACTAAGGCTTTGCATGGCTCCTACTGAGTGCTGAGCCTAACAGCCTAATTGCAGATCCTAGGAGCACAATGGCAAGCATGCAGATGTGACGCCTGCCCTCAGCAGGTGGACGGTTGTTGGAGAAAGAGGCACAACCACGTCACCACAAGGTCGTGAATTCCAGATATTACAAATGGCGAGGGGCTATGGAGGAACTGACAGCAGGGAGATCTTCCCTCTTTGAGGAAGTCAGACCTGCCTCAAGGAGAAGTAGAAATGAAGAATGAGGAGCCGTGAGCTGATGAATGAAAGAAGTGAGGGCTGGGGGTGCTGTGAGGAGGGCTGGATGAGAAAGGGGAGGTTGGTAGCAGAGCAGGGAAGCATATTTCAAGGGCACAATATGCCAGGGAGGACGGCGTGTTTGAGAAGCCAATGAATGTGGGAGGTGACAGTGAGTGTCACGATCCTAGGGACAGAGCATGAAACAATTTACGGGAGACTGTGCAATCCTTGTGGTGTTCCACTCTGGAGTATGCTGGAATGGCTTCTGAGCCAGGCAATGATGTGATCAGCATCTACTTATTTATTCATTCATTCATTTAGTTTTGAAACAGTCTTGCTATGTCACCCAGGCTGGAGTGCAGTGGTGCAATCCTGGCTCACTGCAACCTCTGCTTCCAGAGTCCAGTGATTCTCTTGCCTCAGCCTCCTGAGTAGCTGGGACTATAGGTGCCCACCACCACACCCGGCTAATATTTGTATTTTTAGTAGAGACGGGGTTGGAACTCCTGACTTCCAGTGATCTGCCCACCTCGGCCACCCAAAGTGCTGAGATTACAGCCTAAGCCACCACACGCAGCTGATGTGATCAGATTTTATGTTAGAAAATGCATGCTCTCTAACCTCTATGGAGAAAAGAGATAGAAGTGAGGCTGAGGGAAGCCTAGTCAGGAGGCTGCTATGTGCACTGAAGGCTGAGGACAGCCACGAAGGCCAGGTAGGGAAAATGGAGGGGGAGGGAATAGGTTTGAGAGAGGTTTTGGAGAAAAAGCCCATAGGACATGAGTTGGCTGTGTGGAGCGAGGGAGAGGGAAGAGTCTGGAAAGTCCCTGGTTTCTGGTTGGACAACCTAGCTGGTGATGATGTTATTTACTATGACAGGAACACAAAAGTGGAAGGTGGAGATGCAGGGATGGGCTGAGGAACTGGGATTAGGTCAAGATTGCTTTAAGCTTCATGCAGCTGTGAGATCTCCAAGCCACGGTGCCCAGGGCCAGTCAGAGCTGGCCTCTGACCCTCAGGAACATGCAGACCTGGGAATCACCCACATCAATAGAGCAGTGGAGTCTAGGCCCCTCTGCCAACCTGGCAGAAACTATGAACATAGACACCAAATTGGCATATAATTTCAGGGAACTCACAGGCCCCAGAAGTTTATCCACCGACTTCAGGTTAATAATTTCTGCTATGGATGATAATAGAAGCTGAGAGATTGGATGAGATGATCCTGGGAGAGAATGAAGGAGAGAACGCAGGACAGAGCCCCAGGGAAGCCCAAGGCTTAAGGAACCAGCAGAGGGAAGAGAAGAGAAGAAACCTTCAAAGACCAGGAAAGAAGAGCTCAAGTGGTGATAGAGCTCTTCAAAGGGCCACGTCCTCCAGGGAAGGTGTGTTTTCACCAGTGCCATTCGGTCCATTATTTCCATGCAGCAAGTTGGCAAGTTCTTTAAAGGCAGGGGCGTCTTTTGTAGCTGTTATCTCATAATTGATGCTCATATCACAAACACTCAGTTGACAGTGTCTTTAATTAAGCTTCCAGATAACAAGGAATTGGTAGGTTAGGCCTGACATACTTGAAAATAGTCAAACAACAATTATGCCATGGAATGAATACTGTGTGTAACTACACGGAGGCTTCCCTAACACAGCCTAGAACTCAGTCTGCCTTCAGTATGTGTCTATGGGATCAGCATGGAAAGTCCCTGCAGATTAACGCAAGCCGTGTCACTTCAGCACAGGAGGACTCTGACTCCACAGGACCCTCATGTGCAGCGGTGCGGTCACTGAGCCAAGAATTGGGAAAGCTGGATATGAGGCCCCATTCTGCCACTAAGCAACAGTGTTACTTTGGGCTAGCTTCTGCACTCCCCTGAGTGTGAGCTTCAGGTTTCGAAGCTCCACGTTTTTCACTCTGTGGCTTTGCTGTTGACCATCAGGCTTCTGCAAGTGCTAACGTAGATGATGGGTGCCATAGCCAACACCCTGTAAATTCTATCTCAAGGCACCTCCCGTACGTTGCAGCACAAAAGTTATTGTTATTAAGCACTGCAAATCTGCCAACATGTTCTTAGGTTTGCAAAAGATGGATTATTTCTTTTCTGAGTAGTGTTCTACTGATTATTTTGGCCAAAGAGCAATTTCTAAGAGTGGGTGACTGTGATTAATTGCCAAGTGGTTCTAATCTATTATCTAACACCATTCTTCTAATGGAAAAGGGAAAATGAGTGAATTTGTCAGTAACGTAAGCCTAACATAAGTAATAATTAATTTTCTTTATAAAAAGCTAAGCTCATTGACTATATTGAAAGTATAAGCAGGAAAGTAAAACATGACCCTAACCACTAACAGACAGCATTCCCCTTCATGTGACTGCGGACACTTTTGAAGTTTTAGAGAAACCACACAACACTCATGCTTTCAATTATGTTTCCAGCAGAGACAGACCCCAAATGTATTTTTTCTTTATAACTGATTGCTCTTCCACTTCAGTCCATGTGCCTGAGCTGGAAATTTACCCCAGCAAAGAAAAGAGAAAGAAACTTCAGCAGCCTCCTGACTTGGCACCCTCACAAATAGTAGAATAAATTTAAATTATTATTTGGCTAAGTCCCTTCTCCTCCTTTATTTGCTTCAAGGGAAAAATTAAGGTACTCAAAGAAACTGGGTCCAATTAAGCTAACTTTGTCTTTTCTTTTTCTATTGGAGAAATTTGCTGTGCTGATGAATATTAAATACACATTGGACTGTTGTTTCTTCCTCCATATCTTCTTGACTGTATCTTTTCTGCCCAGGCTGAAGGGACATCCAGAGATACAGATGTGGCATGTTTATTATGCTTGCCTGGAACCTTCTAAGTCATGCACAGTATCCACTGAGCTTTCTTTGGAAGTAGACAAAAAGAGAAATAAGTGATTGGAAATGTGTAAAAATAATTCAAAGCAGTAGTAAGAAAAATGCATTTGGGTTCATTTACCTACTCATTCAAAAAGCATTTATGGAGTGCTTCCTTCGTTCAGGTACTTTTCTAGGCTCGGAAATACGGCAGTGAGGATGACAGATGAGGTATTTGTTGTCTTCAAGCACCTTTCATTCTGCTGTGAGTAGACAGACCATGCACAGGCCAGCAGTACTCAGTCAGGATAAGTGTAGATGGTGGGAAGTGTCGTGGAGAAAATACGGAGGGTAGTGTGAGGGGGCGGCTGGGCAGCTCTCTGGGAAGCAGGGTTTGAGGGGCGAATGAGTGAGAGCTGGCCATGTAGAGGGCAGGGCAGGCTGGCAATGGGGAGAGAGTTTCAGGCCTGATGGGAACAACCACAGAGACCACAGAGCGCACACGGTGGGCAGAGCACTGTGCGTTTCTGGTGGGCACATCCAAAGATGACAATGACTGCTCGACTGTTTCCGGATATCAAGTAGCCACGTGGTGGTCAAGGACTGAAGAAGACACCACTGAGGCGGAGAGTCGGGCTTGGGAGAGCAGGTAAGGCCTCTCTTTTCAACGAACAGCAGTGGCAGATCATTTTCTAATAAAGAGCAGCCGTGAACGTCGAGCTGCAGACACAGACGAGCAAGCTGGGAGCTTGCAAGTGAGCACCGGCAGGAACTGGGGCCTAGGCGTGTTCCAGGTGGGCTCCATCTCCCCTTCTCTTCGTCAGCCACCTGCGCTGTAAGGAGCACACACCATGGCGCGGAGCAGCAGGAAAGCTCATTTGCATAACAAGATTGGGGGGGGGGGGCGGACACAGCCTTCCCGAGCACCATGTAAATGTCATACTGATGGAACCAGTCTGTGAGCCCTGTGGAAATCAGACAGAGCCTCCTCAAACCTGACTACAAAGTTAGGCACATCAGCCACCTGTCCCCTCAAAGACCCCTCTCTCTGTGGAGAGAGCTGTTTCTCTTTCTCTTCTCTTCTGCCTTTTAAACTTCCTCTCTTCAACCCCTCGTGTGTGTCCATGTCTTTAATTTTACTGGCACACGACAAGGAATCCAGGGTATATACCCCAGACGATGTAGCCGCCTCAGCAGCACATCTGTTTTTTTTTTTTTGAGATGGAGTCTTGCTCTGTCGCCAGGTTGGAGTGTGGTGGTGCAATCTCTGATCACTGCAACCTCCGCCTCCCGGGTTCAAGCATTCTCTGCCTCAGCCTCCCGAGTAGCTGGGATTACAGGCACCCACCACCATGCCTGGCTAATTTTTGTATTTTTAGTAGAGACAGGGTTTTGCCATGTTGGCCAGGCTGGTCCTGAACTCTTGACCTCATGATCCACCTGTCTCGGACTCCCAAAATCCTGAGATTACAGGCGTGAGCCCCCACGCCCAGCCCAGTAGCATATCTTAATCCCCTAAGAACTCCTAATATCCCCATTTTACAGGAGAGAAAACCAATGGCCATAGAGATGTGTTTTCCAAGATCACCCAGGAAATAAATGATAGAGCTAAGAGTGAGTCACCTCTTTGACTCAGTTTACACTAGCTTGTGTGTGAGGAGGATGCATCTGAGGCAGGCATGCTGTTGACACTGCAGGAGACCAAGGCAGCGGAGGCAGCTGGATTCCACTTTATGCAGCTGATATTGCTGTGGCTGCCTGGATTTCTGTCTCAGAACACAACAGACAGAGTGGCTTGTAAGCATTGAAAGTTTCATTTCTCACGGTCGTGGAGGTGACGAAGTCCAAGGTCAAGGTGCGTGGAGATTTGGCATCTGCTGAGGGGCTGCTGTCCTGGTGTTTGAATGGCACCTTCTACCATGCCCTCCTGCGGCTGAAGGGGACAAACGCTCTCTCCTAAGCGCAATAAGGCCCTCATGGCCTAACCACCTCCCAAAGGCCATGCTTCCTGATACTATCTTCTTGGGGATTAGGGTTTTAACATGAATTTGAGAGGGGCCTAAACATTCAGTCCAGGCAGATATTATGTCCCAGAATCCTGTAGCCACGATGGAGCCAGAGGGTCTGTGGAGTCTCCACGCCTCTGCGGAGCAGGCCTAGAGGGTTCCCTGCTCAGCAGCAGCCACAGAGCCCTCTCTGCTGGCTGCTCTCGGCCAACCGCCCTGCTGTCTGTGACGGTAAAAGCAGAGTCTCCAACTGCGGAGAGTGTGAAGAACGTTTTCACGGGCACACTGTTTTAGTCTTAATTTATTATGCTTTTGATGATGAAGATATTTGGAATGGCTTAAATCATGATGCCAATGAAAGAATAACATGTAAAACACATTTACTTGACATCATGTTCTGAAATCCCTCAAGCTCCTACACAGAAAAAAATAAATCACACTTGTAAATAAAGCCGGTGGAAGGAGGAGGGGCTATTTCCTATCTGTCTTGTTTCCAGCTCCTCAGGCCTTACAGTCTCAACAGCACTGACCCCCAGCAGCTGCCTCCTGTGGACTCTTGACTACCACAAAGCTGATTTTTTTTCCTAATTACATCTTCAAGGTTTGCTGATGATTTGTTGATGTAACAATCATACCCTGTGGCGTTTTATAAATACACAGTATCATAATAATAGCAAACACAAGTGCCAAGTCAAGTGAGACATGTCCTGCACTCTAGAAGCTCATGCACGTGATGGCGGAAAAAAGAGGATTATAGTGGCAGCTGGTGGCGTGAAAGGAAGCGATAGGGGGTGATGGTGGAAGAAAAAGAGGCTCATGGCGGGGAGGGTGGTAGAAAGAGGCTCATGGGGGGGAGGGTGGTAGAAAGAGGCTCATGGGGGAGGGTGGTTGAAAGAGGCTCATGGGGGAGGGTGGTAGAAAGAGGCTCATGGGGGAGGGTGGCAGAAAAGGAGGCTCATGGGGGAGGGTGGCAGAAAAGGAGGCTCATGGGGGAGGGTGGTAGAAAGAGGCTCATGGGGGGGGAGGGTGGTAGAAAGAGGCTCATGGGGGAGGGTGGTTGAAAGAGGCTCATGGGGGAGGGTGGTAGAAAGAGGCTCATGGGGGAGGGTGGCAGAAAGGAGGCTCATGGGGGAGGGTGGCAGAAAAGGAGGCTCATGGGGGAGGGTGGTAGAAAGAGGCTCATGGGGGGGGGGGAGGGTGGTAGAAAGAGGCTCATGGGGGAGGGTGGTAGAAAGAGGCTCACGGGGGAGGGTGGCAGAAAAGGAGGCTCATGGGGGAGGGTGGTAGATAGAGGCTCATGGGGGAGGGTGGTAGAAGAGGCTCATGGGGGGGGGAGGGTGGTAGAAAGAGGCTCATGGGGGAGGGTGGTAGAAAGAGGCTCACGGGGGAGGGTGGTAGAAAGAGGCTCATGGGGGAGGGTGGCAGAAAGGAGGCTCATGGGGGAGGGTGGTAGATAGAGGCTCATGGGGGAGGGTGGTAGAAAGAGGCTCACGGCCGGGAGGAGGGTGCCAGAAAAGGAGGCTCATGAGGCTGAGTTTCAGTAGTGCTCCGACAATGTGAAGCAGGAGTCATGAAGATCTAGGATTGCAGGAGAGCCCACTGCGCTGCAGGATCTCACTTTTCTCTGTTTCTTTCTTGTTTTGTAGACACAGGGCCTGGCTCTGTCGCCCAGGCTGGGGTGCAGTAGCATGATGATGGCTCATGCAGCCTGGAACTCCTGGGCTGAAATGATCCTCCCATCTCAATCTCCCAAGTAGATGGGACCGTAGGCGTTACCACCACATCCAACTAATCTTTTACTTATTTATTTTTGGAGTGATGACATCACACTATGCTGCCCAGGCTGATCTGCAATTCCTGGCCTGGGATGATCTCCCTGCCTTGGCCTCCTAATGTGCTGGAATTACAGGCGTGAACTGCTGCACCCAGCGTCACCTCGCTTTTCTATCTTCACCTGTGGCAGTCTGAAACTCACCCTCAGGCTGTCCCTAGGTCTGTTCTTTGTGAGCCAAACTGCCTGAATCAGTTATCATTGTGGCCATCACAAACTCTACCCATTGCCAGTAGTTTTTCTTTCAATGGCTCTTCATGTTTCAGTTCTTCTGCAGGTCCCCTCCTCTTTGAAGACATTTCTTTCTATGCTTTTACCTGCCTTTATGGTTCCTCACTCCACGTTACGCCACAGCAGTGCCTGGATGCACTATGATGGACTTACCACATTCTGTGGCAATCATCGTCCGTGAAGCTGTCTCCCTACTCGACTGCAAACTCTTTGAAGATGGGAAATATATCGTTTCTATCACCAAAACCAATATAATATCCAGCAAAGAGTAGGCATTTAATAAGCGTTTATAAAATGAAAATATACATATAATACCTGTAGACCCAAATAAGTGATTGTATTTTTCAGGATGCATGTGATCAAAACCCACGGTCTCTGTGGCTTTTAACCCCGTCCCCAGGTCCTGGACTCAGCAGTACAGCTAACACAACTTATTGCATTTGAGTCTAAAAGGTAGTGTTTATCTCTGAAAAGCATTTTCACTCACAGTATGAGTAGTGTATATTCACATCCATCATGGCAGCTCTGCCCGTGTTGCCACCTGAAGACCCGACCCTGCATGGGCACAGGCTAAGGTGAGTGTTTGTGACTTCGTTTATCATGAACTAGTTTACAGAGTCAAAAAAATTTAAATACAAAAAAGCTAAAAGAATAAGGATATAGAGAAAGAAAATATTTTTGTACAGTTGCACAATGTGTTTGCATGTTAAGCTAAGTGTAATTACGAAAGAGTCATTTTTGTAATTAAAAAGTCTAACATTACAGTAAGCAAAGGTTAATCATTACTGAAGATGGAATAAGTACTTTTTGATGAATCGAGTGTGGCATGAGTGTCTAGTGTTTCTGAAGTGGCGTGCAGGAGTGTGGTAGGCTCCCACATTCACTCCCCCAGTCACTCTAGGGACTCACCGCCAGGAACTTCCATCATGGAAGCTCCATTCATGGTACGTGCCCTGTAAAAATGTGCCATTTCCCACTTTTTATACCACGTTTTTACTGTCCCTTTTCTGTGTTTATCATGCTTACATACATCAGTGTGTACCATTGTGTTCCACCTGCCCGCACATTCAGTACAGTCACCTGCGTGCAGCTTCGTAGCCTGGGAGCAAAGGCTGTACCACATGGCCCAGGTGTGCAGGTGGCTGTGCCATCTAGGTCTGTGGAAGTGCACACTGCCATGTTCACACGCCGTAAAATCACCGAAGAATGCATTTCTCACAACGTATTCCCTTCATTACCTGACGCATGACTGTATGTATAATTAGAGTTTCCTAGAGGTGACTAAAAATGCTATTTGGAAATGTCCATTAAGCAACATATGTGACAAACATGTACCCAGACTTCTGTTAATTCAGCACTCAGTGGCTGTGGTCTGTCGCACACAGTCGACTCTGAGAACTGGCTTGAGAGTTCCCACGAGGCGTAACCCTGCCTTTGGGCTCTGTGTACTCCAACACCCTGCACGGGTCCTGCTACCTTGAAGGCTTCCAGTCAAGGAAACATTAACTCTGAATGGTATGTATGAGGAATCCAAAGCTCTTTGTTTATTTACAGTGGTTTTAAACAGTGAAGTCCACAAAAACAAAGAGTAAGAGGTCACCTGCTTGTTAAAAGCAGCATCCTATTGGGAAAGCATGTATGTACTGCTGCTGGTGCCCTTGCCGACATTCTTACTTCGTGCGCGTGTGTGTGCGTGTGTATGTGTGTGCGTGTGTGTGTGTGTAGCAGTGGGGGCAATTGCAGCACAGAAATCACCCCCCGGACGGGGCTTTTCCACATGCACAGGCTTAGCAGAGGAAGCTCAGGGAGAGTGAAGGTGGAGGCTGGGAGACATTTCCTCAAAGCGCCCCTTGTACCTTCTCTCTCTCCCCTCCCTACTTTACCCTGCCCACTCCTTCAGTCCCTCCGGGAATCCACTATCTTTTCAAAGGTATGTCATTCTTACGTTTGGATTTCAAAATGTGTAAAGAAAGCTCGGATGCAACCCAGGAGTGTGAGCTGCACTAGCAGGAGAGGGCTTCCTCTGGTTTACAGGTTCCAGACACCCTTTTCATTAGGCGAAAAGTCACCAAGAGTGCAGTGGAAGTTGACCTATGCTGTCCCCTTTGAGTTCCAGTGGATGATTTAACAGAGCGCTTCCTGCACAGATGCAGAGGACTGTCGCCCGATTCATGAGCAATAATGGCAGGAACAGCCGTTAAATAGAGAGGGAGATTAGCTTAAACAAAAGAGGATTAAATTTAGACCCACTCCTTATCTTATGCATTGTTAGCAATGTTGAACTCTGCTGTGGGTGGGGATAAGAACAAGAGAATTTGGGATTGTGTGGAATACGAATCAATTAACAAATACATGCCTGCTGTGCGCATGTTTACCCTTTAAGACATAAAGATGAGACATGATGGAACAGGACATACACACACAGAGATAAAGAGGAAAAAGACAGAGAGACTCAGATTCCACCTTTTTCTTTCTTGATTACGGAACCTTGTTTTTTCTCTGTATTTAGCCCCCTCTCCTCCTCTCAAACACAGAGCTCTACATAGAAACTTTTTTCTGCCCTAAAATCAGCAAGGTCTCTGGGGACAGTCTGCAAAAGATTAGATATTGGAATCTTTTTGCCCTCTGCAAACAATTCTAATTGTTTGCAGAGGGCATGGCAAGTGGTTCTCATTCCTATCAGAACAAGGTCCTCTTTAGGAAATAAAACAGTTTGCAATACCCCCACTTATTACCTTGAAATGAAATCATTAGGTAATGTAATATACCTGAACACCAACTTCAATAGCAACCATAAGAAAACTCTCAAGCACTGGTTATATAATAGTGAGCATAGCTGCCTTCCAAATTACAAAAAGAAAATAAAAATCAATATAATGCCATAACAGTGAATATAGAAGAGAAATAAAAGGAAGAAAAAATAACATGTAAGGAATAGTAAGTGTATAGTTAATTTCTCTGGTTCTTTTTTCATACAAGATGGGCAATTTTTAGATGATCTCTTCTTAAAATGATGAGTAGATTATGTCTTTAAAATACTTTCACATAATATTAACCAGAAAATCAAATGATAATTTCTGCACCTTTGCTGGGACACAGACTTTTTTGGTCATCAGATGGACTTTTCTCCTAGAAAAATATGCAAATGCATGCTACACTTATACACAAACATTTCTGTAGGTTCTGTCACCCCAGAAATCATCTGTGAGCCGATTCAGATCTCTCTGGCAGCCCAGTGACCAGGAGTTCAGCATCACCTCCAAATGCAATCTTACCACACTCACTACACCCCTTCCTTCCATTGTCCCAGCACTCAACTCCACACTTACTCAGATATTTAAGGTTATCTATAAAGGTTTAATTTGTTTTTCCTAATGTCTCTATACGGGCACAATACTAAGGAAGTAGTCATCTAAAGTTCATAGTTTTTAAAACCATTACAAACATGAAATAATTTTATGAGCACACCGAAGTTCAGTAATTCCTTCTCATCATGGTTCTCTTTATGCAAAATTTGAATGGGAACAGATTTCTTTGAACACCTTTTTTTCTCACATGTGGGAATTATATATATATATATATATATGTTAGTTCACTCAAGTTGTCACCGTGTCATATAACGGAATATCTCTCCAGATGGAAGAGATCTCTGATTATTCATCTCTGCCTTCATTCTCTCTGGTGCCATCTACCCAATTGGTAATATATTCTCTTTAATTTTGTTTTGTTTTATTGCATTTTATTATGTGTTTAGTCATTTAACTAGCACTTACATAGCATATTTGTAGGGCTTATTATATGCCAGGAATTGTTCCAATCACTTTACTGATACTAATTCACTAATTCCTTCCAATAATTTTATGAGATAATTGCAGTTGTTATCTTGATTGTAAAGAGGACGCAACTGTGGCACCAGAGGTTAAATAATGCGGCCAGTTTCATAACGCTGGTTACCACGAGAGTTGTCATCAGAGCTGTAATCAAGCCCAGTTAGTCAGGCTCTAGAGTTAGTTCTTATACTCAATTATCACTCACTTTTTGTGGTGTGTGTGTGTGTGTGTGTGTGTGAGTGTGTGTTCTCACGTTCTGCTAAGATAGCACCCATAATATTGACCAGGAAGTGAATTCTGGCTTTCAGTTGTTTTACACAGGAAAGGTCATACTGTTCTTTAGAGAGATCCATTTACATCTTGGACCTAAACATAAAACTCTCTTTCGGTCAAACAGGATTTAAAATGCCAATCCAGTCACCACAGAATAGAATATGCTCATGAGGGCTGAGGAAATGCAGAACCGGGGGAGAATATTGGAAAAGAGGCCTCTACTTAGACACACGAAATCTACAGCATCAAAAAACAGACGGTATGATCCCTAAGGCGTGTATTTTAAAAAAGCTTCATGGAAATAAACTGGTAAAAAAAACACTGAACATTTTAAGGAACTACTTTGAATATGTACAGAAATGATAAGCCTTCCAATAAAGTTTGGTTGATTTGCTACAACTCTGTAAAGATATGAAAAGATTCCAATACCATGTTGCACCCTTTCTTGGAAAGAACCTAGAAGGCACGTTCAGGAGTGTGGGATTCACTTGCAATGTTGTGTGCTTAGATTCTGTGGCTCCTGAATGTGAGACGCTCACATGCATGAAACTCCAATGCACTGCAGCCAGCCGAGGAGAGTGAGATCCGTGGGTTGCCGGAAGGGCAGGTTACGGAGAATTACTCACCCAGTAAGAGTCCACAGATTTCCCTTCCTGCTCCTTCAGCACTCATGCCACCTCTGGTCATTATCATAAAGTCACCCTGAGAACAAAAGTAAATGGGAATTAAACTTCTGGATTTGCAACAAAAAAAATAAAATGTGGCAATAGCCTGATTTTCATAATCCCTCCCAAAAACAAATAACAAAATCCATGAGGAGGGCACCTCTATTCATAACCCACACCCTCCGGATAATGAAGAAACAAATTGCTATGATCTTCATATTACCCATGATTCTACCAGAGCTCCCGCTGCCTACCCAATGCCACAAGACTTCATGAAAAAAAAGAAAATAGAGCAAAGTGATGCAGTCAGAGAAAGCACAGACAATGTGTGTACAGATACTTCACACGACTGCAGGCAGGGAAGAAGCCTGCAAATGTGCCTGAGCAAAGCAGCAAGTCCCTCGCTTCACCTGGGGGGGGGGAGTCAGACACAAGGGAAAGACGGGCTCCCGGGGAAGGGAGGCCCTGAGGGACAAAATAAAAAAGTGAAACCTGATTATCCTGCAGAGACAAAAGCAAAACAAAAGCACTAGCCCTTCCTCCGTCCTCTACCGCTGTCCCAGAGGGAGGTTCAGAGGCAGACTTGATAGAAAAGTCCATGCTGAATTCCATGCAAAATGAATAGAAAGCGGAAAACCAGACCACACCCAAAGAGAACTGCCCTAAAACAATTAAAGAAGGTAAAGCAAACCATTTCTGCTAACTGCTTTCCAATTTATAAACACACACGCAATAAACCTGTAACGGGGCACTCCAAAGTGAATCAAATATCTTCAAAGAAGTGTTTGGAAAAGAAAAAGGGTGTTTTTAGACATAAATACAAAATAAGAGCAGAAAAAGATTATATTTTGTATTTGTACTTAATTTTGTTGACTGAACTCAGAATAAAAATAGGGGAAAGGAAATGCTTCAAATGTAAAACTAGATTTCCCCACATTAAAATACACTGTAAAGCCAATAAAACTAAATTAGTGTGGAATTAGTGCATGAAAAGACCAGTGCCATAGAATACAGAATCAAGAAACACCCAACTCCAGTGGGAATCTGACACCTCTAATGGTTGTACTCAAATTCTTGCAGCAAAGATGGTCTTCTCACTAAATGAAGTTGAGGCAACTGGATAATAGTTTACAAAAATATGTAATTAGATCAGTTCCTTACAGCATTCAAAAGAATATCATCCCAAGTGTCAGAGGTCTAAATGTAACAAATAAAATTCTACAAGTACTAAAAAAAAGTTGAATTTTTAAAAAGTGCATATAACATAAACTTTACCATTTTAATCATGTTTAAGTGTTTCAAAAAGAAGCACAAGGTGAAAAAGACCAGGAAACGATCTAGCTGGTTATCTAAGAGGTCAGATGGATTGGGGTAGACGTAATGAATGAGGGGGAACACTTCTCTGACTATACCTATTCTTCTTATCATTTCTTAAAAAACAATTTTTAATTTTATAAAAATACAGAACCATGAGAAGGGAAAATAAGAACCCTTAAACTTAAACAAATACATTTTACTTTCAATTAATAATATAAACACATTGAAAGGAAATAAAACAATCCAGGTAACTTATGAGCATTCTACTTGAGTATTTAATTTTCTATTAATTAAATTAAAGCTTGGCAGCAGCAGTCAGTAGTAATAGCGTCGGTTCCGTGCCTGGCTTCTTTTGGCGCTCCCAGAGCCAGCCTCTCCATGAGCCCCTCGAAGGTATGAGCACCAGCTGGGCAGTGCACTTCCTTGGGGGGCTGAACGGCAGCTCTGGGGACGCCTCCTCTAGCTTCGGGATTCCAGTAATCCCAAATTCATTCTTTTGTTCCCTAGCCCTAGACAAGTGGTGGCTGCCCCTGCAGTTTCACTCTCTGCAATAGTTCAGCTCTCCCTTTTTATTCTGTTTAATTTCCCACATTTAAATCTCTCTCTACTAAAATAATTAGTGTTATTTCTGTTTCCTTGGCTAGACCCTGACTACTGGTATTCCATATACAGTAGATTTTTTTTATGCTCTTAGGAGTCCAAAACCATGTTTTGAAAAGTGCTACAACTTACTTCTATTGATACACTTATATTTTTTTCAAATTGTCTGTTTTTGTCTCAGCCCTTTAAAAATAAAAAAAAAAGAAACCTTTATTTTCATATTTATATTCATAGCTTTAAAGTGTCCAGAAATTGCTATAAATATCCAGCATAGTCCTCCCTAGCAGTTCATGCTGGTAGAGTTTGAAAATCATCTTTTCGGTAGAAACTGTCATAGACACCTTAGACGGTCCTAGCAGGGCAACCTCAGACCAGCCGGAGCCCCTGCGCCCACCATCCTCGCAAACTGCAGAGCAGACCCCAGTGATCTTCAAGGAACATGTCCAATCAGTTGATGGGGAAAAGATTTAACTATTGGTCAGACACTAGTAAGGCATCAAATATGAAACGTACATTCATTCATTCAACAAATATTTGTGTAAACCTCTGTGAGTCCACTGTTCCAAAGAGAAGGAGGCAGAACATCTGCCCTCATGGACCTTACGTTCTAGTGGAAAATATTTGCAAGATAAATAAGTGTAGTTTACAGCATGTTAGGAAATAAGCAGTGAGAAGGAAAATAAAGCAGGAAGAGGGGATGAGACGTAGGGCACCATTTTAGATCGGTAGCTTTTTAAACAAACATCGTTTTCTGTAAATACTTATTCTAAAATACCCTATGACAGAAACCTTTCTTCTGTTTCTTGGTCTTCTCCTTTCTCTTTAACATAGCTAATTCAAAAGGACGTTTTGATCCCTAATTAACATTTCACCCTGATATCCACACAGTATCTATTCTATGAATCCCTACGTATTCGCAAGTCACTCATCCACACTGCCTTCCCAGCACAGAGTCCTTGATTTCCATTCCACACTTTCACTTTCCAGTCGTCTGTCTTCTGCTAACCACTCAAGAGAACTGGGATGGAAAGGGAAAGTTGCTGAGACTGTAGACCTTGCTGGCACATGTCCTAGGGGGCTACAGCAGCAGCCTTGGGTTCCTGAGTGAGAGGGGGAAGGAGAACAGTTTAACTCACTGTGAGCATTGGTCTGGTGGAATAATCATCATGGCCTTTGAGGATAGCTCAGAATGCTGAATCTGAGCCCCATCGCTTCTATGCTGGGGAACTGGAGATGTGTGACTGCAGGACAGCTCCCGGAGGCCTTGGGAAATGTGCTGGGAATGCAGCACTCTGAGATAAGGGGGAGCTGGCTGGAACACTAGGGCTCTGCTCCCACCCTCCCCTAGAAACGGGGTGTCCTTCACTGCTGCAGCTCACTGCATCGTTTCCCCAGGGTGGGGGTGCTTTCCAGGGTCTCTCATCTGCAGGACACACACAGTCAAGGCCCGCTTCACCCTGGCAGCTTTCGCGTCTTGGGGAAGCAGCCGCCCACGAATTTCTGTTGTCCCTCGCTGCCTATCCTTAAGTAACAAATCTGCACCTGTGAGTTGATGCCTGTGAGTGCTCTCCCTCCACAGACTCAGGGAAGCTGGCCACCGACGCACAGTGAGCCTGCTTCACAGATCTTTCTTTTCATCCATAAAATGAAAATGCGTGTATCTTCCCTTCAGGATACTATGAGGATTACATAGACTAATTTACACAAAATCTGTTAAAACACATACGAACACTTCTGTTCACCCCTACTTGCCCCTGCCAGCTCATGCAAACTTTTCTGTTCTGTGAGTAAAAAGAAAAAGATGAATACACACTGTGAACTGACAGAGATTCAAGGTGGCTGGTAAGTGTTAGGGTGCCTAAAAGATCACCAAATTAATGGTTCTACTGTTTAAAACTCATTTTTAAATTGCTGTGAATGGGCGGATGAGACGTTCACAGCCTGGAGTTGAAGTCTGGGCAACACGTTGAGCAATCGAGATTAATTATTTCCATCCCATTCAAACCATTAATGAATGCTTTTAGGGAGAAAAGAATGGGTAAGGGTTTTTCTGCACAGACACAGAATCAAGTTGGAGCAGGCAGATCACATCAAGTTTTGTGTCTTTCAAGTTTTGTAGACCACAATAGGAATATCTGACAAAAAAAAAAAAAAAAAGACAGTCTCATGATCGTACAGATGAAAAGAGGTGGGCTAGTCAGCAATACTCTTTGTCCAGGCTGAGGATGGAGACTTAGTAAACATGGGCAGCCAGCATCAGCACGGAGAACCCCATACGAAGCCCCTCAGCTCACCTTTACAGCTCTCACGACTGTGTCCTGGAACATTTAGATTTCATGTCTCCTTTTCCACAAAGCTACCTGTGGTCTGCTTTGTGCCTGTGGGGGAGGGAGGATACAAAATAAATATGCCAACATACTGGCACACTTTCAAAATTTAAACACAGGTCCTCCTGGACTTCCAGTGGGGTTACAGCCTGATAAACTCATCATAAGTCTAAAATATCATAAGTCAAAATGCACTTAATACCTTGATACGCTCATGATAAACTCAAAATACCCTGCAGTAAACTATTTTAAATCTAGATGCTCCTCGACTTATGACGGAGTTAAGTCCCAAAACACCTATTGTAAGTCAGAAAATCCTAAATTACACCACCAGTAAGTCAGGGTTTGTGTTTCTTTTTCTTAGTTCTCCAGACATTCATGTTGAAGGACCTAGAGAGGAATGCAGGGGGAAGTTGTGGAGAGACCTAAAGGAAGTTTGCAAAAAAAGTCTCCTTTATGTCCCGTGGTTTCTTTTATGAGTGTAAACTTTTTATTGAGGCTAATATGCATCCAGAGAAATGCGCAGATTATAAGTGGCACAGCTCAACTGTAGCATGCCCTGAATGCACATGAACCTGATCTGTGTAAACTGCACGCTTTTGCCAAATGGTAGCGCTTCTCCTGACCAGCCTGCCACCACCTAACTGCCCTATATGAAAGTTTCCTTTAAAGACACATGCACACGTATGTTCACTGTGGCACTGTTTACAATAGCAAAGACCTGGAACCAACCCAAATGCCCATCAATGATAGACTGGACAAAGGAAATGTGGCACATATACACCATGGAATACTACCCAGCCATATACATATACACCATGGAATACTACACAGCCACATACATATACACCATGGAATACTACGCAGCCATATACATATCCACCATGGAATACTACACAGCCACATACATATACACCATGGAATACTACACAGCCACATACATATACACCATGGAATACTACGCAGCCATATACATATACACCATGGAATACTACGCAGCCACATACATATACACCATGGAATACTATGCAGCCATATACATATACACCATGGAATACTATGCAGCCATATAAAAGGATGAGTTCATGTCCTTTGCAGGGACATGGACGAATCTGGAAACCATCATTCTCAGCAAACTGAACAGAAAACCAAACACTGCATGTTCTCACTTTTAAGTGGGTGTTGAACAATGAGAACACATGGACACAGGGAGGGGAACATCACACACTGGGGTCTGTTGCGGGGTAGGGGGCCAGGGGAGGGATAGCAGGGGTTGGGGAGATTAGGGAGGGGATAACATTAAGAGAAATACCTAATGTAGGTGACAGAGGGATGGAGGCAGCAAACCACCGTGGCACGTGTGTACCCATGTGACAGTCCTGCAAGATCTGCACATGTACCCCAGACCTGAAAGTAAAATAAAAAAAAAGAGAGTTTCCTTAATAAACCCTATGTTCTGTTCACTGGCTGTGGGTCTCTTCTTGGCCTCTTGAACCTGGTGCCAGCCATCCCTACTGAAGCCAACAGGGATCCAGCACAATTGGTGAGGAAGTCAGTAAGTCAGAGAAAGCACCCAAGACGGTGGGGATTGGGGAAGGGGACGTCCATGGGGGGAACTCCTGGTCTGGCTGTCCATGTCAACGTGGGGCCTTATAGCCGCTATCCTCGATGGACGATGCCTGATGTGTGAGTATGGTAACCCCCCGAAAATGCTGGGAGGTGGGGAAGAGCTGTGGCAGAGGGCATATCTATCTAAGCAAAGGTCAGAGGTCCACGTTTTGGCAGCCACAGCTGGTGGCCACTCCTGACGTCACTCCAAACAGACGCTGCGGCTCAACCTGCAGCAGAGGCAACGGGGCGTCAGTGCCATGTAGGAATAGAAAAAGTATCTCAGTGTGAAACATCAGAGACCTTTCTGTCCTGCCTGCAAGGATTAGAAGGCAGGTGGAGACCCTGGCTCACTGGGTACCCCGTTTGGAGGGTCCTGGCTGCTGCAGCTACAAGTTAGAGCCATCATGACGAAACCATCCCCCGGGCCCTTAGTCCCAGGACCCCACGGAGAGCTCTACGGGGGAAGGAGAGTGAAGACAGGGACTGGGATAAACCACAGAAGTTCCCAGACCCCACTGCACATCTAGTGGTCACCACCAAGGCAAAGGCAGAGCAATCACGCCCTCGGAGGGTAAACCCACAGAACTCTCCCTGCCTGAAAGATGGCAGCACAAGCAGTGCAGGGCGCAACACTTCGGAGCTGGTGGAGTGGGAAATGGGTGTGGGAGGAAGCGGGAGAGCTGATCACACGGTGGCGTCTTCATCTACGGGACATGAGGTGTTGTACTCTCAGCATTTGGGATGGGTGGAATGGTGTCCACCGCAAGGCACCCAGTCCTCAGGCAGCACCTCTATAGCACCAACAATGAGGATTGAGCCATCCTTGTGTTAGCTGGGTGGTTGTGGCTGCAAGAGGAACTGGCCAAACGAGTGAGACGTCCCCCACATCTCCTCTGCAATGCCAGACTATGAGGAAGAATTAAGACGGAAGCATACTATCTATGCTAAGCACTATCAAGTTTCCAAAAATGAACTTTTTTTTCACTGATGTATGAAAGATGTCACCTTGCTGTCAGCATCCAGTCAGTGGTAAGGTGTGCTGGTGTCCGTCCCGTATGCTGGTATCTACATTGTGTGCTGGTGTCTGTCCCGTGTGCTGGTGTCCGTCCCGTATGCTGGTATCTACATTGTGTGCTGGTGTCTACACCGTGTGCTGGTGTCCGTCCCGTATGCTGGTATCTACATTGTGTGCTGGTGTCTACACTGTGTGCTGGTGTCCATCCCGTATGCTGGTGTCTACACTGTGTGCTGGTGTCTATCCTGTGTACTGGTGTCTGTCCTGTGTGCTGGTGTCCGTCCCGTATGCTGGTGTCTACACTGTGTGCTGGTGTCTGTCCTGTGTGCTGGTGTCCGTCCCGTATGCTGGTGTCTACACTGTGTGCTGGTGTCTGTCCTGTGTACTGGTGTCCGTCCTGTGTACTGGTGTCTGTCCCGTATGCTGGTGTCTACACTGTGTGCTGGTGTCTGTCCTGTGTGCTGGTGTCCGTCCCGCATGCTGGTGTCTACACTGTGTGCTGGCATCTGTCCCATGTCCTGTGTCTAGCCTGAACCCTCAGGCAGGACAGCCAGTGTCTCCAGTGGCCCGAGCAGCCACTGACTTTGTGGAAATGAAGAAACTGCATGGGCAAGGGGTGCCTGATGCAGGGATGAGAGTCAAGGGAGTCAAAGGGAAGGAGACAGCCAAGGGCCCTCAGGGTGACCCGTTGCGTGTGACACTGGTCACTTCGTAATATACAAAATGTTACTGCTGCATCAAACGTAAGAACAATGGACCTTTACCATCTCGCCCTGGAAATATCACCCTGGAGGCTGCATGTTTTCCATTAACTTCCGAGTCTTTTCCAGCCTATACACTGCAACAGCTGCCTTGCTGTCTCACGTGGATGGTGGTCAACACAAAGCCCAGGGGCCAGGCTTATCAGTTAAATACCTGGGTGTCACCTGGTTGGATGGTGTGCAGGAAACCTCTTTGCTGACTGGGTGCAGACACGGGCATCTTTCCAGAAAAAAACAGACTGTTGGGTCTGTGGAGAGCTGTCCTCTGCACCGCAGGCCTGCCATGGGGCGTCTAAGGTCAATTCCCAAGCTCTTGGAAAAACGTTATGATTGTCATTATATTTATTATTCTTTTTTGTTGTCATTTGTATTGCTGCTGTGAGATCTGGCTGCAATGTTCCTCCACAGGAAATCATGGAAGAATGACATGGTAAGAAGTACGCAAGCTGTTCCAGAATCTGCTGGGGTGGAGGGTGTGGTGGACACACCGGACAGGAATAACTCAATTTAACCATACCCTGAGCACGCAGGCTCACCTGGGCCGTATAAGCTGCAGGCTTTTCGCGAACAGTTGCAGTTCTCCCGTCCAGAGGCCCACCTTGGACTGCCCTGCGTATGAGTTCCCTCAGTAAACTCTGTGTCTTACTCGGTGGCTCCAGCAATCCTCTTCAGTCTCTTGAACCTGGTGCCATCCGTACTGAGGCCCACCGGGACTCAGCATGGCAAGATGTCCTTTAGACCAAAACGAAAAGAAATAAAATTGAGGACTTAAAAAACAAGGAGCCTGACTAAATAAAAAAATCTAGGAATCTTGTTTTATAGCTAAAGCAAGGTTGCTCAAATGTAGTTCATGTTTAAATGAGTATCTACAAACACTAAGAGAAATATAAACTTCAAGCTATATTGGTAATACTCTTCTTCCTCTTGATAATTAGTTCCTAGAAATTTCCAATCAGCTTTGTTTCGAAGAAAAGAACTATGCATGTTTGTATTAACAGGAGAGAAACCAGTAAAATAGAATTCATGGAAAATGGTAGCATTTCTTCCAATATATATTCCTAAATGTTTGAAATGGCATTAGAGAAAGTTTAACGTAGCGACGGGCGTTTAACGTAACACTCATTGTGACTTCCTTACGGCGATCTGAACTTGCTAGGCAAGGGCAACAAGTTTTGCATTCAATACTCCCAGAAGCACAAGAATATTTGCATTCTATATCCAGTTTGGAATTTTTCTGTCATACTTATCCGTCACCTGTGCATTTTCCAGATATCAGAACTGGTGCCGTTCTGCAGAAGTTTGGGATAGAAGGAACTTTGTCTTATGTAAATGAGAGAAATGGCTCTCACATCAGTGGCATTTTGCATATGACATGTGGGCTTATTTTACCTTCAACAGAACAAATTTCTTTTTTTTTTTTTTTACTTCTTTATTACAATTATGAACTATAGGCAGAGTTTCAGACACTTGCAAATATAGCAACAGAACTGAAAATGCATTTAATATGTCTCCTAGCACTTAGGTTAGAGGTCGCAGGAGAGCAGATCTCAGAGTCCAAGAGATTTAAGCCCCACATGAAACGCTGAAAATCAGTGTTTTGCAGAGTGCACAGGTGAGTGTGCTGCATCCCTGTCCAGGTTTCAGTTCTCTTGGAAGTCACGTGAGGATCCTGCCTCACACCTCACCCCCCAGAGAGAGCAAGGGCCCAGGATGTATGCAAAGAAGCTGAGGGCCTGATGTGCACCTGGCAGAGGCTCCCAAGGACCCTGTGAAGCCCGGGGCAGACTCACTTCACTCCAGCAGCCTCACCACCCTCTTTGATTTTTATCAACTCCCTTGAAAGAAACACAAAGTTTATTACTCTCATAGAATGCTTCATGGTGCGTGAGCTGGACATAGACCAGCTTCTCAGAGTATTCAGAGGAAAAGAACAGATTGGAGCTGCTTGGTTGGTTTATTGTTTGCTTTCATATTTCCTAATCTATTGTAGACCAACACTATCAAAAACCACAAAATAGATGAAGTGCTGAAACAGGTCACATTTTACTTAACATGGCATCATCAGATTTCATTACACATTTCTAAATGCTCAGTTTCTGGACTTTTCACTCCTGGCGTTAAGTCCCCAGATCCACAAAGGACTCCTGGTCATGGTCCCCAGATCATTCTTTGAATAGCACTGGTCTAGTCCGAAGCTACACAGGTAGACGGTCCCAGCCCTCCTAGAGGAAGAAGGGGCAGACCACAGCAGCAGGCACAGCCAGGACACACCACTGCCAGGTGTGCCTTGTCCAAGAGACACAGCACACGTCCACACTCACACCGCAAAGGTGGCTTCAGTGGCGTAAATACAGAGATAGTCAAGTCTGCATGGCACGATCCATCCTAGCAAATTTTTCCAGAGGGCCCTGTCTTCTAAGGCTGCAAAGTCATATTCCTCGAGGGGTAACAGTTTCCTGCACTTTTCTCTATCATAACATTCTCATATCATAACATAGTCATAAAAGTAATTAATTCCACAAGGCATTCATCTGATTTATACCTTGATTGACATTTGAAACCTCGAACCAAGACCCATAAAATAATTTTTCCTCACCTTACTCAAATTTTAACATTTGGTTTTCATCCAGAAAATAACATGAGGGTTCTACTATATTTGTGGATTAAATCTGCCAATTGCTTTGCACACCTGAAGTTAAAAGAATTGATCAATTCCTAATTTCTACTGGAGCAAAGGCTATTATGGAAAATCAATAGTTTAATATGTTTCAATTACTGTTTAAAATACTACGTTATAGAGCAAACAGAATGCAGGGATTCTGTACCTGACACACACCAACTAGAAAAAAAACGTATGAATCCGTATTCAAAAACATGTGAGAGCACTGATTTTGCACAGCACATTCTCGGACGGGCATTTATTAACCCAGCCCACAGTAAATGTCAGGCCTTCTCTCTGCCTTCAAATGTTAGCAAGACCTCAAATACACAGCTTTCATGCTGAGCTAACTCACCCTTTTCTAAGTCAGTGCTGTGGCCACCACAACTAAGCCACCGAAGGGGCAAAACTGCGCTTATTGGAGATGCCCATGTCTAGTAAGAACAATTTTGCCCACAGGGACATTTGTTGAAGTTTGAAGATAATTTAGTTGTTGCAACGGGCAGACTACTACTGGCAGGTAGTGGGTAAGGGCCAGGGATACTGCTAGACATCCCACCATGCCCAGTGCAGCCCTCATAGCAGAGACAGTGCCAGCCCCCATGCCCAGTGCAGCCCTCATGGCAGAGACGGTGCCAGCCCCCGTGCCCAGTGCAGCCCTCATAGCAGAGATGGTACCAGCCCGTGCCCAGTGCAGCCCTCATAGCAGAGATGGTGCCAGCCTCCATGCCCAGTGCAGCCCCCATGGCAGAGACGGTGCCAGCCCGCATGCCCAGTGCAGCCCTCATGGCAGAGACGGTGCCAGCCCCCATGCCCAGTGCAGCCCTCATAGCAGAGATGGTGCCAGCCCGTGCCCAGTGCAGCCCTCATGGCAGAGACAGTGCCAGCCTCCATGCCCAGTGCAGCCCTCATGGCAGAGACGGTGCCAGCCCCCATGCCCAGTGCAGCTCTCATAGCAGAGACAGTGCCAGCCTCCATGCCCAGTGCAGCTCTCATAGCAGAGACAGTGCCAGCCCCCATGCCCAGTGCAGCCCTCATAGCAGAGACGGTGCCAGCCCCCATGCCCAGTGCAGCCCTCATAGCAGAGATGGTGCCAGCCCGTGCCCAGTGCAGCCCTCATAGCAGAGATGGTGCCAGCCCCCATGCCCAGTGCAGCCCTCATAGCAGAGATGGTGCCAGCCCGTGCCCAGTGCAGCCCTCATAGCAGAGATGGTGCCAGCCCGTGCCCAGTGCAGCCCTCATAGCAGAGATGGTGCCAGCCCGTGCCCAGTGCAGCCCTCATGGCAGAGACGGTGCCAGCCCCCATGCCCAGTGCAGCCCTCATAGCAGAGACAGTGCCAGCCTCCATGCCCAGTGCAGCTCTCATAGCAGAGACAGTGCCAGCCCCCATGCCCAGTGCAGCCCTCATAGCAGAGACGGTGCCAGCCCCCATGCCCAGTGCAGCCCTCATAGCAGAGACAGTGCCAGCCTCCATGCCCAGTGCAGCTCTCATAGCAGAGACAGTGCCAGCCCCCATGCCCAGTGCAGCCCTCATAGCAGAGACGGTGCCAGCCCCCATGCCCAGTGCAGCCCTCATAGCAGAGACGGTGCCAGCCTCCATGCCCAGTGCAGCCCTCATAGCAGAGATGGTGCCAGCCCGTGCCCAGTGCAGCCCTCATAGCAGAGATGGTGCCAGCCCGCATGTCCAGTGCAGCCCTCATAGCAGATACAGTGCCAGCCCGTGCCCAGTGCAGCCCTCATAGCAGAGACGGTGCCAGCCTCCATGCCCAGTGCAGCCCTCATAGCAGAGATGGTGCCAGCCTCCATGCCCAGTGCAGCCCTCATAGCAGAGATGGTGCCAGCCCGTGCCCAGTGCAGCCCTCATAGCAGAGATGGTGCCAGCCCGCATGTCCAGTGCAGCTCTCATAGCAGAGACGGTGCCAGCCCGCATGCCCAGTGCAGCCCTCATAGCAGAGATGGTGCCAGCCCCCATGCCCAGTGCAGCCCTCATAGCAGAGACGGTGCCAGCCCCCATGCCCAGTGCAGCCCTCATAGCAGAGATGGTGCCAGTCTCCATGCCCAGTGCAGCCCTCATAGCAGAGATGGTGCCAGCCCGTGCCCAGTGCAGCCCTCATAGCAGAGATGGTGCCAGCCCGTGCCCAGTGCAGCCCTCATAGCAGAGATGGTGCCAGCCTCCATGCCCAGTGCAGCCCCCATGGCAGAGACGGTGCCAGCCCGCATGCCCAGTGCAGCCCTCATGGCAGAGACGGTGCCAGCCCCCATGCCCAGTGCAGCCCTCATAGCAGAGATGGTGCCAGCCCGTGCCCAGTGCAGCCCTCATGGCAGAGACAGTGCCAGCCTCCATGCCCAGTGCAGCCCTCATGGCAGAGACGGTGCCAGCCCCCATGCCCAGTGCAGCTCTCATAGCAGAGACAGTGCCAGCCTCCATGCCCAGTGCAGCTCTCATAGCAGAGACAGTGCCAGCCCCCATGCCCAGTGCAGCCCTCATAGCAGAGACGGTGCCAGCCCCCATGCCCAGTGCAGCCCTCATAGCAGAGATGGTGCCAGCCCGTGCCCAGTGCAGCCCTCATAGCAGAGATGGTGCCAGCCCCCATGCCCAGTGCAGCCCTCATAGCAGAGATGGTGCCAGCCCGTGCCCAGTGCAGCCCTCATAGCAGAGATGGTGCCAGCCCGTGCCCAGTGCAGCCCTCATAGCAGAGATGGTGCCAGCCCGTGCCCAGTGCAGCCCTCATGGCAGAGACGGTGCCAGCCCCCATGCCCAGTGCAGCCCTCATAGCAGAGACAGTGCCAGCCTCCATGCCCAGTGCAGCTCTCATAGCAGAGACAGTGCCAGCCCCCATGCCCAGTGCAGCCCTCATAGCAGAGACGGTGCCAGCCCCCATGCCCAGTGCAGCCCTCATAGCAGAGACAGTGCCAGCCTCCATGCCCAGTGCAGCTCTCATAGCAGAGACAGTGCCAGCCCCCATGCCCAGTGCAGCCCTCATAGCAGAGACGGTGCCAGCCCCCATGCCCAGTGCAGCCCTCATAGCAGAGACGGTGCCAGCCTCCATGCCCAGTGCAGCCCTCATAGCAGAGATGGTGCCAGCCCGTGCCCAGTGCAGCCCTCATAGCAGAGATGGTGCCAGCCCGCATGTCCAGTGCAGCCCTCATAGCAGATACAGTGCCAGCCCGTGCCCAGTGCAGCCCTCATAGCAGAGACGGTGCCAGCCTCCATGCCCAGTGCAGCCCTCATAGCAGAGATGGTGCCAGCCTCCATGCCCAGTGCAGCCCTCATAGCAGAGATGGTGCCAGCCCGTGCCCAGTGCAGCCCTCATAGCAGAGATGGTGCCAGCCCGCATGTCCAGTGCAGCTCTCATAGCAGAGACGGTGCCAGCCCGCATGCCCAGTGCAGCCCTCATAGCAGAGATGGTGCCAGCCCCCATGCCCAGTGCAGCCCTCATAGCAGAGACGGTGCCAGCCCCCATGCCCAGTGCAGCCCTCATAGCAGAGATGGTGCCAGTCTCCATGCCCAGTGCAGCCCTCATAGCAGAGATGGTGCCAGCCCGTGCCCAGTGCAGCCCTCATAGCAGAGATGGTGCCAGCCCGTGCCCAGTGCAGCCCTCATGGCAGAGACAGTGCCAGCCCCCATGCCCAGTGCATGGCGGAGATTTTATACACTTGCAGTTCATTATGGGCTGTATCTGAGAAGCTGATGGTAATTCCCTAAGTACCATGACATACGGTACTTACATCTAGAGTACACTTACTAGACAAAAGCACCTTCAGCATTTTTTCAGGAAAACCTGTACAGCTTTCACTAAAAGTTACATTATATGACTCAAATTAAGTGTATGGTTTATAATGAGACCCACTTTAGATCACACAAATCAGCCACTAATCTTTTTGATGGCCAGGCCGACCACAGGACTATATAGTTATTGCCACAGTTCTATCAATTTAAAGGGTTATTATAATTGTGGCTCAGTAACAAAGTTCATGAACATTTAGAAATATAAACATACTTTCTCTTAACAACACACAGTTCCTTAACTGCAGCAACAGTCAACAAAACGCTATTGCAGGATTCCACATTGCTTTTTACATTATTGTAGATAACAAAACTACTTGGGAGAAATTTTTTAAAAGTTTACAGATAACTGGCAATTTGGGAAACTTTTCATTGTATAACTCCATAAAAAACAAATTAGTGAAGAAAGATTCATAATACATTAATATATTGCATTAGGTCTAAACTCTGTGAGAGTACATTAAAATCTCATTTCATTTTATTAAAAATTCAATAAAACATTGCCAATTAAATGAGGCAATCGGTAAGAACAAGGAGATTGACGTGACGTTCCATACACGCTCCCTCGTTACGAAGTTTCATTTTTAACAGCTTGGTGACAGTGAGTCCATCCTGACGGCACCAGGCTAGAAATAACCATGAGTCAGCTTTGCAATCAACTTGACAAATTTCTCAGCTTGCCCGTTAGCACATCTGCCTCTCCAGGTAACTGACTTCTCACTGAAAATGCATCGCTGGAGATGTATTAGAAACCGCAGAAGAGAGAATGAAGTTAGCAGGTGGAAACACTGGAAGGATAGACTAAAGAATGGCACGGGGCATAAGAAAATAACTTAGAAAGTTGTCACTTGCTATAATTTTGACTGCATTTCAAACTTGGAGATTCGCTCCCCAAAGACGAATCCATCCTCATTTTGTTTTTGTGCCGCAGGCTGCAGTTTGAAGAGGCATGCGGGCTTCCTGGGCCTGCTGACTTCAAGTGTGGCGTCCCAGAGCTTCGTGCACTGAAACACCGGCTAATGGAGCCAGCCAGGCTTCCCAGCGGTCCACCCACCAAGTCTCAGCTGGCTCGTTACAGAAATTCATAGTCATTCCACACACAGCCCACCAGCATCTGAGGTGCCAGAAAAGCAATGCTATTTTGCTAACATCTAACAGTTCAGAGGCAGAAGTCAGCAGATATTCCATAGTGTTTGAGTCTTCATTGCAGTTTCTTGATATCCTGGACAAAGACTCAGGGAATTCCTGGGCCTCACTGACCAGGCTCTGGATTTTGAGCTTTCCCCAACCCTTCATACCTACAGGGCCTTTGTGTGCTTTATGTAAGCTCAGCCGAAACCGATGAGGACATTTATTTTAATGGCTACTCTAATCAATCCAGGTCAGGAGATTTGGCCAATAAAGTTTCGAGAGGACTCTGGAATATTCTGTAGCTTCTAGCAGAAGCTAGACTGGCATTTGTAGACTGGCATGCATACCATAGCTACGCAATAATAAAGGAATAAATGAACGACTCATAAGTACTTTATCAGCAAATACAAGAGACGAGAGGTTTTTTTTCCTGAACTGGTTGTTGTAAAAGGACAGAACTGCGGTTCTCAACTGTGGATGATTCTCGTCTCCTCCCCCACAGAAGGTACATGTCCGTGTCTGGAGACATTTTTGGTTATCACAACTGGGGAGGATGCCCCTGGCACCTAGTTGGGAGAAGCCAGAGATGCTGTTAAAATATCCTACAAGGCCGGGCACGGTGGCTCACACCTGTAATCCCAGCACTTTGGGAGGCCGAGGCGGGCGGATCACGAGGTCAAGAGATTGAGAACATGGTGAAACTCCGTCTCTACTAAAAAAATACAAAAAAAATTAGCTGGGCGTGGTGGTGTGCACCTGTGGTCCCAGCTACCCGGGAGGCTGAGGCAGGAGAATTGCTTGAACCCAGGAAGCGGAGGTTGCAGTGAGCCGAGATTGTGCCACTGCACTCCACTCTGGCACCTGGCAACAGAGCAAGACTCTGTCTCAAAAAAAAAAAAAATATCCTGCAAGACACAGGAAAGCCCCATGTGACCAAGAATTATCTAGCCCAAAATGTCAGCAGTGCTGAGCTTGAGTCATCCTGGGACAGAGACACAGAAGGACACTAACTTGGGATGGAGAAACACTGATGAACGTATGGGGCAGGCCGTCTTTAGGAACAATGTCTCATTGTCTGTGGAGATGTGTAGAGTGGGAAGACCTGAGGAGAAAGAGAAGTACTTCTGGTGGCAATGGCACTTTCACAAAGTTGAGTGCACAGAGAGTGGAATTATAAAAATGCCACTTCCTTCTTTGACACCACACTCACAAGCCTGCTGTGTGCAATTGTAACCCAGAAACTTTGGGCTAAAGCCGAAATTCAAATCCCAGCTATTCTACAAGAAAGTCCTCTCCCTGATTAACAATGACAACACTTTTCTTTTAAAAAATCAGATGCCTTTTGAGTTACACAAGTAACTCCCTGCCATCCCTGCCTGCCACATAAAAGAAGGGAGAAGATTGTGCTACTTTTCCTTTCTAATTCAGCACCATGAGTTTTCAAACTATGCGTGGTCTTTACGCCCATGCACAGTTTGAAAACTCATGGGTCTCAGCATTACCCAAACTTTGTGAAGGAAATTAGGGGAAACTGAAGATATTTACTTTCCTATGTTTCCCCAGACCTTTTCTCTTATGACTTCAGAAGACACAGCATCACTTGGTGTGGCAGACTTCACCACCGCAGGCATCAAGCTGTCCTTGATAGCATCCCCCCCATGCTCTGGCTCTCCTGCTCCAGAGGCTCTCACAAAACAAACAAACAAACAAACAAACAAACAAACCCTGTTCTGTAACTATTCTATAGGACCTGCCTGCCTAGACTCAGGCATTAGGTGTGACGAGATGGGCTGACAGAGGCTTCATATCTTCCTCCTTGCAAGTATATTTATGTATCAGCAGGTGACTCTGAGACCCAGAAGAACTTGTCATAGTATACCACAATTGGCATAGTCAGACAAAAGGAGCTTTCTATCAATGTCCAAATTATGCCAAAATAGGCATCCTGCCTCGAGGGAAGACCAGTCCCGGATCTAGCTGACAATAGGTTTCGCATTCCCTCTCCACTATCGCAGAGAGAAAGGATGGCACGAACCTCAGCACACTGTTAACAATGTTTATGTCGACGGCGTTTTTTGTTGTTTAAGACGTAAGAAGCTCTCGCTCTGTCGTCAGCACTGGAGTGCAGTGGTGAAATTTGGGCTCACAGTATCCTGGAACTCCTGGGCTCAAGTGATCCTCCGGCCTGGGCCTCCCACAGTGCTGGGATTGCAGGCGTGAGTCCCTGCGTCCTGCTGGCTTTTAAAATACAGTCCAATTGAGCTCATCTTTTTATCTGGCATTCTATCGAGGTCATTAGAGGCCCACAGCATTTTGCTTCTTTTATGGGTTCCTAAAAACGACGCATCATTATGCAAATATGCACAATGAAGAAGGTTTTCGGAATCATCCATTTGTGAGAGAACCTGTGCAGGCAACTTAGGTGATGTCCCTGCGGTGGGGAAAGGGCAGCCCTCCACTCCACAATTTCTTCCTCTCTTCCTTTTCTTCTCTTTCCTGTTTCTCTTTTCTTTTTATCCCATGCCACTTTTTTCTTCTCTCTCTTATCTTACTTGGGCCCACCAGGAACTCCCCCGGGTGCCCAGAGGCACAGCTTGGCGCACAGCGTGGCGGGAGGTGGAGCCCGCGGCGGCAGGGCTGCTGGTGCTCGGATAGGAAGACAGGAAAAGCAGGTTCTTGTGCCACAGGTTGATTCATCATTCAAACATTCATCACACTTTGAAGACTTCACTTCTGCCAAACAGTGGCTGGGATGCAAAGATGAATTAGATAGGACCCTGGACACGAGGGCGCAGGGTATCTCACTATTGCCGGAAAAGGAACACCACAACCACGGGTAAACATGACATAAGGACAAGGCTGGGAATACGTGTTTTGGTGGCACTTGAGCCCCGCTGTGGAGGATGGCAGCTGTCATCCGGGCTACGAACCTGTGCTAACAAAGGCACTGCTGAATGAAGCCTGGTCCAGGGTGGGAGGACACCAGTCACTGCAGCGTGCAGGACAGCAGGCCCACTACCAGGAGGAAGAACCTTTTCCGGGCCACGAGCATTTGTGTTGGTCTGAGGAAGTCGATGGAATCTTTCCTAGAGCAGTGTTTATCAACGTGTAAAATAAAATACATAGGATTCGATGAAAACCAATGGCCTGAAAGCAGCGTTCTATCCCTGGGCTTAGCTGTGGTCCACCGGCCCAGGTGGGCTACTCCTAACTAGAGTCTGAGGCCAAATAACAGGTGTCAGCTTCCAGGCTGAGGAAGACAGTGGTGGAGGGAACGCAAGCGTGAGGACGGCTCAGAACCAGGAGTCCACGGTTCTAACCCACCCAGCTCATAGGAAGAGGCGTCCATCCCCCGGGGAAGACCGTGCCGGGTGGCTAAGACTAGGGTGAGAATTGAGCAAAATAAAGGCTCAGAGAACTGAAAACAGCTAGGGGCACAAGCTATGGTCTTTGTCAGACTGGGACTTCCCGCCTCCTCCCTCCCTGGAAGACACTGATGTTTCCCTTGATGGGAGGTCATTTGTATATCAGAGAACGCCTCCCCTTAGCAATCAGAGCTAATCACATGCGTGATTTAATTCAGTCACCCCCCCCCTTCATTCCAGAAGCTCCGTATTTCTGAAAGAATATTGCGTAACCAGCTCACAAAGCAGTTTTTCCTGCTTGTTATCTGCTTCTGAGTAGCCCAGATGCCGTTAAGCTCTGGATTTGAAAGAAAATCAAATGCTGTGGGTCCCTCTAAGTATACCATTTTGGGACTCAAAGACTGTTTCTTTCTGGAGTTTCTGAGAAGCAAGTCAGCTTGCTCTGGGAAGGCATAGCTGATTCTGTCTTTGGTAAGGGTGAAGATACCAAGACTAAAAACTGGCTTCCAGGGAACACAGAGGGGGTGACCAGGGACTGTGTTGAGAAGAAAGAGCCAGGATCCAACAGAGACTCCAGACGTTTGAGAATCTGTCCCCAACCAGACGCTGCAGCCCAGGAATTGCTGTGAGCTGCCCGCTTCTCCCACGCCCACTTAGAAGGAAGCTTCACCAAGAAAGCTGGGTTTCTCTAAGCACCAGGCTAAGATTACACAAGAACACTGCTTTGCTCAAAGGGTGTCCAACTTCTATCGCTCACTCACCTCAGGATGTGAACTGGACCATGACAACTACTCAACTTTTTCTTGTTTGTAGTGACAACTTATTAATTACAAATTACGTGTTCATTGATGGAGGCTGCAGATCTCTATATAGTTTATTTTATTTTGTATTTTATTTTGCTAGGAGGATATGTTAAAGGGCATGCACTAAAACAGAAACACTGTTTCAAAAACCCGAACAACTTATCTCCTGAGATACTTCTATGGGAAGCAAATGCCAGCGTGTTACCTTCTCTCTCACTTGTGGATGCCTGTGGACAGTACTACCAACCACAGAGAGTATATCCACATGGAGAAAGAGAGGATATCCACAGAGAGTATATCCAAATGGAGAAAGAGAGCGTATCCACAGAGAGTATATCCAAACGGAGAAAGAGAGCGTATCCACAGAGAGTATATCCAAATGGAGAAAGAGTATATCCACAGAGAGTATATCCACATGGAGAAGAGAGGATATCCACAGAGAGTATATCCAAACAGAGAAGAGAGTATATCCACAGAGAGTATATCCACATGGAGAAAGAGAGGATATCCACAGAGAGTATATCCAAACAGAGAAAGAGAGTATATCCACAGAGAGTATATCCAAACGGAGAAAGAGTACATCCATAGAGAGTATATCCGAATGGAGAAAGCCCAGTTTGAGGAGGTTCATTGAGAATCAGTTAGCCAACATCCAAATGGATAGTTAGCAAGCTGAAAAAAGCGTAGAAGGTTTAGAGCGCAGAGCCAAACCTTTTCAACCTCCCCCTGGGGAAAGGGCTGCTGACATACCTGGGGGAAACAGCAGATGGATGCTTACTGTATGTCTGAGCACACTGGTGTCAAGCAGCAAATCCCCTGGTGGCCCAAGATTGCTGGTGTTAGATCCTTCCCATCGCTGGTGTCACGCTGTGGCTTTACGCTGGAACTCTGCCATAAAACTGCTACGTATCAATGATGCTTGAGGGGGGCTCCCACAGAATTCATCTTCATGGTGCCATTTTAATAATTGCATGTACCTCATAGAAAAAGCACATTAATGAAGATGAGCTTCATTTTGAAAGGTAAAAAAGATAAGTTTTAGTACAAATTGTGATTCCTTAATGCACTAATGGATAACTCAGAGCTTAGCTTTGCAGAGCCATTTCTGACTTGCCAAAAAAAAAAAAAAAAAGAAAACAAAGAATTTGAACAATGATTCAGCTTGCATTTAACATTCAAGAACCTAACGAATGCATTCCGTGAAATCTAGCCTTATTACGCCCTCGGGTGCAAACAGATGCCTCTGACGTTAGACTTCAGGCACTGCTGTCTCTGATGGTGAAGGAAGAGCAACACCCAAAGACGGATACACACGAGCAACTTTTAAAAGAGAAACTCCAACTTTCTATTTCAAACGTCTTTCTCCTAGAAGTTTGTCTCTGCAGCAGGCTTGTTGAAATTTTCTTCCTAACCAAAATCCAAAAGACACTTACTGAATATAGCACTCTATACTGAACATAACGTAGTAAATAGTAAATTATTACGCTGGGATGTGTCTATGACTTTGTTTTTAAAAACTCCTCAAACTCTAAGAATTTTTAAATCGAACATAATGTAACATGCAGAGACATTCAGTTGTTTTTCAAATGGAGAAGAGAGATTTATTGTCACACAAACACACCCAAGTTTTAACTTTTGCTGTTTCACTCATTATTTTCTCATTTTGGTTCTCTTCATTTGCATTTGAATGTGTTTTTCTGTCTCAGAATATTTTTATTATATATTACTTTTGGTAGCACGTAGTGTTCATATAATTGCCCCATATTTTTAATGTTGAAATAGCCTCTTAATAATCTATCGAACCATCCATCGTCTTCTCTCCTCCGGCAGCCTACCCGGCGGGGCCTGCCAACAAATTTGGACAGACTCCTTTGTTCGGTCACCCACACTCTGGCCCAGCAGTGCCAGTGGGAGGCTCTGCAGGACCATGACTGCCCATGCATTGCCCACTAAAACCATTCTCTGTAACTGGCCTAATGAAGGTGTCATGCAACACTTGTGATAAATTTAACTTTATTTACCCTGTCACTCTACAAATCAAAAGAAAGTAGTTCCTAGGACATAGTTTTAGTGGTGGGGGTGTTTCTGATAGAATTTGAGATTATTGAAAATCTCAGGGGCATAAAGCTTGAAAGTAAAACCAATTAGATCCATCGAAAGAAATGGGGCTGATATTGGGAGAAGCGGTTTGTCCTTCCCCCGCAGTCCCTAAAATTGGAAACACACCACCAAGAGGAAGTAATAACACTGCAGTCCAATATTCAAAGTCAGATATTTACTCATACTGATGGTTTCTAAGATTTTGGAATATTACTTTATGCCTCCATCTGAAAGTTGTTATAATACAGAATTCCTGGGCTGTGTTCACCGCAGTATTTTATAAAAGTAATATTTTTCTTAGTTATTTTAGGGAGATGTAAAATGAAAAAAAAATTATGGCAGGGATAATTTTTAGTCTCTGTACGAATCAACAATCCATATTTTTCTCCTAACTCTCACCGGTTGGAAAACATAATCTTTCACTACAGGATTATCAGCTAGTAAATAGATTCTAGGAGGGAAGAAAATCTCCTTCAGACCTAATTCACATTATTTGAGTTTTTACCTTGCTTCTCTCAACTTCCACCTTTTTTCTCATCTCTTTACTAAGAAAATGAGATAGCCTCTTTTTAAAAGGGAATGCTTAAAGTCATTCCTTGGTCCTTGAAACGCTGAGTTAATTCATTTCTGAAACAGATCAATGCCCATCGACATTGCTGCCCCCGTGCCCAGTCATTCTTGGTGATAAAGTGGAAGAGACGACACACATGGCTGGCTGCCCCTCTAGAGAGAGAGATGGGTTATCTTAATAGCATTCATTCCAAATCTACAGGGTATGTCATGGTTGTTTGGCCAGAAATGCAGTATATCTGTGCTTCCAATATCACTCCAGAAGTTGTCAACAAAATACGGTGTTTGAACTACTTCGCAGAATCATAGCAAGAGGCTTTCAATGCTCCCCCAGAAAGGTTTTGACATATTCTTATCATTGTTTATCTTCACATCTGTAATGTGTTAAAATAAAAATCTTAGCCAAATTAAATTCAACAGAATTTAACCGAGTCAGGAACCATTCGCCAATTAGGCAGCCCTCCAAACCAGAGCAGGATGAGACAGACTCCCGCACAGCCACATGGTAGCAGACTGATGGACAGAGAAAGGAAAGTGATATACTGAAAATGGAAATGAGGTACAGAAATAGTTGGATTGGTTACAGCACAGTGTTTGCCTTATTTGAATGTGGTTTGAACAGCTGGCCCCCTTGGACTGACCAAAGCTGGGCGATTGGTGTAAGAGTGGGTTATAGTCTGTTTACATCTCCTTTAGATTATAGTTCAATTCAGTACGTACAAAAAAACCGTTAGGCTAAACAGAAAATATGTGAGGGAGCAGTTACGCTAAACATTTAGCAGATGCATAGTGTTGTTGATGCCTGGGGCTTATTAAAAACAAAAAACTTACTAGTTTTCTATATGTCATATTAAATTTTGGTCCTATAGTTTCTGCCCAGCCTTTTGCTTAAGTTCAGACTTACTATAGATATTTTAATGTGATTGCCTAACCAATGAATCTTTTTTATTCATTCCAACAAACACAGATATTATCCGTTTATGTGGTAGATGGGCAGGCTGGACTCTAGGCGCTGGGCGCGGGGCACGTCAGCAGTTAAGTGCAATAAGATGTTAAAAATATCAAGTGATAGAAATGTGTAACGGAACATAGCGCTGAATGGGTAGCACAGAGTAAATATTGGCGAGTTCTACCCTGTTCTAGAAACATTCACACTTACAGAATGTGACCCATTAGTGTCTTCATAACACTTTTAGGAAATGCATTCAATATTAATTCCATGTCTTTTAAAAGGACTGTTTTGAAAAATTATAAATCATGTTATTGCATGGCAATGATGTTACCTTAATTAACTAATGACATGTACAGGTGCTAATACAGCAGATAGTGTATTGACATATAACCAATTAAAGAGTAGAGTTTTCAAATCAAACTTTGGGAAAGCATTGATTCACACACAGCATCCACTCAAGAAGCACTGCAGGCTACTTCTCTGTTGTCTCTGGGCAAATGATTCGTTCTTCTGAAGCTATTTGGGCTAATAGCTATTATTCCTGTCAATATTCTATTAATATTAGAGTCACTTAAGTGTATTCATTGGCTCCAACAAACACAATTTAAGCTAATGATGGCATTCAATGAAATCAAGAAGTGCGTAAACATCGCAATCAAAAGCCAATCTTGGGATAGTTCCTCCATCCACAAGAAAGTCCATCTAGTTCTGACATTTGAAGTGTACCATAATTATGGGAAGACAATGAAAGCTGACTCTTGACAGAAGACACATAAAAGTTGGTACATTTCAAAAATGTTTTCCAATTTCTTCATCAATAGCTCATCCAGTCAGTGCAGTAAAGCAAAATAGATGGGTTCTCAGATAAGACTAAGCTATAGAAGAGACAAACGAAATTTGTTTTATTACTGAAATAAGTCATTTTTAAATTACCTTGTCATTTAAATTGGGTTTAGCTTCTCTTTATTTGCAACATGAATTACCATATTTTACTCTTCAAAATATTGAACAGAGAATCAATGCCAAGGCAATATTACAAATAAAACACTACTGCTTTTTTTAAATGTTCAGCTATTAAACTTGTCTCAAATAAATAACTTTTCTAGCATGTTCATTTATCACTAAGAAAGCGTATATAGGTCTTAAAGTATTATAAAACCTATAGGACTTGCCTACATGCAGTGGTTCAAAGAATATCAAAAACACTAAAACACTGGCCCTCGTAGTCTCTCAAGTGGTAACACCAGTCACCTTCATTTGCAGATACAAATAATAGCACATAGAGGTAAAATGAATAAACACCCAGGCATTTACTCCAATGCATTTTCTTGTAGCTGTGGCCTCCACTAATTTCTTGTTACCAAAAACCTCTAGTCCCTCTAAATCACATAGTCCTCAGAACAGAGAGACTTCCAGAGTTTCTTGGGTCTTATTTTCATGAGTGTATTCTCTAACGTGGTCATATTTTTTGCCTTCAAGACCTTCTCTATAGGCTTGTGGATTATTTTTAACAATACCCTTCCTGGATTTTTATTTTTTACGATTTGTTTTTTAAGTTTTTGACTTTATTATTATAGAGAATAGTCTGGACATTAGGATTTTTAAAGAAGCTTCCTGGGTGATTCCATGTGTGACATTTGTAAACAATTATTCTATACTACATTTTCTGTTATAAAATAAAAGCACAGAAAAGTCTAAATTTTGTAGATAATTGACTTAATTCTTTAATTCACAAAGTAATGTAAGTATTAGGCTTTGCATAAGTCAATAAACAGAAATGTAGTTTCCATGAGATGTCCATGTAAAGTCTTTATAGTTGAAGTGTATGTGTAATAGATCATGTCTAAATGTCAATACTCTAACATTGTGAGGTAAGATCAATGCCCTTTGAAACTCAAATGTAAACACACTCTTTCTAGAGTTAAACAATGTTATTTTTATACCTTGGCTCAACTTTTCCACACCTCCACCCACCAACAACCCACCCCAAAACATTACTCCCTCCTGCTGCATTCTTGGTGGGTAACCTTTGAGTTTTTGCTGGGTAAAAATGTCTTGATGGGTAACTCACAGCCTGGCAAAGTAGCTGGTCTCATTAGTGATAACACCAGTCATTACAATGTTACAACATTTCTTATTTTAAAGGGCAGGAGCTTCCTAGTAAATTTCATTCCTGCCCTCAGTTCCGCCTGTGGGGTACAGTGAACTAAGCTTACTCAGTCTCCCATGTAAAAGCTGCTATGGTTTCAATGCTAGTCCCTTCCAAAACTCATGTTGAAGGGAATTTAATTGTCATTGTGATGATACTGGGAGGTGGGATCTTTAAGAGGTGCCTCGGTCCTGAGGGCGCTTCATGCATGAGCTGGTGCTGTTATTGCAGAAGTAGGTCTCTGTTCCTCCCTCTCTCCGTCCCTGCCTCCTCCCTCTCTTTGCTCTTCATGTGATTTTTTCTCCATGCTATAATACAGCAAGAAGGCCTTTGTAGATGGTGGGCCCTCGATTTTGGACTTTCCAGCCTCCAGAAATGTGAGTCAATAAATTTTTGTTCATTATAAATTACCCGGTCTGTGGTATTCCGTAATAGCAGCAAAAAATGGACTAAAAAGCACTTTACAGTTTAATGAAATTAGCATATTTTCTTTCCCATTTTTCTTCCCTTTCCTAGAAATAGAAATTGCAAATGGATGCCATCCACATCAAACTCATCTAGAATCTACAGTTCTTTCAGTCATTCAGTGATTCACTCATCTATTTCTACTTTAAAGTCTATTCCCAAAATGAATGCCTGAAACCAGCAGCTTATTAGTTTATTTCCTAGCTTTCTGGTTTGACTGACCTTATCATAGTTGTTGATTAGAATCTCGCAAGTGGTTGCAAGTTAGACAGCAGTGGGGCGGGAATCATCCGAAAGCCACGTGGGGGCGCGCCTCCGGCGTGGGGTCTTCACTCCCCTCAGTGGCCCTCCCTCCGACACCGCCTCCGCATGTGCTCCTCTCCAACTCTAAGGAAACTGCCACTTAGCTGGGGCTTTTTTTTTTTTTTTATGGAGGCTCGCTCTGTCACCCAGGCTGGAGTGCAGTGGCGCAATCTCAGCTCACTGCAACCTCCACCTCCAGGTTCAAGTGATTCTTCTGCCTCAGCCTCCCGAGTAGCTGGGATTACAGGCAGCCACCATCATGCCTGGCTAATTTTTTATTTTTGTAGAGACGGGGTTTCACTGTGTTGGTCAGGCTGGTCTCAAACTCCTGACCTCAGGTGATCCAAGGCTTGGACTTTTAATAGCTTGAGAATCCCAAAGTAGTCACACTTCTAAAATGGTAGCTGACTTCTAAAAAGCAGGAAACAGAAGCTTTGAGAGCATTTAAGGGCTACACCCAGAACCAGCACAGTATTATTTTGGCTGCATTTCATTGGCCAAGAAGTCATTATACTTGCTCCTATTAAAGGAGGAGAGGTGGACTCCACTGCTTGACAGGGCTCACATATAGAAGAACCCGTGGAAGAAATTGTTGTGATCACATACGGTTGGAAAACACAACCTGCCACATTCAACAAACCTTTGATGAGTGCCCTTCATGCCCTGATGCCAGGCTAATTCCTAAGGATTAGAATACAAGTAACCCATAGTCCCTGCAGGTTAATAATTGTAGCAGCTGACTCACATCCTACCTCCATCCCCTAGCCTTGCCCACAGGAACTGCTGTCAGGATATTTACATCAATCACTGCCTGATATTCACATCAATAATTCTTTTAACTATAGCCATAACTTTGCTTCAACCCCTGTAAAGTTCTACCTGCTTGGTCTCACCCTCTAATGCAACCTAAAAACCTCATTCTGAATATCTGCCTCTTCAACTGTCATTACCCACTAAGCATACTGTCCATGCTTTATATAAATTGTTCACTTTCTTTTTCAACACGTTTGTTGAGTACTTTCAATAGTGAAGGCATTCATAAAAATACACACATAAAATGGAACATGACGAATCACTTCACCCTTTTTCATCCTACTAGATTCTCCCCAAGGCTAATATTGATTCATCAACACATCCCGAATACAGCTGTTGAAGTGAACTAAAACCTCTGTAACTGTGATACTTGTCAGCCCGTATTTCTGCAACTAGTTTACATAGAAAGACATTGAAGCTTTCACGGGGGCTTTATTTGCTATATCTGATCTATGAGAGTCATATCCTATCAAAAAAGAAATAGATTTAGTTTAATGACTTAATGCAAATATACACGGGTCCCACGTAACTACTGTTTTCTATTTTAGGGCCTTACATGATACCTGCTTTGTAATATTTTATATTTTATTATCTTTTTGAGTATTAACAACTTATTTCATTTGATCTTCGAAAGCACCAAAACCTGTGTAACAAGAATCAGTAGTTAAAATGTAATCAGTATACTCAGTTGAGTGTAAATCACTGGTCTCAACACCTACAATTCCATCACAATATTGTTTTGTCTTAAGTCATCCTTAATAGCAGTACTTGTTACTGTACCGTAAGTATTCTGGCTACAAAGAATTCCAACTGGAACTCTTTGGTCTACAAATTAATAAACCAAAATGGAGTTATGTAGAGACCATTTCTTTCATATTTGAACCCAACATAAGGGTCTAAATGCTATAATCTCTCACACAAAAACTCTTCAAATATGACGAACACCTGATTTTAGCTTTGAAAGCATACAATTTTCTAAAACATGAACACATAGATTTGGTTTCTGGTAGCTAAATTTTGTTTTTCCATTTTTATTTTGCATTCCAATAACCAGGACCATAAATGCACTTGGGAATAATAAATTATAAATTATTTGTAATAAATAAAATAAAAGTTGTTTCTAAGTTTCATATTAGCAAAAACAGGTTAGTTTCATTCGTCTCCTGAATCAACTCTTTCGTGGCAGAGTTGTGCTGCTTTTGGATCTGATACCTTACTTTAGGGTTCCCTGGAAGTTGCCTGGGATGGGCATTCCTGAAGCTCCCTGCTGTTGGGCCTTCCTGTTCATACAATATACTTCTCATCTGAAAAACCAGAATACTACCAAAGTCTGGTTTGTTGCAGGCCTGGATATAATTATATCCCACTATCCCTTCCATCTCTAAAATATCTCTCAAATATTAACTAATTAAATCAATTACATGGAGTAACTTGCTTAGAAGTAGTGACTGTATTTTTTTCAGAGTTACATGAGCCCACTCCAGACTATTAAGAATCCTGATGTCACCTGATAAATGTTACCAATCTACACCATGACAAATATTTATACATTTTATGGGATTCTGTTTTTAACCTACATGGAAACTAAATCACAGGGCTTTATAGCTCTGTAAAAGATCAGAGATGTCATTCATTCCAACATTAAAATTAAAGGTTTTCCAGATTCTACTTATGAGTCTTACCCACCAGACCGTAAATTCTACTTTAAAAATAATTAAATCCCCCTTTATTTCAAATGAGAATAGACCTAAGAGTCTTAGGTTCAAGTGCCAAAATGAAAGGATTTGTCATAAAACCACAAAAAGAACTTGGATTAAAGAACCCCTAATGAAGATCTGACATTTCATCTGCTCTTTCATTGGATAGGGTCTTTAAATATTCTGTCTTTATGAATTCATTTCCTATTCATTTGGAATAGTATTTGATCATAGGAACGTGACTCTATGCTGGTAGTAAAAGAAGATGATTAAGCAATCTGTTCTGGCAAGGACATCCCCCAGCCTCCACCATCCGTCACCCCACTGGCAGAGTGAAGAGTTTCAGTAATGTTGCCATCACATTGCGGTGAGAATATTTCCAATCCTGCACGTCTTTGTCAACTGGACCTGTTCTAAGGACAAATACTGGCAACTTCGTAATACAACGTTCATATGTTTGCTGTGCCTCTTCTGAAGTATCCCCCCCAACATTAGTAAAGGAAAATGCTAACAGGGCTTAGATGGCAGATGGGCTTCCAAGGACTGTCGTCTCATAGGTGACAGCAGATTTTATAGGGAGGCTTGAGGAGGCAGTGTTTGATCTCCACAGGGCTCGTGGATTGGCCTGACCAGGTGTGACGTGTACACGGCAGGTGGGAAAGGCTGGTAGTCCCCCCCCAACATTATGCAAATGGACTTTCCACTTGACCTGTGCGTCTTGTCTGCTCCTTACTGTACACGTGACTGGCAAAAGAGAAGAGGGAGCCACCATCTTGAAATTGCCTAGCCCAGGTAGTAACTTACTATGGACACAACTGCTATCTATTAGTCCATTCTCATGCTGCTATGAAAACATACCCAAGACTGGGTAATTTATAAAGGAAAGTGATTTAATTGACTCACGTGGCTGGAAAGGCCTCAGGAAACTTACAATCATGACTGAAGGGGAAGCAAACACATCCTTCTTCACAAAGGGGTAGGAGAGAGAAGTGCTGAGCAAAAAAGGGAAAGCCCTTTATAAAACCATCAGATCTCATGAGAAGGTACTCACTTATGAGAACAGCAGCATAAGGGTAACTGCCCCTGTGATTCAATTTCCTCCCACCTGTCCCTCCCGCCACGCATGGGGATTATGGGAACTAAAATTCAAGATGAGATTTGGGTGGGGACATGGCCAAACCATAGCATCTAGAAAATTTTATTAAACAGTAATTATTTATAATTAATATATCTAATTTTGTAATATATATTGTATGATATATAATTGATAATTTTATATTAATAGATTATAAAACACATGCTAGCACAAGATTATATTCATTTTTATTTTACATTTATTTGTGTGTATATGTACACAAATGAATACACACACATATATTTCCTTTATCTATGTAAATACATATATGTATTCGCATATATCAGACAGACAATTGTTTCTCCCTGCTGGGCCATAAACTTGACATCCAAATGCTTCCTTAGTGCACGAAGTACAAGTTTTTTAAAAAGATAATAGCAGCATAAGGAACAAAAGGAAAGAGTGTGGAAACAAAAGCGGAACTACTGGCAGGTGTGCAGGAGTGCTAGGTCACTTCCCACCTCCTACCTGCCTGGCCCGTCATTCTAATCAGCCAAGAGCCATGTGAGTCCCTCAAGTGCAAAGAGCAAGACATGAGGAGAAACAGCAGAGGTGCTGACATCACATACCCGTGACCTCTCTATCGCTAGTCAGGAATGGATAAATAGAAGAGTATTTGGAGAGAATGAAAATCAAAGAATGTGATTGTCACAGAGTTAATATTTTAATACATAAGATTTATGTTTTAGAAACATGAAATAATAGAAAAACAAATAAATGGATTGAATTAAAAATTCTTGGAAAAACAAAAATTAATCTCACAATCCGTTAAAGAAACCCAGATTACAGCAGATTTTGAAATGCCTCTCAAATTACTGAGTGCTTATAGTTCAGTTATTTTTAATAAAATTATTCCATATGGATTGTATACAGTGAAATATGCATTCTTATGCTAGTAAAAGTGAATTTTGGTAAAATCATTCTTGGTAAGACTCTGTATAACTTAGGACTTAAAATTACTATTTCTGACTGGGCGCGGTGGCTCATGCCTATAATTTCAGCATTTTGGGAGGCCAAGACAGGTGGATCACTTGAAGTCAGGAGTTCAAGACCAGCCTGGTTAATATGGTGAAACTCTGTCTTGACTAAAAATATAAAAAAAAAAAAAAATAGCAGGGCATGGTGTTGCATGACTGTAATCCTAGTTGCTTAGGAGGCTGAGGTGGGAGAATCGCTTGAACCCAGAGGCAGAGGTTGCAGTGAGCCGAGATTGCACCACTGCATTCCAGCCTGGGTGACAGAGTGAGAATTCATCTAAAAAAAAATTATTCCTTTCAGAAATCTTATCTAAACAAATTTAGGGCAAGACTTATTTAAAAGATGTCTTGACATTTTTTTCTGACAGCAAAATTGAAAAACAAATTAAACCTTGAAAAATAAGAGAAAAGTAATATCAATTATGGTCCATCAAATGATGAAATAAATACTGTGTAACAATTTAAAAGGCTAGTTTTGATAAATAGTTAATAACGTGAATTTTTTACAACATCATGTTAAAGTGGAAAATACACAGGTTGCACTTATGATTTCAATTCTGTTTGAAGGTATTCGTAGTAAAATATTCTGAAGGAAACAGACTAAAATGTAAGGAATAATAATCAATTTTTTTCTCTATGTTTATTTTATATTTTCCAACTGCTCTACAACTATGTTAATTTATTCATCCAAGGTAAAGGCGAACATCTCCTTCAAAAACCGTAGTTCTAAGAAATACTGTATCTCTGCCATATTATAAAATAGCTGATGACTAGAGAGGCCACCCTTTGCAGATTCTTGTGAGCACTCTCAGCGGCACCTCCTGGGAATGAGATATTTTTTCTCTGATTTGGGATATCTGGTGAAGTGCAGCCTTTTTTATTGGAACCAAGGAGGTTCACAAAACTTGCAGAAATTTGACCTTGAATATTCTTTCCTATCCTGCCCCTTGCAAAAAAGAAATTGGAGTTGCAAACAGAAGCCAGAGGTTTTTATGGCAGAACTCTTCATAAAAAAGTTGTACCTAAAGTTAACAGAAGTATGAAAGGATGTTAATGTAAGTGAAAAGAATCTGGTTTAACTATTGGGGAATATTTCAATGGAATCTGTGCATAGGATTTGTGTTGACATAAAAATCATTCTGTTAAAAGTTTATCTAAAAGAAAAGAACCGTTATGAAGCTATTTAAATTTTGCCCTTTATGTATTTTTAATACACAGTAAAATTTGCTGCCACTAACCAGCTGTGAGGCCTTGACAAGATCCTTTATCCCACTGTGTTTTGATTTCCTCCAAGGTGGTGGAGATCTCACTCCTTGAGAGGCCACCTGGTTACATTTGCTTCTGCTGCTCCCACCGCTAGATCTTTGACCACAGAAGGTAAATGAATCTCTCAAGACCTAGGTTTCTTATCTGTAAAGCAGGGATAATAATAATCATAACAGCCTCATCAGGTTACAAGAATCAGTTCATACAAACACACACACACACACACACACACACACACACACACACACATCATACACATACAAAACACTGACAACAGAATCTTTAGTGCTGTATGTGTTAACTGTATTGTTTTCACCTTTAAAATCAGAAGCTTATGACAGAATCTGAGCGCTTCCTTTCAGTTGTAAATTGTTTATTTTTATTTTTAATTTTGTTTCTCAGACTTCTCAGGGATCAATAGAATTTTTTAACTGGGGGAATTTTAGTTACTGATTGAGGCTATCATATTTAGATAGTTTGATAAAGAATTAAACTTTTATTTTTAATTAAAAAATTGAGAAGATACCCTGTTTCTACTGGTAAAGAGATTAAAACTGAGACTCTGAACAGAGGATAGGCCTCAGTGTATAAACCAACCAGGAACCAGAGCAGCACAGCTCACCTTGGGGCAGCCGACCCAAACACAGATAAAGGGACCTGCATGAAATAATCGACCTCACCGACTGGCCTTACAAACCTAAAGTTTTGAAAATACTATCACTGTGAAAGTGGCCTATCGGGCAAACCAGAAGATTGGCCTCAGTCTGCATGGGAATATTCTTTCTTGTGCCATCGCACCTCAAAGAAGTGAGTTTAGTTTCATAAGGCTGTATAACTAATGAAATCAATTTTCTGGCTAACCAGTAAGATAAATGGCTGATTGGTACATATAAGGTACTACCTATATCTTCGCCACCACCACTCTCATGACAAAATAACTTCAAAGTGGTTAATTCGCTAGTCAGATATTTAGTTTAACTATAAATGAGTTAAAAGCACGTTTCAGTTAACTTTTTTATACATTATTTTTTCCTCCAACCCTGTCGCTGTAGCTTATTAGTCATGCTGATTGGATTCATTTTCTTTTGCTAAGTAGAACTGCCCAGAATTTACTAAATACTTAAACAAGAAGAAAATAGAATATTTTAGAATCACTAAAGCAATCAAATATTTGTTCTGGCAAAGAAAAACCTTTTTACCCCAAATCTTCTTTTTGTACTAACTTCAAAGCCAATGATGTTTCTTAAGTGTTTTGCTTCCTTCTGCCTCCTACCCTCTTTGCACTTCCCCCTCACCCTGGACAGACAGACAGACACACACACACATACATACATACACACACATACATACACATACACACACACATACACATACACACACATACACACGCACACATACACACACACACATACACACACGCGCACACACACATACATATAAACATACATACACATACATACACACAGACGCACACATACACATACACACACATGCACACATACACACATACACATATGCACACATATACACACAGACAGACACACATACACACATACATGCACACATACACATACGCAGACATACACATACACAGACACACATACACACACATACACACATACACACACATACACACATACACACACACACACACACATACGCATACACACACACACACAGACACACTCTTTTTGGCAATAAAAGGATGCAGACAATAAGAAAGGCTCAAAATGTATCTCAACACTAACAATATGTGTCATTGCAGAGAAAGGCAGGTTTTGGTCTGTACCAAAACAGTGCTGACGCGTTTCAAACTTGAGTCTGTGTCATCATGGGTGAATCTGGGAAAAGATGCTTCCCACCATCAAAGAGAAGGCCGGGAAACAACCAGTGTCTCCGTGGGCATGGTGGGCTTCTAGCTGCATTCTCAGAGCCTTCGTTCCTGCAGGCACAGACACATTTAGTAAAGAATAAGCATGAAAGGCCACAAGGCCAGGGGGTGGGCGTTGCTCTGTTATTTGCCTCTCATTTTGCGATCAGTTTAGGATGGGAAAGCCTACCTACATTTTTTACAAAATATCAGTGGAAAAAAATGGAAAAAGAAACAGAGTTCTCTCCAGCCTCTCAGAAGTGCTGCAACGAGTGGGGTGGCAAATTATGGAAAAGTCACACATTGTGGCTCAGCATATCCAAGAACAAAGCCACGGACAGTTTTTCCACAAGAGAAATCTCAGGGGAATATAAGTAGATAATATAACATAAAACATGCCACAGCCCGCAAAAATGTTTTTGAGCACTGAAACAAGTAACAAGGCAATGGGGCTTCTGGAAGGCTTCGAGTCTAATCTTGATTCTGAAACAGGTGATGCGGTCACGTGCCCGTAATGACATCTCAGTCGATGACAGGCCACATGTACAACAGTGGTCCGTAAGATTAGAGCACTGTATTTTTATGGTACATTTTCTATGTTTAGATACACAAATACTTACCATTGTGTTACAACTGCCTACAGTATTCATTACAGTCACCTGCTGTACAGGTTTGTAGCTTAGGAGCAATAGACATTATCATACAGCTTAGGTGTGTAAGAGGCTTTACCATCTGGGTTTGTGCAAGGACACTGATGTTTGCACAATGATGAAATCACCTAAGGACACATTCCTCAGAACATGTCCTGGTCATCAAGCTACACGTGACTGTACACAAGCTGCAGTGTGAGACTGATGTCTCTACCTGTAATTCACTATTCTTCAATGGAGAGAAACATTCCAAGGATCAAACTGTAAAAGCCCTTCTAAAAACAGTATTCAGGATTTCTAAGACAATTCTGTCTTTGCCTCTGAGAAGTGGCTACTTCACAAACTCCCATCACAGAAATTTCAAAGGTGAAAGGCGCAGATAGCCATGAGCAGAACCAGGGTCAATTTACGTCAATTGGGAAGTGGCATTACCAGCCCAGGTGAAACTGGATGCAAATGAAGGGGTTAGATGCGACATGCCACAATTCTCTTCTCAGACCTATGGACCAGGAAAAATCCCTCTTCACTGTGCAAATATGTGAGATAATGGGAAGACCAAAAAGGAGTCCCCTTGGAGGCCCCCCTTGAAGTCAGCTGCTGGACAGCCAGACACCGAAGCTTACTGTGGGCGGCACTCCATCCCCAAATGAAGGAAGAGGCTGCACTGCATAGGGAAATGCTGCTGATTAAACTTCCGAGGAAATTAGTTAGCAAAGGTGTACATAAATAAAAGCACAAAAATCACAGAGAACATAGAGGCTCAAGAGAGAAGTCGTGAGGGCCCGTTTTAGGGAGAATTTTTCTATCAAGTAGAGGAAGAGACAGAATAGGATTAAATAGGGGGAACAAAATATGTTTAAATGATACAGGGAAAGGAAAAATCAGCCGAGGGAGAAGTCAAGGAGAGCAGCGCAGCGCTGTGAGGACGGCAGTGCTGCAGTGGAAGCCGGCCGCGAGGGCGTCGGACACGGCAGGTGCTGACCACGGCGGATGCCTGCTGGACTGAAGCACAGGGGATGGCTGAGAACAGGACTTTACTCTTGGAGAAATGGTGACTTCGATAGCTGAGAAGTAGCATCAGGATGCCTGCAGCTGTGCAGCTGCTCATTCTAGTTGTACATTTATGAGAAAAAAAGCAAATGAAAAAAAATTAATCCAGAAGTTATTTAAGGGAACACAATATGGTAGAATCAGCCAAAACCCTACATTTAGCGCATAGGAGAATAAATTGTAATTGTGGACTCGAAATAGTAAGAAAAGTTTGGATTGTCATCTGTTTACTCAAGCAGAAAAGGAGTGTAACAATAGTTTTTAAATAACAATCAAAAATACTTGGAAAAACATATCAGTGCTAGTGCTGAGAAACGATCGGAAAAATAGGTCATCTGAGACATGTTAAAAGGCACAGCAAAGCCGAACCGAGAAACTTTTGTGACTTCATGAGGTACCTTCAATCGCAGAGTCAAAGTGTTTCTCACATACAGTGCAACATGTGTGTGCATGTAATTTTACATATATTACATATATCTTATGTTCTATTCCTCTAAAATAGAAGAAAGATATAAAACAAAGATATTAAAAGACTTAATTAACCAAGGACTCACGAATGACAGTTCCTGAGGGGTTCGGAGCGTGGAGATTAGGAAGAGAAGGGACATGTAACGTGACAGAAGGGATTACGAGTGGGTGACAATATGAGGGAAAGTCACGAGGGAGCTGTATTTAATACCGTGAATTAGAAAAGAATGCAAAGTCTCAAAGTATCCATAGAGGAGAAGCTATTCCCGTGGCAGAGTGTGGCTTTCCATGCAGGACAGTGATGCTCTGTGCCTTTTACTCCTCTCATTCCCTACCTGGGGGGCTCTTGAAGACATTCATTCCCACTTCCCCATTCCCCTTTCCTGAAGAGACCCAGGGGATGAAGGGAAGGCTAGACCTGTGCCCTGTACATTACAAGTACCCACCTCTCTCTCTCTTTCTCTGTCTCCCTCTTCTTCCTCTCTCCATTTTCAGCACAGTTTGTTCAGACTCCTGACCACCCACCACCAATTACAGGCATGGTATGGCATAGCCTCACAGAGTAATTAGATTCATACCCACTAAATCCTGCATCGTGCTCTGTGTGACAATAAATATAATAATGTGCTTATACTCATATAAGTTTTATACTCATGGCAAATAAGATATTAATAGGAACAGCTTCTCAAACCTGTGGTTGCACATCATAAATTACATCTGCTTTTACCTTGTTGTTAGTTACTTACAATGTTCTTTTTATGGTTTCAATGGGCATTTGTGCTGGTGTTAGCATCAGTGTTAGAACAGAATCACCTAATTCCTTACAGTGACCAAAGTCGGGGTTTCAGAGTCAGACATGTCTGTGTTTGAATCCATCTCTGCTGTTTTTTAGCTATATGGCCTTTAGCAAGTTATTTAATCTCTAAATTCTTAACCAAATTTCTCACCCGATTGTAGCTCACACAGTTGTAGGAAGAATTAAATGAGATAATCAGGGCACTGCTGCGTCTGCCACTGAGTGTGTATGCGTGTCATAACGGTTAGCTGCTTACGTTCTTCTTTCCCATTTTCCATGATTTTCTCCTAAATCGCACAGTGAGAGTCACTCTGGGATTCCTGTGGGATTTTCAGCAGTGGCTCCCTGGTGAAAGATAAACTTCAGTAGTTAGGATGCTTGGTAAGGTAAGATGGAAGCCTGACATGAAAAAAAAGTTTTGTAAACCTCCCGGTAGCAGAAAAATAAAACCAGGGAAGAAGCTGCTAATTAGCCAGAGGTGCAATGATGTATTGTGACCGTCAAAGCTGAGGAGCCAAGCCAGAACTATTCTTGCTGCGGAGACAGCCAGCCTTCAGGAAGGGCCATGTGTCCCAGTATTTTAATCTGAAAGATATAAATCATGACTGAAAAGCTCCCTTCATTAGTAATGGAGAGAAATGCCTACATTCTAGCAAGGTTTTTGTGATGCAAGACAGGTTTTCATACATCTGAGATCAGGAAAAATAATCATCAATCAAAGATAACCCCCAATACTGGTTTGAAGTAAAATTGGAGGTCAGTGAAAGCTAAGAAAAAAGAGAAGACTGGATTGTCTCTGCAATTTTAAGGAGCTCATCACTAGAAATACTGTCTTACAAAGTTTCAGCCATACGTGATTTTGAAACATTAATGATTTAATGCCTGCCAGACAGAGAAACAGAAGGGATGTCAAAACCCAAAAACAGGTGTAACTGTCTCATCAGCATAAAAACGGAGGCTGACATCATAACGATGAAAACTCATCCCAGGGCCAGAGTACGTAAACCGGAATAACGGCCAACACAAATCTCACAGTGCTTTGGAAGAATATCACTGGAAATTGATGAAAGAAGGGGTAATCTACACTATCTGCTCCCCAGAGACTGGAGAGTTCACAGAGAACAAAGTCAGTGGCCCTAGAAGAACCCTTTGCTATGCAAATAAGCTGAGACATCCATCCAAAAGTACTCTCTAAATCAAGATTATCTGTCCCTCCTCTGTGCTGCAGCCTATAGGGCTGTGGAAGCTTAATCAGATTTATTACCTAACCCATGAACATATGGGCTTTTTGATCAGAAAGTAACTTTTGGCCCCAACTCACCATTCCTACAACATCGTTCAAGACTAGTGAAGCCTTGAGAACCTGGAAAGTTCTAATGTGCATTCGGTGACTGCTCTCTGAGCATTTGTTTTGCCCAGACAACTGGGTTATGGAGGAACAAAAGGCTTAAATTGGTAGCAACTACTAGACTATAAAATTCTTACTAAACAGTCACTTTCTTGAAAGCTCAGACCATTTTTTATTAAATTTTTGCAATTAGTAGAATATGTCCCTGGGTGGTTTCTCAATTAAGATTAAATAGGGATCTCAAAAAAGTAGGGGGAAAATGAGAGAACAAAAAATTAAATGGGGAATGAAGAAAAAGAAAGGAGAAAAGTGGAAAGAAATAGGGAGGGCAGAAAAGTAAAAAGTAAGTGGCATTCCAATCATTAACTCTAAAATCCAGATGGAGAGATATATCAAACCAGGTAGGCAGGCCAAGTCAGTCAGTGCCATGTTTGCTAGCCACTATAACAAACAACCCCAAATCTCAGTGACTTAAGATAAAACTTATGTCTTTCTCATGCAAAGTCATCACCCCTTCAGCAGCCCTACTCAGTGGGTCTCCTCCGAGTGGTAACTCAGAGATAGGAGCTGCTTCCATGCTGTAATTCTGCCACCTAGAACGTGTGGGTTCCTGGATTCCCATAGGAGGAAAGAAGAGGGTAGTGTTTTATGGTCAACTCTGGAAGTGGCCCATGTTCCACCTACACACCACTGGCCAGAACAGTCATAGGCTCCCAATGTCACCCACAGGGAGTCTGGGAAATGTAGTCTTTTCATGTTTCCAGCACGTGGGGGCCACTCTATGAGGAAAATGAGGAATTCAATTCTGGACAAATCAGTCTGAATTAAAGAGCCACACTTGTCACACAGAAGCATACAATCCGTGTGAGCAGACAGGAACGACTCCATGAAAATAAGGGACTCGAGCAGGAGGAAGAAAGGCATCTTAGGCGGAGGGTACTGTCTGAGCAGAGGTTTGGAGGACATGTGTGCAGGTGGAGCTGAGGGACGAAACTTAGTCTTATCTGCCTGGAGCAGAGGTTTTGAGGAGCTGAAGAGAGTGACAGAAGAACAGATAAGGCAATTAGACAGATTGGAGAGGCTATTTTATGCCAAACAAGGAGATTTTTTGCGGCAGGCCAGATCTCACTAACGGCTGAACAGGCAGGCCTCCATCACAACTGTCCCAGCACTGACTGAGTGGCTAAGCTACCTACTAAAAGCTGAGAGAGCCACTGTCCTTGTATGTAGCAAAAGCCCACCAAGAGTTCTGCCCAGGCCTCTCCTGGGCCTTGGAGCATGACAGGATAATGAAGGAATTCTTTACAGGACCTGCTTAGGATTAAACAAGGTTTTATCGGGGGGCTGAAGAAACTCCCCAGACATTCACAACAGTGTTTTATTGGGGGTCTAAAGGAACTCCCCTAACCTCCATGATTCAGCAGGAGACAAGATATAAAGGTAATCACCTGGACCCACCTCTATTAAATAAATTTACTGCGGCTCCAGAGGAAGGGCTTCAAAACTCATCCCTCAGTTATAGACTAGAAGTGAATCACTATGTCTTTAGATGAAGGCACATGTACACACAGACACAAAGCTTAAAAGGTATATAAGCTCTGGAAACGTCATTTTGAGTTGGTCTGGCAGTATTTTCCAGGCCTTCTCCCTGTACCCAGTACAGAAATAAGCTCTCTTCTTTCCCAGTTTATCTGCACCTTGTTATTGGGCCACGAGAGTAAGCAGCCCAACTCCGTTTGGTGTGGGAACAAACTGACTTATCCCTATAGGTAATAAAACGCCTTTGTCCATAGCTCCTGGCTATGACCAGTGAACAAAGCCAGGGGCCTGCGTGGCACCTTAAAGAGAAAAACTACTGGGAACAGCAAGCCGGGCAGCCTGCTCTCCAGGTGCCGGGTACCAGTCTTGGCCTCAATACTTAACTGTCTGTGTTTATTGGACAAGCCCATCAAGTCCTTTGTGTCTCAGTTGATTCATCTATAAAATGAGGAAAATCATGCTTAATGCGTAAGAAAGCTCTGTGGATCGAGGTTTAATGTATGTGAGAGAAGAGTAAAGCAACATCAAAACGGGCAGTCGTGGAAGGACAGCAACAGTGAGGAAGGAGGGAGGGGGGGCCGTGTTACGGAGACGGACTTGCCAGTGGGGCACTGGGGATACTCGAACATGATTTGGAAACGCAAAGACATGGAAGACGAGCGCAGAAAGAAATCACGAGCAGTGCCAGTTTCTGAGTCCAGGTAACTGAAAGTACGATGGCATCGCTGAAAAATAACAAAGTAGGTGGGTGGGGCTCACTTGCTGGGGAAGACAAGGAGTTAGATTTTGCACAAATCAATCTGAGCTGAAGGCAAGAAACCAGCTGTCTTCTCGGGAGTAGAGATACCCAACCAACGTTCAGGAAGTGATTGTCGTTTAAGCTCAGTTTATAATCAATTCAGGCAGAAAGAGTTAAATCCGTATGTGAAGTAAGCATTACGATCACTGTCAGAATTTTTGATTACTCTAATATGTATTTAAATTAACTGCAAATAGTGTTTTTAGCATCTGAATTTATCCCCTTCTTTTTTAAATACACAGGAGTTAAACACCTCCACGAATATCAGCATTGGAAGAAAAATCTGTTTATAATTGAAAGGAACAGCAATGTTCCAAATCTACTTGAGAGGCAGAAAATAAAATTTCTCCTCAGGCTTTTCCTCCAGCAAAACATTCCTGTTGGTGCTGGCTTCCTGCTTCAATCCTTGGAGCTTCATAGAACCCCAAGAGACTTGGATGTTTTCCACTCTAGTTGGGTTCCGGCCAGCAGTTTCTCCACTTTCTTTAGCTCTCTGTTTTATTTCCAACATACTCCAGGGCTGGTTGAGGAAGGGGAGAGGGGAACCTTGAGATGCCCACTGTGTCCCCCAGGGCAGGGCACACAAACCTCTATCATCGGGGCACTGGTTCCTGGGAATTCCAGCCAATGACAGACCTAGGTGGTCTGAATTGCAGGTTTGAAAATAAGACTAAAGTGAACAGAAAGAACAAATAAGACGATGTAAATAAAATGCAAAAAAAATAAAGAAATTTCACAGGATTTTGCAAACTTTTGTTAAGCATTCAAATTCCAAAACACTCAACCAAACAAACCTTTCACAGCTATTTGTGCCTCAGGCTTATTTCCTAATTCAAAGCTGTAATGGGATCAGATTAGTAAAAGCCTACAGTGGGAAATTAAAGCACAGTGCAAACTGATCTCTCCTGTGGTCACTAATTTATCTTCTAAGACATTTGCAAAACCTCTGTTCTCAGTGACTCCAAATATTATCTGTATGGGTACTTGGTATCAAACCAAAATGGCTCTGTGAGTATGAAATGCAATTATTATTTCAAAAGAGTGAAAGCAACCTGGCCCATCTGGATAGAGCCCTAACGTAGTGCCCGGGACAATTCAGGCACATCCCTTTCTGTCTTATAAACGAGATGTGGAAAAGAACAGCTTCCCCTAGAAAAAGCAGACATTCAAATGAGAGGCTCACTCAGCTTCTTGGCTTCCCTCTGCCTGCGGCATTTGGGAGACACACAGGCCCAGAGAGAGTGTTGGGCTGGATCGTGGTTTGCTAGGCTGAATCCTGGAGTATTCGAAGCAGACCCAGCTAGAAGGGAGGAGCAGGCGCAGTAGGACTATGTGTGCTGGTCTGAATCCAAGTCAGATATGACTGAGTTACAGCCAAAGAAATCATTCAAAGACCAGCACCAACTCCAAAGACAGGGAGGTTGCTGCAAGTGACGGGGTGAGTCCAGGGCTGGGCAAGAGAAGGTAACCAGGCAGGTCTGAGGCAGCGTGAAGATGGTCCTGAGCTGCAGGTGAGAGTGAAGATGGTCCTGAGTTGCAGGTGAGAGTGAAGATGGTCTTGAGCTGCAGGTGAGAGCATCACTGGGGTTTCCTTAGCTTGTCTTCATTTTCAGAAGGCACAAAGGTGCAGGATTGGGGCAGACATGTAGGGAACGTTTGTCTGCAGTGGGGAGTCTTTCCCCCATGCCCCATCTCTCCTCCTCCCCCCAAATACCTCAAAACTCATTTCATCTAAGACGTTGCTCTTTAAACAAAAAGCTTACCAGAGACTCACCCAATGAATGACTCCTCTAACATGTTACATTTCACAAGAACCTAGGAACACAGAATGTCATGACTTGAGGACATGAGGCATTTAGACTAAGGGTTGGCAAACTTTTTTTTTTAATAAAGGATTGGATTGTAAATGTTTTAGGCTTCGTGAGCCAAGACAAAAGCAAACATATTGTGTAGGTGCTAATAAAAGAAGAGAGAAATTTCCACAAGATTTTTCTTAACAAAATTCAAATTATGGCATCGTCATTTAGCTTTTGTTTGTTTTGATATTACAGGCCTACAAATGAGATAAATGGAATTCCTTGAGGAGATAACATTTTATGGGAAGTTCAAAGTTAGTTCCCTAGAACCAAATTAATCCCAAACGTTCAGCCGTAAAAACGATTCTCAGCCTGTGCTGCCACATATAAGCAGCAGGGTCTGGGTCTGGCCTGGGGCTACAGTTTGTGAGCTCTGGATTTAGACTGATCTGCCTATTACACATATGAATCTGCATCTGAATCTCAGAGACTTAAGGATTGCTTAAAATGACAGGTCTTATGGAAATGTGACAAGGGGTCCCTGAGGGGTGTGGTTTCAAAGGCAGGGGTTTCCTGGATCCACGCCTCCATCCAGGAACTGAGGGGTTTCAAAAGTAAAGTCCTTTGTCTGGGTGTCCCTCTCTCGTGCTGGGTCGGGAAAGCCAGGTGGGGGCCTTTGTCCAGAAAGCCCTCCGAAAGCTCTGGGAGGAGGGGCTCTGTAACTCAGAGTTGCAGACCAAGCAGCCAATCGGGTATCAAAGTCAAAGAAAGATCAATCACCGCACAGGAAGTTTGAAAGAACTCCTCTCATTGGAGGAGAACATGAATGGGGAGGGAGTAACTCGGGTTAAAATACAGATGCTCCTTACCTAAAGAGATTCTTTCTCTGGGTCCCCTCCCATGACAGTATGGGAGCTGTCTTTCTTTCTCTCTCTCTCTCGCCTAATAAATCACTTTTCCACAAAACTCTATGGGTCCATGATATTTATTCCAACAGCAAACTCACTGCATCTCTGGGGTCCCTTTTCCCATTCTTGGGGTTAGCCAGGTTAAGAACCTCTTCAGAACTGGGAGGGAGCTGGGGACGCTGACGCTCCCCCATTACATTCCCACCTGGATGATGAGATGTCCTGACTTCAGGACGAGTCTGTCGGTATTAAAGTTTCAGATTGTCTGTGCTGGCTTATTTTATGTGACCATTTGCCTAGGCCATGGCACCCAGATACGTGGTCAAACATTATTCTGTTCACATATTATTAAATGTTCAGTTTCTGTGAGGGTGTTTCAGAATATGATTAATTCTTTAGTCAGCAAACTTTGAGTAAGGCTGATTGCTTTCTGTAGTGTGGGTGGGTCTCATCTAATCAGTTGAAGGCCTGAATAGAACAAAAACTGTCCTCCCCCCAGCAAGTGGCCTTCAGAAGTGCCACACGGGCCCTTCCTGGGGTCTCCAGCCTGCTGGTCTACCCTACAGACTCTGGACTTGCAGTCTCCATAATCATGTGAATTAATTCCTTAAAGAAATCTGTGTTTGTGTGTGTATGTGTGTGTGTGTGTGTGTGTCTCACACTCCTACACACACACATGCACATACGTTTCTCTGGTGGTCAATACATTGCCCCAAATAATCATCTTATGGGAAATACTATGAAAAATAGAACCTAAACACACATACGCTCTTATGTTGACCATGGGACAATTGTATGAAGGAGTGAATGCAACTATTACAATTCATAGCATTGAAGGTAATTTATTTACATTTATTAATTGCCTACAAGATAAATATTGCAAATGTAATAGCAAATAAGCCTGACCCTGCCCTGCCCCTCTCAGTGCTTATATTCTAATGGAAAAATAAAACACGACAACAGAAAAAAAAAAGTGCTAAATAGACAAATAATAAATAAAAGTGGATGAAAGTGCTATGTAAAAACAAAAACGGGACTGACCAAGAGGGGCAGGAAAGGCTCTCAGGTGGTCAGGTCTAAACAGGGAGGACTTCCTGATACTCTAGGAAGGAGCAAACTTGAAGCTGAGGAAGCAGCACAAACAAACGGCCCTGAAATGGAAAAGGTTTAGATTCTTCCCAGCCCTGGATGATAGTGAGTGGGCGATGTGCAATATGAGACAAAGCCTCAAGCAGTGGTTGGGAATTTGGCTCCCGGGATGGCGGTGATGGGCAATATAGTGCTGAGACCCCAGCACCTGCCCTTTGTCTCCACTCACCCACGGCAGATTCCTCCTGAAGATGGCCTGGGACCTCCTGAAGATGGCCTGGGAGAGGAATGTCCCATTCAAACGAACCCCAAGTGAAGAGGCTCACGGGAAAGCTTTCCCCCAGTGCACGCCAACTGCAAGCAGAGCCTTCCCGACCCCCACATTCAGACCTCCTCCCTGGCTATTTACTCAGTGAGTCAGTCTACAGAGAAACACTTAAAATGTCAGCTGGACTTCAATAGGAAGGGACAAGCCCAAAGGAAGTTATCCCAGATTTTTAGGAAATTACAACAAATTCAACTGTTTGTATTCAGCACCTAACTCGGTGCGTATCATATAAGGCTCAACAAGTCGTATGGAAAGTTACTAACGAAGCAGCGTCCTTGTCTGGTGTAAATACCTGGTGTTCACTGCCTTGCGCCAGGAAGAGTTAGAACACAGATACGCAGAGAAAGTTTAGAAGCAGAGGTTTTATAGGCAAAAGAGAGAAGGAGAATAGCCCTGCCTCTAATGAGAAAAAGGGGGTTGTGAAAGGGAAGACCAGCGGGCCGAGGAGTGTGCCAGGTTTTATAGGCAGGCTTGAGGAGTGGTACCTGATTCACGTAGAGCTTACAGATTGGATTGATTAGGTGTGAGGTTTACATAGCAAGCAGGGAAGGCTGGCCACCCCACCCTAATCTTATTATGCAAATAAGATTTCCACTTCACCGGTGCCATCTTGTCTGCTTACTGTACACGTGGTTGGCAAAGGGAAGGGGAGAATTGCAGTTCATGACATGGAGGCAGACAGGGTGGTCTTTGGTATGTCCAAAGAACAAAGAGAAGGCTGGAAAATGAGGAATGTTCTGTGTGGTCCTGGGAGAAGGTTCTTCGTTATTAGCAACATTTTGGGGGACAGTAAGGTCCTATTGGCGGGTGACTGTGGTGGGCAACACTAGACCTTGATTTGCAGCTGTTATCTCACCTGCTACAGATAAAGTGTTCTGGTTATAACAGGCTGTTTCAGCCACCAGATTTGCAGAGGACAGCATTTCTAGGGCGATGTTATGTACGCTGAGTGCCTTTTACTCAGACCCCTTTTCTCTGATTTAGCTGGGTATGACAAGAATGACCCAATTTGGATAATCAACTTTTACAATCCTAACTCAAGAAATTTAGCATTGAGTGTAAGGGTGCGTCATTCTCTTAAACTCAGAGAATGTGGCCTATGGCAGAGCTGAGTCCTGAGAGCTCAGCCCTGAGCTGTCTTTGATCCTGTCACTGTGTGAGGGGTTCTCCTCGGTGTAAACATCTATAATGGAAACCTCTGTGGGCCTATTGTCAGAGGCAAAGTGGGTCTTCCAGAAACCAATTCGCCTTCAAACCTGACACTATTTGTAACAAAGCAGGTCAAGTGATTATCTAATGTTCTAGAAATGTTTGAGGCACCCTAGACAAACGCCAATCTTAAAGTTTTCCTTTTGCCTTATTTCTCTAAGGAACACCATTTCAAATCATGAAAGCAAGAGTGATCTCAAAAACCATTTTTAAAATCGACATTAGAAGAAAGATCTCATGAAGATCTAGTGAGTAAATGACTGCTTTTTGGAATGTTTACAGCTTTGAAGGGAACATCACACGTTTTGAGATCCCACTACATTATTTCCATAAGCCTGAGGCAAAGCACGCCCCCTCTTTGCAAAAGAGAGACTGCCATGAAGTCAGTGGACACTACCGCCTGGTCAGAATCCACCCTAACGGCCTTTAATCAACGCTAAGTGCCTCTGAAGCACAAAATCCATGCTCCTCATTAGTCACGCCACGTCCTCTGAATATTCTGACCTCACCAGAACTTAGTAGACCTATTTTAGGTTTCTCCAAATATTTCGAAACTTGGCTTTATAGAAAACCAGAAATTTCATGTCAAGTGTCCTGAGAACATTAATAACACAATCCAGAACAATTTTCTTAAAATTTGTGATTCAGTTTTATAAATATGAGATAAGTAAATACTTCTGGACATCATTTAGACATTAACGTGTAAACTAGAAAATGCAGCATCAAATTTGGATGTTTTCGACTTTTGTTTCTCAACTTTTAAAAGATTAAATCATGGGATTTTATTCTAGTCCCTCTAGGGAAAGCAATCTGCCAATACTTTTCTGAAAGATGCTAACGGGGGAGTGAACTATTGAAAACAATTAGAGGAAAATGGCACCTGGAACGTGGCAGAAGGTGTGCACCAGCTCTCACAGGAAATCTTAGCACTGGCATTAAAAATCCCAGTCATTTCACTGTTGGGAGACAGAACAGCGTGCAGTTAGGCATCGAGTGCGCTGTGTCGGGGGCACGCAGAGCATACAAGAGGCTTCTTTTGTTTATGCTGTGCATCTGCACTGTATTCGGAAGGTTTTCTTTCAGTTGCATCATCGTAGTTTGCGCACACTTCCCTGTAGGCAGCCATGGGGCCTCTCCTTCAGCCTCTTGTGAGCAGATCCACCCAGCCAGGGTCATGTTGCTTTCTCTTAAGAATCAGAGCTGCAGGGATCCTGTTCTCTCTGTTTTTTCAGCAGGGCAGATGCCTCCCAGAAGGAAACCAGATGCCAGGACTGTGGGGTTCTCTTAGGAGCATCAGCCAAGCTGCAGGAGCTGAAAGAGGAAGCTTTGCTCAGGGGAAGCTCCACTGGATAATGTCTTTAATGTCAAGAAGGGTGCACGCTGAGAAGGAGAAAGCCATCCAGGCTGAAGAGGGACCCGCACCGGCGGGGAGCGTCGCCACGCTCTTGAGAGCACTCTCTCCGGTGGGCAGGCAGCTGGCTTGCTCAGTATTCTGCCTTTTCTGTTATTGGCAGCGGGCCGCCAAGTGGAATTTTGTGTCCTGAAGGCTTCGAGGTCTCTACTCAGATCGGGGTCCCGGAACAAGCTCATGAAGTTTTTGCCTAGCTCCCCCTGGACTCAAAAGCAATGGTACCAATGTCTCAGTCTGACTTAATGCTTAGGGAAATGCCATATTTTTGGACCCTTCATTTTAAAAAAGCATATGTATTTACCAGTGCTGTCTCCACAAATTCAGAATAAACCTTAGACTTCAGATCGTGAGCCACTAGCAGTCTGAATATGTCTTTTGTTTGGATTCAAATATGATTTCAACTTCCTGGCACTGTGGTTTTCTGAAGATGCCACTGTGAGACCTGTGGCAGAATGACCGAGCCCTGGGAAGCCACGGAATGGGGGAGCCAGGTCTCTGTGTCCTGGTTTTCACCTTAAAAATAATACCATACCCCCTTCCTCATTTCACAGAATATGAAAATCTAGCACATATTATAGTGTTTATTTACAATAAAAAGGCAAGATAGCAAAGTGGTTAAGGAATTATTGCACTCAACAACCATAACCTCCTATGGCGCCAGGGATGGCAGGCAAGTGCCATGCGGGCAGATAGTGCCAGCAAAGATCATTTGGCATCCCCAGAACACTGTGGGAACCAAGGGCCGCAGCCACCAGGGTAGCCCACACGTATGCCACGTCTTCTGCTCATATAACAAGCTTGCATTCCCCATGTTTTATGATTTGAATTTCGGATTTGTTTTATTCAGGTGTGGTAAGGTGATAGGCACAGAGAGGAACAACTGCCTTGGAAGGAAGCGCTTATTTCTTACAGTTCCCAAGAAAAGGAGCACCGCCATGACACGTGGGGCTACCTAGGCAGCCCCAGGATTGGGCAGGAGGCAGGAGTACAGACAGCACGGACCAAAGCCTCCATTACCACAGCGGAGAGAAGTCACAAAGCAGGGACGGCCTTTACTTGCCAGGAAACAAACCGCAGCTGGGGTTTGTGGACAGAGGGTCTGTGGTATGATTTTTATGCTACCTCAAAAGCAGGACTGACGGGTGACGTAGACACCTTTGGCATTAGTTTGGCTCTATGATTAATGGATGTCAAATCATCAATTACAAATCTGTAGAAGTTGGATGGAACTCCCGACCCTGTGCAGACAGCCTGTTCATCCAAGTTGAGCAGGAATCACTAGTGGAAGGGACATGTGTTGCCTCCCGCAAAGGACCAGTGCAGGGGGACGCCACGCTCCTTTCCCTGCCACAGTGGCCAGGAAAGCACCCTCCATTACCACACATTCCTGAGTGACCACCTGGAGTAGAGTCCCCACAGACCACTGGTGGATGTGTAATATGAGTGAGGAACAAGCTTTGGGGTTAAGGCACCAAGCTATTAAGGACACATACGCCACAGAAAATCCCAGTCAATCCTTACTAGAACGACTCTGACCAGGGGGGTATGGGTTCAAATAGTTTGCAAGTAAGACTTTGGGCCTCTCCTGCTCAGTGCTCACTCCCTGTCCTTCCAGGAGCCACTTCCCACCTTGCTGTGAAACATGAATGAGATACCCCAAAACAGCCTCCTCCAAGACATAAGCAGAAGGACGGAGATGAGTCAGTCCCCCTTCCCATTTCTGGTTCCTCCTGGCAGCAACACGAGGCAGGTACATGCACACGAACGCGGTCAGAGGGACTAACCCTCCCTGAAGCACTCCGGCAACTGTGACCAGGGCACGGTCCATGACGATGGCCCTGAAGTTTCTGACCTGGTTCCTCTGAGTCTCAAAAAATCATTTCTCCAAATTGCAGAAATTCAGGACAGAATGAACCTTGGGCAGAGGAGGACAGTGGTGGGTCTCAGAAGATGGTAGGCAGTGGCTGCACCTACACCAAGCCTTGAAGAGCCGTCGGGGGCTCTTGCTCTCCTGGTTTTGGCAGACTGCCCAGGATCGGCATGCCACCTGCAAGCAGGGCACCCATCTGAACCAACTGTGTACCACCTGTTGATGTGTCTGTCACACTTGGCGGGACACATATATATGCATGTCTTCCAAAGAAACCATTCGTTCTCAGGGACCATACAAAATTAACCCTTGGTGAGGAGGAAACACTTTTTCCTGACTGCCTGCTGGTCCCGGCTCCGTGGAGTCAGTGAGTCACGTATCATGCAGAACTGTTTGCCTTCCTTGTGCTTTCAGACAACACAAAAGGAGGACATAAGAAACATGGCGTCTCCCAGAGCTACACAAAAGTCACACTCTCAGTTTAATCCTTGGCCAAGGGCCCTATTCTCGTCCCTTGCATCTGGGGAAGGGCCCAGGGGAGGCTGTTTCTTCAGTTACATGTGTGTGGCTTTCAGGCAGTTGTCAGCTGCATGCTTACGGAATTTTGACTTCCTTCAGCCACCATTCAGATGCCTGTTTCCGTATCTCAGACTGCTACAGGCGAAACCACCCACCATCCCCAACCAAAACCATACAAACTCTGGCCTCAACCCAGGTTGCAGGAGGCTCTCTTTACTGAGGGAAGTTTGTTTACATAGATTTACATTTTAAACCATGAGCATTACATACTTTATATCTTTCTCTTCAAGAAAAAAAACTGTCCTGGTCTACCTCCTTCATAGGGGTGGGACACTTCCCGGCTTGCTGTGCCTCCCAGGTAAGGTTGCTTCACAGTGATCACTGGGGAGTTTCACAAAGACTGTGTGTGCGTGTAAACATGGGCTTCTCCAATGCATCAGTCATGGATTGCCAGATATTGCTGTAACAATCACAAAATCTCAATGACATGTAACAATGAACCCCATTGCTGACGTTTCTGGGTGCTCAGTTGAGAGGTCTCCTCATCTTCCTGGCCTAATGACTGGCAGGCTGCCAGCTGGTGTAGGATAGCCTCAGCTGAGACAACTGGAGTGACTTAGTTCTGCTCCATGTCTGTCACTAGACAGCAGGTGCACCTGGGGGTGTCCTCACAGTGACAGCAAAGGCTTAAAAGGCAAGCTTGTCTGATGGGTCTAGAGTTTTCACGGCTCTGCTGGCATCTCATCTGCTAACACTGCACCGGCCAAGCCAATCCCATGGTGTGATGGTTAATTTTATGTGTCAACTTGACTGAGCCACAGGGTGCCCAGAAATTTGGTTAAACATTATTCTGGGTCTGTCTCTGAGGGTGTTTCTAAGTGAGATTAGCGTTCACATTGGAAGACCGAACACAGCAGGTTGTCCTCCCTGATGTGGGTGGGCCTCAGCCAGTCAACTGAAGGCCTGAACAGAGCAAGTCAGAGGGAACTCTTTCCGCTTGACTGCTGTGAACTGGGGCACTGTGGTTTGCGGTTTGTGTTTCTGCCTTTGGACCTGAACTGAAACGTCAGAGTTTCCCTTGGAAGCCCACCAGCATTTGGATTAGAATCACCCCATCAGCTTTTCTAGGTCTGCAGTTTGCAAATGCATATCTTGAGACCTCTGTTTTCATAATCACGTGAGCCAATTTCTTATAGTATATATTTATATGATAATGTGAACAATATTATTATATAGATACATACACACCTACCCTATTGTTTGTGTTTTTCTGGATAACCTTGACTAATTCACAGGGCTAAGCCCAATGTCAAACTGGGAGAACTCTACAAAATTACATGGCAAAGTCTGGAGAAAAAGAAAAGAGTAAAGATTTGGGGTGACATTTGCAATCTGCTACAGATGGCAAGAAGACAGAATTGCTTCTCTTGATATCTGGGTATCGTTTCTAGCTGCCCAAAGTTTCCTAAAGGTGTGGAAATGCTGTGGCTGCTGCAACAGTGGGCGGAGGAGTCCTCAGACCGGGAAGAGGAGGTGCTCCGGTCACCTTTCCATCCCCAGGATGGCTGGTGGCCTCCTGCGCTGGGCACATTTGAAGGTCTCACCCACCTCATGGTGTCTGAATCTGAGAGAGGCAGCACATAATTAACCACTATCAGGAATTTTATCATGTACTTTAAGTTCTCTGGAAATGTCTCCCTCATTACTGTTTGTTATTCAACTTTGAAACCTGTATAGGAATCCACTGTGTATGGAAGCAGGAAACTGCCTATAACCAATGTTTTTACACCAACAATGTCTTGCTCAAAGTAATACAAGCTACACTTTTAATGTTCTTCTTATAGAAGAATAACTTGGTAAGGTAAATAAAGCTGATATTAACAATCCAATTTTACATATGAGAAGACGTAGAGACATTAAATGATTTGCCCAGTGTCTGAAAGCTCATTAATTGCAGAAGTGAGAAAGGACTGCCTGGCTCCTGACTCTTTGGTCAGGATGCATCACGCAGCCACTCACAGAATCATTTCGAGATGGACAGCCAGAATTCTGGAGAATAGCAGAGTGCTCCTGCAGCAGGTCTGTGCAATGAAGGCACGGCAACCCTTCTAAAGAATCTGCTCAGGCCTTGGGCCAGCAAATGTTCATTGAGCTCTGTCTCCTTTCCCTGTGCCAGACACCATGCTGTGTTATGGAGATGCAGGGGGTGGGCACAACCGGACCCCATACCTGCCCTTAGGAGTATGTTCTCTAAGGGGATTGGAGGGTGTAGACCTGAATTAAATATTTGCATACACAAATGGAACCACGCAACCCATGTGTACAGTGAGGGTGAGGCCCTCGGTGCTGTGAAGACCCATAACAACAGGCCCTGTGCTGGGCAGAGGGCAGGGAGAGCTTCCTTGGGGGAGCAGTGCTTGAAATAGGGTGTAAAGAAGGGGTTGGAGTTCTTGAGATAAATAGAAGAAACAGTGTTCCAGTAAGAGGATTTAGAACATGCAAAGGCCTTACACCTGGAAAGATGGAAGGACAAAGGAGTGGAAGGAAAACCAGCATGACCGAAGCACAGGAGCTCATGAAAGGTGAGACCAGACAGAATAGGAGCAGATCGTCTTGGGCATGGAGGATATCTTAAGACATCTGTGATTTATCCGAAGAGAAATGGCAAGACATTGAAGATGTATAAGCCAGGGGCTATTCTTCAGACCAGGAGACCTCAGCCAACTGCCCATCCAGAAAACAAGCGTCTGCTTTGTGAGCAGTTCACTCCAAGTGTGGAAGAGCAGATAGGTTTTTCTGCTTTTGCTACAAAGCTTACACACGTACACACTTCAAGAAAATACTCCCCCTCCATGCTGGCCAACTTGAAACCTCCTCTATGCCCTTCTTACCCTTTTTAAATAATACCAGATTCCAAGAAACACTACAGGAGCAGGGCAGAGAGGTTGCACTTCAAGGGCAGATGTAGTGTGAGTCTCAGCTGTACCACAAATTGTGACAATAAGCACAACACCAGGCTTCTTCTTTTACTCCCTCTTCTGTGCAATGAGGTAGCTTGCCTCTGGGGCTGGAAATAGTTCTCTGCTCAAGGTGGAGACAAACGGAGTTTCGGACAATTGAGAATCCATGCAATCAAAATTTTAATTATTATAGTCTTTCTCTGGTAATTGAGACAAGTTTTCCATGTGAGCTTAGTTTCTGTTAAGGATTTTAACTGTGGGAGAGGAAAAGTCCTTGAAAGTCCTGTGACTCACTGGTAAAATAAGAAAGTGCTAATGAAAGGTGAGAAACATCGAGAGAAATTAAAAGACATTAAAAATCTATTGACATTCCTGCACTCCAGAGTAATTTTTAAATGGTAATTACACCACCTTTGAAGAGCATCTAATTAGTATAAAAAGAATTTTGGATGAATGTAGAGCTCTTCATCTGACTTCAATTGATACACAGTGATAATACTCGAGACTAATTTCCACGGCCTTTTATCGCTTGACTGAGCATTCCTCTGTTTCTGAAGTTTAAAGGGATTTTCTAATCTTTTGCTTATCAGAGGCTGAGCAAAGACCTGTCATGGTTTATGGAGGTAAAGAGAGGAGGTGAAAGTATTTTTAAGTGCCCTGTGGAAAACACTGTCAAGTCCAGGCTATGTCAAGCTGACGCTTTGTGGTGAAACAAGGATCTAAGCTACAAACTCCTGAAAAGAACGTTTCTAGTCTCCTCTTGTCTGGTCATTAGGAGCATCTAGGCAGACACACCTTGTAAGACCTGTGCCCTTCATCCCATCATCAATAACATAACATGCTTAGTGCTCTCTTGTGCCTGGCATTCTGTTAAGTGCTATTTCAGTTAAATGTTAGCACTGTGAAATGGTCTCAGAAAAAGGCATTTGTGGTCACTCTCAAGTAAATGCCCAAATGACCTAAGTAGCTTATTAAGCAGGATCACTCATTACAGTCTATTAGATTTGCATAAAATGCACTCTGCAGCACCGCTCTCCCAGACACAATGGCAACAGCCCTCTGAACTAAGGCCATACGTTTCCTTCATGGGATACATCAAAATTTTAATGGCCCAGAACTGGGCCACTTAGGTTTACTACCTAGACAGATGTGCTGAGTGCTGCTAATGGGAAGATTGGAAGGTACCGGCTGTAGGACGCCCTTCTTTTAAATTCTGTAACCAACACAGATGCCATTGCCTAACATTTTGTATTTCTTCCTTAACAAAAAGGGTTTCATAATAAGCAAGTCAACTATTTTTCTTCAGCGAGAACTAAGTACATTTCTGACCACATCTCCCACTTCCCTCAGTCCTGTCCATGAACGCACACTGGCCTCTTTGATGCTCCTCAAAAATGCCAAGCTCCTCAGGGCCTTTGCATTTGTGCAGCCTCTGCTGGAGCATTGTGTGTGTCTGGGTTCTCGGAGCAGCAAACGCCGGAATGGTATTTGACATGCAGGAAATTATTTGGGAGAAATATCTATGGGGGAAAACGAGGCTGGGCAGGCAAAGTCTGAAAATGCAGTGCAATTCTGAGAAACATTTGGCAAGGCTGGTGTAAAACTCTCCAGCCCAGGCTGCCCAGCAGAGGGGTCCTTCATCTCCTTGCAGCAGACCTGCCTTTATACCCCACCATGCTTGGTTACTGGCTGAGAGTGGTAGATTTCAGGGTGGCAGCTGGCTGTTGGCCAGCCGCTAACAGTCACTGGCTCCCAGGGGCCACGAGATCTGACAAGCCCCCTCCCGTGGCCACCGCGAGCTCTCTTGGTCTGCATGTTCTCAGGACTGCTTCCTGTACTTTCTGTCTCTGTTAAATATTCTCTCCGTGGGGTCTGCCCTGATCATCCCACATAAACATATAAATAGCAGCCCCTTCATTTTCCCTCACCTTCTACCTCTTGTCAGTTACTGTTACCTGCTTGTATATTCACTGTATCAAGACACAACATACAGGTATTCCTCGGTATTCATGAGAAACTGGTTCCAGGACCTCCCTAGATACCAAAATCCCTACTCAAGCGTCTCCTCAGTGTCTACTCAAGTCCCCGACATGCCCTGGTGTAGTATTCAGCGTAACCTACACACATCCTCCCTACACTTTAAATCATCTCCAGATTACCTGCAACACCTGTTACAATGTAAACGCTATGCAAATCACTGTTACCGTGCCATTTAGAGCACAAAAAGAGAAACAACTTTGTACACGTTCAATGCAGTTTAAAGGGCTTTCTTTGCAAATATTTCTGAATCATGGTTGGGTGAATCAGCAGCTGCAGAGCTCAGCGATATGGAGAACTGAGTGTGTGTTTCCTTGTTGATGTGGCACATTGTCTCGCTTGTTTAGAGGGTAAATTTTAATAAAACAAAGACAAGGACTTCGTTTTGCTAATCACATCAGATATAGAATATTCTTGAAAGATAAATTAACACTGAAATGTAAAATAGTTTTCAGTAGTATTTCCCATTTTCCACAATAGTACAGAAAAACCAAATATTTTCTTTTTACGAACATTATTTATTATTATAAAATAATTTGGAAAATTCAGTATATGATAAAGAAAATTAAAATCACTCATATAACTGTTGGTAACAAACTGATGGCTTGTTTCTAGTCTTTGTATAGACATCCATTTAAATATATATAGATTGATTTTACAAAATTGATATACTACATATCCAGTTTTATATTTTTATTTCAATTGATAGTATATAAAAAATAAAAAAATTAAAGTCAAAGATATAAATCAAAACAAAGATGATGTTGCCACAAAAAAATAGTGGATATTGAAAATTTTTTATGTTCTTCCAAAGCTTAATTTAAATGACTGTATAAATTTGGTTGTATGATGTGTCTTCTCTTTCACTGTTATGGTTAGAGTCTTTAATATATTAAAAGCTGTTGTTTTTATGTCAAAACAATTAATAAAATGTAATTATATAATATAATGCAGTTATATATTAATGGATTAGCATGATATATTTGTATTACATATTAATATATAACTTATGTTACATAATGTAACTAATTAACATGATTAAATGCTGTGACTTTACCCATATATCAAATTTTCTAGACTTCTGGAAACATGGTTGCAGGATGAGACTTGAACCTTGCTGAAATTTCTGTGCCTCTCCTCCCTGCTTCCAGAAAGTCAGTGTTGGAACATGCTTGCCTCAGTGCACACTCAATAGCACTGTTTTTTGTTTGTTTGTTTGTTTTTTGTTTTTTTGAGATGGAGTCTCACTCTGTTGCCCAGGCTGGAGTGCAGTGGTGTGATCTCAGCTCACTGAAACTTCTGCTTTCCAGGCTCGAGTTATTCTTCTGCCTCAGCCTCCAGAGTAGCTGGGATCACAGGTGTGCACCACCATGCCCAGCTAATTTTTTTATTTTTAGCAAATTAGGGGTTTCACCATGTTTGCCAGGCTGGTCTCGAACTCCTGACCTCAGGTGATTTGCATGCCTCGGGCTCCCAAAGTGCTGAGATTACAGGCGTGAGCCACTGCACTCATTTCCAAATGAATTTTTATCGCCCATAGACCAGGAGATTCCCCAGGCAGAGAAGCACCACAAGTCTCCAACAGGTCTCCGCACAAAAACTCACACAAATCTGGGCACCTTTTCAACTGGCCCCTGGAACACCTGGGAGACAGAGTTGCCCATTCAACTGAAAAAAAGGGGGCTGAAACAGGGAGCCAGGTGATCTGGCTCGGCGGGTTCCACCTCCACAAAGACCAGCAATCTGAAACGCTCTGGATTGACAGTTTCACAGCAAGCACAGCTGGACCCAGGACAGTCCAGCTCTGTGGGGGGGAAGAGAATCTGCCATTACTGAGGCAGTCTGCCATTACCAAGCCAGTCCACCATTACTAAGCCAGTCCGCCATTACCGAGGCAGTCCACCACTACCGAGCCAGTCCGCCACTACCGAGCCAGTCCTCCACTACCGAGCCAGTGCTCCACTACCGAGCCAGTCCTCCACTACCGAGCCAGTCCTCCACTACCGAGGCAGTCCGCCACTACCGAGGCAGTCCTCCACTACCGAGGCAGTCCGCCACTACCGAGCCAGTCCTCCACTACCGAGCCAGTGCTCCACTACCGAGCCAGTCCTCCACTACCGAGGCAGTCCGCCACTACCGAGCCAGTCCTCCACTACCGAGGCAGTCCTCCACTACCGAGGCAGTCCTCCACTACCGAGGCAGTCCGCCACTACCGAGCCAGTCCTCCACTACCGAGGCAGTCCTCCACTACCGAGGCAGTCCTCCACTACCGAGCCAGTCCGCCACTACCGAGCCAGTCCGCCACTACCGAGCCAGTCCGCCACTACCGAGGCAGTCCGCCACTACCGAGGCAGTCCGCCACTACCGAGGCAGTCCTCCACTACCGAGCCAGTGCTCCACTACCGAGCCAGTCCTCCACTACCGAGGCAGTCCTCCACTACCGAGGCAGTCCGCCACTACCGAGCCAGTCCTCCACTACCGAGGCAGTCCTCCACTACCGAGGCAGTCCTCCACTACCGAGCCAGTCCGCCACTACCGAGCCAGTCCGCCACTACCGAGGCAGTCCGCCACTACCGAGGCAGTCCGCCACTACCGAGGCAGTCCGCCACTACCGAGCCAGTGCTCCACTACCGAGGCAGTCCTCCACTACCGAGGCAGTCCTCCACTACCGAGGCAGTCCGCCACTACCGAGCCAGTCCTCCACTACCGAGGCAGTCCTCCACTACCGAGGCAGTCCTCCACTACCGAGCCAGTCCGCCACTACCGAGCCAGTCCGCCACTACCGAGGCAGTCCGCCACTACCGAGGCAGTCCGCCACTACCGAGGCAGTCCGCCACTACCGAGGCAGTCCGCCACTACCGAGGCAGTCCTCCACTACCGAGCCAGTCCTCCACTACCGAGGCAGTCCTCCACTACCGAGGCAGTCCTCCACTACCGAGCCAGTCCTCCACTACCGAGCCAGTCCTCCACTACCGAGGCAGTCCTCCACTACCGAGCCAGTCCTCCACTACCGAGGCAGTCCTCCACTACCGAGGCAGTCCTCCACTACCGAGCCAGTCCGCCACTACCGAGCCAGTCCTCCACTACCGAGCCAGTGCTCCACTACCGAGCCAGTCCTCCACTACCGAGGCAGTCCTCCACTACCGAGGCAGTCCGCCACTACCGAGCCAGTCCTCCACTACCGAGGCAGTCCTCCACTACCGAGGCAGTCCTCCACTACCGAGCCAGTCCGCCACTACCGAGCCAGTCCGCCACTACCGAGGCAGTCCGCCACTACCGAGGCAGTCCTCCACTACCGAGCCAGTCCTCCACTACCGAGGCAGTCCGCCACTACCGAGGCAGTCCTCCACTACCGAGGCAGTCCTCCACTACCGAGGCAGTCCTCCACTACCGAGCCAGTCCTCCACTACCGAGGCAGTCCTCCACTACCGAGGCAGTCCTCCACTACCGAGCCAGTCCGCCACTACCGAGCCAGTCCTCCACTACCGAGCCAGTGCTCCACTACCGAGCCAGTCCTCCACTACCGAGGCAGTCCTCCACTACCGAGGCAGTCCGCCACTACCGAGCCAGTCCTCCACTACCGAGGCAGTCCTCCACTACCGAGGCAGTCCTCCACTACCGAGCCAGTCCGCCACTACCGAGCCAGTCCGCCACTACCGAGCCAGTCCGCCACTACCGAGGCAGTCCGCCACTACCGAGGCAGTCCGCCACTACCGAGGCAGTCCTCCACTACCGAGCCAGTGCTCCACTACCGAGCCAGTCCTCCACTACCGAGGCAGTCCTCCACTACCGAGGCAGTCCGCCACTACCGAGCCAGTCCTCCACTACCGAGGCAGTCCTCCACTACCGAGGCAGTCCTCCACTACCGAGCCAGTCCGCCACTACCGAGCCAGTCCGCCACTACCGAGGCAGTCCGCCACTACCGAGGCAGTCCGCCACTACCGAGCCAGTGCTCCACTACCGAGCCAGTCCTCCACTACCGAGGCAGTCCTCCACTACCGAGGCAGTCCGCCACTACCGAGCCAGTCCTCCACTACCGAGGCAGTCCTCCACTACCGAGGCAGTCCTCCACTACCGAGCCAGTCCGCCACTACCGAGGCAGTCCGCCACTACCGAGGCAGTCCGCCACTACCGAGGCAGTCCGCCACTACCGAGGCAGTCCGCCACTACCGAGGCAGTCCGCCACTACCGAGGCAGTCCTCCACTACCGAGCCAGTCCTCCACTACCGAGGCAGTCCTCCACTACCGAGGCAGTCCTCCACTACCGAGGCAGTCCTCCACTACCGAGCCAGTCCGCCACTACCGAGCCAGTCCTCCACTACCGAGGCAGTCCGCCACTACCGAGCCAGTGCTCCACTACCGAGGCAGTCCGCCACTACCGAGGCAGTCCGCCACTACCGAGGCAGTCCTCCACTACCGAGCCAGTCCGCCATTACCGAGCCAGTCCGCCACTACCGAGCCAGTCCGCCACTACCGAGCCAGTCCGCCATTACCGAGGCAGTCCTCCACTACCGAGCCAGTCCGCCACTACCGAGGCAGTCCGCCACTACCGAGGCAGTCCTCCACTACCGAGGCAGTCCGCCACTACCGAGCCAGTCCGCCATTACCGAGGCAGTCCGCCACTACCGAGGCAGTCCGCCATTACCGAGGCAGTCCTCCACTACCGAGCCAGTCCGCCATTACCGAGGCAGTCCACCATTACCGAGGCAGTCCCTAACCCTAAACCTAACCCTGAAGGTGACTGAAGATCAGTCACAACTACTTTGGAGGAGAACACAAATACTGTCAGCTTTCTTGCTGTGGTGCCAATGTTCAGTGGCAGGCTAAGGTGAAGGCAGAGAGTCAACCCTGACAGGGACTCAAGTTCAATCACAAGTATTTTGGAGGAGAACACAAATACTGTCATCTTTCTTGCTGTAGTGCCAGATATTCAGTGGCAGGCTCACTTGAAGGCTGAGTCAACCCTGAAGGATCAGTCACAACTATTTCGGAGGAGAACACAAATACTGTCAGCTTTCTTGCTGTGGTCCCAGATGTTCAGTGGCAGGCTCATTTGAAGGCTGAGTCAATCCTCATGGGGACTCAAGATCAGTCACAACTACTTTGCAGGAGAACACAAATATTGTCAGCTTTATTGCTGTGGTGCCAGATGTTCAGTGGCAGGATCACCTGAAGGCTGACTCAATCCTGACAGGGACTTGAGATCAGTCAGGACTACCTCAGAGCATAACACAAATTCTGTCAGATTTCTTGCTCTGGTGCTGGATGTTGAGTGGCAGACTCACTTTAAGTGGAGTCAACCCTGATGGAGACTCAAGATCAGTCACAACTACTTCTGAGAACACAAATACTGTCGGCTTTCTTGCTCTGGTGCCAGATGTTCAGTGGCAGGATCACTTCAAGGCAGAGTCAACCCTGAGGGGACTCAAGATCAGTCAAAATTACATTGGAGGATAACACAGATTGTCAGCTTTCCTCCCATGGTGCCGATGTTCAGTGGCAGGCTCACTTGAAGTTGGAGTCAACCCTGATGGGGACTTGAGATCAGTCTAAATTACTCTGGAAGAGAATCAAATACTGTCAGGATTTTTGCTGTCGTGCTGGATGTTCAGAAGAAAGCTCATTTGAAGGCAGAATCAATTCTGAGGGAACTGGAGATCAATCTGAATTATTTTTGTTCAGTTGCAGGGTCATTAGAAGATGGAATCAACCCTGCAGGGATCTCACTTCTCCTTTCAGTTTTTGGGGGTAGGGAGGAAAAATCCAGGTCTTGGTGGAAGGTAAGGAGGAAAGGCCCTGGGTGGATAGGCATTCCTCACTGCAAATGGAGCACATGGTGGACCTGGGAAATCTCTCGGTGGAAAATCATGTGGAGAAACTCCTAACCCGATTCCTGGAGGAGGTTGGGGGCAAGGAGGTTGGGGGCAAGGAGGTCTTCTTCTCATATCGGTAACGTGGGAAATGCTCTCTGCCAAATCCTGTATTTGAAACATCAAGTGCAGAAGGATCTTTGTGTAAAAATTTGAATTTAAACTCCATTTCAGTTAATTTTTGTCTCTTGTGGGCATTTTCTTTCCTGAAATCATTGAGGATTCCTTCAGCAGTCTGAGCTGCCAACCAATTTTCATGTTCTTTTCTCTTATAGGAAATCATCTGCCCTTGATAAGAAAGAATCATTCTTTCCAACTTTTCTTCAAGACCTTTGGTTTGCTTTCTATAGTTCTCCAGCTGGTCAGTGGTATAGTTGATCTTTCTGTCTACTTTAGAAAGCTTCTCTTCATTCTCTAACTGGTAATTTTCCTCTACAATTAATTTTTTGTAAAGTCTCATTGCAGTTTCTTCATGTAATTCAGTCATTACTTTAAGTTGCTATTGAAGCTTCTGATTCTCACTTTCAAAATGTGTGTTTTCCGACTGTAAAGATACTTGTTCAGACTGAAGATGTTTAATATGGTCTCTAAGATCTTTCTTTGTTTCATGAATTTTGGACAACTGAATATAAATTTGGTTTCTTTCTCCTTCTAAAGTTTTTAAAGAAGTATATAACTTCGTGCATGAATCAGTTTCTTCAAAGCTCCTTTTGGAGTATCATCTAAGTAGGCACCATTTTCCAATTCATTGCTCATTTCCAATGTCAAGTTATGATCATCCCTTCTGTCTTCTCCAAGCGTAGCAGCCCAATCTTTCATCTTCAGCAAGTGTTCAGTCAGAGTCTTGATGAGATCATCTTTATCAGTTAGAACTTGTTCTGTGTGCACTTTGGAGTCTTCCAAGATATTTTCTGTTTATTAAGTTCACTCACTTGTTCTTCCCATACTGAAGCTTCTTGTAAAAGCTGTTTATGGCTTTTCTGAAGTTGAGGATTTTCATTCAAAGCATCTTTTATTGCTGTCTTCAGTTGTTCTCCATTCATTTGAAATACACTGAAGGTCATTTTGGCTTCAGCTATTTGTGATTTGAGGGATTTTGAGTGATCTTCTAGTGACTGTATCTTTTTTGAAATATCCACCATCAAATTATCTTGTACGGTATGTTTAGATTTCTCTTCCTTTAACTCTTTTTGTAGATAGAATATTTCACCCTCAATTTCAGAAATGGACCTGTTAAGCTTTTCACAGGTTGCTACTACATAGTCTTCATACTCTTTTTGAGCACACCGAGATTTTTCAAGCAGTTTACATTCTTTTTCAATTAGTTCACAAAGCACTACAGCAAGCTTTTTCTCTTCCCATGTACAGCCAACTCCTAACTGATCTAATACTTCTCCACAAAAAAAGGGGAATAGCAAAAAATCCAATAACACCTGCCCATATCACTAATTCTCATGGAAAACCATTAGAATTTGATACCATACTTTTTAGCAGTGCTGCCACAATCCTGGGTAGCTCTTCCAAGACCAGGCCCAAGTACAGCTGAGGGGTAGCTCTGGGCTCCTCCACAGCGCCAAGGCTGTTCTGGTGGTCACCGCAGTAACCCCAGCCTGTTGGGGTCAAAATAAGCACCTGGAACACATAGCCTTCAGTTTGGAACTGGAGCGGACCACTGTGGAGCTGGCTGCAGGGGGAGCTGGGGGACCCAGGAGGTGGGGAGCACTGGAGAACAGGTAGCCTTCAGTCTGGAACCTGAATCCATAGGGGGCAACCAGAGAGGACCACTGTGGAGTCAGCTGCGTGGGGGAGCTGGGGGATGTGGGCACCCATAGGCCTCACAGGCCCATGCTGCCCACCCTGACCCTCTTCTTACACTTTACATTCTGATGCAGTGCAGGTCCGGGCCCGACCCCCATTTAACTGTTTTATATTGGTAATATCATATCTTGTTAATTACTTTAGCTTGTTAATAATAAAAACCTTTGTCAAGGAGAGACTGCAAATTTGTATTTCTTCAAAATTACCTTGGCCATTATTGACAATTTGTTCTTCTATGTGAATTCTACTATCAACATATAACGTTTCATTAAAAAAAAAATCATTTTAGCTGTTTTTTGTTTGTTTTTAGAAACAGGGTCTCACTCTGTCACCCAGGCTAGAGTGCAGTGGTGCAATCATAGCTCACTACAGCCTCAAAACCCTGGACTCAGGAGATCCTCCCACCTCTGCCTTCCAAGTAGCTAGGACTACAGTTGTGTGCCACCACACTGAGACATTTTAGCATTTTGAATTGCATTATATTTACAGATATTTTGGGACAAATTTCCATAGCTATGGAAACTGACTTTTTGCATCATGAAAGTAACATTTTCCCCCTTTACGATTATCTTTTATGTCCTTCACAAACATTTTGTAATTTTCTGTTGATGTTTTGTTGTTTTGTGCATACTTTGTTTCATTACTAGTTTAAGAGTAGCTTTTTAAAAATCATATTCTCTTTCTTTTTGGACGGAGTCTTGCTTTGTCACCCAGGCTGGAGTGTGGTGGTGCTATCTTGGCTCACTGCAGCTGCAACCTGGGGCTCCCAGGTTTATCCGATTCTCCTGTCTCAGCCTCCTGAGTAGCTGGGATTATAGGCATGCACCAACATGCCTGGCTAATTTTTGTATTTTTAGTTAAGACAGGGTTTTGCCATTTTGGCCAGGCTGGTCTCGAACTCCTGGCCTCAAGTGATCCACCAACCTCAGCTCCCCAGAGTGCCAGGATTACAGGTGTGAGCCACCACTCTCAGCCTAATCACATTTCTTAATTGGTCACTGAATGCAGAACACCATTTGAATTTATATTAAGCAATGTTTGCTTTTTTAAAAAATCTCTATATTTTGTTAAAACAAAACATCAGAATGCATCACACAAAACAAACATATTGTTTGATAAAACTGAAACAACAGTTACAATGTAAATGTAAAATTCATTACCTTGAATTACAGGCATTTGAAGCCACCAGCCTAAGTATGAAACTGTTAAGTTTCTTAAGCCATTGCTTTACACTTGTTTCTACTAGTGAGAATATATAGATATACTGTTACTGCCTTTATATTTCTGAAACGATCGTTTCCCTCCATCTTTAATAATTCAGTCAGTTACAGAATTATATATTTCCTTAGTAGTCTGAAGATTTTACTCTCCTTGCTGATGAGAAGTCTGATTAAATACCATTGTCTTCCCTCTGTAGATGGTGTCTACTACTTCTGGTAGCGTCTTAAGGTTTTCCCTTTTTCATGATGCTCTGCAGTTTTACTTTGGTGGCTGACTTAATTTTATTATTATCAACACTTACAGCTAATTTCCCATCTAGAGACGTTTCTTATTTCATTTCTAGTAAACTGTGTCATTATCACTTTGAGTGTTACTTTTCTACTGTCTTTCTCTTCTTGGCCATTTGTCAACATTTATTAGCTAAAATCCTATTAAATCTATTAGTTTATCCTCCAAATTTCACAAGTGTTCTCGTGTTTTTTATATCTTACTGTCTCTAACTTATTAATTTCTTATTAATGAATTAGCATCATATTTATGCATTCTCACTTTCATTATTCTAATTTTAATATTATCAATTGAGATTTCTTTTAATTTTAATTATTTGACCATATTTGTTATTTCCAAGATATTTAATTGCTTTAATTTTAATAAATTTTTTTCTTACATATGTAATTTTGGCTTCTTGGATGTCCCTATTTCTTATTCTTTTCAATTATTTTTCCCCATTTGGCTCTTTGATAAACCCAAAGTAAATATTGTTCAGATTCTTCTTTCATTTTCATTTTCATTCAACTTCTGCTTGGTGGGGGATTTTTAAGCTGCCTTTTTAAAGAATCCGTGTGTTGTGGAAATTGAATTTTCACATTTTAAGGGGTTATTTTTTAACCTCTTTTTCAGTACTCACTTCTCTTTGCTGGGTGGTTTGGTAGTGGACTTCACTGAACCTCTGCTCCTTAAACTGCAGCCTTCTCTTTCATAATTCATTTGAGTTTTTGCTCCACAGGGCATATGAGAGCTTGCAGTCAATAACTTGCAAGGAACTCACTCAGAGCTGATCTTGAGGCTGTTTCTGTGGTCTCTAAGCTTTTAGTGTTAGTCACTTCCTATGAGTCATTAGCCTAGCAGCAGATGGCCCAGCTTTACTTCAGCCTTTTTTCCCTGTGGGGCAGCCTTCCCCAGTCCTTGGGGAAGAACCTAAGTCCTTTTTAGACCCCATCTCTCTGTAGCATCTAAGTAGCCTGGATCAGAACTGTTTCAGTCATTTTCTCTGCTTTTTACTTCTGTTCTGTTTATCACTCAAAGAAAAGTCTATCTTGGTTTTTTGAGATTAGCTATCTCTATTTAATTTTCATTTTAGAATATTTTATAAATCATTACTGTGGTTTTAAAGTCAGAGATGGCCTCAAAGTGTAGATTTTTAACAGGGTCTTGGCCAGGGATCTTGGCTCTTCATAGGAAAAGTGAACCATTGTATTTTCCTCTTTTTATACTGTGAATTTCCAAAGGCTAGAAGGAAGACATTTTCATCCTTATTCACCCACACCTAATAATCTATGACATACTGTAAGCACTTAATAAATATTAAATTGTATTTAATGGCTCTTGTCATCTTTTAAACCTGAGGCCAAAAAGTTCATTTGGGAAGTTAAAGAAGAAAGCCTTTATCCTATTCATTTTGTATATTCAGCCATATAAAGGATGAAAGTCTGTGAAGTTAAGAACTCTCTGATATTTTTAATACTTAAATTTTCATGAATCTACTTTTGGCTAACTACTTAGAGATGTAACAAAAGGACATATAGTTTTCTAAATTTAATAAAATGGAATACCAAGACAGAAGCACATTTTACATCTTACTTATATTTATTTATATGTGCCAGTAAGTGGGTTTTTTGAGGGTTTTTGTTTTGTTTCGCTTTGTTTTGTCTGTTTTCTTTTTTGATCTGGCAAGTTAAAGTATACATTCACCTAAAAAACTTTCAGAGAGAATTGTAATGGTTAAACAACTGGCAACTTCTTGGCAAGACGTGGGGTGTGGTAGGGAGGATATTCAGAAAGGTTCACATAAATTGTCAATGCAGACTAATCTTAATTTTTAAGTCTTAGTCAGATCAGACCTCAATGCACTACTTTATATCTTTAATTATTGTAATTATTTCTGATTGTTTACCCTAATTCATATGCTAAAAATAATTTAAGACAAAGATTATTATCCTCAGTCAGGGGTTGTCAACCCCTGAGTCACAGACCAGTACTTGTCCTTGGTCTGTTGAGAACCAGGAGGCACAGCAGGAGGTGAGTAGCAGGTGACTCAGCATTATCACCGGAGCTCCACCTCCTGTCGGATCAGCAACAGCATTAGAGTCTCATAGGAGTGTGAACCCTATTGTAAACTGTGCTTATGAGGGGTCTAGGGTGTGTGCTCCTTTTGAGAATCTAATGCCTGATGATCTGAGGTGGAACAGTTTTATCCCGAAACCATCCCCTGCCTTAGTCCATGAAAAACTTATATTCTATCAAACTGGTCCTTATTTAAAAGGTTGAGGACTGCTGTCCTAAATAATCCACAAGTGTGTCACAAATACGGTAATATAATTTTGCAATAAAATCATACTTATTTATATATTTTTTAGATAGCCTTTCTCATAAAATTTTCACAAAAAATGTATGGGTTGATTTTTCATTTTGTAGGTGAGGAAATAAACAGTAGCACAGAGGAAACAAACAGCAAACTGTGATACGAACCCCAGGCTGACCGATGTTTCAAACTCCTGGCCATCACGGTTCACTTCCCTACACATGTTTCAACACCTCTCTACAGTCAGGAAAGTGTTATTGATTCTACTGGCTTTGATTTTGGATGAGAGGATTAGAAGGATTTGGTTGTGTATATCTTCAATTAAAATGTTTTCAGTTTAATTTACTACAGTTGAAACAGGATCTAAAATATGACAAAATTTTCTAGGGCATCTTTGCCTTCAGTCATGGCCCTTACAATGCTTACACTTTGTCAAACCTAAACATAACACAGAGTGATCTTCATAAAACATAAATCTTACTTTTCGTACTCTCTTATATTAAAGTATATATATATATACATTCATTACAGCACTCTCTTGTTTTTCTTTTATCATCTTATCTTGGATATTTGTACACCAATGTTCATTGCAGCATTATTCATAATAGTCAAAGTGTAGAAACAACCCAAGTGTCCATAAACAGATAACTGGATAAACAAAATGTGATATGCACGTACAGTCATAAAAAGAATTAAGTTCCAATACAAGCTATAGCATGGATGAACCTTGCAAACACTACACAAAGTGAAATAAGCCAGGTGCAAAAGACAAATGTATGATGATTCCACTTATATGAAATGTCTAGAATTAGCAAATTCATAGAGACAGAAAATACTCATTACCAAGGACCAGGGAAAGGGAGAAATGGGGAGTTATTACCTTAAACAGAGTTTCTATTTGAAATGATGAAAAAGTTTCAGAAATATAGTGTTGATGGTTGTAAAATATTGGGGATGTAATAAAAGCTACTGCATTGTACACCTTAAAATAGGTAAAACCTCAAATATTGTTTCATATATGTGGATATACATGTATATTTATCCCAACTTTAAAAACTATAATGTAATATTCCAAAAAATATTGAGTGTATACTTTTTGGTGCATTGTATGAGTTGTAAACTATATCTAAATAAAATTTCTTTTTTTAAAAAAGCTGCCTCTTTGGGCATACCAAGACATTCAACACCACGCCATTCCCTACTTTGTCTCACACCAGTTCATTCCACACTAATATTGCAATCATACCGAATGACTCCTTGTCTACTCCATGCTTTTTATGTCTTTATACTAAAAATGTTCTGAATACTTAGTCCAGAAGAGTAATTTTCAGGCTAACTACTTGGGAGTCTGAATACCAAGTTCCATTACTGTGAAGTAAAGTTTACACTCTAGAGTGACCCCAGGAATCAGTCTGAGGCCAAGATTGTGTTCAATTAAATATTTGTCTGATCTCTCTCTTCCCCCTTTTCGACTGGCTATGCTTCTTTAAGGTCCTGAGTTGACTTCTAATTCTAGAATCTCTTTCTGGGATACCTAGCGTAAGATACAAATCTTGTCTCTCTGCTTTCTGTCTCTGATTCCTCCTCTATTGTTTTTTCCTTGTCAAGGCTCCTTGTATGCTCCCTGGAATTTGTCTCCCCCTTTACATTCATGTCCATCCTCTTTCTTCCAATCAGTTTTTTTCCTTTTTGCCTACGAGTAACTGCAATATCCCCCACACTAAGGAAAACCTTATACCCCACAATCTTCTCATCTTCTGTTTATTCTCTTTCCCTTTATCATCCAATTTCCATCAGTTTATTCTGTAAATGCTAGTTCCACTTTCTAATTCTTCTTTTATCCACTCTTTATATTTGACTTCTGTCCTTACTCATCTTTGAAATTCATAAATATATGCAACACCATTCTGATCACCAGTTACATGTTCTGTTCTCTGCTTTCTCTCTCCGGACTTTTTCACTGCTAGCACACTCTTCTTCCTTAAACGCTCTTCCCTTGGATTTCACAGTTCAGCAATTTTCCAAAGACTCAAAATGGCTAGGTTTTTTTGTTCCTTTATCTCTCTCTCTCTCTCCTAGTCATTCCATACCCTACCTATAAGCATTCTTCATTTTTGTTCTTAGATTTCTTTTTGGACAGTCTTTCTTAGGTAACCTCATACACTATCACAGTTTATTACAGAGTCTGAACTCTGTTGGAATAAGTAAGAAGTGACTTTATATTTATCCAACTACTGATTCCATCTAGCTCTACCGAGTATTTCCTCTCCAAACCTTGCTGTCTCAAAAAGATCCCATAACTTCACAGCCAATTACCATTAAATGAACAGTATCATGCAGATAAGATTGATTTCAAGGCACACTCTCTTCCCTCTCTCCAACTCTGCTCTGACTCCTTTTGGCATTGAGATTTGCAGTGAAAAAATACACAATTATTTTTTTCATTTGCTGCTCTTTTCTCTTTATTTTAGCCTCCCTCTTACGTATTTGTCTGTAGCTCTCTCCACTACTTGACCAGAGGACAAGTAGACAACACTTTTCTCTTATCCACAGGGATGATAAATTACCATTCTTAAGGATTCTTCATGTTAAAGGATGTTACAACTTCAATAAACCTTTGTCACACCTCTGATCTTAGCTTCTATATGCTATTTGAGGAAGGCTGAGGAGAGAGGGTCCAGGACTGGTTTGGATTTCACTTGGTAAACTGGAGAAAGTGTGACCAAGGCAATTTTTAAAAAAATATAGGGAGCCCTACCAGCTATTATATGGACCCAAGTTGCCTTCCAGCCACATCACCTACTCTTCCCTACGTGTACCTCATGTAGCTATACTCTTGCTGATGGCTTTTGCTTTGCCACTATCAAATCTCTAATTATTCTATTTCTTCTTCTTATAATATGTACCTACCCATCTCAGAAACCTCCTTTTCCTTCAAGTCTCCTCCATAAAGTTTCTACTAGTCACTATTATTGCTGCTACCACCCTCATTTTTACTTGCTGCTCAAATTATATGCTATCATCTTTGCATTAAACCCAAGATAATTTTATACTGATCTTCTAACACTTACTACTTCAACACGACCTTTGGATATGAGCTTTAAATTTGAGTTTGATCAATTAGTCTCTCATTGTGCCTAAAAACAGTCTTTACAAAGTGATACTATTCCTTTAACTGAAATGCGTACTTGTTTAAATTTTCAGTTTAAACAGAAAACTCATTGTGAATAGACGCAGCATCTTATTCGTGCCAGCATACTTCACAGTATCTGTAAATGTCTTTCATATGCACTAGTATTTTGTCAAGATGTACTGAATTGAAGCCTGAGGATGACATGGAGGGTTGCTACCATGTCCTGGCTCACAGTGCCTAGCACTCAATAATGTTCATTGAATAAAATGATAAAAAGTAGAGAATATGAAGATTCTTTTGCCTAATTTTCTCAATGAAGCTATAGACAAGTAGGTGTAGCCATATGGTAAGACAGGTATGGAGCAGTAAGAGATGCTTAAGGAAAAGCAGCTCTGGAATACCAACTTAAGGTTCTACAATGGGTTTGAGTAACAAATGAAAAGGCAATCTACAGATTGGCATGTAGCAGCAAGAGGCTTGTAAAATTGAGCTGTATTCTATAATAGGCCAGACACAAGAGGTACGAATCTAAAATAGGCGAGACACAAGAGGTATGAATCTATAACAGGCCAGACACAAGAGGTATGAATCTATAACAGGCCAGACACAAGAGGTTCTGTACAATATAAATGGACTTATTGCAACGACGAAGCAAATAAATTTGTTACTAGAAACAAACTAAACATTCAATTCCAGTGTACCTATGGGATTGCATAGCTTTCAAATTATATTCCTTCTTGTCATTAGAATAATGATTCACAGTCAAGCAATTGGTCAAATTTTCTCTCTTTTAAGGATATAATAATTTACTACAGCCAGGCACGGTGGTTCAATTACAGCCAACACTGTGACTGCACCACTGCATCCAGCCTAGGCAACAGAATGAGAGCCTGTCTCTGAAACAAAAACTCATACAGCCGCTAGGCAAATGAATAAATATTAGTACAAATAATGTATAAAATAAGAGTGCTAGATGCTATGGGATCATACAAAAATCTAAACTATTTTCAAAGCCAAGTAAGGTTAAATGAAATTTAATAAGATAAAAATAGAAGAACATTTGCAGGTAAAAGAAAGAGGTTGGCAAGGGTTGGAAGTGGAAGAGAAAAAGACATATTTAAAAAACTAAGAGAAGAACAACAGAGATTGAGAAAGGAAAAAGACAGTAACAGAAGTGTCTGACTGAAAATTATTATTGAGTCTGATTAAGGAGCATCGTAACAGAAACTTTGGACTTTACGCATAAAGCAATAGAAATTCCTTGAAAGATTTTAAGTAAGCAGATGTATACTTTTAAAAATCACTCTAGGCTTTCGTGAGCTTAGGAGACCAATTGGGATGTTATTGCAGTATATAAGGCAACATCAAATTTAATTAGAATAAAAATAAAGATAGAGAGTGGTGGACTGACAATGGCCATTTAGAAGAAAAGCTAAGCAGAACTTGGCGGCAGATGACATTCACTTCAATTTTATGTATGTACAGTTTGGGTGCTTATGAAACATCACATCAAAATGTCAAGACAGGTAGTTATACTTATTTGGAACTCAAAATAAAGAAAAAAGAATAAAAAAGAAGAAGAAACAAACAAAAGTTTGGGATGAACATGTTTGACAATAATAGACATACAAATGAACATTGAGATTTTAGAAATATTTAGAAATAAGGAGGGCTATCAAATGGATATTTTACTCATTCAATAAATAATTAAATGCCTAATTATATAAACAATTCTAGGGAAGGGCTTTAAATTGAGAATCTAGAATCATGTTGGTGCCTTTATTTGGATTTACACACATATAAAAGAAATACATAATAAATGTGACTTCAAATATGTACTATAACATATAAACAAAGTGAATGTAAACACTTTTTCTGCTTAGGTAAGATATTCTTGAACTTTGGCTCAGACATTACAGCTAAAGGTGATTATTAAATTTTTTTCAACAGAACTTAGAAAACTCACTTAAGACTTGGAAGTCATATGTAAATCTTAAAATTACCTTTTCTCTGGGTACACAGCTATAGATCTTGGTTGATCCAGGCCTTGGGAAATAATTACATAACGGAAAGAACCATTGAGTCTTGCAACTTCAATTAAGCTGAAACCATGATCTGTCCAATATGTTACCTGGGAGAAATAATAGAGGTGTTTACAATACAGTCATGAGAGAAAAATTGCATATTTGTTATGACTGAAATTAAATTTCTGAGCATTCGCATAACTATCAAGAAACTGTTTAGTTCCTACTTTCTTTTTAAATGTGTTTCCTAAACAGGAAGCTATAAATAAACTAATATGCAAATACTTTCAAATCCTAATCTCACATATCTCTGATTTAAAGCATATAATGACATATTTACATGGTAAAAATAAGTTGAAACTTCTCCTGCCTAAAAAAAGAGACCTATTTTAACTTTCTACTGACTTCAGGCAAAAGAGAACTTCTAACACTTTTCTTTACCTGCCTTACGGAGCTCTCAGGAGATTTGGGCAAAGTTAACACTACATAATCTACTTCTGCATAAAAACACTTATCCAAAGTCTCAATAGCATTAGAAGGAGTGAAGCCAAAAGCAAGAGAGACTATTACCCCTGTTGCTAGAAGTACAAAAAAAACAAAAAAAAACAAAAAAAAAACTGTTATGAGTTAGAAAAGATTTTTTATGAAACGGTTTGATCCCCTAACAAAAAAGATGTGTGACAAAAAGAGAAAAAGCCATGGCTTATACCAGCAATCCAGTCAATAGCTATCCCTTCCACTCTTCCCAAGCCATTGGTAATGGTATCTTCTTTCTAAGTCTGATCTCTTTTAGCTTGGCTAATTTTATTGAAACCCATGTCTGTCTAATAGATGGTATCATTTTCTATGGATAAGACACAGAAAAAAAAGATACACACCCTATATCAATATATGTCTTAGGATCATATTGTAACAATACCTTTTGGGATATCATTGTAGGTTTGCTAGATTATAAGTATTCTTCAGGATAATTTACTAATATAAATAGCAAAAAATAAAGCATGAAAATAACATGAAAGAACCCATATTTTAGTCAAATGATATTTGAAGTATTTTTTGAAATATTATGGAAATAATCTATTTTATTGTTTATTATTTTTTATTAATTTTTCTACTTATTTTAAGTCAATACATTCTTATCCTGAGTGAATTCGCAACCTTGATTCCAAACCATGTTATTTTGGATCACAATTTTTCTCTTTACAACTACACCTGTGTCTGAATCTCCTATTAAAGAGAATACTACCAGGGATAATCAACTCAACAAAACTTCAAAGTAGAGAGAGGACAGAAAAAAACATAAGAGCATTTCTACTATATCAAGAGTGTTTTAAGGATAAGGCCATCCAGAATGTACAAAGTCTTAAAAATGCCTTATCATCCAATTATTCCTTCTAAGGTACTAGTTTCTCAAATGTCAACTACAAGACCCTTACATTATTTTTCAAACTCTTGTTTTCCAAATGGGCTTAAGAATACTTGAAGAATTGTTCTATGGGATCACAGAGTCTTTAAATAAGAGTGCTTTTTGAATATTTGAATGAAAATGTATCTAAAGACTATAAATGAAATATATGTGAATGCATATGCATAAAGCGTAGTGATTATAGATCCATGATTTTAAAAACAGCCACCAGAAAGGCACTGGAGACGAATCATTAAATAATAAATTTGCCAGCAACTAAGTAAGTTTTTGTGTTGTGACCTACATGGCCATTTGAAGAACAAACCCTTTAAGATCAAGAAATTTTCCCTCTGGCACACTGACAGACTATGGACATAAAGAAAATGAAAGTAGTATAATAAAGCCATTTATCGGTAAGCTTTGGGGTTCTGTTTCAAATGAAATATAGTCTTTACTTTAACCTCTTCAGGAAAAGATTCTAAATAGTCCCTGTTCTCAACCATGGTTAAGTCAGACACACAATTGTTAGAGGCAGAGCAGAGATACCCTATCCAAATAAATAGCTGGAAAGGAAGGATTTGTTTCATTTTCCTGTTTTGTAAAATCATCAATTAACATTTTTTCCTTATTGAACTAGAGAATCAATCAACAAAAAGTTTTATTTTTGCATAAATATTAAGCATTCTATGTTGAGTCAAATTTTAACTAGAGCATTAAATACGTCACGGATAACGATCGCATCTTCCCTAAACATTAGACCCATAGGTCCAACTGTCTCTTTTGTTTCTCTTCTTGTATGTAGATAAGGGAATCTTGATGTACAATGGAAAACTTTGAATGAAGCATGCTTCTCTCAAGGTCTTCCCATGTTGTGTAGCAGTTATCTCTACATGACTGTCTGTCTTGTGAGATCAAGCTCCCTGAAGGCAAGAAGCATGTAATTGGTATATTCTCACAAGTAAACCATGTCTGGAACATGCTGGATATTTAATAAAGGTTTTTGCTTATATGATCAACTGTTCATTAGCATTTATTGAACATCTACCGTGTGTCTGACACTGGAGCAGGCACTGAGGATGGAGCAGCCGATAAAAATAAGCTGAAGACGTTGCACTCTGTCTAGTGTGCAGAAAACATGCAAATAGTCATATACACAAAAACATCTCCCACAGCACACTGAAACACAGCTATAACATACAAATAGTCATGTACAGGAAAACACCTCCCACAGCACACGGACACATGGCTATAACATGCAAATAGTCACGTACACAAAAACACCTCCCACAGCACACTGACACACAGCTATAACATGCAAATAGTCATGTACACGAAAACACCTCCCACAGCACACTGACACACGGCTATAACATGCAAATCATGTACAGGAAAGCACCTTCCACAGCACACTGACACGCAGCTATAACATGCAAATAGTCATGTACACGGAAACACCTCCCACAGCACACTGACACATGGCTATAACATGCAAATAGTCATGTACACAAAAACACCTCCCACAGCACACTGACACACTGCTATAACATACAAATAGTCATGTATAGGAAAACACCTCCCACAGCACACTGACACACGGCTATAACATGCAAATCATCATGTACATGAAAACACCTCCCACAGCACATGGACACACGGCTATAACATGCAAAACATCATGTACATGAAAACACCTCCCACAGCACATGGACACACGGCTATAACATGCAAAACATCATGTACATGAAAACACCTCACACAGCACATGGACACATGGCTATAACATGCAAATCATCATGTACACGGAAACACCTCCCACAGCACACTGACACATGGCTATAACATGCAAATCATCATGTACACGAAAACACCTCCCACAGCACATGGACACACGGCTATAACATGCAAATCATCATGTACACGGTAACACCTCCCATAGCACACTGATACACGGCTATAACATGCAAATCATCATGTACACGAAAACACCTCCCACAGCACATGGATACACGGCTATAACATGCAAATCATCATGTACACGAAAACACCTCCCACAGCACATGGACACACGCTGTCAGAAAGGCATGCCGTACTCTGTGAGTACAGGACAGTGTGCAGAGACAGGAAGGAATTGTGGAGAAAAGGGCATGTGGGTGGGGGGGTCAGGACTGAACATATAGGTAGAGAATCCTTGAAGAGGAAACCATGCAAGCATCCCCCTCAGGCAGCAGGGACGTGGCATGGCTGGAGGACTGGTGGCCAGAGGGCAGAGGCAGAGAGGGCATTGTGCGAGGTGAGCATGAAGAGGACGTCACTGCACCAGACAAAAGGCGCTCCTCCCACAAATGGAAGAGAGTCCAGAGATTTCTGCAAAGAGAGAGGCCATGAGAGCTTGTTCAATTCCTGCAATGTTTGGGGCAGCTGTGCATTTTCTTCACAAACTCATTCCTTAAGAAACACTGCTCTATGCATTACACAAAACAGAAAATCTCAGTTAGTACTAATAGATCCTTAGCACGGGTTGTCCAGAGCAGGGGCGCTGTCGGCAGGGGCTGTCTGAGGGCCGTCGTGTCAGGGGCTCCACAGAAGCCGCAGCACAGGAATGGAGGAGGCTGAGAGTGAATCAGGCTTCCCTGCAAATGCAGCTGAGGGGAAATGCCTTGCCTACAGAGCTGGTGATGAAACACATATACAACTCACAAGCAATAGGTAATTACTGCTCACTATCTGCATAAAATACAGACTTTTTCTTAAAAATCATAGGCAAAACACAGTTACATAATTTAATGGTCATATCTTTCCAGACATACTATGTAACCTTGGCTTATATTCCATGCTTAGAGATGTTTTCCAAAGTTCTGGTGTAATAAAAAAATTAAATTATGTTATTCCAGTGGTATTGTTGAAATGACAGTTACCAGCGAATACCCCTCTGTCTGGATGTGGTAACATAGAAACTATTCTGCACTGTTGACTCAGCTCGCCAGTTCACCACTCTCTCTCAACAGTGATTCTCCTGCAGCACAGAAGACTTTCTTTTATTTAGGAAGCAAGTTTCCTCTTCACTCCCAGGTCTTTACCACTGGTAGGCCATCCCAGCCTGCATCTAATCATCACTTTCAGCTTTCTTCACAACCTGCATCCTAAGTGATTTTGTCTCCAATTTCCCTGCACCTAATTTCTCAATCTGTTGTTGACCTTTCGCACATCCCCCCCCTCTGGTGTGAATTACTTTTGCTGACTAAACTCAGGCATGCTACCAAAACTATAATTTGAGCTCACATCTCAGGCTGATTGCATGACCTAATCTCAACAGAATCCTCCCAGTTCAGGGACCCCACTCCCAGAAGGCAAGGCCAGTGATCCCATCAAATTCATCCCACACAGGTGAAGACAGCTCCTCCCTCAGAAGATGCTGGCTGCAGCGAGCTTGAGGAGAGATCAACTCTACCCCTGCAAAGGCACGAATATGCCGTGGCTGAAGTTTATTGGAATTTCCCCTCCAAATAAGTATGTTTGTAATTCCATCTGCAAAAACCAGCAGTAGGCTGAATTGGCAAGCACTACCTGACACCATAGTTCCATTTTGCCCTATTAAAACAGACTAGAATTTAATTTTCAAGGATGTCTCAGCACAGATGCTTAAATCGAATGTGTACTTCCTTAGGAATGAAGAAATAGCAATGCCTGTCCCTAAGGATAAGTAGTCAGAATGAGAGAGAAAATAGTTTTTTTAAAAAGTACAGGTGACTAAAGCAGCATAAGGCTTATTAGGTTTAAAGGAGGTCCAAAGACAAAATAGGATGAAGACAAAGAGTTTCCTGCAGGGTTACCAACAAAAGCACTTTTTCATAGCAATTAGTGGGGTTTAAATATTGCATGTTCTCACTTGTAAGTGGGAGCTCTAAGCTATACATTGACACACATGGACGTACACATGGGAACAACAGACGCTGTGAACTACTGGGGGCAAAGAAGGGAGGGGCACACATTGAAAAACTACTCAGGGATACGATTCTCACCAGCTGCATGTGACAGACCCTGTAACAAACCTGCATGTGTACATACCCCCATATCTAAAACAAAAGCTGAAGGTTTTTTAAAAGGAGCAGTTATTTCGATTGACTTTTATTAGTAGCTGTAACTCTTTTCTTTTCCTCGATCCATGAGTCCTAAATTGGAAGGTAGTGGCCACAGGGTACCGTAGTTCAGAGTTTTTGAAGATAGTAATTAAACAGATCAGGGAATGGCTCCTTTTCAAAGTTGTGAGCAAGAATCCAGAAAGCAGGTTGTTCCAAGACCATGCTGTGAAAGGAAAAATGGACCTTTAGCTGGGGACAGGGGTCTTTCCAGCCTTAGTTCTGGCTCTTGTACTTTCTCTTTCAGCTCCTCTGTGATCCCATGGACTGTCAAATTGAAATGAGTTAAATTTGTTCACATTAAGGCATTAAGCTACTAACAGCTTGATGTGTTCTCTCTTCCACTGGTGTTTGGGCTTTGATAGAAAATATGTCCTAAAAATGAGTGGTTTAGAGAAGCTAATGGAAGAGGTACAGGCTAGAAGGGGCAGGCTCTCAACCACATGAGGCTCAACGCACTCAGCTACATAATCAGCTCAGAAAGGAGCCTGATCACTGATTCTCAAAGTGTGGGCCAAGGATCCCTGAGCACCCCGAGACTTTCTCAGTGGTTGCAGGAGTCCAAAATGACTTTTATAATAATACTAAAATGTCATTTGCCATGTTTACCCTCATTCTCTCACAAACATACAGTGCAATTTTCTAGAAGATTCATGATAGGTGACTTCATACCAGATGAAATGTAGAAACAGGATAATCCAGATATCTTTTATGAAGCTACAAACGTAAAACAATTTCTCTCTTCTCAACACATTTGTTTGGTTTTAAAATAAATATAACAATAATATAAAATAAAGTAATATAAAGTAAATCTAATATAAAGTAAATTAAAATAAATTTACAAAATTATAATTTTAGAATTAAATAAATTAAAATTAATTTTAAATAAAACAAAAATTAAATTAAAATTTCATTTTTTAAAATTTTCATTAAAATATTATTTATTTGAAATGTTGGTAGCTGTTATTTAAAATTAACTAATCAATATTTTAAATATTTCTGCATTTCAAATCCTAATATGATAAATATGTTTTTACATACATTTTTATATAAACAAATTATAAATTTATTTACTTATTTATATTATTTTTATCTATAGATTTTAATAAATATTTATTTTTGTCCCATAAAAATGACAGCTTTTCAGGGTCTGCAAAACATTTTAGATTGTAAAGATGTTCTGAGACCAAAAAGCTTGAGAACCAGTAAACCATGTTCTTACTCTGACCCTGACTGTCTTCTGTGGTTTACCTGTTTAAGACTTCTTGGTGATGTGACTGACATGACATTCACCAAATCTGCATCCCATATGTTTAATAAAAACAGGAAGAGAGAGAGGGAGGGAAAAAGAGGAAAGGAGGAAGGAAGGAAGGAAGGAAGGAAAGAAGGAAGGAAGGAAGGAAGGAAGGAAGGAAAGAAAATGAAGAAGAGATGAAGTGAATAAAGGAAACCTAACAAGCTATCCATGGGGAATGCACTGTAGGGACCGCAGGGATGTCTACTCAGTGCACATAAGGTTTCAGACAATACCCAGCTGTGCTCATAGCCGAAATGCTTCAACTGGTCATGCTACACCCTGGATATCTGCCACATAAACCTGACCTGTGTTCGTTTACTGAACACATTGTAGATAGCTTTGCTCTTAAGACGTTTTGTTTGCTGTACGCTTTGTTTTACTAAAACAAAAAATTAATTGCCAGTGTTAAATTTAGAAAGTTTTACGTGAAAGTTCGTATCTCCATTTTATCTTGAAATTTGAAAATAACTGGTAAGACAGTCACAAAGGACCTGTGACGAACAGTGGGCTGGAGCTGTGGTGCTGCTTCCCTCACAGCAGGCACCACGTACAAACATCCCCTGGAGTCCCCCTCTGACCTGCCCCAATCTTCCCTGTTACCTACCTTACCCTGCAGAACTCTGAGACGAGGCTACCTGTCTTGAGATTGTCTTTAAAGATGAGCACATGAGAAGAACATTCTGTGCCAACAAAAATATAAATTAAAAGGCAAAAAGTCTCCCAATCTCATCACTCAGTGGCAGCCATCTACATTTTGGTCTGTTTTTTGGAAGTATTTTTTCTTACGTTAGTATTGCATACTTAGGATCATATACGGTACCTGATTATACAAAAATGAGAATCCTTTTGTATATCCATGAAGTCACTGTGTCTCCCATTTTAGAGTCAGTATTTGACTTGCTATTAAAAACTCTTTTGAACATAGTGTTAAATCCTGCACAAGGCACGACTGTGTACATGTGACCTAGCTCACTTCATGATTTCTACCATTAAATATTTAGGTTCATTTTTTTCTTACTGTAAATAATAAGCATAAACATCTTTATAACATAGTTATTTATACTCAGGATAAACCCCAAAAGTGGGTGAAAGAATACACATACTTGTAAAGTGTTTACTATGTATATCTTCTTTCCCTTGCATGGAAAGATAAGAAGTTTATTTTATTTTTGTATTTTATTTTTTCAATTAGAAGTTTATTTTTTCAAAATTTATATTCTGTATTAGCCAACAGAAACATGTAGCTGAAATATGAATCCGTAAATTACATTTTAAGTGTTACTTTAAACATATTGGGCTGTCTATGCTACATGGTACTGAAACATAAAAACCATGGATTTGGTCCAAATGTTTGCATAATACCATTCTTTGTGGGCGGGTGCTCTCATTTTTTTAATTCCTATGATGTATTCAGAATTTTTTTGCACATCCATTAGGGCACTTTTGGACTATGATGTCAAGGTGATCATTCTAACAGGCTGCTATTTTTTTAACTGCAGTCAGTGTCCACATGAGAGGCTTTGTAAAAGTTCTAGACAAACTTCTCACTTTAAAATGTGTATGTCTGACACTAAATGGACATTCAAATTGGCTGATAATAAAATGAATTGGGAAAGCTTTCACTCACTGAGAAGAAGGGCAGAAATTAGCATAAAGTCATGGAGTACGTATGGGCGGCAAGGAGCCAAGCGCAACCTGACAGAAAAGGAAACAAGAAGAAGCAAATCCTATCTCAGGAAAGCTAGGAAAATCACATATGATGCTGCTCACCAAAATGGACATGTGACTAACGCAATATTTATACAAATACATAAAGCAGAATTTGCATTGTATTATCTTCAGGTTAGGCATGGATCAATCTCAAAACAAGAATTCTGTGATACGGACTTAGAGGAAAACCTTAGCATACAAAATCTACTTCAAAGTCATCTGGACTACACTCTGACCCTCATGGCCAATGCATGCTGAACAGAGCAGTGCAGTAAAAAGTGACTCCAGGGAAGGAACAGGGATCGGGAAACGAGCAGTTTGGTTAGCATTTCTCTTGGAGAAACAAGATGCATGATGTTTTATTAATAGGCACAATCCCTTTATGTAAGGAAGCTGATAAACGGTAATAGGGTGATTTCATGCTCTGGTGAAAAGAAGTGGGGGTGGCTCTCTACCCTGAAGCCACTAGGTCTCTTTCAAGCACTGCATGAAGCATATTTGCTTATATATACATATATATAAATTGCAAATGGCATCTTAGTCATATGAAAGAGTTGGTCCAGCTCCCCTGCAAAACCACTCTGTGAAAGTCCCGTGTGTGTTTCACATACTCCACATGCTTCAGGGCCTGTCAGCTCACTCAGCAATATCCAATATTGAACTGACTACGGCAGTCACAATGACATCAGTCTTCGTTCTTTCATGCCATTTGGTACTTCACCATACACTGCTTAACCCAAGACAATTTTCAGGTTGCACCGATATCTTTGAATCTCCTTAGAAAGATCTTAGGACATGCGACCAAGTATGAATTCTCCTTAGAAAGATCTTATGACATGTGACCAAGGTCCATAAGATTCTGATATTTTAGCCTGTTTTATTCACCACAAAGTTCTAGAGATATAGATTCCACTGTTTTTTGACTCACAACTGTTATTTACTCATTCAATTAGTAAATCTGTACCGAATGCCTAGTATGTGCCAAGTCCTTCTCGGCTGTGGTCATAAAGCAGCAAATAAGACACAAATGACTTTCTGGTCTCATGAGGAAAATTGAACAGGGCAGATAGAGTGCCAGCCTGCCACGCAAGGACCGTGACCAGGGAAGGCCCACGAGCAAGACCTGCAGGAGTGGGAGAGTCACCACAAGGACGCTGGAGAATGGATGTCGCAGACAGAGGCGCGGAGGAAGGGGCGTAACCCAACACGCCTGACGAGCAGCAGGCAGTCGAGAGAGTCGGCCAGGAAAGCACCTGCAAGGCGGACGAGGAAAGGACTGGGGCCACCAGATGGAGGGTCTTTATTTTTACTGAGTGGGGTGGGAAGCCACTGGACATTTTTACAAAGGACTGATTTACTAGGCCTGTCTTTTAACAGGATCCCTGCGTAACAAATAGAACACTAAGAAGAACCAGTGCAAGAGGGAGAACAGTTAAGAGACGTCGCCGTAATCCACGGGCAAGGTGAGGGTGACCTGGACCAGCAGTAGCAGGATGAGCGGTGAAGAGGGGTCAGATTATGGATCTATTTGGAAGGTGACACCACAGAAGTTTCTGACAGATTAAATTAAATGCAGTGCAGAATGAAGGGTGTATGAGGATTATCTCCAAGGTACATGCATACACCCATCTGGAGTTCAAGGGTGGGGTCCGGAGTAAGCCTTTGAATCTGGGAGTCATCGGTGTGTGGATAGTGCTTAAAGCTATGAGGCTGTTTGAAATCCCTAAGGGAGTAAATGCAGGTAGAGAAGATGTCAGAGGACTGACCCCTAAGGTGTTGCAGTGTGTAAAGGACAGGATGGACGGAAGGACCAGCAAAGCAGAGGGAGAAATGTGGCCAGCGATGAAGGAGGGAAACCAGGAAGCCTGTGGTGTCATGCAGCCGAGGGAGAAAGTGTTTGAATGTCAGGCAATGGCCCGCTGTGCAAATGCTATTCACGGCCAATGAGAAGAGGGCTAAGAATTGATCATTGGCTGTAATAACTCGAAAAATATTAACATTTTGAAATGAGCAATTTCTGTGAAAGGAGAGAGGCAAAGGTCAGACCAAGTGGATCTGAGAGGAAAATGAAGAAAGAAATTGGAGACAGTAAATATGAAAACCCTTTCAAAGAACTTCACTCTGAAGAAAGCAGGAACAGTGTAGAAGTTTGAGAGGAACGTAAGATAAGGACAGGTGGTGCTTAGATCGGAAAAATTCCACTGTGCATCTTGAAAGGAACCTAACAAGTAGAGACAGAAAAATCGACATTATGGGAGGGAGGAGAACTGCTGGAATCGGAGAGCGATGTTGGGATTTAGTGCTCCAGTGTAACTTATGGGTAACAAAAGGAAGGCAGAGTGTTTGCACATAGACCCAGGTGGGGGTGATGAGGGAGCAGCAGTTTGCAGAAGCTCCCATCTTATTCTGGTTTTGGCTTAAATTTGTTTTGCTTTCAGTGAAATATACCCCAAAGTCATCAACTGAGAGTGAGGATGGGAGAGAAAACGTTGGAGGCTTAAACGGAGGGAGAATCTGAAATAGCTTCCAGAAGCATGAATGAGTGAGCGAAGGTATTCGAATGGCAGGTGTGCTAGAAGCCTGCTAGCCGTTACTGACAAGGCCAGCTGCACGAACGGCTTAATAGGTGCGACTGTGGAGTCACACACATTTTTTTTGCAATTTGTAAGTTTATGTTATTTCTTGTGTCACTGTTGCCTGTTTTATGGTTTACAAATCATTTTTAAAAGGAAAAGGCCTTAGATTTTAGTGCAATTAATGATGCTTTTGTTCATGTCTTTTTAACAAACAGCCCCACACTTTCATTTTGCCCTGGGCCCTGCAAATCAGACATCCAGCCACACTCAGCTCTGTGGAGAGCTGGATTTACAGGGCCTAGAGTTGTGCCAGGTACTTACTATGAGGACAGAGAGGGACAGATTTGTTGAGAATATATAAAAATGATGATTCTGAGGATCAACTTGGAGTAAATAGACTCCATCTTGCTCCAACTCAACACAACATATATACATATATGATGGTAAGTGTCCCATCATACCTCAGAGGAGGTGCATTCCCCAGGGGTCTTTGCACAGGATCCAGCAGTGGCTGAGCTAGCTCTCCTGTTCTTTGATAGAAGCACCTGAAATTTTACCTGCTGTTTCTGGTTACATGCAAACCTCTTGTTAGCCAATAGTTAATTACTCCCAGAGGATTCAATGACTGAGTAGCTCCCAAAGTTTCCTGTGGAGTGCTATCTTGGATGGGCAAGTATATTGAACTTCTTCTTCAGCTAACAAATCTCTTCACCACGTGCATGCCTACTTCGTCACAAGTTCCCATCGGCATTCAACGTATTAGCTTTCTTTATTATTTTGTTAACATCAGACCATTTCCTAAGTCACTAAAGCTTATCCTATTACATATTACCATATGTGATAGTTACTTTTATGTGTCAACTTGACTGGGCTGCAGGGTGCCCAGATATTAAGCCAAACATTAGTATGTCTGTGAGAGCTATGAGTTTCAGGAGGCCATAACATTTAAATTGATAGATTAAAGCCAATTGCCCTCCTAATGTAGGTGAATCTTATCCAACCGAGGCCTGAATAAAACAAGAAGTCTGGCCCTCCTGTGGAACAAGGGAACTCCTGCCTGGCTGCTTGAGCTGGAACATCACCAATCTTTTTCTGGCTTGTGACTCAAATGGAAACATTAGCTCTTCTTGGGTCTTGAGCCCACTGGCTTTTGAACTGTAAATCACACCATCAGCTCTCCAGGTTCTATGGTCTTCAGACAGGCTGGAAGGATACCATCCGCTCTGCAAGCTCTCCAGGCTTCAGCTTGCCAACTACAGGACACAGGACTTCTCAGCCGCTATAATTGTGTGAGCCAATTCCATACAATTTCTCTCTCTGTACACACACACACACACACACACACACACAAACACACACACACAGTTCTGTTTCTTTGGAGAATCCTGATTGATCTACTGTTATTCCTTAGTTTGTAGTTATTACTCTCGTTTTTACAGTAACCACAATGTTCCTGTGTTCATCTCAGCCATTGTACCACCACAGGCTGCACTCCAAATTCTCACAAGCTCAACTGGATATAATTCACAATAAAACCCAGGTAAAAGAACAAAGGGTGTCTTGCCCAAATCCCTCTGCAGAAACAATGTGAACATCTTCTATGCTGATAGCTGCTCAACAAAAGTAATTATCATACTTTTATATTCAACAAACATAAAGAAAGACTGTGAGAATTTTTACAATTATTAACTTTTTTGATTCTTAAAATATTCTTGTGAAAAAAGAATTATTATGCCCATTTAAAAATAAGGAAAAAGAGGTTACATAACTTGCTTGAGTTCATACAGTTAGTAAAGAGAAAAGAACACAGGATTTGTAATTAAATTCTTCCATTTCTTCTGTTATAAGTTACCTAAACTCTCTAAGATTAAAATCTTTCAACCATGACGTGGGAATAGTACAGGCTACTGCTGGTAGTTATGGTGAAAATTCACACAATTCATGCTCTTATCTATGTTCAAATGCCCAGCACAATGCCTTGTGTTTTCTGATATTAACACATTTTGTTTCTATTTTCCTTTTCTCTCTCTCTCCTACACTCTTTTTGTCTTCCTTATGAAAGACGCTGAATTACATGGATATCTCTGAAATAAGAATTAATATATTTTTTCAAATTCTGATTTTTTCAAAGCTGATAGTTTATACCAGGTCTCTTGTTTTGTGAGCCTGGTATTCGTTTTCTAAATCTAAATCTGAACATCTTTAGAAGCGTATTCTTTCTAGTTTTCCATAGACCTCACACTTCCTCGTTATTCACATTTAGTCTGATTCATACATTCATATTACCTTCCGGTCCCTAAAAGGTTTGGAATTTCAGCCTCTGCAGTGCATTCGATGATTCTGTCACTTTAGTGACTTCATAACTTCTTGGTTTGGGCACAATGATCTAATTTTATTTTAAAACTTTGGAGAATGACACAAAGAAGAGTTATAATTTTTAATAGTTCAGGAATTCATATGTTTTCACGGTCAAATCAAAGTTGTTTTCTCTGCTTCACCAACAAATGTCACATCAGCTACATCCACAAGCTCAAGCTCAGCAGTAATTCATAACTGTCAACATACCTACCAACTCTAAAACAATCAGGGGGCGGATTTTAAATTACAAGTTACCTCATTTTCAAAGTATTGTAAAATCTGTTCTCTAAGTCATGTGAAGGGTCTTTTTTTTCCTATTTCTTTTCTCTGGAATGCCTTCAAAATAACCATTGTAATTTGAGATGTGGACCAAATAAAATGAACCAAATGATAAGATAATGGGCAAAAGCATTTCCAAAGTGAGACCAGCTGTCGACCTTGTCTTTGGAAGGAAGGTTCTGGCAAACTTCCACTGGCCCCCAGCCTAGTTTTGTTTCAAACAGATTAGCAAACTTTCTAGTCAATCGATCCTGTCCCAAATTAAGTTGCTGGTAAGAAAAAGGAGCAGTGTGTCTGATTTGCATTACAAAGCTCTCAGCATCTAAAGGCTGAAATGTGACCATCCTGAGGCTCCTTCATACTGAGTAAAAACAAGGCTTCTCTTCTCTCCAAGTCAAGAAGAGAAAGTCAGCCCAGAGCATTTTAACCTACTAAGGAATAGACTAAAACTGAGCATTCAGATGTTTCTGTATTTGTGAGCAGATGTAAGTGAATAGTTTTTACATAAACTGCATTTCTATTTTCACAAGTACCTTCACTAGCAAATTTTCACCTAGTTCTAACAGATTTCTGGTGTTCTAAGCACAGCTGTCTTTGTTACTGGCTAAGCATATTACTTTAGGCTTTTATATTTTATAATGTTTCAGGAATTATGATGTGGCCTACAACATATTCCAATCCACAGGACAATAATACCGAAATAAAATTCTCTCCTTCTCCAGTTTTCTGGAGATTTTATGAAAATCGAATTTTATTCCAAGTTACTGCCTGAAAGGATATTATTACCAGAGTAACAGACTAAACTGTAGCCTGAGAGCACACAGCAAAGTTGGTACTAGGAGAGTCCTAAGACACCATCTAGGCCAATGCTGTGGTTTTGGAGTTCAGGACATTGTGGTTTAGAGACAATAATGGATCAGTCTAACATCACAACACAAACTAGCATCAGTTCTTATGACAATGTAGGTCTTCTGATTCCCGCCCAAATGCTTTTCATTATGAGAATGACAATTTTGTGTCCTCGGAAGGCCTAAGGTATTTTCCTGGAGTAACTAAGAAGAGTCTGGCTCCTAATGAATAATTTAGTAATATAGAAATAAGATTTTTAAAAATATGTCTAAAATTGACTGTGTGACCCTGGATATAAAGTACGCAAGCAGGAGACAGATGTGGTGTGAGGCTGGCAACAAGCCGTGCCAAGCTCTATGTGCCCACACTAGAAGACAACATACTTTCCACCTCACATGCTTTATGGCACTATGGGTAGCATGTCAAGTATTCAAATCCTACAGTGTTGGCAACATTCCAAGACTAGCTGTTTCAGGGTGTTCATAAGCCTGGGAGCTCATTAAGCTACAGAGCTCTTAAAATGTAGCAGAGGTAGAAAAAAAAGGAATCACACTCCTTATTACTGTAAACCAAAGAAAAAATATTTTCAACTTCAGCATTCTGTTGGGTAGGAAAAAAGTTCTTCCTATCCCATCGTAGATTTTGTTCTGGGGCCTGTGAATTAAATTGGAAAAAAAAACCAAAACAGCAGCAAAAATTAACAAGAGGCAAAAGCATACAAATGTAGTTGAGGTCCTAATTTTACATGCACGGTGGCTACAGATAAGATAAGTGAAAAACCCAAGGCACTGGTTAGACTTAGGGGTTTATATTCCATTTTTGTAATTCTGGAATAGCTCCTACTGACCTTAAAAGCAGCCCGATACTCCCAAAGACTGTTCTTTGTATAAACATAGACACTGACTCTTCTGCTGTTAAGCCTTGAAACCTGTATTTGTTTTATTTGAAATTCATATGTTGAAAAATTCATATGTTGAAACCTAATTCCCAATGCAATAACATTAAGAGGTTCAGTCTTTAGGAGGTGACTAAATCATGAGGGTGGAGCCTTCATGAATGGGTTTAGTGCCCTTATAAAAAAGGCCTGGGACAGCTTGCTTCTCTCTTCTGCCATATGAGGACATAGAGAAGACCATCTATGAGGAATGGACCCTCAGGAGGCACCAAATCTACTGTGCCTTCAGCTTGGACTTCTCAGCCTCCAGAACTACTAGCAATAAATTTCTGCTGTTTTACAAATTACCCAGTCTAAGGTACATTGCAGCAGAAACGGACTAAGATAGACATCTTTCAGGGAATTACCTCTGTCTCAGTTTTGTAAAATTGGAAAAACAGAACTTAAGTTTTGTGGCATAAGAGGAAATAAAATAAACAGATATGAAGTTCTCAGCACAGTGCCTAGCAAACAGTAAGATCAGCAAATGTTAGCAACTAAAATAATAATTACTATTAGTTGCTGCAGTAGAGAGTTTATGTAGAAAAACAGAAGGACGTAGGCCAGTAAGTGGTCAGGTCCAATCAGAAAACCATCCATTATAATGTGTGCTATCAAATCTATTGTAACTCCAGTATATGTTCAAAAAATGCTCCGAAGTCAAGCTGTTTCGAGAAGAGCTAACAACGGCTGTCATTAGCTGACCATCATGGCCCTCCAACCACCTCTCTCCTCATTTGGAAAGTTGCTATCTGTGAGAAGAGAAGGACTCTTTCATAATGGTAAATCATGCTTTGGATCTGCGCTTTTGGGGAGGCACTGAATACTAATGAATTTTGCTTTGTGCTAATTAAATTGAAAGGCCAAAATATGGTAGTTTGGACTCATTTCTGACTTGGCAGATAGCTACCAAATTTGCAACTGTTACTAACGCACCTCGATGAACACAGGCAACAAGGGCAGAGAACCGCTCTGAATGTCTCCTAAATCAAATATGTCTCTTGTGTATCTTACAAGTAAAAACATCATTTTGAGGGTTTCTTTAATGTGGAAAATTTTGCTTAGAAACAAGAGATGCCCACTGGTTTGATTTGCAGTTTTATCCACTTTCATCGGCTATTATGGTTACTGATCATTCTTGGCAAGAGTGTTTAACTTGTATGATGTAATATTCAACCTTTTAATGAAGTTATTCTTTATATGTCTCATTCCAGTTCCCAGCATCCGTGCTCTTCAGAGGCCATGTTTTGTGTTTGTCTACCTGCCAAAAGTAATCATAATGGAATCCAATGCACAGACAACAAACATTGGTTGAATAAAGTGCACCTACTGAAAAGGTCAAACATGCTTCCTAGACAATAGGGTATTTTGCACATAGAGTATCTAAGAATTAACAATATTAGAAGAGAGACTGTGGAATATCAGACACACTGAAATAACCTCCAGCTGCTACACACAATGCACAAAGAGTGTCTCAAGAGATTCATAAATAGAAGGTGCAGGAAATGGCCACAGGTCCCTCAAAACTCTAAATATCTATGATATTCTACCAATGCTTTATTCACAAGCATGTATTTTAACAGTTCTCACCAGATTCTGTTTTACTCACTTTTGAAGGTCACCTAATTTTTTAAAGGGAGCTAATTACTGTAGTGAGCAAAATAGTCTTGAATGATTGCAGGTGGTAATACTCTCCTTTACCCTTCTAAAAGCTAAGGTGACACCAGTTAAATTCAGGGTGACTGATAATTCCCTTTTACTACTACACCTGTATGTATATTTATATACTTTCCATTAATGCTCCTGGAGTCAGCTAAAAGATACAGGGGAACTAAACTCAGCTCATTAATACAATGGTTTCCAGACTCTACATGCTAATTACTCTCTGCCACCACGAAGGCATTTTAAAGCAGCATAGATGAGCACTTAAGCAATGAAAACCGACTGTCCAGAGACAAACCTCGAAAAAGAAAAAGAAGCGGGACAAGATGAACAAGATCAGCAGCCAGCAGTCTTGTCAATGCTTCATCGTCCCGGTGGTACTTTTAACTTATTAATGTGGCCTGGTGCTGTTCTCACGTGACTTGCTGGTATAAATGCCTCATTGTCTGTTAGCCAGAGGAAACAGCATTCTTATTGCCAGTAACCTGATTAAGAATTTTGAAAACAAGAGACACAGCAGGTAATGAGCTTTCTGCATGGGCCCTCTGCACTCTATAACCACTGAAGCTTTCAGAGCATAAAGACATGACCTTTTCAGTCCTTGCGCTTTCTGTGCTATACAATGCTAGTAGGTGCAAGGATAATGCCACCAGAATCCTCCTCTGGCTCCCAGCACAAATGAGGTCATCACGATGGAAACTATTAATTCGACTCATTTTACTTACTCTAAACACAGGAGCACTAACAAGTTTCCTCCACTTACATGTTTCTTTTGTGTGTATGTGTCTGTCTGCCATTTAAAAGTATGACCGGGTGCTACCTTTGCAGCCTTTTCCTGGTAAACTCTTGGTCATTTTCAACATTTTCCTGACATTCCAGCTAATGGTAATCATTAATCCAATTTTTACTATAATAATTTAGAGCATTCTATGATTCCAGTTTTCAAAAGGTACAATACACGTAAGTACTTCCCTTTAAGACACTGATAACTACTGAAAACACTACACTGATAATTCTCTACTAAACAGTAAAGCAAAAGCTAAAACGTTATTGACGCTTTCTTATTCTGTATAGAAAATGATTTTTCATAGTGTTACCAACTGCATTTCATCTGTTTTGCATATTGTTAATGAACCTGTTCTCTTTAAAAAAAATCTTTCTTTAAAAAAAACTCACTTATTTCCTTGACATCAACATACGCTATGTAACATCCAAATAATGCCACCTCTGGAGAACAGTCTTTGATATCCTCTCAAGTAATTCTTTTCTCTGCGTCACTTGCTATTTTCCACTTTTGTGTTATCTTTTGTGCATTTGTATGTTATTTTATATCAGTCCATGGTTGTGGCACACATATAAGATGCTTGTAAATTCTTGTCAAGTAAAATAAATAAATGGTATGATGCCAGTTGTTCTCAAAATTATGTCTCCTCTCAATCTGAGAGGGACTTTCTACCTTCACACTTTTCTACGGATTGAAAGCAGGAAAATCCCAGGTCATCCATGAAGCCTGTGATTCTGCTGGTTCCACCTTGCAATGTGTCCCAGCTATCATTCAAGAGTGGACATAATGCTCTGCTCACAGACCCCATCTAAGTGTCCACTCTGGGTGCCCCGCTACAAGCTACTAACCAGCTCTGACTACAGGGCACTAAACTAAAGGAGAGAGCTGCTGGGTGGTTAAGCTTGCACTAAGACCCTGCAGCTATCTCCAGCCAGTGATGGAAGCAGGGGAAAAGAAATGGAATACATCCAGAGCTTGGCTACTCTTGCCAAACACTGGGGGGACTCCGACTGAAACATCGTATATGGGACATACGAAGAGTAGAAATGCAGGAAACATTGACAAACATGTACTAAGTCACTTTAATATAAGCCTCAGAAAGTCTAGGAGCTTGATTAGAGATGTGTGAATAGTGCACAGTGAAGGGACATCCCAGTGCCATGACCAGAGTTGAATGAACAGCATTGCTTACTACTCCTCCCAAAAATAATACTAAAAGCAGCAACAATATATTTTAAAATACAATTCCATTTTAAGCAAAACTAGGGGTAAACAGATATGGACCATAGACTCAAAAGTACTCGCATAGAGACTCCAAACAGCGGAAATCAAGCAAGTCATGCAAAACCAAAGTGAAAAAGAACAATGAAGGATTCAGGGCACAGTGGTGGCTGAATTCAGAAAGTGCTGCAGGCCAGGGACTCTGAAATATAAAAGCTGCATTCTTTGTTTGTAATAATGGAGTCAGAAGCCTCTATGAACAGAGGGCACCGAAGCCTTTCTGGGCCCAGTTTCACTCAGTGATGCCCTACAAAGAGCCTCACACTGAGCCGTATTTGCAGAAACCACCTAATTCTATGGTGCTTAAGAAGACTGCTGGGTTGTTAAGCTTGCAAGACAACTTTGCCTCCTCCTTTCTTCTTCATAGAAACTTCTCACAAACTGTTGGTTAAAAACATTTCAGTTAATTCAATATTTAATAATTATTGATTTATGTAAATACACTATAAGAAAAAACTATGGGGAGAAAATCAAACTTATCAACAGAGAAAGAGTGCACAACAAAATCAATGCCAAAAGCAAGATGAAAATGTTACTGAAATATTTGGCCATGAAATGGAAACTTAATGGAGCCATCAGATCAGAAACGGAAGACCGTGAAGCAGAAATGTAAGAACTCAGGTAAAGAAGTGGTGAAACAACAAGAGAAAAAATATTCATAGAAATGAAGGTGAACCTAGAAGTACAGAGATTAAGAGACTTTAGAAAAACACAGAAAGGAAAATAGAAAACAGAAATAAAAAAAGTAAAAATAAATACAGATTAAAACAAAGGGGGGATCTAAAAAATATTAGAGGGAATACAATGGCTATGGAAGATAAGCAGAGACCATCTAAAACATACAAAAAAGGAAGGCACTGAAAGAAAAAACGACAGCATTGAAACAACATGAATCACTTTAAGAACTGATTCAAGAAAACTTTTCCAGAATAAAATTAGATTCCACAGAAAAGGAAACACTAAGAACATCCTAGAAAGTTTTAAAGAAATATTAAAGAAAAAATCCTTTAGTCTGTCAGGAAAAGAAATCAAGTCACTCATAAAAAAGAGAATGTAACTAGCCAGCCTCATATTTTTTTCCTAGCAAAATTTAATGCCAAGACACAGTGGCACAATACTTACAAGCTTTTCAAAAAGTGAAATGAGAACCAAAGGTTTTATACGTGGTCAGACTACATTTCAAATGTATACTTCAGGCAGTTTTAAATATGCACAAACTCGAGGAATATTTTTCTACTTGGGAAGAGTCCCAGAGAATAAACTTCAGGCAATAAAGAGATGACTAAGGAAACTATGGTGAAACATTATAATTGTGAATTGAGTTGACTAAAACTAAAATAAACGTAAGAACCAGGGTAATAAAATAAATACAAATGCCATATGCCCTGGAAGTAAACCAGTATTGCAACTAACAAAAAGTGGAAGAGGAATGGAGCACATAGGGTGGATGAAGCCTGCTGCATGTAATGCCATTTGCACAGTTTTCACCTCCAAGGGGCCTCATTCTCTGAGACCCTGACATCACCAGCAGCCCCAGAACTGAGAGATACGATGTGCACACGCAGGTGGGGTTCTGAGGACGGGGCCTTGGCCACCTCAGCTGTAACAGCCAGGACTCAAAGTGGATCATTCAAAGGAGTAAATCAAATGTTACAAATAGAGGTGTATGTAACAGCTAGATAACAAATGCTAAATAGCATGACAGGGATACTGGTATTGACTGAGTTCCAGTGGTGAGAGGCATGGAAGGGAGTAGAGAAAACACCTACTTTTAACACTGAGGGAAACAGAGAAGTAGCGAGTCCTGGGTAAATGAATAAATTATCAAAAGACTATATAAACCTGTCATTTAAAAATTACTACTGAGCAAGTCCCCCAAATAAAGCTACCAGTAAAACAGTTTTTCACAAGCAAATAAAAAAGATCACGTAGTAAAAAACCTTTTTAACATTTATGAACACATAAGATCCTATCATATGTGCATGAAACACCAAGCATAATGGTTGTATCAACAAATATAAATGTAAATATAATATACATATATATAATTAATCATTACTGAAAGACTACAAAAGAACCTGATCAGATTTCCAGAGGAGAAGAGCTTGGGATACTCTTTTCCCCCTCAGTGAAACAACTGTTTAACTGGCAAAAATTACAAAACACATTTAAAGTCTCTGGAAACTGACCTAAAGGCAGAGAGCAAATTAATAAGCATTTATTCAAGAAACTCTTCTGAATGTTAATAAAACAGTGGAAGTCTGTGTCCTTTGAGCTGAGCTAGTCCCTTTTCCCCTCCTCCAGCTCCATGTCTCAGAAGATCTTCTCCACATCACATGACCAAGAACATGGGAGCTCCTTTTCAGCCCCATTCCCAGTCAAAGACGTGTGATTACACCCCAGGAAAGGTTGATTGACAGTATATCTCATCCCCAGACTCCAACCCTCTACGTAAAGGAAATTAGGATGGCATCTCACATCAAGGGGACAAGGTGAGGTGTTTCAACAACGTTGGTATTTGGACAACTAGAAAAATACATGAAAAAATAGAGTTGGATTCATTTCCCACATCATGTACCAAAATAAATTCCAAATAAGACAAAACTTTTAATATAAATAAAAATAAAACCATACAAAAACATAAAATAACATTGAAGAATTTCTTTAAAACTTGGAAGTGAGGACAACCTTCTTATTCTTGAAAATCCAGAGTCCATAAGGTATTAACATTTTACCACAAACAATTACAAAATTTCTATATGACAAAAAAAATCAGATATTTGAATCTAAAGACATATAACAAGTTGGAGGGCAGACAGTTGTAATCATATCACAGATAAAGAGTATAGGAAGTTCTAGAAATGAAGAAGGAAAAAATTAATGATAGAAAAGGATTCAAAGATAAACAGGTCTCAGAAAAATTTAAATAATTCTTTGATATGTCAACCTCAGTTATAAAATGACAAAGGCATTTAAATTACCATGTAATACTATTTTTCACCTTTAGATTGGCGAGACCTAAAAGTTTTGTAATATATACCATCAGTAAGGCTGTGGAGTGTAAGCTTTTACTACCTCTATGGAGGGCAATTAGTATCTATCAAAGTTATAAATGCCTGTGATATTCCACAGAGCAACCCACTTCGGGGTTTATACAACATACTTGAACATGTGTAAGATAATGTCTGCATAAGTGTATTCATCAGAGCACTATTAACAAAAGATTCAAAATAATTTTGCTGTTCTTCAATCTTGGACTAGTTAAGTAAATTATTGTCTAAATTCAGTGGAATTCTGTGTCTTCATTTTAAAAATATATAAAGTCTAGCTATTGACTTATATGAAATATTATTTAGAGAAAAAGTAAGGTTTAGAACAGGGTGTTTAATAAACTGTCCTTATGTAAAAAGAGAGAACATAAAGGTATATATTTATTTTTGCTTTCATACGCCAACAGAAACCCTAGAAGCATGCAAAAGGAATTAATAATATCAGTATCCTAATAATGTGGCCATGGGAACTGAAACAGACACAACTATGAGATGAGGAGGAAGACTTTTCAATGCATACTTTTAAATTTTTAAAATATTTAATCATGTGCATTGATTTCCTACTTAAAAAACCCCAAATTTTAAAATAAAAGATATAAAGATAATATAGATCAAATAATCCATTCTCCCTGGCCCAGTCGCCCCTCCTTCCTATGAAATCCTCTAGGGAAATATACCTACAGAGAACTTTGGCAAAAATAAAAAAAGCAAGAGGCAAAGCAGCATTTACTGATAAAAGTGCTTTGCTGATCTTGCCCTTGCACTCAGAAGAAGCTTCTGATTTTACCCCTTTGAGGCCCCACGTGTAAACAATGTAAACCAATCAGGTATCACAAAACCTGAGCACTATGCCTTATTTTGGGGAAATGAACTTTATTGCTCTTGATCTACACTCAGCTGTTGATCTGCGCTCAGAGAAGTGGGATCATGGGAGACCCACGGGGATTAGAGGAAGAGCCTTGTGCTTACCAGGGAGGCTACTGGGGTGTTTCTGAGGCTGAGTTCAGGAGTTTATCCAGCACAGAAGGCAGGGGTTTAATGCTCTTATCAATAAATATTTACACATATAACCTACACACATTGAATCTGTAATGTGCATACATTTCTCATACCTGAATATTTCTAATATTAAACCAAGGAGAAATGTACTTAAGATAAAGCACAGTTACAGCATACATTTTAGATGAAGCATTTTTGCACACTAGGGTAGACACAAAACCATTTGCTATGAAGGCCCTGGAAATCTGTGTATCTATTCAATCATTTGCACACTACTAAATAACACTTTTGCAACAAAACTAGAAGGCAGTAAAGCTGTATCCGTGTATTTTCTAACCTACTTGATCAATGCTGCCGTAAGAGCTTCAGGGATTGAATATTTCCTGTGTGGCTCTCAAGTTTGCTTACAATTTACATAAATTAGAAGTTTAAATGTAGGATAATGATAATAACTTACATCAGCTAACAAGCAACTATTTAGTCTTTGGAATATGAGATATCTGGATAGCCAAAACTTCTAATTAATTGAGGATTACAACTTTAATCAACAATACATTTCTTTAAATAATTTGAATATTTTGGGTGAAAAATTTTTTAAACAATTTTCAAAACCTAAAAGCTTTGAATTTGGTTGATAATTTCTAAGTCAACAGTATGAACACTGGGCTACATATAATAGATTAATCTATGTCATAAACATACATACACAATAGATATGATGAGGCCTGTTAAAGTATGTGAGGTCATTTGCATTGGTCTATTTTTCCACTTACTTTGTGAGATTTTCTCTCCTTCCCTTGCTGTCAGTACCCTCATGTAGGACCTTTTCTCCTTAATTCTAATTTTCTCATTTTACATCTACTACAGGCTTTGAAATTACGTATTGAAGCTCCTTTAAGTAATATGTAACCTAAGATTAGGCCTTGAAATAAGGGTGAAGGAGATCACTGTCAAGGCACGTGTGTGAGATTTGAACCCAGGCTCTTGAGATTCTCCTTTGGCTGTGTGCAGGTTTATTGCTTCTGCTTTATGCTACATCTAGAGGAGTTTTCTCTGATATGAGTTTAGGTTAGATTCATCATAACTAGAATAAATGGCTACCCTATTTTATTTATGCTTTGCATTTTTTTACAAAAAAGAAATTTTATTAAAATTGATATAAAATCACATAATAAAATATTTTTTAAAAAAGAAAAGAAAAAAGTGAGGTCTTTGAAATGTAAGGCAAAAGGAAAGAGCAGACAGAGCCAGATATAAGACTCATTACACAATGCAAGCCAACAACCCTCTACCTTTGCCAGAGATGAGGAAAAAAGTTGGTTTTATGCTTTGTAGTCAATCCAAAAAGCTAACAGAATTCATATTGTCTACTTAGTGTAAATAAAACAATTGCTTCAATAAAGCACAAGTTTTTCAGGTAGTGAGTCCAGAAAACAATTACTTCTTAGTTCCTCCTCAAGAAATCACTGTGAAATGTAAAAACAATGTCCTCAGTAATGCCTTTACAAGAAACTCAAAGATGAGTTTTAATAGCATAATTCAGTGAAACATAATTCTACAGGAAAAGATTACAGCTCACCAGAAACACAAAATTACATATTCCAAAGCACAACCACCAATGGTCTGTGTCTGCGCCTGGTGGCCCGGTGGCACTATCTGTGATGGTATGTGTCTGCGCCTGGTGGCCCAGTGGCACTATCTGTGACGGTATGTGTCTGCGCCTGGGGGCCTAGTGGCACTATCTGTGACGGTATGTGTCTGTGCCTGGTGGCCCAGTGGCACCATCTGTGACAGTGTTGGGTGAACATAGGTGGTCACCTCAGTAAAGTATGAGTCACTCAGCACAAGTCACCGAAGAGTGTGTGACAGGTCCCAGGCCCTCCTAGCCGCACAGCCCAGTCTTGATTCCTCAGTCCTCAGTACATCAGCTGTCTTGATTTAAGCAAAAGGGTACACAGTGGGGGAGCCCTACTATTATTCCAAATACCATTACTCACTATAGGCTTTAGAACAAAGAAAATAGAGACAAATTAATCAAAAGAAACAAAATACCTAGTAAAGACATTTCTGTCAGTGGTTTGTGGTTAATGACGGAATGACCTGGATAAGGACTCCTTATTGCTAAAGGCATGCTCCAAAGCAGAGGGCAGGGAAAGGGAAAGAAAATTCCACACACAAAAACAGCATTACTCTATCTTGCCTGTGACAGCAGACGAAAATGTCAACACCAACTCCTGAACTTGACTTTCTATACAAACAAGCAGCATTAGCATTGCTCTAGAGGAAAGGATAGAAAACAGTTCATAACGACGTAAGATTTGGAATTAAAAACACAAACTGGCGTGCTTCAACAAAGCCGGATTATTCAGTGCTAACAATACATCAATTGTCTGTTGAGTGAAAAGATAACCAAATCTCCGACGCCGAGGGGCCCGGAATGAGAGCTATTACACTGCAAGTCATTGTGCCTCAGTTTTCCTATGTGTCTAGAAAAAGGAACAGCTTAGCCTTGACACCACTGGTCTACACACACACATCCCCTAAAAGTAACCTAAACTTCTATTCATGTCCTTAGCCCACTTTTTGATGGGATTGTTTGTTTCTTGCTAATTAGTTTGATTTCATTGTAGATTCTGGATATTAGTCCTTTGTCAGATGTATAAATTGTGAAGATTTTCTCCCATTCTGTGAGTTGTGTTTACTCTGTTGACTGCTCTTTTGCCATGCAAAAGCTCTTGAGTTTAATGAGGTCCCAGCTCTTTACCTTTGTTTTTATTGCTTTCGCTTTTGGGTTCTTGTTTATGAAATCCTTGCCTAAGCCAATGTCTAGAAGGGTTTTTCCAGTGTTATCCTCTAGAATTTTTATAGTTTAGATTTATAGTCTTAGATTTAATTTTTATAGTCTTAGATTTAAGACCTTGATCCATCTTGAGTAACACTTGTTCCCCAATAACCAATGGGAAAAAAATTAAAAATACAAAAACACAAAATAAAAGTAACATAGCACACAATTGCACTATGTTTGAACTTCTTTGAAAAATGAATGCCTTTCAACTATTCAAATTAATTTTTAACTATATATCCGAAATTGAGTATTTAATAAGATTAATTGAACTTAGTAGTTACGGTTCCAGAGAAACAGTGCCAGGTGTTCAGCTCTTAGAATATAAGCTACTAAGATGCAGAGACTCTATCTGTGTGAATCACTTTGTTCAACACTGAAAGCATGTCAATGAGAAGTGAAATACTCACAAATACTTTTTTGATGAAGATGACAAGGACTCAGGGCCCCTGATTGGAAAAGATGGATATCCACGGTGAACCAGCTATCTTGGAAAAGAAATTAGGAGCGCCTCTTACCAAATGTTGGGAAGAGCAGAAGCAAAGCCAGACCTCAAGCTAATGCCAGCATCCAAAAGGGGGCCAGGACTCCCTGTCTCTAGGTCTTTCATTCCCACTTTCCTGGTGTCTTGGCTTCATCTCCAAACTGAAATCCTTTTCTTCCCTAGAGCAGGAAATATGACTCCGGTAGTTCTCTGCTAGCATCGTGCTAAGCTGAGATGTAAAACTCTCTTCTACTTAGTTCTATGTATGGTCCAATAGAATCATCTGCCTGCTCTCGAACCAATCCTGTACCAGGGGTGTGGCATTCTGATGACCCACAGTGGGTCATGGATTTCCTTCTTTTTTCCTGCCCTTAACGTGGGAGGCAGAGATGGATGAGTTGGATGAGGAAAGAGAAGACGTCCTGCAAAGGAAAGGAAACATGCACTGAAGTCCAGAAATGGAGACAAGCAACGAATGTTAAAAGAAGTAGAGTGATGTTAGGAGAAAAATAGCAAAAACTAGGGTAGATTCCCACATATCTCAGCAAGAGTACTAGAGATCCCCATGTGTTAATACACAAGAATAACTTTTATAGAAGATGTTATTATTCTTCGTGTGAAACTGCATATCCAATTGAATTCATACATGAATGCATAATGCAGTCACCCACTACCACATATTTTGCAGTTGAGTTTTCCGCATTTGGGCAATTACAGGGGATCAGCATATCCCTGTAATGAATCCAGAGAGTAATGGATAAGCCTTGCACTGGGGAAAACTGCCTTTGAGATCATGGTGTCTGCCCTGCCAGGTAAGTATGAAACTGGATGTTTCTAAGGCACATTGAAACAAACCTTCTTTTTAGCAAAGTTATGGGTGTTTTGAAAAGTCATTATTGCAAAACACATAGAAACAGAAGATAAAGTACAGTAAACATGGATCTAAATGCTTAGTTGTGCTTCCAAGAGAATAAGAGAAATACCCAGGGGAAAATGACAAAGCAGAAAACCTGAATGGTCAATGAATACAAAAATCATGACTGCTCTGGAAACATTTGCAAATCTCAAGAATCCAGAGACTTGAATCTGAAGGCTGGGCAGCACAGCAGAAGACAAGGCTTTAGGTCACTGCAAGTAGATACCTCTGCGTAAATTCAGAACTCATAAATGAAGAATTAAAAGCTTCTAACAAAAGTAAAGAGATTAAAAAAAGAGAAACTTGTTCATCTCATATTTATTGCAGCATTATTCACAATAGCCAAGAGATAACAGCAACCTAAATATCTGTCAACAGATGAATGGATTTTAAAGAGTTGTATATACACAATAAATTATTATTCAGCCTTAAAAAACAAGGAAATCCTGTCATATGTCATAACATAGATCAACCTTGGGGATATTATACCAAGTGAAATAAACCAGTCACAAAAATACAAACAGTATGGCATGAGTCTTCCTATACGAGGTTTTTAAAGTAGTCAAACTCTTAGAAACAGGAACAGAAAATAACAGGTGCCAGGAACTAATGGAGGGGGAAAGGAGGAGTTGTTCAATGGGGATAAAGTTTTACAGGTGAGTCCCAAACTCTAATCATACTCAAGCTGGTACAGAGGATAGAAACAAAGATAAGACTATAGATTCATGAGCAATAAAGAGTAGTGCAAACCAAGCATTCTATACCTAGCCAAACTGTCAGTCGTATATGGAGACAAAAGAGAAAAAGTCTCAAACATGCAGGAGCATAGGACTTATCATTTGTGCAGCCTTACTGAAAAATTATTCTCCAAATTAAAATAAATGTGGCCAGACACAGTGGCTCACCTGTAATCCCTTTGGGAGACCAACATAGCTGGATCACTTGAGGCTGAGAGTTCAAGACCAGCCTGGGAAACATGGTGAAATCCCCGTCTCTGCTAAAAACACAAAATTAGTCGGGCTGTGGTGGTGCATTCCTGTAATCCCAGCTGAGGCAGGAGAATCACTTGAACCTGGGAGGCAGAGGTTGCAGTGAGTGTGCCACTGCACTCCAGCCTAAGCGGCAGAGGGAGACTATGTCTCAAGAAAAAGAAAAGAAAAAAAAACCAAGCAAATAAAAAAAATGCATTTTACACTGGCAAAGATAAATTTATTTGTGATTATAATACTCATTATTTATTGAGTATATAATCTCTACCAGTAGTTTCACTAGATACTTTATAAATGTCATTTCTGTCTATCTTTCAACAGACCTCTAAATTAGATATTCTGTCTACTTTATGGATAAGAAATCTAAGAGAATTGACTAACCCACTCTTAGATTTCTCATCTATGAAGTCGATAAAGAGCTCATTTAGAGGCTTTGTAATTTGCAAAATATCATACAGCTAGAATTGGAAATTGATCCTGGTACTTTCTGATCTTTTGAATTAAAGTTCATGCTGAAGTGTGTTGGGTTGACAGGCACTCTTAAATTCAGCATTGGGCATAAGCAAACTGGCATCTTTTTCTACTGGGATAATACAGGAGCCAGACCACCAAAATAATCAGTTCTTCAAACCTCCTTTCTGATGACTCACATCCTCAAAACTTTATCAGTTCTTTACATGATTATCATGTACACAGGAAAAATACAATGTACATTTTTAATGAAAATGGAGTGGATTTTAAGAGGTATATAGCAGTCACAGCTGACAGCCAAATTGTTCTATTCTACGCGTGGAGATTTCCATCTTCCACCACCACTACCTCCACCTTCCTGTTCTTCATTCCTCCTTACTTTGCTGATCTAGTTACTGCTTTTCTCTCTTCCAATTCAGACTCACAGTGACAGGATAGGACAGAAAGAGGTAGAAATCACAGGGTTTCTATCAGCTGGAGAATGGGGTCTACGCAAACCTTTTGACCACTTTTTCTCAGGGGGTAGACTTGATCCTCAGATGCTGATTTTTTGTGCTGGACCTATTTTGGTTCCTCTTCAGTCATGCTTGCACCTAAGCATCACCTGCTCTGACTTGTAAACGTTGTTCTAACATCCCCTAACACAAAGGAGTTAACTGAAGCTCTGAGATGCCTGGAGGTCAGCCATGAAACTTCACATTATTTGACTTTAAACAAATCTTGAAAGATTCATCCCCCTCAATATGGCACCTGTGTGCACACAGAAGCATTCACTCACACCACTACAAAAGCAGCAGCAGAAATCGAGGGATTCCCCCTCCTTTCTCTGGGCTCCAGGTCTGAATTGCCGGGCCTGCTTTGTCAGCAGTGACGTCGTGCTATGTAAGAATGATGGCTGCGTGGGGCTGGATTGTGCTACGGCACATAAGGGATGAAAGTGAGAGATATTTCTTAATTACGTGTCCTCTATGCTTCCAAGTTTGGACTCACATTTCTCAATTCCATTTTTGCACAAACTCTCACAGTATCATTAATGGATTTGCCCAGTGCATTGATGGTATCATAATCTATCAACTCTAACCTGATTAAACACACACTTGCCATTTAAAAAATGAGAAAACTGGCATACATGCTTCAGCAAAGAATTTGCCACACCTGCAGTGTGTATGGAGCTGGTTTAGTTAGAGACATAATGTGTTTAGCATAGTATGAACAAAGCTGCATTGCATCTGAACGTCTCATTTGGTAGATTTCCTGAGACCTATTTGCTACTGTTCTTTCCTTTGTGACTGTCTTTACAGGATTAATATTTTTATTACTATTAGAGAGTTATAGTTTAGCACCTCATTGAAACTGCAATCTTATTCCATCACATTTTGAGTCACCGTATGCTTATAGCTCCTTTTGAAGATAATTAGGCATCACAGAAGGAGTCAAGGTCTCCATTTCCTTGAACATGCAGAAAGCAGAAATTACAATGCCGTGACTGGCTCTGGCTGTGTTTTGAGGAGACTGTTTTGGTAATGAGCTGGTTAGCACCAAGTTCTTAGGTGACCAGTTGCACAGAACATCACCTACATTACTGAATACAAACTGACTTGGGGTCTATAGGGTGACGGTAGTGGAGGGTTGACAGCAGTGCTGTAGGAACAATACTTGGATCACAGAGAGAAAGTCTATATCAAGCAATGTGGTGATATTTTTTATTTTTATTTTTTAAAGCCTACGGTACCGGATATTCCCACGTGGTCTCCCATCCAAGTACTAACCAGGCCCGACCCTGCTTAGCTTCCGAGATCAGATGACATCGGGCACGTGCAGGGTGGTATGGTCGTAGACTGTGGTGATATATTTTCAAGCACAGAATTTCTATAACAGGCCAACTGCAATTCTCACACAGTTAACCCAGCCATAAAGTGAGTATTGGGTAAAGCAGTCATATCTTTATTCCGAACCATCTGAATTCACTTATTTTTATAAATATGTTATTTTATCCTATCAAAAAAATTCTACTCTTTGATTCCTTAAAACAACTCCTGCACTACTTTGTAGGTAAAACTATCAATTTGCATAATCACTTCATTTGAAGTTATTAAACTGCTAAGCCTGCAAAATTGATTAAGTTGCTTTTTACTAAATTTTATTCATTAAGTGTAACAATATTTTTCTTTCAAAAAAGGTACCAGTTTCCTGGAAGTATTCTTCATGGCTTTATTTCCTCTGCTAATTGATCCTGGTCATTTAATTTAATAACTTTTATAAAGTTAAAATTATAAGAATTTAATTGAGTTTTGCTTAGCTTCCAATTATGTCTAATTTGTTTCTATTGAGTCTCATTAAATCCAGTTATGATTGGACTAATAGTAATTACTCCCAATAGTTAATTTACTTTAAAATAAGGACTCTGTCTTCTGTTATTCTCAAGGAATTTTTCACTAGGGTTAGGTAAGGCTTCTTAATCCTATTAATACAAATGGCATCCTACATGCATGAATAAGTTTACATTTAGTACAAAGGCCATCCCATGTCGTTTAGCAAAGCCAGCAAGTCCCTAGAGGTGGTACAGCTGCTGTAGAGGTGGCTCCCCCAGTTGCATCATTAATATCTATTGTAACTGGCAGGCAATCACTTAGTTTCACATTTAATTACCCGAGTCATACAAATGTGTAAAAAAATACAGAGTTTTAATTAGATGGGGTAAAGGATAATATGAGTAATATTCACAAATAACATTTGGAAGAGGTAGAATTTTCTCAGAAATGATGCATTCCTGGAGCAAGCTTATTTTGTGTTTGGTTTGTTAAATATCTATTTCCATTTTGACAAACCACTGGAAAAGCCCAGCTTCACAAGGACTATCCATGTGAGCAATCATACAAAGAACACCCCCTACACAAAATCAGAACAAAAGTGGTCCAGGCTTCTTCACATTAAAGACTCATTCCCAAGTTTTCTTAGCAGAGATAAAGAAAACAAGGTTACTTTTATACTATGAAAAACAGAGAGAAAGAGAAAATGAAACAAAAAGAGCTAGAAAACAACAGTGAAAAACAAGCCGAGGGAAAAAATGAATGGGATTGTTTTGTTTGGTATTAGTTTCCTATCCTAAAATCAGAAAATATGGAAAAGAACAAAGCACACTTTTTAAGACAAATAGAACATAAAACAAATTATTGTTAAAGAGTATTTTGCAGTGCTAACAAAAATCTCTGTGACTTGTTTCTTCCAATTAAAAATAAGATTTTGTACAATTGCATTTACATAAATTATTGAAATAAAATTGTGAAGATGGAGAACAGACTACGGGGTGCTCAGAGGAGGAGTGAAGGAGAAGGTGTCAGAGTGGCCACAAAGACAGCAAAATGGAGCTGGTGGTGAGGCTACCGTTCTGTGTCTTGATTGTAGAGGCGGCAGCTATAGAGATCTACATGTGATCTACATGTAGATCTATGTGTGCGTAGAATGCACACACACACACACGACACACACACACACACACACACACACACACACACACACACACGAATGCATACGAAACTGTTGAGATCTGAGTAAGCTCTTCGAATTGTACCTATGTCAATTTCCAGGTTTTGATGATGCACTATAGCTACGCAGATGTCACCACTGGGAAAACTGGCGAAGAGCACCTAAGGCATCCCTGTACCTTTTGCAACTTCCTGCGAACCTGTCATTATTTCAAAAGAAGCTTGAAAGTCAAGTATAGCAAGACCTAAATCCATCACTTTAAAGAAGAAACAACTGAAGATTAGTGACATTGTTGAAGAACATCAAATACTCCATAATCTGTAAGAGAGCTATATTCTGTCCACTCACAGCACAGCTGTCATTCAGGCTTTTCCTGATGTGCACTGGAGGACTTGAGCACCCTTGGATTGCCAAGGCCTATAATGTTGATTTGTTACTAACTTTGTACTGAACCCAAAAAATGCAAAATAATTGAATAGTCATTTATATAACAACTAGTGTTTTTACTTATAAAGAGACAATAGTGGTAACAAATTTAAATATTTGGAGTAAAGAATAGGATCTTGGCAAGATAATAATGGCAAAGTATAAAGAGAAAAAATAAAGGAATCAGAAATGTAAGCAGTTCAGTATCATGAAAAAATTCTGGATATGAGAAGCAGGAGAACAGAGATTGTATTGTGTTTCTGCTTCAAACCTGCTGTATCACCTTAGATAATACGTGCCCCTTCCCTGAATCTGTTTTCTTTTCTACAAAATAAAGTGAACTGGATCATTTCCAAGGTCCCCCCAAATATTCATATTCTTTGACTCTACATGGACTTCAGTTGAATTCCTAATTTCAATTTGGATAATACCTGTGTGCTGCACAGCAAGTGGTATGCCTAAACACTCATGTTGGTCCTAGTAAATAATTAAATCTAGCATTTGGCAGCTGGAAGCCATTGAAATCTTCTAAGTATTCCTGAAGCTTATTCTATCAGTGTATCAAGATAAAATTCTAAACATGATAGATATAAAGTCTATTAGCAACTATCAGTGCTGTGTTATCTCAGAAGACCTTGTAAGGATAATGATAAGAAGTGTATCAGTAAAACAGCCTGAATTTACCCCCAAGAGCCACTAAAATGATTAACTATTCCATTTATGAAAATTCACTACTGTGAAACTATCTAAACTTGCAGTTTCTGAGCTGACATGATTCCAATTCTTTATTAGGGTATTAATTGCATCGTCATTTGGCTAAGCATCATGAATAACGGCAGACTTACAATTAATTGCCACTTCTTTATATACCCATTTACACCTGTGATCATAACAATGTCAACTTCAATATTCCCACCAAAAGCAATTCTGAAAAAGTACCTCTTATGCAACATGAAGCTAAAGATCTAGGATTTCATAAATAATCAAAAGCTAAAAGGTAGCACCAGTAATCTCTGTTAGTCGTGCAAAAAGACATCAAGTTTAGTATTAACTTAATAAAAAAGATCCTTCTTAACCAGCAACTGAACTTTAATGTTGTTATGTTGCTTGCAACTGAAGCATGAGCCTGTTCACAAATACAGACGACAGTCACACGAACATCCCTGCTAAACTCTATAAGACCTCACCAAGAGAGCAAACAGGGAGGAGGGCACAGATGACAGCTGTCTCTATGTCTCCACCAGGCAAGGGAGCAGGATCATGCCCCACATGGCTCTTTCCCATCTGTTTTGACCATCCAGGCAGACCTATAGTGAAATAAAATAAAAGCACCAACCATTTCCTTGGCTGTATTTTTCTTAGTTTCTTACAGCCACTGACTGCATTCCTAACCGGAATTTTGCATTCTCATGCTATGGGTTACGAGAGGCAAACAGCAACGTAGAGCCATCACTATCACCGGATACAATGCACGAAAGGCGCTTGCTTTGGACGGCTCATCAGAACAATAACATGATTTGGGGGCATCAGAAGCCTACTTGACTCTCGTTTTCTAACATTTTCGCAGGATGCTGGCTGACCTCCACCTCACTTCAGGCACAACTGGATAGACTACAGCTAGGCCAATTCATAAACTCACCAGCAGCCCAGGAGATGGCCTGACATGAAAGGTTCTGCACAAGCAGGAACAAAATGAGCCAATAACTCCATTTGCATTCTGTTTGTATCCCATATGTTATTTTCACAGAGCGACAAAAGTTTCTGCTGTACTGCACACACATATTGCTCACTTTCTTTGCTACCATGATGCTTAAGTGTTTCAGTTGCATTTTTAAGTACTATATCTTTCAAAACTTAGCTTAAAATTGCATAATCTCCAGCTCTAGCTTCAGTAGTCTGTTGAAAAGTTTGTCTAAGACAGTAGGCTTTAAACATTGAACTAACTCCTTGATCCACTAGCTGGACCAATGAAGTTGCATTTGTTAGTCAAAAGTGGCTTCTTACATTTTCCTGGAGGTACCCAAATGAATAAAGGTGACCTGGACACTTATCCAACAGTGATGGTGCTTTAGATGTTAAATTATTTGAGTTTATGTCTGGAGAAAAAGCACTTTACACAACTACACACCTTGAAATCTGTCTAAACTAAATTCATACAGATGCACAGATAAACAGTGACAAATAACCAGCACACTTTCACAAAGACAGCATGGCTGTTCACTGATCATCATGCTTGTCTATTAAATACTTACTAATTTTTGTACTAAAAACCAGCATCGAAGTTTGTACTGAATCCAATTACATGTAGTTAATACACTTTGGAAGCTGAAATTTGCACTGTGTCCATGAAGGAACTGTGTTATTTAACACAGCACAGTAACAAAAATTCCTGCATATCAGAACCATGAAAAGCCAGGATTGCTTATATACTGCTGTAAGATTTTTATATTATTTGGGAGACAATATAATAATACTTAAGAATAAACTGTGTTATTACAATACATATGGTAAACCCTGAAGTAATAACTTTGAACAGAAATACATGCTGCACCTATTGAGCCAACAGTTGCAATAAAATGTAATACCAGTATTGTTTGGCTGCTTCCCCACCCAAATCTCATCTTGAATTGTAGTTCCCATAATCCCCCACTTGTCCTGGGAGAGACCTCGTGGAAGGTAATTGAATCATGGGAGTGGTTACCCCCATGCTGTTCTTATGATTGAGTGAGTTCTCGGGAGATCTGATGGTTTTAAAAGGGGCTTTTCCAGTGGCAACAAAAGCCAAAATAGACAAATGGGACCTAATCAAACTCCATAGCTTCTGCACAGCAAAAGAAACAGTCATTAGAGTGAATCGGCAACCAACAGAATGGGAAAAAACTTTGCAGTCTACCCATCTGACAAAGGGCTGATAACCAGAATCTACAAAGAACTGAAACACATTTACAAGAAAAAAACAAACAAGCCCATTCAAAAGGGGGCGAAGGATATGAACAGACACTTTACAAAAGAAGACATACATGAAGCCAACAAACATATGAAAAAATGCTCATCATCACTGGTCATTAGAGAAATGCAAATCAAAACTACATTGAGATACCATCTCACGCCAGTTAGAATGGCGATCATTAAAAAATCTGGAGACAACAGATGCTGGAGAGGATGTGGAGAAATAGGAACACTTTTACACTGTTGGTGGGAGTGTAAATTAGTTCAACCATTGTGGAAGACGGTGTGGTCGATTCCTCAAGGATCTAGAAATAGAAATTCCATTTGATCCAGCAATCCCATTACTGGGTATATATCCAAAGACTATAAATCGTTCTACTATAAGGACACATGCACACGAATGTTCATTGCAGCACAGTTTACAATAGCAAAGACCTGGAACCAACCCAAATGCCCATCGATGATAGACTGGACAGGGAAAATGTGGCACATATACACCATGGAATACTATGCAGCCATCAAAAACGATGAGTTCGTGTCCTTTGTAGGGACATGGATGAACCTGTAAAAACCATCATTCTCAGCAAACTGACACAAGAACAGAAAATCAAACACCGCATGTTCTCACTCATAGGCGGGTGTTGAACAATGGGAACACATGGACACAGGGAGGGGAGTATCACACACTGGGGTCTGTCGGGGGACAAAGGGGAGGGATAGTGGGGGGGGGGGGGAGTTGGGGAGGGATAGCATGGGGAGAAATGCCAGATATAGGTGATGGGGAGGAAGGCAGCAAATCACACTGCCATGTGTGTACCTATGCAACAATCTTCCCTGTTCTTCACATGTACCCCCAAACCTAAAATGCAATAAGAAAAAAAAATAATAATAATAATAAATAAAATAAAATAAAAATAAATAAAAGGGGCTTTTCTCCCCCTTGCTTGGCATTTCTTTCTCCTGCTGCCATGTGAGAAGGACGTGTTTGCTTCCCCCTTCCACTATAATTGTAAGTGTCCTGAGTCTTCCCCAGCCATACACAACTGTGAGTAAATTAAAACTACTTTCTTTATAAATTATCCAGTCTCGGGTATTTCTTCACAGCAGCATGAGAATGGACTAACACGAATACCGAAAAAAAAAAATTAACCCCAAAGGAAACAAGAACACATGGAAAGAGCAGCAAAGAACTGATCAGAAACTAGAAAATAGGAAAATAGTAGACTTAATGCTAACCATATTGTTAATTATATTAAATGCAAATGGACTAAACACTGTATTTTTAAAAAAGAAATTTTCATATTGGATAAAAATTCAAGAACTTATAAAATGCAATCTACAAGAAATTCACTTTAGATATAGGGCACATATAGAATAAAAACAAAAAAATTAAAATAGACTTAAAATATAAAAACTAATACAAAAATATGAAATGCTATTACTAATATCAGATAAAGTAGACGGGATAAAATATGTTATTAGCAATAAAAAGAGATACTTCATAATGACAGAGTAAATCTACCAAGAACATAATCATAAATATGTACAAACCTAATAATACAACTTCAAGATGTATGCAGCAAAAACTACCAAAATGTAGAGAAGAAATAGACAGATGTCAACACTTCTCTTTTGAAAATTGATAGAAGTAGCTTTTAAGTCAGTAAGGATAATGAATCTTCATAATGCTATGAAATCTTGACCTAGTTGACAGAATATTACACATTTGTTTTCATTCGTATGTGGTGAATTCACCAAGATGGGCCACATAACTCTATTTACTGCTATTTAAATCTCAATAAATTTAGAACTATTGGTGTCGTGAAGTTAATTTTCTGATTGGAATAAAAAATTAATAACAACTTATTTTAAATTTGCTACATATTTGGAAATTAAGCAACACATTTCTAAACAACCCATGAGTCAGAGAAAAGCATAAGGAAAGCTTGCAAATAGTTTATACTTGATGACAAACTCACAACATACCAGAATTTGTGGAATACAGCAAAGCAGTACTTAAAGTGATATGTATATTTTTAATGCTTATATTATAAAAGAAGAAAAGTGTCAAGTCAATTATCTAAGCTACCCCCTTTAAAAAACTAGAAAACTAGAAAAAAAGGAACAAATTAAACCCAAGTAAGAAGAAATGAAATAATAAAAATAGGAGGAAAAACCTGATGACATAGAATACCAAAACCACAGAGAAAAATCAGTGAAACCAAAAGCTGGTTCTTTTAAAAGAGTAATAAAACTGGCAAACGCTTAGTCAGATTGATTAAGAAAAAACAGGAGAGAAGAAAGAAATTATGAAATCAGGAATAAAGAAGAGGCCAACATCACTAATGCTACGGACTTTAAGGAGTTAACAAGGAAATACTATGAACAACTTTATGCCAATACATTCAATAAATTAAATATATCAACACATTTCTTAAAAGACATATAAATAAAACATGAGTAAAAGACTTGAACAGACACTACATGCAAAGGTATATATGAGGCCAATAACCACATAAAAAGATGCCCTAGGCTGGGCGCGGTGGCTCATGCCTGTAATCCCAGCATTTTGGGAGGCTGAGGTGGTCGGACCACCTGATGTTGGGAATTTGAGACCAGCCTGACCAACATGGAGAAAACCAGTCTCTACTAAAAATACAAAATTACCTGGGCATGGTCGCGGGGTGCCTGTAATCCCAGCTACTCGAGAGGCTGAGGCAGGAGAATCACTTGGACCCGGGAGGCAGAGGTTACAGTGAGCCGAGATGGCACCACTGCGCTCCAGCCTGGGCAACAAGAGCAAAACTCCGTCAATAAAAAATGCTGCATGTCATTAGTCATCAGGGCAATTCATATTTAAACTACAGTAAGATTCTGTTTCATATCCACTAGAATTGTTACTATCAAAGAGAGAGAATACCAAGTGCTGGTGAGGATGTGGAGTCACTGGGAAACTAACGCACTGCTGGCAGCGGTCTAAATGCTGGCACTGCTTTAGAAATCAGTTGGTCTGTAGTTTTTGATGTGGTTAAAAATATCAAATGTCCCAGCAAGTCTATTCCTTAGCTATTTACTCAGGAAGATGAAAAAGCATCTACACAAAGGCCTGTGTAAGAATGCTCATATCCACTACTTTGTAACAGCTAATAACTGGAACAGTGGAAAAGCCCATCAGCAGGTGAACTGTGGTACTTCTGGTACTCGGCAGTAAAAGGAACAATAAAGTAAAATAAGGCAAAATGGAAAGAACCATGGATGCACGCCACAAGCTGGATGAATCTCAGGACCTTATGCTCAGTGCTACACACAGAATGTTTATGTGGGGCCTTTGAGAACTGTTGGATCATGAGGGTGGAGACCTTGTGAATAAGATTAATACCCTTAAATTACCAGAGAGGACTCCTGTGTCCCTTCCATCATATGAAGATACAGCAAAAAGATGGCCATCTATGGACCAAGAATTGTCCCTCACCACACACTGACCTGCTGAGGCCTTAGAACTTTCAGCCTCTATCACTGTGAGAAATACATTTCTGTTGTTTATAAGCTGTCCAGTCTATGGTGACTCATTACAGCAGCCTGAAGAGACTAAGACACTGAGCACAAGCAGCCAGACTCAGAAGGGCCACAATGCACGAGTCCAGATACATCAAATCTAGAACAGGCAAAACGAATTCATGCCACATAACACAAGCCAGTGATTGTCTGGAGCTGGAGATAAGGGGCTTAACTCTAAAGAAACATGAAGGAAATTTTTTGAGCATAAGAAATGTTCTATACCTTGATTTTGGTGGTAGTTACACAGGTATAAACGTGTCAAGATAATTGAGCTGTACCGTTAAAATGGGTGTATTTTAATGCATGTAAACTAGCCCCAATAAAGTGGCTTTATTTCAAAAGGCCTAAAACGATTTAACCATATGCATGCTCAGAAAAATAGACAGTTGCCGTAAACTCTTATTGAGTATATTCGGTTCAAATAAACAGTGTACTTCAACATCACCTACTGTAGAAATTGTAAATTCATCTTTTAAAATTAAGATGACAAATGCATTGAAATGTGAATAATAATTTATATTTTTTATTTTTTTATTTTCCAAACAATTTTATTGAAATGTGCCAAGAATACATGGGCAGCACAAATGTAGGAACAGGAAAAAAAAATCACATGGACAATAATTTTTAAAATACACGTATCCTAGGCTGAATGAAGAGAAAGGACCATGTCATTCCCTGGTGGGCAAAAGTGCTCCTTCCATGGTATTCAAGTCAGTCTGCACAGGGTCTCCTGCTCTGTCTCCCCTACAGGAGACCTGGCACTGATCCCAATAATTTACAGGGTGAAAAGGGCACTACGAAAAAAACTACAGGAGCAGAGGTTTTCTACTGAGGTTGAAGCAGTAAAAGAAGAGGTGTTACGTGGTATCTTCACATCATGACATTGGCATCAATGTATTCTTCAACCCCCATGGCAATGTACAAGCATGTTAAGTCTCCATCAATTGAGACAATATTTAAGAGGATTACAGTATATCTAAAAAAATAAAGCGAGCATTCATAAAAATTTAACACACAATAGTGATTATAACATTGTTAGTAAACTGTTTCAGAATAACTGCCTTCGGGTATTTAAACATAAACTGGAAAATCCATCAGAAAGTGAGGCAAGGAGAGCTCTTTTGCATCTTCTTAACCTACGGAACACCGTCTCACCAGGGCCAGGAAGTAAATCACCTGACAGATACAAGCTTTAGGCTTTTCTGCCTATGTTAGCCTGGGTTAATTATCAAAAGCAGACCCCAAGGAAGGGAATGGATGGGGCATGGATGCAGGTAGTTTATTTTGCATAATCAATCCCTGGAAATAGGAGTGAAAGTCTTGGAAAAGTGAAAGAGGGAAAGAGAAAAGATCAATTCAAAGGTGTATTACCCAACAAATCCCACTGTAGGCACTAAAGTTAATCCCACTGGGATACTGAGGAGCTGTGTAAAATGCACCTGAGAATTTTCTACCAATGTGAGCGGTTAACCCACCAATTCTGTTCACCACTGGTCAAGGGTAACCACAGCCATGTAATAATTCTCCGCCTTGACTTTTCATCACAATCACCTGAAGAGCTTTTTGAAAAATACTGATTCAGGGGCCGGGCACGGTGGCTCAAGCCTCTAATCCCAGCACTTTGGGAGGCCGAGGCGGGCAGATCACGAGGTCAAGAGATCGAGACCATCCTGGTCAACATGGTGAAACCCCGTCTCTACTAAAAAATACAAAAAACAATTAGCTGGGCATGGTGGCGTGTGCCTGTAGTCCCAGCTACTCGGGGAGGCTGAGGCAGGAGGATTGCTTGAACCCGGGAGGCGGAGGTTACAGTGAGCCGGGATTGCGCCACTGCACTCCAGCCTGGCGCCTGGCAACAGAGCAAGACTCTGTCTCAAAAAAAAAAAAATACTGATTCAGGCTGTAAAGAAAAGAAATTAAGTCAAAATATCTACAGATGACACCCAGGAAGCTACATTTTAGTTATCTCCAGGTGATGCCAGTGTGTAGTCATTCTTGAGAACCAGTGCCCTGGAAGGTAACACCCTTGCACATCCAGATGTGCATATGTATGAGTGGCAGGAGGGGTTCCCACATGTGTTCCTCACCAGAGCATCAAGAATCCCAGGCCACGCAGGGAGACAGTGTCATGGCCCAGCTGAAGTGAGGCCAGACCCCACCTGTGAAAGGTGGTGGAGAAGATGAGAGGCAGAGCACCAGGAGATGTTTCACATGTTGCTCCCATTTGTGGTGGCCTACCCACCTCTAATTCCAAATGTGACAGCAGCTGGATTGAGAAAGAAGATAAGATACTTGAGCTGCTCTAGAGAGAGGCAAATATGTGCTGCAAAAAGCCCAGAAAAAAGTCCTTGCTTGTCCTTGTTCACCCTAGGCTTCTGTTAGTCACATGCTTGGCACATAGTTGACTCTTCATGAATGTCTGTTCAACTGAGCTAAAGTATTGTCAAGGACACCATGCTGTGACCTAAAGAGAGGAATGCATGATTGGAGGGGTCCCTACATTCTACCCACCTAGCCAGCACCAATACATTTGGATCACTTATATGTTGGCTCTCAAAATACATACCTCATAATTCAAAAAAACCAATATTTTCATTATGTCTTGGGTTAAATGAAAAGAAACTATGCCTTGCAATGATATTTAATGGAAAGACTTTAATATGGGTGACACGGTTTGCCTCTGTCCCCACCGAGATCTCATCTTGAATTCCCATGTGTTGGTGGGAGGCAGCTGGTGGGGCTAACTGAATCATGGGGGCAGGTCTTTCCTGTGCTGCTCTCACAATAGGGAGTCTCACGAGATCTGATGGTTATTATAAGGGGGAGTTTTCCTGCACAAGCTCTTTTTGCCTTGCTCCTCCTCACCTTCCAACGTGATTGTGAGGCTTCCCGAGGCACGCGGAATTGTAAGTTCAATTAAACCTTTTCCTTTGTAAAGTGCCCGGTCTTCGGTATGTCTTTATCAGCAGCGTGAAAACAGACTAATACAATGGTATCACCAGAATTTGACTCCACAAAGGCCAAGAGATTTTCCCATTGTCTTAAGGAGGAGGTGGAACCCCCTCATCCACCCCCTAGTTATTTGTAAACACGAGGATTCTTCTTTTGGTTACAAAGTAGAGATTAAAGAAATTTGCTTCAATACCTTTAATGCTATGTGACTCTGGGGTAGCTATAAATTTTCTCTGTGCCCTAGTTTTTTATCTTCAAATTAAAGTATTGGACTATATCATCTCAAACTCCACCTGAAAAATGCTATTCGAGGATATTTTACTTTACATTTTTTCTGTCAGTCTACTAAAGGAAAATTTATTGTTGCTCTTAAATATCTCCTTAGTTGATAGAGTCTTCTCAAAATGCTGATAGGGTATCAATGAGTTTGGCAAATATGCACATATCGTTGTCAGGGATATTAAATGTACTCCCCCACTGACTTTGCATAGACTTCATGGTCCGTACCAAGTCTAGTCATTGTTTCATATGCATTTTTTCACAACTATTCTGACAACCATTTAAGTACACAGCTGTGTCTTGAACGCCTCAAATGTCCTCTTTAATGAATAGAAAGTCCTGTCACCACTGGAAGGGCTTAATATTAATTAATAAATGGAATAGGATTAAAAATAACTTTTCCAAAACATATGGCAAACTATTTCCCCTTTCAAGTCCACATTCCTTTCAACAAATACATTAAACAATATTAAATACTGGGCATCTAAAAGGTATTTAGTGCACTGTCAGTTTTCACTGTAAAAAAGATGTGAAAAAAAGTGTGGCATTAAAATTATGTCTGAATATTTTGAGTATATCTTGGGTTAAATGAAGACTACATGTTGCAATGATATCTGATGAGAAGACTTAAAAGGAAATAATTATGTTAGCGTAATTACTTTAAGAATTCATGTGTTGTGCAGGCTCTTCTCATCAAGATAAAAAGAGAAGGTTGAAAACTACTTATTTTCTGGTGATCCAAGAAAACAGACTATTGAAGATCAACCTGAGAACTTGTTTAAGTTTAAAACCACACAAGCTTTATGTTTTTGATCATGACAGTTCTTTATGTTTACTTTCAAGAAGAAACGTGTTGCTTTTTTCATTGTTATTATTGTTTTGATTTTTTTTCTTTTCTTTTTCCTTTTATGTTGTTTCTGTCTTTGTTTGAATCTCCCAGGCAAGCAGGCAAGTAACCTGTAACCAGGAGGCTGGGCCCCATGCAAAGTAGCTCCAGATACCCAGAAAGCTCAGCTAAGATGCTTGGCATAGGAAAGGGTATCGGCTCATTGGGCTGCATAATATGTGCTAAGGAATTGAATTGTCTCACTTAACGTGTAAATCACCTTGACAGCTTTGTGTTGACCAATCTCACATTCTGTAAACAAATTCACCACCTTTGTGCTAATTAATTTGCTTGAATCTGTTTACATAAGATTTTTTGTCTAATTTTATTCCTGCAGAGCTGCTTAAAATAAAGAAAATCTATAGCAGCCTCTGCTTCAAACAAAATATAAGGCTTTTTTTTTCTACAAAAATGGGGGCCTTTAATTTTATGGTTGGGTTCCACACGTGAAATTTTTCTTATAAAGCAAAATAAAAGCATAAAACCTGTCTATTTGGGTGATTTTTCTTAAGAATATTTTAACTTGAAGTCTTCAAAGTGCTTTCAGATTTGTCATCTCATTTGACTTCCGTAATCATATTGAGAACCGAGTATTAATATCCCAGTTTCATAGATGTAAAAACGGGGGACAGAAAGAGGTTATTAGTAACTTGCTGAAGTTTGTTTAATTTGCAAGTGAGGGGCAACCAATCAGATCTTCTCTGTTCAGAAGCTCAGTCTGAAATGGCCCCTAGAATACAAAGAAACTCAACATTGCACATTGAAAATCAATATAGCCTTCAATCTCAGTGCCTTGGGGGGCCAACGTGGTAGGATCTCTTGAGGCCAGGAGTTTGAGACCAGCCTGGATAACATAGCAAGACCCCATCTCTATAAACAACAACAAAATTGCTGGAGGTGGTGGTTCATACCTGTGGTTACAGCTACTCAGGGGGCTTAGGCAGGAAGATTGCTTCAGCCCAGGAGTTCGAGGCTGCAATGAGCTATGATTGCACAAAGGCACTGTTGGCTGGGCAGCAGAGACCCTGCCTCTATTTCTTTTAATCAATAGGATCAGGGCTGCCCACCCTAGCACATTAAATCTCACCCATTGCCCGTGTCCATCTCTCACCTTGGGCCTGTCTCTTCACCCACTTCACCTGTTTTTTTTTCCTCAGACTTCCAAGCAAAATGGAAGGAAATGATGTACAGTGTAAGTTTCTCCATTTTCTGGCTCACATTCACTCAGTAAGCACCTACTGAGCATGCGCTATGTCAGGCGCGGCCGACGTAGCTCTCGAACAAGACGCAAAATTCTCACACCTCTGCAAGAGTAATATTTCATCTTCATTTCTCTACCATTTATAGTATTTTATTTTATTTGTCTTTTGTCAGAAACACTTCAAATTCTCTCCGAAGTAGATACGGTTGAAATAAAGATATAAGTTCAGACTGAGATTATATACTGAGTTATTTCTCTTGCAAATTCATACTAATCATAGTGAATATCTGTCTGAATTTTGTTTTTCTGTTTCTTTAGAGGGAAGGGGTAGTTCCTGTCTTGCTTCTTTTCTTTCTAACAGTGTCATGATTTAAGTTCCTTTATTCATCGTGTTGGCTGTGTTGAAGATAAATCCAGAAACCTGCCTTCCCCTGGAACCAAAACGGCTTTTCCTCACCAGCTCTGGTGCAGCTGTTGGGCAGGCATGTGACCAGCCCATGGCTGTCAGTCATTCTCCTTCTCCCTCCAGACTTGAACTCTTGGTCAGTGACGAGAGGACAGCAGAGGCATATGATATTTATCACAGGAACCCTTCCTGCTCAGAGATCAATGCAGGGTTCCTTGCTCCCTGAGTCCCTCCGATTTCTATGCAAGACTAGTTTCTCAGCTTCCAGTTTATTCTTTGAGTCTTGTTCACATTGCTACAATTAATACTTTTTTGGAAACTCCCCTTTTCTTTCATGTTATTTTCAAATGGTTGCAATGAAAAACCACTAAGTGACACTATCTAAACTCAGCTGGGCCCTGCTGCTCCCAATGTTCCCAATGATAAAGAATACACTGAGCCTGCAGAAGGAGGGGTCACAGCTCCCTGAGCCAGCGATGGACACTCAAAGGCTCCTGTGCAGTAAGTGCTCAGTAAATATTGGTGAAAAGAAAAGGGTAGAGAGGAGGAGGGAAGATAAGAAAGGGCAAAGGAAAAGAAGGAAAGGAGGGTGGGAGGGAGGAAGGAGGACAGGGAGGGAGGGGAGCATGAAGGGGAGGGAAAAAACAGGGTGGCAGGCCGGAGGAAGGGAGAGAACACAAGCATAAAGGGAAGAAAAGGAGGGAAGAGGGATAAACACAAGGGCACGGGAATAAATCCCACGTGACCACTTCTGGCAAAAAATGCTAAGTTAAAAAAAAATCACTGGAGAAGCACCCCTTGGTCTGTTTAGGTACGTGCTATCTCTTAAAAGAACACAGAAATTATAGTTTATATATTTTACATGAAAATTAGGATCTGAAGGATATGCAGAGAAATACATGAAAATACAAAATTAGGTGCCTAAATTCAGAAAAGCTGGTCAATATTAATGAACTAAAATAGTAGGCAAAGAAACTGGGGGGGGGGGAGCGTGACTTAGAACATAGACCTGAATAAAAGAATTAAAAGTGATTTTAAAATTAGTTGAAGGACTAAGGGTGGAGATCTATAGGATTCCTGCTTTTTCTTTCTATACCATTTGGCAAGTATAGTGCATAAAAGAGGTAAGGAGGATTGAGAAAATCATGTTGATCTTTCTACTTAAATGAAATTTTATCCAAAACCAAAAAGCAAAAACAAGAGTGAGATACAGAACTTTTTCTATGGGTTTCCTACTGTGGAGATCTCCCTATAGACACTTTATGTGTTCTTTGATTATTTGGCTGGTTGGATTTCTATTACTTAAAACAATTTTCTCTCTCTTCTTGCTATTTGCTAACTGAGGTTTTCATTACAGAGGCCCTCTGTCCCCGGGGTACCAATTCGCGATTAATGGCAAGACATCATCTCTCCACACCGTAACCTCCAGGTTTTAGTGACGCTGATTTGAGCACGCATCGGTTATGTAACCCAGGGCCTCTTGTTTGCTCATCTGTTTTCATTTTGTGATTTAGAAACTTTACCTGTCCAGCCACTACCAACAGAAACATGAATAAGCAATTATCTGTTAAATTGATATTTCACAGATGAAGTTATTGAACGCTTTTATTAACTCTTAGAGCGGCATGTTATTCAGTTTCCACACCAAGTGAATATTCAGTAGGAAATTCGGCTCCTATACACACACAATTGTTGTGTAAAATTAAAAGGAAAAATGAAAATGTCTCTCCAGACAAATAAGTCCCTTTTTTAGCATTTTTTACATATTATGAAATATAAATCTAAAGCAACTTTTAGGTTGTTTACAGAGAACAAAAAGTTATTTTTAAATCTAGGACTTAAAATGAATGATTAGAGGTAAATCTAGTTGGCTTAACCAAAGTAACTGCTGTAGCAATTATATATAATTACCGTCCAAATAAAATCCGTAGCCCACTCTATATAGGAAAGTCATATAAATATGAGATAGGAGAACATCAATTCTATCTTATGTCTTCTCAATAACACATTTAAACCCTTTAACTTTCTTATCATTTCAAATACAAGCCAAAATACAAAGAAAAATTTTGCAAATCATGATTATAAGACTGAATTTTAAATTTTGGTTCCAAAAGCCACTCTCCTATTCTGGATGGAAAAATAACAAAGCCATGGTCTGTCTCTTGCCACAGAGCATTTAGGCCACATTCATTCAGGTGTTTTGCCAGCACTGAGCACAGCACAAGGTACTAGGAGGCAACGGGTAGATGTCTTTGGACAGCTTATTCCAGCACAGTCATGCAAAGCAAATGCTAGCAGAGCCAAGCCCCTTTTCGGCATCTTCCTGCCTTTGTGCGATCTTATTCCTTATTTAATTTCTCTATCCTCTTCCCTTGCCTCTGCCTCTAGTACCGCTGTGATTCACACAAGCCTGTCTCAGGCCAGCAGGTGCATGGGAGCCTCACCTGGCCTGGGGCCAGCAGCAGATGAAGCCGGAGGACGCATGATCAGGAGCGGGGCCCAGGTCACAGCAGTAACCACAGGTGACAGGGCAAGGGCTGCAGTTTAACCTCTTTGAAGATGAGACTTCCGACCACGTAGAGAGAAAACTAGTACCTTCCTATGCCCTAGGTGCAGGGTATAGTCGAGCCACCAAATCACAGCTAGAAGCCAGGACCTCTTCGCTGGGTGCTGCCCTCACCCACGTCAGCCCACGCCGGGTTCAGTGCAGGTCTTTGTGCATATATAGGAAAGTCATATAAATAGGAGATACGAAAATACCAATTCTCTCTAATGTCTTCTCAAAGTCACATTTAAACCCTTTAACTTTCTTATCATTTCAAACACAAGCCAAAATTCGAGGAAACACTTCCACCTCTTTCCTTCATCTTTGTCCTATTCCACTATCACTCCTGCTTCCTTCCCCAAGACCCACTGTGTATGTCCCAACTGAAAAACAAAAATCTCTCCTCTCAACCCTGCATCAGCCTCTTCACCAGTGGTCCTCCCATAGGGGCAAAGCCCTCCCCCACTCCGCCAGGGGACATTTAGCAACATCTGGAGACATTTAGTTGGTCACAGGTAGAGGAGGCGTTGCCACTGGCAGGCAGTGGTCCAGGGGGAGCCGCCAAACATCCCCACGAGGCACAGGACAGCCTTCGCTCCCCACAACGAGGAACTGTGTGCCCCAATCTGCCCACAGTGCCGAGGGAGCCGCGTTGCTTCACACACCCCTTGCTAAACTGCCCAGCTGGACTCTGTGTGTTGTCTACACTTAGTGGTCTCCACCGCTCTCCCTTCCTGCTCTGCTGCACACACACACAGCTCTTGCAGACAGCACACCCAATTCTACAGAAAAACGCAGAAGATACTTTGGTTCTCTCCCCTCTTCTTTGCTTTTTCACAAAGATAATCTTCTCAACAAGACTGTGTTCTCGGTGTGACATCAGAGAGAAGGCAGACGTCACACCACCAAGGAAATTCAACTAGCAACTCTCCACGGGCAAGGATACCACCGTGCATGTCCCAGAACTCAGGACTACGGCTGAGACACACTCCTGGACGCCAGAGCTAAGGAAAGCTATGTTTCAACAGTAAAGAGGAGCCAGAGGTGTTGATGGCACACTCCTCCCCAGCCTGGCACAGCCGCACATGCAGAGCTTCCTCTGGATCTGCATTTGCACGGTAAGAAAGAGAGCTGGAGGCAGAAGTGCTGCTTCCCCACAGTTCTGGGGCCCTCTGCAGGAGCTCACTCCTGTCGTGTGCCATGGGAAACACTGGGAGTGTTCACAGGGTCAGTTAGGAACAAAACTAGGTGGGGCTCACAGCAAGCAGGGCCCACAGAGGTGCCACATGGGAGAAACTAGCCAGAGGCCCCACTCCACAGGAAGCAGGGCCCACAGGCACTCCAGGCTCAGTCCCCAGCCTGCTTCCACGCCCTTCAGGACAGCAAACTCTCTCCCAGATTGAGCTCAGGGGGGACTACCTCAGCACAGGAAAGGCGCCCTCGCCACACCCGCAGCTAATGTCATTCTCAATGGTGGAAAGTTGAAAGGGTTTATCCTAGGATCAGGGAAAAGGATGCCACGCTCACCACTCCTCTTTAACAGAGCACTGGAGGTCCTAGGCAGCAGAAACCAAAGCCATTCTAATTGAGGAAAGAAGTGAAACGTCTCTACTTGCACACGTTTGATCTTTTATACAGAACACCCTAATGGCCCTGCCAAAAAACTGTTAGGACTTATAAACAAATTAAGGTTTCAGGATATAAAATCGATACACAAAAATCAGAAGCATTCTATACACTAATAACAAATATTTAACAGGTAAATTTTAAAAAATCCCATTTACAATAGCAACAAAATAAATAAATGCTTAGGTATTAATTTAACCCAGGAGGTAAAAGACCTGTATACTGAAAAACTATAAAACACTGATCAAAGAAAATGATGAAAACATAAATAAACAGAAATATTTTCCATGTTTATGGATGGAAGAAATAATATTATGAAAATGTACATGCTACCCAATATGTTCTATATATTCAATGTAGCCCTAATCAAATATTCAATGTCACTTTTCAGAGAAACAGAAAACACAATCCTTAAATGCATATGGAACTACAAAAGATGTTAAATAGCCAAAATAATCTTGAAGAAAAAGAACAGAGCTGGAGGCCTCACACCCTGTTCTTCTTTAAACTCTTTTAGCAATTGTAATTAGTACATCCTAGAACTGACATAAAAAAACAGACAAATCAATCAATGGAACAGGATGGAACACCCAGAAATAAACTCACACATTTAGGGTCAACTAGTTTTTTACAAAGGTGCGAAGAACACACAGTGGGCAAAGGAGAGTCTTTTCAACAAATGACGCTGGAATAACTGGATATCCACATGCAAAATAATGAAATTAGAACCTTATACCAGACACAAAAATCCACTTAAAATGGATAAAAGATTTGGCCAGGCATGGTGGCTCTTGCCTGTAATCCCAGCTCTTTGAGGGGGTGAGGCGGGTGGATCACCTGAGGTTAGGAGTTTGAGACCGGCCCGGGCAACATGGTGAAACCCTGTCTCTACTAAAAATACAAAACTTATCTGGGCGTGGTGGTACATGCCTGTAATCCCAGCTACCTGGGAGGCTGAGGCACCAGAATCACTTGAACCCGGGAGGCAGAGCTGCAGTGAGCCGAGATCACACCACTGCACTCCAGCCTGGGTGACAGGGCAAGACCTTGTCTCAAAAAAAAAAAAAAAAAAAAAAAGAATAAAAGACTTAAATATAAAAACTGAAATTCTAAATGACTGGAAGAAAACGTAGAGGGAAAGCCCTATAACACTGTTGTGGGCAATAACTTTTTGGATAAGACCCTGAAAGCACAGGCAATAAAAGCAAAAACACACAAGTAAGATGGCATCAAACTAAAAAGCTTCTGCACAGCAACGGAAACGATCCACAGAGAGAAGACACAGCCCACAAAACGGAATAAAACATCTGTAAATCATACATCAGATAAGAAACTCATACTCAAAATACAAAGAAACTCAACTCAATAGCAGGAAAACAAATAATTAGATGTTAAAGTGGGCAAACGACCTGACTTCCTCAGAAGAAAGTATGCAAGTTGGTACATGAAAAAATGCTCAGATTCTCTAATTATTAGAGAAATGCAAATCAGAAGCACAATGAGGTATCCCCTCACCCCTGTGAGAATGGCTATTATTATCAAAAAGATGAAAATCAATGTTGGAGAGGATGCAGAGGAAAGGGAATTCTTATACATAGTGGAAATGCAAATTACTACAGCCGTTATGGAAAGCAACAGGGTGGTTCTTCAAAAAACTAAACACAGAACCACCAAATGATCCAGTAATCTCACTTCTGGGTGTGTATCTAAAGGCAGTGAAAGTAGGTCATGTATTGTACATGAAATGACCCATGTACCATCAACCTTCCTCTCAAGGATTGGGGTTTTAATCAGTCAATGTAATAAATTTACCTGTTTTGGAGATGAAAGAGCTGAGACAGGGAGGCTAAGTGAATTACCCAAGTAGGAGCTGTGACCTGAAGTTTACTTCTAACACTGCACTGATCTAACCCAGGCAGTGAAATAAAACACTCTGGACCATGAAGATAAGTGGGAGAGAAATCTGTGAAAGACAGAGAAACAGAGCTTAACACCCAGGGTGGGTTCTTAGGCAATCCTGGGTGAAGGTAAGTGGGCAGGCCAGCAGCATTAACGCAGCAGTGGGAGGCAGGGACAAGACCCTCATCATCACACCCACCTCTAAGGGAACTCACTGCGGTGTGAGCACGGCCCAGCAGTGACCATCATGTGGGTGTAGCAGATACTATGCTTCACTCTCATGTACTGCTTCCATTTTTCTAAAGGGAGTTGTTGACTCACAGTCAGTACTGCTGGCTCTGACCCAGGCTCTGACCTACCGCGGTAGCGCTGGTCAAACGTTCCCTGGAGCACAATGGGTGCTTATTGAGCATCCTCACCAAGTGCAGTTACCTGCTTCTTATTCTCCCTGACGCATGTGCTTCTGACAACTTTGCCAATTGCACAAGGTCGTTTTTGAGGTTTAATTCCCTCCCCAACTGTAATGAATAGACCCCAAACCCTGAGCTTCATCTGACAAAATGTGTTCTAAAATATGTTCATTGATTTTTTTAAAACTAAATATTTTCAACTAAACCAACTCAATGGAAAATGAAAAGGGAATTTTTTGTTTGTTCAGTAGTTTGCCCAAAAGATTGTATTATTTCTTTAATATAAATTTTAGTCAAAAAATAGGTTATATAACATTGTAACAAAGTTGCTTTCTGCAGGAAAAAGCAAGTCCTGTAAAATACTGTGTGTATTCATATATCAAATACTATATAATATATTCTATATATATCACACTTTGTAATATGTACTATTTGTATATAAATATTTTATAAGGAGACTTGTATTCCTATGACATAATGTCGTCATAATTTTGAAAACCAGAAGTAGGACCTAACAATGTGTTAAAAATATTGCCTTAAGTGTTAATTGATGCATTAATGTCATTTTCATCTTTCCACAACAAATTATTTAACATTCAGTACTTATACGTATCCCTAGGTAAATGAACTTTCTTATTTGCCAGCAAAGGTTCTTAGAAAAATAAACTGAAAAGATACAACTTCTATCTAAAGATGTTTCAGAAAACTTCACACATTTTATCCATTACACAATGGAAAAAATGTCCCATAATTAAGGGTAATTTAGCATGTGAAGGGTAAATTTCATTTTACTTAAATGACTCTCAAAAATCAAAAACTTTCTTTACCATATTTCTTAACCCAAAAAGCAATTAATAAGCAATGGCTTATAGTGTTGCTGTATCTTGGGTGTGCCCAGGGACTATCTGAATTCTTCTTAACTGAGTTGTAAAAGCAAGTAAAAAGCTGCTCTGAGAGATCATTAGGCTTTTGAAACCAAAATGATTATTATATGAGATCACAGAGACCCACAGCCAAATTTATCAAGCTTACATGTCTCTTTTTAGCTGCCAAATATAATTGCCGTGTTATTTGTCTTTTAAAATATAAAACAAAGTTCAATGCACAAATAAAAATTCAATGCAGCTCAACACATAAACGTCGTTTTTACATTGATTCAAATCAAAGCCATCCCCGTCCAATCCTGCTCTCATTTAGAAAGGTTTCAGTTGGAGCAGAAAGGTGGTAATGGCTAACAGCCAATCTGCAGTGGAAAAAAATGCAAGCCGGTGACCTAGAAGGCACCGGTGTTCAAAGTGCTAATTACTCAGATGTCAGAAGTACAAGATTTCATGCTTTTATAATGTCAAGATAATTAAGATAGTTTGCAAAATTGCACCTGGTGGATTTCAACGCCAAGTGACCCCAGTGGTCTGCAAAAGAATATAAAAATGTCCTTGGTAGCCTCTGCCTTTATCTCAGTGGCACTCTTTCTGTCTCTAATAATGCACACTGTGATCCCAAACCCGCACCTGGGAGTAGAGAAGAGCAAGGTGGTGCACTAGCTCGTGGGCTTCTGGAAGGAAAGGAAAGCAGGAGCCTGCTCCCTCTCTCGCACTGCGCTAGGTACTTTCTTAGACCCTGAATCACGCTCAGCTCGTTGTGCTGAAGATAAGAACGCTGGGAGCCAGAGACGCTGAATGAGTGTGCCCAAGCCAATGGCAAAGCTGAGCCTGGCAGCACCCTCTGTTGGTCTAGAAGACTCTGACTGACATCCAGCTGAGGCCGGACTTAAAGAGATGGGCATCATGAGAGCATCATTTTGTCACACCCTCCTTAACTAGGTTTTAAATAAACAATTCAAGTGAAAAGGGGCAATATTATATTAATAAGTCACATTACATTATTTGTCTTGGAAGAAGTTTTTGTTTTCCTCACATATTCCTAATGTCACATGACTTCAGGCATTTATGAAAAATGTACAACAAGCCACTATTACAGCATGTGGTTTAATTATAATGGTAACCCTCTCACATCAACCTCCACCCATATGGGCTGGCCCACAAAAAGATGCGTTATCACCAATTATAAACTGAACACTCATTACAGCAGACAAAATGTTGAAGAGCAAAGTATCAAGCATTCCCTCTCATGATTTGAGGTTAAATTGTCCAAAGTGACCACATGCAAGGGAGGATAGGTGTTTTGCTGGGACACTTTTTGTATTTCAGACTCAAAATTCTCTTAAAAGAAAGAGAACTTGAACTGAGCTCCTAATAGCCAGAGGCAGATCACATAATCCTTCTCACTGAAGAAATCAGATGGGTCTGACAATGGGGTTGGAGGCTTTGCCAAGAGCTTTTGCTGTTTGTTTCTCAAGGAGAGAAAGAGAGAGAGGGTGCAGCCTGAAGGTCAGGAGAGCTGTCACTGCACAGTCAGCTCCTCCTGAATCCCAGCACCTCCAGGATTAGAGGGGTCTGTCCAACACAGTAGCCATTAGGCACACGTGGGCGCTGAGCACGTGGAACGGGCTGGTTCCAGTGGAGGTGAGCTGTAAGTGCAAACTGTACCCTGGATTTCACAGGTTTAGTGTGAAAAACAACATTTTTAATTGATGATTTGTTGACATGAGATTTTGGATATATTGAACTAAGTAAAATATATTACTGAAATTAATTTGGCCTGTTTATTTTTTTCCTTTTGTAATGAGGCCAATAAAAGCAACTTACCCATATGTTCAAAGTAACTGAAAGGAGGCTCTTGAAGAGATATTTTCACACCCGTGTTCACAGCGACATTGTTCACAAAAGCCAAGTTTCCAACAGCTGAATGGGTGAGCAAAACGAGGTCCGTCTGCATAACGGAAGCTCATTCAGCCGTAAGCGGTGATGAAGCACTAATACGTGCCACAACATGCTTGAACCTAACGACATCACAGGGCAGAGGTGATGAAGTACTGATACGTGCCACAACATGCTTGAACCTAACGACATCACAGGGCAGAGGTGATGAAGTACTGATACGTGCCACAACATGCTTGAACCTAACGACATCACAGGGCAGAGGTGATGAAGTACTGATACGTGCCACAACATGCTTGAACCTAACGACCTCACAGGGCAGAGGTGATGAAGTACTGATACGTGCCACAACATGCCTGAACCTAATGACATCACAGGGCATGAAAGAAGTCAGTCACGGAAGACCACATATTCTATGATTCCATTCATATGAAAATCCAGAATGTAAAAGTCCACAGGGACAGACAGTAGATAAATGGTTTCTTAGCCACGGGGGTGAGAAGATGGGGTGATTCGGAAAAGAGTCTAGGTTTCTTTTTGAGGTGACAAAATGTTCTAAAATTGACCGTGATGCTGTCTGTACCTGCCTGTGAATATACTAAAACCATTGAGTCATACAGTTTATATGGGTGAGTTGTGTGGAATGTGAATTATATCTCAATAAAATTATCTTTTTTTTTAAACAGAAAAAGCTCTCAAGAAATTGAGGGAAAGGAGGGAGAAGAGAACTTCAGGCAGAGAGTGGCACCTGCAGATAGGATCTGCAGGGAAGGGGCAGATGTGTTCTCTCCCCTTGGATGGGTCTCCCCTGTCCGCTGTCCCTAAGATGCAGGCCACGGCACTGTCAGGGAGGGGGCTCTCCAAGCCTGCCTTGCCCACAATGCTACCAGCGCCACCCTTTATTGTGCAAGCATGCAGCCTCACTGAAACTTCTACTGGAAGAAATAGGGGAAAATGCGTAACAGGGAGACAGGTAACAAAAAGTGCTCCTGGTGGAATACATTAACTTGCTAGTGATATAATTAACCTTGTTATTAGGAGCCACAGAAACTACTACACAAAAATAATGAAGCCTTGCAAAGTAACAAACCAAAGGGACATATTTATAAAAATTAGGACTGAGGAAGGTTTTTCCTTACTGAACGGCATAAAAGATGTTGCCTTTGAAGCATCAGAAAGTGTTTCCCTACCAACAGCATCTCAAGAAAGCCAGAAATATGACTAGTACCATTCCCTTATTACAGGCATTTTGCGCGATTGCTTTCTACAGCCCTCGCTAAGGCTGTTGACTTGCTCAACCGAATAAAAGAGATGGCTGAACAGCTACAGGGAAAGGGAACTCTGGCCTTCTGAGTCACTTAACAGGCAGAATGACGGAGAGGCTGACCTGCTCAGCCCTCGGGTGAGGGAAGGGAATCCAAGCTGCTGGCACAGAGGGGAAAAGCTCGCTGTTAGGCGTCCAGTGCTTGCAACAAGATGAGGACGGCAGGCCTCACCGCAAAACGGGGAAGTGTTAGCATGCTGTCCCCTAAAAAGTTGCTGAAGAGGACACGATCCTTTGATACATTAAGTTCACCCTGCCCCTCTGGTTCCCTTGTGGAGAACATCTTTTGTTTGCAATTAGTGGTACGTGGGTAACAGCTGCCTACTTGTAATATTTTTGAGTTATGAGTCAATACAGAACACCTGTTTATTAATTATAATCACCTGTTAAGAGAGAATAAATACATGGATCAGAATCTGCTCTGGGCCTTCAGCCTGGATTGCTGTCAGCCCCCGAGGCTCTCAGCTCAATAGGCTGCTGGCCCCCAGACCGACCCAGTCTGTCGTTGGATCTGGGTGTGTGCCTCTCATCTCCAGCGCCGCCTGGGTGGGGGTCTCGAGCCGAGCTGGTGCTCGGTATGACACAAACAGCACCTGCCAGGTAACTCTCAAACACATGAGGAAAATTACACGACACTTTTCAGTTCTTTTTGCTTATTCAGATATCTATGGATTTGACTAATCCATCAGGTGGTAAAACATTCGTGAAAAACTGAAGGCTATTATACAGCCTTTCTCACGTTTCTGAAAGTATCCTAACCTGGACCAGAAATACTTTAGGAACCTAAATGGTGATTCGTGTGATATAATGAGACTGGCTGTTAGCATATGTTCAAAGTCAGAACTTGGACATGTGACATCCTGTTTAGGGCCTAATAAAGTAGACCTAGTGGATCTCTCACACTTTGGAGAAGAACCAGGTGGCTCACGGCAGGTAAGCAGCTCCGATGCCTTGACGTTGTACTGACTTCACTCAGGATGTTACAGTCATCCCTGCTGTCAGTACTGACTCCCCACCACACCCAAACTTAATCCTGTGACAAGAGAAACTGAGCCCAAATACCTCCTTTGAAGGGCCTGTCACTGCTGGGGGAGTTCAATAGATGGTCCGGCTTTTTCTGCGGGGGAGGCTGGGATATGCAGTCTTCCAGCAGCAGCCATATGCCCAACCCAAGCTCAGGAGAATGGGGCTTCTGAGCTTAAGACAGATAGGAAAGGGGCACCAGCAGACAGCTGGCATTGCCGTGCCACCTTAGCAAAGCAGTTGTGTGTTTCTCCTCAGCACAGAAGTCTGTGCAGCTGTGCGTTTTGAAATGACTGGATTTTCAAAATCATTTGACCAGTTTTTAACTCCCCTCCATCACTTCCTGTGCATTCTATAGTTTCCCACCCTATCCCTATTCCTCTGCATCCTGATCATATATATCAGCTCTCTAAATCCTCTTACATCCTCTAGGTTCTCTTTAAATATCCTCTTCACCTGCAGCCATCAGCAAGCTCTACATTCCCAGCCTCCTGCTCCACAGGAATGCTTTTCCTCCCATGTTCTGTATAAGCTACGGCCTGCAAATGGGGTAAGCACTCCCCTTCTCCCACTGCTGTGTTCAAACTGTAATCTCCTTCTTTCTCCTCCCACAAGCCCCAGCTCCTTTGAAGCACGTGCCATCTGACTACACCACCTGCGTTTCCCTGTCATCTTCAGACCTCCCGCCTTCTTTCCTTCTTCCACCAAGGACTTCAGTATCTGCTTCCGTCTTTATCTCTACCCACTCATTACCGTTTTCAGTGACTTCAGCTTGCATGTAGATAACCACTGAGCAGTGAGCTCTTAAATCCTTAGCTTTCTCTCCCCGCAACACTCTTTCCTCCACCATCCCTTGAGGCCCAGCCCCACGACCATGCCTTAGCTTTTGCCATGTGACCATGAATGCACCACTCCATAAGACTGATACCGGCTGGGTGTGGTGGCTCACACTGTAATCCCAGCACTTTGGGAGGCCGAGCTGGGTGGACTGTCTGAGCTCAGAAGTCAGAGACCAGCCTGGGCAACATGGCAAAACCCTGTCTCTACCAGAAATACAAAACTTAGCTAGGCATGGTGGCATGTGCCTGTGGTCCCAGCTACTCATGAGACTGAGATAGGAGAATCCTTTGAACCTGGTAAGCAGAGGCTGCAATGAGTGAGATCCTGCCACTGCACTCCAACCTGGGCAACAGAGGGAGACTCTTTCTCAAAAAGTAGTAACAATAAAAATATTAAAACAACTGATGTCAACAGCTCATTTTCCTACTAAGCCCTTTCGTTCCAGCTCACTTACTCCATGGTGCCTACTCCAGTCATTTTTCAACATAAACCACAAATCCATTTACCTGACAATGTTGTCATTATCTGTCATCCCTCCTGGTCTGTCTCTGACCTACCACTTTGGGGTCCAGGGTTCATCATTATAATCATATTATTCAATTACGCAAACCTTAACCACAAACTTTGTTTCCATTGAATTCACACAGCAAAGCAATAACCTATTCAAACCAACAATTCACCTACTGAGCCCTGTTAACAAAGATCATGAAATCTGCAGAGGAAAAAGAAAGAGCTTTATTCTCTATAAAACATTCAAACAAAAAAACTCCTGCAGACTGGGGAAGCACAGCCTTGGCACAAATGAAAGTGAGCACGTCACAAACAAAGGAAGGGTTTATGGCTTAAGTAGGAAAAGTTTTCTCCCACGTTCTCAATCAAGTCTGTTTATGCAAATGTAGGATTGAAGCGTGTTCAGTTTTTATTGGTTGAGATAGTCAAGCCCTGAGTGGGTGGCTTCCGAACCACCAAATTAGAACTGTTTTTGTCAGATATTTTCTTTTAAAATGGCCAGTGAGGTGGAGCTGTGGAATCCAGCCACAGTTTTTCTTGGCTCTGTTTACAGAAAGTGTTCTGGATCGAGGGCATGAAGCAGGATACTTGTCAGATGGTTCCCCTCTCACCCCGCCATGGCCGCTTGGATCTGTTACTACATTTGGATGTCTCCGTTAGTCACTGGGAGTCCATCTCCTCTGGAAAGCTTCCCCTGCTGCCTTGTCCTGTCGATTCTCTTGGTTCTCTGGCTACTCCTCAGTCTTCTCCAAGGGCTTCTAACCCCTGATGCTCGTCTTGGGCCGTCTCCCTTCTCCATCTATCCTCCCTACCTCTGCTTGAGCTGAGTTGGGTCATGCTTTCAAATACCATCATCCCTAAGCACATGACTTCCAAATGTATATTTTCTAGTCCTGACTTGACATAGATTTCTAATAGGCCTCTGAAACTTAACACATTCAAAGCATTCAGTCCAAGAAAGAGAACTACCCGCCCAGTTGCTCCAGCTAAAAGCCTAGAAGTCCCATTCTTTCCCCTCATTTCCCACAACCGTCTGACCAGCCGAATCCACCCTCTTCTCTGTCACACCGTTGCGCCACCCAACCCAACTCACGAACCATTTCCTAAGCTACCGTCATGACTTCTTAACCGTTTCTGCTCTTGCACTCTTACAATCTCTTTTCCACAGAGGAAACACCATGACCTATTTTAGGTGTACATAAAAGCATGTCATTCCTTGGTTAAGCCTTCCAGTAACTTGCCATTCCTCTTGGATAAAATTCAAACTTCTTACCATGTTCAGCAAAGCCTGTATTATCTGGCTCTGGTTCCTCTTCCCATTTTTATCTCCTACCACATTCTACATGACTTACGGCATCTGGGTCACATTGACCTTCTGTGAGTATTTCAAATGCACTTAATTCCTCACCGCACTCCAAGCATCTCTCCTTTGTTCCCTCTGTCTGAAACGCTGTCCCCCTAGATCTTTATATCTTTCTCCTCTATGTTTAACAATTTTGTGGATTTTTATTTGGGAATCACATTCATATTGATGATGTTAAAGTACATATAAATTCATACCCATATTGTATTTACATCAATGATGGGCTTATATAAATGTAAATTTTAGTTCCAACAACTTGGATCATCCACGAATACAAGTATGTTTAACATGAAACGTATTTTAATATAGAAAAGAGCTACTGATGTCACAAAGATTGAAATTTTTAAACTGTATTCATGAAAACATTGACTCTTTCCACTTAAATGTCATATTGCAAAAATCAAGCACTTTGTGAAAACAAAGCAATAGATGAATGCACAGATAGGTGATAATTTCTGTCAGTGACAAAGCCACGTAAAGATCGAACAGTGTCAAGTGATGTGGCAGGTTTGCGAAGGGGTCTAAGTTAAGTAAAATCAGCAAACAAGAACTCGATGAGAATACATTAGAAAGCAGTAATTATATTTCAAGAATATTTTAAGAATGGTTTAAAGTGGGCTTAGGGTTAGGGTTTGGCTGTGTTCCCACCCATCACCTTGAATTGTAGTAATACCCACATGTCGAGGGCAGGGCCAGGTGGAATTAATTGAATCATGGGGAAGGTCCCCCCCCCATACTGTTCCTGTGGTAGTGAATAAGTCTCACAAAATCTGATGGTTTTATGAAGGGGAGTCCCACTGCACAAGCCCCCTCTTGCCTGCTGCCACGTAAAACGTGTCTTGTTTCCCTTCACTTTCTGCTGAGATCGTGAGGCCTCCCCCAGCCAAGTGGAACTGTGAGCCAATTAAACCTCCTTCCTTTACAAATTACCCAGTCCCAAGTATGCCTTTATTTGCAGCATGAGAACAAACTAATACACAAATTACAATAATTTGTACCTAAGCTAAGTCTACCTCAAACCATTCTTGAAATATGATTGTACACTTTCCAATTCAAAAAGTATTAAGTTTCTTAGATTAATACATTTCTGAAATTCCCAAATATGGTAGGGTTTTCAAACGGAAGGCTCTCCATTTAGGTTTCTGCTGCTTCTTGTCCTATAATATTTTAACACCACTGTCCAGAATATCCAGGAAACAGTGGTTTCTCTTAAGACAAGGGATCATTCTTCTTTGTCCTTCTATAGCATTGCACACCTCTGGCATATCATAAGCATTCAAAAACCATTTAATCAACCAATCCCTCAATCTTTTTATCCTCCAATATCAAGCTAAGTTAGTTTCTAACACATAGAAAACACTAGATCAATGTGTTTGTTGAGTTTGCATGTGATGAATACATCACTCATCTAAATCATTGAGATTTGGAGGCAGGAAAATCAGAAGGACACTGGCACTGGAGACCAGCAAGTCTGGAGTCAAGGGAACCCCAGCCCCACTCTGCAGTATCTATTTGAACTTAAGTCAAGAAACCTTTCCACGCTTCAGACACTTCATCTGTTACAAAAGGATTGTAACTTTCAAGGTGACTCAGGGTTTGAAAGACAATGTGTGGAGCTCCCAGCAAAGTTCGTGGCCCAGGGTAAGCTCTAGAACAATAAAAATCAATGTTAAAATGCCGTTATGCTTCAGTGCTTTGCACATGTTTATGCCTCAGGTGCCCACGAATACTGTTAGTAATGATTATTTTCATCATTATGGGCACCAACAGGCTTTCGGAGGTTTTTCGCAAGCACAGCAGAACAAAAACTAGTTATTATACTCCAAACACTTAGTGTCAAGACTAAGCAGCACATAGGAGAGTTAGAGCCCTCCCTCTAGCCAGGAGCCTCTGCTAGGAGCAAGCCCATGAGCTCTGCATAAAAGCACAACCCCTGCCAGAGAACAATAAGCTGCAACAGGTTTTATATATGGCTGTTCTCAGACCAGAAGAGACATTCTGTTGGCATTTTCTTTTTTTTTAATTATACTTTAAGTTCTGGGGCACATGTGCAGAACATGCAGGTTTGTTACGTAGGTACACACGTGCCATGGTGGTGGTTGGCTGCATCCATCACCCTGTCATCGACAATAAGTATTTCTCCTCATGTTATCCCTTCCCATCCCCGCCACCCGCTGCTATCTCTCCCCTAGCCCTTCGGCCCACGACAAGCCCCAGTGTGTGATGTTCCCCTCCCCTGTGTCCATGTGTCCTCATTTTTCAACATCCACTCATAAGTGAGAACATGCCGTGTTTGGTTTTCTGTTCTTGTGTCAGTTTGCTGAGATGCCAAGATGGCTGACTAGGAAGAGCTCCCAAGTGCAATTCCCAGCCAGAGCGACGGAGAAGGCGAGTGATCTCAGCATTTCCAGCTGCGGTACCAGGTTCATCTCACTGGGACTAGTTAGACAGTGGGTGTAGCCCAAGGATGGGGAGCCCAAGCAGGGGGGGGCATCACCTCACCCGGAAAGCACAAGGGGCCAGAGAACTCCCTCTCCTACCCAAGGGAAGCAATTAGGAACTTTTCCTGACATTCTGGCACTCTGGCTCAGATACTATGTTTTTCCCACGGTCTTCACAACCCACAGATCAGGAGATTCCCTCCGTTGCCTACAACACCAGTGCCCTAGGTTTCCAGCACAAAACTGGGCAGCTGTTTTAGCAGCAGCAGTTTGTTTTTCTCATGTCACAGTGGTGGCTGGAAGGCCAGTGAGACAGAACTGCTCATTCCCCTGAAAAAGGGGTTTGAAGCCAGGGAGCCAAGTGGTCTGGCTCAATGGGTCCCACCCCCACAAAGACCAACAAGTTAAAATCCACTGGCTTGAAATTCTCGCAGCCAGCACAGCAGTCTGAACTGGACCTGGGATGGTCGAGCTGGGTGGAGGGAGGGGGCGTCTGCCATTGCTGAGGTCCAGGTAGGTGGTTTTAACCTCACCTGTGTAAATAAAGTCACTGGGAAGTTTACACTGCAACTGGGTGGAGCCCACAGCAGCTCCGCAAGACCTCTGCAGGCAGATTGTCACTAGACTTTCTTCTTGCTGGGCAGGGCATCTCTGAAAGAGGAAGCAGCCCCTCAGAGACTTATAAATAAAGCCCCACCTTCCTTGGACAGAGCACCTGGAAAAGGGGCAGTTGTGGGTTCAGCTTCAGCAGACTTAAATGTCCCTGCCCGGCAGCTCTGGGCAACAGATCTCCAAGCACAGTGCTTGAGCTCCAAAAAGGGACAGACTGCCTCCTCAAGTGTCTCCCTGACCCCCATGTATTCTGACTGGGAGACACCTCCCATCAGAGGCAGACACCTCATACTGGAGATCTCTGGCTGGCATCTGGTGGGTACCCTTCTGGAACGCAGCTACCAGAGGAATGAACAGGCAGCAATCTTTGCTGTTCTGCAGCCCCCATGTGTGATTCCCAGGCAAGCAGGGTCTGGAGTGGACCTCCAGCAGACCTGCAGCAGAGAAGCCTGACTGTTAGAAGGAAAACTAACAGAAAGAAATAGTTTCAACATCAACAGAAAGGATGTCCACTAAGAGACCCCATCCAAAGGTCATCAACTTCAAAGACCAAAGGTAGATAAATCCATGAAGATGGGAAGAAACCAGCACAAAAAGACTGAAATTCCCAAAACCAGAACCACCTCTTCTCCAAGAGATCACAACTCCTCACTGTTGGGAAAAATAGCAGAGGAGAAAGGACTTGCAGAGTGCCTGCATAAACTGGTAATAAGTAACATATAAACAAGGAACAGCAAACTGTAGAAGGCTGCAGGAGGCCTCTGGGGAGGAAGGCCTCTCCATGCCTCATGTTATGGTGCAGGGTGACCTGGGCTCTGTTATCATAAACATTGTGCTCAAGGATGTAAAACCCCTTCATAGCACTATGTGTAGCCAGACTTGTAGGCTCCTTGTAAGGCCCCCGTTCCACCAGCTGCACGTAGATAATAGGCTAAAGATAACCACATATTCTTGTTTTGTGAGACTCCCAAACCACCACTGTTATCAATCCTTAGGATGACACACCAGTTCCGACTCACTGATTCACTCCACCATCACTCCACCCCTACCCTGTAGATCAAAGTGATTGTAATCAATAAATAGTGTGGACAATCAGAGCTTGGGGCCTTCACTGCCTCCTCCAGAGTAATAAGTGATGGCCCCCTGGTCCCACTGTCTCTCTTAATCTGTCTTTTTCTCATTCCTTTGTCGCCATCGAACTCAGGGTACTCATGGGTGATGTAGAGCTGGCTCCCTACATTCTGGTGCCCAATGTGGGACTTGTGGATCACTGCATTCTGGCACCAAAGTGTGGGGCTCATGGATCCCCTACACTCACTAGCAAGGGGCAAAAACTGGATGGAGAATGAGTTTGACAAATTGACAGAAGCAGGCTTCAGAAGGTGGGTAATAACAGACTTCTCCAAGCTAAAGGAACATATTCTAACACAATGAAAGGAAGCTAAGAACACTGAAAAAAAGGTTAGATGAAATTCTAACTAGAATAACCAGTGTAGAGAAGAACATAAGCGACTTGATGGAGCTGAAAAACACAGAGGAGAACTTCACGAAGCATACACAAGTGGCAATAGCTGAATTGATCAAGTGGAAGAAAGGATATCAGAGATTGCAGATCAACTCAATGAAAAAAAGCAAGAAAGTAAGATTAGGGAAAAAAGAGTGAAAAGAAATGAGCAAAGTGTCCAAGAAATATGAAATTATGTTAAAAGACCAAATCTACTTTTGATCAGTGTACCTGAAAGTAACAGGGAGAATGAAACCAAGTTGGAAAACACTCCTCAGGATATTATCCAGGAGAACTTCCCCAACCTAGCAAGGCAGGCCAACATTCAAATCCAGGAAATACAGAGAACACCACAAAGATATTCCTCAAGAAGAGCAACCCCAAGGCACATAATCGTCAGATTCACCAGGGTTGAAATGAAGGAAAAATGCTAAGGGCACCCAGAGAGAAAGGTGAGGCTACCCACAAAGGGAAGCCCATCAGACTCACAGCAGATCTCTAGGCAGAAACTCTGCAAGCCAGAAGAGAGTGGGGGCCAATATTCAACATCCTTAAAAAAAGAAATTTTCACCTCAGAATTTCATTTCCAGCCAAACTAAGCTTCCTAAGCAAAGGAGAAAAAAATCCTTTATGGACAAGCAACTGCTAGAGATTTTGTCACCACTAGGCCTGCCTTACCACAGCTCCTGAAGGAAGCACTAAACATGGAAAGGAACAACCAGTACCAGCCATTGAAAAAACGTACCAAATTACATACCAAACATACCATCAACACTATGAAGAAACTGCATCTACTAACGGGCAAAACAATCAGCTAGCATCAAAATGACAGGATGAAATTCACACATAACAATATTAACCTTAAATGTAAATGGGCTAAATGCCCCAATCAAAAGACACAGACTGGCAAATTGGATAAGGAGTCAAGACTCGCCAGTGTGCTATATTCAGGAGACCCCTCTCAAGCACAAAGACACACATAGGATCAAAATTAAGTAATGGAGGAAGATTTACCAAGCAAATGGAGGGCAAAAAAAAAAAAAAAGCAGAAGTTGCAATCGTAGTCTCTGATAAAATAGACTTTAAACCAACAAAGTTTAAAAGAGACAAAAAAGGGCATTACATAATGGTAAAGGGATCAATGCAACAAGAAGAGCTAATGATCCTAAATATATATGCACCCAATACAGCAGCACTCAGATACATAAAGCAAGTTCTTAGAGACCTACAAAGAGACTTAGACTCCCACACAATAATAGTGGGACACTTTAACACTCCACTGTCAATATTAGACAGATCAACAAGACAGAAAATTAACAAGGATATCCAGGATTTGAACTCAGATCTGGACCAAGTGTATCTAAAAGACATCTACAGACCTCTCCACCCCAAATCCACAGACTATATATTCTTCTCAGCACCACATCACACTTACTCTAAAATTGACCACATAATTGGAAGTAAATCACTCCTCAGCAAATGCAAAAGAATGGAAATCATAACAAACAAGTCTCTGAGACCACAGTGCAATCAAATTAGAATTCAGGATTAAGAAACTAACTCAGAACCACACAACTTCATGGAAACTGAAAAAATGGCTCTGAATGACAACTGGCTCCTGAATGTCAACTGGATAAATAATGAAATGAAGGCAGACATAAAGATGTTCTTCAAAACCAATGAGATTGAAGACACAACGTACCAGAATCTCTGGGACACATTTAAAGCAGTGTCTAGACGGAAATTTACAGCAATAAATGCCCACATTAGAAGCAAGGAAAGATCTAAAATCAATACCCTAACATTGTGATTAAAACAACTAGAGGAGCAAGATCAAACAAACTCAAAAGCTAGCAGAAGACAAGAAATAACTAAGATCAGAGCAGAACTAAAGGAGACAGAGACATAAAAAACCCTTCAAAGAATCAGTAAATCCAGGAGATGGTTTTTTGAAAAGATCAACAAAATAGATAGCCCGATAGCCAGACTAATAAAGAAGAAAAGAGAGAAGAATCAAATAGATGCAATAAAAAACGATAAAGGGGATATCACCACCAATTCCTTGGAAATACAAACTACCATCAGAGATTACTACAAAAACCTCTATGCACATAAACCAGTAAATCTAGAAGAAGTTGATAAATTCCTGGAACTTGCACCCTCCCAAGCCTAAACCAGGAAGAAGTCGAAACCCTGAACAGACCAATAACAAGGTCTGAAGTTGAGGCAGCCTCAATTAATAAATAGCCTACCTACTAAAAAAAAAGTCCAGGTCCAGGTGGGTTTACACCTGAATTCTACCAGACATACAAAGAGGAGCTGGTACCATTCCTTCTGAAACTATTCCAAACAATACAAAAAGAGTGAATTCTCCCTAACTCATCTTATGAGACCAACATCATCCTGATATCAAAGCCTGGCAGAAACACAACTAAAAAGAAAATTTCAGGCTAACATTCATGATGAACATTGATGTGAAAATCCTCGATGTAATCCATTACATAAACAGAACCAAAGACAAAAACCACGATTATCTCAATAGATGCAGAGAAGGCCTTCGACAAAATTCAACAGACCTTTATGCTAAAAACTCTCAGTAAACTAGGTATCGACAGAACGTATCTGAAAACAATAAAAGACATTTATGACAAACCCACAGCCAATATCATACTGAAAGGGCAAACACTGGAAGCATTCCCTTTGAAATCAGGCACTAGACAAGGATGCCCTCTCTCACCACTCCTATTCAATATAGTATTGGAAGTTCTGGCCCGAGCAATCGGGCAGGAAAAAGAAATAAAGGGTATTCAATTAGGAAAAGAGGAAGTCAAATTGTCTCTATTTTGCAGACGACATGATTGTATATTTAGAAGACCCCAACATCTCAGCCCCAAATCTCCTTCATCTTTTGGCATTTTCAATTGATACTCTAAAATTATAATACAAATACAGGAGTTGTTGTTATGGGATAACATTTTAACAGCATTTTTTTTAAATCCCTGTATACAGAGGATTTCTATTAACATACAACACAGGCCAGACACCCGAGCATCATCCTGACCCTCATTCTTTCTCTCACACGCCTACATCCAACCCCTCAGAAAATGTGGTGTCCTACTTTCAAGATCTACCCAAATCTGTCTTTTCTTACCACCTCCCATGCTACAACCTGGATGGAGTAACCGTCATGTTTCATTGGGATGTTGCATGAGCCTCTCACCAGCGTCACTATTTCTACCAGACTCCTGCAGGCTACTCTGAGCACAGCAGTCAGAAGCATCCTTTTGAGACTTCCTTTTAGACACACTTCTGCCCAGCACCCTGCAGTCACTTTCCACTTCTGAGCTGGTGGGCTCTGAGGACGTCCATGGTCTGGACCCAATACCAGTCCCACCTCCTCTCTGAAAGCTCCATCCTCCCTCACTGCCGCAGCCATACTGGACTCCATGCTCATCCATGGAGGGAAATGGCAAGCACCTGCCTTGTGATCTTTGCTCTAATCCTGCTCTCCATTTGGAAGGTTCTTCTCTCAGATAGCCATGATCTACTTATTCATCTTTTTCAAGTTTTGGCTCAGGCTTCATCTTTTAAGGGGGTCTACCCCACTGCTCTGATCACCCTGTTGAACACTGAAACCTCCCCCCACCCAGACACACACAGCACAGCACTCCCCACTCCTCATCACTCTGCCCTACTGTTCTCCATAATTCTTTTCACCTTCCACCATTCTATACTGCCCACTTTATTGTGTTTATACTACCTGTCCCCTCCCTGTTAAAAACAGGCACCTTGAGGACAGAGATCTTTGTCTCTGTTATTCACTGATTTACCCCAAGCACAGAACACTTATGAGCAGTCCTTGGCTCATAGCAGGTACTCAGTAAATATCGAATCAGTGACCATAAACCAAGAAGATAACGATGTCTTGCCATTAGTAGAAAGATTCTCATCATGTGGAAAGCAAGCAAATCTCTATGTGTGCAAAAAGTTAGGGTGTTGCTACCTGTCTTAGAGCAACCATGTCTGCCACTGTTTAGAGGCATTAGCAGGATATGAGCGGGTGTAGAATAGGGAATATAATCAATTTAGTTTTCATAGCAGATGATACAAAAATATTCTGCTCACACAGATTATGAGATATTGAGCTTAACGGTTTTGAAATTTAGGAAAAGTTAACATAAATAAGAGAACAATAACCAAAAAGAAATTGCAATTATTCCTTACTAATGTTATTTTTCCATCTACAAAATAAACATAACATACTAAAAGAAATTTTTCCCTTTAAGTTATGAAAGTTGATACTATTATCTATAATTTTTATATGTCTCTCTATTTCTTGTAAAGGAACATATACATTTTATATGTTCCTCTGTTATACGTCCCTCTAGTCTTTCACTAAACTAGACCTGTTGTAATCTGCTATTATTTCTACTTATTTTACCTATAATTTTGGAATAAGGTGATTAACATATTTTTTTAAAAAAATTTATTCCTGGTTGCAAAGCCTTTTTTGACACAGTCATTAACTCTAAGATTAAACAAGAGACTAGCTGAGGAAAAGGTTATATGGGTCTGGAAAGCTGTAGGTTGAAGGCCAGGCCGGCCCACATTTTTTTTAATAAATGAAGATGACTGAAACAGCCATGCCTGTTCAGCTGCCTCTTGTCCATGCTGCTTTCTCACTGGCAGAGTGCAGTACTTGGGACACAGACCATATGGCCACAGAAACAAGAATATTTATGATCTGTCCCTTTACAGAAAACATTTGCTGACCTTGTGTGTGGCAACCGATCTTCCCTTCCTATTGGCTGTTCATAGTTGCTGTGGCTGCATGAGATCGTTTATGAGCACCAAATATGCGTCATGACTGTGTGTCTAGCACCTGAGGGTGACTTTCACAAACATACAATGATGGTTGCCAAGTGTAGACATGGAACAAACATAACTCCCTTCCTTCCATGTTAGAGGTAAGATGGAAAAGAGAAATGGGGAGACATTGTTCATATCCAAAAAGTAGATGTCCTTCACTAAAGAGCACCAGGTAAGCAAGCCCTTGAACGCTAAGAAACAAAAAACAGAAAGGTTAAGGGCACAGGACACAGGGATGAGGAATACTTCCTTACATTTGCTAATAACTCAGGGTATTGCAAGTGGCCAAAGCTGACCCATATCATCACCTCAAAACATGGGACAAGGCAAAATCTGAAACTGTAAGAGTCATCCAGTGTCAGTTTGATTCCAGCTGTGGATGAGGGGGCAGCCTGCCCATCACTAAGGATGCACCCTGGCCCTCCTGCTGCCAGCAGGCTGAGGGCAATGCCATCTCCCTGCCACCCTGTGGCTGTAGCCACCAGCAGTGCCACCACCATGTCTCCAGCACCTGAATGCTGACTGCAATCAAGGCTTTAGTTCAGAAATGGGAAACACCAGCTGTTCCTTCACACCCTGGCATTCACAAGCTGCATCTCACCAGAGGAAAGCACAAGGAAATCATGTGAGCATCACAGGGGTCCATTTGTGCTGGCATCTTCTCCAGCCTTCCAGTCAACAGACATCTGAGCAGTAGACAGGAAGGAATTCCTTAAGCTGAGTTCAACAGGAATCCCCTACTTGAGAATATGTACCAGACCGCAAGATTATTTTAGAAAACACTAATCCTAGGAACATGTATTTGGGGTGACTCCTAACACACTATGAGCTATAAACAGAACACAGACATAGTTGGTCTATGAATAAAATTCTTCCTTTAACTGATTTTTATTGTAGTAAAATGTACATAACTAAAAAGTGCCATTTTAATTGTTTTGAAATGTACAGCTCAGTGGCATTAAGTACATTCACTATGTTGAGCAGCCATCAGCAATCTCCACTCCATAATTTCCCATCATTCCATACGGAAACTGTACCTTTCAGATAAGAGAGAAAAAAATGGCAGATAGGAGACAGGACTAACAGGCAGCTTCCACTCAGACAGACAGAGCTGTGTCTAGAGATTCACGTCTTCAACCTTTGCTCCAAGAACCAGTGTAGGGACACACCAGGAAAACTGAAGGATTCACAGACCCTTTGAAAGAAGCGGCTTGCCACTGCAAAGGCTGCAAGACAGCTGAGAAACTGGAGTTCCCAAAGTGAGAGAGAGAAAAAAGTCTGCCTCTGAACACGCATCCCCACTGGGGAAGCTGAAAATTCTCATCACAGGAGAAGACTTTAACCTTACCTAGAGTTGAAATGGATTTAGAAAGTCAAGCAAAACATAAAAGTAGAAGAAGCAGTGGGAAGGCACTCCTGGTCCCCCAGGGAAGCCATTCCTGGCCTTATCTCAAGGGGTCCTTGGGGAAGGGAAGAGAGCCAGCGAAATTGCGGAGCCCCAGGGTGAAGGAAGCTCCTAGCTAAACTTTGTAATAACTTTGGCTGAGCATAAACTTACCTGAGCAGAATGGAGAAGATGGGGTGTGGGGGTGGGTGGCAAATGGGAAGTGCATGCAATACAAGCACAGAAGCTTGTGGCTAACTGTGTGAGCAGGCAGAGGCGAAGCCTGAGAGTCCTGCTTGCTTTCTCAGTGGAGTGGCTTGTAGCCTGGGGCAAGATTTCAGCCCTGCTTAACTGGCTGCTTGGATATAAACTCAGTGCAGTTGGGGTGCCATGCAGGAGACTGGCGCTGCTGGCTGCATGAGACCTGGGTGACGCCTGTCACCTGGAGCTTTCCCCCACTTCCCTGGTAACCTGTATGATGCAGCAAAGGCAGCCATAATCCTCTGAAATATAACTCCATTGCCTGAGAACCACCCATAATGCCCCATATCGGCTAAAGCAAGCCCTGCTCAAGGAGAGTCTGAACTCAGATGTGCTTACCCCTCCCTTCACTTGATGGTTTTTCTCTACCTTCCCTGGTTGCCAAAGACAAAAGACAAACTATTGGGAGCTCTATGGCCCTGCCCATTACCTGAGAAACCCAAGTACTTATTGTGGCCACATAAGGCAAGATTATAGCCCCCTTCTACAACTGTAGCTGGTGCTCTCTTGAAAGTGCCACCTCCTGGCTGGAGGCCAATCAACTCCAACCATTACAGCAGTTCATAAAAGAACCCTGTTCCAAAGAAGGAGAAAACAACAGCTAATTCCACTGCCTGCAACACCCTGGCTAACTAGAGGTCCTGAGTCTGTCCATGTGACAATTTCACTGTTAGCATAACTGGCATTTGAGAAAACCAGCACACTAAACAAAACCACAGCCAAAATTCCCAGAGTCCCCTTCAGTCTCCTGCTGGCTCCACCAGAGCAGGTGCTGTTATCCACAATTGGGAGACCTGAAGACAAATCACATCACAGGACTTTTTGCAGACATTCCCCAGCACCATCCTGGAGCCCAGTAGCGCCACTGTGCAGGCAGGCCCAGAAGGACAATAACAATTACTGCAATCTGGCTCTCAGGAAGCCCTCTCCCTAGAGGAAGCAGGAGGGCACACAAGAGAGCACCATGTGGGACAAGAAAGTCTGAACAGCAGCCCTTGAGTTCCAGATCTTTCCACTAAAACAGTCTACCCAAATGAGAAGAAACCAGAAAAGTAATTCTGGTAATATGACAAAACAAGGTTCTATAACACCCCTAAAAGATCACACTAGCTCTCCAGCCACGGATTCAAACCTAAAAGAAATCTCTGAATTGCCAAAAAAAAAAAAAAAAAAAAAAAAAGTCAAATTTAAAGAAATTTAAAAAACAATACAGGATATGGATGGAAAATTCTCCAGAGAAATAGATATCATAAAGAAAAGGCAATCATATCTTCTGGAAATGAAAGACACATTTAGAAAAATACAAAATTCACTGGAATGTTTCAATAATAGAATCAAACAAGTAGAATAAAGAACTTCAGAGCTCAAAGGCAGGGCTTTCAAACTAACTGAAAAAAGACAAAGAAAAAATAATTAAAAAAAAATTAACAAAGACTCCAAGATATTTGGGATTATGTTAAATAACCAAGCATAAGAATAATTGGTGTTCCTGAGGGATAAGAGAAATCTAAATGTTTGGAAAACTTATTTGAAGGAATAATCAGGGAAAACTTCCTTGGTCTTGCTAGACATCTAGATATCCAAATACAAGAAGCTCAAAGAACACCTGGAAAATTCACCACAAAAAGATCACCACCTACGCACATAGTCATCAAGTTATCTAAAGTCAAAATGAAAGAAAGAATCTTAAGAGGTGTGAGGCAAAAGCAACAGGTAACCTATAAACAAAAAGCTATCAGATTGACAGCAGAAACCCTAGAAGACAGAAGGGCCTATCTGTAGGCTCCTTAAACAAAACAATTTCAGCCAAGAATTTTGTGTCTAGTGAAACTAAGCTTCATAACTGAAGGAGAGATAAAGTATTTTTCAGAAAAACAAATGTTGAGAGAATTTGCCACTACTGAGCCAGCACTACAAAAATGCTAAAAGGAGTCTTAAATCTTGAAACAAAACCTTAAAATATACCAAAATAGAACCTCCTTAAAGCATAAATCTCACAGGATCTATAAAACAATAACACAAAAAACAAGGTATTGAGACTACAACTAGCATGATGAATAGAACAATACCTCACATCTCAATACTGACATTGAATGTAAATGGTTTAAATGCTTCACTTAAAAGATGCAGAATGGCAGAATGAATAAAAATCCACCAACCAAGTATCTTCTGTCTTTAAGAGACTCACTTAACATATAAGGACTTGCCTAAACCTAAGGTAACCAGGTAGAAAAGGGTATTCCACACAAATTGATACCAAAAGTGAGTAGATATATTCATTCTTATATCAGACAAAACAAACTTTAAAGCAACAACAGTTAAAAAAGACAAAGTGGGACATTATATAATGACCAAAAACCTAGTCCATCAGGAAGAAAATCACAATCCTAAATATATGTGCACCTAACACTGGAGCTCCAAAATCCATAAATCAATAATCATGAGACCAAGAAATTAATAGACAGCAACACAATAATAGTGGGGCACTTCAGTACTCCACTGACCACTAGATAGGTCATAAAGACAGAAAGTCAACAAAGAAACAATAGACTTAAACTGTACCCTAGAACAAATGGACTTAACAGATATTTACAGAACATTCTGTCCAACAACTGCAGAATATGCACGATTCTCAACAGAATAGACTATATGATAGGCCACAAAACATGTCTCAATACATTTAAGAAAATTGAAATTATGTCAAATACTCTTTCAGACAACAGTGAAATAAAATTAGAAATTAACTCTAAAAGGAACTATCAAAACTATACAAATACATGGAAATTAAATAATCTGCTCCTGAATGACCCTTGGGTTAACAATGAAATAAAGATGGAAATTAAAAAATATATTTAAACTGAACAATAACAGTGACACAGCCAATGAAAATCTCTGAGACACAGCAAAAGTGGTGCTGAGAGAAGTTCATAGCATTAAATGCCTACATCAAAAAGTCTGAAAGAGCACGCATAAATAATCTAAGGTCACGCCTCAAGAAAATAGAGAAGCAAGAATAAACCAAACCCAAACACAGCAGAAAAAAAGAAATAACCAAGATCAGAGCAGACCTAAGTAAAACTGAAACAAGCAACCAAAACAACACAAAAGATAAATGAGGCAAAAAGCTGGTTCTTCGAAAAGATAAACACAACTGATAGACTATTAGCAAGATTAACCAAGAAAAAAGAGAGGAGATCCAAATAAGCTCAGTTAGAAATTAAATGGGAGATGTTACAACTAATACCACAGAAACACAAAAGATCATTAGAGACTTCTATGAGCACCTTTACATCCACAAACCAGAAAGCCTAAAGAAGATGGATAACTTCATGGAAATATACAACCCTCCTAGATCAAATCAGAAATAAAATAGAAACTGAACAGACCAATAACAAGTAGCAAGATTAAAACAGTAATAAAAAAAATGCCAACAAAAAAAGTCTAGGACCAGATGAATTTACAGCTGAATTCTGTCAGACATTCAAAGAACAATTGGTACTAATCCTACTGAAATGATTACAAAAGAAAGAGAAAGAGGGAATCCTCCCTAAATCATTCTATGAAGTCAGCATTACCTTCATACCAAAACCAGGAAAAGACATAATAAAAAAAGGAAATTAGAAATCAATATCCCTGAGGAACATAGATGAGAAAATCCTCAACAAAATATTAGCTAACCAAATTCAACAGCATATCAAATAGATAATCCACCATGATCAAGTGTGTTTTATAACAGCGATGCAGGGATGGTCTAACATATGCAAGTCAATAAATGTGATAAAGCACATACGCAGAAGTAAAAACAAAAATCATATGATCATATCAATATATGCAGAAAAAGCATTTAAGGAAATCCAACATCGATTTATGATTAAAACCCTCAGCAAAACAGCATAGAGAGACATATCTTAAGGTAATAAAAGCCATTGATGACAAACCCACAGCAAACATCATACTGAGCAGGAAATATTCAAAGAATTTTTCCTGATCACTGGAACAAAACAAGGAAGCCCACTTTCACCACTTGTATTCAGCATAGTACTGGAAATCTTAGCCATAGCAATCAGACAAGAGAAATAAATAAAAAGCATCCAGATCAGTAATGAGGAACTCAAACTGTCACTAATGCCAATGACATGATCATATACTTAGAAAACCCTAAAGACTCATCCCCCAAAGCTCATAGATCTAATATGTGAAAACAAAAACAAAACCAGAAATTTGAACCCTTGATGTTGCTGGTGGGAATGTAAAATGGCACAGTCACAATGGAAAACAGTTTGGAGGTTCTTCAAGAAATTAAATATAGAAATACCATGTCATTCAGCACTTTCACTTCTGTGTATATATCCAGAGAAATTGAAAGTAGGGAGATAAATAGATGCATGTACACTTATGTCCATAGCAGCATTACTTGAAAAAGCTAAAACATGAAAACAAACCAAGTATCCACTGGTGGATGAATAGACACACAAAATGTGCTACATACATACAATGGAATATCAATCAGCATTGAGGCAATGAAATTCTGACACACACTACAACATGGATGACCCTTGAACACATTAAGCTAATTGAAATAAGTCAGTCACAAAATGAAAAATATTCTGTGATCCCACTAATACAAGGTACTTAGTACTCAAATTCATGGAGACAGAAAACAGAATGATGGTTGCTAGGGGCTGGGGGAGAGCAGAATGGAGAGTTATTGTTTTAAAGGTACAGAGGGTTTTCTTTTCTTAAATTACACCCAAGCAGCATACACTGTACTCAATATATAGTGTTTTATCCCTCATCCCCACTTCCCCTCAAGTCCCAGAGTCCATTATGGCATTCGTATGCCTTTGCGTCCTCATAGCATACCTCCCACGTATAAGTCAGAACATATGATGTTTGGTTTTCCATTCCTGAGTTACTTCACTTAGAATAATAATCTCCAATTCCATCAAGATTGCTACAAATACCATTATTCCATTCCTTTTTATGGCTGAGTAGTATTTCATGGTGTATATATATATACCACATTTTCTTTATCCACTACTGATTGATGGGCATTTGGGCTGGTTCCATATTTTTGCAACTGTGAATTGTGCTGCTATAAATGTGTGTGCAAGGGTGTTTTTCATATAATGACTTCTTTTCCTCTGAATAGATACTCAGAAGTGGGATTGCTGGATCAAATGGAAGTTCTAATTTTAGTTTTTTAAGGAATCTCCATACTGTTTTTCATAGTGGTTATACTCGTTTACATTCCTACCAGCAGTGTAAAAGTGTTCCCTTTTCACCACATCAATGCCAATATCTATAATTGTTTGATTTTTTAGATTATGGCCATTTTTGCAGGAGATAGGTGGTACTGACTCATGGTTTTGATTTGTATTTCCATGATAATTATTGATGTTGAGCATTTTGGTAATGTGATGCCTCCAGATATGTTCTTTTTGCTTACTTAATCTTGCTTTGGCTATATGGGCTCTTTTTTGGTTCTATATGGATTTTAGGATTTTTTTTCTAGTTCCACAAAAAATGATGATTGCATTTTGATGGGAATTGCATTGAATTTATAAATTCCTTTTGGCAGAATGATCATTTTCACAATATAGATTCTACCCATCTATGAGCACAGTCTATGTTTCCATTTGTTTGTGTTGTCTGTGATTTCTTTCAGCAGTGTTTTGTAGTTTTCCTTGCAGAGATTTTTCACCTTTTGGTTATGTATATTCTTAAGGAAATGTGGGAATGTTTGGAACTCCATAGTAGAGACTTGTTGAATGACTCTGAGCAAAATGCTGATGATGACATGAACAATGAAACCCAGGTTGAGGTAGTCTCAGATGGAGATTAGAAACTTGTTGGGAAATGGAGCAAAGGTGACTCATTATATTTTAGCAAAAAGGCTGGCAGCATTTTGCCCTTTCCTTAGAGATTTGTAGAACTTTAAACTTGAGAGAGATGATTTAGGGTGGAAGAAATTTCTAAGCAGCAAAGCATTCAAAAGGTGACTTGGGTGCTGTTAAAAGCATTCAGTTGAAAAGAAAACAGAGCATAAAAATTTGAAAAATTTGCAGCCTGACAATGTGATAGAAAATAAAGTCCCACTTTCTGAGAAGAAATTCAAGCTGGCTGCAGAAATTTGCATAAGTAATGAGGAACTCAGTGTTAATCACCAAGACAGTGGGAAAATGTCTCCAGGTCATGTCAGAGACTTTTGTGGTAGCTCCTCCCATCACAAGCCCAGAGACCTAGGAGGAAAAAATGGTTTCATCGGCTGGGCCCAGGTCTCTCTGTTCTGTGCAGTCTAAGGACTGTGTTCCAGCCATGACTAAAAGGCGCCAAGGTATAGCTGAGGTCATGGCTTCAGAAGGTGCAAGTCCTAAGCCTTGGCAGCTTCCATGTGGTGTTGAGCCTACGGGTGCGCAAGAGTCAAGAATCGAGGTTTGGGAGCCTCTGCCTAGATTTCAGAACGTGTATGGAAACGTCTGGATGTCCAGGCAGAAGTTTGCTGTAGCAGCGAGGCCCTCATGGAGAACCTCTGCCAGGGCAGTGCAGAAGAGAAATGTGGGGCGAGTGCTGCCTAGTGAAGCTGTGAGAAGAAGGTCATTGTCCTTCAGACCCCAGAATAGTAGATCCAATGACAGCTTGCACCATGCACCTGGAAAAGCCACAAACACTCAATGCCAGCCCATAAAAGCAGCTGGGAGGGAGGCAGTATCCTCCAAAGCCACAGGGGCAGAGCTGCCCAAGACCATAGGAACCTACCTCTTGCATCAGCATGACCCAGATGTGAGACATGGAGTCAAAAGATATCATTTTGGAGTTTTAAAATTTGACTGCCCTGCTGGATTTTGGACTTGCATGGGGCTGTAGCCCCTTTGTTTTGGCTGATTTCTTTCATTTGAAACAGCTGTATTTACCCATTGCCTTTACCTGCATTGTATCTAGAAAGTAACTAACTTGCTTTTGGTTTTATGGGATCATAGGCAGAAAGGACTTGCCTTGTCTCAGATGAGACATTGAACAATAAACTTTTGAGTTAATGCTGAAATGGTAAACTTTTGAGTTAACTTTTGAGTTAACACTTTGGGGAACTGTTGGGAAGACATGATTGGTTTTGAAATGTGAGGACATATTTGGGAGGGGCCAGGGACAGAATAATATGGTTTGGCTATGTCCCCATGCAAATCTCTTGAATTGTAGCTCCCAGAATTCCCATGTGTTGTGGGAGGGATCCAGTGGGGGGTAACTGAATCATGGGCACAGGTTTTCCTGTGCTGTTCTTGTGATAGTGAATAAGTCCCATGAGACATGATAGTTTTATAAGGGGAAACCCCTTTTAGTCATTTCTCATTTTCTCTTGCTACTGCCACATAATTTCCCCTCTGCCATGATTGTGAGGCCTCCCAAGCCACGTGGAACTGTGAATCCATTAAACGTATTTTTCTTCCCAGTCTTGGGTATATCTTTATCAACAGTGTGAAAATGAAGTAATACAGTCTCCAAGGGACACTTGTCAATCTCTAGAGGCATTTATGGTTGTGGCATCCTGGAGGGATACTGCTGGAATCTAGTGGGGACACTCCTGAAATGCTGCTAAGCACGTTACAACGCATCAGAGCCCTCCACACCAAAGCAGTATCCATCCCAAAAGCCAATAATGACAAGGCTGATAACTTACGGTCTAAAGGGACCTTTAATTCTCTTTCTTTCTTTCTTTTTTTTTTTTTTTTTTTTTTGAGATGGAGTTTTGCTCTTGTTGCCCAGGCTGGAGTGCAGTGGTGTGATCTCGGCTCACCGCGACCTCCGCCTCCTGGGTTCAAGCAATTCTCCTGCCTCAGCCTCCTGAGTAGCTGGGATTACAGGTGCGTGCCTCCAATTGGCTAGATGGCTAAGTAATATATATTTTCCTCCAAAACTCTTAAGAAAAATGATTAGCAAATTCCAAGAACTACTGCCACTAAAATGTTGAGTACAATAAAGAATTGTCTGGAAGAATCAGACAATTGAATACAAAGGATCCACTGTAGCTACACAGGACCAAGAAAGCAAAGACAGAGTTAAACACTCATGCTACATCTTAACTTATTCCATTTTGAATAAGTTACTTATGTGACACAGCAAGGGTCAAATATATCTGAAAAATACATTGTTAAATGCATGAATTATCAATAAGTTAGCACTTTAAACAAACACATTGATGGTCTGTTGGCTAACATAATATGGCTCTAGTTTGATGTAGGTAAAAGAATCTGGGGCCAGGAGACAGAATCTAGGAGTGTGGTCATGGTTCCTAGGGCACATGGCTTACCTGGGCTCCAGTTTCTGCATCTGATAAATGTGAATGCGAATGTATGTCTGTTTTATCTACCTCGCTGGTCATTGTGAGAATTCTTTTTTAAAGTACAATTTCTCTTTATTTGGGTATTGATATATTCTCATATCTTTCTTATACTCCTTATATACAGTTTTGGAAATAACAAAGTATATGGAAGACCAAGGAAAAGTAGATTCCTAAAAGGAGGTTGCACACACCCATGTAGAGACATGATTGGGTTCCTATAATTAACTAACTTCTTTTCCTCTTCATATGTGTGAAAATACATTTTTAAAAGTACCATAGACAAGCCACAGACTTATAGAAACTATTTTCAAAATGCATACCTGATAAAAAATGTGTATCCAACATATACAAAAAACTCTTAAAATTCAACATTAAGAAGATAATCAACCCAGTTAAATCATGTAAAAACAACAACAACAACAACAACAACAAAAAACCTTAACAGACCCCTCACCAAAGAAGGTAAACAGATGGCAAATAAGGATATAAAAAATGCTCAATACTGTTTGTCAATAGAGAATTGCAACTTAAAACAACAGAGTACCACTACATAGCTATCGGGGTAGGTAAGTTTTGAGCTGGAACAATTAGAGCAATAAAGTAAATAGAATAATACTGGATTTTAACTCAAAGTACCAAATAAATATTCATGATATTAATTAGTTCATGCTGATATTAATTGATGATTGAATAGATAATTAAATTATCTATTAAATTATTTAATTGAATAGATAATTAAATTAAAGGGACAAGTTATACATAAGAAGTCTAAATAATTTATCAGGATACTCCACCCTCAAGGAGGTGGAGCATAACTTCTCACTAATTAAGAGTCATCTGCACAAACTGGCCTCCTTCTAAAAAGCGCACTATGGAAGGGGAAAACCTGACAAATACCACCTTAGACAAGTGAACAAGGTCACCATCAATAGTGAGTAGTCATGTTGACTGTATGTACCCTTCAGACGATGCGATGACAATGGCACTTTACCTCTGTGGTTCTCCTCCCCCAAACCCATAACCCTGATCTAATCATGAGAATCACAACATAAAAATTTCAGTATGGGGGATCCTACTGTATGCCTGATCAGTGCTCTTCAAAACCTGCAAGGTCAAACAAAGCAGAAAATACAAAGCAACTGCCTCAGACAGAGGAGCCTCAGGAGACTTGACAGCTAAATATTTCTTGGTGTCCTGAATGAGATCCCAGAACAGAAAAGGTCACCTGGTGAAAACCAAGTAAATTTAAGTAAAGTGTAGACTTTAACTAATAAAAATATATCAATGTTGGTACATAAATAATAATAAATGTACAGATATAATACAATATAATATTGTAATATGTTAATGATGAAAAATGCAGTCGGGTGAATGTGAACTCTTTCTACTGTAAGTTCACAATGTTTCTGTAGATATGGAAATCTTCTAAAACATAAAGTTTATTTTAAAAACAACATAATTATAATGACTAATGTAGAACATTGTGAGAGAGAGCAGTCATGGTTTAAACTGTCACTGCACTTTGTGAGCATCTGGCTTTTCCAACAGAAGATGAGACTGGAAGACAAATCTTTAGATTTGCTCAGTAGTTTACCCTGGGGCAGCTGGTACCACCCATGCCATTAGCCAGTTAGGAAAGCTAAGAGAAAAGTATCAGTGTTTAACTGCACGTCAGAGCACAGTGAGCTTCACAGAGTGCACGTGGAATATGCTAGAAAATGTTTCCTTCTCCAGAGTGGGCCTGATTTCTATTTCCTACCTTTCTAATAAAGGGTAAATGGAAAAGGACCTCCATCCCTGTCACTGAGTATGGGTTACCAGGATTGTCAACTGTGGATGGAGACTATTCATCCTCTCCAGGGCGCTGCAGCCCTAGTGACGTGCTTGTGCTTCTGTAAAACAGCAGGTGCGAAGACTCAAAAAAGTACAAAACGATTAGACTTCTTGGGGATGAGGCTGGCTAGGGCCACTTGCTGGAAAATGTGGTGTGTTTTCCTACCATCCTTCCCCTTCCCTCTTTCTGTATTCCAATCATATCAGCATCAGATTTTCTGCAAAACACACACACACACACACACACACACACACACACACACACACACACACACAAATTAGTTATTTAGAGTTGAGAGTAGTTTGGTTTTGTATCCAGGATCCCTATAAAGATAATATATTTCTCTCCCCAGGTTTCACCACAGAATGTATCTTCTTGAACCGTAGCAATTTCCCTGTCAGCTAAACAGAAGCTTTTCCCAACTAAGACATCACCAGACATGCTGTTTCCAGCCTGACTTATTTTGAATGCTCAGTGCACTTGAAACTGAACTCCTCTCATAAAATAGGAAAGAGGCATGGAGCAGTTATTACATAGCAAATCTGTAAAATCCTAAGATCATTGAACTAAAAGTCTTCAAGGCTGGACATGGTGGCTCATGCCTGTAATCCTAGTACTTTAGGAGGCCAATGTCAGTGGATGTTTTAAGCTCAGGGGTTCGAGATCAGCCTGCGCAACATAGTGAGATTGCATCTCTATACAAGATGCAAAAACCAGCTGGGTGTGGTGGGATGCACCTATAGCCCCAGCTACTTGAGAAGCAGAGGTGGGAGGATGGCTTGAGCCTGGGAGTTGGAGGTTGCAGTGAGCTGAGATTGCACCACTGCACTCCAGCCTGGGCAACAGAGCCAAGCATGTCTCAAATATAAATAAATAAATAACTAATTCTATTCTTTCCTTTTCCCCACCCCCACAGATAGCTACATTAATAAAAATGACATAACTGTATGTGAATATCCTCATTAAGACAAACACATGACTAAAACAGTTAGTGTTAATTGCCGATCTCTCTGTGGTCCACGTTCAGTTCCATTCCTTTAGAACATCACTGTCTATTTCTGGATTTGCAATGCTATTAAAAGGACTTTCATGTCTGTGCACTTTCTGCTTCTTGGGGGTGGCATCAGAGGAGCAGAGGAGGCCATGGGAAAAGAAACTTTGAATGCAGGGAGCATACTGAGGTGGTCAGCATGTTCTGCTTCTGGATCCTAACATCAGGCTATTGAAACTGAAGATGAGAAAACCCATATTGAGTCATTTGGTTCTCTCCCTTGAAGGCAGTGGATTATGCTGGACAGTATTTTATTTAGCACTCTGTCCGGTTCTATTTTAACTTGTTCTTCCTTGGAGGCCTATTAACTCAAACCCAGCAAGGATTTTATTACAAATGGAAGGCATTCTACTAGTTGGTCATTTCTTCCACAAAACACATTCTCCTGCTGAGATATTAAAAGACAGAATTTACCAAACAACATGAAAACCACACAGGACTGTAGAAAGAGTGTGGAGCAAAAAGCAAATTGTCCCAAAGTGGCTCCAGATGCTTGCTCTGACTTGCCTGGCAGCAAGATCACTGAGAATTCTCAACCCTGTGTCCCTGGAAATAGGGACAATGTGAAGCTCAGCTACCCACAGACTGATATCCTCACAGCCCCTTTCCCCACAGTAGCATCTCGGGGGTCCCAGGATGGCCAGGTTCTGGGCAGTTTGTGTTCCCAGGCAGTTCTTGTAAACAGCTACACTCACATGCAGACTGCTTGGTGCTGAGGTAATCTCATTCAACATCTACAACTTTGCTTTCAGCCTCGCCTTTTTTAAAAGTTAGAGTGGCCCCACTGGAATGCAAGTCCATGCTACTGGTCAGAAAAGCATCTTGGTCCTCATGTTTCCTGTACGGCAAAGATGAGAGGGTGAGAGTTTCTTTTCTCTCCTCCCTGGTTTTGTAAGCTTCTGCCTTCACCGAAAGGCTGATTCCCTAACCCATGCCATTCTCCAACCTGGTGCATGACAGACAGTGTCCCAGATGGGACCCTCCTTGAGCAACAAAGAATGAGGACTTCCAGAGCCAAGAGCTGGGTTAAATATGTGCTCTGAGGCTCATTCCCTACAGGAGCCTCAGGTTCCTCATCTATCAACTAGAAATACCTGTGCCATAGGCAGGGGATGGGGTAATGTGCTGTAAATAACATTAAAGAAATGCAATCGGTGGCAGCTATGACTAATGGTGTAATTATGAACAGCAAGAGAATGAACAGACACCCCCTAGAAACTTCGGAATATTATTTTAAATCACGTGTAATGTAAAAAGTACACAGTTTGGCTTATTAAACAGAAACAAAATGTTTAAGTCCGTGGAGCAGAAGGCAGCAGTAAAGCACGGCTCTCTGGTGATGAACAGCAGGAGAGATAACCAAGTCAAGGGCTCATCTTGATCCAGGATCATTCATGCCCTGACCTCTCTACTGCCCAGACGATAAATCCTGGTCATGTACAGTGTTCACCAGGCATCAGCTCCCAAATCTGTCAGAACTTCTGCCGGTGAGTGATCTTTTGATTTCAGGCAGTCCCTTCACAGTGCTCGGCGTATTACCCAGCAAAGTATCAGTCACCCCTAAAGGTTAACTTTTAAACACAAATGTTATATACATGATTGTGCGAGGTGTGAAGGTGGGGAAGTGAGTGTGAAAGTACAAGGGTGTGAGCATTCAAGAAAGTGTCAGTGTGCGAGAGATTCTCACCGAGAAAACACGCAAGGAGGACCCGGCCTCTTTCTAATTGGCAAAGGCCCTAAATGGAGTGCAGAGATTTCCTGACTGCATTCCTCAGCCTCTCAGTGCTGCACACAGGTCTCTATAAAGCCAGAAGCAAAGAAAACAAATAGAGGCTCACGAGTTTAAAGCATTCAAAATCAATTGGCATTGGGTGTTAAAGGGTTAAATTCCACTATCCATGTTTACAACCTTTTAAGTTGAATTAAAACAAAATCTGACAACACAATGTTACAAGATGTTGCTGCTGAGAAACATAACCGAAAGCTGAATTAGAAGGTCATAAATTAAGGACTGGATACAGTGTAACTAATTAAATATATACAAAAGAAAAGCAGATTTGGTAGTATTTCAGGCAATGTAGTATTTAAAGTCTTTTATTAAGTTAAAAGAGCATTGTATTATGTTAAATTGGTTAGCTAATAATAAAGATACGGCATGAATAAACTTTAATATAGCAAATTAAAAAGCCCCAAAACGTACGTAACAAAAAAAAACCAGATAGACATATGGCTGAAGCTGATAAATTTTTAACTCACCATTATCAACAAACAGCAGATACCATATTCAAAAATAAAACAAAATAAGAACTAAAAAAAAAGTAATAAAATTAATGAGGTAGAACAAATAGAATATGCCAAAGTTTTTATCTCGAAAGTAGAAATCCTGCGCTCTTCCAAACCTTTGTCCACATACAACCACCAACTATGAAAACAAAATTATCAGCCCATTTTCAGAAATTATTAAGATGAGAATCTGATAAAAATATTTACCCAAATGAAGCATTAGAATACCAAATGATAGGGACGTGCCTGATGACTTAACTGTTTCTTGCACGTTTTGCCAGGCCCTATAATTCCGATATTTTGTGTTTTAACTTTTACAACCTTCTGGTCTGCAATAATAATTTTATAGTTTGCTGTGGAACGGCACCAAATCTATAAAATATGTAGAAGTCCTCAAAATTTCACATATGTGGGTTGTCGTTGGCCCTAATAATTGTGCTCCAAATTTTGCACTAAGTTCTTCAGCAAATTAGAAATGAATACACCATGTGCTACAGAGAAATGAATGGAAAGTACCTACCAGGAGACAGCTGAGCTAACACTCAGCACCTTCTGTAATTCTGCACTTGAGTCTTTTGTAAACAACCCTGCTTTTCAATTCCTCAGTCAACACATTAAATACACATCCTTTTCAGAAATTATTGCCTATATAGCCTATGAATCTAAATACCAGAGCCATTTCACCAGGACGGTGGGGATCTTTTCCATGTTTGCTGTGAATCGCAAAACTTTAGCTCAATAGAACCACAGACGTGCAAATCTAGGCGGACAGCAGGAATGGCAGCGTCCTCAGTATGCAGACAGAGACCATAAAACTTATGTGGATGTTAGCTTGTCCCAGAAAGCAAACTCAGGAGGTTAGCAGCTGTTTTCCTTTCCTCTTCTTCTCTCTCTCCTTTTCTTGCTGACATTTAAAATATATATCTCACCATCGCTGGCACCAACCCCATCACCCCCACCAACATGAGTCAGTTCATTGCACAGACTGAGAGAGAGACATCTTGTCACCAGTTTCTTCTCTATCCAGATGTGATTTTTGCAGAGTACCAGAGCACAGGAAACTGGCTTCACCATAAAGGCTACTTTGCAGACTATTATCTTCCAGCATATGTGAGGGATAGTGTATGGTATGTGGGTATGCGTTCTTATGAGAGAAATCAAAGACACTGTGGTTCACAGACTTCTCCAGGAGGAAAGTATTGCTCTACAGGACACAAAAGAGTTGGCTGAAGAAACCCTTCAGAAAACTGGTATTGTTTTTATTTTGACTACAAAATAAATACTGAAGTAAATATAAAAATATGTTCTCCATAACGATGTATGTGTGGACTTTCATGAGAACAAGCCTGCACCCTGTGGCAACCACACATTCAAGGCACTCAGGGCAACCACAGACTTCACCCTCCCCACTCCCAAGTTTCTCCCTCTGGAAATGGCTCCAAAAGTGATAAGGTATAAACATCGCCTACAAAATCAAGCTCCAAAGGTTAGGGACAGAGAGCAAAATATCCTAGATTCCTTTAACTCGTTTTGAAATGATTCCCAAGTAACACATTCATATAAATACTTTCACAACCTAAGAACTTTCCATTTATCTAGTGTCCTAATTAACTTGCAAGAAAAATTTTTATCAGTGGATTTCTTTTAAATTTCAAGATACATAAATTGATGTGCAGATGGGTACAAAATAACAATTTATGTTTGTTATAAACCCATCTCTGCTCAGCCCTGGAAAGACAGGACGTCACAGCGGAAAGCCAAGTGGGCTGCAGGAATAGACACAGTTCCTCAGCCTGGTCAGCTGCTCCTGAGATGGTGGGTGAGTCAGGACACGTGTCATTATTTGTCGGATGGGGCCAGGCATTGCTTAAGATGCCTCACAGAGTTAGTATCCTTTGCTTTCAACTTGCTGCCAAATAGTTCACGGGACTGTGTTTCTGTTCAGCCAACGAGTAGAAAAGTAGCCTGAAGACCCACAACATGGGGCAGATAGCCAGGGCAGGGGCCTGCTTTCCCTTGCTGATGCTCTCCACCGTCCCCTCCTCCTTCCTTCCATGTATCAGGATCAGTGAGGAACTGGAGGAACATTTCAGAAAATGTATTTGGGGTCTACTTCTCCTCTACTTCAAAAAACAAACAGCTCGATGTCTTTTATCACATCTGGTATTTGAAAATTTATGTTCTGATGTCGGGGCACTGTGTGCAGGAGCAGAACCCGGGCATCCAATGTTACACTGCTATGCTGACCTCCAGGTCGCTGGCCTTGGACACGGGCTGTTAACTTGACATGGTGATTTATTGGCCAATGAGCACAGCTCCCCATATCACAGATCAGGGAGTAGAGTGTGTTGTAAATGGCGTGGTGGCCTCAAACCCCTGAGACATCCTAGACACATGATGGATGGGCTGGCCTGGCCTGCGTGGCTGTGGCGAAGACAAGGGGGCAGGGTGCTGCACCTGCCCCGGCACAACCTACTGCACCACAAGCGCCCAAAGCCTGTGCTGACAGCGTCTTGCTTTGCTCGAAATCTTAGTTGGTAAGCTAACCCCCATAGTACCAGGAGAGTTGCAGCCTGTGGGAAAAGGACAAGATGTAAATTCTATTTCAGGAATTTGACCTTAAAAACAATTATGCTTTGTTGTGTAGCCCAAGAAAGGAGCGCATTGAAAACAAGTCAGGTGCCAGGGCTGATGTGGCCTCAGATAGTAATTGTTACCTTGCCGCTGCTTCAGGCAGCCAGTTCTTACATGTTCATCCATTAGTGGGAAGAGCATCTCATGGTTTAGATAAAAGGTTGAGTGACAGCCCACAGTCAGCCAGGCATTTCCCCCAAGGGCTGTGAGAGGGTGGTCTAGGGACACTGAGCCTCTGTGACCTGCCTGGGAGCCTCACGACCTTGATTTTTCAGAGTTGTCAATCCTGAAAAATCACCAGCTCTGCAAGTCGCAACCCAAACAGGAAACCCTCTGCCCCAAAGTAGCAGTCAGAATCTTTATACCTAGTTGCAAGTTATCTCCACATTCTTATCATTATTTAATTTTTTATAATAAAGCCTTGGTTTGACTTACGACTCCCAGAGGTATCCTTTCAGGTTAATATAATTCTAGCTTTATTGCAGTTCAGAAGAACATGCTTTTTTAAAGCTAGAATAAAATAAGTTGTTTTAAGTGCCGACACCATTCTTAGGGCTGATATGAATAATCAGATTTTCATTTTGTCTTTCAACTTCATACATCCCTAGTCCATGCAAACACTTCAAAACCACCTTTAGTAGAGATAAATGTGCCACTATATGACGATGAGATTCTGCATGATTTCTTATTCTTTATGCTTTCTGTATTTTCCCAGTTTTCTAAAACATTAAGAAAACATGTTGTTAAGTAACAACCTTTTGAAAGAATGTGCATTTAAAAACAAAATTGTACATGGGACATTTATAATTCCATGGAACCCCGTAAAAAAAACATCCCAGTCCCAACTGGCACCGTGTGTCTATGCTGTCCATTCGAAGCACTCACAAGGCGCCCAGCGCCTCGCTAGTGCTCTGAGGCCCCCTGCGCAGCAGCCAGGTAAAAAAGTTTCATTCACTAATTACAGTAGGAAAAGCTGAATTACAGAACAAGTGATGATCTTCCCGAGATGTTCGTGTCATAACCTAGAACATTCCTGGGGAAAGCTGGGCCTGACTCCCATCATTCTGATCTCTCCACATACTGCTCCAAGACCTTCTGCAGACCCTTGGAGACCATGGAAGTGTGGAAGTGTGAACCACACTGGAAAAGCTTTAACGTCTCCACCCGTTTTGCTTCTTTTTGCTTCTAAAAAAAATTGAAGACTAATTTCAACATAACCATACAAGCAACTGAAGGACTTTTAAAAGGTTTTTTACAAAAAAGAATTGTGATTTTTTTCCCCCTCTGGACATCAAACATGAGTTTAACTAATATTTTCATTGAATTGACGATTGGCTTGACTTATTCCCAAACTGACTTTATTTGTCCTTCGGCATCACACACATACAACCTTCATCTAAAAGTCATTAGAAACTAAAATATAAGATTATTGATTTTAGCTGCACAGAAAACCAAAAACTTGACATCCTGCTGGAAAAGCTGCATGCAATTTTATAAGAAGAGCTAACATTTAAGGAGCATGTAGTATATGACAGGTGGTATTCTAAGCACCATACCTGTATTAATTTAATTCCTGTAACAACCCTAAAAAGAAGACTGTATTATTATTCTAATTTTAAAGAGGGATAAACTGTGATACTGAGCCATTGAATAAGAGCTAGTAAGTAAAGAAGCAAAGGATTGAGTCAGAGATCATCTCAGTGTGGCTCCTCTTACCCACTGAGCTAGGACTGCATTCTCACCCTGCGAATGCTGGTGTGGTCAGGGCTATTGAGTGCAGTGCTCCAGACCATGGGCTTGGCTTCACACACTCAATTTTCATGCTCAGTCTGCCACTTACTAGCTGAGTATACGTGGGCAAAGTCTTTATTAGATAAATCTCTTTGCCTCGGTTTTCTTAATCTGGTTCCTAACAACTTACATGATTGTCATAAGTCTTAAATTAGAGAATGTTTACAAGTTGGTTAGCCAGTGTAATAAGGCTCCTATAAATGGTACTTACTAGGATTATATCAACTTTTAACATCAGTTTTATCCACCACAATACTAGGATGCACTTAGAATGTTTGCAGTCAAACGGGAAATTTACAAGGAGGAAGGCAGATTGCCTTATTCAGAACAGAAGAAGAGTCAGAAGCCAAGATTTAGCTGTGTTTAGAAAGTTTTGCAGATCTCAAGTGAAAAGCACTTTCATCCAATTATTCTTTTAGTCAAGATCATGCGAAATACCCATATTGGAATGCTTTTAAACTCTTTTATGCTGCTAAACTCTTTTATGCTGCAGACACACAAACAATGCACTACTTGTAATCCTTGCCTCAAGAGATCTGTGGACAAAATGAAGCAGCAAAGCTGGCACAGAGTACGGTGTTGGCTCCGTTAGGTTCTACGCTGCTTTTGGAGCTGGGAGTGGAAACGAGCAGGTAATTTCTTCCATGGGAACAGCCAGTGCACATTATTCTAGTGAAAGTACTTAAATACACAGAATAGAGACAGAACATGAAAAAGAGCAAATTGCTTTAGGGAAAATAATCCACTCCTAAGGGAAAAGGATACTCGAGCTTTGTTTTACGCCCGTAGAACAGTGATTGATGTTGAGACTGGATATCTAGCACACAGCCCAGTACATAATAGGTAAGAAAGTCAATTAACATTTGCCAGACGATTGATAGAGGAACACCTAAAAACTTTCTACCCAACAACCAAAACCATCCTCCAGGAAAATGCCTATTTGCCTTGACACACTCCAGAGCATATGTACCATCCAACTGTAGTCACAAAGAGAAAGTCTGTTTATAGAAACTATTGCCAATATTTTCAAACCACATGCTATATTAATATATCTTAAAAGCTTAAAATTTCACAGAGAAAAACAATTTTGCCTTTCAAAATTGCTATATTTTGCAAAATTTTGCCAAAAAATTCTTAAGACAGCTGAGTCTGCAGGGTTGAAAAGCCCGCGGAGATGATGCTTATAAAGTATACCAGATTGCTCTTGACCCATAATACACCATCCTAAACTTGGTGGTTGTCATGGGTAATTTTGTGCTGACTTGGCTAGGCCATGAACCCAGATTTCAAGCCAAACACCCAGTGTAAATATTTCTGTGAAGGTATTTGTTAGATGAGATTAACATTGAAATCAGTAGATATGTAGAACAGAGGCTTACTCTTTTCTACATATAATTTGAGTGGACTTCACCTAAATGGTTGAAGGCCTTAAGAGAAAGAAAGACCGAGGTCCCTGCGGAAAAGGTAATCCTGCCTCCAGACAGTCTGTGGGCTCCAGATGCAGAATCATCTCTCTTCTGGCTCTCCAGCCTGCCAGCCTCCCAGTCCCACAAGAGTGCTGGCCAATTCATTAAAATACATCTCTCCCTCTCATAGACCATATCTTGCTTCTTTCTCTGGAGAACCCATGATCTTAATAGCTTATACAACTTTTATTTCACTCACAATTTCTGAGCTGGCAATTTAAGCCGTCTTCATCAGGGTAGGTCTCATCTTCTGGGCCAGACTTAACTAATCTGGACTGATCTCATTCGTGCATCTGCAACTGTCATTTTTCCCAGACATTTAAAAAATCTGCAAAAAAGGAAAATAATTCTCATTATTTTTGGGAGTTTGGAAAACATAACTATTTTTCATAAAATATGTTATTTATATTAAAATATGTTGGTATTAATGTTATTTTTAAATGAGTTGATATTTTTTAAATTTCACATTTTGATATTTAATAAATTATAGATAGACAGATACGACCCATATAAATAAAAGCTCTTAAGGGTCCTCAATAATTTTCACTCTGTAAAGGGGCCCTAAGAATGAAAAGTTTGTGAATCACTGCTCCAATATATGTCCCTGTCGTCTGAAAGCAGCTGGAGTGGGGTACAGCTTACATCTCAAGGGCGTGAGGAAACCCATGGCCATTCAGACCTCCTTTAAGTGATCAATGTCATCCATTACATGAAACGTATTGAGGGTTTGCTATGTGCCAGAAAGGTGAGGTTGGCTGTATGCAGGAGCCAGGTCATAGAAAGCTTTGCAAACTTTACTAGTTTACATAATAGGCAAGAAAGTCAATTAACAGTTGCTAGATGATTGGTGGAAGAACACCTAAAAACTTTCTACCCAACAACCAAAACCATCTTGCAGGAAAACATCTATTTGCCTTGATTCACTCCTGAACATATGTACCATCCAACTGTAGTCACAAAGAGGAAGTCTGTTTATAGAAAACTATTGCTAATATTTTCAAACCACTTGGTACATTAATACATCTTAAAAGCTTAAAATTTCACAGACAAAATCACTGTGGTTTCAGCTTTACTTAGATGGAATGAAAATAACTAAAGTATTTTAACAAAGAGAATGATGTGGTTCAATTTATCTTTCAAAAAGGTCACTATGAGGCTGTGTCCACGATGGAAGGAAGTCAGTAAGGTTACAGCCCAGGAGATCCAGATGAGAAGAGATTAAGACCTCCTAAATTAAAGCAGGAACAGAAGGAGAAGAAAGGATATCTTTTGGGAGCGATAAATGAGATAGGTCTGCACTATTAGGTGACTAAATAGGTACACAAAACGAGTGCATTTCCAGTCTCCAAAGGCTATTTTCCCCAAAGTGCTGACATTGTCCAAAACACATAAAGAGGTATTTTTCAAAGGAAGATATACAAATCATCAATGAAGATACTAAAGTGTGTTCAGAAATCACTAGAATCAGAAAATGAAAGCACTAAACATAAAAAGGAACAACCAGTACCAGCCACTCCAAAAACATATCAAATGGTAAACAGCATAGATACAATGAAGACACTGTGTCAATTAATGGGAAAAACAACCAGCTAGCATCAAAATGGCAGGATCAAATTCACACAAAACAATATTAACCTTAAATGTAAATGGGCTAAATACCCCAATCAAAAGACACAGACTGGCAAATTGGATAAAAAGTCAAAACCCATTGGTGTGCTGTATCCAGGAAACCCATCTCATGTGCAAGGATACACATAGGCTCAAAATAAAGGGATGGAGGAAGATTTACCAAGCAAATGGAGAGCAAAAAAAAAGCAGGAGTTCCAATCCTAGTCTCTGATAAAATAGACTTTAAACCAACAAAGATCACAAAAGACAAAGAAGGACATTACATAATGGTAGAAGGATCAATGCAACAAGAAGAGCTAATGATCCTAAATATATACACACCCAATACAGGAGCACCCAGATACATAAAGCAAGTTCTTAATGACCTGCAAAGAGACATAGACTCCCACACAATAATAGTGGGAGACTTTAACACTCCACTGTCAATATGAGATAGATCAACCAGACAGAAAATTAACAAGGATATCTAGGACTTGAACTCATATCTGCACCAAGCAAACCTAATAGACATTTACAGAACTCTCCATCCCAAATCCACAGAATATACAATTTTCTCAGCACCACATCACACCTAATCTAAAATTGACCACATAATTGGAAGTAAATCACTCCTCAGCAAATGCAGAAGAACAGAAATCATAACAAATAGTCTCTTAGAACACAGTGCAATCAAATTAGAACTCAGGATTAAGAAGCTAACTCAGAACCGCACAACTTCATGGAAACTGAACAACTGGCTCTTGAATACAGACTGGATAAACAATGAAATGAAGGCAGAAATAAAGATGTTCTTTGAAACCAACAAGAAAGAAGACACAATTTACCAGAATGTCTGGGACACATTCAAAGCAGTGTCTAGAGGAAAATTTATAGCAATAAATGCTCACATTAGAAGCAAGGAAAGATCTAAAATCGACACCCTATCATCAAAATTATAAGAGCTAGAGGAGCAAGATGAAAAAACTCAAAAGCTAGCAGAAGACAAGAAATAACTAAGATCAGAGCAGAACTGAAGGAGATAGAGACACAGAAAAATCCTTCAAAAATTAATAAATCTAGGAGCTGGTTTTTTTTTAAAAGATCAACAAAATAGACCACTAGCCAGGCTAATAAAAATGAAAAGAGAGAAGAATCAGGTAGATACAATAAAAAACGATAAAGGGGGATATCACCACCGATTCCACAGAAATACAAACTACCATCAGAGATTACTACAAACAACTCTATGCATATAAACCAGTAAGCCTGGAAGAAATGGATAAATTCCTGGACACATGCACCCTCCCAAGCCTAGACCAGGAAGAAGTTGAAACCCTGAATAGACCAATAACAATGGTTGAAGTTGAGGCAGCAATTAATAGCCTACCAACCAAAAAAATCCCAGGTCCAGATGGGTTCACAGCCGAATTCTACCAGACATACAAAGAGGAACTGGTACCACTCCCTCTGAAACTATTCCAAACAATCCAAAGAGGGGAATCCTTCCCAAATCATTTTATGAGACCAACATCATCCTGATACCAAAACCCAGCAGAGACTCAACAAGAAAAGAAAACTTCAGGCCATTATCTATGATGAACATAGATGCAAAAGTCTTCAATAAAATACTGGCAAACTGATTGCAACAGCACATCAAAAAGCTTATCCATCACGATCAAGTAGGCTTCATCCCAGGGATGCAAGGCTGGTTCAACATACGCAAGTCTATAAATGTAATTCACCACATAAACAGAACCATTTTCAAAAACCACATGATTATCTCAATTGATGCAGAGAAGGCCTTGGACAAAATTCAATAGCCTTTTATGCTAAAAATTCTCAATAAACTAGATATCGATGGAACATATCCCAAAATAATAAAAGTTATTTATGACAAACGCACAGCGAATATCATACTGAATGGACAAAAACTAGAAGCATTCCCTTTGAAATCTGGCACTAGACAACGATGCCCTCTCTCACCACTCCCATTCAATATAGTATTGGAGTTCTAGCCAGAGCAATCAGGCAAGAAAAAGAAATAATGGGTATTCAATTAGGAAATAAGGAAGTCAAACTGTCTCTATTTGCCGATGACATGATTGTGTATTTAGAAGACCCTATTATCTCAGCCCAAAATCTCCTGAAACTGATAAGCAAATTCAGCAAAGTCTCAGCATACAAAATCAATGTGCAAAAATCACAAGCATTCCTATACGCCAATAACAGCCTTAAAGAGAGCCAAATCAAGAACGAACTGCCATTCACAATTGCTACAAAGAGAATAAAATATCTAGGAATACAACTAACAAAGGATGTAAAGGACCTCTTCAAGGAGAACTACAAATCACTGCTCAACAACATAAGAGAGGACACAAACAGATGGAAAAACATTCCATGCTCATGGTTAGGAAGAATCAATATTGTGAAAATGGCCATACTGCCCAAAGTAATTTATAGATTCAACACTATCCCCATCAATCTACCTATGACCCTCCTCACAGAACTGGAAAAAAAACACCTTAAACTTCATATGGAATCAAAAGAGAGCCCAGATAGCCAAGTAAATTCTAAGCAAAAAGAACAAAGCTGGAGTTATCACGCTACCTGACTTCAAACTATACTACAAGGCTACAGTAATCAAAACAGTATGTTACTGGGACCAAAACAGAGATATAGACCAATAGAACAGAACAGAGGCCTCAGAGGCAACGTCACACATCTACAACCATCTGATCTTTGACAAACCTGACAAAAACAAGCAATGGGGGAAAGGACTCCATGTTTAATAAATGGTGTTGGGAAAACTGGCTAGCCATGTGCAGAAAGCAGAAATTGGACCCTTTCCTGACACCTTACACTTAAATTAACTCCAGATGGATTAAAGACTTAAACTAACACCATAAAAACCTTAGAAGAAAACCTAGGCAAAACCATTCAGGACATAGGCATAGGCAAGGATTTCATGACTAAAACACCAAAAGCATTGGCAACAAAAGCCAAAATAGACACATGGGATCTAATTAAACTCCAGAGCTTCTGCACAGCAAAATAAACAATCATTAGAGTGAACTGGCAAACAACAGAATGGGAAAAAGTTTTTGCAATCTACCCATCTGACAAAGGGCTAATATCCAGAATCTACAAAGAACTAAAACAGATTTACAAGAAAAAAACAAACCCATTCAAAAGTGGGAGAAGTATATGAACAGACACTTTTCAAAAGAAGACATATATGAGGCCAACAAACATATGGAAAAAATGCTCATCATCACTGGTCATTAGAGAAATGCAAATCAAAACCACATTGATACCATGTCACGCCAGTTAGAATGGCGATCATTAAAAAATCTGGAGACAATAGATGCTGGAGAGGATGTGGAGAAATAGGAACACTTCCACACTGTTGGTGGGAGTGTAAATTAGTTCAACCATTGTGGATGACAGTGTGGTGGTTCCTCAAGGATCTAGAAATAGAAATTCCATTTGACCCAGCAATCCCATTACTGGGTATGTATCCAAAGAATTATAAATTGTTCTATTATAAAGACAAATACACACGTATGTTCATTGTGGCACTGTTTACAATAGCAAAGACCTGGAACCAACCCAAATGCCTATTGATGATACCCTGGACAGGGAAAATGTGGCACATATACACCATGAAATACTATGCAGCCATAAAAAAGGATGAGTTCGTGTCCTTTGTAGGGACATGGATGAACCTGGAAACCATCATTCTCAGCAAACTGACACAAGAACAGAAAATCAAACACCACATGTTCTCACTCACAGGCGAGTGTTGAACAATGAGAACACATGGACACAGGGAGGGGGGCATCACGCACTGGGGTCTGTTGGGAGGGACAGCAGTGGGTAGGGAGGTTGGAGAGGGATAACATGGGAGAAAATGCCAGATATAGTTTATGGGGGGGGGATGGAGGCCGCAAACCACATTGCCATGTATGTACCTATGCAATAATCCTCCATGTTCTTCACATGTACCCCAGAACCTAAAGTGCAATAAAATATATTAAATAAATAAATAATGCAAATTTAAGCAATAAAATTAATTATCTTTAACCAAATGGCAGATTTTTTTCTTTAGCAACGTATGTTTCCAAGGACAGGAAAAGAGCCGTGAAAACATATATGATAGAAAACTGAATCATTCCAACCTTTCTGAAAAGTACTTTAGAAGAATGTTTCCTTAAGGGAATACTGTTCATGTCATTTATCACTTTCTAATGTACTATCTAACTGGCTTCTTTACATTTACTGTAAGTCTTCACCTACTAGAACATAAATACTGCAAGAACAAAGATGGTGTCTGAAGCACCTAGAAGAGAGCATGCCACATTGTAAGCGCTTCCTAACCCTTTCTTAAATAAGTAAAAGATGTCCACCAGGATTTATGTACCAAAGTGCTCACTATGGCATTGCTTGCAATGGCTGAACTGGATAAATCTAAATGTTCCCTAATGGGAAACTGGTTAACAAAATAATGATGCCGCCACCATGTGATGCAAAGTCACTTAACCATTAGAAAGTAACTCATTAAGAATATTTAAGGCTATGAGAAAACATTCACAATTTATTAGCAGGATAGGGACGAATTACGATGTGTATGTAGAGTAACAAATTAACTGTCTTCAGAACTAGTAATAACACCAAAATGTCAACCATGATCACCCTCAGGCTGCTGTGCTTAGAGTCATTTTTATTTTCTTCTCTATGCTTTCCATATTTTCTACAACCAGGTAAATAAAATTTTGAACCATCCCCGTATGCCACAAACCTCTCTGAGTATATTTTATTACACAGCATGGTGTGATAACAATGTTTACAATAATAACATACACTTATTTTAAAAATATTACATTGAATTCAATATCCTCAATGTATAAAGAAGGAAAATCTGTGTGGTAGAAACATGGGTTTGATTAGTCTCTATTTTTTTGTGTTCTTATTTTTAAATTCAGGAGGTGGGCAATGAACTTTTTAATGCTTTCCATCCTAGCAAGTTAAAATTTTAAAATGTCAAAGTTCTCTAAAGGTAACCTTCAATTACTTGTAAAAGTCATTTTTATGAAATAGTTAGGTCCCCCAATATTGCTGGTTAAATAAAACATTATTGCACATATTACAGAGGAAAAAGTATTTATTTGACCTTTGGCAGTTTCAACACTGCAATTTAATACTGTATTTCACATTCCATTCGAGCTGATCATATAGTAAAAAATCACAGAATTTTGAAAAACTCTGTCCTGCATTAGTACCCATTCATTGTGTCAATTAGCATCAATGCATTATATGCAATACCTAAAAGTTTTATAAATATTTTAATAGTCTTACAACAGGGTTCCAAAATAAGGTATAAGAGAAAGAGAGGCTGGGGAGTTTGCATGGCTGGCTCAGGCTTGCATAAGGGAGTATGTCCACACTGACACGTCCAGTGGAAAAACCGCAGTGCCAAAACCACAGGGCAGGCTCGGCACAGTCTGACTGCACACTGAACTACGTGTTTCCTTGTCAATATGCTCTGCTGACTTGATTTTTTGTTAACTTCATGAGAAGCGACAATATTTACTTCTACCACCTAGAGGAAGAGAAACCATTTCTACCCTTTGATCTTTTACTTGTCAAGAAGGAAAGTGAAACTCAGGGCTTCCGTCTTGCCTTCAGCATGGCTCTGGCCACACAGATGCACCTGTGTGAGATGCCTTGAGCTGCAGAGCACAAGACATGCTCAGAATTCATGCTCAGAATTCAGCCAGAAGCTGATATTATAAATGGCACCAAACTCCAGTCATTTGATAGAGTCGTTAAATTCAGATTTTGACCATTTGGTTCTTTTATTTCACCAGTCTGTGTGTGCTTAAAATATTATTCTACTATTAAATTGAAGGAATACCAGGCTCACAATAAATAATCCAAATAAATTTTGCCATAATGCGCATATTTGGTTCTGTCTGCTGAGCACAGTTCTCTTGCTCTCCTGAGGCATCACCCAGCCATGTTGTTTGAATGTACTTTCTGCCGTTTTCCCAGGCATCGTGTTGTTCACTAACTCAATGTGCATACCTGATTCTTTTCATAAGATAGCTACAGAGAACTAGTCCTAACTCCTATTTCTGCATGTATGATGACCTAGATAGGCAGATTAAAAATAAGGGAAAACATCGAATACCATGCACTAGTGATCTGGCAAGAAAGTAAGAAATATTAAGAATTTTGGATCTAAATCAAGCCAGAAGCCTGGACAGGTAGCAGAGCACTAAAACCTATTTGTCATCATTGGGCATGTGGGAACAAAAGGAATTTCAGCAACAACTTTTATGGTCTGATGGGTGGGTGGGAGAGACAAAGACAAAGCTCAGGCCAACCCATTAGCCCACCCAGCTCTTCAAAGAGTGGGAAGCCTGATGTCAGAGTAAAGATTAATCATTGCTTTCTTTCTTTTTTTAAAAAAAATTTAGAGGCAGGGTCACCCTGTTGCCCAGGCTGGAGTACAGTGGTGCGATCACATCTCGCTGCAGCCTCAAACTCCTGGGTTCAAACGATCCTCTTGCCTCAGCTCCTGAGTAGCTGGGACTACAGGCACACACCACGCCTGCCTATTTTTATTATTTTAGATAAGGGGTCTCAAACTCCTGGCCTCAAGCAATTATTCGGCCTGAGCCCCCTGAATAGCTAACATTATAGGCATGAGCCACCAGGACCAGCCATCCAAAAAAGAAAAAAAAGTATCCACATTTGCTATTTAGAACATTCCAGAAGCCAGATGAAATGAGATACCTGAGCTCAGCTCCCAGGAAGCTAGGGCGGAGGCATGGCCAGTCAGAGCTCTGGGCAGCTCTAGGCTCTTGAGAGGTGATGCCAAGCTCTGAAGGAAGCAGCGCCTGCATCAAGTCCGTGCAGCAGTGACGTGTACGCTCAGCAGGGTCAGGGCGGCGACTGCCACTAGCAGCTGTGCTGACCGTGCCATCTCAGCTGCCTAGTTTCACTTACTTTCCACACGATTTTTGAGTATGGCCCTCCAGGCATGAGATTTATTCTTCTAAATACACTTCTAATAAATATTGCTTCTTCTGAATTTCCTACTTAAATTAGTTAGAGTTTATTTCTGCTATTTGCAACTGAGCACCTCAGTGATACAATCTTTCCCCCAAACTCAGAAATCTTCCATAACCAAGCCAAAGAATTATACTGGGGGAGACATCACCCAAGTAAGCTTAAATCTAAATAAAAGATGATAATCTGGAAGGAAGTTTTCTCACAGTTACACTTGTTAAGCACCAGGGACCTATCCAGGGTCCTGACCTTTCTTATAACTCGTGATCTCGAAAGCCTTGTGCGCCTCCACCTCTTGTCACGTATCTTCTTAAACCCTCATCCACACGACTGTGATTCACGACCACTGCAATAACCTGTCTTAAACCTTCATGGTCCAGCATACCCCGAGTAATTCACACCAGGAAGAATTATCATGCTCATATTCCAAATCATATAGCTACACTCAGTATAGCGGATTAACAGTTGACAATAAAGAATGCATCCTAGGAGTTCACAATTAACTTTGTGAAACTAGTAATTATTTTCTCTTTTTTGTTATAGTAGTGTCCTCATTATTTTTTAAGATAAATACACAGTAAGCACCTACAATGACTTCAGCATGTGTTAGGTACTCTAATTGGCCTAAAGAAGTGGTCCTTGCATCAGGTGGTCCTGTAGTAGAATGAAGGTCTCAATTTGAGGTCTAATTTATCCAGTCAATATGTGTGAATTCAGTCAAATCTCTTAATGCTTTAAGCCTCAGCTTCCTCATCTATAAATTGGGGGTGATACTCATCTTCCCTGTCTGGCTAAGGGTTGTTGTAAAGATCAAATAATGATTGTTGCCAGTAAAATTATAAAATGTTCTTTTAGGCACTCAGAAGCAAGAAACTTAAGATTACTCTTGAATAATTAGATTGTGAAATCAAGACAATCAGTCAGAATCAAACTAGGTAATGTCTCCTTAAGAAAACAGAATGAATCCAATTCAGATCAGGAAAAATGAACAATAATCTTATTAATCACATTAAAAGACCGAATAATTGGATGTGCCAATAGTAAAATGGATTGTCAAAAAGTAAAAATAAAAAAGTCATAAATGCAAACATTGTGAAGAACACCAGAGAACTTTAGCTGCAGGGCTTCAACAGAATGGTTATCTTGGTAATGCCATCTGCATCACAGAGATAAAAACTTAGTAACATTTTTAGCTCTACCTTTGCAAAGCAATAACCTAGGAATTTTTAGACTTTTAAAGCAGTTCTGTCTACAGTGTGATGATCAACTGAGAATTTTTGCCAATGTGAGCATTGTGGTTCACACTGGAAAATCTGTAATTTAAAATTAGTCTTGTAAGCTCAGCTTCTTTGAGCCGATACTGAGAATGATTTGTTAACAAAATCAGATTTCTGAGCCTACCAGACTGAGAAGAAGACGTAGGAAAGGGAGCCAACACTCTGAGTCTGAAATTTCAGGGTCAACTAATTCATTATGGGACAATTCTTTTCTTTTGAAACTGCACCTAAGCTTTACTTTTTTTTTTTTTTTTTTTTTTTTGAGACAGGGTCTCACTCTGTCACCCAGGCTGGAGAGAAGTGGGGTGGGGCTATCCCAGCTCACTGCAGCCTTGACTTCCCAGGCTCGAGTGATCATCCCATCTCAGCCTCCTAAGTAGCTGGGACAATATCTGAACTTGACATTTAAGAGTAGTTAATATTTGGATAAAAGGAGAACATGATAAGGGCAAAGTTATGTCACTGGTAAGCAAATGGGGATAAGAATCAGCTCAATGTGTACAAGATTCAAAGAACAGACAGGTTTGGCTTTTGTAAAGGAGTCAAAATGATGGAACTAGAAAGGCAGGGTGAGACCAAGTTCTGGAGGACCTTAAATAGCAAGAGAAGGTGCCTGAAGTTGATTCAGTAGGTAACAAGAGTCACTGAAAGATTTAAGCAGAGAATGTCATAATGTAATGGATCTGAGTTACTAGTCTGCCACTGATGTGCAGGAGATGAGAGTAACTCAGAGACAAAAGGCTAGTGAAGACACTGGAAAAAATCCACCTGCAAACTCACTTAGGATTTGACTGGGTGTGTTGGTGACTCTGACCAGTGCCCCATTCTTCCTATGGGAAGAATGGATTCCTTTATGTGGACACTACTTCTCTCCCACTGCACCTGCAACCCCTCCCTGGCTTCTGCTCCTAGGTCAACGATTAGACTCATGATCTTCTCCAATGGCATCAAAGTCCTTCAGTGAGATTTTTAAATTGATTCCTGCCTAAAAGTGAAGCCAGTCACATTCTAGTCACACTTGAATGGTGCAGCTTAATCGTATGGAAAACTTATTCCAATACTATCGCAAAATGCAATAAAGTTGTCCACTTCAGGAGCTGCTGCTTCACTGGCTGCTTTGTTCTGCACACTTGTTCTCAGTGTGCTAACTTCTTCAAGTCAAAATACTCATCTTCCCTGTCTGGCTAAGGGTTGTTGTAAAGATCAAATAATGATTGTTGCCAGTAAAATTATAAAATGTTCTTTTAGGCACTCAGAAGCAAGAAACTTAAGATTACTCTTGAATAATTAGATTGTGAAATCAAGACAATCAGTCAGAATCAAACTAGGTAATGTCTCCTTAAGAAACAGAATGAATCCAATTCAGATCAGGAAAAATGAACAATAATCTTATTAATCACATTAAAAGACCGAATAATTGGATGTGCCAATAGTAAAATGGATTGTCAAAATATTTCCATTTTCTGATGGTCCCCTGAGGATCCAAATAAGTAACATGCCAGTTTAATGAACTTCGCTATTAATTGATGATAGTCATTTAATGGCTCATCCATTCTTCATACAATATTGTATTTAAACAAATCTTCAGTATCTTCACCCAAATAACCGATATGTAAATGTACCCAGTGAGAAGGCTTTCATGTCACTTCTTCAGATAACATCATCTCTTCTCTCTTTGCCTAGTACTGACCCTATGCACAAGTGTGCCATGAATATCGTCATGTATAATACATATGTAAGACATCTGAATAAATGCTTAGATTATTTTGGATTTCTTAGTAAATCCACTTTTGATCATGAAAAGTAGACAAAACCTAGACAAGAAAAAACAAAAGATACCAGCAGAAAAACAAAACAACAATACTACAAACTTAGATGCAGGAAGAAACGTCACAGCACTGACATTCAAGGGGTAACAACAATATCTCATCAGTTCCCTAAAACGTTAACATAGGCTTAACTTTTTCCTTTTTTTTGAGACACAGTTTCGCTTTGTTGTCCAGGCTGGGTGCAGTCACCCGATCTTGGCTCACTGCAACCTCCGCCTCCCTTGTTCAAGCAATTCTTGTGCGTCAGCCTCCTGAGTAGCTGTGAATACAGGCACCCGCCCCAACACCCAGCTGATTTTTTGTGTTTTAGTAGAGACGGGGTTTCACCATCTTCCCTAGGCTGGTCTCAAACTCCCGAGCTCAGTCAGTCAGCCTGTTTTGGCTTCCCAAAGTGCTAGGATGACAGATGTGAGCCACTGTGCCTGGCCAACTTTTTTTTAATAATCAAAAATTAATAGTGTTTTTTGGCTGGGAACAGTGGCTCACTCCTGTAATCCCAGCATTTTTGGAGGCCAAGGCAGGCAGATTGCTTGAGCTCAGGAGTTCAAGACCAGCCTGGACAATGTAGTGAGACCCCATCTTAAAAAATAAAAGTAATGGCATTTAAAAATTATTTACACTATAAGAGCTCTTAAAACTGTAAACAGAGTCTGGGTATTGGTTGTAAAAACATACAGTTTTAGCATCTTGTACATCCAAAAAGAGCAGAGCAGAAAATGGATCTGGGTTGAGTTCACTGAGTCGCTTGAAACTCACAAAAAGACAACATGGAGCTACTGCGTCATGGTTTAATGAGCATCACTTCATGCAGTGCCTCTAGACAAGGAGGCCAGATTCTCATGGTGCAAGATGGGTAACTAACGCCTCCAGCTGTCTTCTGTTTCCAGAGAAAACAATGGTTAAGAACTGCCACGAACTGCACCTCACAGATTGGAGTAGCTAAGAAGGAAAAATCTCAGAAGATTTTATATCACTTTTTGTTTTGAAAGACACAAACCAACCTACTTATAAAATATTTTCATTATATGGGAAGCAAAATATTTTTTTTCTAAAGCACCAAATGTATAGCATCCACTCAAGGGTAACGAAAGTTCTCCCAAGCTCTTCAGCCTCACACTGGGGTCTGCTCTCCAGTAACTGATCCATTTATAACTCCAGGCTCTTTCCATGGGTTGTCCTCTAATTCCATAAAATCCAATCATACAGCCAGAGGAAACTCAGAACAGGCACACAAATTCTTGCACTTTGGTTACTGAAAGGGATTTTGCCTTGTTAATCTTGAAGGATTGGCAGAGCAATTTTATCACATTTTCTGAAAAAACCTAAACAGATTTAAGGTCGCATTCTGGATTTAATTGAAGTAACCTTTTGTACAATCTAGCTTTAATGAAGTGCAATGAAGTTAAACTCCATGGGGGCCATTAATCTGAAACACTCCATTTAAAAACTACAAGAGGAGTTTTTAATAAACAGTGTGAACTAATGCCCAGGTGGAAAGGTAATTGAGAGGGAACTGGCGTCTGGGCCAGATTGTTATTAAACCCTTATCACAGGTACAGCTGAAACCCCAATGGCGAGCCGCCCTGTGATTTTATCGTGCCCTTCTCACCCTAACTTTAAAGGAAAGGCTACGTTTAATAATGAAAAAATCCCGTGACTGAGCTATAAAATAACTGAGCAATTACTTAGAATAATTTATACAGTGCAATACATTGACCTTGCTTTAAGCATAAAATCTACAAAATAACTTTGGCCATAAAACTGTGAACTACTAAAAGTACTAAAGGTTTTAACCATTTTTATTGGGTGGTGCCTGGGGGGACCATAAATACGCATTACACTGTAATCAAAGGGCTTAAGAAAATTCATAATTTTTTATCTTAAAATGGCTTTTTGAGAAAAGTTTTCTCAGTCTGGTCAATTGCAAATCACGAAGTCTAATGCCGTTACTTTAAAAGGATTACATGTAATGTCTACAATATTCTTTCCCCCACGTGTGAATTCTGCCTCACTCTCTCTTTTGACTCCCAGCCATGGCCGACGAAGTAAAAATGGCAATAACTTTTCTGTATTACCTATTTAAATATTTACTCTTTTGGAAAAAGAAGACACTGAGCTCTGTTGTAACAGAAAGGACTGATGCTATCTCGAAGCCCGCGAGGCAAGGATGCTTCTATTTCTAGATAAGTAAATAGCATTCCTCCCCCTCAGCAGTGCACGATCAATGTTTTCACTTTCCACGGCGGCTTTCAACAACAAAGTTCAGCTTTTACTCCAAACTGGCATCAGAGCAGGACATAACCAAGCACAGCATATCTCTCTCATTACCTTCCATTTTTCAATCACTGCAGCTGAGCAAACACTTTTTCTCTGAATGCTTTGAATCATGAAATTATTCCCACAAATTGTCTTTCAATTGACTTCAATTCCATGAAATCTAGTCGATTTCTGCAAGATTGGAATATCAGCACATGGAAACCCTGTGGAAACAAATTTTCAAGGCAGCAACTTTTGACACAAAACTATTTATTCCTAAGGTTTATCTTGCATTGCCCTTGATAAAGTGAGCCAGTTCAGCTCCCAAAGGAGAACGAAGCCACAAGATGTTGTCCCTGGGTCAGCTAAGCAAAGATACTTGAGGGAAAGGATACTTTCACACAGAGAAAGACTGCCTGGATATTCCACCTTTATTGCTCTTTGAGCTACAGGCATCAGAAAGTTACTGCATGGAAGCAAAAAGGGGTATATGGTATAATGCAGTAAGCCATGATTAAATGTGTTAAATATATCATTTGAAGGGGCATTAAAAGACTGGAGCACAGCATGGGGCATAGGAGATGATCTGGAAGTTCCAGTTCAGAAAATGAGTCCCAGGGAGCTCAGGGAGGCGTGGCCTCCATTCCAGTTATCTGACTAGGGACTGGCTGGAGTTGCATGTGGACACAGAAATGGAGGCTGCTGTGCTGCAGAAAAGAAAATACAGCGCCATTGCTCAGAACATGGACGTGCACGTTGGTCTCCAGAAGGCAGAATGAGCTTCAGAGGAACAACACAACCATGAGTAAACGCCTAAGTTTCCACCAGCCCAAGGACCAACAGATCTCCAGCTGAAGCCCACTTCATCCAGTAGAAAGCAGCTTTCTGACTGAGGGAGGACGTAGCTGTCTTCTTTTAGGACTGGGGAATTGCCTTAGGAAAGAAACTAAAATTTCAACATTTAACTTCCACACCCTCACAAAACTCCACTAACACATCATAAAAGTAATTTTTTTGGGTCCTAGACCTGTGATGATAGGGAGAAAGATAAAGAAACCGTATCTGGAAAGCAGAAAGACAGATGGTAACTGACTTGCTGAACCAAAGAAAGATGACTCCTCACTCAACCAGCCGTAAGAAAAGCCAATGACCAACTGGATTTGAGCCACAAGGTCCCCCGGAGGTTCAGCAGGGAACCACAAGGCTCTGGAAGTAGGGTGAAGGTAAAGGAGTGTTTGGTAACCACTGTAAAAACAGATAGACTTCCACATCCACACTCTAGTAAGAAAATGGAAGGTCAGTCTTTTGAGAAGATGAAATGTAAATGTTTAAGATGGCATCAGAGACGGCCATGTTGCAAAGGAAGATGAAGTGAAACCTTGCATCCTGGATGCTGAGGCCCCTGCTCTGACTCCAGCAATCTTCTTCCCCTTGGTCCAGTACAATGGCTCAACAAGATCATCCTACATTAGAGCCAATACTGCAGCCCACAAATGTGCTCAGGGCTTCCAATCAGCTTCTTCATCTTCTACTTTTGAATATGACCAGAGAGATACAAGGAAATCTAACCATCTGAACAAAATAATCACTGACCTGAAAGAAAGAAAAAATAAACACAGAAGCGTGCTAAACACATTTTAGGGTACTATAGAAAAACCATTTAGAGAGAAGACAGTGTTACCCTCAAAAAAATTATTATTATGCTCAGAAAAGAAAGAGAAAATAGTCAATCATAAAACAAGGACAAGATGTTATTAAAAATAAACATTCAGAAGACTAAAGCAAGCTCTTGGAAATTTAAGCTATGACAACAAAATGTTGCCTCCCACAAGAAACTATGGAAGGTTAGATAATAAAACTGAATAAACCTCACAGGACATAGGACAAAGTGTCTAAAAGACATAAAATAAAGAAGAAAAGGTCATCAGTGCAGGATGATCATTGTCTAGTAGGAGTTCCAAAAACAGCAAAAAGAGAAAATCCCTACAAGACCAGTGTGGGTTGATTGCTACCTTCAAACATACTTTCTGTCTGTGGATTCCAGTAACTGCTGCCCTCACATGACCCCAAACCTAGGTGTGGAAAAAGACTTTTGCTGTTACTGGCCGCAAGGTTCTTCAGACTCCCACATCTTCGTAAACTGTCCCTTTATTAAATGCTGCTTGAAGTTTCTAACCATAGCTTGCCCTCTGAATCCTGACTGATAGAAGCTCCATGCGTTCTGCACCAGCAAGCTCCTGGAGGAGGTGCATCCCCCCAAATGAGGAGGTATTCAAAATCAGAGGAAGACTCAGGCAAGAAAATACGGGAACAAACCAAGCAAGAAAGGCATCCCTACAATGATGATAGAGGGAGAGCCTGGGAACATGCAGCTGAGCATGGGGTACGAAAGCAAGGACGCTGCATTGAATCAGGCCCAAGGTTCTGGAAAAGGTTTACTCAAGAAGATAGAAGTCTCAGAACACCTCATGTATGGGAACTTTCAGAAAGGAGATTTGGACAACTAGTAGGCAGTTTGGGGTTAAATAAGTAATCAAAACATACGGACAAAAACAAATGAAAAAACATCTATTAATCCAGAAAAGACAAAAAGTCATATAGGAAAAGAAAAACAATCATAATTTGCCACAGGCTCAGCACTGAGTAGCAGTTATAAAATCACAATAAATGAAAACAACGAATATTGATCTAACCAAACGTGTCACCAATGAGGAGGATGCTTGTGGCGGAGGGAAGGAAAGAAGAGAAGCCCCAGTTTCTGTAAATAACGCCCGAAACTGAAAATTTGAAAAGTAGCAATAAAAGCATGCTATTTTAAAATATAGAGGCAAATATCGAAAAAAGGCAGTAAAGTTTAAATGTATTATATTTCCTCTGGAAAAGAGGTAATAGGAGGAGGGGGATAGGATATTATTTTTTTGCACAAGACCACAGACCCTACAGAATTATTTAATTCTTCACATTATACACATGAAACTTTGTTTTTCTTTTAAATAGAAGAATTAAAACTAAAGGGGGGATCAGAAGAAAAGGGGTAGGGAAGAGAAGGAAGGGAGAGAAGGAGGAAGAAGATAGAGAGGGAGACTCAGTTGAAAAAAAAATCAAATTGGTTCAAATAAAAATGGAGGGCACAGAGAGCAGAAATGTAGAGCCGCCCCAACCCAGATTCCAGAGCCTGCCTCGCTGCTCCAGGGCCCTCTGCCCAGGGCCCTCTCCCCTGCGGGCTGGCCACATGCACCAAAACCTGCTGATCAACTGAGTGTGCCCATAGCCACGGTTTCCAGCAATCTGTCCTGCCCTCAGCCATGTCTGGTCCTGGCAACTCCCACCCCTCTCTACCCCACTGTGTCTGACTGCAATCCTTGGGCACTAAATCCTCCCCTGTCACCCGAAGACACTCATCTGTTCTCCAACAAGGAGCACATGGCATCTGGAAATTGGTGGAAATTCTCCCTGAATTTCATAGCACAGTTCTCTATCTTCAACCTTCCCTCCTCTAGGATCAGTGGTTGGTTTTTCAGCACTTATGAGGGTGCCTATTTTATGCAAGTTACTTCCACCGAGCTTAGATTTTGCACATTCAGATATAAACATTTAAAAGTGAAAATAAATAAAAATAAATTCTAAAACAATATAGGCTAATTGTTTAGCTTGTACAGTTGAATTACTGAACTTACCACTGACACACACTGTGGAGAAGAACCGTCCTCACAGCGTTGAGGATAAGCTTATTCAAGCCAGCAAAAACCCACACAGCTGTGCCCACCTTGTTCTGTCATATGAGATCCCCAGAGCTGGAGTTACCTTTTTCATTTTATCCAGTATTTTCATCCTCAGCTGGATTTGCAATCATCGGTATCAGTTAATTTAACCCTTCTGGCAGAATCTCTTTTCTACCTCTCAAGATCTAAGTTGACATTGAATCAAATGTCTTATTAAAATATGAAGACAAAAACATAGGCCCAAATGAAATAATTCCTGATTTGCCACACTATCAGTTCATTCATGCACCTAACACAGAGAGTCTGCATTAGACAGGATGCTAGCTGTGGTATCTGCTGAACGACTGGACCTTACTCTTCACACTGTGAAACTGACTGATTACATTATATCCAGGTCCCATCACATAGTAACAGGGCTTACCAATACCGTTGATAGTCAGATCTCCCTCCTGTAGTCGACCTGAGAAAAATACATTAAGTGGAGATGCAGGAAAATCCCTAAACACACCTTACATGGACTAAGAGTCTTCATAGCCTGAGCTGATGAATGAGGAAGCCTAGGAAAGTACTAGCAATTGGGGAATCCAATGAGACTATACAACTAAGAATTGTGCTCTACCTGCCTTGGAAAATAGAAGAAAATCACCTCTTCCTTTAGCTTTCTGTAGACTTGAAATAATCATCTGTGAAACTGTAATGCCAAGGTTATGCTGTAAAAAGCAGAAATTACCACCTACCCAGCAGACAGGAGTGTGATACAGAAGACTGGGTGCCAACGACACTGAAAGGAGGGCCCCGAGCAACCCTGCAGAGTCGTCCAGAGGGATGGCCCGGACAGGAAGGCAGGAAGTCTCTATACCCCACCCAAGCTGGCGGCCAGATGCTGGAAGAGGGCTACAGAAAGACCCTCCATCCCCACCTCTGAGCCTGCACGCAGGGGAAATACCTCCTCCTCATTTCTGACTTCCAGTCCTTATGTAAGAGAATCTAATTGGTGAGGCCAGTTTGCATGTAGAACGTCAGGCAGAAGAGTATCTTGGAAACGTAGTTTTGGGCTTTGCAGCCTCTCTAGTCCAGGAAGATGCAACCGAAGAAGGAAACAGGTGCTCACCCTTCATCTACCCAGATTAGATAATTAGATAATTGGATTCAATGTACCCTTCATCTACCCCAGATTAGATAATTAGATAACTGGATTCAATGCACCTGATTTACCACATGGGCCTAAAAGCATGGCTTTCCCAATAGCCTCTACCTGTAGTCATATTTCAAGAAGACTTCCTCACCTACGTCAGCTGAGACACGGAATTACACCCCACAGCTGTAGGTGCAATAAATGCAATAGCTAAAAGTAATCTGTGTTTACTTTTACACTGTTATGTGCCCACTTTAAAGTTTAAGAAGCTGAGGAACAGAGAGGTAAAATAGCATGCCCAAGGTTACAGTTCACAAGTGGTTACAGAAACCTGCTTTCATAATTTCTGATCCTACTCTCTAAACTACGTAAATGGAAACCATATAAAAATTTGCAGTCCAGACTGTCTAGCCTGAGAGATGTAGGAGGCAGGCCTGGGACTTTTACCAATGGCCGTGTACCATCTGATTTCAATGATCTGATAGCTCACTAAGCCCAGCATCTTCATGTCCTGCCTGGGGGGGAACCTAGACGGAAAGACGAGTGAGGGTTTGCTGCCACTGTCCTCTCCCATTGTTCCCATACAGCATTAGCCTGCAGAAGATGGATTGCTAAGAGTGAAACTGGAAGATCAGCTCCCGAGGAGCCTGTTTCACAAGACGCACAGTCATTCCCATGACCATGAGTAATCCACTGTAAATAAAGACTTGGACACTCCCACAAGGACTTGAGTTGTGCCTTTTTCTATGCCTGGCCCTTTCAAGGTCCCATCTCAGAAATAGAGGGGTGGGGCCGGGCGTGGTGGCTCACGCCTGTAATCCCAGCACTTTGGGAGGCCGAGGAGGGCAGATCACGAGGTCAAGAGATCGAGACCATCCTGGCCAACATGGTGAAACCCCATCTCTACTAAAAAAATACAAATATTACCTGGGCATGGTGGCACGTGCCTGTAGTCCCAGCTACTCGGGAGGCTGAGGCAGGAGAATTGCTTGAACCCGGGAGGTGGAGGTTGCAGTGAGCTGAGATCGCGCCACTCCAGCCTGGCACCTGGCGAGAGAGCAAGACTCTGTCTCAAAAAAAAAAAAAAAAAAAGAAAGAAATAGAGAAGTGGAGGAAGGTGTGAGCTGCCCATAGTAACAGGGCAGCAGGATCTCCCTGTTCCCACAGAGAAAGGAGCCCCCAGAGCCTGACTCCAAGCTGCACCAGCCTCAATCCCTACCCGTTGTTCAGCAACGACTGTGTCCCTTAGACCTCCATCCAGAAATCTTGCTTATCCAGACTCATCCTGACTAGAACTGCCTATGCCAGACCCCACCCCTGACACTTGTGTGTTTACTTCAGTCTATGCTCAAAGTGTTGCCCTCCCAAATCTGCCACCCTGTCCCCCTCAAGAACAGGATGTGGGCACATCCTACAGAATTTCTCTCGCCTCTCAATTTTCAGTGTTCAATTCTTGCAGCTTCCATAACTGCAAAGATAGGCGTGCAGACCCTTTAGTGAGCAAAGAAATAAAGCTCCCAAGAAGAATTTGGTCTTAAAGTGTTTGAATTACTTTTAATAAAACATGTAATGTTAAAATTTCAGGAAAAAACTTTAAGACTTTTCAAAGGCTCACTGGACATCAAATAGTCCTTACATAACTGGCTACAGTATAAATTAATCAAAATTACATATCTTTAATGTCCCTTAAAATACAGTATTTCATATTTTTTGAGGGTCCATTGAACCTTCAGAGTAAAGCTAGAAAAGGAGAACTAAGAAAGGAAAAATTAAGGGGATATAGATTTGGGGAAGAGTGAAGAGGGCATTCTATGGGGAAAGCATAATACAGGGAGAGAACAGAACAAGTGAATGGCAGGAAGAAGGAAATGGAAGAAGAGAGCGAGCGTGGTGGCAGGAGACCGTAGGAAAGGAATGAACAACAAAAGATGCTCTCACACCAGTCCCCAACACACACACACACGCACACTCGCGCACACATGCACACACACGTACACGCACACACTCGCACACATGCACGCACGCGCGCACGCCCCCACACACACACTCCCATGCATTCTCACTTTGCCTCTTTCCAAGCTTATGTTTTCCAGCTAGTGAGTACTCACTGGTTAAGGTGATGTGGTGGAAAAGACTGCATTCTGTAATCTAGAGAAGCCACAGCCTAGCACCTGTTCTGTGAATGACAGTAGCATATGACTTTCAGCAAGTGCCTTACAATCTCTTCACCTAATTTCTATGTAATCAGGAGGGTAGGTTTCCAGGCATGAGAGTACTGGGATTTCGTGAACAAGAGAAGAAAACACCGAGGCAGAACACGAGAACCAAAGTATAAGAAGTGAAGATTAAAGTTCATCTCATTCATTCAGATTCCTGGCCTTGGGAGCAATCCAGATGGAGTCTAAGGGACTCCACTGCCAGAGTAATAGTTGACATTTCTGTTTCCATTCGGAGCAGTGGGCTGGCGCCCAGGCAGATCATTCTGAGGAGAGTACCCACTGCTCTCCTCCAAAAGAAGCCTCCCAAAAATGGGGGGGATGCGGGAGGCTGAGGAGGTCCTGGGTGTCTTCCTTTCCCCCAGTCTTTGAATTGCTTTCACCAATACCCAGCAGCCTCTTCTTCTGGCCTTCTATCCAGGTCCTAACGGTTGCTAGCAATCCCCTGCTATGATAGTGAAATCAGAAAAATAAAAAGTGTCTGAGACAGATGTCAATCAATTTCGAGGCTTACTTTGCCAAGATTGAGGACAAGACTGGGAAAAGAGACACGAGTCACAACTGGATCTGTGGCCAGCAATTTTTTTCAAAGAGGATTTTGAGAGCTTCAGTATTTAAAGGGAAAATGTAGGCAGGAGGCAAAGGAGGGAAAAAGAGAGGGAAGGTATAGTCACATTCTTAGAGGCTTTGATTAGCAGTCACTGAGCCCACACATAGCATGTGAAAAGGAGGAGGTAGAGGAACAAGCACATTATGTATTCACCTCCTGCTGAGAAAATCTACACTTTGCCTGAGATAAAACAAACACGGAGTAGAGGAAGAAGCCAAATACGCATTCATCTCAGGGTGGATGGAACAACTATTTTTAGTCTCCTCTTGTCCCATACCGTGAATATGAACTGTTAATTTACTTTGTCAAGGTGAGGGAGGCCACCTGGGGAGACACGTGGCCTTCTTTCTGTAGGCATCTGTTTAGGAACAAAAGGAAAGACTTTTTTTTGTGTGTGTGACTCAGGTTCCAACTTCAACTTTTCCCTTGGGCATAGTGAGTTTAGGGTTCTGAGATTTTATTTTACTTTCACAATAGAGGTCATCATAGGCGATAATCGGTGATGCTGCTTCTGATGAGGGTGATACAATGATGGCAATTACAAGCCAAAACTGTAATAGCTAGGAGAGATAAGGGGATGGAAAGAGAAGGGGAGAAGAGAAGGAGGAGGAAGAATAAGGAGGAGCAGGGAAAGCTTAAGTGATGTGCTTAAATTCTCAACGCTTGCCCAGACCACGGCTCAAAGGCAGCTCTGTCACTACCTAAAGTGTAGGTTCTAGCCACCACATCATGCTGCCTTTGGTAAAACGTTAACTCATCTCTCCCCAGAGAAACTGTCCTGAAGAAGCGAAGACGAGGATGAAATCTGTACCTCTTTCAAGAAAATCGGAGTGTAGTGGAAGGAGAGACACATACAAGCAGACACTAAATTGTGACGTGCTGAAAATAAAATCGAGTCACTATAAATAAGACACAAAATCTTCAATACTACAGAGGAGTGGAGTCAAGAAGCAGAGAGGAAACTGACGAGGATGGAGAGCTGAGCAAGGAGGGATGATTTGAATTGAACTTTAAGAATGAATAGGCCTCACATGTCACTTGGATAATTATTTTCTCATATTTACAAATGAGGTGAAAAGGCTAAACCAAAAATCCTTGCCGACCAACACATATCTTTCCTTAAAGTCCCTGACTACTGGCTTCTAGGGTGGCCCCACTGGAAGCTTATTTCGGGACTTAACCCACGGTCACTGCTGCTTTGCTCATTTTGGGCAATATCACGTGTGTGGTCCCAAGTCAGCTGATACGGGGAAGTCACACTGCCTGAGGCTTCCTGTGCACAATCTTCCCTGAGTGAGGGTACTCTTACCCAAACCTAGTCAGCCCATTTTTACATCTAAAGACATTTCCCCCGAACATTCAACATCATCCTGCTGGAATAACCATCTCTTGCTTCAAACTGACATCCCCCATATTCCACATGGGTCTATTCATTACTTGCTAATGGTTGTCATTTGTTACCCCCTTGTTGAAAAAGAACTATCTCTATGAAACTATGATAACCGGAGAGAGCTCCAAGATGGCCGATTAGCAGCAGCCCAGGATTGTAGCTCCCACTGAAAGCGCAGAGAATGAGTGGACGCCACATTTTCAGACGAATTTTTATTGCCCACGGACCAAGAGATTTCCTGCGGAGGAGCCCCACGGGTCACCAGCGCGACTCTTTGGCCGGCGCGGCCGTTTTGCAGGCGCCCCAGCGCGGCGGTTCTCAGTCCGGAGTATACGGGACTGAGTGCCCTTTTAGTTGGCGTTGGAGCTCCGGGAAGGCAGAGTCTCCCATTTAGCTGATTGAAAAGCGGACGGAAGTGGGGGAACCAGACCGGGAGATTCCCGGGCAGAAAAGCGCCACGAATCTTAACGCCGCTGTTTTAGCCGGTGTAGTGGGTCACCACAGGGGAAGCCTGGCTCCCCCTCCCCCAACAACAAAAAAAAAACAGCAATTGGAACTGCTGAGGATTGAGAGTTTCACAGCAAGTACAACTGAACCCGGGAAGGTCCAGCTCTGTCGGGCAGGGGCGTCCGCCGAAGGAAAACTAAGAAACAGAAAAAACTTTACCACCACCAAGCTGGACGTCCACTCAGAGACCTAATCTGAAAGTCAGCAATTACACAGACAGGTGGATAAATCCACAAAGATGGGAAGAAACCAGCGCAAAAAGGCTGAAAACACCTGAAATCAGAATGCCTTACCTCCTATAGAGGATTGCAGTTCCTCATCACCAATTGAACAAGGCCTGATCGAAAATGAATGTGAGGAATCAACAGAATCAGGCTTCAGAAGGTGGATAATGAGAAACTTCTGTGAGCTAAAAGAACATGTTCTAGCCCAATGCAAGGAAACTGAGAACCTTGAAAAAAGGTTTGACGAAATGTTAACGAGAATGGACAATTTAGAGAGGAATATAAGTGAATTAATGGAGCTGAAAAACACAATACGAGAACTTCGAGAAGTATGCACAAGTTTTAACAGTCGAATTGATCAAGCAGAAGAAAGGATTTCAGAGGTCAAAGACCAGCTTAACGAAATAAAACAAGAAGACAAGATTAGAGAAAAAAGGGTAAAAAGGAATGAGCAAAGTCTCCAAGAAATATGGGACTATGTGAAAAGACCTAATCTATGTTTGATAGGTGTACCTGAATGTGACGAAGAGAATGAATCCAAGCTGGAAAATATTCTTCAGGAATATTATCCAGGAAAACTTTCCCAACCTAGCAAGGCAGGACAATACTCAACTCCAGGTAATACAGAGAACACCACAAAGATATTCCTCAAAAAGAGCAACCCCAAGGCACATAATCATTAGATTCACCAGGGTTGAAATGAAGGAGAAAATACTAAGGGCAGCCAAAGAGAAAGGTCAGGTTACCCACAAGGGGAAGCCTATCAGACTCACAGCTGATCTCTCAGCAGAAACCCTACAAGCCAGAAGAGAGTGGGGGCCAATATTCAACATCCTTAGAGAAAAGAACTTTCAACCCAGAATTTCATATCCAGCCAAACTAAGTTTCATAAGTGAAGGAAAAATAAAATTTTTTACGAACAAGCAAGTACTCAGAGATTTCATTATCACCAGGCCTGCTTTACAAGAGCTTCTGAAAGAAGCACTGTATACAGAAAGGAACAACCAGTATCAGCCATTCCAAAAAACCCATCGGTAAGCTGCATCCAGACCCATCTCACATGCAAGGATATACAGAGACTCAAAACAAAGGGATGGAGGAAGATTTGCCAACCAAATGGAGAGCCAAAAAAAAAAAAAAAAAAAGGGCAGGACTTGCAATTCTCGTCTCCTGATAAAATAGACTTTAAAGCAATAGAAACCAAAAGAGACAAGAAGGACATTGCATAATGGTAGAGGGATCAATGTAATGGGAAGAGCTAACGATCCTAAGTCTATGCGCACCCAATATAGAAGCACCCAGAAAGATAGGGCAACTTCTTGGTGACTTACAAAGAGACTTGGACTCCCACACAATAATAGTGGGAGACTTTAACATTACATTGTCAATATTGGACAGATTAATGAGACAGAAGGTTAACAAGGATACCCGGGACTTGAACTTAGACCTCGAACAAGTAAACTTAATAAACATTTATGGAACTCTCTACTCCAAACCCACAAAACATACATTTTCTTCAGTAACACATCACATCTATTCTAAAAGTGACCACATGGTTGGGAGTAAATCACTCCCCAGCAATTGCATAGCATTTCATAGGTTTAAATGAAATATTGGTTGGCTGTTTGTTATTTTCCTCCCTTATTCCTTCCTGTCTCCATTGTATAACACAATTATTAGTATAAAAGAGCTTTTCAATACCGATTTTTAGACTGCATTCTAGCCTGGGCAATAGGGCAAGATTCCCGTTCTCTCTCCCTCTTTTTCTTTTTCCCTTTCTTTTATTCTCTTTTTTTCCCCTTCTTTCTCTCTCTCTCTTTTCTTTCTAAAAAAAATAAAAATAAAAATAAAATAAAAACTATGTTAACCAACAAATTATGTATATCCATCATTTTAGGTTAAAAAGTAGCTGATTTAGAAGCATTTGTCAAATTCTATCGCCTTACAGTTTTGTTCACGGTTTCCCCACCCCCTGCAACTCACACTGTGCATCACAGCCAAGGTCCTTCCCTGAAACACTGCCTCCGTGCTGCACCCCCTCAAGCAGATTCCTGCTGCCGCCACATCTCACCCACACTCCTCCTCAATTACCCTGATGGTAACACCCACCAGCTGCCTCAAACTCACTTCTGCTACTCTCCACACAAATTCCCTGCTCCAGGCAGCAGGATTTCTTAACGAGCCCTATCTCCTCTCCACTCTGCACCTGTAGGAAAGTGCCAGGGTCTTTCCAGCTCTTGGCCTCCGCTCCTTTACTCAGCCAGTATTATATAACTTGCTGCTGTTTGCCAGGCCGGGTGAAGCATGTTCACATACACAAGACAGGCTCCCTGCTTCTCAACAGCCTATACCTCTAACAGGCAAGATAGGGTGTCCAGGTAAATAATTTTCAGAGTACGACACGTGCTCTAACAGGTATAGGACCCTCCAGCTCAGTGTCCAAGGTGAGAGCTGTCACCTGAGTGATACATCATCTTATACCTTCTTAGGACTTTCATGTGGGCCAGCATCATCTCCCCAGTTATACTGCACACTTTAAGAGCAAAGACCCTGTCTCCCAGTTTCTTTGTTTATCTCACTATAGCTAGCATGCTGGGAAATTATTAGGCAAGTGTATTTTATCCAAACTTGTAGTATAAGACACACATTTTATAAAGATTTGAGTTCCATTTTCTCACTCTCTTCTTTTTTGGAGACAGGGTCTCACTGTGTTGCCCAGAATACAGAGCAGTCATGCAATCATGGCTCACTTCAGCCTCATATCCTGTGCTCAAGCCATCCTCCTGCCTCAGCCTCCCTTGTAGGTGACACTTTAGGTATGTACCACCATGCCTGGCAAATTTTTAAAGTTTTTCAGAGAGATGCTTTCTCACTGTGTTTCCCTGGCTGGTCTCAAATACCTTGCTTCAAGTGATTCTTCCACCTCAGCCTCCCAAAGTGTTGGATTACAGGTGTGAGCCACCATGCCCAGATAATTTCTTAAAGAGTAGTACAAATAATAAATAGAATAAAATAAATTTTTAATAAAAATTTCAGTTTTTAAAATATGGATCATATGTGTCTAATAAAAATAATCTTCAATTGATTTGGTCCCAATCTTAAAAAAAATGACTATTTGCTTCATTCATTTATTCATGCACTCAACAATTGTATACTGGAGACTTACTATGATCTAAGTGCTGGTATTTTCTCTACAAGGTGAACACAATGGCCAACTTTGAAGAGCTTCTGTTCTGGAAACTCTCCATGAGGAACACAATTCTGAACCTTGACCTCCAAGGGCTTCCTGATGTCCCAGAGCCACTGCATCGCTAAGTTGGGGCACAGTGCACAGCAGGTTATTCTAAGCATTTCCAAGCCACAAATATATATTTTGTCCTTGGAATTTTTTTTCTCCCTTTACTTAAAAGAAAAATCTTTGTTGTGCTCTGTAATGTGACTGCCCACTGGCAGCTCCAGGCTGGACCACAAACAGCAGGTGCTTGGAGAATGCACAAACAAAAATGGGGTTCAACACACCCTGCTTTGATCACCCAATATTTTCATGACTTTTCCCAAAGAGATACAAGCATTGGTCCCAAACTACTTATGCCCACAGCATTTTATTACCGTTTGCACATATAAAGAGTTCTGTGGCCCGTGTGAGGCAGCAACTTCGTTCATAAGTAACATATAGCAGTTCCATCCACTCAGATCCAGGAGTGAACTAGAACACAGAGAATTCACCAAAAGCTCCCACCAAGATTCTCCATTTTCCTTGCTGCCTTTGAGAACTCATTTCTCTTCAAAGAAAGAAAATTATTTGTGGTTTCCACTTAAACCAAACGTCCAGACAGCAACCAGGAGAAATCTAGAGAGAGGAGGGGGATTGCAGGGGTGGGGAGGGGACATAAACCTCCTTCCTTCTTATCAAATCCTAATACTCTGCTGCTCAAGAGAATATAGAATCTCAGAGGTACTTGATATGAAAACGACATAATTCATTTATTGACAGCCGGGTAAAATTGTATCCTAACACAATCACAGAGAGTTCTTTGCTACTTGAACAAAATAAAGCAACACAAAAACATTTGGCCAGTGAGGTTCACAAGAGGCAAGTGACCAGAAGCCAGTGAGTGACAGGCGTACATTCTAGGCTTGCACCGTCACGGCAAGGGATGAGATCTTCAGAGAAGTTCTGACAAAGTATTTCACTGCCCTCACAATACATTTCATGCCTCTCCTCAGAAATGCTTAATATCTGCAATTACGTGTCAGCCACCCAAGAGCTTCAGAACACCATGCAACCGCAGCTGGCGAAAGCAAACAGGTCAGAAAAGAACACTGGGGCGTCACCGTCCTCTGCTGGGCACACGGGCAAGGACGATTCCTGCACTGTCTTTACAGGACCTGTGAAGAGTTCTGTGCATAGCTGCCTGCGGTTGGCGACACTTTACTCAATACCAGAGATCTTGAGTACACAAGACCTGATCTGGGTCACGTATCCTGCATGACTCTTGTGACTGCTTAGATGAATTACAACTAACCAAAGGATTAATCAAAGCAAGGAGTGTTATTAAAATATTTTAATTGTTTCTTTTAAGTAGTTGTTACATATTTAAGAAAAAACTTTTGTCAATGTGAAAAATGCCTGTTGACATTTATTCGTAACAGTAAACAGTTACCACTGCCATATGTCAAAAGAGACACTTGGACACTGTGACACCACCATGAACAGAAGAAGAGCTGCTCCATCTCACAGGTCAGCAACATTACACAGCCGATGGAGGACTCTTACACATGTCTGTTGTTTGAAGATCTCTTTTGTTTTGTTTTTGAAACCAATACTTTGTTTAAATGTTGCCTTGAAGTACACACTGCAGTGGAGTTGGCCTAGTTTGAAAATCCCTTTGTATTCGGCATCACGCCTATACAATGACAGCAGCCTAGACACACAGAACTCGGCCATGGGAAGGCCATCTAAGTTCAAAAACAAACAAAAACAATTCGTGTCTCCAGTTTCCAGTCACAATAGCTTTATCATAAACACAAGCTGCTGATTCTCGGGAAGTCTGCCTCCATCCAAATCCAGCTCATTTGGAAGGGAGGGAAACAACATTTACTGAGACACTGCCCCACGAGTTGGCCCATGTAGCCTCACAGCTACACCATGGGGCGCACAGGATTACCTTCAGTTTACAGGTGAGAACACTCTCAGAGCACACATGCAGAAGCAGCGACTAGCAGCTGCACACGGCCCACCATGTCCCAGGCTTGGAGACAATCTCACCTGAGCATCAGACTCTGTATCGACAAGACTCAAGCTAGGTGGAAAAAGGTAGGTCAAGGCAAGAACACCCAGGGCCTTATCCCTGATGCTGCACTGACATATCCACCGTCTGGGATGAATCATAATGTTTCCATGCCTCAGCAGCTACATCTGCACAAGGGGAACACTGTTAGTCTCACACTCGCCTCACTTGATCATCTTTCAAATGACTTGTTTTTACCAGTAGGTTCTTGGTACTGAGAAATATTGAGTCTTTTAAAAGCAGTTGTGTGAGCCCGGTACAGTGGCTCACAGCACAATCCCAGCACTTTGGGAGGCTGAGGTGCGTGAATCACCTGAGGTCAGGAGTTCAAGACCAGCCTGGCCAACATGGTGAAACCCTGATTCTACTAAAACTACAAAAGTTAGCCAGGAGTGGTGGCCTACCCCTGTAGTCCCAGCTACTCGGGAGGCTGAGGCAGGAAAATTGCTTGAACCTGGTAGGTGGAGGCTGCAGTGAGCCGAGTTTATGCCACTGCACTCCAACCTGGGTGACGGAGCAAAACTCTGTCGTCAAAAAAAAAAAAAAAAAAAAAAAACAGAAAAAAAGGTGATTGTGTAGACCAGTGTCTAGAAGTCTACAAGGCTGGGTGCAAATTTAGACACAGCCATTTGCCAGCTCCACAACCTGTGAAACTTCAAGCCCCAGTTCCCTGAAATCAACGGGAAGATACAGGCCTCCCTAGTGTTGTTCTGTGAAGCAAAGTAGCCTGTCCACGGCCAATGCTCCACGAATGCTCATTCATTTCTGTCTCCCCCAGTAACCTTCAAATGTGATGAGTTATTTATGTAACTGGCGAATTTAAATCCATCTGGGGAAAGAAATTAGATAATTCTCAGGGTTTTTCCAGTCCTGTGCTTTTAAAACTATTACTATGAAACTTTTTCTAAGTGCATAGGAAATAGTGGAAAGTAATAAAAGACCACTTCTATGATCCTGGCATGATTATAGAAGCCAGAAGTAGTTTCAAAGTTATGTAGTTCTGTTCTCCTACTTTAGAAATAAATCTTGACCCAGTGGACTCACCCAAGAAAGAATCAAGACTAGAACATAGCCCAGTGGGCTCCAAAAGACATGAGAATGCTGCTTTAACTCACCCCTAGCCAGAATCTTCTAGAGCACACAGCTGCACCGGTTGAGCTATGTGGGGTCGGTAGGGTGGGCTTCACCTCAAATCCCAAAAGGCAGGATGGAAAGCAGGGAGCGTGCCTGACTAGAGAACTCCTGCAAACCAGCATCAGGAGAGGGATTTTCTTTTTTAATCTGGGTAGAAATAAGCCTATAGTCTTAAACACATTTTTTAAAATAGGCAGGATTTATCTTGTCTTCAGAATGTGAATAGATTAGCAAAAGCTGCAGCTGAGCACATTAATGTAAAACTAACTAAATAAAACCAGAAGGTCTGAAGGAAAGGGAAGTACCTTGGCAGGACGGGGACCAAGAAGATGTTTAACCACAGACATGCTCCACCCGTGGGCTTCCGTGCTGTGCATCCCCACCTTTGGGGGGACATTCGAAGCATTGCTCCCCAGTCATAGCGTAGGCCTTCTGCCTCATTTCACTCCTTCCTGAATTCATTACAGTTGTGAACAGTCCTGTCTGAGACCTCGAAAGTGATGTGACCACAGTTTAGTCCTTGCCGACATCCAGAATCCTCAGCATCCCGTCTCCTGGAATATATTACAAAGATATTTCATGATCAGACTTAGTTTGTCTTTCAGAAATGAATACAGATAGCACCTTTTTTGATCTAGTTAGACTTGGCTGGAGCTTGGATCTGTCTCCCAGGTTTAACAACAGGTGACCTGTCCTGTGTCATTTCTGTAGCGGCTTCCCAGCAGATCTAGTTCACAGGTTTCCTAATTGCTTCTTTGTGGTGTGTTTGTTTGTTCTCTTGGGTGATTAGTTTAGCAGAATCCCTGCCTGAAGAATGCTTTTAGATTTGCTAGCACTGATTTATTCACTTGCCAGTGCCTCCACAGCAGCACCCGGCATTTGCATTCTAAACCAGAAGTTATTACCATTTCATCTTTGGTGTCATTCATGCACATACATAGAATTATGAATGAAGATAAATAGGCTTAAAAAAAATCTCTGACAATATTTTTTGTAGCACTTGTGTTCATGTGCTTTCTGAACAAATATTAATATAACGCATGACTTTTTTGGAGTATTGACTTATCAATATAGCACTGTACAAATCCAGAATTGTAAATACTAACCAAACAAATGTTAAGAAGAATGTTCAACCATAGAGAATTATATATAAATACGAATCTCAGCTTTCCTTCTATCTACCTGATTGAACATATATATTAGGTGTATCTTCTCTTAAATTGTAAGACCAGAAGTCACTTCTACTGAAGTTCATAAACACTCAGGCAACCTTCCTGTATGACTTCCTGCATCAACCCCAAACACATACACCTGTGCCCTCAGAGGGGTCACATGGAGCTAAACAATGACCATACACTATGCAGGTACAAACCTGACTTCCCAGCTCCTTTGTCCAGCTCATATTCCTGGGAAGCAACACGACTGCTTGGGTTTCAGTTGCCCTATTTTCCTTGATTCTGAGATTATATGTCTTCATATTTTAACATTTCTGAAACAAAGTAATTTTTAAATATATGTCCAAAGAAATGTGCCTATACATATATGAGCATAGCTAAGTGTGTTGGAATAAATAACAAAATTTTCAGAGCTAGGGGAGGTGAATCCTTGAAGAACCATTACACAGGCTCAAAGCAACTACCTGTCAACAGTGTCAAGCAGTTTACCTCTCAGAGATCCATGAGTCAAACAAGGGAAGTATGAAACAAGCATAGACACAGGCTTTTTCAATGTGCATCAAAGGCACAGAAGCCAGTCCCCATCCTAGTGCTGAGGAGGCTTGAGCAGGAACATGGGTTGTAAGAAGTAGGTATCGTTGCAACATTTCCATCATGGCAGATACTGGAAAATGCTTCAGAAAAAAGCCTTAGACTTAGGACATGACAAAGGTTTAGACTCAAAATTCAGAACATGAGTTGGCATAACTAAGCATATGCTATGGTCAGCATTAAAATTTTTCCACATGTAATGCATTTTTAATCCATAAAAGCTGTATATCTCAAACATGATGGTGTCATAGAATAAAAAAAAAAATACACCAATTCCATAGAGGCTTCACTGACACAATGACTGCTAAAACCGCAAATTGTTCTTCCTTTTCAAAAGCTAACGATAACATGAACAAGGATTGTGAAACACGGGATTTGAATCTCTAATTTCTTAATGTCCTGAATTAGAGACTTAAATCATCTAAGAATTAGGGTAGCTGAAGAATTTTCTGAAGGCAGTGGGCCTGGTATAACATGATACTGTGCAAATAGCTTGATGTAATCACCAGATGGATTTATTCTTCAGTTTACAACTACTCTTTCACTTCCTAATTATTCTCTCCCATATGTTCCAGTAAAAGACCAGGTAGGGTGATAAGATTTGATAATGTTCTTAACATAGAGTTGGGCCTCAATAAATATTTGCTGAGGACCAACTAAATAGCTGCTAAACAAATATTTGTTTATTCACACTGACTATATAAATAAACCAACTAATTGAGTTGAATTAGTTCAACCACACAGAAAAGAAATGTTACTATCCCCCTCTGCCCTACACAGCTTCTCATGTGGAAAATTTTCTGAGCCCCATTTTCATTCTGTTTATGTGACCTGTCAGTGTCTTACTGCGGGACTGCTGAAGTTCTGTGAAAAAAAAAATACATCTTACAGATCATATTCAACTACAAAAGAAAATCGTCAGTTAGAGAATTTTATTCTTAAAATACCAAAAACACCTGTCTGTTTTGAAAGCCAACCTATAAACCTTTTCCTTTGTAGATTATATTTCATTATGCTGTTTTGATTAGAACTCTGTTTAGTACACTCTGGGGTGTCAGCATGAAGAGCGAGGCTGAAATAAAATTCTGATTCATGGACTAATGAAAATCTTGATACTTCTCTTCCAACATGACATTTATCTTCACTCTGGAGCTCTCAGTCAAAGAGCTAAAAGGTCGTGTTGTGCTCAGGCATTCTATATTGTCTCTTTCTTCCGCAGTCCACATGCCAACATTTATAATTGTGCAGCAGATGGATATAAATAAATACAAATTAAATACAAATGGGGTCATCTTTGGTCTCTCCAACTTGACCCACTCTTTTTCATCAACAGCAAAGGGGCCCCATTTCAGCACATACTTCCCATTTGTCAGTCACTGGTTTCTCTGGTTTAGATGTCCTCCTTGATCAGGGGGGACAAGACATCAAATCCAACACGAAAGGTTTTGGCCCTTATTTTCTCCTCCTGATGAAATTTGCGCAGATATTAAAAGAAATATTTTGGATGTGTGGACACAGTACACAAATACAGACTTCCAGACTTCTTTTTTTTAAAGGACTGTATCTGTTCAAAGTCCACAGGACTGTTTTAACCTAGTCCTTGGATTAGAGAAACCCTAAAACTCATATAGGGCTCTTAGATGTTTACGTCATAGTATCATGTAAAATCAGTAAGCATTAAGTCAGAAACTATGGGCTAGGTAAGGTATTATATTAAATTAAGTGGTAAAAAGAGCACAGAATGTACAATTCAAAGTTTTGTTCTTGAATTTCAAGCACTGTACATCAGTTAAAATTAATTAGATGTATGACTTTTTCAAGAAATTTGACCTCTTCAACTTAAAACTCAGAATATGTATTTATACCTAATAATATCCAGAACAACAGAATTACTATATTCACTTCACAGGATTATTTAGAAGTTCAAAGAAGATAACGTTTGTGTAATAATTTATGATCATGAACTACTATTATTATGGCAGCACTAAATAATAAACAAGAAGGCATTATGTTTGTGGACCCTACGAAAACATTGCACCTTCCAATAATTCTAGGGACCTGGAAACTTGACACGATTCCAGTATTCATGCTGCAGGACCATACTGCAGGGAATGCATATGATCCAAGAAGACATTCTCTTTAATAGCAAATTCATCATGGTCAGAGGTAAAGGCACAGTTAGAAGCTAACATAGTCATTTGTAACATCATAATTATATTGCTTGAAACTGACTTATGTCTTGTGCCAATATTTCCTAGGTTCTTTAAGATTGTCCCTAGTTGATTGCAAATTTGAGAATATGGAATGAAGATAATGTGTACCATACACATTGTAGACCAAGCATATAGTGCATTTGCTGTGACGTCGGTCTGGATCATTTTCAAGGACTCAGAGGTGTGTGGGCGTACACAAGCCTATTCTACATAAATGAAAACTAACTTTAAAGGGTACCTGGTGAAGTGAGGAATGCCTAGACCTTGGGAGTCTTTAAACAGAAACTAATGCTCCATAAGATATGTTACAGGAGGGATTTAATCTTTTGGTGGGAGATTGGGCAACCTTTGAGGATTTCAAAGTCAGTCTCTGCGACTCAGTGACTTTGCTTGTTTGTTCAGTTTCTGTAACTAGACACTGAAACTAACGAAGTAAATAACACATGTAAATTTAACTGAAAAAATTTTCAAGATTCAGATGTCAAATTTTATACTGTATAACTTCTCTGAGACCACTCCCGTTGACATTTCTATAATCTGAATGCAGTATCTGCCTAAATCTCCCCCAAAAACAATAATTTTAATGTTGATATCCAACGTTTAAAAAGATATAGCATGCAATTATTCTCATGCATTCTTAATTGAAATATAGTGGAGGGAAATTAAGAGCGTTGAAAAATGGTCGTCCCTTTTTGGCTCAGTACCTCTGGTAATTCTTCTTCTAGGAACTAGAAATGATCAAAAACATGCACAAAGGTTTATATGCAAAGATACTCAATTGGGAATTATTTATACTAGCTAATATATATATATTTTTTTATGAGACAAAGTTTCCCTCTTGTTTCCCAGGCTGGAGTGCAATGGTGCGACCTCGGCTCACTACAACTTCCGCCTCCAGGGTTCAAGCGATTCTCCTGCCTCAACCTCCCAAGTAGGTGAGACTACAGGCACATGCCACGACACCCAGCTAATTTTGTATTTTTAGTAGAGAAGTGATTTCACCATGTTGGTCAGGCTGGTCTCAAACTCCTTACCTCAGGTGATCTGCCCACCTAGGCCTCCCAAAGTGCTGGGATTACAGGCATGAGCCATGACACTGAGGGGCTCTGTTTAATTTATATTCACAATTTAAAGATTTATACTATATGACATGTAACAAGATACTCGTATTGTTTCCCATCATATTCTATTCTTTGTACATAATCAAACATTCAATATTTCTCAAGGAAAGAATAAAGAAAGGGAAAGAGTAACAATTAAATACATTCCTTATAAAATTGAGAATAGCTCCCTACTATGCTATTATATGAAAAACTTAAATTTGAAATCTATTATTTTAGCATTTGTCATATTTTTACAGAATATAACCCACAGAACAAGACAGAAACAAACACTGTTGATTTTCCAAAGCCTTCTAAGTGAAGCAGTGACAGAAGTCTGTAGATATCACCCCAAACACACCTTGGCTCCAGGAAGCCGCCACTGCAGATCCTGTGTTCGGTTTGGAGATGGAGCCTTTCTTTGCCGTCCTGACATGCTCAGTGTGACCTTGGGGACAGGGAAGAATGAGGCTGAGCTGCTGGCGCTGAGGTCCCTCGTCCGTCTGGCGGCTGCATTCCTCTCATGGCCTCCCTTGTCTCTGTAGGCCCGCTGGACTGCTGCCTCTGCTGATTAGTTTCGCAAGACCAACCGTGGTTCTGGAGAGACAAACCACCAAATTACACAGATTTGGCACATAAATGTGGAAAACAAAACATTCAGGGCTGAGTTTGGTTTAGGCAGCCTTTTGGTAAACAAATACAGTCAAATCTGTTTCAGATGATCATCTACAGAGTTGGATGCCATGGGAAAGTCAATCCTTTCATTAAAAAACATGACTCAAAAGCTCATAAACTTTTTTGGAAAGGAAGACTCAGCAAACTTTATTGAAAAAAATTAACAAATTAGTTTTTTAAATTTAATAATATAATGTACCCAAAGTTCCAAAATAGTTCTGAAGAAGTGCCTTGTATTGAGTCGCACTGTTGGGGCTCAAGCTAAAAGCCATCAGCCAACCTCAATGAAAATCGAACGCTGGCTTGAGTGGTGGCTTGGAAGAAACACACACCAACAGTCAACATGTTCTGTCTCAGTATGATGTACCTGAGTGATCTGAATCTTTAAGAGGCAAGAAGCAACTTAGTATGTGGTTCATGTTTTTAGGGAGACAGGATGGTTTCCATCAGGGCTGATAACAGTTAATGGGCTGAAGATAACATGGAAAATAGGGAAAGCTGCCCTTCTCCTAAACGTTCCATTAAAAGTGAAAAGCCTCTGCTGTATGCAATTGGTTTTGAAATCTCCATGACTCGAAGTTTTAGAAGTTTTAGAAGTAAATATACCGTTCAGGGACCAAGTGCACTTCCGATGTTCTTGAGACAATGTTTTCAAGGTGAATCTAAAGCCTATAAACAAAGAAAAAATGCTACATCAACTGTCTCAGAAATCTTATCCATATAAATTCTTCATTGCTTAAAAATGACAGACTGAAAGCGAAGCCACATGTTGCTTGCTTTACTGCCTGTTGTGGCAGCTTTTAAATCCCTGCCTTCCTACGAAGTGACCTCATAAGAAAATCTTATAAGACTGTCATGTGGGGAAATCCCCATAACATTTGGGTTAATGCGCTTACATGGCAGGAGAGGTCACCAAGAACATCCAATAATCAGAAAGTCCTAAGGGGACATGATGTTAGCTGGGTTACGAAAGGATCTCTCTCAATGCACATCTGGGATGTTTTGTGGCATATTCTATAGCAGGCCATGTGGCTTAACAGTTAAAATATAGGGCTGAAAGTTATAAGGGTTTGGGGATCATATAGCAACCAAGGTATTGCCTGACGCGCTGACCCTACGCAAGTCGTGACTTCGTGGTACTTCAGTCAGCTTAGCTGTAAAATTGGGCACAAAGGCCAGACTTGACTGAAACCAGATGTTGTACTCTAGCTCTGTTCTTCAGCTAATATCTTTTAAAAGGTGGCTGTCAAGTCTCAAAGTGTGTGTGTGTGCGTGTGTGTGTGTACGTGTGTGTACATATCTATATATAGCAATATACAGATATAGAAAGGCAATGGCAAACTGGAGTCCACTCTCCCAGGAACACTGGGAGGGATGAGCAAGTTCCGAGAATGCTGGCCCTGCCCCTCCCACATCCTAGCCTCGCCCACCTGGCCAGGATCATGTCTGTCACAGAAGCTGCAGCAGCTTGTGCACATTTGGAGCCTACTGTCTGGAGTAAGTTAATTATAACTAGAATTGTTTTTATGTGTCCCTAAGAAAGGCCCTTAATGGGTATAAGTCACAGAAGAGCCACAAATCCCAGCATATAGATTCATACTGACCCTCCTTAGGTCACTACTTTTCTAAGTTGTGGTTCCCTACCATAGAAATAGTTGGCAGACCTCAGCTTCCTCCTCTTGAGTTCAGTAGAAACTCTTTTTAGCTGACTTTCTCTGAAGCCAATTCCCCCAGTTAACCAAGCTCCCCACTTCCTCTGCAAAGCATGCCGAATAATGCTGCTTCTGGATTCCAAGCACCCTAGGATACCTGCTCCCCCTCTCCCATTCAAGGTGCTGTTTGGGTGTCATGAGTCAGTTTCCTGTACCATGTACCATGCATCAGTTTACAAAGTCCATGTATGCCAGTTGCAATCGTAATTATCTTAAGTAACGAACTATTCCTGAAACTGGAGTAAGAATGCACACAGAAATTCATTGTTTTCTATTCATTAAAAGAACTGAAGTGATTATTTTGAAATAGCTCAGTGGGGCTGAGTTCCTTCTAAAAATAGTTATAAAATTATGTAAAACTCCATAAGGTTTCTGCCTTCAGGATGCTCTGCAAGTGTCTTTAAATTCTCACTCCATTGGAAAGAAATGGATGATGCATTAGAGTTGTACTTTCTGGAAGGAAGACAATTAGGATTACAGTCAGCCAACCAACCATGGAAGAAATGGCCTTGGACCTATGTGAAAAGTTAGCAACAATATATTGTATATTTCTAAATATCTAGAAAAGAGGACTTGAAATGTTCCCAACATACAGAAATGATAAATATTCAAGGTGATGGATGCCCTAAATACCCTGACTTGACCATTGCACATTCTATGCATGTAGCAAAATGTCCCATGTACCCCATAAATATGTACAAATATTATATATTAATTAAAAAGATTGGTAAATCAATATACGTGTACACTTTTAAAGTTCAAATAATATATGTGTATAATAGGTATTTATATGCATAAATATGAATGCCTATATTTCTACATACACACACACACACACACACACACACACACACACACACTAGAAAATACATTTCATCTATCAAGTGACTGTTGATTAATCAACAAGTAATCCTAATCTTGTCAATTAAGATATCTCCTGCACTGTTTTATTATTTTCCTAATTAGTATTCTCCAGTTACTGGTGGGGAAGCAAGTCTGTGGTTTCTGACTTTCCTTTCATTCAAGTGTTTCCAACTGTCATTGGCCCGTGCATATTTTGCCTGTGGACTGAGGTTTTCATCCCTCACTGGAGCCAGATGGCAGAGAGATTGTCGGTGGGGCTCTGAGTCAGGCAGAAGGCAGCCCTGCTATGGGGCACAGCTTTGTTTAATATGGCCGCTCCCCCTGTGCCCAAACTCATACTGCCCCAGGAAGTCGCGCCAAAGCCCAATCCTGCCAACATTCTTGATGCAGAGAAAGAAGCCACAGCCTAATCCAACTGGATCAAACACCCATAATCTCTCCTTCATCCACTCAGAGCAAATCAAGGGCCAACTGCAACATTTAAAACTGGGTGGTCGACTCTCCTATTCCTGAAAATTGGAGCAATATATTTTAATTGAAAATATAGTTGATTCCAAAATCCAAGAGCTACCCATCTGTACTCTCAACCAGAAATATAAATAAACAAAGGAATCATGCATTTTATTAATCTTTCTGAAAATGACTCTTGGCTGCTGGTGGGTAAGTACTCACATTTTGTCAGTAGTGGCAAAAAATGACAATAGTTTTGTAGTAAAAAACTCAGCCCGAGATGTTAGGGAAAAATTAAAAAGATTGTCTCCCAGTTCTAGTAATCCTTTAGGAACTTCTAAGGCAGTGAGATATGAAGAGTTCATAGTCACTCATCATAAAAGGACCCAAAAGGAAGAAATTCTATGAACAACAGCAAAAAGAGATGCTTTTGTGGGGTGAAACTGTACTGTGCATGGACTTTTGCCACTGCTTTGTGGAGAGGTGTTGTGAAAATATAGAAGTAACTGCAGGGATTCTCTCATCAGACACTATTATGCCAGCTCCCAAGTGACATTAGTGTACAGCACAAAATTTGGAACTAAGGGGAAAAAAACACTTATTTGAAAGAACATTGACATTTACAGGTAGTTACATTACATTTAGCAGCTTGTTGAGCCTTTGATCATCTATGAGCTGCCTAGAGCAGTTTGCTGCTATATGGGAAAATCTAGACCCAGAGAACCAAAGATACTTTAACACAAGCCACAATGACATTATCACTGAGAAGGGCAGCAGCATACGGTGAGAGGAGTCTCGTGCCTGAGAAACAAACTCTCCTTGGAAATGCCTTGCTTGTTTTTCTTTAGACATAGTCACTGACTCTTTCTAGTTTGTCTCAAGGTGAGACTTTGTCCCAGGTATTTCTTGTGAAGCAAGATTGTTTTACCAGAACCTGAAACATTTTTCCATCACGCATTGCCTCACAGTATGTGATAATAAAATGGATTTCAGTCATATTATTTACATGGAAGAATTGGGCTTGGCAAATTTGCTATGTTCTGTATGAAACCAAGTATATCTTCTAAACTGCCTAAGAGTTTGATCTGTTACAAATATGGCAGGACAAACTCTTTTGACCCATGGATAAACAAACAAAACTCTCCAAGACTGGAATTTAAAAGGACACTAAATTCTAGGGTGGTTTCAGACCTCTGGGTATCAAGTCTCAGCAAAGTCAGGTCTCCTTCTCACTCTCTCCCAGGCTGAGATTCAAGAATGAACATATTGGCTGGGCGTGGTGGCTCACACCTGTAATCTCAGCACTTTGGGAGGCTGAGGCAGGTGGATCACCTGAGGTCAGGAGTTCAAGACCAGCATGATCAACATGGTGAAACCCTGTCTCTACTAAAAACACAAAAATTAGCTGAGCATGGTGGCGGGCGCCTGTGATCCCAGCTACTTGGGAGGCTGAGGCACCAGAATCATTTGAACCTGGGAGGCAGGAGAATCGCTTGAACCGAAAGGTGGAGGTTGCAGTGAACTGAGACCATGCTATTGCACTCCAGCCTGGGCAACAGGAGTGAAACTCCGTCTCAAAAAAATTAAAAAGAATGAATATGTTGAGGTGACATGTTCTACCATTATGGCAGGTTATTCAATACACTTTAGCAACTCATTTTATCCCAGGAACCAAGGGACCGAATTCTACATAGGTCAAATTTGTACAACTAGAAACTCCGGTGATCACGGGATAATAATGCATCCTTCTACTCAGCACAGTCTAGCTGTATATAGTCGGGACACTTGATCACCTTCTCAGCCTTGGTTTTCTTCTCTCTAGCCAACGGACTTTAGACTTTCAGAGAGTCTCAACTTTAGACTGAATACAAATCACCTGCAGAGCTTCTTATACATACAGATGCAGTAAATCTGGGATGGAGACCAGATCTCCTATGTATAACAAACCTTCCAGGCAGTTTGGACACCAATAGGGTGTAAAGCACACTGTTGAACCAGAGAGAGAGGGATGACATTTGAAGTTTGAAGGAAGATCTCAGTTCTAAAGCATCTAGCATAAGAGTCTGCCCCTAGCAAATTGAGAAACTAGACTTTGGGCTCAGGAAATATCTCCCTGTGTCTGAGTAATCCAAGTTGGGGTGGGAAATTTCCCCCCCAAAGTTCTTGTTTTGTCAGCAGCATCAATAGGAATAGGGTATTTATTCAGCAGCCCTGCTGCATTCCCAAATGCAGATTGCAAAGGTCACGTGGCTGTGACATTTACATTTGGGAAACACAAGATATTTGGAGCCATTTACATTAGAGTTAGTTTTGTCAAAACAATTTATGGTACATCCCTCAGTCTGCATGTTTTATAAAATCCTTTATATGGAAATGGAGATTATTGTGGACCAATGTACCACAGCATTGCCTACTACCAGTGACTGCATTGTGTGATATATTAAGTTATCCTGGTTGGAATTCTACTGCTGGTTGTCTAGTGCTATAATCAGTAACAAATCACATGTACATTATAGGACATCCAGACTGATGTGAGCTCAGAAGGCACCTGCATGAAGTTTTTCAAAAGAACAGTAATAAGTTTTACTAGATGTGACAAACCTTATAAAAGTTAAATAGTGTCATGCTTTATAAGCATTTCATTTAATACAACTGAACACATGGAGGGCATTGAGGATAATATTTAACTTTTTCCATATGTGGATTTAATACCACATAGAAGTTCCAGTCCCAGATTGCTAATTTTCCACCATGTGGTAGCCATTTAGTTGTATTTTTTAAAACACTTACCAAATTACAGAGTAGAGTTTCAGAGGCAGCAGCTACGAGAAGGTTTAGGGTGCATGGTATCCCTTTGGCTTAGCTCTGGGTCCCATGAAGAGGTAGTAAATCTAGACAATATTTTTTATGACAGCACTCACTGCTTTTCATAAGAATGAATGTGAGTTTGCAAAACTGCATGCTAATGTACTTCTAAAAATAGATTTGTTTAATGTGACTCCTTCCAATTCTGACAAATTTTAGCCACCTATTGGAATACAGGCCAGCACAAAAGATTCTGCTTTTTCAGATATATCTATGAATGATAAGGCTTTAAAAAAGGTTTTACTTTGAAAAAGTGCGATGGACCAGAGTTTTAATTGCTTATTCTTGAAAGTGAGGCCTCAGATACATCATTTAGCCTCTTCTGCATGTGTGTATGTCTTTAATTGGGACAATAATATTTCCCTTCATTTTCATATCAAAGAAAAGGATATGCTTAGACAGTCAATTAGAGGAAGAACACCTCCGAAAACCAGCTACAGTTTATCTTCTATGACCATACACAGGGAACGTGAATCTTCTGGACAAGAAAGGCCAAATGTCTTTCTATTTATTCATTTTCTGTCTTATTCTAAAATAGCTTTGAGTAGCTGAATCAGCCTCATGAAAAATTCTTAGAAAGAGACAAAAGCCTATTGGCTGGATGTTTGGGTCAGCAGGTGAAGGCACAAATCATTCATGCCCAGCACCACCATCTAATGTGATAAACGCACAAGAAGGTGCTGTGAAGTTTTAAAGCTCCATCCAAATGTTAGTAGTTCTTATTAACCCAGTGAGGCTGACCAGAAATCTTGAACCACTAGTCAGAGCCTACATCTGGATCCGATGGTCAGAAATAAGAACATCATGCTGTATACCTATTTGATGATTCCTGTCTATCTGGCCCAAAATAAAAAATATGCTTTCAAAATCGTCAGCTCCTAGGGGAATATGTTTTATCTCCCTGAACCAGTTACAGTTAATTCTCCCGAGTTCAAGTCATTTGGGACCAAGTCTATTTCACACAAAACTAAATACTCCAGACAACTTACCTAGGAAAACTTAAAAATACATACATGGGAGGCTCCATGGAGCCTCGTAACACAGCGTGGGCAATGGGCATAACTGTCTGACTTTCAGGTTTGCAAAACTAGCAGGAACAGCCATAAGAGTTCCAGAGCAGGAGATTGTCCAGTGGGAGAGACTGTCTACCAGGATTCTGGAATGATCTCTGCCATCTCTTGGCCAAAGAGTATTTAATGGAATCGAAAGTCACATACACTTCTACTCAGACAAAGAAAAAGTGGCATCTCATTTTCTATGACTAATTGACTCTCTCACCCAGCCTCCACTGGGCGGGCTACTGGGGAGAGTTGGAGTGAAACCCTGTCAACTTTCCATTTAATGTTGTCTCATTCTCTTATAGTTCAAAAGTCTCTTAGCACCTGGCTCTGTCTCTTGGGGTAAATATTCAGACTTTCAGGTATCCACAGCAGTAGCCCAGGCAACAGACATATGCCATGTAAGGAAGAGGCTTTGGGTCTGCATGGGTCCTTTGAGTCTTCACTAATTTCTGCTATGGAGCCACGAGCTGGCCATGTTTCCTGGTGCCTGGTAGATTCTGCTAAGGTGTGCCTGGTGAGATTGTACTTACTTTATTTTCTGGGTCAGTGCCTGGTGAGGCTGTGGGCCCTTTCCCCCACCCCCCCCCCCCACCCCAAGTCTCTTCCATGGCCATGTCTGTCTCCTGAAGGGCTGCTTGTGCTGTGACCTTTGCAGCAGGGTCATACCCATGTACCATGGTGCCCCCTGCAGGAAGGACCTCAGTTCCTGACAAAGCTGGTGACCATGAACCTGTGCTGCAAGCCTTCAGGGCCTCAGCTCCCAGCAGAGCTGGTGATCATGGACCCTTCCTGTGGCCTTCAGGGCCTCAGCTCCCAGCAGAGCTGGTGATCATGGACCCTTCCTGTGGCCTTCAGGGCCTCAGCTCCCAGCAGAGCTGGTGATCATGGACCCTTCCTGTGGCCTTCAGGGCCCCAGCACGCTAACCAGTCTCCCTATGCCCTGCCATAGCATGTTTGCTCTGTGATCGCAGTGCCATCCCACCGAAGTTCAAAACAGTGAACAGGAGAACAGTTCTCCTGCCTTGGGCCTCGACTCCTTTGTGAGATGTCAGCCTGGAATGGGAGCCACGATGCTCATTCGCCTGTCTACCTGCGTCTCTCTCCCTTACCCTGTTGTGATGCCTGGCTGTGAGGTGTGGGCTCTCTGTCCTCTCTGCAGCAGGGAAGGGCCTTCCCTAAGGTCAGACTCTGGTTCCCTCTATCTCATGGCTCACAACACAACTCTGTGATTCAGGCCGATCAAAGATATGCTAATAAAGTAAAAGAAATTTAGAAAACTCATTTCTACCTCTCTAGCCCCTGGCTTTTTGACTTAAGATAGACTCAAAAGCAGGAGCATGTCACACAGACTCAGGGGGCAGCTGAAAGGTGCCCCTATAGGCCTAATATGGGATAAGTTGAACACCAAAATAATTAAGGACAGTAACAAATTATAGACCATTTATACAATATTGTTAACAAGTCCAAGCCAATAATCAATAAATAAACAAATCAGGGTGGGGAAAAGAGGGATCTTGCTTATAGTGGAATGCTAAGTGTCGACTGGCAAATGTGGAGAAACAACCATCATTTTGCAGCCACCATGGTAAACTTCAGTTCAGGCACCAACAGATGCCAAATCTAGGGGGAAATTTTCATGAATTTGCATGGTCTCCCAGAGACAGGGGATTCGAGTTAACGTCAATGTTGAGGGACAGATGGACATTGCTCGCATGCCCCTAGAGAAAAACACACTTCACTTCTGGCCTGGAATGAAGAACCCGAATCTAACCATGCAGAGCCATCAGACAAACACGAAATGAGACACTGTCTCTCTTTTTAAAAGGGACTGTTTTCTTCAAAAGGTCCTTGTCATAAAAGGCAAAAATCGGCTTCTGAAATGTTCCAGGAGGCTAGAAAAATGCAAGACAATCTCTTCCTAGACTGAATCATGTACTCGAGGAAGAAGAAAGGCTAGGAAGGACTTTATGGGGTCAATTGACACAAATGGAATGCTGACGGTCATTGGATAGCATCACTGTAGCAACATTTAATGTTCTAAAGAGGATACCCTTATTCTTCATAAATACACACTGAAGTTTTAGGGCCATGATGAATGCAATTTACTCTAAAATGGTACAGGATAAAAATACCAAGAAAAAAATTAAAACATGCATAAAACATACATACAAGTAGGGCAAAAGTAAAAAGAGAGAGAGAGAAGAAAGCAAATTAGACAGAAAAAGGAACATAATGCTAAAAGCAGATTAATCTGGGTAAAGGGTACACAGGTGTACTATGTACTATTCTTATTTTAGTAACTTTTCTGTAAATGTGAATCTATTTCCAAATCAAAGTCGTGGTTTTTTGTTTTTTGTTTTTTTTTAATTTCTCCCTCTCCCTTACATGTATTGTATAATTTGGTGATTTTATCAAGACCTGTAATTTCTGAAAATATTAGACTGGTCTATGAAAAAATAAAATACATTTTATGATGGTTGCAAATAATCTTTAACAAGAAAAAAATAAAGAGGAAATTAAACACTTGAAAAATAAACTACAGATTTACATATGAAAGCATGAGCACTGATTTGATCAGAATAAAAAACTAATTAAAACTATGAAAAATGCAAAATTTTGTCAGCTTAAAAATATAAAGGAATATTTTCTTTAGCTAAAATTATGCAGAGTGAGATTATAAAACATTTTCATATTATATTTTTTCAAAATCATGTGTTTTAATTCACAGATGCTTCTATACTGTCAAAATAGGACAAAATTTATTTCTATAGGGAATAAGGTTGTCAGTATAAACACAATACACAATCTTTTTTTAGGCAGTGAGAATGCTATTTTTTCTCTGAATTAGTTGGCAAGTTATAATGACTTCTTCTCAATTCTATGAAGTTTTAGAGTTTTGTTTTAGGATCTTACAACTTTTTTCAGATTTTTGGCAAACCTTTCATTTTCTCTCTTCAGATGCCTGATGTCTTTATGGATTTACTTATGATTATGTATTTTCAAAAAAGAAGCTGAAGATGTATTGAATTTAATGTTTAAATAAAGAAAATATATTACTATTCTACATCTTGTGTTCTAGCAGGGATAAACACTTTAAAGAAATGCAATGAAACTCTTACAACAGAATTTCAGGGTCCAAAAGGTAGGTGGTGATTATTTTGGGGAGAGGTTTCTTGAAACCTGAAATTATACTAGGTAAAGCCTACTCCCAATTTCTTAAGGGCTATCCTGTAGTTATTGCCTGTAAGCAGCTAACAAATAAACTGGCTTAAAACAAGAAAGCTAAAATAAAATATCATGTCAAAAAGCTAAAATATATCATAAACATATAAAATGTAAAACTAACACAAAGCACACATTTGTAAGTAGCTTTTGGACAAAGCTTGCATTTCTTTGCCACATGAAAGAGAACATGAAAGCATGATAATTCCTGCTTAAACAAAGATTGAGGTTCCTTTAGATCTCTGTGACAAAAATCTCACAAGATATTTTCAGATAATAGCTACCTTCACCCACCATCACTTCCACAACCAACATCATTTTCTGAGGAACTGAGGAGATGCCTCTATCTTAGCACCAACTTCTACCTTCTGACATCACCCACTTGAATCTCCCTGGCACCATATCTCCCTAGGCGATCGACAGCACAGTGTACTCCCAATCATCCACTGGAAATGCAAAAATCTATATTTTTTAAAAAAATAGGAAGGCACAAGCTCACTGTGAGCTGGCAAACTTTAGATACATAGAGTCCTTATCTGGTGACACAACTTCTAACATGATTCACTTGAACACCGACAGCCATGCCCAGTCTACAAAAGCCTTCAGGGAATGAGAAACGGTTTTCTTTGGACAGACACAATCCTGCAGCACATCCTTCAATTCTGTGGGTTACTGAGTGCTTCTTCTGCTCCATGTGATAGCATCTGGGCTGCCATCATCTGGGGTTCAACTGGGCTGAAATAAGAGAAATGGTTCACTCCTGTGGTTGGCATTGGTGCCGGCCTTCAGCTGTGAGCTCATCCAGGGCATCTAAAGGAGCATTTCTGTTCTCTTCTACGTGGCCTCTCCATGTGTCCTGGACTTCTTACAATATGGAGACAGGTTCTCTGAGAATCTCAAGAGCGAGGATTCCAAGGAAATGAAGTGGCTGTCACTTAAGGTCTGGGCTTAGGAGTTCCAAAATGCCATTTCTGCCACATTCTATCCTAAAGCAGTCACAAGGCCAGCCTGGATTCTAGTAACATGAAGGGCAGGAAGCACATGCAGAGAGAGGAGGAATGTCGTGGACCATCTCAGGAGACCAGCTGCAGCACCGCTCCGCTGACTTCGGGCAGCCCTGCCCAGGCCCAGCAGCCTTGCTGATACCCACGTCCTCAAACGTTCTGTTTTTGGTTTGGTTTTTGTCATTTTTGCCATGTTCACAATCAAATCAGGTTAAGTCCAAACCCTCCCAAATATCTGATCCTCAACCTCATTGTTCTGGCAATCTAAAAAGGAATCATGGTCTACTTACTCGCTTTTAAATACACATTTGACAAATACTTCTTTCCTTAAAGCCGATCTTTAAATCAATCGTCCTTCTGCATTTTAGCTGTCTGGATGCCGAGTCTCATCTTTCCCCTATGGTCTTCTCATCTAACAGTCGTTATAAATTAGCATGTCAAAAATCCACATTTAGGTAGCACAGCATCACACCTGTAATATCATTCGTGCCTTCAATGAAAGAGTTATGCTTCAAAGGCAGACATCATTAGGAAATGGTGGCATTTCACATGTGGTTAAAAGTTCTTTTTGCCAGTAAAAATAAAACACTCACTAGTAATACTTTAGAGCTGTTTTTAACCTCTTATAAAATACAAAAGGTAAGGTAGAAGAGGAGGAAAAGATGTTTCTAATCTTTGTTTAATATATTCCCACGGCGAGTAAATCACTTTTCCTTAGATTTACAGTTTTCCTATAAATGCATGACACTGCCTTTGAGTAATTGCTACCTAATAAATAGCTCTAACTTCCTCCATGTTTTATTAGTGAGAGACAAAACCTTCACCAAATAGACTCGTTTCTAGTTGGTAGTCACCCTCAGGATGTCTCTGAGGACTTTGCTGGGTGCAAGGTCAGAATTGAATTAGCTCTGGCAGAGACTCTGCAGGTGGCCCTAATCTAGTCCACACGATGCTCCAGGGAAAAATGAAACTCTCTTACAAAAGCAACCTTCTCTTCCAGAAAGGGAGACTATCCCCCAGTGTGGCCATGCCAGACACCTAGAGTGCTCGGAGGCTCAGAGAATAAATGGACGTTAACTACCTTTTTAAGCACCATCTGCCTATGACCACCAGATATGACAAGCTGTAATATTTAAAAATTCTAGAGTTGCATAGGTACAATCCTGCATGTTCTTCACATGTACCCCAAAACCTAAAACACAATAAAAAATATATATATATAAAAAGATAAGGGATTTATATTCTTGTAATGCCAAATCAGTTCATACTTAACATTCAGCCTTTAGCTGTGGAAACTTGTTTGAATGACAGTAATGGCTTCATTTCAAGTTATTTAAATGTTTAATGTTGTGTAATTTACTCAAATGTGTGTAATCCTTTATTTAACTAGATGAAAATAATACTGTTAACATTGTTTTTAGCATTAATTAATGTGACCAATTAAAGTTAAAAACACTAAAAGAAACAAACAAAATTCTATAGTTAAGAGGGTGATAGGTAGAAAAACAGCTACAAAAAGAATAGTCTTCTAGAGAGACCGACTGCTAAAAAGAGTTACATGGGGGGAAAAAAGGCATGGTTGAAGTTAGAAGACATCAGTAAAAGTATAATTAACACAGTCCTGTAATAATTTTTAACATCATAACTGGACTTTATATGTTGCCATGTTCCTTGTCTTCTGCAGTCCTCATATGCTTCACTCTCTTTAAAATAAGTCTGAATTTTGGTATTAAATTCATTTTTAAGGTACTTTCACTTTTTTTCATGCAGTCCTGGGAAATTATGATTAGGACAGGAATTATGATTCCCATTTTACAATGAAGAAAGCTAAAACCAAAAGTCTTCTTAGATTCTGACTTCTAAAATTAGCTCTCTGAACGTTTCCTTAAAGGACCAAGTCTAAGCAATTTTAGCCAGAAAATGAGTTTGCACAGATATTAAATTTGCTTTTTTACTGTTTTATTATATACTCAAAACAGAATGGAAAAAGACATCTTCGAACAAATTAAAATACAGTCAGGCCTCCCTATTCATGGGTTCCTCATCCTCGGATAGAAACTGACAGATATGGAGGGTCCACTGTGCTATTTTCCATCTAGCTTCAACCACCTGCAGATGGGGAGCCTGTGGATACAGAGGGCTGCCTGTATATTTGCCTTATGTGGACACTGGGAATTAGACCTTCTCTCATGTTGAAAGGAAATGATTCCATTGAAGAAGAAAACAGTGTATTTTAAAGTAAATGTAACTATCGAAAAGTACAAGGTGTCATAATTACCAGTAACATCCTTTATGAGATAAAAGGTCTTAACAGGCTTTAAGAAATAATTCACCATCTACCTCTCAGTGACTGCAATTATATTCAGTGACAAGATTAATCATTTATTTTATTTTATTTAAAATGCGGGTATTATAATTTGGATAATATATTTTTAAAGGGGGATAATGCACTTTTAAGTTCTAAATTAATATTTGCAAAGAACTCAGAGCCCCCTCTGATGTGCAAGTTAAATTTATACGAGTGATCTGAAGGACAGCATTCAGTCAGCCAAATGAGGGTAACCCTTGGGAAGGAAAGGGGTCCAAGGTCGTCGTATGATACAGGGCACCAAAACTGATTAATTTTGCTTGATTTTCAGGCAATCTGAATATACCAGCAGGCTCTAAACTGCTCTAAAATATGGCCTCACTGAAACAATTTGGTTTTGCTAGCAAGGTGGAAATGAATTCATCAAGTTTGTGTCACAGCAGCCACACAGTGTGAAAACAGAGCCAACACTTCTGTTGACCGACATCATTTCACAGATTTAACTTTTGTGCTTTCAAGCCCAACCTCTGTATCCTCTGTATAGGCCTTTTACATTTTACTTGTCACTCCCCATTCTCTAAAAGCAGAGAAGCAGCTTTGTGAGAAGTAGTAAAATTATGAGAATAAGCTGGAAGAAATGCTTTGGATAAAGAGCTGGTAACATTTAAAGCAAATTGCTCTGGTATAAATTCAGTCCTGTACTCGCACCATCTCATAGATCACAGAGAAGACGGTCGGTGAAGTTGACAGGATATTGATTCCAGCAGGAAAATAAAGAGCTATGAAACAAAAGATGATTAACAAGAAATCGTTGAGTAAAGCAAAGTCTTAATAGACTGGGAGTTGTTAAATAAAAGAGTGGGTGAGAGGATTGGACTCTCAGATCGCTTACAACTGAATTCTTTTCATTGTGTATTAAAATTCTCCCGTGTGTTATTACTCTCCTGTATATTATCAATCCATATTCACCCAGTGAAAAACATCTGAAATTGCATGTGGGGAAAAGTAACCAAATCCAGGACACATCATCAATCAGAGAGAAGGCAACTCAGAAAGCAATGGCAATCAGGCCTTAAAAACCTATAAATACTGTCAGAAAAATGAAGATTTTTTTAAATTTCTTTCATTTCATAATGTCCCACTAATGTTTCTCTACTATATCATGTGCACCTCTTTTTAAATAAATGCTGCTACAATGCAGTTTATAGGTTGATTTGTTGCTTAAAATGTGCAGTGCTCAATGAACAGATATATTTCTAAAATATTCTTGTAGTAAATTTCCAAAGCCAAATAGTTTTTTGCCCAAAATGACTCTACAAAGACAATACGCTCCTTATTTCTTCCACCCTACATGCACACATACATACACCACCACCATCACCACATCACCACTGCCACTAGTACTGCCACCACCTTGATTCCCACTCAATATTATTACTCAAGAAGCTCCTTTGCCAGGAAATCAGGCATTCTTGAAGACTTAATGGTTTTATTACACAAAGAAAGAGGCAGCTTTTCTGAAACAGTCAGAGCTATTAGGGAAGTAACTAAGAGCTTACTGTGTCCAGTCAACCACTCAGAACCAACAGTTAAAGGGACAGCCTTAGGAGTCCATGTGCCAGCTTTCCAGAGCAGAAACGCTGATGGCAACTGAAAATTTTGTGGTCCTGCTGATGAAAGGACTTTTTTCCAGAAGACCTCAAAGGCCCTGCAGTACATTCAGATAAAAAGTAAACACATGGAAATATTAAAACAAGGTTTGTAATGACTCCTACCTTGGGAGAGCTTCAACTGAACTATTTATAAGACAAAATAATCCTTGTGATGCTTCTAACCATTACCATGCTACACAAAATATCAATGACTGAAAACACCATTTGACATGAGCAAGATTTTATGGAAAAACTAATTATAAAAGGCAAGTAGATCCAAGTATTTATTTTTCCTAATGTTTCTCTTTTACCCATATCATGGGAGTTTTCCCTTGAACTCTCTGGAAATGTCATGAAACACCAAATCCAAGTTTCATTCTTTGGACATACACTTATCTAATTTAATTTAGGGTTACCAGACACAGCAAATAAAAATATAGACTACCCCATTAAATTTTAATTTCAAAAAACAATGAAAAATATTTCAGTGTAAGTATGTCCCATGCACTATTTGGTAAATACTTATAATTTTAAAATTATGTATTGTTTACCTGAAATTCAATTTAACTGATGTCTTGGGTTTTACCTGGTAACCTTACTCTAATTATACTCACTGATGATTTACATTGTATTTTAGAACTTGCTCCATCATTAAAGGAAACAAAACAGCTGTAAGGGATAGAAAAGTTGGAAAAATCATAATTCTCGAATGAGAAAGTGTACATGAAGGCCCTTTACAGCTTTATATGTGTAAGACCAGTAATTCCCAATGGGCCATGGCAAGTAAGGGCGGGGGGAGGGATTAGAATCATTGAGGAATGTTTACCTGAGATTGAAAACACTACACTGTACAAATCTTATGCAGTACTTTCCCATTTTTATTTTCATCTTGAAGGCAGTGGTTATAAGCACAAGCTTTGGAGTAAGACTGACCTGCTGAACCATGGTTCTGCCACTTCCTAGCTGTTTGATCCTAGACCAGGCATTTAACCTCCCTAAGCCTCCTCTTTTCATATTTAATAGGAAAGCAATGATACCCATCTCATGTGGTAAGAGAAAGCATTAATAGAGGTAGTCCTCTTTTTTTTAATTGTACTTTAGATTCTGGGGTACTTGTGCTGATCATGCAGGGTTGTTGCATATGTGCATACATAACCAGGTAGTTTGCTGCCTCCATTCCCCCTTCACCTATATCCAGCATTTCTCCCCATGTTATCCCTCCTGCCAACCCCCTGCTGCCCCTCCCCTAGTCCCCCCCAATAGACCCCAGTGTGTGATGCTCCTCTCACTGAGTCCACGTGTTTTCATCGTTCAACACCTGCCTATGAGTGAGAACATGAGGTGTTCGGTTTATTGTTCTTGTGTTGGTTTGCTGAGAATGATGGTTTCCAGATTCATCCAAGTCCCTACAAAGGACATGAACTCATTGTTTTCTATAGCTTTGTAGTATTCCATGGTGTACATGTGCCACGTTTTCCTTGTCCAGTCTATAATTGATGGGCATTTGGGTTGGTTCCAAGTCTTTGCTATTGTAAACAGTGCCACAATGAACATACGTGTGCATGTGTCTTTATAATAGAATGATTTATAATCCTTTGGATATATATCCAGTAATGGGATTGCTGGGTCAAATGGAATTTCTATTTCTAGATCCTTGAGGAATCGTCACACTGTCTTCAACAATGGTTGAACTAATTTACACTCCCACCAACAGTGTAAAAGTGTTCCTATTTCTCCACATCCTCTCCAGCATCTGTTGTCTCCCGATTTTTTAATGATCGCCATTCTAACTGGCGTGAGATGATACCTCAATGTGGTTTTCATTTGCATTTCTCTAATGACCAGCGACGATGAGCATTTTTTCATATGTTTGTTGGACTCATATATGTCTTCTTTTGAGAAGTGTCTGTTCATATCCTTCATCCACTTTTGAATGGGTTTGTTTGTTTTTTTCTCGCAAATCTGTTTTAGTTCTTTGTAGATTCTGGATATTAGCCCTGTGTCAGATGGGTAGATTGGAAAAATTTTTTCCCATTCTGTTGGTTGCCAGTTCACTGAAATGATTGTTTCTTTTGCTGTACAGAAGCTCTGAAGTTTAATTAGATCCCATTTGTCTATTTTGGCTTTTATTGCCATTGCTTTTGGTGTTTTAGTCATGAAGTCCTTGCCTATGTCTATGTCCTGGATGGTTTTGCCTAGGTTTTCTTCTAGGGTTTTTATGGTGTTAGGATTTATGTTTAAATCTTTAATCCATCTGGAGTTAATTTAAGTGTAAGGTGTCAGGAAGGGGTCCAGTTTCTGCTTTCTGCACATGGCTAGCCAGTTTTCCCAACACCATTTATTAAACATGGAGTCCTTTCCCCACTGCTTGTTTTTGACAGGTTTGTCAAAGATCAGATGGTTGTAGATGTGTGGTATTGCTTCTGAGGCCTCTGTTCTTTTCCATTGGTCTATGTCTCTGTTTTGGTACCAGTACCATGCTGTTTTGATTACTATAGCCTTGTAGTATAGTTTGAAGTAGGGCAGCATGATGCCTCCAGCTTCGTTCTTTTTGCTTAGGATTGTCTTGGCTATGTGGGCTCTCTTTTGGTTCCATATGAAGTTTAAAGTGTTTTTTTACAGTTCTGTGAAGAAGGTCATTGGTAGCTTGATGGGGATAGCAGTGAATCTGTAAATTACTTTGGGCAGTATGGCCATTTTCACGGTACTGATTCTTCCTAACCATGAGCATGGAATGTTTCTCCATCTGTTTGTGTCCTCTCTTATTTCATTGAGCAGTGGTTTGTAGTTCTCCTTGAAGAGGTCCTTTACAACCTTTGTTAGTTGTATTCCTAGGTATTTAATTCTTTTTGTAGCAGTTGTGAATGGGAGATCACTCTTGATTTGGCTCTCTGTCTGTTATTGGTATATAGGAATGACTGTGATGTTTGCACATTGATTTTGTATCCTGAGATTTTGCTGAAGTTGCTTATCAGTTTCAGGAGATTTTGGGCTGAGATGATCAGGTCTTCTAAATATACAATCATGTCATCTACAAACAGAGACAATTTGAATTCCTCCTTTCCTAATTGAATACCCTTTATTTCTTTTGCTTGTCTGATTTCTCTGGCTAGAACTTCCAATACTATATTGAATAGGAGTGGTGAGAGAGGGCATTCTTGCTTAGTGTCTGATTTCAAAGGGAATGCTTCCAGCTTTTGCCCATTCAGTATGATATTGGCTGTGGGTTTGTCATAAATAGCTTTTATTATTTTGAGATATGGTCCATGGACACCTAGTTTATTGAGAGTTTTTAGCATGAAGGCTGTTGAATTTTGTTTAAGGCCTTCTCTGCATCTATTGAGATAATCATGTGGCTTTTGTCTTTGGTTCTGTTTATGTGATGGATTACGTTTATAGACTTGCATATGTTAAACCAGCCTTGCATCCCCGGGATGAAGCCTACTTGATCGTGATGAATAAGATTTTAATGTGTGGTTGTAGTCGGTTTGCCAGTATTTTATTGAAGATTTTTGCATTGATGTTCATCATGAATATTGGCCTGAAGTTTTCATTTTTAGTTGAGTCTCTGCCAGGTTTTGGTATCAGGATGATGTTGGTCTCATAAAATGAGTTAGGGAGGATTCTCTCTTTGTATTGTTTGGAATAGTTTCAGAAGGAATAGAACCAGTTCCTTTTTATACGTCTGGTAGAATTCGGCTGTGAACTTGTCTGGACCTGCACTTTTTTTGGTTGGTAGGCTATTGATTGAAGCTTCAACTTCAGTCGTTGTTATTGGTCTCTTCAGGGTTTCTTTAGACTCCCACACAATAATAGTGGGAGACTTCAACACTCCACTGTCAATATTAGACAGATCAACGAGACAGAAAATTAACAAGGACATCCAGGACTTGAATGCAGAGTTGGACCAAGAGAACCTAATAGACATCTATAGAATGCTCCACCCCAAATCCACAGAATATACATTCTTCTCAGCACCACATCACACTTACTCTAAAATTGACCACATAATTGGAAGCAAATCACTCCTTAGCAAATACAAAGCAACAGAAATCATAACGAACAGTCTATCAGACCACAGCACAATCAAATTAGAACTCAGGAGTAAGAAACTCACTCAAATCCACACAACTACTTGGAAACTGAACAACTTGCTTCTGAGTGTCGACTGGATAAACAATGAAATGAAGGCAGAAATAAAGATGTTCTTTGAAACCAAAGAGAAAGAAGACACAACATACCAGAATCTCTGGGACACATTTAAAGCAGTGTTTAGAGGAAAATTTATAGCAATAAATGCCCACATGAGAAACAAGGAAAGATCTAAAATCGACACCCTATCATCAAAATTGAAAGAGTTAGAGGAGCAAGATCAAAAAAACTCAAAAGCTAGCAGAAGACAAGAAATAAGATCAGAGCAGAACTGAAGGCGATAGAGACATAAAAAACCCTTCAAAGAATCAATAAATTCAGCAGCTGGTTTTTTGAAAAGATCAACAAAGGAGACAGACCACTAGCCAGACTAATAAAAAAGAGAGAAGAATCAAATAGATGCAATAAAAAATGATAAAGGGGATATTACCACCGATTCCACAGAAATACAAACTACCATTGGTGATTACTACAAACAACTCTGCACGCAAACCAGTAAATCTGGAAGAAACTGATAAATTCCTGGACACTTGCACCCTCCCAAGACTGAACCAGGAGGTAGTCCTCCTTTTAAAGTACTGGAACACGACCTGGCCTAAGGTAAGCCCACTCTAACTGAATGTTGTTATTCTTGTCTTATTGTGCAAATTGTTTTCACAATACCCACCTGTTAACAACAGATAAAGTTCCCCTGGGAATAACTGTCACAAAAAACTTTCTACCCCTACTTTATCTAGGAAATGAGTCAGCTGGGGTTCAAGTGAGAAGGGTAAGCAGCCACTGCAACTCACAGAATATCTGGATCTACAGGAGCATCTATTCTGAAAAAAGTTAGGACTCCAGGGAAAGTAAAGCTCCATTCACAGCCATTTCTCTCCTCATCTGCCCTGTGTTGACTCTCTTTAGATTCTCTCTGGATGGAATTCCTTCCCAACTCCAATGGACAGAAGCAGTGAGTCCGTCCAGTTTATAAGTTGAACACTCCTTCAGTGATTCCACTCTGGGGTGTGCTGGGCGCGATCAGAACAAGTGCTTCAGCGTGACACACCTACACATTCGAAAATGGTTTCTCGAAGCCTGGTTCTGCTCTTAGAAGTCAACATTCCTCACACCCAATCTACCTGTTTTTTTTTTTCTCCCACATAATAGAATGTCAGAATCAGCCAAACCCCCTTCTCCACTGAGGTGAAGGAGCTGCTGCAACTGACGTCAGGGTCATCAATGGCTCTGAGGGTCTGTTCAGTCTGCTTGGGCAAGCCTAATCATTTACCCTGCAGGCTCACATTGCATTTTCAGGAGTAGTACCTTATTAGAGGAAACAGGACAGCTGCTTCCCTGAAAGAAATGCTGGGAAAGCTCAATTTGTAAAATGTGCTTCATTTCAAAGGCTGTAGCTTACAGGCAACATGGATTTTGCAGGACCAACTTACTAATGCAATTTCAAACCCTCCCAAAATCTGAAGTTTCTCTTAAAGATTTTTACCATTCTAACATACTTGAGGAAGTGAAAAATTACTCATAATGTTTTTTGCTATCTACAGGGCCAGCAGATGCCAGCACTGTTAAAATTACTGTAGGTGGCGGGCGCTTTGCCCCCCTGTGCCCTAACATCACATGAATATTTTCCACCTGCTCACTTTTAAACTTTTAACAGACACCTAGAATTGTACCACTGAATAACAAGTAGGTAAGTGCACAGCCTCTCGAGGGTTCTTACAGAAAGAGAAAATGTTTTTCTAGGACTTAGTAGTGAAAATGCTTTTGCAAAAATTGTGACAGTGAGAAAACTCTGACATAGGAACATAATGACAGCAAAAGAAATCTGACCTGACTGACTCCATTTTGCCTCTAACTTCCAAGCTGCCCTTGTTCATCCCTGAGTGTAAGCCAAGCTAAGTATGGGAGGAATTTAGTTAATAGTTTAACTTTGAAACAAAGATGATAACAGCCTTTCCCTGAAACAACCCCCTTCTTGCCTGGGGACCAGACAACCTTTGGAAAACTAACAAATAAGCCACAAGATTAGAAATTATGGCTCAGGAATCATGCAGCCAGAGGCACAAAATCACTAACCTCTCCAATTGTTCCTATGGATAACATTACTATTGTAAACCTAAGGTTGGTATTCAAGGTATTTTTCAGATCCTGGATTTTGATGGACCAGCTGGCACCATGTAGAATGGTAAACTGGCTCATCTGGTATTGTGGCTCCCACCCAGGAACCAACTCAGCACAAGAGAGCAGCTTCAGCTCCCTGTGATTTCATCTCCAACCCAACCAACCAGCATTCCCCATTCCCTAGCCCCCACCCCACCAAACCAGCTTTAAAAAATCCTAGCCTCTGATTTTTCAGGGAAGTTGATTTGAGTCATCATAAAGCTTCAGTCTCCCTATTAGCTGGCTCTACGTGTATTAAACTCTTTCTCAGTTGCAATCCACCCATCTTGATAAATGGGCTCTATCTTGGCAGCAGGCAAAAAGAACCCCTTGGGTGATTACAGTAGTCTGTTTATTTCAAAGGCACTCTCATTTCCAAGCTCATTAGCAGAGAACACCCACACACAGACAGATGCATGCCCTTTGTGTTCATGGTATTCCTAAGATGTTCTTTCAGAAACCATCTTTTCCCTTGGTGTTTATGCAGAGAAGGAGATGACTAGATGGTAGACATATTACACCTGCACCTAAGTGGTACCTGTCCTTCCATCCTCCACATTCTCCTCCAAAGTGCTCCCTTCCTAGTCTTCTCTGAGCCAATATTCAACGGGGAAACAGGGAGAACCAAGGGTGATAGCAATTCCAGTCCTGTGAATTCTGTCCTCTTGCCCTCTGTCAATGTATCCAGCAGCACTACTCATAATGTCTAGGGGACTAATCTATCACCCCTTCAAGTGCATACATTAGGAGGTGGATAACAATACATGTATCCCTTAAAAACTATCAATAATTTTGATTATCTTCAAAATGTAAGGTCAAGAAAGCTCAGATCAGAAGGATCGGCCAGGTCCACCTCTAGGCAATGGTGCAGGGCTTTAAACAACATGATCAAGACCCTTGCTCATGAGGAGCAAGGACTCAGTGCATACAACTTGTGAATTTTAGATTTTCAAGGTGTGGAAACATGTTAAACCACACACAGGTATTTTTTGGTTTGCTGCAACTGAGATTTTAAAATACCTATTATTTGCTTATTACTTATTTATATTTAGTGTATCATGCATTTTAGATCAATGTTGAAATTTAAAAGAACACTTTTAACCACCCATGGGCAGTGACTCATCTTAAGTAGGATAGAATATCCCTGAATTTAGCTATTCCTGAAAATAGGCAGAGGTGGCTGAAGCAAGGTCACATTTTAAAAACAGTGACGAGCAACAGTCCTTAACCTTTCTGATCAGAAATACAGGTCTTGTGTGGAAAAAGAAAAAGGAAAATAAAAGGTAAAATCTCCAGGAAGAAGGCAAACACCTAGAATATCTAAGATTTCCTTGTTAAAATATAGCCTTGGGAATGCTCTGATGTACTTTATTTTATGGATGGCACAGACATCTAATATATCTAACTGTAATCACATAGCTACTGGTTCTCTGGGTTCTACATTGGACGATATTAAAGAGAAAAAAAATACTCTTTCAAGGAGGTCATTGTCTACAAAGTAGATACTTGACATCCTCCTCAAAAATCAATTCTCCTTCAGAGTAAATTTGTCCACCCAACCACATAGTTGGCTCTCCCAGCAACCAGCCCCCATTCTGAAGCTATTTAGGGACCCACCAAGGGTCATTAGCTTAAACTCAGGTACAGTTATAAGTGTCTTATTATGAATAGCAAAAGATGGTCCTCTCACCCCATCTCTCAAGAAATTACAAGGGCTGTGAGAACTCTGTGCAAAGAACCTGGGACAAAGGTCAAATATATATTTCTTAAGACGCTGCAATATCACACCACTTTAGCACTACAGTTAACTGAAAGCAAGAAGTCTTCATCTGAGTCTAGCGGTAATGAACACACCACGTCATGTTACTGAAATTCGGTGAGCGGGGCACCATATTTAGCCTACAGTGGGAAACAAGAAACCTGGGACCTAAAAGATTGGCTTTGTATTTATCGCATCTTAACAACATCCAATCACAGATTCAGTATGCTGGGCACCATGGATGGCGTAACACCAGTCAAAACTCGAGTGCTCAAGGACCCTGCTCTACTCTCTGTGGATCCACAATTGTGGTAAGAAGTTACAACAAATTGTAACTCTTTTTTTTTTTTTCCTTTTGAGACAGAGTCTCACTCTTGTCACCCAGGCTGGAGTGCAGTGGTGTGATCTCGGCTCACTGCAATCTCTGCCTCCCGGGTTCAAGTGATTCTCCCACCTTAGCCTCCCAGTACCTGGGATTATAGGTACCCGCCACCAAGCCCAGCTAATTTTTGTATTTTTGGTAGAGATGGGGTTTCATCATGTTTGCTGGGCTGGTCTCCAACTCCCAGCCTCAAGTGATCCGCCCACCTTGGCCTCCCAAAGTGCTGAGATTACAGGTATGAACCACCACACCTGGCCCAAATTTTAACTTCCTGATAGATCCAATCAGTCAGAAAAAGAATTGTTGAATACTGAACCCACCTTAAACCCTAGCAGGGTGGGCAGCTGTGAGATTCTTTTATTCATATTCATTGCTCACATACTATGACATGCCTACTCTGTGTCACCCACTAGGAAGTGTGTTTTAACGGTGGGAAGAAAGTCTCCCTGGGCAGCCTGGAAACAGCTGGCTTGTAAAGCCCATGCCCAGCCCCAGCTGCAGGAAGGTGTCTCACTGCATTTGTCAACATTTGGGCTGCATCAGCCCCCTCCAGCCACACACCCACCAGCACTCATGTGTGCAGTCACCTGCAAATCAGAAAAATGTTGTTCTCACTCAGTCCCTGAAACCAATTTAAAGCTGTGTGACTTGTCTGCAGCGTTAGCCATAACCCAACTGCTAAAGTGGTGGGTGGGTTGTACTTTGTCGTGTTTGCCCTTGTCCTCCAGCCTGAGCACCTCCTACCCCACCTCAATCCTCTCAGGCTGACCACGGGGGCCCTGCCAGATGCAGCTATGCCCCCGCCTTTTAATATATATATGTATATAAATATATATTTTGAGACAGGATCTCACTCTGTCGCTCATGCTGACCTTTAAATGTTTTAAACCTTTTTCCCTCGCTCATTTGCCTTCTCCCCTTTATTGCATCTGAAACCCGTCCAAGGTAATAGCTAGTTAATTTTAGATGAGATTAAGGAATTATGCTTGAATTCTTCAGGTCATATATTTGCATTTGTTGAATACATTCTCAGCAAGCAAACCTTATGCAGTTTGCTTTAGGTAGTGCCTGTTCTAAGCACACACAAGCCATGAGAAGTTCAGAAAACAAATGGGACAGAGGCCACATGGTCAGCCATTAGGAGCACCAGCTCCAGAAGCAGGTGATTTGGGTTGGAGATCTGCCCCACCGCTTACTAGTTTTGCAATTTCACCTTTCTGTGCTGTCTCTCAGCTGTAATTGAAAGCCATAACACCCAACTCGGAGGACTGTTACAAATATTAAATTAACTGATACAGGTAAGAAGCTAAGTTCAACAGTTCCTGCTAAGAACACAATAAATGTCACTTGTTATGTTACTATCAGCAAGACTGACTACATAATTTGTGAGGCCCAGTATAAAATGAAAATGCAAGGCCCCTTGTTCAAAAATCATTAAGAATTTGAAGACAGTAGCCACAAACCATTAAATCAGGTGCAGGGCCTTGCTAGGCACAGAGCACTTGTGAATGCACTGTCACACACTCAACACCAATCCTGTCTCTCAGATTTAGTACAAAAACACATTAGTGCCCTAAGATTCAGAGGCTCTTCTGTGTGATAATTGAGAAAAAGTCCTAGAAACCCATCTTTTGTTTGCCTCTGGGAGAGTGGGAACTGGCAGGAGAAAATAGGTAGTACTTTCTAAAAATACCAACAAAATTGGCTGGGTGTGGTGGCTCACACCTGTGATCCCAGTACTTTGGGAGGCCAAGGTGGGTGGATCACTTGAGGTCAGGAGTTCAAGACCAGTCTGGCAAACATGGTGAAACCCTGTCTCTACTAAAAATCCAAAAATTAGCCAGGCGTGGTGGCAGGTACCTGTAATCCCAGATATTCAGGAGGCTGAGGCAGGAGAATCGCTTGAACATCAGGGGGTGGAGCTTGCAGTGAGCCAAGGTTGCACCACTTCACTCTAGCCTGGGCGACAGAGCAAGACTCTGTCTCTAAATAAATAAATGAATAAAATAAAATATAATAACTCCCACCCCCCAAAAAAATCCCAAAGTAGGTTTTGCAAGTGATAATCACTTGCACAGCTTTTTGATGGAAAATCAGGAACAAAAATCACTTTACATATTTCACTAAAGCTGTTCCTCAGTGACAAAATCTTACAATAAATCCATGTTGGTCATTCACCATAAACTCCTGCGAACAAAAGCTTTTGCTACATAAAAGGAATGTTGGAACAACAAAGTGTATTTGCAATAAATTTGGATTGGATTCCTTCTGAGATTTAAAAAAAAAAAGATGGCTCTTTACATTCATTTAATTTTAAAGGCATATCCTTTACTGTTTAATTTTGTGGTTTAAATTGACTGTTAAACCATAAGAAGATAGAGCCTGAGTCCAGAGCTAAATAAAACAGTTTTACTTTCACATGCAATTATAGTTTTTTAATCCTTACCAGTTCATTTCAACCTATTTTTATTTTATCACGTGCAATCAATTCTCAGCAATTTACTCTACAAATGTGATCAAATGCCCTCCATTTATTTTAAAGATCTAAATTCTGATGAAATAAGACTATGTGATCAATACAAATAGCATCCTGTATTCAGTCCCAGATCCTTGGTTATAAATCATGATAGGACAGGGTCTACTAGAGGATGAATCACTGGAACCAGTTCACATTGTTTAGTCCCAGATCACAAAATCTTCATAAGTCATAGTAATTTTTTTCTTTTTTCTTCACTTTACATCTCAGTAAAAACACATTCGTCCAAACTCATAATTTCCAGCAGCATTCATTTCATTCATAATTTCCTGGCCAATCTATTCATTTGGGTCCCTTTTTGGAGTTGATATTTGAATACACTGCTCTAAAACCAGTAATTTTTTCAGAGCTGTTCTCATCGGCTACATAACCCCTGAGAAAAGGTTAATATACCTTTATACATTCTAAGTTCCAAACCTCTCCCTATTCCATGAGCTTAAAACCGTATCAGGTAATTTCAGATCACTTGAACTATGGCTCTGTGCTGTGTCCCTCAGCTCTCTCCTATTTTGCTTGACAAGAATAGCATTATATTGATTTACAGATATCAAAAATAAAAGAGACAAACTTCAAATTGTTTTAATATAGCTCTTATAATTCTCAAAAACTACATTTTAAAAAACCTGCCTCTGGAATCAAATTATTTAAAAGCCTAATTTTTACACTTTTAGTAAAACTAGTACAGAAATTTAGTGTTCTGTGGTTTGTGAAAATCCTCTTAGCAAGCTATTTTTATGAACAGGCTCTCTTAACTAATGATTCTTGGGCTATAAGGTGACATCCACCCCACCTCCCATTTAATTTTTACGCACTGTTGCCTCATACAATAAGATAAATAATAACCAGGAGATGGTTTTTAAGTCTACCCAAGTGCACTGCAATCTTTTGGTTTCTCTACTTAGCTATGAATGATGGTGACTGTGAGACAGGGCCCTGGGGTTCATTAGGATAACTGACATCTGCCCTAAATTCATATATACCCTTCACTACCCCAGTTTCATGCAGTGCTATCACAATGGCATGAGAGGGTTTATATCCTAATTCCAGACCACAACTAATAGCAAAGTGAATGGGGGTCCACAGTCTTGCAGGGAAAAGCACAGGACTTGGAGAAGTAGTGGAAATGAGTAACTCAAGGATGGTGGCCACAAACCTCGCTTCAAATCCCTGAGAGGCACCCTTAAGGGGAAGAGAAGAGACAATTTTCTGATGAGAGTTACTGCATGTATGTCCCCCAGCACCCTGTGGACTCTCTAAGAACTAGGGCCTTGTTTTCCTCGTTCTTTATGCCTGACTTGCTGCTGGACACATGGCTGCAGCCTGTAAGTTAGGGTGATTTAATTTGATGAATGATCATGTCTAGAGTGGGAGACAGCTGGGAGCACTGCCTCGTGAAATAAGACCCTGAAGAGGAAGGTTTTGTCAGCAGAGAAGGATATGGAAGACAGGCCTTACTGGGAATAACAACAGGAGATTGCTGATATCTGAGGGATTGATGAGAGTGACCAGAAAAAAGGAGTAAACAAGCAGAGTAATGAGAAAGGCACCAAGGGGCAGATTTCTCCTGCTTTGCAGTTTTCACAGGGCCTTCCCTTGAGGAAGACCATCCTTGGCAGGCCCTGAGCATGTCAATTAGAAAGAGCTCTGATTGCTTACCTTTAGCAACAAAATGGTGGCGCATTAGAAGTTGAGACAGTTTCGCCATGGGGGTGTTTAATCATCACATATGGAAAGTGCTAGAATAGTTTCTGGTTGGGAATCTATTTTTTAGTTCATAATTGACCTTGACCTCCAAACATCTAGTTCCAATCAACAATCCATGAAGCTTCAGCAGACACTATGTCAGAGGCTGCTGCGAAAAGAGACCCAGCAAGAAGGGTTTGGTTAAAGCTGTTGACAAAACAAAATGGCAAACTTGTATTTTTAGGATGCGTTGAATGAAATCACCCTCCCTAGAAATATTTGATAAAATATGCCATCTTTTATGCTGAGCAAAAGAAGTCAGACACAAATGAACACGTGTCATATGATTCCATTTATATGAAGTTTGAAAACCAGCAAAACTTATCTACAGTGACAGAAAGCAACTGGTGATTTCCTGGGACTAAAAAATCAGTGAGGAAGACCGACAGACAAGGGGCAAGAAACTTCTAGAGTTACACAAATGTTCTACATGTTGGGTACACTGACACATACATTGTCAAAACACGCTGAACTTGATATTTAACATGAAGGCATTTTAGTTGTATATAAATTATATACCCCTTCAGGTGATTAAAAGAAGCTGTCTTAAATTTAGATGTTGAAACCCTTCAGAAAGTCCTAAAAATTCTCTACAATTAGTACCGAACACTAGGATACACATGGGCAACCAATCCCGCACAGCTCATGCGGGACAAACAGAAAGGTCACCCTGCAACATGCGATCTAGAAGGCAAAGAAAGAGACTCAAATAAGATACCTTAGAGTCCTCTCTCTTTCCAGTTCTGGCTTTGATTTTCATGAATTACAAAGTAAGGAAGACTCAGAGTTAATACCATAGCCATAATGCAAAGTATATTTAGTTTCTTGATTATTAATGTTTTACCATAACTATAATGTACAATACATTTAGTTTGTTGAGTATTAATGTTTAAGTTTCTTGTATAAAAAAGTATGCATATATAGTTCTCGTTCTACATCTAGGTTCATTCATTCTATCTACTAGTCCTTTCACTGCCTTTTAAAATCTGGTTAGGGAATTTATATGATGACTATCTAGGCCAGATGAACTGAACTGACAAGGGAAGTGATGACTCTGGCATCTAAGCTAGGTAGATCTCACCCTTCACAAACTGGTGTTTCAAAGGTCTTGCCCCTGTTGTGGGGTGAGTTACTTCACGTCTAGGACAAGCCCAAAGTATCCTAAACCAAATAGCATGAACAGGGCCTGCCTGTCTCTACGCAGCAACATGTTTTTGTTTGTTGGTGTTTCTCTTTCTGCTTATGAATGTGTCAGTTTTGTGTAATCTATACACCATTCTTTACTGAACACGAGGCACAAGGCATCTTTCAGACGTAGCAGAGTCCAGTGCAAAAGCACTGAGCTGGCTGAATATTTGGAGACTTGGGTTTCAATACTGGTTCATCATGAACTAGAGTCGTTGCTTCAGGCAAGTCAAGGAGTCTCTTCAGACCTAATCTATACTAGAAGAAAAATGATAATTAAATATAAGAAAAGATCCCTTTAGCTATAAAAGTTTATGATTCTATATGTCAGAATCACCAGAGAATCTAAGACATCACCTGGAACTTTAAAGTTCAGACTTCCCTACGAAGGGATTCAGGACTCTTCAGGACACGACTAACTCCTAACAATGGACCTCATATGCCTGGATGCTGAATTGATCCAGGTTGCTGCAAATGACCAAGCTTCTTTCTTTTTTAAGGCTGAATAGTATTTCACTGTGTGTGTATAGATCATGTTTTCTTTATCCAGTCATCTGCTGATGGTCATTTAAGTTGATATCATAACTTGACTATTGTGAATAATGCTGCAATAAACATGGGAGTGCAGACATCTCTTTGACATAGACATGTGTTTTGTGTAAACACACAGAAGTGGGATTGCTAAGTCATGGTAATTCTATTTTTAGGTTTTTGAGGAACCTCCATACAGTTTTCCATAAAAATTATCTCCCTTTTTTTTTTTAATAACCATGTTGAGAGGCGTGAGGTGCTGTCTTATAGCGGTTTTAATTTGCATTTCCCTAATGATTAGGTTTTTATTTTTCATTTTTTATATATTTGTAGGCTATTTGTATATCTTATCCTGAAAAATGTTTATTCAGGTCCTATGCCCATTGTTTAAATTTGTCTTATTTGTTTTCTTTCTACAGAGTTGTTTGAGTTCCTTACATATTTTGGATAATAGCGTCTTATCAGATGCATGACTTGCAAATATTTTCTCCTAATTTGTAGGTTGTTTCCTTTGTTGTACAGAAGCTTTTGTACTTCATGAAATCCCCTTTGTTTCTTTTTGCTTTTGTTGCCTGTGGTTTTGGAGTAAAATTGAAAACATAATTGCCTAAACCAATGTCATGTAGCTTTTCCCCCTATGTTTTATTCTAGTCGTTTTACAGTTTCACATCTTACGCTTAAGTCTTTAACCCATTTTGAGTTAATTTTTTTCACATGATATGAGAAAGAGTCCAGTATAATTCTTCTCTATATATCCAACTTTCCCAAAAACATTTATTAAAAATATAAGCTATTTTATATTGTGTATTCTTGGCACATTTATAGGTTACAATCCTTTGTATTTACTTAGTTTTATAATTGATCCTTTGCAGAACCTGGAGAGGTGCTTGTGGTTTAGACTTCGCTGATTGCCTAGAGTACAATTCAGTATGTTCTTCCAACTCCATTTCTTCTGCAAATTGTTAACTGAATCCAGAGGTTTATTTGACAAGACTATGCCTGGTAGTGTATTCTCCCATCAGGAATCACATACTATCTGGCTGACTCTCTCTCTCTCTCTTATGTTGGCAGTCTATAATGCTCAATGCCTAGATTAGAGGTCAGCAAACTCCAGCCACTGGCCAAATTTTGACAACCATCTGTTCTATTTGGTCTGTGAATGCAGCCAGATTCATTTATTTAATAATTATCTATGGCTTCCTTATTGAAAATCAATTGGTCATACATGTGTTGGTTCATTTCTTGGTTCTATACTGATCAGTTCTATACTGATCCATTCATTGATGTGCCTATTTTACTTTTTTTTTTAATGTGTCTTTTTATGGCAGTACTAACCTGCTGTAGTAGTATAGTTTGTAGTACAGTTTGAAATGAGGTAATGTGATGCCTGCAGCTTTGTTCTTTTGGCTCATGATTGCCATGGCTATTCAAGGTTTTTTACAATTCCATGTGAATTTTGTTTTTAATTTCTGTGAAAATGACACTGAAATTTTGACAGGGATTGTATTGAATCTGCATACTGCTTTGGGTAGTATGTACATTTCAGCAATATTAATTCTTCCAATTCACAAGCATGGGATATCTCTTTACATCTCTTCACTTTTAGTCCATCTGTGTTTTAAAAGCCAGATGAGTATCTTGCAGGTAGCATATAATTGGGTCTTGTTTTTAATCCATTCAGCCACTCTGTCTATTCATTGGAGCATTTAATACATTTACATTCAAGGTAATTATGAATGTTAACTATGTATTAAATAGTTAAGGACTTACTATTTCCATTTTGGAATTGGTTTCTGATTTGTTTTATAGATACTTTGTTTCCACCTTCCTTTCTTGTTGTCTTCTTTTGCCGTTTGATGATTTTCTTTAGTGGTATACTTTGAATTCATTCTATTTTTGTTTTGTGTCTACTGTAGATTTCTGCTTTGTGATTAGTATGAAGCTTACATAGAACATCTTACAACTTACACTTATAACAGTCTATTATTGTATGAACTTATAATAGTTCATACAGCTGTTATACTATAACAAAGTCAAAGTCACACAACCCTACACTTTTTATCCCCCAGATATTTTGTTTTTGATGTAAGAATTTACATTATTTTGTAATAGCTATCTCTTGAAAATTTATTTTGGTTTAGTTATTATTAATAGTTTTGTCTTTTAGCCCCCGTACTAGGAATAAAATTGCTTTACAAGTGATCATTATAGTACTAGAGAAATCCAAATATGACTCTTTATTAAGCCATTGAGTTTTGTGCATTTCTAAGTTTTATGTTAATAATTATTGGCCTTTTACTTCAACTTAAGAAACTCCCTTTAAAAATTTCTGTAAGGCAGGCCCAGTGATGATGACCTCCTTTGGCTTTGGTTTGTCTGGGAAAGTTTTTATTTCTCTCTCATTTCAGAAAGACAGATTTTCTGGGTGAAATATTCTTGGTTGGCTATTTTTATTTCTCCTTCAACATTTGAATCTAACATCCCATTTTCTCCTGGACTTCAAGGTTTCCATTGAGAAATCTGGGGAGAGTCTATTAATACCATTCTGTGTGCTGTGTTGCTTATTATCTCTTGCCACTCTCAGAATTTTTTCGCTGTCTTTGTGTGTGATATTTTAATTATTCTGTGTCTTGGTAAACTCCTCTATGGGTTGAATCTGACTGGAAACCTCTGTGCTTCCTATACCTGGATACTGGCATACCTCCCCATATGAGGAAAATTCTAGTCATTATTTCTTTAAATATGCTTTCTGACCCTTTTTTGTCTTTCTTTTTTTTCTGAAATTTCTATAATGTGTATATTCAGTCTCTTGATGGTGGCCCATGTTTCTGCAAGCTTTCTTCATTTTTAAATTTATTTTTTAAAAAATTTTTGCTACTCTGATTGGATAATATCAAATGTCTGTCTTCAAGCTCGCTGATTCTTCTTTTTAGCTTGATCAAGTCTGCTGTGGGAGCTTTCAATTGCATCTTTTCAGTTCTGTCATTGTATTCTTCAACTCTTGAATTTCATTTTTTTTTTATTATACTTTAAGTTCTGGGGTACATGTGCAGAACATGCAGATATACACATGCCATGGTGGTTTACTGCATCCATCACCCTGTCATTTACATTAGGTATTTCTCCTAATGCTATCTCTCCCCTAGCCCCCCAACCCCCAGCAGGCCCCAGTGTGTGATGTTCCCCTCCCTGTGTCCATGTGTTTTCATTGTTCAACACCCACTTATGAGTGAGAACATGCAGGGTTTGGTTTTTAAGAATTATTTCTATTTCATCGAAGTTCCCATTTGTTCATATATTGTTTTCTAAATTTCATTTAATTTTCTATCCCCATATTACTGTAGTTCATGATCTTCCTTAAGAGGATTTTTCTAAACTCTTTGTATGTCATTTTATAAATTGTCCTTTCCTTGGGGTTCCTTGTTAAATCTATTTTAGTTTAGTTTGGGAGGTGTCATGATTTCCTGAGTCTTTGTTATCCTTTTATCCTTACATTAGTGTCTGCATATTTGAGGTGATAGCTACCTTTTCCATTTTTTGCAGGTATTCTTTGGCAGGAATAATCTTCACAGTTTAGTGTAGCCTGTGGTTCTGAATGGGTCAGCTCATAACAACCCTGAATATGCAGAGTTTATTTGGGGGTTCTTTCATTGATGGCATGCTGCCTTTTCTGTTTGAGTGGAGCAGATGGCTGGGATCTGCTATCCAAGCAAGAGCTCAACCAGACCACTAAGTTGAGCTCTGCAATCAGGCTGGACTGCTGGATAGGCACTGCAATTGCCTCTGATTAGACTGGGCCTTGTACTGTAGTATTCTCTGGCCAGATGGTACCTCAATGTAAATTCCGCAGTTACACAGGGTTGCAGGAAGCACTCTGAGGTTAGGTGGAGTCACTGACTAGGACAGATGGTACAAGCTACTGTGCTCAGTAAAAATGCACAGTTGAGGTTTGCCTACCTGCTTAGGTGAGGTCTTGGTATGGGCTTTGAGACTAGGCTGAGCATTATTTAAACTCCTGGGTATGGTAGGTCAAACTCTAGCTCTTTGCTGAAATTTGCTGTGGTGGATGTCCCCTTCCTTGGGTGGGGTATGGGTGTGGGCTTTGAGGCCATGCAAAGTACCACTAAAACTCCTGGGTATGGCCAGGCACGGTGGCTCATCCCCATAATCTCAGTACTTTGGAGAAGCTGAGACAGCAAGATTGCTTGAGCCCAGGAGTTCAAGACCAGCCTAGGCAACATAGTAGGATCCCATCTCTACAAAAAGTTTAAAAATTAGCTAGATGTGGTGGCATGCACCTGTAGTCCCAGCTACTTGGGAGGTTGAGGCAGGAGGACCACTTGAGCCCAGGAGGATCACAGTGAGCGGTGATCACGCCACTGCACTCCAGCCAAGGTGACAGAGTGAGACCCTTTCTCAATTAAGAGTGATAATAATAATAAACTGCTGAGTATGGTAGAACTAGACCTGGGTCTTTGCCAAAATTTGCTACAGTGGTTATCTCCTTCCCTGGACATGTTCTCAGGGTAGGGTCTGAGGCTGGTCATCTAAGGGTTCAAGCCAGGTAGAACGTCCCACAACTTCTAAGGGTGACCAGCACAGCTTTGCAGGTGGGTATGCTGTTAGCTGGTACTATTATTGATTGGGTACTTGTGCTGGCAGTACACAGAGCTATAATCAGGATCTGTCTGCTTGCCACTGTGTCCTCTGCCTCCTTGCTTTGCTTCTGTCTAACCCAAGGTAGTCTAGCTGTGCCATTTCCCTCTATTCCCCCCTGAGGTGAGACAAGAGTGGTCTTCCTGGGAAGCATCTCAGAATGCTGGGGGAGCTTCATGTCTGCCTCTTGTTCTCTTTTCCTCTGCAGAAACTGTGGTTTCTGGGTAATTCTATCTGTGAGGTGCTGTGCTGACTTAGAGGAGGAGAAGGAGGGACATTGTCGTCATGGGGTTGTTTCTCTTACCCTTTAATGTGGTGGTGTTTATTCCATTCTGGAACACAGCTGACTCTGGCTCATTCTCACATGTTAGGGTTTTCACCAAGGTATTCTTGTCTGTGGATGGCTGCTAGATGAACTTTCTGTGTGTGGCAGGGGGCAGGGAATGGTAGTGAAGCTAGGGTCACTTCACGTTGACTGCCATCTTGCTGATGTCACTCCAAATCACAATTGTCAATTTTGCTGAATGCAAGTTACAACTGTAAAAACATTTCCAGAATTTTGAAAGCATGTAACATTATTAGACTATATGTCTCTAACAGATTTAAGGACCATCCACAGTATTCCATAAGGAATAGATCAAAATGTCATTTCAGGAAAGTGGCATTTCCATGTGCGGTCGTCTATGCGTTTTCTTACTTTCTTCAACACTGCTGCAAAGTTTACATACTAAATGAGGTCAGCTACAATGGGTTCTTTCTCAATGGAGTGGCAAATGTAGTAGCTGTTTCTTATGTTGCATTCTCTCACAACTCTTTGGGCCCTAGGGCCACACTTATTTGTGACATGTTTGGATTTATAGAACTGTACTCTTCGTAATTCCACTGTCTCAGGGCACAAGCACAGAGAAAGTAGTCAGGAAATATATATGGTCTAAAAGATGAATTTGCAGTCTGCTCTGAGGGTCAGTAAGCTGGCCCTCTGCCAATCCAAGGCAGGTACAGAATCTCTTGATGAGGCCTGAAGAACCACATACTAGAAGAAATTTTGTACATTGTTACCTATAAGATCCCAAATGACCCTAAATATTGCCTGTAATTAACACAAAATCACAAGTTTATGCTAATTTTTTAAAGAAAGCACATGTTTTAGAATACATTTAGTGAATGTTTCTGCTCTCTTCATATAAACAGAGTACTGAGTTTAAACATTGAACCAACCCGATCATTAAGTATCTAAGTAGTACCTGCTATAAGTAACTGGTGAAATAATACTGATTGTGCTAACATATGACATTTCAAATGTATTTCAAGATGTGACACTGCTTGAATGAAGGGTGACTGATCTTTTAATACTGTGGCATTTATTATTAACCTGTCAGAACAGCTGCTTAAGTAAGAATGATTAAAGCACATGTCTAACACTCTGGCCTTAATATAAAAAGAACTTGAAAATGAGCATTTCTCTTTTTGTATCCATCCTTCTAATTACAAGTCTAAAAATGTGTTTTCCTGTCTTCGAAAATATTTATTACATACCCACCTCTGTGCTGGTAGCCAGGAAACAGAGAAGAGCAAAACAGGCACATCACTACCTAATGGGACTACAGTCTGGTAGAGAAGACAGACATTTAAAAATCATCTTACAAACCACATGCACATTCTAGTCATACTCTGTGATAAATGCAATGAAGGCAAAGAAAGTGCAGAAACAAAAATAAGTAAGGGGCATAATTTAGAGACCGATGGGGGAAACTACTATGAAAGACATCTTCAAGGAAGTGATATCTTATTGCGTGTGAAGGATAAGTAGTAGTTATTCAAGGAAAACTCAGGTGAGTTTCTTAGGCAGAGGGATCAGCATATACAATATCCCAGGATCAGACAAGAGCTTGGCTTGTTCAAGAAATTGAAAAAAAGCCAGTGAAAGCAATGACAGCCACATGAAGCTAAAAGTAAAGAGTGGAAAGATTAAAAAGACATCGCAGGCATGCTAAAGATCTTTTACTTTATACTAATTATAAGGGGAAGAGTGTTTGTTCTGCAAGGTCAATCAGCTTGCTTCCAGGCCTCCTTAGCAAAACACTTGTTTCAGTTTTCTCTGGTCTTCTGTACTAGTTCTTTTCACTAGTTCGTTCTTTTACCAGTGAGCAACCATAACATAACTATCACAAACTGGGTGGCTTAAAACAACAGGAATTTATTCTGTCTCAGTTCTGAAGGTAAGAAGTCTGGAAGCAAGATGATAGCATGGTCGATTTCTACTTGGGGACTCAGAGAGAGGTGCTATTTCATGCCTTCCTCCCAGCTTCCGGTGGTTGCCATCAACCCCTGGCATCCCTTGGCTTGAGGCATTATCAACCCTACCTCTACCTTCATGGTCGCATGGCTTCTCCTGGTGTGTCTCTGTCTCTGTGTACACATTTCCCTCTTACGGAACACCACTGTGGGCGAGGGCTCACCCTAAGCCAGTATGAGCTCATGTTACCTTGATTATATCTGCAAAGATCCTATTTCCAAACAACGTCATATTCAAGGTACCAGGGGTCAGTATTTAAACATATCTTTTGAGGGATTCAATTTAATCAATAACAGAAAGCGGTTGAAGGATTTTATCAGGAGAGTGATGCTAAGGCAGGAAAGTAGGGCCTGGAAGCAAAGAACTTCAGTCCAGTTTGTGCTGAATCAAGGGAAAACACCAGGGTCTGGGGGCAACGGATCTGAGGCCCATTTGTGCTGATTTCTCAAAGCTGGATCACAAGGAAAATGCCTGGGTCCAGGGCAGGAAACTGAAGGCCAATTACCACAAACTTCCGAAAGCTAAGCCAGAGGAAAACCCCATCTCCCCCCATCCAGTAGCAAAGGACTGAAGGCTACTCTCCCTAGGGCATATCTCCGAGGGAAAAGGAGAGGGCCTCGACTGGCCTCGGGCCATGGGCCATCCCTTCATCTGCATAGGGCACCAATTCACCTCAGCCTTTAATAGCCAGGAACCAAGCCCTTCATCCAGATAATGATAGGCGCCTCGAAAGGAGTTCTTAAAACCCAGAAAACTTTGTGAGCGGGTGCTCTGGAGCCGCTTGCGTCCACTCTCACCCTGCAGAGTGCTTTCTTGCTTTAGTAAATTCCTGCTTCGCTGTTTTGTTCTTGTGTTTCATTCCTTTGTTACTTTGTGGATTTTGTCCAATTCTTTGTTCAAAACACCAAAGAATCTGGACAACTTACACTCAAGGCCCTCCTTCTAGTAACAGTATGATCCTGTTTTCACTTAACATCACTTTGGCTACTTGGTGGAAAATGGATTGGAAAGAGGCTAAAGAAGATGGGTGATGGGGAGGAAGGCAGCAAATCACACTGCCATGTGTGTACCTATGCAACAATCTTCCATGTTCTTCACATGTACCCCCAAACCTAAAATGCAATAAAAAAAAAAAAAAAAAAAAAAAAGAAGATGGGTGAAATGGTTTGAGACGCTATTTTGGATTTCATTTTGGCAGACGTGTTCTGAAAAATGTTCATCATATACAACATATAGAAATACCAAATAAATATTTCTAAATCTTGAAAATAACTAGGCTAGAAATAATCATGTAATTAACTTTAAAGGGCATAAAAATGTTCACAGGCCAAAAAATAAAAAGAAGACTTAAATTCAGAATGGTGAGCTATCACTGCGGCTATGATTAGACACCAACCTCTGGACCTGAAGGCTTGCATTTCATATGCTGCAGAGGACAGGAGGCAAGGCATGATCTCAGCCCAAAGAGGAAGTTAAAATAAGATCTATAAATAAAGCCAGCATGCACAAAATTGATGTAAATATTTATATACTTTATACATTATACAGAGAGATATAAAAATATCTCTCTATATATGTATACCCATCCATTGGTTTAAAAATGACAAAAGGTGACCACAAAAATGTTATTTTTAGTTTGGACTCAGAGTGACAAAAATAGATGTTTTTCATGACAATATCCATACAGTTGACACACTCAGGAGTTGGGTTTTAAATCATACTACCTAGGAATTCCAAAAAAGTTCAAACCAAGAAACTATGTTACATAGCCTTGAGTCGGTTATATTTTGGAATGCCCAAAACACAAAAACACAAATTCTCTGCAGAAGGGTGTACCTTCAACAAAAACCTTGACATATTCTTGCACATAAAGCCCAGACATTTAAATGTGAGCTTAATCCAAAATGTATTTTTTAAAAAGCAAAATACAAGACTTAGTAGAAACAACCAACAGCAGAAATAAACCACCAAAAACTTTCAAGTATAAAAATCTTGGATGCAAACCATAAAATAAGTATTTTTAAATTATTCAAAAAAAGGACATTGAAATTATGACCTAGAAACAAAATGCTATAACAACAACAAAAAAAAAATCAGGCTAATTTGAAAAAAGAACCAAAAAGAATCTCTCAAATGGAAAATGTCATCACTCAAATTAAAAATTCAGTAGGTCAGATACACCAAAGATTAATACAGCTAAGAAAATAATGATTTATAGATAAATTACTAATATTAAGCTCAGAGACATAATGGAGATAATGAAATGCAAAATATGAAAGAAGGTTAAGATAAGATACATAAAGAGCAGCCCTCGAAGACTCAACAGGTCCTGAAGAGTGGCCCACATGGTGAGGACTGACAGGGCATAATGGTTCTCACCTATAATTCCAGCACTTTGGGAGGCCATGGTGGGTGGACTCCTTGAGCCCAGGAGTTCAAGACCAGCCTGGGCAACACAGCAAAACCCCATCTCTATAAAATTAAAAATTAAAAAAAAAAAAAAAAAACAGAAAGTGAAGATAGAGAAACAAGAGAAGCCAAGCATTTCTCAGCAGATTCGATGGGAATAAACCCATATCTAGGCACAATTCAACTTCAAGTCACCAAAATTTTTGTAAAAAGACCTTAAAAACAGACAGAGTAAAAAGTTTACCTTCAATGAAATAACAGTTATATGAAAAACAATTTTTTTGCAACAATAACAATGGATACAGAACAAAGCACTAACCTAAAATTCTGACAGAAGATAGTGTCCATCTCAAGTTGCTTGCTTAGCAAACTATTATGTCATAATTAGAGCAAAATAAATGCATTTTAGGCAAACAGAATCTATGTTTAGTCAGGCTCTTGCTAAAGGAATTACTATAGGAAATACTTCAGATAGGAGTAAATGATTTCATAAAAAAGGGTCTGGGATGAAAAAAAGGAAAAGTAAACAAACAAACTGGTATCAACAAAATAATAAAACACTAAATATGTGAGAAAAAAAACAGAGTCTAAATAATGCACAAAAACACAATGTAAGACAGGAGGCAATTGATGAGAATTAGGATACAGCATTGCTAGGGAAGAGAACAGATTTATTTTGGATTTTGTTAAGATTAAGAGCAACCACAGAATGATTAGAAAAAGGGTTTATGGCTTCCAAACCAGTAGAGAGAGCAAAAATAATTTTAAAATCAAAATTCAGTCAAAAAAGAGAAAGAAAGAAGGAAGGCAGGAAAGAAAGAAAGAGAAGGAAAGAGGGAGAGAGGGAGGAGAGAAAGAAAGAGGGAAAGAAAGAGAAAAGGAAAGGACAACATAGTAAAAGGAGGAAAAAAGTAAAGCACAAAACTAGATGGTGACAATAAATCCAAGTACAAAAGAATTCATACAAAATATGTGGATCAAAGTCATCAATTTTAAAACAACATTTTAGACCTAGTGTTTAATTCAGTAGCAAATTATTTATAAATGACATATTTGAAACATACAAGCTCTCTCTCTCCTCCAAAGAAACTAGATTAGATGATAAAAGGCATGAAGGAGAATGAACCTTTGTTTATAAACCTACTATAATGTACACTCTCATTATTTAAATTATGTCTCAGAGTTAGATTTTATTATTTCCATATTACAGACAGGGGAATTGGGGTGCAGTGCTTAAAGGCTACACCCAGAGTCACACTTTGTAGTAATTTGCAGAGCAAAGATCTGCAAAGACTTGGCTCTTGCTAACATCAACACACTGCCATGTGACACAAAGTAGCTTTCAGACCTGGAAGGTGGTACTGAGAAAGTCTTACGAAAATCAAGTAACAGGTAAAAAGAAAAGAGCGCTAATCTCTGGTGTTAGTCCCATTAAGTGGTTCTTGATGAATGTTTTTATTTCTTTGGGGCAGTGAACATACAGACCACTGAATTCAGAAATCTGTATATTGTAAACTACTTTGTTCATTCTCTACTAAATTCACCTGGTCTGTACAATTTGAAAGGCGGCACATTTTATTCTTTTTGTCTTTCAATTGTTTTTATTCAAAATGTTTCGCATAAGGAGTTGAATGTTTTAGTTAGAATGGGCTAGCCATGCAGGCATCTACCTGCTCACGGTGGGAGAGTGAATATAAATATTGTCCAAGGAATTGAGAAGAAAGCAGCTGGCATATTTCTGCAAAGAAGAACCCATCTCATTCTTTCCATCTCTCTCTCTCCCTAAGAAATGCAGGTTAGGCCTAAAGTCCTCGCAGGTTAGCTGTGCTTCTTCTCAAAGTCAAGCCAGAACTTAAAATATTTTTTAAAAAAATAAGGTTAAAAAAATAAATAAATAAAGTCAAGCCTACGATGGAGAAGTAGAAACCAAAGGCAAGAGGAAAGAACTGGAACAGAGCTAGAGGGAGTGCGTGTCTAAAGTCCACAACATGAAAAGCTTATTTAAAATGCAAGGTGTCAGCTATTTTGTTTTTCAATAGCTGACACCTTGCATTTTAAATAAGGCTTAAGTTTTTAGGTACAAACTATTAATGTAATACATTTTAATCTGTTTAGGATTATGCATAGTTTGATCTTGTATATATAGAATTTCAGTCTCTGCCTGTCTCTAGCTAAATAGCTTCTCCTCACCCTCTCTGTAGGTGCATGTGCAACGCATGTGTCTGAGTAAACACTCGAAGAGAAAAATAAGATATTTGACATGTTGTTCACCTAATTTCATAATGAGAATTTCTAAGTAGTAGTTTTAAATAGTATTTGTTTTTACTTTCACTTTTCTGTGTTGCTTGAATTTGTTTAAAGGAGAATGCACCTTACTAAATTTTTAAAAAAATAATTCATGCTTATTGTAGAACATTTAGAAAATATTAAAAAGTATAAAAGAGCAAAATAAGTATCACTGCTAATTCTATTACTGTTAACAATTTAGTGTGTTTTCAATCAACTTGAATGTTCAGTTTGGACGCCTACTTTTTTTACATAATGTATTTTTTCTGTGTCATTAATTATTCTGAGGCATAGAGAATGGGACTACATTCCAGGAGTCCAGAGAGGAAGGAATGATGGTGATCTGGGCTCTGGCTGTGGGAAGAGAAATGAAGTAAATGATGAACCTGAGAAATATTTAGAGATCAGATTGACAGAACGAAGTGATGGACTTCATGTGTATTTTGAAATAACTTTCAACTTACGTGTTTTATTTTCACAAATGTAAAGGTCTCATAAATCATGAGTTAATCATGCACAAAATTGTAAATCATGGACAAAGAACGCAAGTGCAACAATGTCTTCATTGGAGATATATGCAAATTTCTTACAAAGTCAGAGTTTTAAATTGTGAATTCATGTGCCAGCATATTTATTTAAAGAGCATAAAGAATAATAATGTTATGGGTATTGTATTTTCTGATTCTACTGGGCATTATGAATGTGCATAGTCTATTCTAAAGATCAGATAGAAATGACAGGATCTGAAATGATACAAGAAGAACAGTCTTGGCTCTTAACCAGAGACTTTATGGCATATTTCTGTCTTCACTACGTAACAGTGAAGTCTATTAAAAATCCAAAACTGAAGTAAATTCACCTTTTTATACTCCTTCAATAATTGTGTTTTGAGGGTCTTTGCTACATACTTGAAATATGTTATATTTTCAAAGCTCTCTGACTGATTTTGTGAAGCACATGTGTTTTGTGCTTCACAAAAGCACATTTGGATATTATTAAACAGAAAAGATAAAATATTGCATAGGTCTGAAGAATTAATTTTAAAATGTTTCTTTAAGATAAACAGTGTATCAACTACGTCTTAAATGTCATTGCTTAGGGTGACTAACTAAGCAGATTTACAGACAACTGCATGGCTAAAAAGGAATTATTTTGATCTCCTTATCATAAACTATTATGTCCAAAGACAGCAGCAGCATCTCCATCGAACCTACAGTGAGAAATCTGCCCTGTTACCAGTGGAATCTCCACTGGCAACAAGAAAGAGAATATACTTAACATTATGCATAATTCCTCAGAGAATTTTCTCATTTTGAGATTGGCTTAAAAATGATCTGCTAAATAAAATTCTAGCAATCACAGGTAAGAAAGAAGGAACTGTCAGTATTCCATCCTTCAGGCTGTACTTCAGAGCTGCTGTACAAGTCACAAGCTGTTCTTATCAGAAGTCTGCTTTCTTAGCTTTTCCTTACACATTCCAACCTATCGTCACATGCTTTGAGATTTTTGTGAGGAAATGAGCACTCCAAAATATAATCATTGGTTGCTATTTTGTGACTTACCAGGTCTACGGCATTCAAAATTAAATCATGTAGGCATGCATGCTGTGTGTCTGAAAAAGGCTTCCATACCTGGCCAAGACTCAACCCAGCCAGCCATGTGGCCCTGGGAATGGCCCCTCTGCTGACTGGCATTTGTCTGCAGGATTGATGCAGCCACCCGAAGACCTTCTGAATTTTCAAGGCTCCTTGAAGAATTGCAGGGGAACTCTGATTCTTTGATTACTGAAACTAGAAGATGCAGCAAGCTCTTCCCAGGACAAAGAGCTGGAATAGAAAGGCAAGCATGACACTCACTGGCAACATTGCCTCCCCCATGTGAAGGTCATTGGAGGTCAAGCTCTAGTAAACCCCATCCACTAACCCTATTTCATGGAGGATTCATTCATTCATTCCATAAATATTTACTGAGAGTCTACTGTGTGCCAAGCAGTATTCCCCGCATCAGGACAGAACAGCCAACAAAAGAGGCAAAAACACCTTCGCTCATGGAGCCTACATTTCATGTTCTGAAAGGCTTCTTGGGCCAAAGAACCCAGAGAGAAGGGCTGCATCCCTTCTCCTGCAGCACCAAAGAAGATACTGCTGCACTCTACAACAGACAGATCTAGGAAAATTAGAGCTCGTGGTTACAAGTAACTAACAACAAAAACTTACAGCAACTGAGATGTTCTGTTCCTTCTACAAAGCTGAATTTCTTTAGTCTTAGTCAACATAAAACTGTATTTTTCTTAGAAAAGCAAAGGGGGAAATCAGAGAATGAATAATCTGAACCCTTGGACTGAAGTGTAAGCCATCTGATAAGTGTAAGCTTATGCTTCACTGTTCCATTTCTTAAAAGGAGTTACCTTATGCTTATTACCTTAGAGAACAGAAAGACAGAAAGAAAACTGTGTCACAGATGCTGGGAAAGTACTTATATTAGTAACAGAAAACCACGGTAATGTGAGGAGTCACTCTCAGAAAGAGTTTAAATCCTCTCTCACTCTCCAGCACATGGGAGGCCTAGGGATCTTTAGAACAAATGGGAAGAAGGATGGATAATATTTTAGCACCACAACTCTCCCAGGAACACAAGATCGAAGTCTGATGCAGGGGCCCTATCTTTCAGCAGTTTCTACTCATTTTGTAAGAAAACAATGCTTGCTTTCTTATTTAAAGAACAAATCCTGTATCCACCAATTATTCTTGACATCTGATAGGGGATGGGGGCTACAGAGGCAAATTTGAAAGAAGAAATATTTTATTTTACAAACTTGATTTGAATATAAGCCTTAAACTTATGTTGACTAAATCCAAGAATAAGATTATGCAACCAAAACATGGCAAAGGGAGGGGGGGAGTTTTTAGTTTTTTTCCCTAATTACCAAGCCTACTAGGAGACTAATAATAGGGAAAACTTTCTCATGGAGCTGGATTCTGCAAAACCTAGTGATAAGGAAACAAGAAAATAAGAATTGCAGTTTACTTCAATTCTCTTTTTGTTATTTCCTCTTTCTTAACCTGTAATATATATTATTTTGCTTGCTCTAAAAGTGAGCACACTAAAAGTGAGCCTTCCTTTTGTGACAACTGTAGCCAGATATTTCTGTTAGAAATTTTTTTTTGAGACAGTCTTACTCCAGAAAAATTTTTTATATGTGTGCAATGTCTATACCTATAAAATATTCATTTTTATAGTCTGTAGATCTGACTGGGTGATTAAATTAATTTTAAGAATGGCTCACTTGAAATAGCAAAGAGACCACTCCTTAATATATAAGCATAAAAATTAAAATCACTTTGCAATCTTGATCAACTACATCAAATCACAAACAAAGCTGATTAAGAAGCCACACAAGGGCCGGGCGCGGTGGTTCACGCCTGTAATTCCAGCACTTTGGGAGGCCGAGGCGGGCGGATCACGAGGTCAAGAGATCGAGACCGTCCTGGTCAACATGGTGAAACCCCGTCTCTACTAAAAATACAAAAAAATTAGCTGGGCGTGGTGGCGCGCGCCTGTAGTCCCAGCTACTCGGGAGGCTGAGGCAGGAGAATGCTTGAACCCGGGCAGCGGAGGTTGCAGTGAGCCAAGGTCGTGCCACTGCACTCCAGCCTGGCGCCTGGTGACTGAGTGAGACTCTGTCTCAAAAAAAAAAAAAAAAAAAAAAGAAAAAAAAAAAAAGAAGCCACACAAACATTTGTAACTTGATCACAACCCATAATGAGTGTTGCCCAGAGGAAAGCCTTTTAGCAATTCACAAGGCACTATGTGTCTAAGATTGAATTCCTACTTACCCAGAGTGTACAGATTCACTCTCATGCACAACATATAAAATGCTGGGAAATGCCCAGATTTTTGACTGTGCTACAGAACTGCAATTGAGCTATGAGGAAGACAGCCTTAGAGGAGAAATAAGAGAGCATAGCTTTCCCACGGCAAAGGGCTCAAGAAGACCTGAACTCTGCTGTGAAGAAGGAAATTGTCCTAGAAAGTCCAGGGCAAGAGTTCTCCCAAATTCTTTATCAGCTCATCCTAAGAACTCATTGGATGCTTTCTGCTGGGTGTCATTAACAGCTGCAAGACACTCCATTCTAGGGCCACAGTTCAGGATGCAGTGTTCACAAATTTTTTAATCAAATGAATCAAGAGTAGAGGGTCTGTCCATGAATAATAAAACATAGGGAGGACACAAGTCACATGGAATGGAATTCTCTCATTGGGTTGAGAATATATACACCCAATACTTCTTTTTTATTACTTTGTAGGGGAAGAAAGATTTTTTTTCCCCTCACCCATCACCAGGATTATGGCTGATGCCCCTGTAACAAAGTACAGATTAACAAGAGAAAAGCATACACATTTATTTAAAAAGTTTTCTGTGGCACAGGAGTCTTCATAAGAAAATGACCGAAGAAACAGGAAACTTGTGTATCGTAGGCTTAGTTAGGTTTGATGGACAGTGGCCACCATGGAGTGGTAGAATTGGACAGAGTGGGTATGCTCTCATGGAGATAAACTAGGGGAACTCAGCAAGGCCTGTGTCTTCAGAGATAAGGATGCTTCTTCTTAAACCTCTCAAATGAGGGCTTATGACCTGCTCCCAGGAGTGGGGGGATGGGCAGATTGTGACCTTTCTGCTCCTGCTTTTCTCAAATGCCACATGGGTTATCTCAGCTGATGCCCTTCCCGGGAGACAAAGCCATCTTTGAGTATTTTAGGATTCTAAAATCAACTCCATTCTTTGGATTTACCAAAAGCACCAGCCTAAAGTTGATGATATCACTGTACACAATGGAATAATTCCTTCCCATGACACCTCTGGTTTCAATAGTAATTGTTTTGCCCTTCTCCTACATTCACTACCTTCTTGGTGACCAAAGATCTGAAAGGTACTTTCTGGTGCCCAGGCGCAATGTTCCCCTTTCTGGGTGGTTTTGAGGCCAGTTGCCTGAGTTGAGACAGCTCCACATCTGAATTTAGTCCAGCCTCAAGGCCTGAGCCAGCACCCTCTTCAACTTTCATTTTAGCAATTATAGATAACAATAACCAAGGGACTGAATATTTTGCTTTTTTCTTGTTAGTTTGCATTTCCTTATGCCTCTAGTGAAACAATTCCTGGGGAGTTGGATCCATCTCTAAACTCTGCTAAAAACTTTTACCTTTAGTAACTGATCTCAACATAGCTGCAGCTTCATACTATGGGCGACCACGTCGGGGATGATTCTTTATCCCCCCACCTTTTAATCCTTTCTCTTTTCAAACCATTGGCTTCCATGAGTCAGGGCTGTTCAAGCAAATCCCACTTCACTGACAACAATTATTTAGGGAAAAGCTTTCTCAAACCTTGCTTGTTTATTTGTTTTCCCTCTGCTCTCACATGACAAAAATTGCCAGGACAGAAGAAGACTTCTACAACCAAATGTATGGGGGTATTTTCCCCATGCATCAAGTAGCAGACGCAAGTTAGGTGTCCTCTAATTCAGTTCTGACACTGTCTACCCTGAGACAGTGCCAGGTCCCATAGGTTAGGGCTCAGTCCCCAGGATTTTCCTCACCTTTCCAGATGCTAGTCGCAAGTCGGGGCCTTCAGAACTTCTGACCAGCTTCAAGTTGGAGTTCCCATGATGCCCTCATTGAATCTGATTAATTTGCTGGTGCAGCTCACAGAACTCAAAGAAGCACATTTACCAGCTTACTATGAAAGATGCTACAAAAGACACAGATGAAGAGACACATAAGCCAAGGGACAGAGGAAGTGGCATGGTGCTTCCTTGCCTCCCCTAGATGCCACCTCCTCTAGGAACCACCATGTGTTCAGCTATCCGGCAGCTTTGGTGCCATTTTTCAAATGGCATGGGCTCACTTTGTGTCTGTGTTACATTTTGGTGATTCTAGTATTATTTCAAAATCTATTTGTTATAGTGCTCTGTGATCAGTGACCCTTGACATTACTGCTGGAACTATTTCGGGGCACCCTGAGTGGCATCCATGTACGACAGCATACTTAATTGATACACATTGTTTGGACTCTGACTGCTTCGCCAACTGGCTGTTTCCCCAGCTGTCTTCCTCTCCTTGGGCCTCCATACTTTCTGAGACTCAAAAATACGAAAATTAGGCCGATTAATAATCCTACAGTGGCCTGTAACTGTTCATGTAAAAGGAAGAGTCTCATGCATTTCTCACTTAAAATCGAACACAAGAAATGATTAAACTTCATGAGGAAGTCATGTCAAAAGATGAGGTGGGCCAGAAGCTAGGCCTCTTGGACAAAACAGATAGCCAAATTGTGAATGCAAAGGCAAAGTTCTTGAAGGACGTTAATCCAGTGGACACACCATGGTAAGAAAATGAAATTGCATTATTGCTGGTGTGGAGAGTTTAATGGTCTGGATAAAAGGTCCAACCAGCGTAACATTCCATTAAGCCAAATTCTAATTCAGGGGAAGGCCCTGAACTCTCTTCAATTCTATAAGGGCTGAGAGAAGTGTGGAAGCTGCAGAGGAATAGTCTGAAGGTAGCAGAGGTTGGTTCATGAGGTTTAAGGAAGGAAGATCTGTTCATAACACAATAGTGCAAGGTGAAGCAGGATGTGTGACGGCAGCAAGTTATCCAGAAGATCCAGCTCAGATCACTGACGAAGGTAGCTACCCTAAACAATAGATTTTCAGTGTTGATGAAACAGCCTTGTACTGGAAATGTATGTTATCTAGGACTTTCATGGTTAGAGAGAAAAGGCAATGCCTGGCTTCAAAGCTTCAAAGGACAGGCTGAGTCTTGTTAGGGTTAACGCATCTGGTGACTTTAAGTTGAAGCCGATGCGCACCTACCATTCTGAAAATTCTAGGGCCCTTAAAACATATGCTGAATCTACTCTGCCTGTGCTCTATAAATGGAACAACAAACCCTGCATGACAGCACGTCTATTTATACTACGGCTTACTCAATTTTTTTTTTTTTTTTTTTGAGATGGAGACCCACTCTGTTACCCAGGCTGGAGTGCAGTGGTGCAATCTCAACTCACTGCAACCTCTGCCTCCCAGGTTCAAGCGATTCTCCTGCCTCAGCCTCCTGAGTAGCTGGGATTACGGGCACGTGCCACCATGCCCAGCTGAGTTTTGTATTTTTTTTAGTAGAGACGGGGTTTCACCATGTTGGTCAGGCTGGTCTCGAATTCTGGACCTCAGGTGAACCAACCCACCTCGGCCTCCCAAAGTGCTGGGATTACAGGTGGGAGCCACCACATCTGGCTGGTTTACTCACTATTTTAAGCTCACTGTTGATACCTACTGCTCAGAGAACAAGATTTTTTTCAAAATATTACTAATCCTTGACAATGTACCTGGTCACCTAAGAGCTCTGATGGAGATATACAAGGAAATAACCTTGTTTTCATGCCTGCTAATACAAGATCACTCTGAAGCTCAGGGATGAAGGAGTAATTTCCACTTTCATGTCTTCTTATTTAAGAAATATATTGCATACGGTTTTCACTGTCAGTTATGATTCCTCTGATGTATTTGAGCAAAGTAAACTGAAAACCTTCTGGAAAGGACTCACCATTCTAGATGCCACTGAGAACATTCATGATTCATGGGAGGAGGTCAAAAATATCAACATTAACAGGACTTTGGAAGAAGCTGATTAAAATTATCATGGATAGCTTTAAGGAGTTCAAGACTTCAGTGGGAGAAATAACTGCAGATATGGTAGAAAGAGCAAGAGAACTAGAATTTGAAGTGGAGCCTAAAGATGTGACTGAATTGCTGCAATCTAATGATAAAACTTGAAGAAATGAGGACTTGATTTTTATGGATGAGCAAAAAATGTGCGATTTTTTTTTAGATGAAATCTCTTCCTGGTGAAGATACTATGAACACTGTTGAAATGACAACAAAGGATTTAGAATATTCAATAAACTTAGTTGCTATAGAAGTAGCAGGGTTTGAGAGAATTGACTTTAATTTTGAAAGAAGTTCTATTGTGGGTAAATTTCTGTCAGTGTTACATGCCACAGAGAAATTTTTCATGAAAGGAAGGGTCAATAGATGTGGCAAACTTCCCTGTTGTCTTATTTTAAGAAATTGCTGGTGGGGCGCAGTGGCTTACGGCTGTAATCCCAGCACTTTGGGAGGCTGAGGTGGGTGGATCACCTGAGGTCAGGATTTTGAGACCAACCTGGCCAACATGGTGAAACCCTGACTCTAATGAAAATACAAAATTAGCCAGGTGTGGTGTTGGGTGCCTATAATCCCAGCTACTTGGGAGGCTGAGGCAAAAGAATCACTTGAACCCAAGAGGCAGAGGTTGCAGTGGGCCAATATCCTGTCACTGCACTCCAGCTTGGGCAACAGAGTGAGACTCCATCTCAAGAAAAAAAAAGAAATTGTCACAGACACCCCAATCTTCAGTACCCACCACCCTGATCTGTCAGTAGCAATCAACATAGAGGCAGGACGCCCCCACCCAATCAACAAAAAGATTACAACTCACTGAAGGCTCAGATGATCAGTAGCATTTTTATTGATAAATTATTTTAAACTAAGGGATGTACACTGGTATTTTTAGACATAATGCAATTGTACTCTTAATGGACTATAATATAGTGTAAACATGACTTTCATCATGTTTTTTGCAAAACCAAAAAAAATTGTGTGACTCACTTTATTGCAATGTTTGCTTTATTTGAGTAGTCTGGAACTGAACTTGCAATATTTCCCAGGTATGCCTGCAAACGGGGCAGAGATACAGTGAGTCATTAATGGTCAAGAAACCAAGAAATCTGGTGATAGTAAACTAGCCTTAAGATTAAGGAACTTTCAAGAAGAATTTGGACCCGTTATTGTCCTCATTCACGCATGCAATACTAACCTGCATGCCACTTATGCCAAGAACTATTTTAAGAGACAGAGATGCAGCAATAGACAAAACAGTCTCTCTCTCTCATGGAGCTTGCATCGGGGAGAGTGGGAGCAGCCAGTGAAGAAATTTGAAAGTGTGTATACAAGATAGGTCAGATGGTAAGAAGTGCTTTAAAGAGGAATGAGGTAGAACAAGAGAATAGAGAGTGAGAAGGTGCCATTTTAAGTGAAATGGTCAGAAAAGATTCTTCTTATGACAGGGTAATAATTAAGCAAAGGCCTGGATAAGAGAGGAAGTAAGCCATGCTGACACCTGATGAAAAAGCATTCCAGGCAAAGGGGACCACACATGCAAAGGCCCTGAGGCAGAAGCACATCTGGTTGGTGTCTTTGAAGACTGCAAGAATAGAGGGCAGACTGATTGGACTAGAGATCCAAGAAGGGTCAGGGGACAAGATGGTTTAAGACCTTGCTAGCCATGGAAGGTTGTAAACAGATGAAAAACATCATTTGCCTTATGCTTTAAAAGACTTACTCTGGATCCCCCTCAGGTCAGGAGTTTGAGACCAGTCTGGTCAACATGGTGAAACCCTCACTCTACTAAAAATACAAAAATTAGCCGGGGTTGGTGGTGCATGCCTGTAGTATCAGCTACTGAGGAGGCTGAGGTAGGAGAATCACTTGAACCCAGGAGGCAGAGGTTGCAGTGAGCCCAGGTTGCACCACTGCACTCCAGTCTGCTGACAGAGTGAGACTCTGTCTCAAAAAAAAAACACTCTGGTTGCTCAGTGAAGAGTAAAGAGCAGGGAGCACGAGAGAGTAAGTGGGAGAGGAGTCAGGAGGCTGTTTCCATAATCCATGAAAACAATGACATAAAGTGAAGCTGGGTGCACACAGTGGGTGTGGCAAGGGGAGCTTGGGTCCTGAATACAGTTCAACAGTGTATGCTGATAGGAGGTGTAAGAAGCAAAGATGGGTCAGGGCGAGTTTTCTGGCCTAACAGCTGGTATGCTGGAGGTGCTATTTACTGAGATGGAGAGGACTGAGCAGGGTAGGGCCCCGGGCTTGAAGGTGGAGGATCAAGAATTCCCTTACATGATAGTTGAGTTGTCTATTAATCTTCCAAGTGGTTATAATTAGCAGATAATTAAATATGAGTCTAAATTTTAGAGCAGAGGTAGGAGTTAGAAATACACATTCATGAACCGTGCACGTATACGTGGAACTTAATGCCATCAGGCTTCATGAGATCACATAGTCATGAGTGCACCTAAGAAAAGGGCTGAGGACTTTTAACCATGTTAAAAGATAAATGTTCCTTTTACATTTTGAATTTATAGCAAGATGGCACAGTAGACAACTGCTGAACTCTACTCAGTTCATATTAAAATAGTAAAACAAAATTCCTGTTTCATCGAATCACTGAATGGCATTTAAAATTCAGAATACTTGCAGAGATGCCAAATATCTTAATAAAGATGAAAGCCTAAATTCAGATTGGTGGCCTAGACTCTGCCTTCCTTGATCGTCTATTTAAAAATAACAATAATGATAATAATAAGAAGAAAATATGTATGAATCACTAGATACGTTGCAATACACTCAAAGATAGATTCATTTCTTTTCTACTATACCATTGTAAATACCAATCTATAAAACAGTTTTATTAGAAAGGCACAGTCACTCTCAAGCCAAAGCAGCTTATAAATATGGGGCAAGGGGCCTGATGTGGGTAGGCTGAAAAATAATTGAGAGAACAAGCAGATATGAAGCTAACAAATAACACTGTCAACCAGAGTTAGGCAGATAAGCCAGAGGCAGCACAAGTGGCAGGTCGAGACAGGTAGACAGACAGATGCCAGGAATGAGAGGCGAGAGGTCCAAAGAGCAACGAAACATTCAAGCACCAGTCAATCTGTGGAAACTTACAGCAGGAAGGAAGGCTGAAAGGAGGAGCATACAGGTAGAGGGAAAGGAGTAGATGTGTGAGCAGGAGGCAGGAGGGCGCTCTTTGATACATTTGGAGAGTGAGGTGCTTTTTTGAGGCTGAGAAAATAACTGGAATACAGAACCTGGAGGACCATGTAGACCATGTTAAACAGCAAGCACTTGATTCTGCACGTGCTGGAAACCAGGGCAGGGCTTCTAAGCAAGGCAGCGACACGATCACGTCACATCTTAGGAAGGGCAGGAAGATCACGAGGGATCTCTCACAGTAAGAGATAAGAATCTAAACGACAAGGTGGCCATGAACATGCAAAGAAAGAAGACTGCAGACACTTTAGAAGGCAGGCTGCACAGGACCTGAGTGAAGGGGTTTGGGAGACTCACAGCTTTCTACAGTGAAATCAAGGACATCAGAAACTATTGGAATAAAGAAACAGTCCTAGCGCTGGGGGTAGGAGGATGAATGGGGTTCCATTTCGGACAGGAGAAGGAGAAAATTCAGGTAATTCATTTTGATTGATTAAGCAAAAAAATGTGAAGCTGAACATTATAGAAGTGACAACAATGTTTTATGAGGTCGAGTTACAGGAAACAGGCCCAAGAAAGCACAGTATGTCCTGTTTCTTTTCTGATTAAATAAATAATAAGGATATTTTCTGTTAAGTTTTTTGATAACCTGTTGTTTAATCAGAAGGAGACAAGATAAATTTGAACTTAAAAGTGTAAGAAAATCAGTTGTCAAAAGTATAAGAAAATCAGTATAAGAAAAGGTGAGTCTGTATTTCTTATGGTCTTAAATCATCCTTCAAATAATGGGCCATGAGAAAAATGAGATCCTACTTATTTATCTAGCCTTTTCCTTGATAGATTAAAAACTATATCAAAATCTTACTATATTGCAAAGACACTAATACACTCAACTGAGAATCCACAGTATATACACATATAAACCAAGGGAATTTAAAAAACAATCATTGTGTTCAAAAGGGAAAGATTATTCCAAATTTTTTCTACATGTTTTAGAATAGTTTCACAGTTTAAAAAAACTGGACTTTATAAAATCATCATCCGGTATTTAATAAAGTATATCTATAACAATAACAACATTGGAATTTAACAGTTTACAAAGCACTTTTGACACATCACATTTAAATGAAGGCTGCAACTAGTTTAGTACATTCATGCATATTAGAAAACAGTAGTTTTTGAATACTGCATTTGTTCATGTAAGTCAGAAAGTTTAAACTATTTCCTATCCCTGCTATAGGTTCAAGGCTAAGAATTGTTACTCACTATGATTTGGTTTTTAAATAAATCAGGACGGTAGACCATACCCCATGAAAGCCTTGAGGTGCCGTAAAGCTCCAATGCCAGAAGCAACGGGTTGTAATTTAGTTCAATCACACATTTGTCATGAGAACTCTGGCAAGCTTCAGCTCTAAAGTAAGCCTGGAAACAGAAAGAAATTGTGTCACACACACGCACACACACACACACACACACACTCACTCCTGGCATAGAAGATGTAAGTGTACCAAGTGACCTCCAAAGAGCAAATGAAACAGAAATTTCAAACCAGTGCCTGAGTAGAAGTTGTAACTTTAACAAAGTGCCTCTGATATCTGCCTCATAAACCCGTACTCATTTTTCACAACTAACTCAAACAGCACCCCCTCAGTGACACCCCTCCTGTTCTGCCCACCACATATGCTTGCTGACTGACGGTATCCTCTCATCCAGAATCACGGCACTTTCTACAGGGGTCTCTATGCTTTGATACTAACTGAGGACCTACAGGCAGAGGGTTTTCAATTCATATTTGTGGCTCTCATTCAATTGTCCTGCATCAGGCACCCAGCAGGTGGTAAGAAATACTGGTTTAATACTAAAACCTTGGAATGCTACATAATTATTCTAAAGGATAGTCATTTTTAAAAACATTTTGGAAGCTTTTTTGAAACTGACTTTTTAGATTATTAAACTATCTCAGTGATAGGTCTTTGGTCTTCTAGATTAGAACTTGTTTTATCTTAGAAACTGTCCAAAGTTATATAAAACCAAGCATGTATCTCTGTGCATTTTGTTTTCTCTCCCCCTGTAAATGCTAAGGATTTCTTCTCTTTCCTAGGCCAAATGTTCCACAAATGAATGTGTTAATGAAAGAGCAAATTAGTAAATGACAAGAATGGGAGATCGAACTGCATAAAAGTGTATTTAAAAAATAAGAAGTGACGGTTGCTAACATGTCATAACCAGACTCTGTCCTGATCTCGGCAACCCACAACTTTGACAATGAAGATGAAAGAGGATCAAATCCCTAAATACCACAGGTGCACTAAGACTTTCCCACATGCCCAAAGAAGATAGCCTTGCAGAGTGGAAATGATGATGAAGAGGCCTGGTCAGAGATTCAGGAGGAAGTTTAATTGCCTGTGAATTTGACTGGGATGGAAGGGATTAAACAAGGTTTGAAAGGAAACAGGAATTGTTAAACTCCTGACTACGCAAAAACTGCCATCCTCTTCTTATATCGGCCCCTACCTTGGACCCCAAATAACTCAGCACTAATAGTGCCCTGAGCAGAGGCTCCAGTCACTGCCTAAAAGTGGCCTTCAAGAGCAGCACTTCCCACTCTGCTGCCCTGCCTCGCTTTCCTCCTAGGCCTTATCAGAGGGATGACAGATGCCATTCCCTGGTTCCATAACACTCAAGTCTACCCCCTCATATTCTAGCAAGAATCCAGCTTCACTGTGTGTCTAACCTCTCAGGAGTCAGACCTCAGAAGTACACCTTGGTGGAAATTCAGAGGCAGGGAGGAAAGAAGGAAGGAAAGAAGACCCTGACCTGGATTCATGCATATTACAATTCATCCACATAACAATCCTGTAAAGGATGTACCATTATACTCAGAAAACTGAGACTCAAGGAGATTGAGTAACTTATCTAAGACCTCACAGGTACTGAGCGCAGAGCCTGGATTCCAAGACCTGTGAGACTGAAATCCATGTTAGTTCTCCTATACGTGAGCCCAAAACGCAGCTGTAAACCAGCAAGACTGACTTCCTCTTGCAGCTTATCACTAGCTCTGAAGAGAAGAATTCTCAAAATGCTTTATAAGCAATAATAGCCTCATGGGAATAAGTTGACAAGTTCCCAGCATTACTGCTTTAGATCCACTTGAACTTTTCTCCATATATAGAGTCAAGAATAAGAAAAAAGGATCTAAAGGGGAAGGGAAGAAATAAAATGGGACTGAGCCTTATACTTGTTGACCAGAACAGATAATGGTGGGATTTTTCTTACTTTCTTCCAGACAAATCCAATAAAGATGTCTGTTTCTGTTACCTAAAATCAACTTGAAAAGTTTGCTCCCTACCACTTTAAGTGGCTTTGTATAGAGCCCACAATTGAACATTGGTTCCTACGGCAAAGATCCATATCGATGTTTTTACAGTATTATGCAAAGCAAGTTTGATTTCATCCTTGGCAATTGTAGGCAGAATGTCAGCAATGCTCTCCATATTAGCTATTAGAGAGAAAACACTGTGAAACTCTAAAGGCCTTGATTATTGGGCCAATGAAACATTTATGCCCTGATCGGATGGAACAAAGCTTTGGCAGGGATAGTGAGCCACCTTCTGAGTATACCAGTGAAGCTCTCGCCTGCTGTTTCAGATAAATGACTTTCATTTTACTGTTGGCTTGTGCTTGATAAGGTGACTAGATTGATTCAAGTTGTTTTCAATGCCTTGAAGGCAAAGAATGTTGTAGCACCCAGCGTCCTCATAACGCACTATTACTTGTCTAAGGAAGGTTCTTGTCATAATCCCCTAGACATCAACAGAAAGTATTCTACTTCTTATCATATATTAATTTTGCTCTGGAATAAGTAAATATAACTACCAGAATGCCAATGAGGATGTTAAGTTGATGTTTATTTGTGTGTTCTATTCTGTAGATGAATAGCAAGGTCTCTTTTAATTCATGATTCCAAGTCTCAGGCCACAGTAGTACAAGTATCAAAACATCTATTCTCAATTCAGAGTTAAGATTTCTAATAAGAATTCTATTTTCTCCATAATCACAAAATAGCATCAAGAAAAGTCAATATCTTAAAATACAGATCATTGAGAAGCAGATCTTTCTGTCATTAACATAAACAAACTGGAAAATCTGAAGTTAAAATTATTCCTTGTATCAGCCTCCGCTTTACCCAGAGTTAACAGAAAAGTTTATAGCCGTGCATGAAGCTTTGAGGCTTCGATGGGTGTAGATACAGATATCTAAACCTATCATTTCACACTAGTCAGAATACCAGTCATAGAAATCCCACATGGAAAAACCATTCCTGAAGGTATCTGGCCTTATGGATTATAAAATTAAACTTTCTTATCATTGTACCTAAACCAAAGTATGCTTCCTATAAAAGAAGGTTTCTTTCAAGAGTTAAGGCCTCCTCCCACCATCCCCCCTTAACACACACACACACACACACACACACACACACAAATTGACAGAGAGAGATATACAATTGAGAGCATTAGTCCTTTTCTCCCTTAGACTGATTTTTTAAAATAATTTATTTATTTTACTTTAGGTGCATACTAGATTTGGCATTTCTCCCCATGTTATCCCTCCCCACCCACCCCTCCCTCCCCAACCCCTATTGTCTCTCCCCCCCCCCCCCCCCCCCCCCCCCCCCCCCCTACCCCCCCCCACAACTGTCCCCTGTGTGTGATGCTCCTCTCCCTGAGTCCACGTGTTCTCGTTGTTCAACACCCACCTATGAGTGAGAACATACGGTGCTTGGCTTTCTGTTCTTGGGTCAGTTTGCTGACAATGATGGTTGCCAGATTCATCCAAGTCCCTACAAAGGACACGAACTCATCGTTTTTTATGGCTGTGTAGTATTTCATGGTGTATATGTACCACATTTTCTTTGTCCAGTCTATCATTGATGGGCATTTGGGTTGGTTCCAGGTCTTTGCTATTGTACACAGGGCTGCAATGAACATACATGTGCATGTGTCTTTATAGTAGAACAATTTATAGTTCTTTGGGTATATACCCAATAGTGGGATTGCTGGGTCAAATTGAATTTCTATTTCTAGATCCTTGAGGAATTGCCACACTGTCTTCCACAATGGTGGAACTAATTTACACTCCCACCAACAGTATAAAAGTGTTCCTATTTCTTCACATCCTCTCCAGCATCTGTTGTCTCCTGATTTTTAATGATCACCATTCTAACTGGCGTGAAATGATATCTCAGTGTGGTTTTGATTTGCATTTCTCTAATGACCAGTGATGATGAGCATTTTTTCATATGTTTGTTGGCCTCATATATGTCCTCTTTTGAAAAGTGTCTGTTCATATCCTTTGCCACTTTTGAATGGTTTTTTTTTCTTGTATATCTGTTTTAGTTCTTTGTAGATTCTGGATATTAGCCCTTTGTCAGATGGATAGATTGCAAAAAATTTTTTGCCAGTCTGTGTCTTTTGATTGGGGCGTTTAGGCCATTTACATTCAATGTTAATATTTGTTATGTGTGAATTTGATCCTGCCATTTTGTTACTGGCTGGTTTTCTTTCTCATTAGTTGACTCACTTTCTTCATTGCATTTTTGGTCTTTGCCAACTGGTTTGCTTTTGCAGTGACTGGTACTTGTTCCTTTCCATGCTTAGCATTTCTTTCAGGAGCTCTTGTAGGGCAGGTCTGGTGGTGACAAAATCTCTCAATAATTGCTTGTCAGTAAAGGATTTTATTTCTCCTTCACTTATGAAGCTTAGTTTGGCTGGATATGAGATTCTGGGTTGAGAGTTCTTTTCTTCAAGGATGTTGAATATTGGCCCCCACTCTCTTCTGGCTTGTAGGGTTTCTGCTGAGAGATCTGCTGTGAGTCTGATTGGCTTCCCTCTGTGGGTGACCTGACCTTTCTCTCTGGCTGCCCTTAGCATTTTTTCCTTCATTTTGACCCTGGTGAATCTGACAATTATGTGTCTTGGGGTTGCTCTTCTTGAGGAATATCTTTGTGGAGTTGTCTGTATTTCTTGAATTTGAAATTTGGACTGCCTTGCTAGGCTTGGGAAGTTCTCCTGGATAATATCCTGGAGTGTGTTTTCCAGCTTGGATTCATTCTCCCCATCATATTCAGTTACACTGATCAAGCGCAGATTAGTTTTTTTCACATAATCCCATAGTTCTTGGAGGCTTTGTTTGTTTCTTTTCACTCTTTTTTCTCTTGTATTACCTTCTCTTTTTACTTCATTGAGTTGATCTTCAATCTCTGATAACCTTTCTTCTGCTTGATCAATTCAGCTATTAAAACTTGTGTTTCCTTCACGTAGTTCTTGTGCTGTGTTTTTCAACTCCATCAAGTCGTTTATGTTCTTAGCTAAGCTGGTTATTCTAGTTAGCATTTCGTCTAACCTTTTTTCAAGGTTTTTGGTTTCTTTGCATTGAGTTCGAACGTGTTCCTTTAGCTCTGAAAAGTTTGTTATTATCCACCTTCTGAATCCTGTTTCCTTCAATTCTTCGCACTCCTTCTTGGTCAAGTTGTGATCCTGTGTTGTTGAGGAGTTGTTATCCCTTGAAGGAGAAGAGGTGTTCTGGTCTTTGGTGGTTTCACCTTTTTTGTGCTGGTTTTTCCCATCTTTGTGGATTTACCTGGCTGTGGTATCAGAGAGCTGCTTGATGAGGTCGCTTGTCTACCTGTGGGGTAGCTACTGGGTTTCTAGGGACTCTTTCAGTTTACTAGGGAAGCTTCCTGTGTCTTTTTTGTTTATGCTGGGAGATTAGGCCTGGCTCTTCCGCTGACCTGTAGGCGCTGCTGGGTTGTTGAGAACACCGTCCCGTTGCTACATAGGCTTCCTGTGTTTTTTATTAAAACATGTAGCCCAGTCCCACCCCTTTAGTGGTGGGTTGTGCCCTTCCTCCACTGGGCTGGATCATTCAGGGTTCATCTCAAACTGTGGCACTGGCTATGCAACCCACTAGAGTCAGAGCTTCAGCCCTCTGGGGCTTGTGGGGGAGGTTAGGGACCTGCCCAGCCGCACTCGGCTGTCTCCCCCTTTCAGCTTTCTCTCTCTCCGGTCATGGGGTACGGGCCACCCAGCGACTCCTGCTTACAGCTCCCTCTCTCTCTGGGCCGGGGGAGGGGGCGATAGCTCAGTCTGCAGACTCTTATTCAACTCCACATTTGTAATTCCCGGCTCTTGACTGGCAAAGATCCCCTGTTCTGTGTATTGCTGAGGCTTTGGGGGAAGCGCTGTATCTGGACTGGAGCACCAGAGGTGAAGCCTCCGACTCGCCGGTCAGATGCACTTTCTGGGTGAAGCAGCACCACTCCCCCGCCTCAGTCTGCCCTGAGTGAGCTTTGCTCACCCTCGGACCAGACCCGTTGAAAGGCACCTGGTACCTCGGTTGGAGCTAGGAGATCTCTGGGTTTCTGTGTCTCTTTCGCTGGCTGTTGTGCGCTGGAGTTGTGTCTAATCCGCCATCTTGGATCCTCCCCTGATTTTTTTAACTGTTAGTTTCAGCCACTTTGTTAATGGTGGACTTAGAGGGAAGGACAGATGTAACACCCATTTCACATATATGTTGCAACATCAAGATTCTGGTTTTTATTAAAAACAATAGATCTAAATTCCTTCTAAAATATATTTTAAAAAAGCAGTACACTTGGCACCTTGGAAATGCTGAAATGTTATCATGAATGCTGGTATATTTGTTATGACCCAGTTGAATATTACCTTCAATATAAACTGTAATTTACTGGTATGATCACTCTTCCTATCTTACCTGTATATACTCAAAGTGAGTGATTTCTCATGTTTAGCAAATTGTTCTCTCGGTAATTTGTTCTTTAGGTTTTGTGTACAAAAGTACAAAATAGTTATCCCAGTAAACTTTCTAGTATTTGTTATTTTGAAGCTATATTTTTTGGAATAAACTTGGCATTTTATGCCGTTTCAGGCTTGAGCAAGACAGCAAATGTATAAATTGAGCTCTCTAATCGTAATCTCAATATATGAATTCTTGCTAATTAAAATACTCTGCATCAGCAAAAACAATTTTCACATATGTGTTTAGGAGGTAATTAAGTGACTGTATATAAAAATAATTACACTTTCCCCTCCTTTCTTCAGTGACTAGAAAACTTCCATACTTTAAAAATAATAATAATAAAATAATTTTAGAGAGCAACAGCCCTTAACTTTTTGCTGGTGCCTCTCATACTGTCTTTCTTCACTCCATTCTTAGCTCTGCTAGTTTCTTCTTGTATATAATGATAAAAAGGGAATGCGGATGGTTTAACACTTTTGGGTAGGTCCCCTTTCCAAATTTCCCTTCCAAAAAGCTAACCAAATAAACAAACGAAAAACAGTGCAACGAAACACAAATAGCATTCCAACCACTTGGCAAGTTCACCTAAGATTAAGTAGTTTTAGGTAGTCAGTAACAAAATGCTGCTTTGATGTCACAGTAGAAAGGCAACAAATTCTTCAAAGAAATCAAGAAGGTTGTAATCTTGACAAAGTTTCTCTTTACCTTCCTCTTCTTATCTCTTTTTTTTCCCCACATTATCTGTTGCGTATCTACTATAGCAGGCTACAAAACATACAGCAGAAAGGATGGCTTGAAGGCAACTGACGTTTGTAAATAAATCCACAATAGGATCCAAGCTGAAAAGGAGAACATGTCAGCCTAGTAGGACAACTCTCAATATGTGCATACATTGGTAAAGTCTAGCCTATGTTAAATTAAAAACAAATGTCAATGCATTTTTTCATGTTAAGTTTTTTCAAAGCGAAAGTGTGTTCCTTGCTGTGCTGACCACAAGCTAGTATTAATAGTTTCACAAGCCTAGCAAAAATAGAAAAGAGAAAAAAAAAGTCTGTAGTGACACTGAACCACACAATGTAAGCACTGAGCATGTGCAAATTTTTAAAACAAGGAAGAAAATCATCCCTCTCTATAATGTGGTTAAACTGATTTTTAAGAAATAAAATGTAAGAAATCAGAAAAGCAAATATTTGGCACCTACATAGCCAATATCTGGCTATGCAGAGTAGAAGAGTTACAGAAATAATGAAGAACAAAGTGGTCACTTTGCTTCAGGAGTTTATAATCTATAGTTAGAAACCAATATAAAAATTTTGAGTATTCTTTCAAAGAAACAGCAAAAGCAGGCCCGGTGTGGTGGCTTGCACCTGTAATAATAAAATTTGGGGGGGGGGGCCAAGGTGGGACTATTGCTTGAGCTCCTGAGTTTGATACCAGCTTGAGAAATTTAGTAAAACCTCATCTCTATGAAAAAATTAATTTTAAAAATGGCAGAGCAAAAGCAAATATGAAAGAAAACGTTAGAAGTCAGAGCTTGGACAAGAGGTCACTGTGAGCAAAGCAGCTCTACCTTGGGGGCCCTCTGGAGCATCCCGGCTTCCTTGAGAGGCCTGGCCACATGGCCCTTTCCCATCCCTAAGAACCATCTACCTAATGCCAGGATTTTACCCCAAACTTCTCAACCTAATTTATTTCAGCCAAAACATATTTATTTTTTGAATCCTTACCAAGACTACGGCACTGTTGCACACAATGAAAATATGACAGTGATATAAAACAAAAATATTTACCCTCATGCAAATTACATTCCAGTGAGAAAAGACAGATCATTAACAAAATAAATATGTAAAATATATAATATGCCAGAAGGTAATAAGTGGCACAAAGAAAAAGTAAGTGTGGGAGTGGATAGCTGTGAAGATGGATAGAGTGCTCAAGGAGTGGGTAGTAGGCAGAGGAATGGCCTTTCTGCATGTCCATATCTCTATATGGCAAAAGGGACTTGCCAATGTGAGGCAGTTAAGGATCGCGAGATGAGGAGATTATTCTGGATTAGCCAGGTGAGCCCAATGTCATCACAGGAGTACTTAAAAGCAAAAGAGAGAGGCAGGAGATTCAGAGGCAAGAGGTGTGACAGCTGGGGTCAGAATGATGCAGTTGCTGACTGGAAGGGACCACAAGCCAAGGGATGCAGGCATCCTCTCAAAGCTGGAGAAGGTAAGAAAGTGGTCTCTCTCCCCTAGAGAGAGTATGTGTCTTTTAGGCTATACACATGTGCTAATTTATTCCAGCAGTCATAAGAAGCTAATATAGAAGGTCTCACTGAGAAGATGACATTTGAACAAAGATTCCAAGGAAGCGAGGGCACCAGCTATGATGAGGGAGAGCACTCCAGGAAAAAAAGGCAGGCAAACAGTAGGGTGCATGCCTAGCCCAGGAGCATGAAGTAGAGAACACTGGGAGTCAGAAGGCTAAGAGAAGACAGGTCAGAGAGAGGGACTGGGGTGGGTCCACTCACACTCAGCCTCATTGGCTGTTGTAAGGACTTTGGCTTATTCTGAGTGAAACACAGAGTATAGGAGAGTCTATGAATATCTGTAGAAATTCTGAATGTTTACAAGAAGAATAAAAGTGGTATGCTAGTAAACCTACTGGTTGGGTTGGCGGGGGAAGCCCAGATTTGTAGCATTTGCTTATTTCCATTGTGTAAATATTTCTACCCATGGTTTGACAAACACTTCACAAAATTCCTGGGTACTTAACTATCAGCTCCAGCAGAGCACTGCGTGTATGACACCCCATTTGCCAATTCCACACTAGATTCCATTGGGGACAAATGGCTTCAGAGTCAACTAGTGGCAAAAGTAAGAAAGTCCTCAATAAAAATCAGTGTTTACATTTGACAGATGTGAGATTCTGGAACTTACTTCTCTTTATCTGCTCTGCCTGGTGATTAAACTGTGATTTTAAAAGAAACATTTTTAACTCCTCATCAGAATGCTGCCACCAAATAAATAAAATACATACTTTTTTTTAAATTGTACGTTAGGTTCTGGGGTACATGTGCAGATCATGCAGGACTGTTGCATAGGTACATACATGGCAAGGTGGTTTGCTGCCTGCATCCCCCCCATCTCCTATATCTGGCATTTCTTCCCATGTTATCCCTCCCCAACCTCCCCAACCCCTGCTGTCTCTCCCTCAGTCCCTCTCCAACTGACCCCATTTTGTGATGCTGCCCTCCCTGTGCTCATGTGTTCTCATTGTTCAACACCTGCCTATGAGTGAGAAAATGTGGTATTTGGTTTTCTGTTCTTGTGTCAGTTTGCTGAGAATGATGGTTTCCAGATTCATCCATGTCCCTATAAAGAACATGAACTCATCATTTTTTATGGCTGCATAGTATTCCATGGTGTATATATGTGCCACATTTTCTTTGTCCAGTCTATCATTGATGGACATTTGGATTGATTCCAGGTCTTTGCTATTGTGAACAATGCTGCAATGAACATATGTGTGCATGTGTCTTTATAGAACAATTTAAGAACCTTTTGGTATATACCCAGTAATAGGATTGCTGGGTCAAATGGAATTTCTATTTCTAGATCCTTGAGGAATTGCCACACTGTCTTCCACAATGGTTGAACTAATTTACACTCCCGCCAACAGTGTAAAAGTGTTCCTTTTTCTCCACATTCTCTCCAGCATCTGTTGTCTCCTGATCTTTTAACGATCACCATCCTAACTGGTGCGGGATGGTACTCAAAGTGGTTTTTACTGTTCTCAACAGAAACATGATCGGAGAAGACCAGCTTCATGAAAGGAGATATGTGATAGAAGTTGGAGTTGTTGGAATAAAAAAAAAGTCAGATTTTACTTTGGATTAATCAAAGGGAAGAAAGCAGACAGATATGAAAGGAGAAGGCAGGATTAGCCAAGTTAAAGAAAGAGACTGAACTCAGGAGGCAGTGGGAGAATAGGATAACAGTTTGAAGAGAGCTGAGAGGCTGTTTAGTCCTGGTGAGGATCATAATCCCAAAACACCCAATCCCAAACACCATAACCCTGAATGTTAAAGTCCTGAAAGATCAAAATTCCTAAAGTCTAAATTCTTTTTTTTCTTAATAGAGACAGGTTGAATTCGTTCATTCTCATGTTCCTAATGAAGACGTACATGACTCTGGGTAATTTATAAAAGAAAGAACTTTAACTGACTCACAGTTCAGCATGGCTAAGGAGGATTCAGAAAACTTACAATCATGGTGAATGTGAAGAAGAAGCAGGTACCTTCTTCACAAGGCAGCAGGAAGTGCTGAGCAAAGGGGGAAAAGTCCCTTACAAAATCATCAGATCTTGCTCACTACCATGAGAACAGCATGGGAGTAACCACCCGCATGATTCAATTACCTCCCACTGGGTTCCTCCCAGCACATGTGGGGGATTATATCAACTACAATTCAAGGTGAGATTTGGGTGGGGACACAGTCAAACCGTATCATTCTGCCACTGGCCCCTCCCATGTTTCATGTCCTTACATTTTAAAACATGATCATGCCTTTTAACAGTCCCCCAAAGTCTGAGCTAATTCCAGCATTAACCCAAATGTCCAAGTCCAAAGTCTTATCTTAGACATGGGAAGTCCCTTCCAACTATGAACCTATAAAATCAAAAGTAAGTTAGTTGCTTCCTAGATACAGTGGAGGTACAGGCATTGGATAAATACAACGGTTCCAAATGGGAGAAACTGGCCAAAATGAAGGGACTGTAGGCCCCATACAAGTCCAGAATTCAATGGGTCAGTCAAATCTTGAAGCCTTGAAATGGTCTCCTTTGACTTCATGTCTCACATCCAGGTCATGCTGATGCAAAAGGTGTGGCCTTGGGCTGCTCCACCCCTGTGGCTTTGCAGGGTACAGCCCCACTCCTGGCTGCTTTCACAGGCTGGTGCTTGAGTGTCTGTGGCTTTTCGATGTGTACAGTGGAAGCTATCAGTGGATCTACCATTCTGGAGTCTGGAGGATGGTGGCCCTCTAGTCTCAGTTCCACTAGGCAGTGCCCCAGTAAGGACTCTGTGTGAGGGCTCTGACCCCACATTTCCCCTCTGCACTGCCCTAGCAGAGGTTACCCATGAGGCCTCTGTCCCTGCCTCAAATTTCTGCCTGAAACCCAGGCATTTCCATACATCCTCTGAAATCTAGGCATAGATTCCCAAACCTCAATTCTTTACTTCAGTTCACCCACAGGCCCAACACCTCGTGTAACCTGCCAAGGCTTGGGGCTTGCACCCTTTGAAGTCATGGCCTGAGCTATACATTGGCCCTTTTAGCCACAACTGGGACACAGGGCACCAAGTCCTGAGACTGCGCGGAGCAGCAAGGCCCTGCACCCCGGATCATGAACCATTTTTTTTTCTAGGCCTCCTGGCCTGCAATGGGCTGCTGTGAAGGTCTCTGACATGCCCTGAAGACATTTTCCCATTGTCTTGGTGGTTAACATTCAGCTCCTCATTACTTATGCGAATTTCCACAGCTGGCTTGAATGTCTCTCCAGAAAACGGTTTTTTCTTTTCTATCTCACCATCAAACTGAAAATTTTTTAAAACTTTTATGCTCTGCTTCCTCTTGAACACTTACTTTACTACTTAGGAATTTCTTCCACCAAACACCCTAAACCATCTCTCTCAAGTTCAAAGTTCCACCAATTTCTAGGGCAGGGGCAAAATACTATCAGTCTCTTTGCATAGCAAGAGTCACCTTTACCCCAGTTCCCAAAATGTCCCTCATCTCCATCTGAGACCACCTCAGCCTGGGCTTCATTGTCCATGTCACTATCAGCATTTTCATCAAAACCCATTCAGCAAGTCTCTAGGAAGTTGCGAACTTTCCCACATTTTTTGGTCTTCTTCTGAATCCTCCAAACTGTTCAACCTCTGCTTGTTACCCAGTTCCAAAGTCACTTCCACATTTTTGGGTATCCTTATAGCAACACCCCACCACCTCAGCACCAATGTACTATATTAGTCCATTCTCACACCGCTAATAAAGACATAGCCGAGCTTGGGTGATGTGTAAAGGAAAGAGGTTTAATTGACTCACAGTTCATCATGGCTGGGGAGGCCTCAGAAAACTTACAATCATGGCAGAATGCAAAGGGGAAGCAAGTCACCTTCTTTACAAGGCAGCAGGAAGGAGAAGTGCTGAACAAAGAAGGAAAAGCTCCTTATAAAACCATCAGTTCTTGTGAGAACTCACTCACTATCATGAGAACAGCATGGGGGTAACCACCCCTATGATTCAATTACCTCCCACTGGGTCCCCCATCATGACATGTGAGGATTATGGGAACTACAATTCAAGATGAGATTTGGGTGGGGACACAGTCAAATCGTATCACGGGGTATCACTTTATTGCCCAGGCTGGTTTCAAACTCCTGGGCTCAAGTGATCCTTCTGCCTTGGCCTCTCAAAGTGTTGGGATTACAGGCATGAGCCAGGGTACCCAGCCCTAAAATCTAAATTCTTAACATCTAAAATCCAGAAAATCACAATCACAGGATAGTTGTATCACATTAGTTGCATCGTGTTAGATGTAACAGTTACTTTGTTTATTCTTTATTTGTAAATTAAGTATGGTTTAAGGAGGTCCATATGGGTGCCAAATCTAAAAGGGTGGACTTGTGGACCTAACTTCAGGTGTCAACTTGACTGGATGAAGGAATCCGTGGAAAGCTGGGAAAGCATTGCTTTGGGTATGTCTGTGAGGGTTTTCTCAGAAGAGATCAGTGTGTGGGTCTGAGCAGACTAGGTGGGGAAGATCTGCCATCAATGTTTTGAATGTCTTGAATATCACAGAAGAAGTGAAAAATGAAAGTAAAAATGCACAAAATCTTGTCTGCCAAATTATGTAATTATGTAACTTCTGCCCCTCTATACGTATCATCATGCTTGCCTTCACAAAATGCCTTTGGTCAGAAAATAAAAGGACTTCAACAAGTTCAGTGGCCTTCTGAACCACTGGCACAGAGCTCCTCCAATACTACAAGTTATTAAATCCTGAACTATTCTTGATTAGGGATTTGACTGTCAAAAAAGATAAACATATTTATTTACCCCTAAGTCTAACATAACAAAACTGATGCATGCTTCACTTTGGCTGATGAATGGCACTTTCAAAACTGTCCCCAGTGGGTTTTTTTTTTATCAACTTTATACAATTTATGCCCCCACTGGATTATAAAATTCTATAATTTAACCTTCCTATTTATGATTTAATAACTGGAAAAAGTGAAGTACTTTATAAATGCTTATTTGAAGATGTGGTGGGCTTTGCAGAAGAAAATAGATTTTCATTGGATCCCCGAATTATAATGGCAAGTTTTAAATTAGGTGTGATCAAGGCTTCTAAAAGCGAATTGCAAGGTGTTACCAGCAAAGTTTGTATTTTCCATTCAGTCCAATTCATTTGCCGCAAAATTCAGGCAAGTAGATTGACCAAGCCATATGGCAATAATGAAACTTTTAGTTTAAAAATACATCATTTGTCTGTATAGGCATTCATTCCACCTGATAAAATTCCAGGTCCTTTAATAAATTAAAACCACAATTGCCTGAAGAAGCCAGCAAAATTAAGGACTGGTTTGAAAATAATAAAGTGCAAGATAGAATAAGAAGTCACTTAGGCAATGGTGTTGCTGTTCAATCAACAGTATTGTTTCTGCCAAATGTGTGGCCTGTATATGAGGGTCTGCAAAATGGATTTCTACATACTTGAAACAATAGAGAACCATGGCATAGAAGATTGAAAAACATAACAGAAAATGCTCATGTCAGTGTATATGAAATTATAGAATGAATCTGGTCAAAAAAACAGCAGTGCTACATAGGAAATGAATGTGAATGTACTTTTACGAGAGTCAAGTCCTAAAAACAAAAAAGGCAACTATTCATTGTGATGCAAGACTTCAAAATACAGTTAATGATCATGAGAGTCAGCCAGCTATTACGAACAATTCAAATGCCTATAATCTATCCCTGTAATATACTTTTTATATGTCAATTTTCTTTTTAGTTGTTTTTTCCACTATTTTAAATTGTCAGCATTATTTTTTACAACTCACTATGCTACATGTTTCATCTTAGTATCATTTCCAATACTGGAGGTATAAATTGTGTAAAGACTTTTAGAGAGTTCTAATTTGTTTTATGCATTTTTTTGGCAACTCTGACTCCATGAGAGTGCATTAGCACAACACTGCGTTTGTGTGTAAGCACCGTATGTGTACATAGAAACAGTAAATCTTCCTCAATAAATAAGGAAATATCCTTTTGCACATTTGCATTTGGGAAAGAAAAAATTTCTCAAGATCTCAGCTCTTTGACTGCATATTAGGTGGTGACCCATCCCAGCTTTTGATGAATCTGGTCAAAAGACTTAGTTTGTCTGCCACAGAATTTCAGCTGACCTAAGTTATAAAGCTGAGTGCACCCAGTTACCAACCATACATTCATACATTTTTTGACCCATTTCTTTATGAGTACAACTCATCTGCTCATTACTGTTATACTCATAAGACTCTCCTTAGTATACTTGAGTGTTTATGCTTGCAAATATATGTACGTTATTATTGCCTATTGATTGTGTAAAGTGGCCTAGGAACTGTTCTGTTGTGTTTTATAGGTTTCTCAAACATATCCCATCTTAAAAATATAAATAAATGCTTTTTAAAGAATGTTTTAATATTTTTTTCCAGAATTGTATTTTCAGAATTTTTTTTTTTTTTTGAGAATTGTAATTTTCAGGATTTTAGACTGTAGTGATTTAGATCTTTTGGGACTTCAACATTTGGGATTATGATGTTCAGGGTTCTGTCTTTCTGGACTGTGGCCCAAACCCGTGTGGTCCAACACTCTATTTTACATGAGGGGAAAGCAAACCACACACACAGATGCAATGGTCTTAAAGAGACGTCATGTATAGGTTATATCCCAGGAAAACATGATTCAGATGATACACAGAGACTTTTTTTTTCCCCCCCAGTGAAAAAGATCCACATTCCTTTTTTTGTGTGGAACTAAACACAATTTCTGAATCAATGTAAGTGAATACAAATCAGCATGTTCAGTTAACTCATGCTCCTTTATTAAAGGGGATAGAAGGGAGGTGTTTCAAAGAGATTATGGCCTGGGACCCAGGACCTGGGGAAGCTACAGTGGTGAAAGGGAGAAACAGGGGAGCAGGGGCTGGAAAAGAGTTGGGAGTCATCAACTCCCCTCCCTACTCCTGCCCTCTATTATTTGGAGCCCAGAGGTCTTCTTTAGGGCCCCAGAGAAGCTTCCGAGTCTGTTCATTTCTCTTTCCCCACCCCTGCTTATATAACACAAATAAAGAAATTATTGACACCTGAGGTCCTGACTAGGTGGCAGGATTCTAGGGACCCTTCACCTCATCAGAATTTCATGTAGGTAGTGGGAGTCCCATGGGTTAGTTAGCAATAGCCCTAGAGATTATTTGGTTATATAAATAATCAGAACAGTTTTACATCTTGCTTTTCTCATAATGCCCAGCTGAGGGACAGTGGGAGCAGAGAAACGGAGTGAGAAGAGACAGAACCAGAGCTGGCTTTCATGTGTGGGGCTTTCCAGAGCAACCAGGCCTAAGTACAACCAAGAGGGGTCTTGAAGCACCTCTGGCAAGAACCAGTCACCTCACCTGTCTGGCTGGGAAGACTAAGCGATGTGTTCTTGTTTGCTTGTTTTGTTGTTTTTGGTAAAGCATTCAGTATCACTAAATACATTCACACTGCTGTGCAATCATCACCACTATCCATTTCCAGAGCTTCCTATCACCCCAGACAGGAACTCTGTGCACATTAAACACTAACCCTCCATTTCTGCCTCTGCCAGCCCTGAAAACCTCTATTCTACTTTCTCTCTCTATTAATTTGCCTGTTCCAGGTTCTTCATATAGATGGAATCATGTAGTCTGTGTCTGACACTTCACTTAATGTTTTTAAGTTTTAACTATGTGGTAGCAATTATGAGAATGCCCTCCCTTTTCAAAGCTCACTAATATCCATTTTATGTCTATAGCACATTTGGTTTATCAATCTATTCATCAATAGACTTTCAGGTGTTAGGGTCACAGCAAGGCAAGCCCATAGACCACCTCCCCTTTCTTCCCTGATAAGCTGAGCTCACAGCAAAAACAGCCTCACGCCTTGCAAACAGGGCACCTAGGTTCCAGGATGCAGTCACACCCGGCTCTCAAACCCAGGATGGTGATCCAGTTAAGCAGGATGTGAGCACTTAAGAACCAAGAGGCGGTTTTTCTTAGAATAGCACCCACCCACCTGCGAATTCCCTATATAATCCCTACAGTCTGTAAGCCAGGCTGCTGCCTTCGCTGCCTATGGTGAGACAGCCAGCCTGGAAGGTTGAAGTAACCTTGCTAAACCTGACCCTGGGTCTGCCTCGTCCAGCCTTTCAATCAACCTTACATTAGGTTGTTTACACCTTGTGTTTGCTGTAAATGATGCTGCTGTGATACTGCAATAAACACAGTTGTAGTAGCCAGGCATGGTGGTGTGTGCCTGTAGTTCCTGCTACCCAGGTGTCTGAGGCAGGAAGATTGCTTGAGCCCAGGAGTTCTGAGCTGCAGTGTGCTATGTTGATCAGATGTCTGCATAAAATTCGACATTAGTATGGTGACCTCCCAAATAGGAGACCAGCAGATTGCCTAAGGAGGGGCCTGGCTTGGAAACAAAGCAGGGCACAACACCCAGTTTGACCAGCAGAGGGATCATCTCTGTGAACACCCCTGCACTTGGCCTGGGAAACAGTGAGACCCCATCTCTTAAAAAAAAAAAAGGGAGAGAACACAGGTGTACAAGTATCTACTTGAGTAACTGCTTTCCATTCTTTTAACGATAGATATGGGTAGATACAGACACATACACTGAGATAGAGATTTATAGATATGAGTGGGATTACTGAATCATATAGTAATTCTATGTCTAAATTTTTGAGGAACCATATATTTTCCACAGCTGATGTACTATTTTTCATTCCCCACCCTCAATGCACAAGAATTACAATTTTCCCACATCCTTGTCAGCACTTGTTATTTGCTGGGTGTTTTTGTTTTTCTTTGTTTTGTTTTGAGACCGTGTCTCCCTCTGTCTCCCAGGCTGGAGTGCAGCCATGATCTTGGGTTTCCGCCTCCCAATTAGTTGGGATTACACACATGTAATTCTTTTTTGTATTTTCAGTAGAGACGAGGTTTGTATTTCTTTTTTGTATTTTTAGTAGAGACGAGGTTTCAACATGCTGGCCAGGCTGGTCTCAAACTCCCAACCTCAGGTGATCCACCTGCCTCAGCCTCCCAAAGTGCTGGGATCACAGGGGTGAGCCACGGCACCCGGCCCCTGTTTTTGTTTTTTCTTTTTTGATAGCAGCCATCCTAATGGGAGTGCAGTGTGTGTGTTTTCTTAATGTCATGTTGGTGATTCTAATGTGTAACTAGCAAAGAAAAGCATGGATTCTGGGTCTCAATTTTCCACCTAGGTAAACTGGAGCAAATAAAACCTGCTGAAGAGTTGTCCTAATGATTGAATGAGTGCCCCATAGAAGGTAATTCACAAATGTTGGTCCCTCTCTTATTCCCTTGGAATGCTACTAAATTTCCTGCCTCAACATACAGAGAAACTCTCTGAAATCTAAAACTATGCAGATTTGACACGGGATTAATTTTAACTTCTGTTTTGCTTTTACCATATAGCTTGCAGCAGATGTCACATGTGTCCTCCATGACATCTAAATAGCATGACACCTGCACCCAGCTTTCCTCTCAAATTAACTACTCATCAGTTCTATTATTAAACAAACAAGGAGCAGCGGTAATACTCAAGGAACGAGTGGGATTGTCCTTTAAAATTACATCTTTGCAAACACTTTTAGTTTGCTTGTTGAATAAATACAAGTTTTCCAGTTAAATTAATAGAATATTTTATACCCACAAAATCCTGAAATACTTGGCAGTCCACACAACAAAATATCTTACAAGTAAAGAATACAATAAATGTATAACACTTTAGAAAATGCATTGAGATAAGTTTAAGCAGTGTTTACTTTTCACTGTTCTGCTTTCTTTCATCTCACAGTAATAAGCTGTGCTGTGGTTTAGTTTATCAGCTGAATACTCACTATGCAGTCCTTTTTAAAATGCTAGGGTTCCACAGTAATGTGATTATTTAGCTTCAACAGAATACACAGAAGACAGAAGATCCCAGTAACCACAAACCAATCCATCCACTATGCAGTATCTAAAGCGTTTGCAAACACACACACACACACACACACACACACACACACACACACACAGAGAGAGAGAGAGAGAGAGAGAGAGACACTTGACTCATAGCAAAGCTATTAGGTTAGTGCAAAAGTAAATGTGGTTTCACCATTGAAAGTAATTGAAAGAATAGGTGTTCTAGCTGGACATTCTACAATGCATGCCACAACTATGGATCAAACCCAGACCAACTGAGGATCACTGCTGTGCATTATTCGCATAGTGTCATAATGTGTCAAATTAAAACTAAGCACCTGTAACAAGGGATTTTTCAGAGAGAATGCAAAAATTTTGGTTAAAGCAAACAAAACTGGCAATTTTCAGTTTGCTCAAATCAAACTATTCACATACTTTGTATGCTTCTCTACAAAATCCAGAATTTTTGGTAGGATCGGGCTTAGGTAAAACTCTAAAGTGAGCAGCTTCTGATCAATAGACACCCATTGCTTGGGTTTCCTGCTTTTCCCTTCTGTATCACAGATGCTGTGAGTGAATCCACCACATGACCTAATACGATTTGGCCAGTTGGAAAGGTCTCTTCAAAGAACTAACGCTCAGGCTGGGATCTAGAGCAAAGCACTCTAAACTTGAATGTGCATATGAATCACCTGGGGACCTTGTCAACATGCAGATTCTGATTCATTGGATCTGGGGTCGTGCCTGAGTTCTAGCAAGTCCCCAGAGATGCTTATGTGACTGCCTTGGACACTACTTACAGTAGCAAGAATATAAGCAGATGCCAGCCAACAAAGTAGGAGTGTATGCATCATAGCCCAGGCAGCCCTGAGATGAGGGCTGATCCCAGGCCAGCTCAGGGATCCGATGGAAGAGTAACTAGACTGAGGCCTATGAGTGCGCCATCAGAGGTCAGGCTGAGGAGGTGGACAAGATCTAGGTCAATGTGTTAAGTTCCTACTAAATGCAAGGCTAGGCTCTGCATAAACAGAAATAAATAAGGCAAACCTAGGCCTTACATCTTTAGAGCTTGCAATCTAGCGGAATTGGATCATGGGTAGAAAATCATTAAAGATTTTTAAACAAAGGAGAGACATGATCTAATCGAAATTTTTGGAGAACCTCTCTGTGTGAACCACAGAGAAGGCATTGGAGGAGCACAAAGTTGGAAAGAGGAGTATCTGTTTGCAGACCAGGTGAAAAATGGGGCTGACAGGAGTGGATTACTTTAGCACATATTTTGAAGGTGAAATAACAGGACTTGGTTGCAGGTTGTGATGCTAGAGGCGTGGCAGGAGGAAGAAGATCAAGGGTGGTGATGCTTTCTGGCAGAAGCAAGTGAGTAAATGCAGATAATTTTTATGAAGAATGGTAAGGCTGGAAAAGAAATAAACAAAAAGGAAATGATTGAGGAAGAGGTACAGATCTGGGGGCAGAACTCAAGAGTTCTGAGTTCTGATTTTAGGAATGCCTGTGAAAATCCCAGTGGAAATTTCAAGATGGCAGGTGCACATAATATTTTGGGGCTTGGGGGGAGAGGTCTATAGGAGCCATATGCATATAAATGGAATCTAAAGCCGTAGGAATTAATAAAACCTTGTCTAGAGTCTGTGTAGGCAGGGGTGTCCAATCTTTTGCCTTCCCTGGGCTTCATTGGAAGAAGAATTGTCTTGGGCCACACATAAAATATACTAACACTTACAACAGCTGATGAGCTAAAAAAAAATTGCAAAAAAATCTCATAATGCTTGAAGAAAGTTTACTGATTTGTGTTGGATTGCATTCGAAGCTGTCCTGGGCCACACGTGGCCTATGGGCCATGGGTTGGACAAGCTTAGCATAGAGTAAGAACAGAAGAGGATCCAGGATTGAGGAATTTCAAAATTTAAAGTTTGGGTAAAGAGGGAGGAGCTGATAAGAAAACAGTTCAAGCTAGAGGAAGAGGTCTGAGGTCAACTCTACTGAATGTTCCTGAGACCCTACTGAAGTTATATATTACTTAATATGTACAATATATTATACTTGGGTGACGGATACCCTAAAAGCTTTGAACTGACCACTATGCATGGAACAAAATTGTACTTGTTTCCCATAAATTTTATATAAACAAAGGTAAATAAATGGAAGGAAGATAGAAAGAGAAGGAAGGAAGGGAGGGAGGGAGGGAGGGAGGGCAAAAGAAAGAAAGAGAGAAAGAAAGGAAGGAAGGAAGGGAAAGGAAGAGTATTGGTGACTTTTATGAATCACCAATTCTGGAGTGCTGAATTGTGTTCCCTCCAGATTCAGATGTTGATGTGCAGACCCTCACGACCTCAGAAGGGGACTATATTTAGAGATAAGGCCTTCAAAGAGGTAAGGTAAAATGAAGTCATACAGGTAGAACCTGATCCAATATGACAGACGTCTATATAAAAAGAGATTGAGACATTGGCAACACAGCCTGAGGACACAGCAGGAAGGACGCCATCTGCAAGCCAGCAGTTCTCAGAAGAAAGCAAACCTGCTGACATTCCACCTTGGACTTCCAGCCTTCAGAGCTGTAAGACGATAACCCACTCAATCTGTGGGAACTTGTGATGGAAGCCCTAGCACTCTTACATGGTGACCTTAGCACAAGCAGTTTAATAGGCTTCATGAAAGTGAAAGCCAAACTGACCTGAATAAAGCCTGAAAGGAAAATGAGCAAGAGGATCCAGTAAATGAGGAAAATCCTTGAGGAAAATTTGTCCAAGAAAGGAGGAAATTGTTTGGTAGCTGGAAAGATACATAGAGTCAAAGGTAAGGTTTTTCCAAGACAGAAAATTTTTTAAATAAAAAATTTATATTTAAATGCTGACAGAAAGAATCAAGGAGAGAGACTGAAGATGCAGATGACAAATGGAAAAGCAATAAACAGAATCCCTGAAAAGTCAAGAAAAGAAGGGAGATTATTAGAGGAATGTCCTTTTCCCATAAGAGGAATACTTCCTCCACTGCCCAGGATTTAAAAAGCTTATAAATGACAGGTAACATTCTACCTAATTATAAAGCTTTACACTTTACGCTAAATTTTGTTGTACATGATACAGTCACTCTGTGAATTAAGTGAGACATACAAAGTTATCCACATTTTACATAAAAAGAAAGAAAACGCAGAAAAGAAGTGATTTGCTTGAAGTCACACAGAAATGGCTGGTGGAACCGTGCACTATGTAGATGGTAGGGCTCCTGACTTATTATTTCACACCAGACATGTAGACAGAATTAGCTGTAATAACAGTTATTATATTTTTAAATTTTTCAAATAAGAATATTCTTAGATTTTCATTCATTAACAAAGCACAGGATTACTTCTCAAGATGTTTTATTACATGATCACTAGACACCAAAAGAGGTTTCCATTTTTCTGTTTATCTGAAAGAGTTAAACAACCCTAAGTCATACAGTTCAAGGAAACCCAAACAAGGGAAGATTCATTTGAAGGGATGAAATTAGCATGATGAAGTTTCCAGTACAAGAAACTTCATTTCAAGACTCTGAGGCTTGATAGGGAGGAAGGGAGAAAGGCACATGACACCAAATAAGAAGGCTGGTTGGAGAACAGATGAGAAGCATCAATCAGAAAGCTCTTCAAATTCAAACAGACTGTTGAGACCATCCTAGGACTGGACTCCAATTGGGAAAGACTCTGAAGGAAATGATCTACTCCCACGAGATGGCTAACATGATTTAGGTAAAAAGCTTTTAGTTTTATCGCTGGGGGAGATAGCAATAAAGAAAAAGAACTTCCTGCCAGTGATTCTTTTTCAAGCCCTGCCAATTCCCATGTCTGAGGAAACTATAAAGAATGTCCAGCCTCGGGTCAAAAGAATTGCCGCAAATCTCCAGCTCGCCTGCGTTCAAGCATCCAAACATCCCTGAGCCTGTTCCCAGGCCAGCCTGGACCTGAAAATGCCAGGAGAGTCTTTTCTGTTCCGCTGCTGCAGCTACACTATCTATCAGTTAGCATAACCAGGGCCACCAGCAATAAGTGATAGGGAAATACACAGAGCAAAAATAATCAGCTGATGAAAAGCAGAATCTTTTCTTTTTGGCAGCAATACCAATAGCATGAAGCACGTCCCTTTTGGAGCGTTCCAACCCACTTCAAAAGTGAGCTTTCTGGGGTGGATCAAGAAAGCTAGGCAAATTGCCCCTGAGTGCATAGCTACTGGCCAAAATATTGATGAGTGTAGGCAGCTCAGGACCCATCCTCGGCCCCCGTGCTGTTTTTCTCAGAGCTCTGTTTAATTCCATCAGGCACCGGCAGCATTTGGAGAAAGATGCATTGGTTTTTGTGATCTTCAGCCAGCACAGAGGTGGCCAGTTCCTGAGCCTCCCAGCACTGCCCTCCTCCTGCCCTGCCCCTTCATGGCCTGCCTGGGCTCACTGGACCCAGACTTGTCTTTTACCCCCGTCAAAACCTCACAGTCCTGTTTGTCTGTTTCCCCTTTGAACTGTACAAACTAACTAATCTGGTGAAACTATTAAGTGAACTTCTTTCTACTTATGGTCTAGAGGGCATTGAACTCTGAAGGTTTTGCTAGAGATTGTCAAAATTAATTCTGTCTTCTTCCAATTGGACCAAGGCTTCTTCGGGTTAACAAAACTCTGAGAAATTTGAGTTGATTTTTCATAGTATCTCTTTCTGTTCTTTTGGGGTTTTTTCTTTGTTTTTTACTTATCATGGAGATTTTCCTTAATTTAACCCATAAGACATACTCATATGACATTTGAACTAATATGAAAGAAGCCGTAGGACAAATAATTTGAAGACAGCCTTTCAGAGCCCCACAGTTCTCGAAGTTTATCAATAAAACCTTCCCTTGTGCTTCCCACCACGTTCCACATCTCCATTTCAAGCCATGAAGCATCAAGTGGCATCTCCTCCTGTGAAACCTACACTTTGGAGATAAATTATTGATGACTAATGACTTAGAAGAATCAAAGAAAGGACTCAAATGGAGTCCTTTCTTTGATTCTTCTAAGTCATTAGTCATCAATGTTTCACATCATAGAAATGCTGGTCCAGGGTGAGACAGAACTCCTTCCAATCCCAGTGCCACCTCTTCCCAGCTGTGTGGATCTCTTCCTCTCTAATCTTGTTTATTCATCTGCAATATGGAACTAAAAACATATATATCAGGGTATTTTGAGGGTTGAATGTAACAATATTCCAAATTGTTGAAAGTGTCCAGTACTTAACATAGTGCTAAGAATAAAGCATGTGTCAATAAGTATGAATATCCTTCCCAGTGCACACCCCCAAACAGGGGGTTTCTGGCCAGTGACAGGAGATGGGTCCCAGCAGTCCTACAGGCCGTGGTTTAACTTACCACTAGCCAATCAGTAAGTCTGTCTGAGAATACATAATGACTCTTTTGCAAGCCTGGAGCTTGATGGAAAAACAAGAGGGAAAATAATCAATGTCCCTAAGGCAGATGCTAAAACATTCATATAACATACTTCTCTCACCAGACCTGTTTCCTGAATGTCCATTTAAATTTTAATTCTGCAAAGAAAATAAAGTTGGTAATAATGAAGGTGATTAAGATGATATTTGGCCAGGGAATGAATCTCCCCACAACATACCTAAAAAGAGATATATGTACAGAAAATAAAGCAGAGTAAAATACCACTTTATTATTATCTACAGATTTTCCCCAAACACAGAGAAAGCTCTACTGAGCTGAGCTTAAAGCCAGAAAACTCTGTTACTTACTTGGTCTAAATACCAAAACAGGCCAGAGACCCCTTTCAACTACTTCTCTCCAATCCCAAACCCATGTCTTCGTTTGATCTAAGAAAGAGCCAAATGCCCAGAAGAGTCCAGGGTAGAGGAAAGCAGCCAGCCAGAGAGTGGCCTCCATGCCAGGGGAGCGTGTCTGAGCTTTGTTTTACTTTTCTTATTTGTTTGTGGTTGTGTGACTGGTAGAAGAGAGTGGATATGAAGTCTACTGATCCAGGCTTGGTCTTCGCGCATGTCTTACCAAGCATTTGAGGGAACAGAGGAGTTCCATAAATAAGAGAGCAATGAATAGACTTTCTTCTAAAAGGTGCAGCCACAAGCTACCCTAACTCTCCAACTTGCCCATAAATCTTCACTTAGAGTTAGGAAAATTTTACCATTAGCTATGGCCTATAATGGATCCTTAAGCTTGACCAACCACAGAGATCCATCTCCTTGAAGAGAAAGTGAAAGGGAGATAAAGACAGAAGCTGTGAGCTTTCTGTCCTCTGCAGGCCCTCAGCTGTGTCTTCTACTTCTTAAACAAGATAGCCTCCAAATGATGTTTTCCAACTGACAATGCTACAGAACTGATCCTTTTCTCACTATGGAAATGAAAGATTTCAAAGAACTTGTTGCCTGAAATATGGTGCTCTAATCACATATTAATAAAGCCGCTATCCAGAAAGAAGGGAGATTTCAAAAGAAGGGCTGTTAGCATTCTCAGGGACCTAAAAAGTACATACTGTAGAACAATGGTAAATAGATCTTGCAATCAGGTAGACTTTAATTCATACCCCAGCTATGCCACTTGTTAACTTATGTGACATTTGGAAAGTCTCTCAAATTTAGTTTTACACAATCAGAATAATATGAGTAGCCAACAAATAGGGTTTAATGGAGGTAATAATGAAGGTTATTACGATGATAAAATTAAATAATAAATATAAAGTGCTTAGCATTAGCATTTAATAAATTTTATTGTATAATTTCAAAGCACATGCTTTTACCTACAGTGCTATAAAGCTGCTTGCAATAGTCAAAGCTAATAGAAGCTTTAGACAAAGCCAACAGAAGCCTTGTATATGTAATTATTTAAGAATTCTGTAAATATATCTAATAGGGTAGGAATGAGAAAATCTTTAGAGGAAATGTTCAAGTATGCTTGGTTTCTAACAAATCCAGACAGTTTTGGCAAGAACCAAGTCGTAAGTTTAAGTCTTGTTATAGTAGCTAGAATTTTATTCAAGGGGCAACTGATTTTGATTAGATAAGATGCTATGGACTGCAGGTTTGCATCAACAAATCCACTTGTTGAAACTCTAACAATAGAATGGCATTAGGAGGACTGTTGAGAAATAATTTGGTTTTGCTGAGGATGGAGCTCCCACAATGGGATTAGCATCCTAACAAGAAGAGAAAGAGACTACAGCCCTCTTCTTTCAGCCATGTGAAGATACACGAACACAGCCACCTGCAAACCAGTAAGAGGGCCTTCACCAGACGCTGGCTCTGCTGGCACAGATTTTAACCTTTGACTTCCCAGAACTCTGAGAAACAAAGATATGCTGTTTAAACTACACAGCCTACAGTTGTTGTAACAGCAGCCTGAGCAGACAAAGACATAGGGTTCCTTTAATTTTCAGAATTCAGTTTAGATGTAATCACCTCCCATCCTGAGATGCTCTTTCCTCCCTCCTCGGTTGAAACGTAAGCTCTGGGACTATAGCTTCATGGACAAATTCTTCAGAATTTGTCTCTGCTCCTGTGGGATGCTAACCTAAACAATCAAGGAATGTTTGCTCAATGGAATGAAACATCTTAACCGTAGCTCATCAGCCAATATCTGCAGAACATGGGTTCTGGCTGGCTTGGATTTCTGAGACTACTTCATCCTACCCATCACTGTGGACCCAGATTCAGTCACAAGGCCTAGATTGTAGCGTCGGTTCTACCCTTAGGATACACATTCACACCCTGCTTCACTGAACACGAAACCCTGCATGTTTGGCCAATACTCTGGCGAGGGTCCTCTCTTTCTGTGCCAATTGCCAGTCAACTCAACTCCCATGCAGCCTTGGCAGCTATGTCTGCTTGGCCTGCTGTAGCTGCCAATGACTTAGTAAAACTCAGAACACAGCTCCCAGTCCAGGATTTCGCCTTAACTCATCCATGTATATATTAAACAATTAGGCTTGCTGTTTAAATTCTTTTTCATTTAAACTCTCCTTAGAACACTTCATTTTGAGAACCCTGACCTTCCAATATTCCACAATCTTTTCAGTGTAAATGATAAACAGCTAGGCTTGCTTTTAAAATTCTTTTTCATTTAGCCTCTTTTTAGAACTTACCATTTTGAGAATCCTGACCTACTAATACTTCATAATCTTTCTGAAAGTGACACAGCAAATACGATGCATGCACACTACTAACTACAGCTGATTTCATGTTTCCATCATCTAAAAAGCACATAAGGTAATTTCTAAACCAGCAGTAAAATCTATTTATAAAGAATGCTGATTTCTTTTCTGCACTTTCCAGCACAGAGCTTCAATTTACTTCCTTACCATTAAAAAATCATTACTTTTTTAAACATTCATAGTTAACATATTTTATAAATGTTTTAATTTTTTAAAAGTACAACTTGCAAATTGGAGTGTAAATAGCTTTCTCAAAATGGAAGGAACTGTGTTAGACCTGGTTTGCTGATTGATGATTTCACTGGGCTTCAAAGTAGACAATTTCACAGTCATTGGGTATATAATGCAATGAGTTTTTATAAGCAATTTACATCACTAAAAATATAATTATTATAAATAAAATTATAGGGAAAAAGGAAATCTTCATTCTGACAATGTCAATTTTTTTTTTTAGCAAACATTGCTAAAAAATTGTTTCTATATGAAAAGTTTTACATACTCTTTCTATGAGATAAACCTGAAAACGCCTTGAAAACTTAATAGTTACGGAAAATGAACTACTGTGATTTTTTGTTCTCACCCTCCACCTCCATCCTCTTTTTTTTTATTATTGCATCTTAGGTTTTGGGTACATGTGAAGAACATGTAAGACTGTTGCATATTTTTAGAGTACGTCGTGTTCTTGAGTTCACTGTCTCATGTTATCAGAAGGGAAACAGCAGCACCTTGTGGACAAACAAAGAAAGCGAATGATTTTTTTAGGGCGCAGTGCAGTGGCTCATGCCTGCAATCCCAGCACTTTGGGAGACCTGGGCAGAACAACTTGAGCCCAAGAGGTCAGGACCAGTTGAGGCAACATAGTGACACATCCGTCTTTACCAAACATTTGAAAAATTCGCTGGGCATAGTGGCTCAGACCTTAGGTCCCAGCTACTTGGAAGGCTGAGATAAAAGGATCACTCGTTTTTATTTTCTTCTTTTTTTTTTATTGCATTTTAGGTTTTGGGGTACATGTGAAGAACATGCAAGATTGTTGCATAGGTACACACATGGCAGTGTGATTTGCTGCCTTCCTCCCCCATCACCTATATCTGGCATTTCTCCCCATGCTATATCCCCCCAACTCCCCACCCCCCCACTGTCCCTCCCCTAGCTCCCCGCGACACACCCCAGTGTGTGATGCTCCCCCTCCCCTGTGTCCATGTGTTCTCATTGTTCAACACCCACCTATGAGTGAGAACATGCAGTGTTTGATTTTCTGTTCATCACTCTTAAGCCCAGGAGGTCGAGGCTGCATTCCAGCCTGGATGACACAGCAAGACCCTATCTCGAAAAACATTATGTTTATGTAACAGTTTCTACAAGGAATATAGTATCAGTATCATGTTTGTATTTAAAGGCATCAGAACCAGCACGGTGGCTCACACCTGTAATCTAACTCTTCAGAAGGTGGAAGGCAGGAGGATCGCTTGAGGCCAGGAGTTGGAAGACTGGCCAGGGCAGCAGAATGAAACCCCCATCTCTATAAAAATAATAACAACAACAATAATAAGCAAACTGACACAAGAACAGAAAATCAAACACTGCATGTTCTCACTCATAGGCAGATGTTGAATAATGAGAACACATGGACACAGGAGGAGAGCATGACACACTGGGGTCTGTGGCGGGGGAACGGGGGAGGGACAGCAGGGGATGGGGAGTTGGGAAGGGATAACATGGGGAGAAATGCCAGATATAGGTGATGGAGAGGAAGGCAGCAAACCACACTGCCACGTGTGTACCTATGCAACAATCTTACATGTTCTTCACATGTACCCCAAAACCTAAAATGCAATTAAAAAAAAAAGAATCTAAGAAGACTGATAGAACCCTGGGGATTGCTAATGTTTTTATTGTGGTCGATGTTATCTGGTGTTACCATTTACCAGTTATCTGGTGTCCCTAATATAGTGGCCTTATATATTAGAAGATTATACATTTCTGTCCTATTGAAGGAAGGGTCAGATTTAGACATGTGACCTGTTTAGCCAATGAAATGTAGGTTGAAGTGGCATGTGTCACTTCCAAGCAGAAGCTTTAAGATTCCCTCTCCCATCAGTATGATGACTGCCAATGTTCTAGATCGAGGCTGCTCAGTCAGTCTGGTTTACAGCTGACCCACAAGGGACACATAACATGATCAAGAAACAAGGCTTCTTAAGACTGCAAAAACTGCCATAAGCAATAAACTAAAATAAAGATTCAGTTGCTTAATTCAAAGAAACCACAGGAGAGAAGTGCTCAGGAATGCGTATCTCCAAACTGCCATGAAAAAAAAGCTTTATTCATCAGTCAGGCCAAGAGAGCATGAAGCCACTGAGGGAGGGAGACAGGAAGGAAAGGAAGGAAAGGGAAGGAAGGAAGGAAGGAAGGAAGGGAGGGAGGGAGGGAGGGAGGGAGGGAGGGAGGGAAGGAAGGAAAGAAAAAAATGTTCCTCTTTACTTTTTCACTGTCAGGAAAAATTCTGAAATGGACCAAATAAAATTATATATAATATATAAATATATTTCTTGTCTAGTGCATTATACTGGTCTATCTGGTGCTGTAGGAGCCCTTAATAATTTGTGAGCTATTTCATCTCTGTACATTGCAAAAAAAAACAAAAACAAAAACAAAAATCTTTATAGCAATGCAAATCATTCTTATCCATACGAATGCAAATAAATTTTTTCAAGTAGAATCAATTGATTATTGACCCAGGATATCAACCAGTTTTGCATCTATTTGTAAATTTACTTTACCTTGCCTATTTTCTTATATGTGTGTCCTTTGAATTCCCCTTCAAACTGGTTGTAATGTCTTATTACCCCCCTCATTAGTGAACAAGTTACAAAAATGTTTTGACATTTTAGCTTATATTTATAAGAGGGTAAATATTTTATCTTTCTGGAAAGATTATTCTTTAATACCAAGTACCCACCTCCCACAGCAGTTAACGTGATGGGGGTGTGGGGCAGTGGAGAGATGAGTAGACACCATTCCCACAGACAACCACCATCCCTAGACTTATCAAAATAAGAAGAGAATATTCTATATTAAATGGAAGATAGAAAGTTGGACAATAAGACTGAAAATTCTGAAACTATACTTTCAATAAAACATGAAGGTAAGACTCTCAAGAGTGAGCAAAAGTGTTATGAAGTTGGACAGATTGTCATTCAGAGGCAGGAGAAAATGTTCTCCAGCTGAATAACATTTAAAAGAAACAGATGAGAAATTGCAATTTGATTATTTTTCAAGGCATTTTTGTTCAGTGTATAGACTATGCAAGATAAGAGCCTAGCAATTAGGAAGTCATGGGTGTCAGGAGACGGATTGATTTCAGTAGTGTCGGGGGTATCTGAATCAGTGGCGATGAATACAGATAACTTTCCAAAGCATTTTGGTTACCAAAAAAAGGAGAGTGTAGCACCTAAATGATAATGATGTAAACATCATCATAGACGTGGAGGATTTTCTTTAATGGAAGAGGATTTGACTATTTGGACGTTCTGAGAATTTGGAAGAGAAGTAAGATCATTGGTGGAACAAAGGTTCTAAGTAGGCATAAGAGAATGGGATCCAGAGCAGAGGTAAAAAACTTTAAATAGAAGGAAAGTGCAAATGAATGGGAGTGTGTGAATGAATGTAGAAAAAAAAGAAGCAGAAAATGGGGAAATTTGTGGCCTTAATGTGAAAGTGATAGAAGTTACCTAAGCAGTCAATGTATCGAATAGTTGCCACAAGGAACTGAGAAGAAAGCTAACTAGAAATACAACAAGGAGTAATATTTATTAGTGCTTACTTACAAGTCATTTTACAAATCTGACATGTAAACTTTGTTGAAACTTCACATAGCTACACATATGTGCAAAGAATTTAAAAGTGCCTTCCTTTATTTCTGTAATTGATCTCATTTGATTATTTCTCATCACAGTTTGGAAAACTCTTAAATTTAGTAATTAAATGCAACTGGGCCTTTTTACATTAATTAATTCTCTTCAATACTTAATTCAAATTTCAAACTCCCTAAGGCAGGCTGTGTCCTTAAAGGATTTTTCTGCTGCAACATCCATCCCAGAAGGCATCTGCACACAGGGGAAGTCTCAGTCAGGTGCCCTCATGGGGTTGAGGTGGCAGTGCACTGACCTGGAGCAAGCTGGTCTCTGTTATGTATGGTCAGTGGAGTCTTTTCTCTGGGTATCCTTCACTGATATCTGCTGACATATAGCTAATCAGTCCTGTCTTTGTTTGGGCATGTATTGGCACCCACTGATGAAGTTTCTGCTAACCCATTACTATTTTACTCTACCACCTCACCAAGACCTCACATTCTGAGGCCTCCATGTCCCACACAGGCCTCTACTGGTTTCGTAGTCCTGTCAAGTTAGTTATGAGTCCCCCTCCCACCAAACTGTGAGAGAATTCGGGCTTTTCAGTCAGCACTCACAAGTTGAGAGTAAGGGAATTTATCTCGCAGGCACCTCCCTCTGTCCTTACTGCTCTGTAATTCCTGGGTCATCCTATGTACACTAGAGAAGTAAAGCACCAAACTGGATATTCTCTGATCTTCATCTGTCTACCCTTTAACTATCTATCTACCTGATTGAGTCCCAGAAAGATGATCGGGCCGGATACTTTATAAGAAACACAGGCAGAACCCTCTCATAGTCACATCTTATAATTTTCTTCTTCCTCCATAATTAATGGTTCTTCTTTTTCTCTTATCCAGTAGAAAGTCCCCTTACATCATACCCGTGACTAAAACCATCCCCTCAGCTAGATAAAATTTTCTATAGGATTATTTCCAATTATAGCCTCCTGGCCTCCTTTTTCTTGGAATATTTTAGAAATGTTATCATTGTAACATTATTCTTTCTCTGCCTCTTTGAGATATAAATCCTTTTAGGAGCCATTTGCCTGATTTACAACAAGGAATATCTTTTTCAAGGACCTGGGAGCCATCCCTTTCAAATGAAATCCTCAAGAAAGATATCACCCTTTTCTCCCAGTCTCCATGAAAGAGTAACAGCCTAATCTTGCTCGAAGTTGTAAATTACTTTCTATCACAATGATAAAAGTTTACTTTTCCTTTGAGAAAAGACAGTTAGCAAAGACAGGGGGCCTATGATCTCCCCCAATCCCAGCTTTCAAAAACTCCACTGCCCTATGTTTCAGTGGAGCTGAGTTCAGACTGGATTCTGGCCTCTCTCCCTTACTGCAATAGCCATGAATAATATCTTCCTTACTTATTTAAATTTTTCCAGTGCAATTTTTTCTTTGACTGTTTCCACCCTCTCTAAAACTTACATTGAAATTTTAGTAGGATTACAGGCAGCCAATCTCAACTCTTGAATATGTAAAATAACCCTTTAGGATTTAAAAACCCATGTTATCTTATATAAGTTATTTCTTCAGGCTATTGCCTAATTAAAAGTTTCTGGTTCTTATTTTGACATTGAAAAGGAGATTGCTGATTTTTAAATAAGTTCCTACTCACTTTTAATTTCTATCACAGTTTTATGGCTTTTCATGGCAATGGATTCTTCTGGTTCAACAAGAAGGCCAGAACAAAGAAGTACAGAAACATCTCAATATATCTCAAAAAGTTATCTCCATTTAACATAAATTATGTCACTTAATATTTTTAACTTCCCTATCAAATGGATGCTATTATCCCCAATTTATAGGATATTAAAACTTATATACTGTAAATAAACAGCTGAAGGTCATATAGCATGGAAGATACGATAGGCATACAAAGCAGCAATGGCATTGGAAGTGGAGGAGGGTAAAGGATTAAAAGGCTAAGCCTACGTTGGTTAAGAAAAAAAAAGAAAACTAGGAGGAGGCAAACTCTTGCTGGAAAGGGGAAGGATTGGGGTAGAACAAGATAATGGAGTAGATCTCTCCAGGTATCATACCCCTATGTACACCTCTATATGAACAACTATCCACATATGAAATTACTTTTACAAGAGCTAATGAACCCTGAATACATGAGTGAGTCTATGAAGCCCCTTTGGACTGCAAAGATGAGTAAAACCATGGTTTGACAGTAAGGGAACCAGTACTCTGTGACTGACATACTTCTCCCCAGGCCATTATGGTACCATATGCAGAAAGTCCTTCTGAACTCACAGTTTTTACACCGAATAAAGTAAACAGAAGATGAATATTTATTTGTTTCCTCCATACTGGGTTCCTTCACAGTAGACTCACTCCTGCATCACCCCAAAATCAGAACCATGAGTGTCAACAGAGCTGCATCACCTGAGGCATGCTAGGGACATAGAGAGGGGTTTGGGTTAGCAATAACCATTCTGTGAAACTTAGCAGTGGCTAGCCATTCCTACCAGAGGAAACATCACACCAGAAAGGCTGTTTATGGGCACCACACTGTGGGAAACATGACACACAGACTGTCCAGACCTGATGGCCTGACTTGTTCTCCCCAACAGCCAGGCAGCTCTCTGTGGATCACCCATGGGCCCATCCAGTTACATTGCATCGGTAGTGAAGCCATTGCAAGACTTATGTCTAACCTTGGCCTTGGGCACCTCCTAATGCTAAAATGGAATACAATGGAAATCCACACAGAATTTCTAAACAAGCCCACCGAGAAACAGTCAAAAACAAACATAATCCAAGAAGACTGAAATAAATATTTAATTCATCAATGTGTAGACAGAAATGTATGTCTCCAAAAAATAAGAATAGCCTAGGAAAAACTGCCTCACCAAATGGAGAAAATGAGGTGTCAGCAACTGAACTTAAAGACATGCAAATGAAGGATGTGGCAGACAAAGAATTTAAAATGGCTTTTTTTTGTTAAATCTGTGAACATTAAGAAAGTACAGAGAAACAATTCAGAAATTTATCAGAAAAATTCAACAAATAATTTAAAATAATGGGAAAAAAATCAAATGGAAATCTTGGAGTTAGAAAGTTTAATAAACAAATTGAAAAATGCAATAGAGAGCATCAACAGCAGAGCTGATCAAGCAGAAGAAACAGTGAGCTCAAAGACAGGTTCTTTGAAAATATACTGTAAGAGTAGAAAAAGAAAAAAATGAGAAGAAACAAAGAAAACTTATGAGATCCATGGGATACCATCAAAAGAACAAATCTACATATCACTGGTTTTAAAGTGGAACTAAGAATAAAAAAGAGTTAGAAGCTTATTCAAAGAAATAACAGAAAACTTTTTAAACTTGGAGAAAGATTAAAATGTTTAGGATGGCCAAAGTGCTCTAATCTGATTTAATCTGAATAAGTCAACCCCAAGATATATTATAATTAAATTTTCAAAGGTCAAAGACAAAGTGTAGGTCCTGAAAGCACTAAGAAAAAGGAAGCATATAACACATAAGAGAATTCCAATATGCCTGGCAGCAGACTTCTCAGCAGAAACAATATGGGCAGAAGAGAGTAGGAAAATAGAATCAAGTGCTGAAGAAAAAACTGTCAACCATGAATACAGTATCCGGCACAGCTCTCATTTAGAAATCAAACAGAGATTAAAATATTCTCAGACAAACAAAAGATGAAGGAATTCATTATAATCATTGTAACCATACCTTCCTTACAGTTTGAAGAACAGTTTTCAAACTGAAAGAAAAGGGCACTAATATGTAATATAAAAAATTGGAAGGTGTAAATCCACAGGCAAAAATAAATATTTAGACAAATTCAGAATGCTCTAATATGGTAATAATTGAATGTAAGCCACTTACATATTTTTAGTAGGAAGGTTAAAATACAAAAAAAAAATAACAACTACAATAATTTGTTAAGGGATACGTGACATAAAAGATGTAAATTAAGAGATCAAAAATGCAAAATGTGGGAGAGTGATTGAGTTAAAAAGCAAAGTGATTTCTTTTCCCAATTTCTTATTTTAATTAAGTTGTTATCCATTTAAAATTACCTATTAAAACCATGAAATGTTCTTTGTATGCCTATAGTAAACAAAAGGCAAAAACTTTTAACAAAAACACACAGATAGAGAAAATCACTTAACTACAAAGGAAGACAATAAAGGAACAAAAAACGTACAAAAATTCTAAAATAAAATAAGAAAACAAATATATGGCAGTATAAGTCCTTAACTATCAATAATTATCTTGAATGTAAATAGATTAAATTATCCAGTCAGAAGATATAGAATGGGTAAATGAATTAAAGCAAGACCTAATTATATTCTTTCTACAAGAAATTCACATCACCTGTAAATACACATATAAATTGAAAGTGATCAGATGGAAAAATAGATTTTATGATAATGGAAACCAAAAGAATACAGGAGTAGATATATTTATATCAGATAAAATAGACTTCAAGTAAAAAAAAAAACTATAAACAGACAAACAAGGCTGTTATGTAATAATAAAGGGGTCAGTACAACAAGCGAATAAAATAATTTTAAATATATATACACTCAATATTGGAGAACCTAACCATATAAAGCAAACATAAACAGATCTAAAAGGAGAGATAGAAAGGAATACAATGTTGAACTCCTGGCCTCAGCAATGAACATCCCAATTTCAGCAATAAACAGAGCTTTGAGACAGAATCTCACTTTCAGCAATGAACAGATCATTCAGACAGAATCTCAATAAAGAAACATCATATTTAAACTGCACTCGAGACCAAAAGAACTTAACAGTTATTTATATAACATGTCATCCAACACTTGCATAATTCATGGTCTTTTCACTTGCACATGGAACATTGTCCATGATAGATATGTCAGACCACAAAACAAGTCTTAGCTGATCAAAAAAATCAAAATTATATCATGTTTTTTCTGACCATACGGAATAAAGCTAGAAATAAACAAGAAGAACTTCAGAAATTGTGCAAATACATACAAATTAAACAACATATCCCTAAACAACCAATCGGTCAATGAAACAAAAAATATTAATTTTGAAAATGTCTTAAGACAAACAAAAATGAAGTCAGAACATATGAAAACTTATGAAATACAGCAAAATAGTCCTTAGAGGGAAGTTTATAGCAATACATTTCTACATGAAAAAAAAAGAAGGATCACAAATAAACAACCTAACAAAGTCTTTCAAGGACCTATAAAATCAAGAACAAACTAAGCCCTAAATTAGCAGAAGACTATAAAGATCTGAGCACAAGTAAATAGAATGAAGACAAAAAATACAAAAGATTAATTAAATGAAGCGATCTTTTTTGAAAAGATAAAATTGACAAATGTTTTGTCAGACTAAGAAAAAAGAGAAAATTCACATAAACACAATCAGAGGTGAAAAAGGAGACACTATGATGGGACACTACAGAAATACAAATAATCATGAGTAAGTACTACAAACAATTATAAACCAATAAATTGAAAAACCTTTAAGAAATGTATACACTCTGTACACATACAACCTATCAAAATTGAAGAAAGAAGAAATAGAAAATGTGAATACACCAACAGCATATGATGAGATTTAAGCAGCAATTTAGTCTCTCGATAAAGGAAAATCCAAAGGACTTCACAGTAGCTCATTCCTGTAATCTCACATTTTAGGAACCCAAGGCAGGAGAATCACTATAGGCCAGGAGTTCAAGATTAGCCTGGGCAAACAGCAAGACTCCATCTCTAAATATAAAAATAAAAATTAGTCATGTGTAGTGGTTTTTACTTGTAGTCCTGGCTACTCAGATGGCTGAGGCAGGAGGATAACTTAAGAAGACGAATTTGAGGCTTCAGTTAGATATGACGACACCACTGTATGCCAGCCTCAGTGACAGAGTGAGACCCTGTCTCTAAAAAAATAGAAGAAAGAAAAGTTCAGGACCTGATGGTTTTCACTGACAAATTCTACAAAACATTTAAAGAACTTATACAAATTATTTATAACAATTTCAAAAAAATGAAAAGGAGGGACCTCTTCCAAACTCATTCTATGAAGACAGCATTACCTGATTTCAAAATGAGACAAGAACAGAAAAAATAACAAAAAACCTACAGGCCAATATCATTGATGAACATAGATACAAAAATTCAAAACCAGCAGTGCTAAAACTGGTAATTCAAAAGCACATTAAGATTATTCACTATAATCAAGTGGTATTTACCTGGGGAGGTAAATTACATGTGTGTATGTGTGTGTGTGTGTGTGTGTGTGTATGTATATATATAATTTAATTTAATAAATATATGTATTACATGTTATATGTAATGTATAATATGTAAATCAATAAATTTGATACATCAAATTAAACAATGAAGTATAAAAAAATAATTATTTCAATAGATGCAGAAAGAGCATTTGACAAAATTTGATATCCTTTTATGATAAAATCTTTTGACAAATTAGTTATAAAAAGAACACAACATAATAAAGGCCATATGTGATAACCCACAGGCAACACTATACTGAATGTTGAAAAGTTGAAAGCTTGGCCTCCAGGATCTGGAATAAGACAAGGATGTTCACTTTAATCATTTCTATGCAACACAGTACTGGAAGTCCTAGTCAGAGCAATTAGGCAAGAGAAAGAAATAAGAGGCATCCAAATTGGGGAAAAAAGTCAAACTGTCCCTATTTGCAGATGACACGATCATATACATAAAAAAAAAAAAACTCTAAATACTGTACTGAAAATCAGAAATAATAAATATAATAAAGTTTCAGGATACAAAATCAACATAAAAAATCAGTAGCATTTCTATACACCAATAGAAAACTATCTGAAAAAGGAATAAAGAAAGTAATCCCATTCAAAATAACTATTAAAAAAATAAAATACCTAGGAATAAGTTAAGCCAAGAAAATATGAAAACTATTAAACATTGATAAAAGCAATTGAAAAAAATTAAAATAAATAGAAAGATATCCCATACTCATGGACTAGTAGAATTAATATTGTTGATATGACCATACTACTCAAATCAATCTATAGATCCAATATAATCACTATCAAATTTCCAATTTCATTCTTCACAGATATTAAAAAAGATCTTAAATTTCATGTGAAACTACAAAAAAACCCAAATAGCCAAATAAATCTTAAGCAAAAGAACAATGTTAGAGGTATTACACTAATTTCAAAATATATTACAAAGCCATCCTAATTAAAACAGCATGGTATTGCCATAAACACAGGCACATAACTCAGTGGAACAAAATAGAGAGCCCAGGCATAAATCCACACATTTACAGGCAACTTATTTTGACAAAGGTGCAAGCATACAATGGGGAAAACACAGTTTTTTCAACAAATAGTGCTGGCAAAAGTGGATATCCACATAAAAGAATGAAAGTAGACCCCTATCTCTCATCATGTACAAAAATCGACTCAAAATAAAATTAAATATTTAAATGTAAGACCCCAAACTATGAAACTAGTGGAAGAAAATACAGGCAAAATGCTGTATATCATTTGTCTGGGCAAAGACTTTTTAGAAAAGACATCAAAAGACATGCACAACAAAAGCAAAAATAAACAAATGGAATTACACCAAATAAAAAGTTCTGCACTAATCACAAGAGTGAAGAGACAATCTACAAAATGGGAAAAAATATCTGTCAGTTATTCACTTCACAAGAGGTTAATATCCCAAATTTACGGAAAACTCAAACAACTCAATAGCAAAAATAGAAATAATTGTATTAGAAAATAGGCAAGAGACCTGAATAGATATTTCTCCAAATAAGACATAAAAATTATCAACAGATATATGAAAAAATGCTCAACATCACTAATAATCAGAGAAATGTGAGTCAAAACTACAGTGCTTAAAATGCATTTTATCAAAAAATCAGAAAGTAACAAAAGTTGGCAAGGATGTGAAGAAAGGGGAATGTTCATACACTGTTGGTGGAAATGTAAATTAGAGCAATCATGGAAAACAATATGATAACTTCTAAAACCATTAAAAATGAACTTACCATATAATCCAGCAATCCCACTACTGGGTATATATTCAAAGAAAATTAAATCAGTATGTCAAAGAGATTTCTGCACTCTCATGTTTATTACAGCACTATTCACAATAGCCTAGAATCAACCTAAGTGTCCATCAATGAATGAATGGATAAAGAAAATTTAGCATATATGCTGTATTTGGCCATTCTTGCATTGCTATAAAGAAATACCTGACACTGGGTAATTTATAAGAAAAGACATTTAATTGACTCCTGGTTCTGTGGGCTGTACAGGAAGCATAGTACTAACATAAGCTTCTGGGGGAGGCCTCAGGAAGCTTGAGAACTCATTCACTATCATGAGGACAGTACCAAGCCATGAGGGATCGCCTCTATGACCCAAACACCTCCCACCAGGCCCCATCTCTAACATTGGGGATTACAATATAAAATGAGAATTGGGTGAGGACAAATATCCAAACTATATCATATGCACAATGGAATACTATTCAGCCATAAAAAGGATGAAATTGTGTCACTTGAGACAACATGAATGAGCATAGAGGACATTGTGGTAAGTGAAATAAGCTAATCACAGAAAGAGAAATATCACATGATTCTCGTTCATATATGAAATATTAAAAAAAAAAAAAACTGATCTAATAGAAGTGGAGAGTAGAATAGTGGTTACCAGACTGAGAAGGACAGGGAGGAGAGGTTGATGGGGAGAGTTGGCCAATCAGTACAATATTACAATTAAATAAGAGGAATGAGTTCTGGCATCGTATTGCACATTAGGGGTGACCATAGATAACAACAATAATAAGGCATTGTGTGTTTTAAATAGCTAGAAGAATTTTGAATCTTCTCACAACAAAAAATTATAAATGTTTACAGTAATGGATATGCTAATTACCATGACTTGATTACTTAACAATTTGCCGTGTATCAAAATACCACATTGTACCCCATCAACATGTGAAATTATATTGTGTCCACTTCAAAAATAAAAAAGAAAATGGAAGAATCAAGATACTGGGGCACTCGAAGAGATAGAAGAGAAGGTGAATTGGCAGTAAGGAAGAGAGAATCTGATAGAGGAGGTCACAGAGTGGAACATTAGAGTTTATAACATTAGAAATCAATTTTTAAGTTATTGAAAAGTTTATAACCATGAAAGTGAGTAGCTCAATTGAAGTGAAAGTAAAAGTCAATCAAAGATTAAATTGGAAAATATATTGCTTGGCATTTAGGAGTTACTTCAGAAATACTAATCTTAAGAAAATTAAGAATACCAAAGCATTCATAGCAGGCCATTACCATAGCACGAATTTATGTGGTAATAGTTTATTCTCTAGTGAAGGGAGTAATTCAACAGCCTTGATTATAGGTCAGAAAAGGATTTCTCCAGGTGTGACCCACTGACCACATTCATTGTATTTGAATTGCTTGAGCAGCTTGTTTCAGGAGAAAATGAAATATTTTAAGATGGACCAAGGAAGTTACCACTTAGTGTCTTCAATGGAAAACCCAGCCTTGTATAGAATAATCTGGGTTATCTGTTTCTATCATTTTCTTTGTTATTTGCAATTCTGTTAGTTGCAGATTACTGTTAGTAATGCAAATATTCTTGTCTATAGACATGCAAATGATTGATTTTGGTGGAAGTATAATTAATTTTCCTTCCTCCACCTTCCATCAGGTAGTCAGTTTTGAATCTATCAAGCAAGTTCATTTCAGTGTTTCTTAGTGCCTAGATATGTGTGGCTCTTTGAATTTTCCATAAAACTCATTATAACATCACACTGGCTCCCTCATTAAATAAATGAGTTAAACAAAAATATTAGACAAGTGTTCATTTTATATTTGTAAGCCATAATATACCCTATTTTAAGAATTTTCCTTTAACATTCCAAAAATACAGATTCCTATGTCCCTTGTTAGACCTACTGAATCAAAATCTCAGGCTTAAGGCACAAGAATTTGCATTGTTAGTAAGCTTTTCAAGTGATTTTTAGGCATACTAAAGTGTATTAACTACTATATTCTATTACTAATTCCTTAAACTTGAATAAATTCTTGTACTTATAATTCCAACTTCATCAAAGTAAACTTTTGGTTAGCAAAATGGTAGAAATTGCCTTATTCAATAAGATTGGGACCATTAATAAATAGATTAACCACAAATTTAAGTTAGATGCAGGAATCATAAGAAGTATTACATGTATGTCCTTAAAACTTAATTTTAATTTAAAAGACATGTGTAAATAAATTTGCAGTATTTGGATGATAAATTCAAAGCCTTGCATGGATTCACTGACTGGAGTTTCTTGTGGAAACTATGCCAATGATAGGTTGTCATTGATTTCTTGTTCACTTTCTGTGAAGAGAACTGGGGTCTGAAATCCTAGATTATATAATTTTTCCCATTTGTTTCTAGCTTTCTTGCCAACCATTAAGCTGTCAGCAACTGTTTGTGTCTCATTTTTCTAACACATTTAGTTTATTTCTCAGAAAAATGACACTACTACTCTTGTTATACTCATTTTCTCAGTTTACATAATTTAATTAAATTGCATAACTCTGAGAACAAGAACAAATGGTGTAAACATATTTAGGAATGAACACAGCTTCCTCTTAGAAAATATACAACTTGCGTGATGGAAGGAGAAATGTATAGGCATTGAAAGTAGCTCAAGGGCTTTCAGTTTACAGTGGACCTCAGTCAGTAAGTTGTACAGGGGTGCCAGAAAGTGGTGATTGCAAATTAGTGAAGTGGAGGTCACTTAAGGCAGCATCCACTGTATCTTAATTTGTAAAGTGAATGTTCTAGGACCGGGCTCACTTTTGCCCCACACAAAAAAATATATTTTGTAATTTTGTGGGGTTCTTATTTTACTGATAATTAATTAATGATATATAAGATTACCGATTAGGTCAGTATGAAATAATTAACATTACTAACTTTAATGACTTAGTTCCAGATAGAAAAAAAAGTATTCAACTATATATAAAACTTAAAATCTATTTAGCTTTTTCTAGTGCACATATATAACTTTTTGAGATTTTTCAAGTATTAAATACAACTTTTGGGAATCCCCACACCTGGCTCCCCATGAGGACATTCAAGGATTCCTTAGGATTCTGGGGATCTTAGACTGAAAGCCACTGCTCTGTGGCAATGAATGAATGAATGAAAAAGAAAGGGAAGGAAGAGGCAGCATGTTTACTAATGGTAAATTAATCATGAATGAAATTTTATTTTATTAATAAATTAGTTAACTTTGGGTTGCCAAATCTAACAAGATATCAACATGGCATTCATGGTGATCACACGTCTAGTCAAATTTTATCTTAGTTCAATGACTATATTATTAACATAATCCTAAAATACAAAAATTTCTGCCTTAATTATGTGAATAATTCAGATATTAATCACCCTATACACTATTTAATGAATGGAATGGTGCTGGGAATAAAGATAATTACAGGGCTAAAAGATTTTTTTCTGGGGGCAAGGCATAGGATTTTGTTGTTTTACTAGAATAAAACAAAATTAATCAATATTTTATGCAACCAGAGGCTTTAGACTCAGTTGTCTATTAATATCTATCAATCACTATAACCTCAGTCCTATTTCTTCCATTCTTCTTTTTCTATCATAAAAACTTGCCTATTTTTTCATGTTAGATCTATGTTTCGCCACTTTTCTTTTCATCCAAACAACAGCACATCAACTTAGTACAGATAGCGCAATTGATCTGAACCCTACAGACCTCACTGTTTCCGTTTACATACCTTCTGCTGTCAAGCTGAAATTACTCTCCAATTTATTTTTTTAATTTAAAATTTTAATTTAATCTAATTATATTTATTTATTTATTTATTATTTTTTTTTTGAAAATAATTTTAACTTTTATTTTACATTCAGGGGCACGTGTGCCAGTTTGTTATATGGGTATATCTCATGATACTGAGTTTTGGGGTATGAATGATCCCATCACCCAGATATTGAGTTGATATGGTTTGAGTCTGTGTCCTCACCCAAATCTCATGTTAAATTGTAATTCCCAATGTAGGGAGAAGGGCCTGGTGGGAGGTGATTAGCTCATGAGGGCACATTTCCTCCTTGCTGTTCTCATGATGATGAGTGAGTTCTCATAAGATCTGATGGTTTAAACATGTGGCACATCCCCCCCTGGCTCGCTTGCTCTTGTGCTACCACAGTAGGACATGCTTTGCTTCTCCTTTCACCTTCTGCCACGATTGTAAGTTTCCTGAGGCCTCCCAGCCATGATTCCTGTATAGCCTGTGAGTCAATTAAACCTCTTTTCTTTATAAATTACCCAGTCTCAGGTATTTCTATACAGCAGTATGAGAACAGACTAATACATGAGCATAATACCCAATAATTAGTTTGTCAAACATTGTCTTCCTCCTTCTCCCCTCTAGTAGTCCCTGGTGTGTATTCTTTCCATCTTTATATTCATGAGTACCTAGTGTTTAGCTCCCACTTATAAGTGAGATCATGTGGTATTTAGTTTTATGTTTCTCCATTAATTCACTTAAGATAATGGCCTCCAGCTGCAATCATGTTGCTTCAAAGGAGATGATTTTGTTATTTTTATGGCTGCATAGTATAGCATGGTGTATGAAATGGTTTGGAAGGTGGCCCCTGTAAATCTCCTGGTGAAATGTAATCCTCAGTGTTGGAGGTGGGGCCTGGTAGGAGGTATCTGGGTCATGGGGATGGATCTCTCATGGCCTGATAACATCCTTGTGATAGTGAATTCTTTCAAGATTTGGTTGTATAAGGGTGTGTGGCACCTACTGCCTCCCCCATTCTCTTTGCTCCTGCTCTGGCCATGTGATGTGCCTGCTCCTTCTTTGCCTTCCATCATGAGTAAAAGCTCCCTGAGGCCTCCCCAGAAGCCAAGCAGATGCCATCACCATACCTCCCATACAGCCTGCAGTGCTGTGAGCCAGTTGTAAGGCCGGTTGCCTCGCCGGGAGCTCGGACACGCCCATCCCTCCCTAAGCCTGGAAACTACGTCACCATTCCGCGCTTACCTGAGCTCCCTCACGTAGCCTCCCTAACGCCCACTTCTGCACTCCCCCACCCAAATCTGCACTCGGCACCTAGCCCACCAAAAAAACCCCGCCGAAATTTGAAAAACCCTGCTTCCCAATATCCAATCGATTGCCCCATGCTTTGTTTCCCAATATCCAATCAATCACCTCTAATGCCCGCGCACCGAAAATCCCGCCTACCTACCAGTAGCAGCTCGCCCTATCCGAGCTCTGTTTCCCAATACCCAATCAATTGCCCTATGCTTTGTCTCCCAATGTCCACTCAATGGCCTCTGACCCCCATAAAACTCCTTGCCCTGGGAAGTTGAGCGTGACTTCTCTGGCCCCCCTTCCCGGACCACAGAACCTCGCCCGGGAGCTTAATAAATTGGCGTTTGATTTTCCTTGGCTGATTTCAGTTTCCTCATTTTAAACTCGGCGATATTCCTTACACCAGTTAAATCTCTTTTCTCTATAAATTACCTAGCCTCATGTATTTCTTTACAGTAATGCAAGAATGGCCTAATAATGCAGTGTATATGTACCACATTCTATATTTCCAATCCACTGTTTATGGGCACCTAGGGTGATTCCATGTCTTTGCTGTTGTAAATAGTAATGTGATGAACATTTAAGTGCAGGCGTCTTTTTGGTAGAATAATTTTTCTTTTGGTTATATACCAGTAATGGAATTGTTGGCTTGAATGGTAGTTCTATTTTAAATTCTTTGAGAAATTTCCAAACTGCTTTCAACAGTAGCTGAACTAACTTACATTCACACAAATTATGTGTAAATGTTGCCTTTTTCCACAGCCTCCCAACATCTATTGTGTTTTGACTTTTTAATAGTAGCTATTGTCACTGGTGTGAGATGGTATCCTGTTTTGGTTTTGATTTGCATTTCTCTGATGATTAGAGATGTTAAGCCTAATCTTTGCCACCATCAAGCTGGGAAAATACATTATTACTTGTCAAAATAAATTGTTTTACTTTGCTTTAGTAAGGGGGGTTGGTGTCACATACGCAGTTAATAACACCTACCGCTGCAGAGGAGTCCCCCGCGGACTACCACTCGCTTCGTCGCATTCTCTCGCGACTGGTCCTTGCACCTGTTGACTGATTTCGTTCAAATTCTTCAGCTACCACAGGACACCGACTGGCCTTCTCTGTCCTGGTCCCCATCACTCTGCTTTGCAGGCCTGGCCTGCTCGCGGCTCCTCGCACCAGCGCTGCACGGCCCCTCCACGCCTCTGCCTTACTGCTTCCTCCAGCAGACAGGACTAGCTTCCTCCATCTCCGTCGGGCAGAAACTTGCGGTGCCTTCCAGACCCTCCTCAGTCAGACGCCGCCTTCACTATTAGGCTTCTCCTGACCCCGGGTCTGTAACTCTTTACCTCCGCCCAAATGCCCACAGCACTCGCAACGTCGGCTGCCCCCGACGTGGCGCTTAATTCTATTTCAGGGAATAAAAACTGTCGCCAGCTCGCAGTCCTGGAGGGAGGCGGTTGCAGCGCGCGCGCCGCAGCCCAGTCACTGCAGGCACCGGTGCCTGGGGCGGGCTTTCCTCCCCTCCAGGAGGCGCGAATCCTCAGAGGGCGCGAATCCCCTCGAGAGGGCGTCAGGGAGCAGCTGCGCGCGGACATCTTTCGGCCCTCTGCGGCCGCCGTAGCTCCCCCCGGCAGAAACTCGAAAATGTAGCTTAGCCATTCTGCGTTTGGGTGAAGAAGGTGGCGGCTTCTGGAGAGACGCGTCTGCTCGTACTTTTTCGTAGGTAGTCAGGGAGCGTTTACTTCGCCACCACTTCTGTTCCTCCCCGGCTGCTCCGTGTCAGCTCGTCCTGAGCCGGCTTCAGCCTCTCAGTGCAGAAATCTCCCGGAGTCATGGCCGAGTACTCTTACGTAAAGTCTACCAAGCTCGTCCTCAAGGGAACCAAGGCGAAGAGGTGAGCCCTGCAGCTCCGGCGGGAGCCTCCTCAGTTCTTTTCGAACGCATTGCACCCCCCCGAGTCTGGTGGAAGCCGTGGCGTGGAGGGCCGGCTTTGTGGCCTCCCAGGCTTCGCCCTGGACCTTGTCCGGGCTGGACGGAGGCTGGGCCGCGGTTCCTGGCGTCTGTGCAGAGAGGGACAGCCTCCCGCGGGGACGACCCTGGAAACAGCGTAGACGGGCGGGTGACCCATAGCCTCGAGTGTGGGTCCCCCGGAGGCATCGCTTCAGGCCTCTGCCTGGTGGGTCTGCATTAGTCGATCTCGTAGTTCACGATAATAACTTCCTTTATTAGGGATTATACTTTTCACCATCGTCTCTTTTCTCTCTAGAAGAATTCTTGATTAATGTTTTCTAATCTAATATGTAGAGTGAAACCAGGATGAATCACACAGTGGTTGAGGTGTATATGGGCTTTGATAGGGATATGCGCTCGAACCTGCACTCTATCATTTACTAATTTTGTAATTTATGGCACCTTGGTTAATATGTCTGAACTTCCATTGACTCATTTATTAAGTTATCAAATATTTTTGAGCCTCCGTTTACACATTTATACTTTTAGAAGATTGTTTATACTTTTAGAAGACAGTGAGGATTAAATGAGAGAACATACGTGCTGTAAATAAATTGAGCCTAATTCGAGGAGTAGGTTGTTGTGGTAATTTATTAGCTTTTTAGGGAAAAATATCTGTGCACTCATATCCCTGCTTCTTTTTTAACTGGCACATTTGCCAGACGTTGACTGTACATACCAATGTTGAGCATTTCCTCCTGGTCTCTGTGATAAACAGAGGTTTTGATACTTTTAGGCGTCATGGGGAAAAAAGTATCAAGGAGTGAGCTGAAGCCTAGGAGTCTGGCCTCATGAAGGTGCTAGAATAAATGGCAGATTTATCCTGAATGAATATCAGATTTTTACTCTATGAATTTCGTGGGAGGAGAGGAGAGTTATCCTCTGAAAACTATGATGAAAATGCAGACAAGGGTGCATTTATCGTAATGATCATATCGTAGGAATCATAATTAATGCTTATATAGCGCTTTCAGTGTGCCAAGAAATTGTTATAGGCACTTTGCACATTGACTTTTTTCAAATAGCCCTTGTTTTTTTCTTTTTATTGAGATGTAACTCATAATTATAAAATGTACCCTTTTGTACAGTCAGTGGTTTTTAGTATATATTCAAGAGGTTTCACTATACAGTTGCTCAGCGTTTTCATCATCCCAGAAGGAAACCTCCTCCTACCCATTAAAGCAGTCACATCTCATCCTCCCCTTCTCCCAGTCCTTGGCAACCACTAGTTCTTGGCAGCCACTAATCTGCTGTGTATATAAAATTGCCTATTCTGAATATTTCGTAAGAAAGACATAGAATATGTGGCTTCTTGTATCTGGTTTCTTTGACTTAAAACATTCTTGAGGTTCATCCATGTTGTATCACTTGTTCCTTTTTATGGCTGTGTAATATTCCATTGTACAGATGTGACACGTTTTGTTTATCCATTCATCAGTTGATGAACATTTGAGTTGTTTCGACTTTTTGGCTATTGTGAATAATGCTGGTATGAATGTTATTATGTAAGTATTTTGGGGGCATATGTTTTCATTTCCCTTGGGTATAGATACTTAGGAGTAGAATTCCTGGGTCATATGGTAACTCTATAACTTTTTGAGGAACCCCAAACCATTTTCTGTAGATGCTACACCATTTTATATTTCTACCAGCAATGTGTGAAGGCACGTATTAGCTCTTACTCCTCACAATAACCTTAAGAGTTAGGTTAAGTTATGATCATAATTTTATAAGTGGGGAAACTGACTCACGGAGAGATTCAGTTCCTTTTCCAAAAATCACAGCGCTAAGAAGTGACAAAACAGGATTTAAAGTCTGGCAGTCTGGCTCCACAGTCTGCTTTGAACTCTAACATTGTATGTATAGAGTCTGAAGCAACTTTTCAGTACTATATTTAAGAGGGCATAGCAATGTAAGTCATCCTAAATCCATAATTTATAAATGAAACAGTTTAAAAGACTTCTAAGCTTCAATCTTGTGATATTTATTTATCATACAAATCAGTATACCTAAACTCATCTATATAAGTTATGTCCATAGTAAGAAGAAAAGGAGCAAAGAGAAGAGAAAAGAGAAGAAGATGAAGAAACCCAGCTTGATATTGTTGGTGAGTCAGTTTTCAGTGCTCTCTTCTGAAAAAAGTTAATGTTTTTTGGGATCTCATTGAAAATATTTTCTTAGAAATGTATGACGTATTCATATTTGTCTTAAAGTGCTTAAATGTTACCTACAGTTGTAAATTCAGTGTATTCTTTACCACGGTAGATGCTACTGATGCCTTTACTTCATTATCAGAACAACACACAGGAGAGAAGGATTATAACTGTCTGACTGAGTAGGTACCATTACACTGCTTGATAGCGAGAGATTCTGATACGTAATTTTAAAGGCCTAATGTAAATGTTATTCAACTAAGTATATTTTAAAAATTATTTTCTTTGAACATGTATATATTTTAATTGTAGAAGTCAGTTGTCTCTTAAAGGAAATATCTTCACAGGAAAAATCATTACTTCATGAACTCTGAAATGAATGAAAATTTTAAATACAACATCAGGGTAGCCTCTAATAGATACTAGAAATAAACTGTGTAATAAAAACCCAAACACATTTAACTAGCTTATTCTCTGTTTAGTACTTTCCATAATTTACAGCACTTTTTTTTTCTCTTTTAAAACTTGGCAAGTTGCATTTTGAATTTTCATAAATTATGGCAACTTTAAAAATATATAAAATATGGAATGTCATAAAGCTAATGTTCTGGAAGAATCATTGTTTTTCAAATGGCAAATCAACAATTCTAAAATTAGGGTAAATAGGGTAGATACGTAGATGTGGAATTGCTGTGTCAAAGGATAGGTGAATGTTTAACTCTATAAGAAACTGCCAGGAATTTTGTAAACTGGTTGTATCATTTTACCCTCCTACCAAAAATGAGTTACTGCTCCAGTTACATCCTTGCCAAGAGTTGCTGGTGTTATCAGTCTTTTCTCCCAGTCTGAGTTTTACCTTTTCAGTTTCTTAATGGTGGTTTTTGGATGTGCAGAAGCATTTATTTTTACAAAGCTCTGTTTGTTTGTTTATTTTTTGAGACGGAGTCTCCCTCTGTCTCCAGGCTGGAGTGCAGTAGTGCGATCTGGGCTCACTGTAACTTCTGCCTCCTGGGTTCAAGCAGTTCTCCTGCCTCAGCCTCCTGAGTAGTTGGGACTACAGGCACACGCCACAACACCCAGCTAATTTTTGTATTTTGAATAGAGATGAGGTTTCATCGTGTTGGCCAGGATGGTCTCGATCCCCTGACCTCGTGATCTGGCCGCCTCAGCCTCCCAAAGTGCTGGGATTACAGGCGTGAGCCACCTCGCGTGGCCTATTTTTTTTTCTTCTGTGTCACTGCTTTATCTTTCTGATCTAAGAGATCTTTGCTTACCCCAAAGTCAGAAAAATACTCTACATTTTCTTTTAGAGGCATCATAGTTTTAGTTTTTACATTAAATCTGTTGTTCCTCTCAAATTATTTTGGTATGGTGTGGGTTAGGTTTCAAGGTTTACTTTTTTTTTTTTTTAACTTATTGATAGCCAGTTGTTCCAGCACCACTGTTGTTCTTTTTTCCAGTAATCCACTTTGGTATCTTCATAAAAAATTAATTATCTGTGTATTGGTCTGTTTCTGGACTCTGTTCTATTGATATATTTGTCTGTTTTTCCGTTGATGTATTTCTTTTGATTGCTATAATTTCATGAACTCTTGATATCAGGTAGTATAAGTCCTCCAACTTTGTACTTATTAACTATTAATTTATTAATTTCTACAGTGATGCCTATTGGATTTTCTCAGAGAATTGTGTTCAGTCCAGATCATTTGGGGGAGAATCAATATCTTAACAATATTGGGCCTCAATATTTCATAGTTTATAATGTAGTGGTCTTGCATGTTTGTTTAAAAATTTATTCTTAAGTACTTTATAATTTTACACTACTGTCGGTAGAACTTTTGAATTTGATCTTCCAATTGTTTGCTGTCAGTATGTAGACATACAATTGATTTTTGTATAGTGACCTTGTAGTCTGAGACGTTAAATTCACTAATTACTTCTAGTTGTTTGTTTATTTAGAAAACTAAGAAATTTGCAATTATGTTTTCTGTGACTATTGTTGCACTTCTTTCTTTCTAATCCTTATGTCTTGTCTGTCTTTTTATTGCTTTAATGTACTGTCCAGGACCTCCATAGTGTTGAAAAGAAGTCGTGAGAATGGACATAATTGCCTTTTTCACAAGCTTAGGCAGAAAGCTTTCAGTAGTCCACCATACTGTATGATGTCTATAGGATCTGCAGAGATACCTTTATCAAAATGAGAATATTCCTTTTAAACTTTGTTTCTTGGGAGTTTCTATCATAATAGTGTTTAATGCTATCAAATGCCTCTTTCTCTATCTGTTGAGGTGATTATACAGCTTTCATCATTCTGCCAGTGAATTACATTGGTTTCATTTTCAACTTTAACTTTACATCCCTAAGATAAACCTCACTTTTGTTGTGGTGCATTGTACTTTGGGATAATGCTAGACTTGATTTCTAGGTGTTTTTCTTGTTGTTGTATTTTGTTTGTTTTTTAAGATATCTATATTGGTGTTAATGGGAGATACTTGATATTTTGTTTCCTTTTCTTGTAATGTCTTTATTTGATTTTGTCGTCAAGATGATATTGGGTGTCATAAAATAAGATGGGAAGTACTCTCTCCTTCCCTGTTTTTGGAAATAGCTGTTGTGTAAGATGGGTATAATTTCTTCTTTACATGTGTGATAGAATTCACCAGTGAAGTCATCTGGACCTAGAGGGTTTCTTTGGTTTGATTTTAGTTTTTTGTGGGAAAATTAATTATTTTATTTTATTTCTTTTTCTTTTTTTTTCTTTTTTTACTTTAATGTCTGTAAGTTATCTTCAAGTTATTTATTTTTTTGAGACGGAGTCTCACTCTGTTGCCCAGGCTGGAGTGCAGTGGCGCAGTCTTGGCTCACTGCAGCCTCAGCCTCCTGAGTAGCATGCCACCACACCTGGCTAATTTTTGTATTTTTACTGGAGACAGGGTTTCACCACACTGACCAGGCTGGTTTCGATCTCTTGACCTCGTGATCCACTTGCCTTGGCCTCCCAAAGTGCTGGGATGACAGGCATGAGCCACCGTGCCCAACTGGGAAAATTAAAATTTTTTTAATAGATTTTTTCAGATTTTTCTGTTGTGTCAGTTTTGGTAATTTGTGTCTTTTAAGAAAATTTTATTTCATCTGAATTGTTGAATTTATTGGCATAAAATTGTTCAGAATATTCCTTTCATATCCTTTTAAAGTCTGTAGAATCTGTGTTGCAGTCTCTTTGTATTGGTAATTTGTGTTTTTGCTATTTTTTCCTGGATCAGTCAGTCTAGCTGGAAGTTTACCAGTTTGTTTATCTTTATAAAAGCATTTATTTTAGGTTATTAATGATCTTTTAGTACAGGGATATTCAATCTTTTGGCTTCCCTGGGCCACAATGGAAGAAGAATTGTCTTGGGCCACACATAAAATACACTAATGATAAGCTGATAAGCCAAAAAAAAAAAAAAAACCAAAAAAATCTCATAATGTTTTAAGAAAGTTTATGGGTTTATGTTGGGTTGCATCCAAGGCTGTCCTGGGCCAGTTGCAGCCCTCATGTTGGGCAAGCCTATTTCAGTATTTTTTATTTTCTGTTTTTTTCATTTTCTATTCCATTTATTTTTAGTCTTTATTTTTCCCTTCCTTTAACTTATTTTCAGTTTACTTTGCTCTTGTTTTATAGCTTCTTAAGAAGGGAGTTAGAACTTTTCATTCCACTTGAGTTTTAGCTATAGTCAACACATTATGTTTTCGTTTTCATTCCATTCAAAATATTATCTAGTTTCTCTTGTGGTTTTTCTTTTCTTGGACTCATGAGTTATTTAAAAGTATACTGTTTACTTTCTACTGCATAGGGATATATATTGGAGATATGTTATTGTTGCTGATTTCTAATTCATTTATAGTATGGTTGGAGAACATACTTTCTTGGTGAATTTCCATGTACACACTTGAAGAGAATGTGTCTTCTGCAGATGTTGGTTCAGTGTTCTTTTTTTTTTCTAGAGATGGATTCTCGCTCTGTTGCCCAGCAGGCTGGAGTGCAGTGGCACAATCTCAGCACACTGCAGCCTCTGCCTCCTAGGTTGAAGTGATTCTCCTGCCTCAGCCTCCCAAGTGGCAGGGATTACAAGCACACATCACGACGCCCAGCTAGTTTTTGTTTTTTTTTGTTTTTTGCAGTTTTAGTAGAGATGGGGATTCATCATGTTGACCAGTCTGGTCTCAAGCTCCTGACCTCAGATGACCCGTCCACCTCGGCCTCCCAGAGTGCTAGGATTACAGTCGTGAGCCACCTCTCCCAGCCCGTTTGGTCTTTGAATGTCAGTTAGATCATCCAGTGGAGCTTGTGACTATGCCAATCTTCTGTGTCCTTACTGATTTTTTACTAATCCTACAATGTATTGAGAGTTATGTTAAAATCTGCAGCTGTAATTCTAGATCTGTCTACTTGAGCAGTTTTTATCTTTATTTCTGGTAAATGTCTTGTCTAGTTAAATTATTTGACCATCCATTTGTTCCTGTCAAGCCTGGGGCTTTGTTTGTTTGTGCTTATTTATTAGGGTTTTGCCTGTAGACGTAGACTGTGACTCTTACTCTAGGAAAGGTTCATCCTCGTGGGCCTCAACCACATGTGCTAGGTATACTTGGTGAGTTTTCTCCACTCTGCTGTGTCCCAAAATTGTGTGATCTCTGGGCATCTCCAGTCAGCCCTCAGCAACGCCAGCCACTCTGCAGAGGCTTTGTGGAGTCTGCCTCCTGCGTGCTCTCTCCCAGCCCTTGGCCACAGATCTGCAGAGAACTTTTGCATACTCTTTTGAGTCCTCACCTCTGCGTAGCTCCCTCTATAAACTCCTAACATTTTAGCACCACAAGACTCAGCAAAGTGAGATTGCCTCGTTCTTGGAGGTCTCTAACTCTCTCCAAGTGGTCAAGAAACTCCCATTGGGCAGAAAACCGAAGTGCAGGTGAGATTTGCCTCCTGTGTTTTCCTGGTCTCAAAGATCTCAGTCCTGTTCTGCCTGTGTTCCAATCCCTGAACACAGTTTTTTCACATATTCTATCCAGTTTTCTCATTGGTCATGGTGGGAGGACAAGTCTAGGACCTCCCATTTCATCTTGGGTGGAAGAGGAAGCCCTTCTGTGTCTTTTTCTCTTTGTCCTTCCACCTTCTTGTGCATTGTGGATTTTCCAAACTTGCCATGTAAGTAAGCGTGTGCCTATTTTTAAAAGGAAAGAAAAAAACCTTTCAGGCCGAGTGCAGTGCGCCTGTAATCCCAGTACTTTGGAAGGCCGAGGAGGGCGGATCATCTGAGGTCAGGAGTTCGAGAACAGCCTAACCAACATGGCAAAACTCCGTTTCTACTAAAAATACATAAATTAGCCAGATGTGGTGATAGGCACCTGTAATTTCAACCTCTTGGGAGGCTGAGGCAGGAGAATCAGTGGAACCCGGGAGGTGGAGGTTGCAATGAGCCAAGATTGCACTATTGCACTCCAGCCCGGGCGACAGAGTGAGACTCCATCTCAAGAAAAAAACTTTTTAATTTTTTAAAGCTGTTCTGTTGGTTCCTCACAAGTATCTGAAGGGATTAGTAAGTAGGATGAAAGAAATTCTCTCTTTCACATGGAAAATACCAAATGTGACATTAATAAAAAAAGAGCATCTCTGTAAGGAAAGAATTTCACTGAGCTCTACTAGATTCAGAAGCAATTGAACTTACAATATCAAAGTTTGCAAAACACATAATTTGTTTACCCAGGAACTAAAGCTAAGTAAGCTCTGGGTTAATAGAAGGTCTGTGAAGGGTACTTAGACTACAGTAAGACTGGGGAGGAAAATTCCATTTCCAAACCTAAGATACATCATCTCTTTGTGCCAAGCACGTAACAGGCATAGAAGATTAAAGGGGGCCCTTAGCTCAGAAGCACTAGGTCAGTCAGAAGGTGAGGTGAGCTGTCACAGAGCCTTCATGCTAGAAGTAGGGTGCCATGGTACTATCTTATCAGCTGTGACAGTGGTACATCCAGCCACTTGGCTTTTTTGTGGGGGAGGAGGGAAGGGAGAGGGTCTCGCTTTGTTGCTTGGGCTGGAGTGCAGTGGTGTGATCATGGCTCAGTGCAGCCTTGACCTCCCGGGCTCAAGCAGTCCTCTCACCTCAGACTCCCAAGTAGCTGGGACCACAGGCTTGTACCACCATACCCAGCTAATTTCTTTTTATTGCGTTTTAGGTTTTGGGGTACATGTGAAGAACATAGGAGATTGTTGCATAGGTACACACATGGCAGTGTGATTTGCTGCCTTCCTCCCCCATCACCTATATCTGGCATTTCTCCCCCATGCTCTCTCTCCCCAACTCCCCCACCCCCCCACTCTCCCTCCCCGTTTTCCCCCCGACGGACCCCAGTGTGTGATGCTCCCCTTCCTGTGTCCATGTGTTCTCATTGTTCAACACCGACCTATGAGAGAACATGCGGTGTTTGATTTTTTGTTCTTGTGTCAGTTTGCTGAGAATGATGGTTTCCAGGTTCATCCATGTCCCTACAAAGGACACGAACTCATAATTTTCTATGGCTGCATAGTATTCCATGGTGTATATGTGCCACATTTTCCCTGTCCGGTCTATCATTGATGGGCATTTGGGTTGGTTCCAAGTCTTTGCTATTGTAAACAGTGCTGCAATAAACATTCGTGTGCATGTGTCCTTATAGTAGAATGATTTATAATCCTTTGGATATATACCCAATAATGGGATTGCTGGGTCAGATGGAATTTCTATTTCTAGGTCCTTGAGGAATGGCCACACTGTCTTCCACAATGGTTGAACTAATTTACACTCCCACCAACAGTGTAAAAGTGTTCCTTTTTCTCCACATCCTCTCCAGCATCTGTTGTCTCCAGATTTTTTGAATGATCGCCATTCTACCTGGCGTGAGATGGTATCTCAATGTAGTTTTGATTTGCATTTCTCTAATGACCAGTTATGATGAGCAATTTTTAATATGGTATCTCAATGTAGTTTTGATTTGCATTTCTCTAATGACCAGTTATGATGAGCAATTTTTCATATGTTTGTTGGCCTCATGTATATCTTCTTTTGTAAAGTGTCTGTTCATATACTTCACCAACTTTTGAATGGGCTTGTTTTTTTCTTGTAAATCTGTTTTAGTTCTTTGTAGATTCTGGATATCAGCCCTTTGTCAGATGGGTAGACTGCAAAAATTTTTCCCATTCTGTTGGTTGCCGATTCACTCTAATGACTGTTTCTTTTGCCATGCAGAAGCTGTGGAGTTTGGTTAGGTCCCGTTTGTCTATTTTGGCTTTTGTTGCCAATGCTTTTGGTGTTTTGGTCATGAAGTCCTTGCCTATGCCTATGTCCTGAATGGTTTTGCCTAGATTTTCTTCTAGGGTTTTTATGGTGTTTATTTTTTGTAGAGATGGGGGTCTCTCTGTTGCCTAGGCTGGTCTTGAACTGCCTGGCTTAAGTGGTCCTCCTGCCTCAGCCTCTCAAAGTGCTGGATTACAGGCATGCCAGACATATGTAAACATAAATCTGGTTCCTACCCCCACAGAGTTTATATTCTAAACGATTAAGTAAAAAAGTATAATATGTGAAAAAGCTTTGTTAGGCATTGTACGACAACACAGCAGGAATATTTGACCATCTGCCTAAGGTTTAAAAGGAAATAACTTTAAGCATGTGTCTAAATAGCAAGTAATGTTTTAGAACGCATTCTCAGATTCGGCTTAGGCATCTGCAGCATATAGACAGCTTGAGCAATAACCTGACTTAGAGTCAGACAACTTCAGTCCCCACTGTTCTTAGTATCCACTGCTTTTTCACAGCTAAAACCCCCACAGTGGCACTGGTAAATGTTATGTTACTTTAGTCATTAAACATACAAATATACTTCTGAGGGTTGAATGTAGGCCACTTGCAGAAGATAGGCAGAGTAGCTCACATTTAATTCTTGATAATACTATGTTTAGCTTTCTTATTTGAAATCTCATTGAGAAGAAATACTGGCATCTGCTCAAAGTAATTTCTTTTTCAGTTCACAATTTTATAAGTAATGTTATTATATCATTTCCCTACTTTGAAAGAGTGTGAAAATTTTGAGGAGCTTGTCTGCCAGAAATTTCTTCTTCATTTGTAAAACATTAATGAGATATTATATTTAAATGTTTTAATTTAATATTAAGTATACTTGGTCAACCTGGCATGGAACATACAAAATACAAATAATTTAAAATTGTTAACTATTGCATTTGTAAGAAAGACTTGCTAATCATAACTGCTCATAATGATTCTGAATAGAGCATTTTTTTTTTAACTGAAAACAATTGTAGCTATAAGAGAACTCAATCATCTAACTTGCTCATTAGTTTTATTGCTAATAGTCTTTAGCTGAAATTTTAATTTTGGTTAATTTTCTTTCTATTGGTTTTGTTGGGGAGGGGGCAAAATATACAGAACATAAAATTTGCCAGTTTTTCGATTTTTAAGTGGCATTTAAATACATGCACCATTTTACCTTCCCACCAGCATTGCGTAGGGTTTCAGTTTCTCCACATCCTCCCAACATTTTTTTTTTTTTTTTAGCTATTCTGATGGGTTTGAAGTGGTATTGTATTATGGTTTTGATTTACATTTCCCTAGTGACTAGTGATGTTGAGCATCTTTTCAAGTGCTTATTGGCTAATAGTATATCATCTTTGGAGCAATATCTGTGTACTTCCTTTGCCCAGTTTTGAATTGTGGTATTTGTCTTTTTGAAGTTCTCTGTATATTCTGGATATTAATTCCTTATAATGTATGTAGTTTACAAATATTTTCTCCATTTTCTGGGTTGCCTTTTACTCTGTTGACAGTGGTTCTTGATGCACAAATGTTTTTAATTCTGATGAAGTCCAGTTTGTTTATGTTTTCTTTTGTTGCCTTTGCCTTTGATATTCTATGCAATAAATCATTGCCAAATTCATTGTCATGAAGCTGTTTTCTTCTAAGAGTTTTCTAACTTTAGCTCTTACATTTAGGTCTTTGGTTTATTTCAAGTTACTTTTTGTATTTGGTGTTAGGTAACGGTTCAACTTCATTTTAGCTAAAGCTTTATGTATTTTAAAATTTATTAGAAAAGCACAAATTGTTTAGTTGAATGGAAAATTTTGTGTGGTGGAATTAACTCAGTTTTTAAAACCTTTTTATTATGGAAATATCCAAACTAATACATACATAGAAGAATATAATGGGTCTCCCATATACCCACGCCCTCAGCATTAATTATCAATATTTTGCCAATCTCATTTCATTTACATACACCCACACACACACACATTTTTTTCCTAGAAAGTTTTAAGTTAAATCATAGATATTATCTCATTTTACCCGTAAGTCCATAAATGTAAATTTGTCAACATGTACATTTACATTAACATTCTCTCATCATCTGTTTTGTTCTTTATTTTTATATGTTACACCGTGCCATTATCAGACCTTGCAAAGTTAAGAATTCTGTAATATCATGTAATATCCAGTTAACAATTGACTCATTTTTACTCTACCTAAGTACAATTTAGGAGGAGATTTGAGGATCTTTTTTAACATTGATATAAACTTTTATAACAACTGCTTAAATAATTGTTCCCTAGAGTCCAACATTTTTATTGGCGAATTAGAAATTAAGTTTATATAGACATAGATTCTGCTCATTTTGCTTTCAATCTAAAATCATAGTTAAGATTACTATGCTGGAAAGTCTTCCTGTAGGGAATTTCTAAGAAACAGATTATAATAGACATTGCCTCTGGAAAGTAGGCATGAATAGATGGCTGGGATCTATAATGAGAGAGACCATTCTCCATGTATCACGTTGTACCTTCACACATTGCCTTTTTGTTTGGTTTTGTTTTGGTTTGTTTGTTTGTTTTTTTTTTGAGACAGGACCTTGCTCTGTCACTCAGGCTAGAGTGCAGTGGCATAATCATAGCTCACTATAACGACCTCCTGAACTCAAGTGACCCTCTTACCCCAGCTCCCCGAGTAGAGTAACTGGGGTTAGAGGCATGCACTACATGCCCGGGTATGTGTTGCTATTTTGTATTTTAAAAAGAACCAAATCCTGACTCTGCTGGTAGTCATGTGAATCTGTGCACATACATGCAAGCAGGTGCATGTAAAACTGGTGAAATCTGAATAAGGGTCATGGATTTTATCAATGTCAATTTCCTAATTCTAACAGTGTATGATGGTTATGCAAGATGTCATCATTGAGACAAAGTGAGTAAAGGATATGTGAGATTTTTGTATTATTTCTTATAACTGCAAAATAAAAAGTTTTTAAAACTAAGTTATAATAAAAAAACTCAAAACTAAAATGTAAAGTTTAAATATTGATTTTATTTTTCAGGAATCTGGTGGACAGTAACAAACTTTGGTGAAATTTCAGGAACCATAGCCATTGAAATGGACAAGGGAACCTATATACATGCACTCGACAATGGTCTTTTTACACTGGGAGCTCCACACAAAGAAGGTTTGTGTCTGGAAGGGAAGAGGCTGCCACAAGTGTAGATTTTATGACATTCATTCACTTAGGCCAAACTCTAACTGGTCTCAAACATTTTCTGAGGGAATGGAGCCATTGCATTTGACCATCCATTTTTTTTTTTCCTTCCTTGATATTTACAGCCACTGGCAGTCCCTCTTTCTAATATAAGCATTGAAAACATTCTGTGTAGTTCCAGAAGAGTCTCTTTGGAAGTCAAAACAACATGAATAATTAAAATAGTAAGTGGAAGGAAAAAGAAAATCTACTTGAGTCAAAATGTTTGAATTTCTTTTTTATTCAGACCTGTTGCCACAACTAACCTGGGTGTATTTAACAATTTGAAGTTGTCTCATTTTTTTTAGCCCATTAGAGAAAGCACTAATGAGATATGAAGTAATTAGACGATAAAAAGTGGTATCATTTGGTCAGCATGGCTATGCCTTGAATAAAAGAAAACATTTAGCTTTTTAAGTAAGTGCTTATTTATGACTGTATTTTAAAACATAGAGAATATCTTGGAAGTTACTAAATAAGCATTAGGGCAGCCTGTCTCCTTATATATTCAGTATATAAAAGTTAGCACTGCAGTTGAAATAAGTTAAATAGATCTTGATTCCGAGGATACGGTATTACGGTGACATCAGAATATCTGAATATTCTTACATTTAATTGCAGAAGAAACTACATTTTTTAAAAACAAAATAATGTCTTTATATCTGTATTTATAGCAAATGTCAAATTTATTCTCAAATGTTTTTTTCTCCAATAGTTGATGAGGGCCCTAGTCCTCCAGAGCAGTTTACGGCTGTCAAGTTGTCTGATTCCAGGTGAGCTTATGTTGTACTATAATTAGTAACCAGTTATTTTAAAAATTTAATTTTATTTATTAAAAATGTTATATCTGTCTTAAGCCCACAGAGTAATTTTGATATAAAAAACAAAGTAACTTTTTTGAAAAGTAGATTTTGTGATCTACTTTTTGTAGATTTCCTATCAATATGTAATGGTAGGCTGGGAAAAAAGTATGTAAGTTAAAAAATGAAGATTAATAATTTCACAGACCAAATAGATTAAAAAAGAAATCAAACAATACAAAACCTGGTTCACCGTTGCTATGATATTTAAACTCACTGCTCAGAAGTCCAGAGACAAACAGGGATATTGTTGAAACCAGCAGAGAATGTGACAGAATCATAATGACCAAAAGAATAAATATTTTTACGCACTATTTTTACAGTCATTTTATAAGGTAACCTTTTTTATTCTCACATCGTGCAAAAGTATAGCATGATTCTTTGGGTAGAAGATACTGAAAGTGAGTTTATGGTATTTTAGTAATTGGTTACATCAATATGATAATGATTTCTGTTATATTATCATTAACATATAAAGGAGTAAAAATCAATTCTGGCATCCCAGGAGATTCTCAGTAAGGTGAAAGATTAGAAATTATAATTTTAAAAAATCATGTTAAGATGAGTATTTCTATACTTCCTTTGAAAGTCTGATGTATGGTAAAAGACAAAGAATAAAAGCAGAGGAAGAAAAAAATCAATAGAACTGACAAATGGGGGAATTTTTGCAAAACCTTAATAGGCAGTGAGTTCTTACTCTTCATAGGTATGTACAGAATTCATAGCACCCTATCAGACCCCAGTAGAAAACTTGCAAACAGTAAGACCTCAGAAAAATGCATGAGGGACATAACCAGATAATCTTAAAACTAAAAAGGAAAGAAAAGTAAAAACAATTGTTAGTCTAGTTTATTACTAAAATGCAAATTAATAGGATACTGGTTTTTCCATATCAGGTTTTTAAGTTTTTTAAAAAGTCATATTGTTTAAACAAATCCGTACTCTCTTAATTTGAGGTAAGAGTGTAAATTGAAACAGCATTTTCTGGAAAACAGTTTGATGACATAATTTTATACTCTTCGATCCAATTATTTCCTTTTTAGGAATTTTTTCTGAGGATAAATCAGCAGTTTTATGTACAGAATAGATGTAAATAGAACTATTTAAAAACAGAAAAAGTAAATTTTAATAATTTATAATTGAACATTTCTAACTAAAGACGTGTAATTGAAGAATGATGAATTGGGAAAATGTTTGCTATGTAATATATAAGATACAATGTTTATATTAAATAAGCAAAACATAAAACTGTAAATATATAACTGCACTGTCCAGTATGGCAGCAACTAGTCACATGTAGCTTTATTATTATTTTTTTTTTTTTTAAGAGAGAATCTCACTCTGTCACCCACGCAGGAGTGTAGTGGTGTGATAGTAGCTCACCATAACCTCAAACCTCTGGGCTCAAGTGATCCTCCTGCCTCAGCCTCCCAAGTAGCTGGTATTATGTGCACACCACCATGCCCAGCTAATTTTTTTAATTTTCTGTAGAGATGGGGTCTCACTATGTTGTCCAGGCTGATCTTGAACTTCTTGCCTCAAGCAGTTTTCCCATTGATCTCACAAAGCACTTAGATTATAGGAGTGAGTCACCACTCAGCCACATGCAGCTTTTGAATACTTAGAATATGTCCAGTCTGAAATTTTAGATATGTACACACCCCCACACATACACATGTCCTGTTTTGATGTTCTCTAATTAATTTTCTTTCTCTCAGTTTTTAACTTTTATCTATCTTGTTAATGTACAGAATTGCCCTGAAATCTGGCTATGGGAAATATCTTGGTATAAATTCAGATGGACTTGTAGTTGGGCGTTCAGATGCAATTGGATCAAGAGAACAATGGGAACCAGTCTTTCAAAATGTAAGTGCTGTTACTGTTTATAAAAAATTCCTGTCAGTTTAACAGAAAGTCTATGACCATCAATGGTAATATATTTTAAAACAAAAAGTAGGATGCAATAGTATAATGCGTTAAATTGGAAAAAAATCAGTAAGAACGTATAGCCTTAAAGAGATCTCAAAAAATAGTGCAACAAAAATAGCATTAGTACTTTTGCCCACGATTATTTCTGTATACCTTTAGTTCCTAGATGTGGATCTCATTTCCATTAACGAACCAGTCAATTTTAGGTCTCAGCGTAGGAAGCCAGAATAGTTCCTAAGTATCTTCTTCATAGCAGAAATCATGGATGCTTTCAGAAACATTAGAAACTGTATGCGAGCAATGGAGCAAGCCAAGACCAAGTTGTGACAATTTGTGTGGAAAATAAATAATAATAGCTAATTGAAGTAAATTATCTCTAAAAGACTTCCGGTTCATAAGTTTAAAATAGTGTATGAAAAAATAGTTTTACTATAAAAGAAGAAAAAATAATATATTAATTCGTAATTGTAGTAAGTAGGCAGCTGTAGGATATGGATGTTTTGTCAAATCTTTGTTGATGGCCAGGTGCAGTGGCTCACACCTGTAATCCCCGCACTTTGGGAGGCCAAGGTGGGAGGATCACGTGAGGTCAGGAGTTCGAGACCAGCCTGACCAACATGGAGAAACCACATCTCTACTAAAAATACAAAATTAGCCGGGTGTGGTGGCACATGCCTGTAATCCCAGCTACTTGGGAGGCAGGTGAATCACTTGAATCCGGGAGCCAGGAGATTGTGGTGAGGCGAGATCGCGCCATTGCACTCCAGCCTGGGAAACAAGAGCGAAACTCCGTCTCAAAAAAAAAAAAAAATCTTTGTTGATACGGAATGTATAATTTGCTTTTTCTGTTTGTGTAAGAAGTAAAGATTGAACAAAAATATGTGAGTGCTAAATAGTCTTTAAAAAGTAGATAACTGTATCAAAAATCGTAAGGACCAATGGGCACCACGAAACAGCCAAATAGAAGATAAGCTCAGCCTTGAGTAGCAGCTTTGGTAGTCTACAATAATGAATTGAAAATAGGAACTCATGAGTGTTTTCCAAGATGACAGATTTAACAAACATCCCCCGCAAAAGAGGTACTCATTTAGACTTATTTCCTCATCCCCTAGTGTAAAATCTTAAGTCAGTGACTTTGAAACTGTTTTGACCCCAACCCATTGAGAAATGCACTTCTACATTGCAGCCCAGCACACAATTAACAATTCTTACTTATCCATGTGTTATGGACCTTGATATTTCTTATTCTTTTATCCCTTCCTCCGTGTGTATTTCTTTTTTTTTTTTCCCCAATACCGTCCAGGAACCACTAAATTGATTTCATGACCCACTAATGTGTTGCAACCCCTTTGAGATGATCCTACTAGTTATGATGAGATACTTCTGATAAAAATATGCCAGTAGAAAAGGCCAATATATCATAAAGCCAGGATGATGAGTTAGATAGTACAACACTTTAGGAAAGTTCATTTTATTTTTAGGAAGGACACTGACTTTCCAAAATTTAAATTTAAATGAAAGAGGCACTTAAAACTCTATTGCAAAAAGGGACTCAGCCGAATAATCTGCAGCACAGGTTTAAATCGCCTTGGGCATACAGCCATGTTCCAGGGCTCACCAGGAGCCATCCAGATGAGAGACGACCAGCCCTTGCCACCTTGACTAAGAAATTAAATTCACATTATCAGCATTTTTTAAACTGGATGTGATGTAAGGTTAACGTATTTTTAAATTATATTTGTAAATATTTTGTCTGAATGTTATGGTATTTTAAGTTTTCCAAAAGAATCAACCAAATACAAGTTATAATTAACCATTGTGTTTGTTAAGGGAATTAAGTTCACCAAATTTATAACCCAGCTTTAGATACACAAGAAAATTAGTTTTTAAAGCTTTAATAGAAAGCAGTGTAATACATCAAACATTAAGCAACTAAAAAAGTCTACGAATATTTATATTCACACGCAAAAGTCCTCAGACATTGATTCTTAAATTTAAAGACACCAGAGGCATCCTAAAAATCTTTTCATGTTTTCTAATTATGAGGAACATAAATTTTCCTTAAAATGCTAATATTTTAATAAAGTATTATGCAGTAGTGATTATGTTCTTGTCTTTAAAGTTAAATTTTCAAACTGAACTAAGTCAGGTATAGTTTCGGTAGATTTTTTAGAAAGGAAGTGATCCTACTTCACCTAATTAGAATTTAGTCCTACTAAAAAGATACACTGAAAATGTTTATTGTAGTAATCTTTGAATTTTAAAATGATAGGTGATTTTGGTTTTCTTTTCTATGTGTTCTTATATTTTGCTCAGGTTTTCTCTAAGTTCTTTTCCTTGATTTTTAAGTCAGGAAGGAAAAATTAATTCAGTTTAAACAACGTTTCTTCCACAAGTATGCTAATGGCTCTATTATTTTGTTTCACTTAGGGGAAAATGGCTTTATTGGCCTCAAATAGCTGCTTTATTAGATGTAATGAAGCAGGGGACATAGAAGCAAAAAGTAAAACAGCTGGAGAAGAAGAAATGATAAAGGTAATCATGACATTTTTATACAGATGACTGCATTTCACACGTGATGTGACTATCTCTAAAATGTTAAATCATCAATTACTGTCACTTTAAATATTTAATTATTAGGTTTTTATAATATGGTGTTTCAAGTAGACTCATTTTTAATTATAAATCCAGTAATTGATCGCTTGTTTGTATAATGTGATAGAGAAATCACTGCATCTATGAGCTACCTAGCCGTTATCTCCATGTATTAGTATCTTTTTCTGAGTACATGCTCTTTTTAGTCTTGCATTTTCTTGTTTTCTTGCTTGCATTCTAAAATCTAATTTTTAAAATAGATACTATGTACACATGGTTCAATATTGTAAAATAAAAGCATATAAATATATGCCTGCCATGCATCTTACTCAAACTGTGTCCCAGCTCCTGTTCTTATCTCTTTCCCTTTGATTTTTTATAGCCTCCTAAAATTTTTTATAAACATGAATATGTTTATAATTTTCAACTGTTTTACACCAAAGCCTCCTTTATAGGCTTCTAGGCTTGGATTTTTTTTTTCCTTAAAATTGTATCTTGGAGAGTTTTCTATTACTTTGAATGTAGGAAGTTTTCTCTTTTTCTCTCTTTTCCTGTCTCTTTTTATTAACAGCCACATAATATTCCATTTTAGGTATGTACCTTAATTTATTTAATTAGTCTCTTATAGATGGAAATTTAGGCTGTTTCCAGTCTTTTGCTCTTATAAACCATGCTACAGTACATACATAACATTGAATATGCGTTAATTTGTAGAGTGCTGGTGGGCCTGAAGATAAATTTCCAGAAGCAGAATTACCAGGTCACAAGAGTATATGCATTTGTGTTTATGTTATGCGTGAGCTTCCTTGATGATAATCACTCTCTGAAAGATAAAAAAATTTGTAGCAGAACTTTTGGGGCTTTGGCCCTCAAATGTTTTTATATTTTTATTAATAGTACGAGTTTTCTTTGCATTAGGAACATGGATCACATAAAATATAATTATTTATTTATTTATTTATTTATTTTTGGTCATTTTATTTTTATTGTCTTTTTTTATTGCATTTTAGGTTTTGGGGTACATGTGAAGAACATAGGAGATTGTTGCATAGGTACACACATGGCAGTGTGATTTGCTGCCTTCCTCCCCATCACCTATATCTGGCATTTCTCCCCCATGCTCTCTCTCCCCAACTCCCCACCCCCCCGCTGTCCCTCCCCTTCCCCCGACAGACCCCAGTGTGTGATGCCCCCCTCCCCCATGTCCATGTGTTCTCATTGTTCAACACCCGCCTATGAGTGAGAACATGCGGTGTTTGATTTTTTGTTCTTGTGTCCGTTTGCTGAGAATGATGGTTTCCAGGTTCATCCATGTCCCTACAAAGGACACAAACTCATCGTTTTTTATGACTGCAGAGTATTCCATGGTGTATATGTGCCACATTTTCCCTGTCCAGTCTATCATTGATGGGCATTTGGGTTGGTTCCAAGTCTTTGCTATTGTAAACAGTGCTGCAATAAACATTCGTGTGCATGTGTCCTTATAATAGAACAATTTATAATCCTTTGGATATATACCCAGTAATGGGATTGCTGGGTCAGATGGAATTTCTATTTCTAGGTCCTTGAGGAATGGCCACACTGTCTTCCACAACGGTTGAACTAATTTACACTCCCATCAACAGTGTAAAAGTGTTCCTATTTCTCCACATCCTCTTCAGCATCTGTTGTCTCCAGATTTTTGAATGATCGCCATTGTAACTGGCATGAGATGGTATCTCAATGTAGTTTTGATTTGCATTTCTCTAATGACCAGTCATGATGAGCACTTTTTCATGTGTGTGTTGGCCTCATATATGTCTTCTTTTGTAAAGTGTCTGTTCATATCCTTCACCCACTTTTGAATGGGATTGTTTTTTTCTTGTAAATCTGTTTTAGTTCTTTGTAGATTCTGGATATCAGCACTTTGTCAGATGGGTAGATTGCAAAACTTTTTCCCATTCTGTTGGTTGCCGATTCATTCTAATGATTGTTTCTTTTGCTGTGCAGAAGCTGTGGAGTTTGATTAGGTCCCATTTGTCTATTTTGGCTTTTGTTGCCAATGCTTTTGGTGTTTTGGTCATGAAGTCCTTGCCTATGCCTATGTCCTGAATGGTTTTGCCTAGATTTTCTTCTAGAGTTTTTATGGTGTTGGTCTTATGTTTAAGTCTTTAATCCATCTGGAGTTAATTTTAGTGTAAGGTTGTCAGGAAGGGGTCCAGTTACTGCTTTCTGCACATGGCTAGCCAGTTTTCCCAACACCATTTATTAAACAGGGGAATCCTTTCCCCATTGCTTTTGTCAGGTTTGTCAAAGATCGGATGGTTCTAGATGTGTGGTGTTGGCTCCGAGGCCTCTGTTCTGTTCCATTGGTCTATATCTCTGTTTTGGTCCCAGTACCATGCTGTTTTGATTACTGTAGCCTTGTAGTATAGTTTGAAGTCAGGTAGTATGATGCCTCCAGCTTTGTTCTTTTTGCTTAGAATTGACTTGGCTATGCAGGCTCTCTTTTGGTTCCATATGAAGTTTAAGGAGGTTTTTTCCAGTTCTGCGAAGAAGGTCATTGGTAGCTTGATAGGGATAGCATTGAATCTATAAATTACTTTGGGAAGTATGGCCATTTTCACGGTACTGATTCTTCCTAACCATGAGCATGGAATGTTTCTCCATCTGTTTGTGTCCTCTCTTATTTCGTTGAGCAGTGGTTTGTAGTTCTCCTTGAAGAGGTCCTTTACGTTCTTTGTATTCTTAGGTATTTTATTCTCTTTGTAGCAATTGTGAATGGCAGTTTGTTTTTGATTTGGCTCTCATACCACTCCTATTTGATTTTTATTTTTATTTTATTTTTAAAATTTTTGTGTGTCACCAAGCTGGAAACAAAATCTCCTTATTCCAGGCTAAATTCCCTAATCTTATACTTTGTTTTACATCATTGTAAAAGTTACTCAGACATCTGCATATTAAGATGAAATTTTAAATAATAGTGTTAATATATCTAGATAAATCAGGTAGTTAACTGGAATTTGATGAAGACATTTAAGGCTTAATTTTTAGACTCACAAAAGCCACTGGTCATTAATGATAAACATATACCAAGGTGTATCTAAAGAATAACTCCCACCTTCTTGACACATGGCTTTTCTGTTTCTTAGCATTTTATCCCAGTAGTGAGCATCCTGAACCGTGGTTGGTTTGGCTCCATTGGGAAACAGGTTGTATCCAGTCTGACCCAGATTTGCTGTGTAAGGCATTGTGGGGGCCAGGGTTGAAGGCTCTAAGGGATGGGGGAAATGCCTTTTCTAAAATGCCCTTCATTCCTATAATTAGAGCATAAACATTTACATTGCATTTTGCTCTATTACCAGTGTAATCTAAAAGCATCTATCAAATGTCTGTACGTGCTGCCTGTGTTTGATTTTCTTTTTAAAATATTCTTGATTTCAAATAATTTCAAATCTAAAGGTCAAACAATTTTATTCTATAATTTAGATATTTTCTTACAGCTAGAGAAGTGAAGTGTTAAATTTTTCATTGCATGCATCTGGCACATGTGTTGTTGTCTTGAATCTCCATAATGCTCCTGTGAGGTGGATACGAGCTCAGCATTACAGACAAGAAGACAGCCTCTGACCCTCCTTACATCCTCATGGTTTTTGTCGGTTAGTTCATGGAAATCACATAGCTAGGTGTGGTAAAGACAGGATGTGTACCCAGGCCCAGCTAACTCCAGAAGCAACTCTCAACATTTCATAGCACGTTGCTTCTTGGGAAACAGGTCATTGGGAAAATGCAGATGGGTTTGTGACTTACATTTAATTTTATTTATTTATATTTTATTGTATCATGTTTAAATTATTTTTCATCTGGATATTCTCACAAAAGTGTTATTGAAGGCAACAGTTGGAAATATATGGGCAGTGCTTTGCACTTATACAAAGATGTTCTATTGCGTTTTTCACTATTTAAGCAGTTTTTTGATGAAATACAAAGTTTGCTTGATCACTTTGGTTAGTCAAGCACCTGGAAGCTCTGAACAGTGATTATTTAGAACTCTTTTCCTTACTTGCAGGCTCTCTTAATCTCTGTCAGCCATTCAGCTTTATGACCTTGCCTTATCTACCAGAACACAGATCCCTATTACTAAAAGTAGCATTGTGTTACAGGCCCTAGCAGGGAATGTTTTCAGGTCTTCTAGGACCCCTCTAATCAAAACTGTCAGAAAGATGTCATTAGCACAAACACGTTATTTGTCCTCACTTTCTAAGCAGTCCTGGAATTAGACTCTGGCCGCAGAGATCCCTTAGGAGACATGAGTCCTTACCATTGCCAATTGCCTATTCTGTGGGTGATCCTAATTGTTGAATGCAGATCAATTAACTTACGTCATATAATTGGATAGATAGTAAATATCCAAACTTAGGAGGATATAAGAGGTTTGTAAAAGATGTGGGTTCTAATTAAGTAAAAATAAGTTGTGTAATATTGAAAGTTTGAATATATTTGGTAATAGTCTGTGCAAAGTAAAATAGCTATCTTAAGTTTTCAATCTGATAAAATGAACACTTGTCTGCTAGGGATAATTTCATAAGGACAAAATTAGTTAAATGCTTGTTTTATTGCTCAGCAGGATCTGATCTGCAAAATGTTTTCTAAATAATTTTATCTTTAGTATTTCTGACACAAGGGCCGCAGAGGAAGCATATGATAGCAGTTACTTAAGATTTTGTATATATGAAGTAAAAACACATAGCTAGAACCTGTCCTTGTCTGAATATAATTGCTTGGTTAATTTTTTCTCTTGCATAAGAAATCACCTTGAATGTTCTTATGTAATACATAAAGTGGGGAAGGTGGTAGATAAACATAACCCATTGGATTCTCTTTCCAATATCTAGATTAGATCCTGTGCTGAAAGAGAAACCAAGAAAAAAGATGACATTCCAGAAGAAGACAAAGGAAATGTAAAACAATGTGAAATCAATTATGTGTATGTATTCTTTTTCTTTTAGACCCACAAAGTTGACAGTGAAGTGCTTTTCAACGTGCTTTTAAAATAAATAACCTAATTAGGTGGGGATGGTGGTACATGCCTGTAGGCCCAGCTACTCGGGAGGCTGAGACAGGAGGATTGTTTAAGCCCAGGAGTTCAAGGCTGAAGTGAGCTCTGATCACCACTGCATTCCAGCCGGGGTGACAAAGCAAGACCTGTCTGAAAAAATTAAAACTGTGGGACAAGAAGAGGCAGCACAGTGTAGCCTCTAGGACAGAGCACTGAGCTAAATGCTTTTCTCAAGGCTTCAGTTTTCCTAATCATCCTACCAGCTCTCAAAGCTAAAGTCACTTGGGTTAATCAATCATAGAATGGCTGTGATGCCAGTCAAAAGACTGTGCTATGGCCAGGACACAGGGGCCCCCAGCCAGCATGCCCTAATAGCTGTGGGGCCTTTTGCTACCCAGTCAATTAGTGGTCCTCCTCTTGAAGGGTTATGAAGGTCATCTTTGTTGTTGAAAAGCTATAGCTTATTAAAAACCTACAATTAGACTTTTTTAATAAGTGAAAAAGAAATTGACAGTGTTTATAAATTTAATAGTGAATATGTATAATAGAGTTTGAGGTATTTTCCAATGAAGACATCTTCTTTACAGAAAGAAATTTCAGAGCTTCCAAGACCACAAACTTAAAGTAAGTAAAGAAGACAGTAAAATTCTGAAAAAGGCTCGGAAAGATGGATTTTTGCATGAGACGCTTCTGGACAGGTAGATATTTATTTACTTATTTCCAGCTGTTTTTCAGTAGCCAATAGAAATGTCATGTAGAAAACCCGTGTTCTCTTAAATTACTGTAGTTTTCACATTTTTGTCTTTATTTCTGATTTATGAATGTGGCAATATTACCTAGAGAGGACATCATAAGTCTGGGGAAAGACTATCAAGAAAGAACATAAAAAAATTATAACCGATTCTAAGTATATACATTAAGAAATTCAGGTTTGATTGTATCTGCTTCATAAATTTGTTATTGTCTTTTTATAACTATTAGAACCAGAGTTAGAAACAGTTTGACTAATATAAAAATTCTGTAGATTCTGTTAGAGTAATGCAGTTTCCTTAAAATAAGAATAGATCAGCTGAAAAACTAAGTTATGAAAGCTAAACAAGTGAAATTGAAGCAGTTTTATTGTAAGATGTGGAAGTGTGCAGGATGTTTATCCTAGCACATTATTAATATTTATTACCCTTCCTGTGTAGATAAGTAATGTCCTGGATTTACAACATAGAGGTAGAAATGTTTAGCTGTGAGTGTCCAAGTATAAATCAGTTAAGTCCCAGATTTTGATAATCACCAGCCACTCATTCAAGTCCTATGTTGCAAAGTTACTCTCATCTTTTTTTACATTACTTCATAAAGGGAATGTTTAATTATACATTTCCTGTTAACTAGTTGGTAGAGTTCATACCTAAAGTCAGTAAATAATGTTAAGAATTTTTTCCAGCTGAGCAAATGAATATGTATCTAGTTCTAAGAAATCAAGAAGAAGTTATAAAATATAATCAGGAAGTAGACTCTAAAACAGAATAAGCACTATGTTCTTGTAACTTTTATCACTTGCAATAATACAATATTGTCATCCTGTTAAATGGAAATTTAGAGGACACTTAAATTCAGAAATAATTAAAATTGCTATTGTGGATTGAAAAAGCCCTGAGGCAACATTTATTGAATATTAGGAAATAACTTTTATAAGATTAGAATCCATTTCTTATAGAAACCAAATTTAAAAGTATGCATATTTTAATGTAAGTGTTGTGGTAATAAACCAAAATTGAGCATACAGTTTTAAAGCTTTTTATATTTAGGAGCAGTTGAATACATATGGAATGTTTTACATAGATTAATTTTATTATTTTTCTTTGTTTAAATAGGAGGGCCAAATTGAAAGCTGACAGATACTGCAAATAACTGAGATTTTTGTTTCTGCCTTATCTTTTTGTGTTTTTTTTTTCCTGAATAAAATATTCAGAGGAAATGCTTTTGCAGAGTTCTTGAGTTGTGAAATTATTGTTTAACTAGTAGCTAGTTGAACCAAGATTAAACAAGTTTAATCAAGATTCTTCGTGGATGTACTTTTTAGCTGACTACAGGTTTTCACGTGGAAATGAAATTTACAGTACACACTTAATGTACCACAGAATTTTTTTCTGGATTTCCTGTCCTGAACCTTGAAGTGTATTAATCTAAGAAATCAGTTCTTCCTGTGTTCCTTGTGGAACCTGTCTTATTTCATCGTAATCTTACTTAACTTGATACGATAGATGCTTCATCAGTGCCTTTAAGGAAGTTAGAAATTCCCAATCCAATCAACAAGGCTTTGATTCTACCTCCTAAGTACCATTCAGATCACAGACAATCCAGACAAATATCAGAACTAGGGGGCTGGGCAGAGAGAACAAATCATCCGTTAGGGAGTGTGATGGAAAGTGGAAACATTACAGAAGAGCAAACAGGCTCAGAACAGTGGGGAAGAGAGTAGTACTGGGGAAACTTCCTAATGAGGACAGGTTAGCCACAGATCCTGGATATGTGTGTGATGCTTCTGTCCTCACTAGTGGGCTGGAATGGAGGCTGATAAAGAAGTTCAGACGCTAAGTGTTGCTCAGAACTGCTTTGTTGAAGCCTGTTTCTTTGTGAGTTCCTAAACACAGTATTCCGGTGGGATCTAATCCCAATGAGTGGTCCACATCCAGGTTGTGTATCAAGTGCTGCAGGAAATTCTGCTTCAGGACTGAGGTGGTTTCAGGCATCTGGATGTTGTCAAAAGTCCACATTGTGAGCTGGCCTAATTCGAAAGACCCTATCTAGTTCTAGCCTTTAAATTCTATTTGTCCCGAAATCTAGAGTTACATGGCATATGTACAAGCTAGGTAGCTGAGCCATGAGATCAGCCCTATGAAGGAGCTTTTGTTGTAGGTCTAGCTACAACTTGGCACTCCAGTTCCAATAGGTGGACATTTTCTCATCTGTGTTCTTCTGATCCTTGGATTGGGAACAAGGTTACTACTCTGATCCCACAAAGCAGTGGTTCTGGTTCCCAACTGGTTACTATTTTGCCTCCCAAGGGACATTTTTGGTTTTCACAACTGGGATATGGTGTTGAGGGTAGAGGCCAGTGATACTGCGAAGCATATAGCAAAGTCCTATTCCGCCCAGAATGCTACCAGTGCCAAGGTTGTGGAGCCTTCCCACCCAAGGGCTTGGTCTATTCCTTGCTTTGCCAGCTCGCTAACCCTTAAACATAACAGTTCAAATTTATGCATAAGCATCTCCTAAGGGACCTGCACATTTCTGATATCGACTGCTGAAACCCATCTGTAGAGATGCAGGCTTAGCAAGTCTAGGATTGGGCTCAAAACTTGCATTTTAACAAGTGCTCCAGGTCATTCTGAAGCAAGTGATATGAACCACACATTGAGGAACACTGCCTTCAAGAGATTGACTCTTGCTTCTAAACACTAGCTGGTATGAGACCATCTGCCTGCTGACTGATTTTCCTGGCCCAAATATTCTGCCTGCCTGCCCTTCTTTCCTAGCCCAAACATTCTCCCTTCTCAATCTCCCCTGCTTGTCGCAAAGCTTCCCAACAGCCGCGCGACTCTGGCTCTTCCTTTGTGACATCCCCCACGCCTGTGCCCCCACCGCGTCGTGGGGTGTATCCAAGGGGCCATCCGGGCGGCCCTTGGGCTTCATGGCAGCCTGAGGGTTCCCCCAGTCTAGAAGTTAAGCAGGGTCGGACCTCGGTGGGGCTTAGATGGGGGACTGCTTGGGGGGAGATTGTGGGCTAGAGGCTTTTGGCTTCCTGCTACCTCCTTTTTTTTTTTTTTTCTTTGCTTCTCACAACACTTCCCCACTGCCCGCTAACTCTGTGGCCCTTTCTTTCAAGCCAGCCTGCTCCCCCGCACAGCCGGAGACTGACCCGAGGGGCTTTGGGCAGCCTCCAAAAACCATAGCAGTCTGAGGGCCAGGGGAGGTGGAGAGATGTTCCGACAATGGGGAAAGCGGGAAAAGAGTAGGAAGCCAAAAGCCTCCAGTCCCGGGCCGGTCATTCCCTTCGGTCCCCCATCTAAGCCTCAGTCAGGCCCGACCCTGCTCAGCTTCTGGGCTGGGGGCGCCCTCCAGCTGCTGTGGTGACTGGGAGCAGCCTGAATGGATCCCCCACAGGGAAGCCCCAGGCCGAGGCAGGGGCGCAGGTGGGCAGGAAAGGGGGAGGTCAGAGACAGAGGGCGGGTGGGAAGAGTTGCCAAGAGCGGAGAAGGTGGGAAGTGAGCGGGATGCCAAAAGCCTCCAGCCAGCGGACTCCCCAAGCGGTCCCGTATCCAAGGCCCAGCCACGTCCTGCCCTGCCCAGCTTCCATGCTGGGGCGCCCTAGCCGGGACAGACCTGCATGGGGAGGTGCCAGTCCGTGTTGGAGGCGCAGGTGGGCGGGAAATGGTGTCCAGAGAGTCTGGGGGCGGTTAAGAAGTGCTGTGACAAAGGGAGGAAGCGGCAAAAGAGCGGGAAGCCAAAAGCCTCCAGCCCTGGGCTCCGCAGGTGGTCCCCCAACCAAGCCTCAGTCCAGCCCGGCCCTGCTTAGCTTCCGAGCTGAGGCATCCTCAGGCTGCTCTGGCTCACGGGGCCTGTCAGGGCAAACCCCTCAAAGAGGTCCCGGGCTGTGGCGGAGAACCCGGCGGGCGGTGCCGGGAAGGTAAGCAGGACCTAGCTTGGCTGGGGTTTGGATTGGGGGCTGCCTAGAAAGACCGGGGGCTGGAGGCTTTGGCCTCTTCGATTTCTTCAAGCTTCCTCCGCTAGTCCCAACACTTCCCAGCTGCCCCCTGATTATTCCCCAGTCCTGCTTCTCTGTGCCGGCGGAGGCCCGAGCATCGCCGGATGGGTTTGATTCGGTGGCCACCAGGTGCCATAGCAGCCCTACAGTGCCACAGCCCGGAAGCTAAGCAGGGTGTGTCCTGGCTGGGCTTGGATGGGAGACCGCCTGGGAGACGGGGCGGGAAACTTTGGCTTTCCGATTCCTTCTGCTCTCCCCTGCTTGTCGCAGCATTTCCCAAGCGCCTCCTGACACTCTGGCTTTGTATTTCCCGTTCTGCTTGCCTGTGCCCCCACCAAGAACAGGGACTTTTCGTGGGTGTCCATCTCAGAAGCCCCATGGTGAGATGTCGAGCACCGCCTTCGGAAGTTTGGCCTGCAGACCCTGACTGAAGGATGGATGAATGCACTCTCACACCATTACAGTGATTTATGTAAGCTAGGGATGGCCATTGGCTACTTTCAGAAGGTGAAACGCATCCAATTGACCAAGACCCTCTGTTCATCCACACTTTGATTCCTGTAGATTTTACAACAGAGGCTCTAAGTTAACATACTTGTGGATAATTAACATGGTTAAAAGAATGGTTTTACGACTGATAAATCTTTCGGTTCCAGGGCCTAAACACTAGTAACAGGTAATTTCCCTTGGATCTCCTGAGAGGACCACTCAGCACAAAATTTACATGAGTAAACAGTGGAGACAAAGAAATGTGGGGTAAATGGAATTAAATTCGGAAAGTCTTTGATTGTCTCTATCTCTTTCCTATGCTGATGTAAACGAGGCAGCTGCATTCAGCATGCCTCAATAAAACCTTTTGGCCTTCCAAAAGGTTTGAGATTACAGTCTATAATTTTTCCTAATATTTAACATTTTGTCAGCCACTCCAAGTAAATATCAGCACTCTGGCACCTAGCAGTTTGAGGGCACCCCAGCCCAGAAGTTAATCAGGGTCAGACTTGTCTGGAGCTTGGATGGGGGACCACCTGGGGGACAACAAGGGCTGGAGGCTTTTGACTCTCCCCTTCTGGTTTGCCCTGCTTGTCCCAATGCTTCCCAACCGGCCCTGACTCACTGCCTCCCCCCACTTTTTTCTGCCTGCCTGTGCCCCCATGGAAGCCCTGTACATTCTTTTGGGGGTCTGCCCAGCAGCCCTCAGGCATTATAGTACCCTGAGGGGGCCAAAGCATGGAAGCTAAGAAGGATCAACCCTGGCTGGGGCTTGGATGGGGGCTGCCCAGAGAGACTGGGTACTGGAGGCTTTTAACTTCCCACTTCCTTTTCACTTTTCTTTGCTTGTTGCAACACTTCCCAACTGCTCCCTGACTCTGGCCCCCTGTTTTCCATCAGCCTGCAAGCCCATTGCAGCTTAGGACCTCCTGGTAAAAATTTGTCCCTGTAGACCCTGGGTGTCATAGCAACCTGAGGGTGCTCAAGCCCTGGAGCTGAGCAGGGTCACACCTGGCTGAGGATTGGATGTGGGACTGACTTGGGGTACAGGGGGCTGAAGGCTTTTGGCTTATTGCTCCCTTCTCTATTTCCCCCCAATTGTAAGGCTTTCCGACCACCCCCAACTCTCTGACCAGGCCTTTTCCCTGCCTGAGACCCTGTCATGGCCCAGGACCTCCCTGAGTAGTCTGTCTCTGAAGTCACTGAACACCATCGCAGCCTGAGGGTGCCTCAACCTGGAAGCTAAGCAGTGTCAGGGCTTGCTTGGGCTTGGATGGGGGACCGCCTGACCGCCTGGAAGACCGGGGGCTGGAGGCTTTACCTTTTTGCCTTCTTCAAGCTTTCCCCTACTTGTCACACTTCCCAACTACCACCCGACTTTCTGTCCCCCTTTTCCTGGTTGTCTAACTCCCCCACTGAGACCCGTGTCATCCCTGTGAGGATTTGTTTTGGCAGCCCCCAGGTGCCATACCAGTCCTAGGGTGATGCAGCCTGGAAGTTAAGCAGGATTGGGCCTGGCTGGGTCTTGGATGAAGGACCACCTGGGGAGACAGGAGCTGGTGGCTTTGGCTTACCGATTCCTTCCACTCTCCCCTAGTTGTTGCGATGTTTTTCAAGCACCTCTGAACACTCTGGCTTTCTATTTCATGTTCCCTCCTGCCTGTGCCACAGCCAAGGACAAGGACCTTTCCATGGGTGTCTGTCTCGAGAGTCCCCTTGCGAGATGTCAACCACCACTGATGGAAGTCTGGCCTGCCGAAACTGACTTAACGACGGATGAATGAATGCACTCTCACACCATTACAGTGATTTAAGTGGGCATGGAATGGCTGTTGACTGCTTTCAAAGGGCAAAATGCAACCAATCAACCAAGACCCTCTGTTCTTCCACACTTTGATTCCTGTAGATTTTACAACAGAGGCTCTAAGTTAACACATTTGTAGATAATTAACATGGTTAAGAGAATGGTTTTACTGCTGATGAAACCTTAAGGTTCTGGGGCTCAGAGTAAATACTATTAACAGTAATTTGCCTTTAATCTTCCCCTGAGAGGGCCACCCAGCACAAAGTTTACATGGGTAAACAGTGGAGACAAAGGGATGTGGAGTAAACAGACTTAAACTGGGAAGGCCTTTGATCCCCTCTCTCTCTTTCCTATGCTGATGTTAACGAGGTGGCTGCCTTCAGGATGCCTCAATAAAACTTTTGGCTTTCCAAAAGTTTTGAAATTACAATCTATAACTTTTCCTAATGTTTAATGTTTTGCCAGCCACCCCAAGTGAATATCATTTTTTCCTCCTTTTTTCTTTCAACAGTTTCAGGCTTTGCTGTCTTCCAGCCACTGATTCCTTCAGCCATGGGTCAGTCAGTTGAGGTGGTCCTTGTTTTTATTCCGGCTTTGCCTTTTAGGATTAACAAATAACATAAGACAATTATGAGTGTAATTAGCAACAGTCTTTTCCAATCAAAGACGACTCCCAATGCTTGTCCCTTGTCCCAGTGCTTCCCAACCGACCTGAGACTCACTGGACGCTACTTTTCCACCCCGACAGCACCACCACAGCAGCCGGGGGACATACTTGTGGAGGTCTGTCTGACAGCCCTTGGGCACCATAGCACCCTGAGAGGGCCCCAGCATGGATGCTAAGTAGGGTTGAGCCTGGTGGGGGATTGGATGGGGTGTTGCCTTGAAAGACAGGGGGCTGAGTGTTCCCCCCTTTTCACTTTCCCCTGGTTGTCACAACACTTCTCAATGAACCCCAACTCTCTGGCCAGCTATTTTCCACCTGCCTGGACCCCTGCCTTGGCCAGGGACCTCCCTGAAAGGATTTGTCTCTGAAGTCATGGAACACATTCACAGCCTGAATGCACCTCAGCTGGGAAGATAAGCAGGGTCGGGTCGGGTCTGGCTTGGGCTTGGATGGGGGACCGCCTGGAAACATGGGGGCTGGAGGATTTTGGCATCCGGTTCCCTTTTCAATTTCTCCTGCTTCTCACAAAGCTTCTCAACCACCCCCTGACATTCTGGCTATCTCTTCCCACCTGTGCATGCCTGCGGCCCTGCTGTGTTTTGAGTCTTCCCTGAGGGGTCTGTCCTAGCAGCCCTTGAGTGCCACAGCAGCCTGAAGGTGCCCCAACCGAGAGGAAAAGCAGGGGTAGGACTTGGTGGGGTTTGAATGGGGAGCTGCTTGGGGAGACTAGGGGCTAGAGGCTTTTGGCTTCTCTCTCCCTCCCGGATTTTTTGCTTGTCAAAATGCTTCCAAAAGACTGGCTAACTCTCTGACCCTACCTTTCCAGCCTGCCTACTCCCCCAAGTGGCGAGGGACTTCCCAGTGGGGGGTTCATCATGGAATCTCCCAGGGACAATAGCAGCTTGAGGTCGCCCCAGAACAGAGCTCAGCAGGGTGGGACTGGCTGGGGCTTAATTAAGGCCTGGAAGCTTTTGGCCTCCCGCTCCCTTCGCACATTCTTCTGCTTGTCGCAGTGCTTCCCAACTGACCCCTGACTCTCTGGCCCCTTCTTTTCCTCCACGTGCACCGCCGCTGTGGCCCAGATCTCCAGATGGGGTCCATTTCAGCAGCTACCGCATGCCATAGCAGCCTGAATTCTCCCCAGCCCAGAAATGAGCAGGGTCAGGCCTTGCTGCTACTTGTATGAAGGACCGCCTGGGGAGACTGAGGGCTGGAGGCTTTTGGCTTTTAGCTCCCCTTTCCACTTTCCCCACTTGCCACAATGCTTCCCAAATGCACTTATATTTCCTACCCTCGCAGCAATTCTGGACCTCCCCGTGGGGCTCTGTCTAGGCAACCCCAAACACCATAACTGTGAACCGTTGTGACAAGGGGAGAAAGCGGGTAAAGAGCAGAAAGGCAAAATCCTCCAGGCCCAGTCGTTCCACCCAGTCCCCCATCCGAGCACCAGCCAGGCTCAATCCTGCTTAGCTTCCAGGCTGGGGCACCCTCTGCCTGCTATGGCGACTGGGGGCTGCCAAAAGCCAAAGCAGGCTTTGGCTTTCTGATTCCTTCCCACTCTCCCCCGCTTGTCACAACGCTTCCCAGATGCCTCCTGACACTCTGGCTTTCTATTTTACATTCCTTCTGGCCTGTGCTCCTGCCAAGGACAGGGACGTTTCCGTGGGTGTCCGTCCCGGCAGCCCCTGGCACCATAGCAGCGTGAGGGCGGGCCAGCCCGGAAGCGAAGCAGGGTCAGGCCTGGCTTGGACTTGGATGGGGAACTCCCTAGTGAGATGGGTGCTGGAGGTTTTTGGCTTCTGTTTCCCTTCCCAATTTCTCCTGCTTGTTGCAAAGCTTCCTAACCGCCCCCTGACAATCTGGCTTTCCCGTTCCCACTTCCGCACACCTGTGCCCAACTCAGCGATCTGGGAAGTCCCCAAAGGGGTCCATCTTAGCAGCCCTTGGGGAGCCATAGCAGACTGAAAGGGTCCCAGTGTAGAAGTTAAGCAGGGTCGTACCTTGCGGGGGATTGTCTGAGGGACTGCTTGGGGAGACTGGGGGCTACGGGCTTTTGGCTTTCTGCTCCCTCCCGCTTTTTGGTTGTCCCAACTCTTTCCAACCATCCCCTAGTAACCGGAATCATGACTGCCAGCATCACATCAGGACCACCAGACCGTTGTTTGTTTGTTTTTGAGATGGAGTCTCGCTCTATTGCCCAGGCTGGAGTGCAGTGGAGTGATCTCAGCTCACCAGAACCTCCTCTTCCTGGTTTCAAACAATTCTGCTTCAGCCTCCTGAGTAGCTGAGATTACAGGCATGAACCACCTTGCCTGGCTAATTTTTGTATTTTTAGTAGAGACAGGCTTTCACCATGTTGGCCAGGCTGATCTCAAACTCCTGGCCTCGTGATCCACCCGCCTCAGCTTCCCAAGGTGCTGGGATTACAGGCATGAGCCACCTCACCTGGCCAGAACACCAGACTTTTATAAATTTCATAAAATCTTCAGAATGCATTAATAACTTTTTTTTTTTGAGATGGAGTCTCTCTCTCTCACCCAGGCTGGAGTGCAGAGGGGCCATCTCTGCTCACTGCAACCTCTGCCTCCCTGATTCAAGCAATTCTCCTGCCTCAGCCTTCTAAGTAGCTGGGACTACAGGCATGTGTCAGCATACCTGGCTAATTTTTGTATTTTTAGTAGAGAAGTGGTTTCACCATATTGGTGAGGTGGGTCTTGAACTCCTTGACCTCAGTTAATCCACCTGCCTCAGTCTCCCAAAATGCTGGGATTATAGGCATGAGCAACCATGCCCAGCCATTAATAACATGTGTATACACGTATGACTTTAGCAAATATTTAGCATAACAATCAAAAATACAAATCATAACATATTAAAATTGTATACATGTATATAATTTTTGGAACATGTATATCAACAATATACCCATAAATATAACTGAGATGAGATCTAATGTCACCTCATCTGACAATGCCCTCCCATGCAATATCACCACATTTGACAATGCCCGCCCATACAACCTGTCAAATTAATCTAGTCATTTAGTACCTCCACAAGATCAGAGATACATTCTTTAGACTCCCGAAGGGACCCAGCTGAAAAATCCCAAAGTTAATTTTAAACCAAAAATACCTGATTTAGGATTTTGATGCTGGTGAAACCCATCAAAGATACCAAGTTTGAAAACACTTGATCAGAAGAGAATCACAGGTCACTTTTAAAAGAATATTCAGACCAGGCACTGTGGCTGACGCCTGTAATGCCAGCACTTTAGGAAAACATGGTGGGCAGATCACGAGGTCAGGAGATCAAGACCATTTTGGCTAACATGGTGAAACCCCGTTTCTACAATTTATTGTAAAAATACAAAAAATTAGCCGGGCATGGTGACATGTGCCTGTAGTCCCAGCTACTCAGGAGGCTGAAGCAGGAGAATCGCTTGAACACAGGAGGTGGAGGTTTAAGTGAGCCGAGATTGTTCCACTGCACTCCGGCCTGGGCAACAGAGTGAGACTCAGTCTCAAAAATAAATAAATATAAAGAATATTCATGTAACCAGAGACTTCAAAAGCAATACAGAAAATTACATGGATATAAAAACAACCCTTTAGGCCAGGTGCAGTAGCTCACACCTGTAGCCCCAGTACTTTGGGAGGCCGAGGCGGCTGGATCACCTGAGGTCAGGAGTTCAAGACCAGCCTGGCCAACGTGGCAAAACCCAATCTCTACTAAAGATACAAAAATTAGCCGGGCATGGTGACGCATGCCTGTAATCCCAGCTACTAGGAAGGCTGAGACACGAGGCCAGTAGATTTTTTCAGTAAAGAGCCACATTCTAAGTATTTTAGGCTTTGTGGGCCACATATAGTCTCTGTTACATATTCTATTTCTTCTTTAGCTGTGTAAAACTTATTAGTTCATGGACAGCAGGAAAATAGTCTGCAGTGGGGTTTGGGCCATGAGTAGTAATTTGTCAAAGTCCTGTTCTATGTTATAAAGAAGAGCTTTCCTTTTCCTTGTAACACCTGTGTGTGTGTGTGTGTGTGTGTGTGTGTGTGTGTGTGTGTGTGTGTGTCACAGGGAGAGAATGAGATTTTTTAATAACTTTATTTCTTTTATAGAGTTGGTCTGTTAAAGCTTTTTTTTTTTTTAAATAAATACTCTTTTGGATTTAACTTTGGTAGATAACACTGTCTTAAGAAAATTTCAATTTCATCTTCTTCTATGCTTTCTGATATAATACCCACTAGCTGCATGAGACCATTCAAATTTAAACTAATTATAATGAAATTATAATTAGAAATTAAATAAATTAATAATTAGAAAAAATTTAGTTTCTCAGTCACATGAGCCACATATAAGTGTACAAGTATTAACACAGTAGCTAGTGGCTACATATTGAACAGTGCAGATGTAGGACATTTTTATGATTTAGAAGTTGTATTGGATAGTAGTCAGTGCAGATTTCAAATGTATTTGCATAGAGTTGTGCAAAATAGTCCCTTATAATTAGAGTTAACATATAATTTTTTCTTGTCTTTTTTTGCTTTTATGCTTATTTCCTTTCTTACTAATTTGTCTATTTCCTTTTTTTCAAGGTACCAAAGTATTTATTATATCTACTATTTTTTGGTTTTCATCTCACATTTTCCTTTCCTTATGCTTTCTTTTGATTTAGTTTATCAGTTTTCTTTTTAACTTTTATTTTAGGTTCAGAGGTACCTGTGCAGGTTTATTATGTAGGTGTCACTGGGGTTTGGTGTACAGATTATTTAGTCACCTATGTGGTAGGCACTGTACCTGATAGGTAGTTTTTCAGTCCTGACCCTCCTCCTTCCCTCCATCCTCAAATAAGTCCCAGCGTCTGTTTGTCCATGTGTACTCAATGTTGAGCTTCTACTTGGAAGAACATGTAGTATGTGGTTTTCTGTTCCTCTGTTAGTTCATGTAGGATAATGGCTTTTACCTTCATCGATGTTGCTGCAAAGGACATGACCTCATTCTGTTTCATGGCTCCATCATATTCCATGGTGTACATGTACCACATTTTCTTTATCAGTCTACCATCGATGGGCATTTAAGTTGGTTTCATGTCTTTGCTATTGGGAATCATGCTGCAATGAGCATATGCGTGCATGTATCTTTTTCTTTTCTCTTTTATCTTCCTTCCTTCTTTCCCTCCCTCCTTTCCTTCCTTCCCTCCCTCCTTCCTTTTTTCTTTCTCTTTCTTTTTCTTTCTCTTTCCCTTTCTTCTTTCCTTCCTCTTTCTCTCTCTTATCTTCCTTTCTTCCTTTCTCTCTTTTCTTTCTCTCTTTCTTTCTTTCTCTCTTCCTTTCTTTCTCTTTCTCTTTCTTTCTTTCTCCTTCACCCCCTCCCTCCCTTCCTCCTTCTTTCTGCTTCTGTCACCCAGGCTGGAGCACAGTGGCACCATCTTGCCTCATTGCAAGCTTCACCTCCCAGGTTCAAATGATTCTCCTTCCTTAGTCTCCCAAGTAGCTGGGACCACAAGCACCTGCCACCAGATCCAGCTAACTTTTGTATTTTTTATTAGAGGCTGGGTTTCTCCATGTTGCTCAGGTTATCAGGCTGGTCTTGAACTCCCGACCTAAGGTTATCTGCTCACCTCGGCCTCCCAAAGTGCTGGGATTACAGGTGTGAGCCACCGCACCCGGCCTCCACCACTCCCTTTTGTATCCCCCAACTCACACCTTGCCTATCCCTCTCGTGCATACCCCCTGCCTTGCCCCATGGTCATTTGTGAGTCCTGCACTAAATGGCCTTCAGTCCAGAGACCAGACATCAGACAGCAATCTGGACCTCTTCCTTGATAGGAGGTGAGACCTCCAGAAGAGGAAAACGCCTGCTTTGGAGCCTGCAGGCTGAACACAGTGACTCTCTGGGCAAACAGCTAGAACAGAACTGAGTAAAATCTCCAGGCAGAAAGAAAACTTCCCAGTCAACTCTTCCCCTGACCCCATTTTACAGATGGAAACACTAAGGCCCAGAGGAGAGGAGACCGAGCAGGCATTGGAACCATAGTCTCCTGGCTCCAAAGCCAAGTCCTGTCTACCCAGCCAGGCTCCATCCTTCCTTCTGTAAATGTCTATAACAGTATGTGCTGGGCACTCTCGTTAGGCCCTTTACACACCTCACTTAGTCTTCTTTTCCCATACATTTGACAAATGTTTATTGAGCTCCTACTCTGTGCAGGAGCTGGACTCGATACTAGGGACATCCTGGTAGAAAACTCAGGCAAATTCTACCCACCTGGGGTTCTAACAAGACAAAGAGAGGGTTGGCACCGTGAGCAAGGCTGTGAAGGCAATGAATGAAATTGTGGGGTCAGACAGGAAGGGTGGTCAGGGATGCTCTCTGCATGGAAGGGGCATCTTCTTGGCTTTGAGACCCAAATGTCAAAATATCTGTGAGCAGCAGGCCATGCCCACTCAGTAACAGAGCTGAGACACAACCCTCCGTAGATGACAAACCAAACACCAGATCAGGCCAGCAATGAGGGACAAAGACCATGGCCTGGAAGGGTCTTGCCACCTGAGCTCACAAGGGGATTTTTGTTATGCTTCTTTTATTATTATTATTATTATTGGTGGGGTTGGGGGTCCTTAGTGCACAAGAAACACTCTAGGAACCACAAGTCAAGATCTAGGCTCCAATCCCTGCTCTGCCCTTGCTGTGTGACCTCGGGCTGCTATCGCCACCTCTCAGAGCCTCAGCTTCCTTCCCCCTTCTGTAAAATGGAGAGTCTAATAATATCCACCTGGCAAGGGGGTCCAGGGAAGCCAGTGAGCTCCTTCATGTAAAGTGCTGATGTCTGCATGTGGCCTCGGGTCACAGATTTGTAATGGGGATTGAAATTACTGATAAGTGGCCAGGCATGTTGGTTCACACCCATAATCCCAGCACTTTGGGAGGCCGAGGCAGGTGGACCACCTGAGGTTAGGAGTTTAAGACCAGCCTGGCCAACGTGGTGAAACCCCATCACTACTAAAAATACAAAAATTAGTCGGACATGGTGGTGCGTCCCAGCTGCTCGGGAGGCTGAGGCAGGAGAATCACTGGAACCCAGGAGATGGAGGTTGCAGTGAGCTGAGATCATGCCACGGTACTCCAGCCTGGGCAACAAGAGTGAAACTTTGTCTCAAAAGAGTAAGCAAGCAATTACTGATAACCTTACAGATTGTCAGAGGCACACAAGGGACTCAGGGGGGGGGACCACACCCACCCTCTCACACACAGAGAGGGGGAGCAGTCTACCTACCCAAGACCACACAGTGACTGGCTGTCAGCAGCTGCATTGCCCCAGCCTCTCTATTATGGCCCCGGGCTTCTGACCTGCCCTGGAGGGGCCCTTGGGCCTCCCCCTACCACCTCCTCTCCCTTCCTCACTTTAGCTCTTCTCTGTGGTCCCTGCTTATGGCCAAAGGCTGCGGATCTTATGAGTCTGAGGCAGCCTGAGTGTCTGTCTGTGCTTTCACCCAGAGCCAGAGCACCAGGTCCCGTGCACATCAGCTGTGATTCTCCACTGGTTCAAAACCACCTAAGGGCTGGCTGGTTGTGAGTGTGGAAGAGGGGGTGCTGTTCTTCCTCCAGGGTGACAACATGATAGACTGAAAAGTACATGGGAGGCCAGGTGCGGTGGCTCATGCCTGTAATCCCAGCACTTTGGGAGGCTGAGGCGGGTGGATCACCTGAGGTAGGAGTTCAAAACCAGCCTGGCCAACATGGTGAAACCCCATCTCCTAAACATACAAAAATTAGCTGGGTGTGGTGGCATTTGCCTGTAATCCCAGCTACTCAGGAGGCTGAGGTAGGAGAATCACTTGAATCCAGGAAGCAGAGGTTGTAGTGAGCTGAGATCACACCACTGCACTGCAGCCTGGGTGACAGAGTGAGACTTTGTCTCAAAAAAAAAAAAAAGAAAATAAAAGTGCATGGGCTCTGGAGGCAGAGAGATGGAATTGAAGCCCAGCTTTTACTTCTCAGCTGTGTGCCCTTGGATAACTTCACTTCTCTGAGCCTCAGTTTTCTCATCTGTGAAATGGGAACATTTGGCTTGCTGCAGGTCTTAGGAGTGACTGGGGAGTGCCTGGCACATAGTAGGTGCTCAACATCTGTGCTTTCCCATGGCCATCTAAGAGGCCTCAGGGCTGCCCTCCTGCCCTTCCCCCACAACTCCTCTGACTGCCTCTTAAATGGGTACTCAGGGTGATAAGGAGGAACAGGTGAGGGAGCCAGGCTGGATCCACACCCACCCACGCCCATTGTTAGGAAAACAAGCTTTTAATGCCTGGTACTGCTGCTGGTGGCTGAGAGTATAAAATGGGACCCAGAGCCAACCTCTCCCTTCCTCTAAGGCACAGCAAGGCAATAGTGTTTAAAAGAAAAGGAGGCAGTAGCATGGAGCCTCCAGAGACTGAGCCATTCCTATGGCAAGAAGGGAGCCAGTGGGGCCCACTGCTGAGGGCCATATGGCAGGTGTTCCATTCTACCTTCCTCCTGGGACCCACAGCCTCTTCATCAGTGATGTCCTCAGGTTCACTGTCCCCAAGCTTAGGTGAGTCCAGACTTCAGGTGCTCTGCTAAGGCTGGTGGTCTCTTAATGGCATCCCTCTAGGGTCAGGGGGCTTCAGCTCTCCTGCCTCTGCCTATAGATCTGGTGCTCGGGACACTGGAGGGTGGGTGAGAAGGATACTGAGGAAGGGAAATGATTAATGAGAAAGTGACTGTCCCCCAGAAGGGCAAGTAAGCAAGCTCTTACCTGACTGCATCAATTAGCTTTTGCTGTAAAATGCCCCAAAAATGAGTGGCTTAAAATTACAAGCATTCATTTATTTAATTCATGGTAATGTGGGTCAGTAACATGGGTTGGGCTCAGCTGGGTGGTTCTTCTTTTCTTGGCTGGGTTTTCTCATGTGCCTGCAGTTGTGTGTCTGAAGCTGGGATGGCATTTTGTTCCATGTGGGTTCCCATCCTCCAAAAAGCTAGCTCAGACTTGTTCATGTGGCTGCTTGGGAGGGTTCTAGGCAATAGGCCAAAAGCCACATTTTCTCTTGAGGCTCAGAGCCGGCATAGCTTTACCTCCACTCTACTCTGTTGGTCAAAGGTGGTTTTGTGGCCAGCCCAGATTCAAGTGGTGTGTGCTCAGCTGCCATAACAAAGCATCACAGACTGAGTAGCTTCAACAACAGAAATGTATTTTTCTCCTGATTCTGGAGGCTGGAAGCTCCAGATCAGGTAACTGCAAGTTGGTTCCATCTGAGGCCTCTGCCTTTGGCGTGCAGTTGGCCACCTCCTCCCTGTGTCCTCATATGGTCTTTCCTCTGTGTGCACCCTGGTGTCTCCCTGTGTGTCTACATTTTCTCCTCTTACAAGGACCCCAGTCAGACTGGATGAGGGCCCAGCCTAAGATCTCATTTTAACTTTATTGCCTCTTTAAAGGCCCTATTTCCAAAGACAGTCACATTCAGAGGTACTGGGGCTTGGGGCTTTGACACACAAATTTTGTGAGGACACAATTTAGCCCATAACAAGGGGGGACAAAACACCATCTCTTGATCTTGAGGAGCTGCAGTCAGATTGAAAAGAAGCATGGACAGTGGGGGAAATAACCGAGATCATGATTGCGAAAAAAAAAACCACGCCGACTGATCCTCTACACCTGGCCTCGTTTGGGCAAAGGCAACACACATGGGCACCTCCTCTCACCAGCTGTACCTTCTCCTTCCTTCCCCAGCAAGCCTTTTCCTGGAGTTTATGGGTGATCCCAAGCCTCCAGCCTTGAAGGGCTACCTCCCTGCCGTGCTGATGTTCCCCTCGGCCTGCCTGCAAACGCTGTTTGAGCAGCAGAACATGTACCGGCTCAAGGTGCTGCAGATAAGGCTGCAGTCAGCCATCACTGGCCTGGTGTACAGAAAGGTGAGCCCTGGAGGACAAGGGCAGGCCTTCCCAGCTGGGAAAAGCAACATCACTGAGCTTGTTGGTAGTAATGTTATCAGCAGCTGAGAACACGTTCAGTCCTTACTTATTAGAGTCACTCACAATATATTCTCACTTCCTTCGTTATTTCTCTTTATTTGTATGTATGTATTTTTTTGAGACAGAGTCTTGCTCTGTTGCCCAGGCTGGAGTGCAGTGGTGCACTCTCAGCTCACTGCAACCTCCCCCTTCCGGGTTCAAGTGATTCTCCTGCCTCGGGCTCCTGAGTAGCTGAGATTACAGGCACCTGCCACCACACCTGGCTCATTTTTGTATTTTTAGTAGAGACAGGGTTTCACCATGTTGGCCAGGCTGGTCTCGAACTCCTGGCCTCAGGTGATCCGCCCACCTCAGCCTCCCAGAGTGCTGGGATTACAGGTGTGAGCCACCTCACCTGGCTCTTGTAAAGTGTTTTAATCATCCTGTTTTACTGTTTTGGAGCCGGGGTTGTGATCTCAGCCCTGCTTCTCTCTGCTCCTGCTAAGGGACTCCCCATAGGCAGCCCAGTCCCTACCCCTGTCCAGGAGACAGCATACCTGGAAGTGAAGTTGGGTCAGTCCTGCCCCAGTGCTGCTGCTGTTTTAGGTAAATATCCTGTGGGGTCAAGAGAAAATCCCAGGTGCATCTGGGGAACACCATGGGCATCCCCCAACTCAGGACAGTGGGAGAGATGGGGTGTTGGAGGGGAAGTGAACCTGAAGAAGCCACTAAGCCCCTGCTCTGTCCCCTGCCCCGAACTTTTTTTTTTTTTTTTTTTTTGAGAGGGAGTGTTGCTCTGTCACCCAGGCTGGAATGCAGTGATGCGATCTTGGCTCACTGCAACCTCCGCCTCCCAAGTTAAAACAATTCTCCTGCCTCATCCTCCTCAGTAGCTGGGACTACAGGTGAGTGCTACCACACCTGGCTAATTTTTGCATTTTTAGTAGAGCTGGGGTTTCACCATGTTGGCCAGGCTGGTCTCCAACTCCTGACCCTAGGCAATCTGCCCACCTCAGCCTCCCAAAATGCTGGGATTCCAGGCGTGAGCCACCGCACTCAGCCAAGCCCTGCTCTGTTCTAATCCCCACCGCTGTGAAAGTCTTCTGGAAACTCACAGAAACAATGGCCCCAGTATGATGGCTCCCATTCCCTTGCTCCCTGAGTTCTGGGTACCCACAGTGAGGAGTGATTGTTTTCCTCACTCACCTGGATGCATGATGTGATGTGATGCATCCGCCTGGTAAAGGAAGTTTGCTGTTGCTGACTTGCACCTGGTCAGGCCCCTGCCCTGTGGAAATTGCCCCCACTGAATCCTCATGCCTCAGTTACTCAGCTAACTCAGATCTCCAGCCCTGCCCCAGGCTGGGTTAGGCTCCTCCCTGTCATTGCCATCCGGGAATCTCCCCTGTGATACTTTATTTATTTTTTATTTAGTTTTTGAGCTGGGATCTCACTCTATCACCCAGGCTGGAGTGCAGTGGCATGATCTCAGCTCACTGCAACCTCTGCCTCCCGGGTTCAAGTGATTCTCCTGCCTCAGCCTCCTGAGTAGCTGGGATTACAGGCACGTGTCACTACGGCCTGCTAATTTTTGTATTTTTAGTAGAGACGGGGTTTCTCCATGTTGGTCAGGTGGGTCTCAAACTCTTGACCTTGTGATCCACCCACCTCAGCCTCCCAAAGTGCTGGGATTACAGGTGTGAGCCACCACACCTGACCCGTATGACATGTTAATGAAGTAGGGATAGGGGAGGCTGCCTGATTATCTTCCCCACCACGGGGCAGGGTTAGGGGCTGTGTCCTCTGGAAATTCCTCAGCTCTTTATGCTGGTAAGGGAAAAAGGAAGAGGGGGCACTCGGGGACATGCACTGAGGTTTGGTGGGGACATAGCTCACCAGATTGTACTTGGTGTTCCCATGTAACTTGTAACTGCTCTCATAGAAGGTGGCCTAGAACCCCAGGGAGTGGGGGTTGCTCACTATCACCTAGGGGTGGGGGGAAGAGAAGCTGAGGCTGTACAGAGCCAGCAGGCAGAACAGGGCAACCAGGGTCAGGTGCGGTGGCGTATGCCTGTAATTCCAGCAGTTTGGGAGGCTGAGGCAGGTGGATCATTTGAGGTCAGGAGTTTGAGACCAGCTGGCCAACATGGTGAAACCCCGTCTCTACTAAAAATACAAAAATTAGGCCACGTGGGGTGGCAGGAGCCTGTAATCCCTGCTACTTGGGAGGCTGAGGCAGGATAATTGTGTGAACCCAGGAGGCAGAGGTTGCAGTGAGCCGAAATTGCATCACTGCACTCCAGCCTGGGTGATAGGACAACACTCCCTCTCAAAACAAAAACAAAAACTGGCCAGGCACGATGGCTCACACCTGTGAAATCCCAGCACTTTGGGAGGTGGAGGTGGGTAGATCACCTGAGGTTGGGAGTTTGAGACCAGCCTGACCAACATGGTGAAACCCCGACTCTACTAAAAATACAAAATTAGCCAGGCATGCTAGTGCATGCCTGTAATCCCGGCTACTCAGGAGGGTGATGCAGGAGAATCACTTGAACATGGGAGGCTGAGGTTGTGGTGAGCCGAGATTATGCCATTGCACTCCATCCTGGGCAACAAGAGCGAAACTCCGTCTCAAAAAATAAAAAAAAAAAGAAAAAAAGAAAACAAACTTGCTGTGCAAATGTGGCTGCAGGTGCAATCCTTGATGTGTCCCCCCCTGCCCTGCTCCTGCCCCAACATCACCCACAACCCCCGGCTGTGGTTTCGAAGCCCTGCAGTGCAGACAGCATGGATTTGCAGAGCTGTGAGCCTGGGACCTGTCCCGCAGCAGGAGACACAGAGGAGGGAGCCCTGGGTTTGAGCCAGAGGTAGCCTGCAGTGTCCCCCCTGCAGGCCCTGGTCCCCTTGTATTTTGTGACACTCCCCCATATCCTCACACAAGCCACCCCCATTTTCAGCATGATTACAGATGCTCCTTGACTCATGACGGGGTCATATCCCCATAAATCTATCATAAATTGGTAATAGAAGCCAAGTGCAGTAGTTCACTTCTATAATCCCAGCACTTTGGGGGGTCAAGGTGGGAAGATTGTTGATCCCAGGATTTCAAGACCAGCCTGGGCAACACAGCGAGATCCTGTCTCTCAAAAAAAAAAAAAAAAAAAAAAAGTTGAAAATATACTAAGTTGCAAATGCATTTATTTATTATTTTTTGAGACGGAGTCTCACACTGTCATCCAGGCTGGAGTGCAGTGGTGCAATCTTGGCTCACTGCAACCTCTGCCTGTCAGGTTCCAGTGATTCTCCTGCCTCAGCCTCCTAAGTAGCTGGGATTACAGGTGTGAGCACTGGCTAAATTTTGTATTTTTAGTCCCCCCCCCCCGTTTTCCGCCCCCCCCCGCCGCGGGGGCCCCCCCCCCCCCCCCCTCGCCTCCCCCGCCGGCGGGCCCCCCCCCCCGCCCCGCGGGCCCCCGCCGGCGGCCCCCCCCGCGGGGGCGCCGCGCCCCCCCCTTTATAGAGGTCGGGTTTCACCATGTTTCCCAGGCTGGTCTTGAACTCCTGAGCTTAGGCAATCTGCCCACCTTAGCCTCCCAAAGTGCAGGGATTACACGTGTGAGCCACCATACCCGGCCTGCAAATGCATGTAATACACCTACCCTACCAAGTATTGGAGGTTAGCCCAGCCGACTTTAGGTTGAGAAGAGACCAAGCAGTACTAAAAGGAGAACAAAACCCACTCACCCTTCCCTACCTTGGATCATGACTTTGACATTTCAGGGGTCCGGCCTTCGTGAATGTTTATAGAAATAGATAATAAACTTGGATAAATGTACCCACCTTTAAGTGTACAATTCAATGGCATTTGGTAGATTCACAATATTGTGCAACCATCGCCACCATCTGTTTCTAAACTTTCTCATCATCCCAAACAGAAATTCCGTCCTCATGAAGCAATAGTTTACCTACTTTTAAATTTTTATTTACTTATTTATTTATTTTGAGACCGAGTCTTGCTCTGTCTCCCAGGCTAGAGTACAATGGCGCGATCTCAGCTCACTGCAACTTCTGCCTCCCAGGTTCTAAGCAATTCTCCTGCCTCAGCCTCCCGAGTTGGGATTACAGGTGCATGTGCCACCACGCCCAGCTAATTTTTGTATTTTTAGTAGAGATGGGGTTTCACCTTGTCTTGCTGGTCTTGAACTCCTGACCTCATCGTGATCCACCCACCTCAGCCTCCCAAAGTTCTGGGATTACAGGTGTAAGCCCCCACGTCCGGCCAAAATTTTTTATTTTTTAGGAGATGAGGTCCTGCTCTGTTACCCAGGCTGGAGTGCAGTGCCATGATTATAGCTCACTGCAGCCTCAACCTCCTGGGCTCAAGTGATCCCTCCTGCCTCAGCCTCCCAAGTAGATGGGACTACAGGTACACGTGACTGCATGTGGCTATTTTTTTAAATCTTTTTTATAGAGACAGAGTCTCACTATGTTCCCCAGGCTGGTCCCGAACTCCTGGGTTCAAGTGATCCTCCCACCTCAGCCTCCTGAAGTACTGGGTTTAAGGGCATGAGCCACTGTACCTGGCCCCCGTGCAATTTATTGAATACTATACTAACAGTGAAAAACAGAAAGATTGTATCGGTACTGGAAGCACAGTTTCTACTTAATGTGATCGTTTTGATGCCATTGTAAAGTCAAAAAATTATGTGATCATCTGCATTTGCAGCTAATGCTAGGCTTAGACACTTGGATTTTAGATCCAGAAACATCCAAACACTTCCTGCTGGGTGGGGGAAGGCCGTAGGGGTCAGAGCTCTTAGCTGCTAGCAAAAGAAGCCCACTCAGGCTGAGTTTAAAAACTGAGGCCGGGCACTGTGGCTTATACCTGTAATCTCAGCACTTTGGGAGGTCGAGGTGGGTGGATCACCTGAGGTCAGGAGTTCGAGACCAGCCTGACCAACATGGTGAAACCCTATCTTACTAAAAATACAAAAATTATCCAGGCATGGTGGCACGTGTCTGTAATCCCAGCTACTTGGGAGGCGGGGGCAGGAAAATCGCTTGAACATGGGCGGCAGAGGTTGCAATGAGCCGAGATCATGCCACTGCACTCCAGCCTGGGTGACAGAGCAAAACTCCATCTCAAAGAAAAAAAGAAAAGAAAATGAATTTATGGGCAGCTGAGAAGGATGGAGGAGGCACAGAGATAGCACTAAAGATGACAGGTGGCCAGCTGGACAGCCACAGCCTCATCAAGCCCAAACATGCAGAGGCTGGCCTAGGGGGGATGACACAGAAATGGCCGGGTGAGGTGGCTCATGCCTGTAATTCCAGCACTTTAGGAGGCCTAGGTGAGTAGATCCCTTGAGACCAGGAGTTCAAGACCAGCCTGACCAATATGGCGAAACCCCGTCTCCTCTAAAAATACAAAATTAGCCAGGCATGGTTGCAGGTGCCTGTAATCCCAGCTACTTGGGAGGCTGAGGCAGGAGAACTGCTTGAGCCTGGGAGGTGGAGTTTGCAGTGAGCTGAGATCATACCATTGGACTACAGTCTGATCAACAGAGTGACTCTGTCTCAAAAAAAAAAAAAAAAAAAATGACACATAGAGACAATTTCTATGCAGAATCATGAGTGAGCTTCTCTCCTTTGGGTGGGGATGCCAGGGGATTTCCAGAATCTGGGAGTGGGCACCGAGCATGTGGCTGAGAATCCTGGACAGCAGCAACATCCAGATATACTTAGCAGAGGAATCAGGGATGTGCCTGGCTGGGGTATCAACGAAGCTTCAATTCCAGCTGGCTGTTCATGTTGATGCTATACATCCTGTATATGAATTCTCCCATCAGAAACTCTATCTAGTTACAAAGGCAAAGAAGAAAGAAAATCGTGCTCCTGTTCCCCAGAGGAAAGGGCAAGGAGGCAGGAAGGTGGAAGGCAACTTCCTGGTGCTGCTGCCTGAATCTCCACTTGTGCTGCTGCCTTCCCCACTAGACTCTGTACTTCCAGAAGGGGCTGGAGATGGGCACAATGCCAGCCCCTCCCCTTCTCTCCAGAAGTATTCCCCAACCCTGACATTCACAGTAATTGCTTCTTTCTGTTCCTTTCTTTTTTTTTTGAGGCAGGTTCTAGCTCTGTCACCCAGGCTGGAGTGCAGTGGTGTGATCACGGCTCACTGCAGCCTTGACCTCTTGGGCTCAAGTGATCCTCTCCCCTCAGCCTCCCAAGTAGTCAGGACTATAGGCGTGCACCACCATTCCCGGCTAATTAAGAAAAAGGGGGGGGGTGTTTTTTTTTTTTTTTTTGTGTAGAGACAGGGTCTTACTATGTTGCCAGGCTAGTCCCAAACTCCTGGGCACAAGCGATCCTCCCTTCTCAGCCTCCCAAAGTGTTTGGTGTTACAGGTGTGAGCCACCACGCCTGGCCTCTTTCTGTTTCTTAAGAGTAGAGCTGCCCTAGTATGCATCTCTAGCCCATAACTGTTCCCCAGCACTGTTATGTCTTTTAAGCCTCTTTCAATCTCCAAGTTTGTTGGCTGGGTGAGTGCTCACACCTGTAGTCCTGATGTGAGAGGATCATTTAAGTTCAGAGGTTTGAGACCAACCTGGACAACACAGGGAGACTCCTGTCTCTACAAAAACTAATTTTCCTTTTTTTTTTCCTCCACCCAGGCTGCAGTGCAGTGCTGCGATCTCAGCTCACTACAACCTTTACCTCCCAGGTTCAAGCCATTCTTCTGCCTCATCCTCCCAAGTAGCTGGGATTACAGGCACATGGGACCACGCCCAGCTAATTTTTGTACTTTTAGTAGAGCCGGGGTTTCACCATGTTGGCCAGGCTGGTCTCAAACTCCTGACCTCAGGTGATCTGCCCACCTCAGTCTCCCAAAGTGCAAAGATTGGGATCACAGCTGTGAACCACCGTACCTGGCCAAAAACTAAAATTTAAAAAAAGACACAATCTACAAGTTTCTCCTCTATCCCTTTCTTTCTTTCTTTTTTTTTTTTTTTTTTTGAGGCAGAGTCTTGCTCTGTCATCCAGGCTGGAGTGCGGTGGCTTAATCTCGGCTCATTGCAACCTCCACCTCCCGGGTTCAAGTGATTCTCTTGTTTCAGCCTCCTGAGTAGCTGGAATTACAGGCACATGCTACCACACTTGGCTAATTTTTGTATTTTTTGGTAGAGATGGGGTTTCTTCATGTTGGTCAGGCTGGTCTCAAACTCCTGACCTCGTGATCCACCCTCCTTGGCCTCCCAGTGTGCTGGGATTACAGGCATGAGCCACCTTGCCTGGCCTTTCCCTTTTCCTTTCTACGGATTTTGGAAGACTCCACACTGTTGGGCCTGTGGAATTTCTCAAAGTCTGAATTTCCCTGGTGCAGGTAAATCCATTCTCTACCTTTTGTATTTGTGGCATATTTGCAGCTGGATTGATGCTCACCCCATCAGATTAGATTTTGATCGCATTGGCAAGATTCAGTGGGTGATGTGATTGATCCCTTATTGGTGATGAATACTATCCTATTGTCTGTCTTATTTTGTTACTTTTTTAAATTAGTTTTTTAGAAATAGGGGTCTCATTTTGTCACCCAGGCTGGAGTGCAGTGGCTCCACCATAGCTCCCTGAAGCCTCAAGCTCCTAGGCTCAAGCGATCCACACACCTCAGCCTCCTGAGTAGCTGAGACCACACACCACCACACCCAACCTTTTCTTTTTTTTTTTTTGAGATGAAGTCTCACTCTGTGACCCAGGCTGGAGTGCAGTGGTGTGATTTCAGCTCATTGCAACCTCTGCTTTCTAGGTTAATGAAATTATTCTGCCTCAGCACTCTGAGTAGGCGGAATTATAGGCTCCTGCCACCACACACAGCTAATTTTCATATTTTTAGTAGAGATGGGCTTTCACCATGTTGGTCAGGCTTGTCTGGAACTCCAGACCTCAAGTGATCTGCCTGCCACAGCCTCCTCACGTGCTGGGATTACAGGTGTGTGCCACCACACCACACCCAGCCAATGCCCAGAATTTCTTTTTTTTTTTAGACTGAGTGCTGTTTGGTCACCCAGGCTGGAGTGCAATGGCACAATCTCAGCTCACTGTAACCTCCACCTCCTGGGTTCAAGTGATTCTGCTGCCTCAGCCTCCTGAGTAGCTGGAATTACAGGCACCCGCCAGCATGCCTGGCTAATTTTTGTATTTTTTTAGTAGAGACGGGGTTTCACCATGCTGACCAGGCTGGTCTTGAATTCCTCACCTCAGGTGATTCGCCGGCCTCAGCCTTGCAAAGTGCTGGGATTGCAGGCATGAGCCACCACAGCCAGCCGGCCAGCATTTTTTAAAAAATTTTTTATTTTAGAAATGGGCCTATGTTGCCAGGTTTGTCTTGAACTCCTGGCCTCAAGCAACCCTCCAGCCTTAGCCTCCTGAGGGAGGAGTCTAGCCTCCTGAGGGTGGTAGAGGCCTCCTAGGCATGTACCACCATGCCCAGCTTGAATTTGTCTTTTTTAAAAAAAGTGCATTGAACATTGGTGTAAACAGTTAGGATCACATACAATGCACTTCCCAATGTGAAATTCAAGATGCATGAGAAGCGCCTGGATATTCACAAGGCACTTCTGGAACCAAAAGCTGAAAGCCTGTATCCTGCAGTGGTGGGTGTTTCCACAATCCCTGGGCTCCTGAGCATCAGGGCTACCTCCCACCACATGGGTTGGTCTGCAAACTAAGAAGAAAGTGATTCCTGAAATCCAGTTATTCTAATTGATTTTTTGGAGATTTAAATTTTATTTCATGATGCAGACTTAAAGAAGGTAGAGGGAAAAAAGAAGAAAGAAAGCAAGAAAGAGAAAGAGCCAGAATTACGCCTGCCTCATGCCTGTAATCTCAACACTTTGGGAGGCCGAGGTGGGTGAATCACAAGGTCAGGAGTTTGAGACCAGTAAGGTCAACATGGTAAAACCCCATCTCTATTAAAAATACAAAAGTTATCTGGGTGTAGTGGTGGGCGCCTGTAATCCCAGCTACTCGGGAGCCTGAGGCAGGAGAACCTGGGCAGTGAAGGTTGCAGTCAGTCAAGATTGTGCCACTGCACTCCAACCTGGGTGACAGCAAGACTTCATCTTGGGAGTGGGGAAAAAAAGGAAGAGATTAAAGGAAGGAGAGAGGACTGGGGGAAGGAGGAACACAATCATAAGGACAGCAACTTGTGATCTAACTACTCTTCAGCTTCATTCATCCTTTGGTAATTACTATTTTTTTTCTGTTTTTGAGATTGAGACTCTGTCGCCCAGGCTGGAGCATAGTGGCACTATCTCGGCACACTGCAACCTCTGCCTTTCCGTTTCAAGCTATTCTTGCCTCACGAGTAGCTGAGATTACAGGTACACACCACCATGCCCAGCAAATTGTCATATTTTTAGTAGAAATGGGGTCTCACTATGTTGCCCAGTCTGGTGATGAACTCCTAGAGCCAAAGTGCTGGAATTTGCAGGAAGGAGCCACTGTGCCTGGCCAAAATAATTCTTTTTTTTAAAAAAATGTTTTATTAGTTTTTAAAATTATTATTATTTTAAGAGACAGAGATTCATGCTGTCACCCAGGCTGGAGCACAGTGCTGCAATCATAGCTCACTGAAGCCTCAACCTCCTGGGCTCAAGTGATCCTCCTGCCTCAGCCTCCCAAGTAGCTGGGGTTACAGAGCCCACCACCATGCCTGGCTAATTTTTATATTTTAGTAAAGATAGGGTTTCACCATGTTGGTCAGCCTGGTCTTAAACGCCTGACCTCAGGTGATCTGCCCACCTTGGCCTCCCAAAATGCTGGGATTATAGGCATGAGCCACTGTGCCCAGTCAAAATTTCAAATTATTTTTCTGGAGACTTGGTCTCCCTATGTTACCCAATATGGTCTTGAATTTCTGGCCTCAAATAGTCCTCCTGCCTTGGCCTCCCAAAGCTCTGGGATCACAGGCAGGAGCCACTGCATGTAGCCTAAAAAATTTTTTTTTTTTTTTTTGAGATGGAGTCTTGCTCTGTCACTCAGGCTGGAGTGCAGTGGCCTGATCTTGGCTCACTGCAACCTCTGCCTTCCGGGTTCAAGGGATTCTCCTGCCTCAGCTTCTGGAGTAGCTGGGATTACAGGCACCTGCCACAATGCCTAGCTAATTTTTGTATTTTTAGTAGAGACGGGGCGTCACCATATTGGCCAGGCTGGTCTTGAACTGACCTAGTGATCTGCCCACCTCAGCCTCCCAAAGTGCTGGGATTACAGGCGTGAGCCAACGTGCCTGGCATCTAATTCCTATTCACTGGTCATGGATGGGAGCTATGGAACCTTTCCCCAGAATACATGTTGGCCCCATCAGAACATCAGGATTCAGGCTCCTAAGAGATGGTTCCTCTGTTTGTGCTCCACGCCCAAATAATTTATCTTAGTCCACTGTCAGGCAACTTCCAGGAATGACAGTGGCTGTAGTCTAGCTGGAAAAACACTGAAGTAGGAGTCAGTAGACCCCCGGGACTCTTCTTTTGATTCAGCCACTAACAACTTACTGTGGCCTTGGGAAAGAAAGAAGCTGGGGTGACCATGCCTGTAATCCCAGCACTTTGGGAGGTCAAGGTGGGAGGATTGCTTGAGCCCAGGAGTTTGAGAGCAGCCTGGGCAACATAGCAAGACCCCATCTCTACAAAAAAATTCAAAAAATTATCCAAGTGTGGTGGTGTTCCCCCTGTAGTCCCAGCTTCTTGAGAGGCTAAAGTAGGAGGATCACTTGAGTCCCAGAGGTCAAGACTGCAGTGAGCCAAGTTCATGCCACTGCCCTCAAGCTTGGGCTTCAAAGTGAGACACTGTCTCAGAAAAAAAAAAAAAGCTGGAGCTTTTTTTTTCTCATTTGTAAAAGGTGGATGATATTGTCTCCTTCACAGAGTTATTGTGAGGATGGAAATACAATTATTTGTTTTTCCTCTCCTTTTAGAAATACAATTAGATAGGCATAGTGGCCAGGAGAGGTGGCTCATGCCTGTAATCCCAGCACTTTGGGAGACTGAGGCGGGTGAATCACCTGAGGTCAGGAGTTCAAGACCAGCCTGGTCAACATGGTGAAACCCTGACTCCACCAAAACTACAAAAATTAGCCCAGCATGGTGGCACATGCCTACAATCCCAGCTACTTGGGAAGCTGAAGCAGGAGAATTGCTTGCACCCGGGAGGTAGAAGTTGTAGTGAGCCAAGATCATCCCACGGCACTCCAGCCTGGGAGACAGAGTGAGGCTCCAACTCAAAAAAAAAAAAAAAAAAAAAAAAAGCCAGGTGTGGTGGCTCACACCTGTAATCCCAGCACTTTGGGAGGCCAAGGGGGGTGGATCACCTGAGGTCAGGAGTTCAAGAAAAGCCTGACCAACATGCAGAAACCCCATCTCTATTAAAAATACAAAATTAGCCAAGCATGGTGGTGTATGCCTGCAATTCCAGCTATTTGGGAGGCTGAGGCAGGAGAATCGCTTGAACTTGGGAACTGGAGGTCGCAGGGACCAAGATTGCACTCCATCATGCACAACAAGAAGGAAATTCCATCTCGGAAATAATAATAATAATTAGATAGGCATAGTGCACAAGATAATGTAGTGAGCATGTATAATTTTTATGAGTATATAGTGTCAATATTTTTCACAACAGTATTTAGAGAGTGTATATATTTTATAACAAACAGTACATAGAGAGTGTGTATATTTTTATAACACAGTATATAGAGAATGTGTATATTTTTTTACAGAGTATACAGAGAGTACGTATATTTTCCATGACAGAGTATATAGAGAGTGTGTATATTTTTCACAAAAGAGTATAAAGAGAATGTATATTTTTTATACCAGAGTATAGAGAGAGTGTGTATATTTTTTATAACAGAGTATATAGTGTGTATATATTTTATAACAGTATATAGACAGTGTGTATATTTTTTATAACAAAGTATAAAGAGATTGTGAATATATTTTATAACAAAGCATATTGAGAAGGTGTATATTTTTTATAACAAATTATATAGAGATTGTATATATTTTTTATAACAGAGTATATCATGTGTATATTTTTTATAACAAAGAATATATAGATTGTGTACATATAACAAAGTATACAGACTGTGTATATTTTTTGTAACAAAGAGTATATAGTGTGTATATTTTTTTATAAAAAAGTATATAGAAAGTGGGTATATTTTTATAACAAAGTATATAGAGATTCTTTATATTTTTTATTACAGAGTATATAGAGAGTGTATATATTTTTTATGACAGAATATAGTCTGTATATGTTTTATAACTAAGAATATACAAAGTGTGTATTTTTTAACAGAGTATAAAGCATGTATATTTTTTATAACAGTATATAGAGAGTGTGTGTATTTTTTAAAACAATATATAGAGAATGTGTATATTTTTTATAACAGAGTATATAGAGAATATGCATATTTTTTAAAGAAAGTATATAGAGAATGTGTATATTGTTTATAACAAAGTATTTAGAGAGAGTGTATATATTTAAAAACAAAAATTATATAGAGAGTGTGCATTTTTTTATAACAGCATGTATAGAGAGTCTGTAAATTTTTTATAACAGATTACATAGTCTATATTTTTAATAGCAAATAATATAAAGTGTCTACATTTTTTATAACAGAGTATATAGAGAGGGTGTATATTTTTCATAACAGTAAAAAGAGAGTCTGTATATTTTTTATAGCAGAGTATTTAGACAGTGTGTATATTTTTTATAACAAATGTATATAGAGAGTGTGTATATTTTTTAAAACGGAGTATATAGGGAAGGTGTATATTTTTTATAGCAGTCTATAGAGAGTGTGTATATATTTTATAACAGAATATACAGAGAGTGTGTATATTTTTTATAAGAGAGCACACAGAAGGTGGGTATATTTTTATAACAGAGTATATAGAAAGTGTGTATATTTATTATAACAGAGTATATAGAGAATGTGTATTTTTTTTAACAGGGTGTAAATTTTTATAACAGAGTTTATAGAGGGGGTGTATATATTTTATAACAGTGTATAGAGAGGGTGTATATTTTTTATAACAGAATATAGAGAGTGTATATTTTCTCTAACAGAGTTTACAGAGTGTGTATATTATATATAACACAGTATATATAGAGTGTATATTTTTTATAATAGAGTATAGAAAGAGTGTGTATATTTTTTATAACAGAGTGCACAGATAGTGTGTATATTTTTTATAACAGAGTATACAGAGAGTGAATATATTTTATAACACAGTATACAGAGAGTGTGCATACTTTTTGACAGAGGATAGAGTGTGTACATTTTTATAACAGAGTATACAGAGTGTGTATATGTTTTAAAACATACTATACAGAGAGTGGGTATATTTTTATAACAGAGGATAGAGAGAGTGTGTATATTTCATATAACAGAGTATACAGAGAGTGTGTATATTTTTTATAACTGAGGATAGAGAGATTGTGTATATTTTTTATAACCAAGGATAGGTAGTGTGTGTATATTTTTTATAACAGAGTATACAGAGAGTGTGTATATTTTTTATAACAGAGGATAGAGAGAATATGTATACTTTTTATAACAGAGGATAGTGAGAGTGTGTTTATTTTTTATAACAGAGTATACAGAGAGTGTGTATATTGTTTATAAGGGAGTATACAGAGAGTGTGTATATTTTTTATAACAGAGGATAGAGTGTGTTTATTTTTTATAACAGAGTATAGTGTGTGTGTTTATTTTTTATAACAGATTATATAGAGATTGTGTATATTTTTTATAACAGTGCAGAGAGAGTGTGTGTATTTTTTTTATAACAGAGTGCAGAGAGAGTGTGTATATTTTTTACAACAGTGTATTCAGAGAGTGTGTGTATTTTTTATAACAGTATATGGAGAGTGTGTATATTTTTTATAATGGGATAGGGAGAGTGTGTATATTTTTTATAACAGAATATACAGAGAGTGTGTATATTTTTTAACCTGGTTGTATATATTGTGTCTATATTTTTTATAACAATGTATATAAACAGTGTGTATATAACAAAGTATACACTGATTATTATGACAGGTATGCGAAAGGCTGCAAGACACCTGGTGCCAACCTTTGTTAGGAACTGTTTCTAAGTTGAAAGACAGTTAGGTATACATGTATGTATTTATATGTCATATTGCTGAAGATCTCATGCATTATCCACAGGGCATCCCAAGTCTTGATTATAGGTTTTGTATTTTATTTTCTGGGTCATAGAGAGCACATTTCACCTGTACAGGAAAAGTGTTTTCTGCCATCTTTTGAGTAAATCTAGTGAAGTGGTAGCCATAAAATATTACAGTCAGCCACCAAAATTATTAAGTGCGTTGCTAGGCTCTCAGCCACAGTAGGTGGCAAGGATCCCGTTATGAGTAGCAACTCACAGTCTTTACCTGCCAGGAGCCCACAATTGAAGAGTCGAAGCCTTTGAAGCTACACCCTCTTTACACCTGTACAATGCCACCAGTAATACGATGAGCCAAAGCTTTACATTGTGAGAGTAGCAAGTCCATGAAGGGCTAAAGACATTTTATTTGTATTTCCTAACTTCAAATCTTGGATGTATTTTAACTTCATAGCAGCTTTCATTTTTCCTGGGCTGATGGTGTGCTTCATTTGCACTGTATGTTGAATTTAAAGTGGAAAAATTTCATATCTATGTCTCCAAGTCCTGCATTGTTTTTGGAAGATCTGGTAACAGCAGGCCACACTAGCAGAGCAGCTGTAGCTGGGTAGCTGCCACCTCCTTCAGAGTCTGCCCCTCACTCCTGCCTTCTCTGTTGTCTGGACCCAGTGGGCACTTGCCCTGCATTCCTGTAGTACGTCTTTATTTCTTTTTGGTGTCACTTTTCTTTTGCCTGAAGGATTTTTGTTTTAGTGTGGGTCTGCTGGTGATACATTCTTCTACTGTTTGTGTGTATGCCTGAAAAAGTATTTTGCCTTCATTTTTGAAAGCAGTTCTTGCTGAGTATACGTTTTTAGCTTGATAGTTTCTTTCAGTACTTAAAAGATATACTCTGCTATCTGCTTGCGTAGTTTCATGATCAAAAGTCTGTCATCTTTACACAATGTTCCTTTTTAAAAAAAGTCACAGATTATGGTGTGCCTTGGTGTATTTTTCCTTGGTTTCTTGTGCTTGGAAATTTTTGAACTTGTTGGATCTGTGGGTTTATTGTTTCCGTAAATTTTTCCAAATTTTATGGTATTCTTCAAATATTTTTTCTGGCCCCTGCACTCTCTTCTCCTTTGGAGATTCTCATTATACCTATATTAGTTTGAAGTTGTCTCACAGCTCACTTGTATTCCTTTGACTTTTAAATATTATGCTTTTCTCTTTGTTGCATTGTGGATAGTTTCTATTGCTGCCCCTTCAAGTTCACTAATATTTTCCTTTTCGATGTCAAAACTGCTGTGAGGCCCATCCAGTGTACTTTGAATTTTATACATTGTAGTTCTATCTCTAAAAGTTCTGAAAGTTACATTTGTTTTT